>JAZHRO010000063.1:161226666-162705833 GCA_037157565.1 Thalassia testudinum
AACTCTTTGATGGCAGGGTCAAAATATCAAAGTCATTATCATTAAGCTCATCCTTGGATTCGTTTGGTTCACTCAAATTTTTGTCAGGGTGTATATGTGATTCATTAATGAAGAAAGGAGTTGGATTAGTATCCTCAATTATTCCTAAAGGAGGATCAGTCTTAATGTTTTGGAGTAAGCCTATATCATTGAATTCGTTATTCTTCTTGAGGTATAAATCCTCAATTGACGTGTTTTGTCCCTGAGAGTCTCTCCTAGGCTTCTCACTATTTTGTTTGTCCTCCTCTAATATCAACTCCTGTTTTGATGGAGGATGACTCTCAAAAGAAGGGAGGAATCTGGATTTCACCATATTATTTGTCCTTTGGAGGCAAATCCTCAAATAATAAATAATTCCCCTATGATTCACTCCAGATTTTCAGTCTAGGTTCCTCTATTGGGGCATCCTCATCCTCTGAAATAGACTCTTCATATCCCTGAGACCAAAATTGATCTAATTCATCCTCCATTCTCTTAGGGTCACCTTCATTGGGTGCATTTAAATCTTCAGGATGCGGAATGGTAGGTGTTGATTCCCTAAGTGGAGGGTCAGGAGTAGGCTCACTAAGGGTAGAATAGGATTCCACCAGATAATCAATAGGGGAAGTGATAGGAACAATACAACCTTGACTTGGGTTAGTAGGGGTAAGGAGAATACTGTCATTGGGGTCAAGGTCCTCAAGAGGTACCATCTTCCCTTGCTTTTGACTCCAATATAGCTCGGGTGGATAATCACTATGATCATTCTCCTCTAGTGGCAGTGTCTCATTGGGAGAGTCTAAGTGATAGCTACATAAAACTATATCCCTATTGTCAATGGTTTCCTCAGAATTATTTTCATGATCATGGTCGTATGGGTAGGGATTAGAATTAATGGGAAGAGTATAGCTAAGTTGTCTTATTTCTTTGTCTAATTGTTGACTATTCCTCAACATCTCTCCCATAGATTCCATCATTTCCTTTTGTTGTTTTTGCATTTCTATCATAAAAGATGAGAGGCTACTACTATCAGGTTGGGGAGGATAGTCAATTTCAGGCTCTAGTTGCCTAGGGGTATCGGTCCAACCTCGATACAGAAAATCATGAAGGGTGGGAGGGTTGGGTGTTTGCATAGAAGTAGGGATTCCAGGGTTGGAAAATCCCTCTCCTAGGCTCTGCTCAAAAGTGGGAGTTATCGAACCAGTACTCCTAGGATAAGAATAAGAATGATCCCATGAATTGTCAATGTACCCATCAAAGGATGAATATGCTCGAGGCATGGGATCTTGGTTAAAATATGAGAAGTATTGACTCTGATAATCTAAATGATAAGAATAAGGGTGATCCATTTCATTAAGCCAAACAGTTTTAACTTTCTTAGGATTTAGAAGAATTCAGAACACAAGCAGAAACTTCCTAGAGAGTTCTACTATCAAAGCAAATGCAAATTTAGTGGGATCTATTTTTAGTAGATTGTAGGTCTTAGAATTAAATGTTTAGTTGGTGGCCAAACAAGTTTTGCACAAATTACACTTCCTAGGCCAACCTTCGTTGGTGCCTATAACCTACATGCAAGGGATGGAAGTCTCGAATCAAGCCTACACACGAGGAACCGAAGTAACTTGGTGGATAGGCTTGTTGATTTCTGACTAACTTCCCTTGTGGTGCAAAAGAGGAGAGGTAGAAATTTATCTAGTGACCTTATGTGTGAGGTGCACAGTGTCTCAGGTGTGTAATCATACGATCGTGTTTTGAGCTTTTAAATTTTGCAAACAATATCATTTTGCACACAATTTTAAGTCACATATTTTAAGGTCCAACCTCTTAGCAGTCCCAATTTTTAAAGTGACCACTGAATTAATTCGATTCAAGCACTTTAGTGGTCTTAGATTTAGGTTCAATGCAGATGCATGACAGGTAATTGATGCTTAAGAGAAGACGTACCTTACTCCAGCTTTCTTCATGCAAGAATGTATGCAATACAGTAAAAATAAACTAGATGCTACTCATTCAGTCCTAGATGGTTGTCCTATAGATATGCAGCTTCTAGCAGGCAGTTCAAATATATATTTTTTTATTTTTTAATAATGATAATAATCAAACAAACCTAATTTAACTAACTAACCAATATGCAGTTCAAACAATTTAAATAATCCTATAATCTAAATAAATGGGAACACGCTCCCGAAAATACGCTCCCGCATACAAGAGCGATAAGAAATAAAGAAACACTGGGAACACATTCCCAAAAATACCCGGCAAGGGTCTAAAAGATAGAAATTAAATTCTAATGTCTATCTAAACTAAATCTAAACTAAATCTAAACTAAGCTATAATGACTAAATCAGAAACAGGCTTCTCTGTAAGCCTATGTGCATGGGATCAAGGCCCATGGTTCCTGTTGCTGGCCTCCAGGTGGTGTCAAGGTCCACCAAAAAGATCATCTCCGCCGTGCGCACTCGTCGTGCTTGTCGTTCAAGGTCAATGTCGTCGCTCTGCTGTGCCTGTCGCCTCGTCAGATTCCTCTCACAATAAGATAAAGAATAATTGCGCAACTCAGAATATTCAAAAGTAATAAAGTGAATTTATTGCGTCTGTTGCCTCCTCAACAACGGCACCATTTGATGGAGGGATTCTTGCTTATTTATGATAGCAATAGAATGATATGTCGTTGTGTTTTATGTGGTGGAAAATCTCTCAATCAAAACTAAATATCAAATTTAACCACAATAAAGATGTTACATCCACAGGGAGGAATAGACCAATAAATTCACAAGTAGAGGAATATGCTGTTTGTAGACACTTTTGTGACTTTAATGCGAGGAATATGCTATTTTAAATGGAGCTTGTAATTTCCTTAAAAGTTCAGGATTATTTATGCAATTTTCACATCAGGAATTAAACTCCAAAAATATGTATATGATGCATGTGTAATGGCATATCATGTAAATTCAACTTGCATGCACATCTGATTTGAAATTCAAGGTTAAATGATGCACATAACACAAGGGAAGTACTTTCAGGAAACTATAAGTGCATCAATGCAATGTGGCCTGAATAAAATATTAATATCTAAATGGAAATGGCATTCAATGTAAATATTAATTGAGGAGAAAACAAAGGATTTCTCCTCTCTCTTCCTCGCTTGGACGGGCATGCATAGTTGGCGGTGAGAGTTGACGGGGTGGTGAGCCTCGATGCGTGCTTTGTGATGGTGGTGACTCGGCGACCGGAGGTGGCCGGCAGTAGCCGGATGGTGGAGAATAGCCGCTGGCCTGTTGGCCCTATTAGAGGAGGAGACCTATGCGTGGAGAGTAGGAAGAGCGCTGCTGCAGCCTGCCTGGATGTGCGCTGGGGTCGCGCGCTCAAGGGTGTGCTAGGGTGCGCTGTGGCGTGGCTGCTGGCATGGGTCGCTTGCGGGTGGCTGCGGCCTGCGGGCGTGGGCACTTGCGGGCTTGGCTGGCTGCCTGCGGGGAGCACAAGGAGTGCTGCGGTAAGGGCAGGATGGCAATGGCATGGCTACAGGGTGCGCAAGGCAATAGCTTGGGTGATGGGTGCGGGGCCTCCTAGCGCTTGGTGCAACATCTGCGGGTGCGGGCGAGGGCTGGTGTAAGCTGGCGTGCTTGCGGTGGGGGTTGGAGAGGGAGCGCTGTGGCGTGGGCTACAAGGGCGCGCCTGTAGGGTGCTTGGTGAGGCATCTGCGGGCGCTGGCGGGGGCGGTGCAACACCTACAGGGCGTGCTGGTGTGGGCAGGCTGAAGAACAAGGAAGGGCCACGCAGTGAGAGGCTTTGAACAGCCCGACTATGGCAATGCGGTGGTGGTAGGAGGGCGATGGCGTGGCTGCAAGGCGCTCAAGGAGCGCTGGTGGTAGGGCGTGCGAGGGCAGGCTGTGCAAGGGTGCGGTGGGCAGGCGGTGGCAGTTGGTACGCACAGTGCATGCTCTCCCCACAATGCATGCCCTCTTCACGGTTGGGTCCCCGCTAGGGGGAGAAGAAGAATCGAGCCCTTTTCTCCATTGCCAAGCCTCTTTTTATCCCCTCCCCCATCCGCAAGTCAAGGGATTTTTAAATCCCTTACTAAATTTGGCCTTCAGCTGTTGGGGAGGTGTTGAGGCCGACCGAAGGTTGAGGAAGACTTAGTTGAGGCCGGCGGCTAAGAGGGAAATTTATCTTCACCATCCTGTTCTTTTCCAACATTATTCCTACAACAACAAAACATAAAATAATTACATACTAAGTTATAGAATGCGATAAAATAGATGAAAACTTAAATAATGATGCATGCAAACATTCTATAACTTAATGTAGTTATTAACGAACCTAAAAGGTAAGAATAGAGTTAACTTAGGCATAATAATAGTCCATTACAATGGACTCATCAGATATCTATTTTCCCTTTCTCAAATTGTTAAGTGTTTAGAGATGATCATTAAGCTGAGAGATTTTTTGATAAACCATTTGTGTTTATGTCTGGACATTGTGAGAACCTATCACCTTAGAAGACTGACCAGAACATAAGATTGATATGACATAGACTGTCCCTCGACCAATAAGGAGTCTTGATATTTAAATCTTAAGTGCGATTTCCAGGAGTCAAAGGATTTTACAAGACTCAAAAGCTAAGTGGTTATGGCTATGCTCAGTGATAGGTCAAGACTAACCAGGTGAAGTTTAAAACTCAATCTTCAGGTTTCACTTCTTTTTAAGTCCAGGTTGGTCCTAGCTTCAGTTCATGCCTTCGGAACAACTCTTAAAAATGAGGAAAACTCAAACCTAACTCTTATTATGTTGTGGCTCAAAGAATATTTGGTAGAAACAAGGTATTTGTATTACACCTTGAAAATATTTTTGGTGGAAAACTTTTTATAGGACATGGAAAATATGCTTGACTTATTCTAAAGAATGTCTTTTTCTGCAAATTCTTTTTGACTTTTCTTTTTTCTTTTTACAAATAAATGTCAGTATGTCTCCGACAAGTTTATTTGGTGGGTGAGTTCTTTGGTGGAAAGAGCTTCTCCTAAACACAAGAGTAGAGACTAGGATGAAGAATCTACCTGCACACACAGTTAAGGGCTCCACCTTCCCTAATGAACATTAGGGTTGAATTTTAAATTCACAAAATCTTTTTTGATACTGTGTAGTGTAAACTAAGGTTACTTAGACTCTAAGCCAAAGAAAACTAGCGAATCCTGTACTGGTGACTCAAGTATAAGAATACATCCTAAGTTAGGAGAGATTTTGGTCTATCTTGTCAAAGCTTAATGTGTATTAAGCCAAAGCCTGAGCGAATCAAGCTATAGTGGCTCAGAAAGTCTAACCAGCAAAGGTTGAATCTCCATAAACACTGATTCTATTTTTCTTTTCAACTATAAGATCATAGTTAAACACTTATAATTCTTTCAATGCTTTTCTCTCTCCAGAATTTCAATGTTGGAGTTCTCCCTCAATAATAAAATTCAAACATGTCCCTTATTATATTTTTGGAGTTTTTATTTTTGCCATTTTTTTGTATTTTTGACTTTGTAATTTTTTTCAAAATTTTCAAAAATTTTCAATCTTTTGGTATTTTTGATAATACTATACTATATATACTATAGGTGTGTCTATGATTGCAGTTCAGAAAATGATTTCACCATTTATACCCCCATGCTTAAATGATGCAATGTCCTCATTGTATGAATAGGGTGGATGTAAATGCATACTCTGCTTTTCACTATCTTAGACTGGGTGACGGAATGAAGTCTGAATGAGGAGGTAAAAATCTCTATGTGGACGATTTCATGTCTGATACAAGATCATAGTGGAAAGTCAGGTTAAAAAGTGAAATGCATGACATATGTGGCTGTGAATGCTAAAAATGCAAGGATAGACACCTAATGCAAGAAAATGGAAAACAATAAAGGTAATAACAGCTATATACAAAGGATAGGTTTGCTAAGTTTTACACTTTCAGCTAGGTGCAAACCCAGATGGTTTTTCAAAGTATTGGAACGAAATGATAGAATTGACAAGTCTGAGATCATGCAGCTCAATGAAAGGTTTTAGTCTTTGTCCATTGATAGTGAAAGGTTTAGATTTGTCAATCTCAATGATCTCAACGTCTCCATTGTCAAAGATTCTCAAGATTTAAAAGGTTCGGTCCTACTATATTCGTGTGCGTCTTTGAAGATCGTGGGCCAATAAAATCGCTCTGCAAAATTTTTGCAGCAATCTTGTTGCTAGAGAAATGACCACCACAAGCCTGGTCATGGCAGAACGACAAAATGCTCTCTATCTCCTTATCGGGGACACACTTCCTAAGGATCTGGTCTTTAGAGTGCTTAAATAGCCATGCTTCTTCCCAGTAATAGTGCTTGGCCTCGGATCTAAGTATGTCTTTTTGATGTCGGACCCAATCAAAGGGAATGATTTCAGAAGCCAGGTAGTGTTGAGGGGAAATAGAGGAGATTTATGATATGGTCGTCACAGTACACTCCTAAATCATACAACAAACACTTAAATTTATAGACTCAGAATCTAATTGGAGTTCGAGGTTGTTAGCAGGGAGAAAATATGGGATTCACGCATTAATCTTTATTCAGAATAAATGAGCACAGTAAATTAAGCATAATAACAGATATGCAATGAATAGAACTTGTTAGATTGATAATTAAATATAATCCAATGTATCTTAGAAAGTATAAAGACAAAAAGAATAAAAGAAACATAAAAAGTGGTGATTTAGAACACCATTTAGATCCCCTTAATTAAGCACATCTCATATTCAAATTACTCAAATAATCCAATAGTATTCTCAATCAGATAATCCACATCAACTTAGGTACTTAAATGTTCCCACAGTATCAGAAGAATCAACCTCAAAGCCTCAGTAGAAGCTAAGGCAAGTACCATAATAGAAGCACAAGGGTAACACCCACTCAAGGCCTTCTCTTCTTCAGGCCTTCTCAAGCATAGCACAAGGCCAACTCTCCTCAATCCTTCACAAGCACAGGACTAACTCTCTCAGAGGCTAAGCATAACCCTCTTCCTTTAGCACATGTCCACGAATTCTTAAAGCAAAACCCTCACCCTCCTCTCACAAATCCTCTTCTTTTTCTCTCAAACCTGGGGCTAATCGGGAATATAGGCAGGTTATCAGGTCATGAACAATGGCCAGACTCGCATGCGTGGATCGCAGGCGACGCATGCTCGGGAGCGTGCGTGTGGAGGGACCCGACCCCTCATGTTCTTGGGCAAAAAGCTTAGAACACGAATCCAACTTAAGCCGCTGCAGTTGCTCTTCATCTCACAATGTGGGACTATGTCCTACACTCTTTTTCTCGCACACAGCAGGAGGTGAACCTTCCCAATCGACACAACTGCTAAGGCTCTACTCTTCAATTGGGAACCTGGACAGCTTCGTGAAGGTGTCCCGCTCCTGCTGAGGGTGATGCCGGTGATGATGGAAGCCGGAGTATGGTGGACGAAGCCAGAGATGATGGCGGTGACAGGTGACGATGGAGAACACCTGAAAAGATGAACACAGGCTCAAAAGCCCCAATTAAAAAGCTCAGGAGGATCATCGGAGGACGGCGAAGGTGATGGCAGTGTCCTTATGGTATATGGGGGCATGTGGTGGCCTAGCAGAGTTGAGGAGGTGGTGCAGAGGAGATGGAGGTTGGTGGAGGTTTTGAGGGGGTAATTGATGAGACACTCATCATGATCTCTAATTACCCCTAATTAACTAGTCTTCCTAGTTAGTTAGCTAAGGTTATGAACATATAAGGGTTAATTATAGAATAAGGGATATTTAGTAAAGGACCTTAAAAATAAGTTAAAAATGGCATTTTATCATTCAATTAACATTATTAATAATCTAGATAATAATTGAACTCGAAATCCTATTAATCATTCCCCTAATTAATAAGTTAAGTAACTTAAACTTAATGTAAACCTAGGTATATAATAACTTAAGTAATTTTACTTAATCTAATAAATTAATCTAAAAAGTTTTAAAATGTAAATTCAAGGTGAATACATAATATTTACCTTATTTACTAACATATATAAAAAGTTGAAAAAGATCTAAGTTAAAATAAACCTTCAAAACCTGAGTTTACATTTTGGTCCTTAAAGCTTATTACAATAGTGTCCTTATTTCTCACATAGGTCCTTAAGTTTTATTACATATAAGTCCCTTTCCTTCTTCTTCTTCTTCAGCAGAATGAACGGCTGGCGATGGAGAGTCACACCACTGCGCAATTACCGCCTTACCGACATCACTCTTCTTTGTCCAAGCTCTTGCAGCTTGCGCTCACCATCTCCTCTTCATCCTCCGGTCTGGATTAATGGGAAATCCTAATTTCCAATGGGAGATGTTGAGCGCACGAATGGCTACGCTATTGTGTTCGGTTTTGGAAAACCTGTCGTTGTAGCTCGAAAGCGAAGAATTCGTGTTCAACAAATAAAATTTTTACCGAAATGAAAATTCCGGGTCGAACACAAGGAGGCAGACGTTTGATTTAAAAACTACGCATTTCTTTTTATTTGTCACGAAGTAATTCAATTTAAAACTATCTAATTAGTTACAATAAATAGAAGAGAGAGAGAGAGGGTAAGAGAGAGAGAGAATATTACACATTGAAATCAAAATGAGGTGTAGAATAAACAGAGAATTTATCATTAGGGGGATTTGTTCATTACAACTAGAAAGCATAAAATAATTGCACTAGAAAGCGATAAATTTACTCTAGAAAGCATTAAAAGAATGGAGGGAGAAATGTCCTCCTCGACGGTCGCTTGGAGGACGAGCAGAACTACATTAGAAAGTAGTAAATCTATACTAGAAAGCAGTAAAAAGAATAGGGAGAGAGAAATCCTCCTCGACGGTCGCTTGGAGGACGAGCCGGATGGGACGATGCCTGGACGAAAGAAGACGAAGCAGGACGAAGGAGGATGAAGCAGAAGAACGGGAACGGAGCAGCACGCCGTCTTCGTCGCGGGATCCACTTCCGAAGGGGGACAAAAATTTGGACTTTATCTTGCGAGAAGCATCCCGGGTGTGGGACAAGCTTCTCTTGAGCTTTGGAGGGGTAGAGAAGAGAAGGAAGGGATGAGAATTTCGTATGGAGGGGGTCTCCTTTTATAGTTGCAAAGAGTAGGGGCAAAATGGCCATTACATCTTTAAAATAATAAATGAGGGGTCTTTAGTGACGGATAAATCCGTCACTAAAGCCCCCAATGTGGGCATAGCTTCCGCGCCCACGTGCGGCTCCTCATCTGCCTGCTTCCTCAACGCCAACACATGTTCATAAGATCTCACGATCGGACGGCTTAAGACTCATCTCCGCCCGTTGCTGCGCTTGCCTGGCGCGTGTGATTGCGCATCCATGCCGCGCGTTCAATCGCGCGTGAACGCTATTGGGCGTGCGCGGCCGTCCGATCAAGATCCAATGCTCGCCCGCGCTCAATCGCCCGCACCTTCCAGCCCTTCGCTGCGGCTCGAACTCGCGCCCGCAGCTCGCGTAAGTGCGCTCGACCGCTGAGCTACGAGGCACAGATGGTCGAGTGGACGCTTTTAGGCACGGCTGACCACAGCCGTTGGATCGAGATCCAACAGCGGAGAGCGAGCGGGTGCGGGGCCTTCAAGGATTCATGCGGCCGTTTGGGTGGCCGGGATGGTGCCACGTGGCACCATCTTGGCCGTCCATCTTCTGTAAGTTGTAGATGGTGCCACGGATGTCGGATTGACTTAATTTTTGCGTCGTTGGGCTGCAATCGGCGATCCGAATTCATCCGTGCAGTCGGATTTGTCATTTGAAGAGTGGGTTTACACCATCCTGGCCCTTGATCTTCTAGGGTTCCTCGATCACTATCTGATGCTACAGATGTCTGATTAGGGCGATCTTGGAGTCGTTGAACTCCAATCGTCGCCCTGATCACATCCATACGGTTGGATCTTTGATCCGAGGCCCCGATAAAATTTTTGCCCTGTCCAAGCACATAAAAGGAGACAATTAACCTCCATTTTATTCAACTACTCTAAATGCAAGATGATACATGTTATGTAATATTTATATCATGAAATGCAATCCTATGCTTAAGAACATGCATAAATAAACATCTTAAGTAGTGTAAATGTGTTTACATAAGGAGATAACCTCATCGTCGTCGGAGACGATGCCGAAGGTTAAGCTCCTCAAGCTCCTTCTTCAACCAGACCCCGCCACTCTCTTTGCCGCCAACTACTATAAATACCCCCTCACCCCTCAGATTTTACTCAAGTTGGCTCCCTTCCCTCTTCTAACACTGTAGCCGACTTCGATAGGCTATTCGTCCAAAACTCCGGCGACTTTCCATCTCACTTTCTGACTTCCTCCATCCATTCTGATCAGCGGAGGAGATCCGCCATGGTCTGTCGCGTCGCTGACACAGGCACCGACCAAAGGAATCCTCTGCTTCATACCAAATTCATCCGCCGGAGATCTTTCTTTCATCCTCTGATTTCATCGTCCGCTATGAACCTTTGGCGGAACCCTATTGACCCCTTCGTCCAGGTAATAGTAGATTAGGAGTAGGAGTAGGAGTAGGTTAGCTTAGTTAGTTAGTTTAGGTAGTTAGATTAGAGTAATTTTTGAATTTCAGTGTTCATCTTCTCCGACTCCGGTGAACTCCTTGAGCTCACCAGAGCCTTAATTTCATCTTTTGAAATCGCTGCCCACCTTCCTTTATCTTCCACGACCATTTCTAGCACACTTAATCATTTAATTGATCACCTAATCATCTAATTCACCTTTCACCTCCACTGACTACTGTCACTGTCCATGGCGACAGTAGTCGATCTAATTCCACCTCCATTGGGTCTATCATCATCTATCCATCACTTATGAACCCTAATCGACACTATAATATGTATAATTACCACATATAAATTAAATGCCCAATTTTAATTAAGCTCCTGAACTCGTTGTCAATGGTGGCTCAGGAGCAGTTCAAATCCTAAATTAATTATATATTTATGAATATAAACACTTGTTGACTTGTTTTAACCACTCAATTGAGTGGTAAAGTAGGTCCTAAGCTTTAACCACTAAGATCCTTTAAGAAATGAATTTCACTGTCAAATATTACATATAAAGAGATAATGAGAAATTAAATGTGATTCTAAGGTTCCTTGCAACCTCAGGATCCTTTTTAGATTAAAAATGGAAAGTTTAAACAATTTGTTAATATTTTTCACATTTTCTGGACTCACAGGAGCTCTAGCGAGCTCCGGTGAGCCAAATCTGTGCTTCAGCCTTTAAAATTTGTTGAGAAGCTCCAGATCAATGATTTGAAGATTACTGATTGTGCTGAGGTATTTAAATTGAGATTTTAATGTCTAGAGTTGTTGCTAGGTCTTCATCTTCTCCAACTCCGACGGAGTTGGAGATGAGTGACATATAGGTTCTACTCTTGTTTAAGAAGTCTGGAAGCATCATTGTTGATCCCTGGGTTCATTTCTATCTTCAAATCACTGTCACAACTCTTAGAATTCTCTAACGAACAAACACATTTTGAAGTGCAGGCGGCAAGCTTGTTACCCTAGAAATCTTGGTCAGAACACTTATCTGAAGATTTGAATAAATTCTTGATGTTGAAAGAACTTGATTTTAGGTTTTAATTGCCTGTGGAAAAGCTTTGAATAGAAAGTCAAATTTTTGTGCCTTCACAATCAAACTAAGTCTGATTATGGAGTTCTGAGCTCGAATTGAGGTATTAAGAGTTTAAATTGTTTCTAAGAATCTGTTGAATAATCTAAGGGTGATCAAAGTGAGCTCAGATGATTTATTGTGTGAGAATTCAAACCCTGTTAATTTGGGTTATTTTCAAACCCAAACTAACAGCAGTTCCATTTTGTTGAGTTTTGATCTTGAATCCTGCCCAGATAAGTCTGTTACAACCCTTAGAATTTGTTTAAATCAATTAGAAACATTCTTAAGTGTTTGTTCATCTATTTTTAAGTCTGAAAATTCAAACTCTTAAGCTTTCAGAGAAGTGTAGAGCTTTCATGATATTTCTAAAGGTTTTGTGAGCTTCAAGACTACTCTAGCAGATGCAGAATAACCTATATAACCTGTTCAGACCTTTAGTTGAAAGAGAAAAGTCCATCTGAGGACTCTGTGAAGTTAATTTCCACTTTCAGGCATTAAATAACTCGTAGGAACCCCTTATTTCATTCTTCAAATTGAAGAGGAAAACATCGTCTTATCTTTAAATTGACCCTGCAATCGTATAGAGTAACTTTAGAGCTTTCCAAGAAACTTTAAATCACTTGATTTGGAGCTCTAAGCTGGGAGATATGATTGATTGAAGTTGGGTCTGGAAGGGGTTAAGATAGTCCCACATTGTCAGTTTCTGAGCGGGCGCCTGGGAATAAAACAATTTTGTTGCATGGGCTTCCCAGTCATCAAGCACTGGGCGCGAACTGAGCATTTGAACATCTGACCTATCTGAGCATGTGTATGTGTGTGTGCGGGCATATGTGCCTGAAGATGTGCACCTGAGTGGGCGTGAGTGAGTGTGGCCCTGGGAGGGCGAGGCCTAGGAGGCCAGGTTGAGCCGGATTGGCTCGAGACTATGAATCAAATGAAATAAACCAAAATCAAACATAACTGAAATCAGGCGAGGACCGAGTAAGGTCTGGTCCCACCCTAGTCTCAGGGTGCTGTGTATCCTCAAAAGGACGTCGCCGCAAATAAAATAATTTTTGGTTAAAAATTAAAAAAACTTGGTTCAACTGAAAGTTCAAAAGGGAAAACTAAGGAAAAAGGGAGCCGCTGAAGGTTAAGGTTAAGCTAAGTGCTAAAGGATAAGGAAAGAAAGGAGGAGAACATGCGCTAAGGAGTGTTTAAAGAAGAACAGGCAAAAGAAGAAGACTAAGGGAAGAGAAAAAGAAGGCAGGAACAAGAACAAAAGAATAGAGGTAAGAAAAGAGCTCGAGAGAGAATAAAAATAAAGGAAAAGAAGAGAGAAAGAAAAAAGAAAAGAGAGGCTGAAGAAGTAATGAAAGGATATTATTTTTCTTGCATCATTTTAATTACTTTTTGTTCTTAAATGTTGTAATAAGGCATATTTTAATAGAATAATTCCTATTACCTTAATTTCTTTGAAATAAAATTGGAAAACTAACATGTTTACTTGTTAATAAAGTTGATCATTTTGCGTAAATATGTTCTCTTATGGGATTTTGCATATTACTTCATTTTAATTAATATTTTGGCAAAATTCATGTTTTAAAATCAACTTAGCTATGCTTCCTAAACTTATAAAGAAAATAAAAGATAATTGGTGAATTTAGAAAAAAATTATACCTCCCAGCTAAGGAACAAGCCTCGCTATGGGGGACCTTTTAAAGAGCTAAAGGCAACTTCCAAGCTTGGAAACAAGCTCGAGGAGCTCAAAATTTTATTGAAGAAGATCCTTGATCTTGAGGAGTTCGCACGAGCTTTTGGACACGAATTGAGGTTTAAGAATTGGTTCAGATGATTGGGGATTCTCTCAAGATCATTCCTTCGAGAAATGAGGGAGAAATCCTAGATTGAAGATCAGTGCTTTGGGTTCACACTATTAATGACGGCAGGGGGATTTTCATGAAGAAGATGACAAGCTTGGGGGGCTAAATGCAAGGAATTTCAAAAGATAGGGGCTCAGATGTGAAGAACAGAGTTTTAAGGGACTATATTGCAAACAAGGTCAAGATGAACTTTGATTGGGTCCAAATTTTGGTACAAACCTAATTTGGAACCAAGGAATCTGGTGAAGTAGGATTTGAGTTTTGACCAACTTTGACTGGGCAATTTGCGTAGAAACCCAAATTAGGGTAGAAATCTGTTTGTGACTCTTTTTAAGGTCAAAATAGGTTCAAATGGTCAAATCAAGGATACCAACCCTCAAGGAATATTTTTCTATGAATTTAATGAGGTTTAGATGAATTTTATCATAATATAAACCTTTGTAATTCAAGCAGGTCTGAAATTAAGGTTTTGTGTTATGAATCAGTTCTCGAAGTGTGTGAAACCCTATTTTTATCTGTATGGACCCACTTATTAGGCTTTAATGCTCATTTGACCTTAGATTAACCCCTAGGAAATCTCGTGATTACTCTGAATTTATGATGTGATGCTAAAACTGTAGAATTAACCTTGATTTAATGTTTTCTTCTCAAGCTAGCTTGGTGTGGAATTATGGCTCTCAGACGATTATGTAGGAGCATTTGTCACTTGATTATGACTAATTAAAGCTAGGTATGTCTCATGATGGTGTTACCATCAAGCAGTTGACAATGTCAGCATACTAGGGAAGATCAGAATGAATGACAACAATTGCTCGTCAGGGAAGTTGTCAGTGATGGGAAGTGAAAGAGATATCGCTTCAGAAGGAAGACAAGATATGTGGTCAGCTATGACATTTTGCTTTTTGGCCATGTCACAAATCTTTCAATCAAACTCCTGCAATAGCAGGATCCATCTAATCAGATGAGATTTCACATCTTTCTTTGCGAGAAGATGTCGAACTGCAGTGTGGTTAGTGTAGACTATAATGTGGGAACCTAAAAGATAAGGTATGAATTTTTCCAGTGTAAATACTACTGCTAACAATTCATTTTCAGTGATGGTATAATTCCTTTGAGCTTCATCAAAGGTCTTGCTAGTGTAATAGATGACTGTTGGTTTCCCATCCAGTTTTTGCCCAAGGACAATCCCTACTGCATAATTAGAGGCATCACACATGATCTCAAAAGGGTGAGACCAATCTAAGGGTTGCAGTATTGGTGCCTTGGTAACTAGATCACGTAGTGTCATATATGCAAGAACACAATCGTCAGAGATTTGGAAGTCTACATCCTTAGAGAGGAGATTGGTGAGAGTTCAGGCTATTTTCGAGAAGTTTGCTATAAAGCGGCGATAAAAACTAACATGGCAGAGAAAAGATCTGATTTGCTTAACCGACGAAGGTAATGATAGGTCAGAAATCAATTTTACCTTCGCTCAGTCAACCTTTATTCCTCTTTCAAAAATAAGGTGAGGTAAAACTAGTCCTTCTGGTACCATGAAATGTGATTTCTCCTAGGAAAGTACTAGATTCACATTGATGCATCTTTGCAGGACCTTAGTCAGGTGGTCTAGACATGCATCGAATGTGCTCCTGAAGACCAAAAAGTCATCCACAAAGACTTCTAAACAATCACCTACTAAATCTGAGAAGATTGCAAACATACACTGCTAAAATATAGCCGGTGCATTGCATAATCCAAATGGCATCCTATGGAATGCAAAGGTTCCGTAGGGGCAGGTGAAAGTCATTTTTCCTGGTCATCGGGGTGAATTGCCACCTGATTGTAACCTGAGTGGCCATCCAAAAAGTAGAAAAATTGGTTCCCTGCCAATCTTTCCAATATCTGATCAATGAAAAGTAATGGGAAATGATCTTTTTTTGTGACTTGGTTAAGTTTGCGGTAGTCAATACATACTCAACATGAACTAGCAATTCGTGTAGGGATGACTTCTCCAGATTCAGTGGTTATAATGGTAAGTCCAGCTTTCTTAGGCACAACTTGAATAGGACTTACCCATTGACTATCAAATATGGGGAAAATGATTCCATTGTCTAACCACTGGATCATTTCACTCTTAACTACCTCCTGAAGTGTTGGGTTTAGACTACGCTGTGGCTATCTAGTTGGTCTAGATCCTTCTTTAGTGAAAATCCTATGCATGTAGTAAGAAGGACTAATGCCAGGTAGGTCTGATAAGCTCCATCCTATAGCCTATCCATGTACTCTTAGGACAAATAAGAGTCATGATTCTTGATTAGACAATAAGTGAGAGTTGACAATCACAGGATAAGTCTGATCTGGTCCTAAGAAGACATATTTTAAAGATTCAGGAAGAGGTTTGAGTTCAACAGGTATAGAATTAGGTGAAGGAGCAAGGGTGGAGATCTTAGAAGATCCTAGAGACACTAAAGGAATAGGAGGTGAGTCCTCAATTTCTAATGGTGATGTCTCGGGAAGAGTCAAGTCAAAGGCCAAAGGGTGCTGAGGTTCTAAGTTAAGTGAATCAATCAATGTATCCTCAACCAACTTATCCAAAGAATCCAAGGAATAGATTTCCTCAATTAAACTACAGGATGGTACCCTTTGGGCTTAAAAGATATCAACTTTCAATTTCTGATCTCCAGATTTCAACTCTATAAGGCCTTCCTCACAATTGATGTTTGCCTTGGCTATAGCAAAGAAAGGTCTTCCTAGTATGATATATAGGTGTATTTTGGATATCCTCAGGTGCTTCTATGTCAAGGACAACAAATTCTATGATTGCACAATAATCATAGGTCTTAATTGACGTAAATTAGGCTAGGACTTAGCATAAGTTAGGGTAATTCATGCATGCATGAGCATTACTAGCACCTTTATTGCTTTCTTTTAGCAATGCATAAAATAATGATATAATGTACTGATTAGGTGCATTATGTCAATTGCAGGTAATAAGCTAATCGGAAGCTAGATCTGAAGCTGGATCTAAAGCTGGATCTGAAGAATAAAGAATAACTGGTGTTGCAGCAGAGCTGGAGCAGAAGATCAAGATTAGATGTAGTAGATAATAATGTAAGGGAGTTAAGGTATGCTATTCTATTAAGTAGGAATAAAGTAATAAATTGTGAAGAACTTAGGTCCATCCTAACCCTAGGATAGACTAGAAGCCTCCCCAAGCCTTAGTCATTTTTAGATTAGGTCAGCGCACCCTAGGAAACCACAAAACCCTAATTATAGACTCTATCTAGACATCCAGATGAGTTATAGGACGTCCAGAACCCTTAGCCAACTCTCGCACACCTTAAACCCACTTCTACAATGTTATTGGACGTCCAGACACTTGGTCAGATGTCCAATTTTTGCAGAATACCCAAAATAGAACCCAAAATCCCTTTTGACTCTGATTAGACATCCAGACAACAAGTCTGGACTTCTGATTTTTCACTATAGGATGTCTGACACTTTTATTGGACTTCTGGAACTGCTCTCTAGTTCCTGTTTTGAGATTCAAGCCTTGATCTTGGATCTCTAGGTCCCTAAACCCAATTCCAACCCCATAGGAACCTAAATTAAGGTGCCCTAACCCTAGTACATCACCTCTAGACCTCCCTAAGGACCTAATTAGGTTCTCACTAAACCTAATTGACTTGGATCTTAGTCAATTCCATCAGCCTATTCAATTGGACTCATTGAGTCCAATTAAGCCCTAATCTCAGCACACACTATCCAATTGGACTCAGTGAGAGTCCAATTGACCTAGACCTGACTTAATTGAGTTATTTTACTCTCAATTAAGTTTTCACACACCCAATTAAACTTGTATTAAGTTTAATTGCACTTTACCTTAGTGAATTAGGGTTTACAACCCTAATTTGAGACCTACCTTGACCTAAACCAACTAGAACCTAACCTAATCAACCTAGCCACCTAAGTTTTGACCCACACACACCCACACACACCATCCACACGAAAATACCTAGACTAGAGTTCTCTAGAACTCTCTACCATGTGTTGTTGCCTTGGTTGCTAAAATTAGCAACCAAGAGCCATTCAATTTTTAGATCCACATTTGGTGGATCTAAAAGTCACCATCCATCCTCTCTCTCTCACTCTCCCCCAAGCTCCCACCATAGGCCTCTCTAGAGAATTCCATAATTCTCTAGAGAGCTTCCCTTAGGTCTATAAAAAGACCTAAGGGGTGGCCATTTGCACCCATCCCATTCTTGGTACTCATTCACATTTAGGTTAGCTACATCCACCTCCACTCCTCCTACATGAGTTGTGCACCATGGAAGCCACCATCTCCACGTTAGGATGCTAGATCATCTCTCCAACCTCTCTCCAAGGGTCGGCCTAAGCACCATTAGCTGCCCCTCCTCCTCTCAGCCATTCAAAGGCCATCGGAGCCCACCTCCGAATGCCCTTATTTTCTACTAGATTAGTAGCTAGTTCTTCATATTTACATGATTTCATTTACTGTTTAGTAGTGTAGCTCTTATTCTCCCCCAATGATGAATGCAAAATTCCCCCATAGATTCTTGTATGTGATCATTTTCCATTAGCTAGATTTATAATTTCAAGCTTTCCTTTATAAACTTTTCTCTACATTCCATGTTGCAAACACCTTCTTGAATGAATGAATGAAAGATATATATATATATTTATACATATCTCTGTGTTGAAATCACCATGAGCTTATTGATTGCAATCTATTTCGTGTGATTCAAGTTGCCTGCTCTTCATTTTTATATATTGCAACCAGCATGTCGGTTCTAGAAAATGTTGAAGATTTGACTATCAATGCATTTTCCGTAAATAACCTTTACATAACTAGAATTGTGCGTACCGAAACTCATACTTTCACCTTCGTTATCTATCTAGCACATGCATATGTAATCAGAGTTCATAATAGAAGTGGCAAAACTTTAATTCGAAGATTGGAAACCGACATGCGATTCTAAACAAGTAGAGAGATAAAAGATCTATTTCAATTTTGCATAAACACCTCCCAGGGACGAATGACTGGGACTCAAAGTCTCGTTATTTTTACAAAATCATTTTTTGATGAACGTTTTAGTGTGATTATACTACGATTTCCGATGACTTCAAAATGCGTGAGAACAGCCTCTGTCAGTCTACAGGAAAATAAAAGTCCTTGACATGCAATATAACATCTTCCAATACTCCCTGAGGATTCTTAACTGATCGATTAGCTAATTATAGGGGCACCTTGGTTGGCTTTAGATTGCCAATCTCAAAATGTGTCAGTAGGGAGGCTGGGATAAGATTGATGGAAGCGCCTAGATCAAGTAGTGCTCTATTAAAAGTGGTGTTTCCTATTATATGGGAAAGAAGAGGGGTGCTTGGGTCTTTCATCTTAGTAGGAAGGCTACTAGAAATGATGGAACTGACTTGTTCCAGGAGAATGATTGGACTACTCCCTTTCTGAATCCTCGCTTTACGCTTACGTGTACATAGATCTTTCAAAAACTTATTGTAAAGAGGAATGTGGCAAATTGCATCCAACAAAGGGATGTTTATTTGGACATGCTCAAAGAGCTTGTGCAGATCCTCCTCAGGAGCCACACAAGACTATTTTTGCTTTCCTTTTCCCTTCTTCAAAGCCTTTGGAAATGGTACAGAAGTTGTAATGGGAGGGTCATTCCTAGGTTGAGAAGAATTATGAAGAGGTGAATCAAATGGAGGAGTGGAAGTACAAGGTCCAGAAAAAGATGTAGAAGCAAAAAATGGTGGATCTACAGTGATTCTACCACTCCTAGTGGTGATGGCATTCAATTCAACTCTAAACATAAACGAAATTTTAGTATTTGGTAGAAGAGGTGGTTGAGGTTGAGGATAAGAAGAATTTGGATCAGTGTAGAATTCAATTTCTTGCAAGGGTTGTGAAATGGCATGTGCTTGACCTTGCACTAGAGGTCTAGGTTGAACATACCTCTAGGCAGGTAAGTTCCTAGGGTTGGGTTGTGCTTGAGATGGGAGTGAATGTGATTGATGGGATTCCGTCAAGTGTGATAGCTGGGCTCTCATCTCAGCTAGTGCTGCATTCTGTCTCTATTGCATCGCAATGTTTTGTTGTTGCATATCAGCAAGAGCTTTCAATATTGACCCTAATTGATCATCTCGTGTAGGCCCAAGTTGAGAGTATTGGGCGGGCCTGGGTTAGGATTGCTGGTAGGCACGTGGTGGATACCCGTGTTGTTGTGGAGGTGGTGCTCAAATTGGGTTGTGAAGCGGTGCTGCAGAAAGTTGAAAGGTAGATCTTTATGAATTTCACGACCATGAGAAATTTGGATGATTATGCCATCCAGGGTTGTAGGTTCGTGAATATGGGTCATTGTGAATGACTTTGAGCTCCTTTGAAGCTCCAGAATGTGCAAGGAAGTCAATGTAAGGAGGAACAAAGGTTCCTCCAACCAGTGAAGGATATGGAAATGAATAATCTGGTAGTGCAGGTTGTGTCACAGATAGATTGTTCATAGTTTCCCTCCCTGTGGGAAACTGAGAAGTGTGAGGTGCAGGTGACTAAGAAGAAGAAGATGATGAATGTTTAGATAGGAATTTCTATACTTCATCTACTTTCTTCTCTATTAAGCCCACCTTATCTAGTTGACTAGTCACAATCTCTAAGTCCCTTGTGCTGAATTGGACTTCATGTACCCCCATGTGTGAGTGGGAATGAGAGAACTTTCTATTAAAAACACTCATTGAAGCATTATTGATATAATTTTATACCATGCCTTTGAAGAACTCAAAAGCTGAGTCCTCATCCCGACACAAGAAATTGCCTCCACAAACGGCATCTACAAAATTCCTTGTGTTATCATGGAGCCCATGTTAGAAGATCTGGACCTGTTGCCAGTGTGGGACACCATGGTGGAATCTCTCCCAAGCCTCGTGCATCTATTCTCCTTAATTTTGTGTGAAGGTGGTGATAGCATGCCTCAAAGCATTTGTGGAGCCTACGGGAAAGTACTTAGGAACTCATGTTCCAAAGAAGCCCATGTCTCTATTGTAGTCCTTGCTAGTGTTCTAAACCAGAAGGCAATTTTGTCCTTAAGTGAAAAGGAAAACATTTGCATTAATAGTTTGTGCTGATCATGACCTTGCAGACCCAAGGTTTGAGCAAGATTTTTCAACTCCTCTAAATGCTGAAAAGGGTCCTCAGAAGCAAGACCATGGAAGTGAGGAATAGGTGCGATAAGGTTTGGCTTCAATTCAGCAGTACGACCCCCAGCGGGATAGCGTGCCACAGGCATAGGAGGTGCAATTGTGGGATTGTATTAATATCGTAGTTGAAGTCTGCGAGGTTGAGGTGGTGCCTGGGCAGCTCTAGGTTGAGGTTGAGGGTTTGCTCAAAAATTAACAGCTTGTGCAAGCTGTTGCACTTGTTGTGTAAGATTGTTCATTTGAAGTTTTGTTTCAAATAGGTGTTGTAGACTAGGTATAGGACCTCTCTCCGATGGTGGTTGGTTAAGTAGGGTATGGAGGAGCTTGGAACTTATGGTTTGGTGGTGGTGGTGGAGGATGATGTGTAGAGAGATGTGGAGGAAGTTTTTCAAAATCCTCGAATTGTGCGGAATCATTGTCATCCTCCAGATGAATAGAGTGATGGATGGGAGTTTGAGGCCTAGGAGGTATAGGATTGGATGTGGAAGGAATCAATGTGGAAGCTTGGGCATCAGTACCCAAAGGAAGTACTATCTTGGAATTTTGGGATCTCCTACCATCCATTAAGTCAGTTTTTAAAAAATGAGTTTTTGAAATTAGTCACAACTCAATAGAGAGTATACACTCTCAATCAATCTCAAAATCATAAATTCTAATCAATCAATTACAAATCAAACAGAGACCAATCAAACAAGCAAGCAAGATGAATCAAAATTTTCCTTAGGGTCTACTACGCAAAAGTAGTAGTATGCAAACCTCTACAATTGTACGCATCCTATGGAAAACCTAACAAAGTGCAGACCTCTACAAATCCACCCAGAATCTGGATAAGACTGGTATGCGAATCCAGACCTTGTGGTTGCTCAAGGAGATGAGGTAGAAACCCGTGTATTTGTGATCTTAATGTGATCGTGTAGTGTGTACACGATAGACAATCAACAGAATATCAGTGAAAATTCAATCATGGTTTCAAACAATTTTATAGTCTCCTTTTGAATTTGATTCAAGTATTTAGAAGATATTTTCTATGCAGCTCATCTCACTTTTTAGTTTTTTTTCAAGTAGAAGATGGTCTTTTTAATTTTAAGTCAAATGCAAAGATGGCAGGAGCTTAGAAGGATAGAAAATGCATACCTGATTCCAACAATTCTACAATTGATGCAATTTGACTGTATTGAAATCTAGCAGGAAATGTGACCCTAGGTATAGATGCCTAGATTATGCTGCTGCTAGATGAGGGATGAAATATTTTTTTATTTTTGATTTTATAATTTTTTTGGATTTCTAAATGCAACAAACAAAAACAAATCAAAAAGAAATTGACACGAAAAACCCATGATACGGAAAAATCGCATCAATGAGAGATGAGCAGAGAGATATAAAGAGAGAGTCCAAAAAGTCCAAGTTATTACAAAAGATGTGTGAGAACAAGCTCTCACAACTTATGCCTAACACAAAGTAATCTTAAGTATATTCCTAGATCTAAACTGCAACTATACTAATCTAGAGAAGTGGGAAATGTAGCATCCTCTTGGAAAAACTCCTTTGGGAATCGGGTCTGAAGTGCAGCAAATTCGCCAGGAAGAACTCTACCCGGAAGAAGACACTACTACTCCTCAAGTGCTGCAAAAACAATAAATGATTAGTAAGATAATTATATACAAAACAAATCAAAGAATATAATAAATAAAAGAATCTATGTACAACAAAGAATGTGAATGAAAGAATAGTTATATACAAAGAAAAGCAAAAATATATACAAATAAAAGAACAAAAGAAGGTTTTTGGCAAATAGAAAGTTACCTCTCCGGCAATGACGCCAAAAATATGATCAACAGGACATCAACAATCATAAGAAAGAACTATTGTCAGATTTTTGTCCTTAGCAATGGCGCCAAAAATATGATCATCATCTTTCGATTTGCAATAAAAATGATGTTTAAATGTCATTGTTGTAATTAAAATGTCATGAAATGAAAACTGATGTCACGTCAATTTTATTTATTTATAATTTTTACTGGTTTATTTCCAGGTCGTTCACTGGGAGGCAGTTATTGATATATATCACTCTTTAAGTCCAAAAATATTCTTTTATTCAAAAAAGTTAATTTTATTTACAAAATGAATGAATCAATCAAATAATAAATGAATTGGTTAATTATTTACAAAAGAATTAGTTAATAACTGTTACAATGCCAAGTAATACCTAAGTATAGGTAATACCTAAGTATATATAATTACTCTATATTAGTTATATATAACTAGTATAAGTAATACCTAAGTATAAGTACAAAAATATCTAATAATATTTAATATTCTAAATTATATTCACATACTAATACCTTTTGTAACATATATTATATATATAGTAACATAAATAAGCATCACTAAAACCTTAATAAAATTATATACATAACATAAGGCAACATAACTATCTGTACTGACATATAAATATATGTATTTATATATATAGCGACAGATCTAACTGTCACTAAAGCTCTCATTACTTATACACATATATAAGAGCTCTAACAACACATACACATACTATATATATATATACATTCGTATACTTATTTATTTACATTATTTATATACATCTGCATTATAAACTTATTCTTTAATGTATCTATACACACTCACACAGTCCAACACACATAGGCAAACACTCAACATTTAGCCACTCAACGGCTCTCAACTCCTCGCTCCTTCTCGACACCTTGCATTTTTTTTTTTGAATCTCCTCTCACACACACACTATTCGGGAGACCAAAATGTTGGTTTAATGGGCGGGCTGGCCCATTTTCAAGGGATATGCAGCACCCATATGTGTGGGACCAGGTCTCTACTAATGGGTCTGCCCTAGTTTTTATTAGGTACTTTTTTATCTAATTTAGGCCCAGCAACAGGCCCACATGCCCGTACACCTGCACTCACGTGCATACCTACCCACCTACGCAAGCACACAGGCACATGCAGCACGTTAATCAAGAACAAGACCTGTATGCCCATGTTTGGTGCCCTACACCTGATGATCGAAGGGCTCAGGGGAGAAATTACTCTTATACCGTGTTGTGCACACAACAACCCATGATGCGGGACTATTGCTGCGTTCTGAATTCACATCTTTGGCCCTCGATTTGAGGGCCAAAATTTAATCTAATTTAAAATTAAGTTTTTTTTAAACAATTTAAAATTTAAAAATTAAGTTATACCTTGTAAAGTCCTTATATAGGGCTACTTAATTATGCAACTAGTTTACATAAATAAGTTATTTACAGATATAATAAAATTAGTTAAAAGTGGTTATTTGTATATATAAAATTGAGGGTTTAATTATTAATTAAAGTATAAATTAATGACTTAATTATCAAATTGACTTTATACAGAGTTAATATACATAATAAATTATTTATTACATATTTTTATTATATTTTATAAACTTTATTTTAATTTATATACAATTAAATATTAGTTTAAGTTAGTATTACATATAAATAATCTAGAAATACTATTATGCAGTATAAATAAAGTATAAATACGTTCAAAATATTTAATATATTATTATACGAGTATACAGTATAACTTACTTCAGTATTACATTACATTACTAATTTATTTTATTTTAAGTTAATAATTTACTTAGTTAACTTAACAACTTAATTATTTACTGTAAATATGTAATTAAATTAAATTACAGGTACTGTACAATATATAATACATAGATAAATATGTATGTATAGTATTAGATACAATTATATACATATAGATAGGTTTATAGAATTACTTAGATTATTGTACATTTAAGTTATATAAATTAATAGACAATAATATAATAAGATTATATATAAAATAAATTATTTTAAATTACTAATTTAATATATAGAATACATATATAAGTTAATTTTATTCGTTATGTACATATTATACAATAGATGTACTTAGCTTAGCTTAATTTATATATACAAGTATATACATAGTATATAGGGTATTTTTGGGATTTTTCTGATTTTTATGATTTTTGGTGTTTTGGATTTTGGTTCTTTATTATTTTTATGGTGAGATGAGAGAGATATAATTATTTTTTATGTTTTTGGTTTTTGGTTCTTTATTAAATTCCAAGGTATATTGAACCGTCAGCTGGTATGTTCTACCAAGTCAGGGGTTTAGAATGCCTTGAAACTTCACATACTCTTGGAAAAATATCTAATCATACTCAAGATACCTTTGTTTCATATTTTTTATGATTTTTTAGAACTTTTTATGCATTTTCAATTTTAGCAACCCAAGGCCTGAAGTAGGTGTTGGAAACATGAATCTAAGGCCTCAAATTCAGTTCTAATGGTTTTGTGATGGGAACACCATCATGATCCATAACTAGCTCAGTTTGATGTAACTAAGTCAATAAAAGCTCCTACATATCCATCAGAAGGTCTCAAGGGCACAAAACATTGATTTGAGAAGAAGACAAGAATGCAGGGTTATTTATGCAAATTTACCATTCTATCACAAAAATATAATAATCATGGGTTCTCTCAAGAGTGGAACAAAGGTAAAATGGTCTTAAAATTCTAATAAGTGGGTTAGAACAGACAGAAAAGGGTTTTCATGCATTACAAGAATTAATGTACATCTGAAACCCTAAAAATAGACCCGCTTAATCTACTAAGGTTCTGGTTAGGATAAAATTTACCTAAACCCTCTAACAATTATATAAAAATATTCTATAGGGTTTGGCACCTTCAATTTGACCATTGGAACCCATCTTGACCTAAAATAGAGTCTTAAACAGACATTTGTCCTAATTTGGGTAATTATGTAATTTACCTAGTCAAACTAGGTCAAAACCAAAGTCCAACTTTACCATTGGATTCCTTATGTCCAAATTAGGTTTGTGCTTAAATTTGGGCCCAATATGAGATTATTTCAACCTAGTTTGCACTTTGGTCCAAGTCTGATTTCCTTTATTCCACATAGGCCCTTAGCTTTTGAATTTCTTACACAAAAGTCCCTATATTTATCATCATTTTCTTCAAAAAAGTCCCTGACGCCATGAAATCCTATTCCTATAACTCTGGCGACCTTAATATGGCATGTTCTCCTTGATTCCTTAACGAATCCCTCTCAGATTTGAAAGGGAAGTTCGTCAAGGAATTTCCTTCCTTTTGAGCCAAATCCTAAGCCCTAAAACCTTCCCAATCTCTCATTTGAACGCATGAGAGATTTCGGGTATCATAGAGTTTCCAAACTCCAGTGAGCTTTCCCTTGGGAAGCTTACTTCTCAAGCCCAAAACATCATCCAGAGGCCTATAAAAGACACCCAAGATAAGATTGAAGATCCCAGACTCGATTTCGGTCGAAAAATCCCCAATTTCCTCTCTCCTATTTCGACCGATTTTCTCCTCGAGCTCCGATGACTCCCTCCTACTCCTCTCGTCGTCTGATAACAAAAGCAGCGGCAGATTCTTCTTCCTCACCATCCTCTGCATCGTGTAATACCAGCCGCTGTCGCCCTCTCTCTGTCGTCGTCGCCGTCCCCTCTACTTGAGCATCTTCTTCCCTTGCACCAGCCTACCAACACCAGCATCGTTCTCCCTATTTCGTCCATTAGATTAGGGCTAGTTCAGCATCTATAGGTCCCCAGTTTAGTTTCCTATTCAAATATCCCAAAAACAAGCCTCGACACCATCGCAAACCACCTTCATCTCCACCTCTAGTGACATCACCGGCGAGGGTTCCCACCTGCTACAGACAACCATCCCCCTCGTCAACTAGTCTACAAGCTCCACCAGCTCACGCCCTACAAAACCCCTATCCTATTCCACCCTATTGCCCACCCAAACACCTTGACGACCAAACCCACCTTCCAGCCACCATTCCCAACTCCATCCAGCCACCACAGACCACCATCCTCCACAAAACCACCACCAGCACATTCGCGATCACCTCACGACTCTCTTGAGCTAGTTTAATGTGGCCATAATGCCATTTGTATGATTTCAGGTGTTCGTGGACATTCGCCATTAACGAAGTTTTGAGCAAGGCTTCAAGCTTGCTCCAGGACACATTCACTCCAGGCGCTTGCTCCAGGTCGCACGACACTCTCCCAGGATCACAACCAGCTGATCAATTAGGAGCATTGAATGCTCCTCCACCTGCAATTTCCTAATCCACCATCAGCAGACGCACGCGAAGAAAGGAGGGGGACTTTAGTCCCACCACGGAAGTAGGCAACCAAGTGCACCCACATAAGTTATTTTTGTGATTGGGGCTTATCTCCTCCAACGACTGGGTGAGGTCCCATTACACCCTCACTTGTGCCTCGCCCGTGACACCTATTCCGTGGGTCTGGCGATCACTTGATTACCTGCCTAAGCTAGGCACTCCTCACTCACCACCCACTACTGGTGAGCCTGGTCCCAAGTGTGTTCTACCCGAATACCCGATAACCTGCTGTGGCCTTGGGAAGGCGAGGAAGAGGATCCCAGAGAGAGAAAGAAAGAGAGAGCGGGTGCATGGGGGGTTTTTCTCTCTGTGACACTTAGTCGCTGGAGGGATTTCCTTCCTCTATGCGTAGAGAAAGAAGAGAAGAGGTTGAAAATAGGAGGAAAGAAAGAAGGCCTGCAGAAGGAGAGAAAGAGAAGAGGAAGGAGAATAGTGCTTCCCTAGCACTGTAGCACCTGTTGGTTAAGCTGTCTGATTAAATGACTCAACCGTCTAATACTTGAGGCTTTATCTGGTTATTTAAGTACCTAAGTTTGAATGGTTGATGGCATAATTGCATTATTTGAACTCAATGCATATATGCTTAAATTGACTGATTGGTGATCTAAATCACCATTGTTTTTGCTTTGAGATTCTTTTTGCCATGCATACTTATTGTTAAACTCATGCTTTACATTGATTATTATTTTTGAGTAATTTATTGGCTTATTTATTGTGCTCATTTATTTGTTAATCAAGATTAGTGTGTGAATTCCTATTTGCTCCCTGTGTTCGACCTCGAACTTTCATTCGAGTAAAAATTTTATTTATTTTCAAGCGATTTCGACCTATACTACGATACAACATATATAACATCGATTTTGCTTGTCAACATTGCGATATCAGTTTTAACACTTCACTATACTCAGCACATTACATGAAAGGTTTTGAGATATTTAAGCCTGATTTTTCATTCCATTTCAGTTCAAATCTCAAATAGGACAGTTAGTTTAATTCATAAAGCTGATGATGGATTTAAACATAAAGATTACAAGCAATTCAAATCAAATTAAAATCTATAATAGTCCATGAATGCTTGAAACATAAAGTTCTAACAAAGTAAACATGCCAACTACATTAAACTCCTCAAATCACTCCAAAAGCCAGTCCAACAGACCAACCCAACTGCTGCAATTAAATTTTAGTAGCAACACATTGTTGCATCCAAACAGATCAGCAACTTGATTCAATTGCTACTGTCAATTCATACACCCGACAGCTGCTATAGACATCTTAAACACAAATGCAACCATTGTTGCTGCTGCTATCGAGCAGTAAGAAGCTCATTTGCTGCTAAATCTTGAATCAGTAAGTAGCCATCATTGCTACTATTGCAACAGTAAGCTCAATCACACTTAGATATGCTATAAAACCTCTAAAAATCATCTTAAACTCTGGAGAATCAAATCTAAATGATACCCATCCCAGAAAATCCAAATTTCTTGTTAAACTCTCAAAACCAGGGAGTAAAAATCATTACGAGAGTTCGAAAACCTTAATCACTTTAGTTTTGATCATTACCTTACATTATAGACAATGTAAGGGTAATAGATCAACACTAAGCATCAAATGCATTTTCGATAAGAATCCAAACTCCCATATCATTCCTTGAAAACTCCTTTACACTCTTAAAATCAGATTGAAATCATTATTGAATTTAGGAAACATATCGCCCTGTTATGGGCTTTAACTATGGGTTCACAAATGATATGATCACTAGATCTTCTTAAACAACATTAATTGATGTTCAAAAAGATCTAAGGATCCCATAAAAACCAATGGGTCATTGTTGTGACCTCCAATCAGAAATTCTGATTTTCCTTGGTCAAACTACCTAAATGCAACACTCAAATTATGCAAGTACTCACCTGAACACTGAAATCAACTCAAAACACCTCATAATCCTTGTATTATACCCAATTTATCTCAACAAAAAAACTTAAATCGCTCGAATAAATTGGTTTAAAGAAAATTGTCTCCAATTGCAAAATTGGTCATGAAAACCAATTATGAAAGACTCGAGCGAATCGATTCAATTAAAACCAGATCGGGGGGTCTTTGTCAATTTATGGAATGAGTGGGAGACCCCCATGTGGATTTAAGGCACTAATTCAGATCTAGATACCAAAATTCCCAGATCTGAATTAGGCCTTGATGAAGGGGTGATCAGTGAATAAAATGCGAGAATATCAGAGAAAATGGATTATGAGATGTGAAGGGAGATCAGTGAATTGATGCGAGAATGCGAAAAACTCCTCTCTTATCTGAATTGATTAGAGAGGTCGGAATATATCTAATCTATCTACTCCTATTCTAGACTAACAAACCAGTGAATTCCATCATCTAATATATTCCTAAGCTAATCTAAGCTACACTAATAGAAAGAGATTAAAATCCTAATCTAATAGAAGAATGGGACCTTTGGATCTCCACCCGGTGGATGGAGAGGAAGAAGAGAGGGAGGAGCTTCGGCGGGGTGTAAATCCACTAGAGGGATTCTGGGTCACCCTCAAGTGCTATGATGCCCTTAGCGGCAAGGAGATTTGGAGAGGAATGTGGTGTTCCACCACCTAAGCAGCGAAATAGGGATTATGAAGAGAAGAACCGGAGTGGACGAATGCTCAGCTCAAGAGGTGTAGGTAGGGAGCTGATCCTTTGCGCACGATGCCAAGGAGGTCCTTAAGTAGCTGCTTGACCTGAGGGAGTGAATCTAGACACTGCGAGGGTAAGATAAAATGCCTAGGGCTTCAATGGTGGATTGGGCTCGAGAGGAAAGCAGGAATGGCTTGGAGGAAATCCATCCATCAGATGGGATCTCAGGTGAGGGCTGATAACACACGCAAAGGTGCGTAAAGCTTTGATTTTGATTCGCTGTAGGATGACTGGTACATGGGAGCCACGGTCGAGATGGCACCTATTCTTGCATATACAGTGCGCTTGCAGCTTCAGCTATGTTGAGCAATTTGCATGAAGGCCCTTATGGGTGAAGCGATAGAGAAATTGTAAAGGGGCTCATAACTGGCAAGAATTAATGCGACGTAGTCTTTGAGGTGTTGCAAAAAGGTCCCCAGTGGTTTATAAAATGATCCTTGAAGGGTTAAATGTGAATAAATGTAAATGAACTAAGGACCTAGATGTGATATCATGAATGCGAGGTCCTAATGGTGTCCAAATGCCACTAAGTTTTTATTAAAGTCCAATTGAACATTCAAGGAGTTGATTTCACTTTTGATTTGAACTTTTGAACACAAATATGTGTTCAATTTGCAAATGGATCATCAATTTGTATTAATGAATAGAATATCTCATTTTATGACCTAATTTCACGTTTTTAACACAAATTGGATGTTTTAGGTCATTTCTGTTAATTCCTACACTTAACCCATTTTATGTGTTCATTATGTAGTGCTTAACCTAATTTCTAGCTTAACTTGGACATTTAAGCTATGATGAGCCACATCTCATCAATAGGTAGATCGGGAAATCTTAAACCAAGAGGTTTAGGTGGTGGTTTTTACTCGAGTTTAGGTTTCCACCTAAAAATCCTTGAGTACTTGTGAGATTGCTTATTTGTGATTGTTTGTATTTTATTTCCACATTATCTTTGTATCATGCACATCTCACCCCCCTCTGTCTAGGGAATTACACCTTTGACCTACGTATTAGCCTGGAAGAGCCTACTCATATTAATGTCGACGGCAACCACCAACAGCACGAAGCAATTGTAAGTACAATCTACGAGTACCTACAAAACAAAACATCTTAACCACAAACAATAAATCATTTCCACAATAGGAACACATCCAACTAGCACAAAGCAACAATGACAGGTTCAAATCAAACATCATTCATCAATAGTGCACCATCAACCCTACATTGGTAAGTTAGGTTAACGGGAGTTCAACCCATAAATACATGCATACCTTAATAGCATATGTTCTCTTAAACTATAATCAATACACCAATATCCAGGGCATGTGGATTCCCCCAAATTCTTTCGGAACAATGATTGAAGCAGATGACCAAATCAAAGTGGAGAACCCTCATACTACCAGCTCGAGTAATGCACAGATACAGGTTCGACATTATCATTCATCATGTATTTGTTGGGCAAGCAAGCAAGACAATAGAAATAACACCAACTTTAAATTGCAGATTCTACCATTATCTGACAAGGAAAAGCTGGAATGTGGCTCTTTGGAGAGGAACGTGAAACACTATGCTAGGACAATAACATAGTCAAGTAAATTGAAGATCAACTCTGGAGAGCAGCCAAAACATCATGACCAAGATAAGCACATCCTCAAGAAACTCATTTCTTATGCAAATAATAAGGACGATATACTTTGGGACTGGTCTGACATAAAATTTGCAGGGAGTACCTATGTGAGTTGTTGAAGGTCGGAGGGTTTAGTAGTAGTGCGGTAACGAAATTAATACTCAACAAATACATATATAATCCAATAGACACACATAGCAATTCCTAAAAGTATGATTTTCAAACAGGTTATAGATGCACATCAGGTTATCCTATTAGAAAGGGCAATTCGGGTAGGGAATCTAAACAACCTCCATTTACTTCCAACGGCAGTAGGGATGATGGTTCAGCAGAAGCAGGAGTCAATCTATGTAAAGGAAATTACTCAACACATATGTAGGTTACAGAATTGCGATGTAGTGACAATTCCATTGCACACAAGGAGGCATTGGCATCTCCTCATTGTATATTTTGACAGGGCACAGGGTGTGTAGTACAACAACATCAGGGAGGCCACACCATCAGCAGCCACAAACAGATTCACTGAAGATATGGTAATCAAACTTACAAAAGGTCATGTAAAACTTACGTCTTTCATATAACCTATAATCTAACAATTTTTGTAGGCATCACGGATATGGGCACACCTGGAGGAAGTAAGGAAAACTAACAAGAGGAATTGGGAGATGATCCATGATGCCATTGAGACACCACAGCAGAAAGCAGGTAGCAATAGTTGTGGGATTCACGTGATGCGTTGGACAGAAAGGCTTATGATAGGTTTGAACATTATTGACTCTGAGTAAGATCAATATATTCATGCCTTCTGTTCAACATACATAGCTGATATTCTCACCAACAAGCACACAATCGTAGATAGTATATAAGGACATATAGGAACAACTTTTGTAAAAGCATAGATGGAACACTTCCACATTTTGTTGGGTTACTTGTTTATATACCTTCTTAGTTCTTGGAGGAAATTCATAACGATCATGCTAGATTCAGACTATTATTTTACTACTTTCTATAAAAGTTTCTCTAAGCATGTCATTACCTCAGATGTGTGGTTTGTATGTTCATTCCAGCCGATTGTCAATAACAATCTTTAATTTCAAGTACTAAATAGGAAATAAATGATAACAATTCACATTACTTAGATTCCCACTAATCCCTAGAGAACATCAGCTAACAATCGTGAAACACTCCAAGAATTCACACACCATCACCCACATCAATTCAGCTAATGAACATTTCAGCATACTTAGATTAATGTAAGGAAACAAAGCGGATAGAAGAAGCAACATTGCAAGCCATACAACAAGACACGAAAATTGAAGATAACACAATAGGAAATAGAGATATCATTTGAGGGACATCTGTCTGAACCAAACAACAGAATAAAGTAGAGAAATAATTCTTTCAACGGCAGAAGACGATGTCGTCTACTAGGCAAACCAAAGCATAACTAACATACAGACAGCACAAAGAAGTAAACTTAAATTAAAAAATATATACAAGAATTAAATGTCAAAACTAAGCACGTCATGTTAATATCTTCGTACAAATAATCATATAAAATGTACGAGCTTTAACTAAGACATACTCAGTTTGAACAACACAAATAAAATTTGCAATCATCACAACACACACCCTCGCTACGCATAGACAATTGATCCTAATAAGGGTACCATCAGCGAAGGCAACACAGAATTATTGTTCATTAAACATAACCTCCATCATAAATAATAGACAATTCTAAAATACACTGACAATGGTCTCAGTCATTAGTAGCGAAACCTATAATTAGCTCAAGGTAAAAAAATAACATTCGATGGTTAACATCGCATTGCCACATTCCCTAAAAAGTTAACACTCAGTAACTAATTCAGATATACACATGCACCTCCAATAAACAAGCATAAAATATCTACTGCACTGCACAAAAAATTCCAACACCACTTCAGCTCATTTGCAAACATGATCTGCCAATCTCATTCAAAGGGATGGTCCACCAAATAGGTTCCTCCCCAATAGTACAACAATAGATTCACCCACTCAGCTATCAATTTGAACATCAAGCACCAAAAACATCCATTCATATTTGTAAGACACTAGCATTTCTTACAGTAGAAATGAAATCAACAAGGGAATCATGCCTTTGTACCCCTGCGTCTCCTTAGTAGTGCAACCTCACGGGATGATTTCCTCCTCTTCGATGGGTGGCCTACTCGCTTGACTCGCTTAGGGGCACGTATTGCACAAACATTCACGCCTTCAGTGGAATCTAATTCCTTCAACAAAGAACGTCAAAGGAATGATTAAAACATAACACATTAACAGTTTGTAAATAATAAGCAAACCAACAAAATCATTAGGAATGTCCATTATTTGTAGACGAAGACCTCAGCTGCATATTATATTTCTCCAATTCATTAACACATGCATTATACTTCTCAAATGAATGAGATCCATATTCAACAAATCTGAAAATACGTGAGCAGATATCCTCATAACGGTCACCAACATCTTCCAAAGGTAAGGTTGAATGACTGGCCTCCGTTGTCATGGCAGGTATCGTAATGTCCTTCCACCTTCGCAGTACATATAGATCAGGAACCTCATCAAGGCCATTATCCAGTAAGACACAAATAATGTGCCTACATGGCAGGCCATCTGTCTCAAAGTACCGACAAGTGGAGAAAATGGTAAAGCTGACATTCTGGAAATACACCTCTTGCATCACATAAACAGGGCTCGTATACTCATAAACTAGAACAGTAACTGAAGCATCTTCACCATTGCACATAGTAATTTCAGCACTACAATACTTTAGTCCATCAATCTCATCTTAAAATAGCTTGAACACCCTAGGAGTGTATAATGCACGAATTTGCTCCTCCATCCGAAGAGAAGGGGCATAAGTTTTTGAATGGATTGGAACTCAGCCTTACGGAGCTTCTCTTGCTTTGCTAACATGGCAAGCTCATATTGCTGGAGAAACTACTTCAACATCATCTTTGAGTTGACATACCCATTAAGGAATGCATTCATACTCTCACTCCTTTGTGTAGTTGTCATACCCACCCAAAACATATCATCAAAGTAAGCAGGAACCCACATTTCACGTATCTCATACATATAGGACATTCAAGTATTCTTCTCAAAGGACCTTTTATGAACCAAATCACTCCATCGTCCCTCAAACTCACTTCTTGTTCTAGAGTTATGAACACTACATTTCAACTCATCTGCATACTTACATCACCGCCAAATCGTTGCAGCAACTTCATCATAATATGCCAAAGACATAGGCGATGACGACACATAGGGAAAACATTGGCAACTACCCTCAAAATTGCTTGTGACTGGTAGATAATAATTCCTAGTGGCACAACACCATTCATACAACACAACCATGTCCTAAAAAGCCAGGTGAAGTTCTCTATGGTCTCCTCAGATAGCAATGCACAACCAAACAAGACTGATTGTCCATGATTGTTGATGCCTACAAACGGAGCAAATGGCATCTCATATTTGTTTGGCAAATATGTCGTGTCTAATGACACAACCTCATCGAAGAACTTATAAGCAACCCTACATGCATTATCCTCCCAAAATATATTCTTTATGCAGCCATCATTATCAATATCAAGCATGTAAAAAAAGTTCGAGTTCAAACTTTGCATACGACAAAAGTACTTCTGCAATGCCTCCGCATCACCTTCACCCGTACGAAGCTCCCGTAACTTCCTAAGCTCATTCCTAGCATCCTCATGAGTAAAGAGCACCATCTCAAAACCCCCATGCTCTGAAACAAAAGACAATAGTGTCCTTGACAACCCAATTCCACAACGATATTCAAATCAATCCTCCACTTCTTCAAAGAGCTCATGTCCTTCTTCGTGTGCAATAAACGAGTCAGTGATGAATCAAGAAGTTCATGATAATGGGATAGATCCAAGGCATTCGCCAAATAACATTTCCAGCCATACAGCTTCACCATTACTTTACAACCACAGTTTGTCTTGCTAGTCAACCTTCTTGAATAGAACATATCTCAGGGCGTGCTAGGTGCACTACCAAAATGCAAGCAACTAAGACTCACCCTAAGTAACAAATCCTTCAGAATAGGATGATACTTTGACCACTTCACACAAAACTCAAATCGACATTTGTGTGCATACCCTTGGCAATATGTGCAAAACTCTTTAAATGAAGAGAACTCCATACCAACAAAAATTTGTAATTCAGAACAGGAAGCAACATTCTCCTTTACATCATCTCTTAATCTAGGGACTATAACAACATAAGTCACACATTACTATTCAGTCTATAAATTGAAGCACAAAATGAACTTAGAAATCAATAAACAAAAACATAACAAACGAACCTTTAGCACTTAACATAATAGGAGAACAACAAGAATGAACGGCATCTGGAGGCACCTTTAGGTTCTCATTTCCTGTCATGGCTGAAGCATGAGCTCACACATAATAGACTACAGTTGTTAGTATTCAAATCATATACATGCATAAAATTTACGCAGAACCAAGACTTGATACCATTATCATCTAAATATCCTATAGGGGTTGATCTCAAGGCACCATCAACATGGGGTTCAAACTTCACATCAGCACAGCATGATGCATCTCCTACTTTGCCTGCACTCAAACCAAAGTCCATTGTATCATCAACACAAACAATGCCACCTAATTTCAAATTATCTGCAGGCATAGGTACAGAATCCAGCACTACTAGAACATCATCGACCGAGACTTCCTCGAATCCTAACACATATCCAATGCATTTAAATCAAACATTTCTAATTTAGCGATCGCAATCACACAAATTACAGGAGAAAGTTAGATACATCACATACCATCCACGGCGTCGGAAATAGGGTAATCATACCCATTAACAGAAGCTAATGCATTCAAATCTACATCCAATTCCGTTATCGTGATGACCTACAAAGAGAAAGATGGTGAGTATATGTAACGACCCGGTTCCCGAGTCCCTACGAGACACGAGAACTGGACCGACTCAACTAATCCCAAGACCTAGTCGTCCAACGAGGAAGTAACCAAAAGAGCAGTAAAATAAACCACATTCAGCATGAATATAACTAACAGTAAGAAAGTACAGCAGTAAGGAAAGAAACTACCACAGTATGTACCACCACAGCAGTAGAATAACATTCATAATATAATTTGAACTGCAGGTAAAGAAAGTACAGCGGAAACAAGAACTACTCACTACAACGTAACAAAAAGAGGTACAAGAGACAGTGGTAACTCTACTGGACCCTACTCGGCCCAGCGTCCTCTGTAGCCGCTGACCCTGGCTGCTCAACACCTGGTCCTAAAAAAGGTGACGAGTGTAACACGTCAGCAAAACGCTGAGTAGAGTGGCAACTAAAACTAAAGACAACAGTAGAGTGTACAGTAGCTGTTATGTTCCATTACTTTCTTTATTCACATCTTTTAATTGTCTCACTATTTCAATTATTCCTCAGATCTTTTTCTTGATCTCGAATGTTCCTCGTGGGAACGATCTTAATTGCAGTCTTTTCCAAAAAGTAGAAGTAGCACGTGGTGCTCTCCTGGCCGGGAGAGTCCCCCGTGGTGATCCTACCCTCAGTCAACCACCCCAAGGTCACTGACAGACGTAACGGTGACTACGGCATGCGCGATAAACGCACAGGTAGCTAACCCGTACTAGCACGCGGTCAGTCGTTTCCGTTAACGGGTGTGCCCAAAGCACAGCACGGAACCAGTCCAGGGTAGAGCCCTCTCAGTAACAGGGGTCCAACCCCTCCATAGTAACCAAACCGGGGCCTTGCCCCTCCACAGTCCGCGCACCCTCGCCTGACTACCCTGGTTTGCCCTAGCGGGCCTAACAAGTCGATGTGGGAGGCTAGCAGAACCCCGGGGCCCGTGGGGTAGCTAGTACCTCCCTACACTAGTAGCTCTCCTCGGTACTACGTACGCGAGGGCCAGCAAGTGGGTACAGAGTGGCCAGTCCTAACCCCGGGTCCCTGGGGCGGCTGGCTCCGCTCTGCACTAAACAGGTACAGGTACTTCCCTTGGTACTACGTACCCAAGAGACAGTACACAACTACATCTCAGTTCCATTCCTTTCTCTTTCCAGGAGATCCACTCCTAATTCCCCCGTAGGGTTCCATCCTTTTTACTCAAACATTCATGTTTCACTTTCCAGTTTCACATTCTTACAATCCATGTTCTCAACCACGTTATTTATTCACAACAGGCAGCTATTAATTCAAATTACAGGCAGCTTTATATCTCTTTCCATTTTCCAAGACTGCAGTATTATACATTCCACTAGTTTTCCCATCTTAGGATTCATGCCATATTCTAGGATCTATCATACAATCTAGTTTTCCATTCCTAGGATTCATGCAACACCTAGGAGCTATCATTCCATCTATTTCTCATTCCTAGGATTCATGCAATGTCCTAGGTTCTATTTATGGTTCCATAATTTAACAGATTTTATTAATAACTTAAAGCCACTCTACCAGGTACAATGGGAGTAATGGGGGCGTGGTCGGGAATCCTGCGTGCCTCCGCGACCCCCGAGACTGCAATGGAACGGGATCCTATCACAAGGATCAAACACAAGGAGTGTCTCAAAATAGTGTATAGCTACTGTAGACGGGTAGAGGAATTAATTCCAAAAAGAACGCAACTCGAATCGCGGAAAATGGAACCCGAACGGGCCCTAAACGGGTCGAAAACGACGAAACTGTGTAAAATCAGACGTCTGGAACTTCTTCCAGACGTCTTAAAAAGTGGATCAGAGAATTACCTTGTTCAGCGTGGTTTCCTAGACGTCCAGAAGTCTGCGGGGACATATAGCCTAGCTCCCAGACGTCCGATGGTCACCCCGAACATCTGGAGGTCGCTCCCGCCGTCTGGTACTACAGCCAGATGTCTGATTCGCGTTGGATGGTGAATCACTGAGCCTGCGCACACCCATCTCTCTCCCTCAGTACGGTCAGTCGACAGGAAGGAAGAAGAAGACGGAAAACTCACCTTTCAGACGTCTGGACAGTCTTCCAGACGTCGACCCTGCCGTCTGGCTATCAGCACAGACGTCTGATTCTGGAAATTTTTCCAGAACCAGGGCGCAACTCACCCTCCGCTCGCCCACTGGAAGAAGAAGACGAAAGGGGTGGAGGCGACGGAAGCGAGGGGAGGCGTGGTCTTTTTAAGGCCGCGCGAGGAGGAGAGAGAGGGAGCACAGCAGCGGGGTCTACAGCCGCAGAGAGAAGAATAAGCGAATATGCGATCTGCGCGCTCAGGCGCGCAGATGACCTGCACGCTCAGGCGCGCAGATAACCTGCGCATGTCGAAAATAACTGATTTCCAGACGTCTGGAAACGATCCCAGACGTCTTGTCCGACGTCTGGGCCACCTCCCAGACGTCTTAAAAGACGTTTGGGACACGCGTTCGTAACAGTATACTGTTGACCTACCGTGCTACACTAAAGCAGACCTTGATCAACATGCAATAAAGTTTCGTAGGGTACGAGAGGGAAAGAGGTTTTTGTTGGGCTCATCAACTTAGGTCTATCTAGACGTCTGTACAAGTGTGCTAGTAGTGCCATGGAGCAGAAACATCCAGCACAAATCGGGCGAGGTTCATACTTGGATACCATGAAGCCATGTCAGTACCCATCCGCTAGAGCACAAACATGCAACACAAAACTTGTGAGATTTCTTAGTGGCTCTAACTATGTGGTAGTGGTGTTTCATCCTTGTATAAGGGGGATGTGAATGGCTAGGTGGAATGTCCAACAACAAATCGATAAATCGCACAAACCAAACGTGGAGCACAAAATGTGGAGCACTAACCTATTCTTCAACCACATCCTGAGAACCATAGCGGAGGAACACAAACATGTAGCAGAAAACTTGTGAGATTTCACTATGCGGTAATGGTGTTTCATCATTGTATAGGGGGGATGTGAGTGGCTGGGTGGAATGTCCAAGAACAAACTGATAAATCGTGTAAACCAATGCGGAGCACAAACCAAACGTGGAGCACAAAATGTGGAGCGCTGACTTGTTCTTCGACCAAAATCCCAAGAACCGCACATATGACGCCAAAGGGCGAGAATGAAAACTCTCTACTATATGTGCAAGCACCGAACCCTAAAGAACATATTACATTGCACAAAACTGAAGCACGTGACACAATGTCAGCGCACGTGCAACATTGAACGACGTGATTTATGTCTCGTGAAAAACATGCAAAACAATATGCGTGCGATTTCTCGTTTGTTAGCCTTTTTTTTTTTAAAAAAAAAGACAGACACTCATCTTGGAAGTGAATGTGTTGCTGACTATGTTACCATTAGAAGCAAATGGAGGGTGGTGATGCTTTAAGGTTGTGTTTGGTAATGGGGTTAAGGGGGGTTAAAATGGAATAAGTGAAAATGATATTTGTTAGGGTGGTGGAATGAGGAGTGGGTTAAGTATGTGGTTAATGATTGGTGTATTAATGTCATGTTAGTGGATATTTATTTAATAGTGTAAGTGAGAGTAGAGAATATTAGTGGATATTTGTTTAATATCAAAAGTGAGAGTAAAGTATATATTGGATATTTTTTAATAGTAAAAGTAAGTGGGAATGATTAGAAATTATTATATATGAGTTTGTGTTGAAATTATAAGAAAGATTTGAAAAAAATTTGAGATAATCCTTAGCTTGAGTTAACCCTGTTGCCAAATGGGGCCTAAGTGAAAAAGGGATTCAAATCAGCAGTTGATCCTCTTTTCATACTGTGGTGCTATCATGGATTGGGGCATAGATTTGAAATTGACGTTAGTTGCCAAAGTGAAAAAGGGTTGCAAATGCTTACATTATTTTAGCTACGAAGCTGGAAAGTGTCGAAGGAAGACGGATGGTAGTGTTTCACTCAGTCTCGCCTGGCTCTTCGTTTTCCCTTCAAAAAAATCCTATTCTTGCTGCCTATTGCATCTTCAGGCGGCCATAGCATCGGTTGGGGCGACCTCTCCTTCGATTGCTGACCGCACACCCTCCCCCACCCCCTCAACTGACGGGTTGGCCTCATGCAACAACTTGCGGCGCCTTCGATCGTCTCCGACAGTAGGGGCTCTGGTCGTGGCGGCTTCGATCGTCTCCGACAGTGGGGGCTAGTCTCGCGACACCTTCGATCATCTCCGGCAGGGGGGCTCTCGTCGTGACGGCGTTGATTGGGGCGATGGTGTCCTGTTGCGGTGGCTTTGGTTGCCACGTCCGACCTTCGTGGTGGTGCTCGTCGAGTGGTGGCAACAGGTCGCAGTGGTTGCTCGCAAAGTTCGATCTCGCGGCTACTCGCGGGTTGAGGGTTGTCATTTGACGTCGATCATTCGGCTCCACCTCACCTCTCTATCGATCGACATTGTTTTTGTGTTGGGTCATGTTGAATCCGGGCTTATCACAATGGAGTAGATGATCGGCTTACCTCCAACCACTCGTCACTCTTGAGCGCAATTCGTCGACATCGTTGGTGACGCTTTGTCCTATTTAATTGTGTGGTGCAGGCGCTCTTGCCTACTTCGGATATGGTACGACGAACGCTTCTTTTCTTTTCTTTTTTCTTTCTATGTCGTTTGGTTATGTTTTGTTTTGTGGTTCCTCCCTCTTAGAGGAGGCATTCTGTTTTTCCTCTTCAAGGGGGTGGTGAGGTTGTCTTCTTCTTCCTTGTCTGGTGAGGCTATATTTTATTATATTATTTTTATTCCCTTAACGAAGTATTCAGTTAAAAAAAAAAAGCAATTATGGAAAAAATGGCAATGGGATAAACCGTATCGAAGTTGTTTTGACGTCGCATGGGAGCCTGTGGTTTGACCCCAGCGCAAATCAAGAAGCCATGAAGATCTCCCTTGATTTACATGCCTTTAATCGTAGGAGCGCAAGTATACAAGGAACCCATGGCATACTACTATAGCAAACGTGTCAAGCGCAGGAAATTCAGAGAAGGGGACCTTGTACCAAGGAAGGATGAAGCTTTCACCCCGGACCTTAGCAAAAGGCAAGTTAGCATGTAATTGAGAAGGACCCTATCGTATTATAGCTAGTGGTCTATCTTCCAAATTCATATGACTTGGAGGCCATAGACGGAAGGCCCATCACAAGAAGGTACGAGTTAGTAGTTAGTTTTCTCTATTATAAGTTTACAGTTGCATGACGAAAAACCAACAGTACTTGTGACACCTATTTAGGAAAGAGAGCTGTGTGTACCAAAGCAAGCAAATCATGCACATATGTATTCTACAATGGCATTAGTACATTCCTTTCTTTACATTTTTTTTCCCTTTCCTTCTCCAAAAAATTAAAAACAAAGGAAGTAGAAACAAGGGACGGAAATCCTGACAAAATGACGAGGGAAACAAAAAAATAATGCCCTTTGAGTATCCTTAATGCTTCTCTTTTTCCTCACTGATCTCCAAGAACTCCCGAGGTCCATTGGGAGAACTAGTGACATCGATTGGCTACACTACAGCAGCTGGTGATACTTCAAACATGGCTGAGAGGTGATACTTCAGCCATGGCTGAGGGCGAAGCACCCAACGTGGAAACAACTTCCTTAAGCACTTCTGGCCCCTCGGGATTGATAACCGGAGTGGACGGAGAGATGACACTTGGCTCATCAAGCGTTGGTTGTGGTGTGGTCTCCATGTGTAGGCTATAGGTTCGAGGATAGGATCTCTTGATGCGACCTCCTTGCCTTGATGTTTGATAGGTTCACGTTAGTGTATATTTTTAAGGCTTAAGTTTGCCAATCCTACCCTCATAAGATGCATTAGATCATGTATTTAATTAATTAAATAATTACATATTAGATTTAGGATTACATAAATTATAATGCACTCTTTTTATTCATTATATGCATGACGAGTAATATTATGAAGACTAAAGTTTGGAGCAAAGACACTTGGATCATGCCTCTCCATTTTTTCTCCTCTCACCACCTTATTATGCATACCACTGTAGAACATAGATTAGCCTCCATGCATACTCTTCCATCTCCAAAAGAAATTCCAAATGGCCCCTTCCTTCTCCATAAAATTTCCATTCCATTACTCCTCCTGATTCAAATCCTACAACACCTTACTCCCCTCCCGTCGTTAATGCACAAGGCCCCCTAATTTCCTCCATAACTAATGCACACTCCATTTTTATCACTTCCCAAAAATACATTCTTCCATATTGCAAAACCCACTTGATGCCCTCTATCTCTCTAAGGATCATACCATCCCACCTGTTTGTTCCATACAGAACCACCATCCACCGTCATCCCTCCTAGTCAAGGAGAGACCACCATCCACCTCCATTCTCATGGTGTTGAGGGCATCTGTGCACCAAGTGCTGCATGCAAGCCACCACGCCCCCATTGGGTTCTCCTTCGATGTTCCAAGCGCAACGTCTGAAGAAGAAGCCACTGCCGTGCATTCGTGCTCGAGGCAAAGCATGCCATGCTCCATCACCATCCGCTTCATCTCTCCATGCCAAGGAGGATGCTCACTTCCTGGTGATGACAGCACCAAGGATGCCCATCTCATCATCACCATGCCAGGCTATTCCTTTCCCTTATCTAGCATATATTCTTTTTTTTGTTTGATTTGATGTATGCACTAGGTGAACATTTTCCAAATGATCAATAATATCATGATGTGTGTTTAATATCTCTGTGGACGACTTGAATCTCGTACTTTTCATGGTTTGATTTTACCACATTCAACGGCGAAAACCTAATTTTTATTTTGATAAAAAGCATAAACAATGTTCAGCCCCATCCTCCTTTTCTTCCTCTTCACCCTCTTCCTTCTCTTCCTTGCCATCAACAATAGGATCCAAGTCCTTAAACACATTGTGGTCCACACCATGGTTGTAAAGAAGACACAGGCACTACATATTAAGTTCGACAAGTTACTCCACCATTATGGCTTGTTGATGCAATAGAATTTACCTGATTGCCAATGCATACTCACTAATATGACTTAAATATGCACCATGAATAGCCTTCATGTCTCGGTCAATTACAAAACATTGGTGATCACCCAAAAACCCTTGGGTGCCTATACAAGTTCAATCAGAGGGTTTTGATCAAGCAAAGGAAAAAGTATCGTAATCAAGTAACCACATCAATTACAGATATAGAACTTGTTTACCTGATTACACTGACAAGTGCATTTTCGCGCATTCTGAAATTGTCGAAAATTGTAGTATAGATCGCTAAACCCTTAATCAAAATATTTAATTATTTACGAAACTCGCTTAGATTTCTTTTCTTTTTAGAATTTGAGTCCCGGTTGTTCGTCTCTGGGATGCATGAAAACAAGTTGAGATTTGAATCGACTTGTCTAACCTAAATCAAACATAACTGAATATTTTTGTCTTTTTTGTGTTTTTTGATTTTTATGTTGAGACACAAAATGAAACCTAGATCTAGACATGATAGCTAAAACCTAAGTGACTACGTGCATCTAAGTGGGGCCATGGTGGCAGTGCATGGTGTGAATGAACCTATGTATCATAAAGATAAAGACAATCAATCATAGAACGATGATCACATAATATTATTTATGCATAAAAATGTCAACACATCTACATTAGAAAGCATATAAATAGAGAAAATCCCTCACGTCGAAAAGTTGCCACTAGGGCCATCAGCCTTGTGTGAGGGTGTAGCCTAGACCTTTCATATGCAAACCCGTCTACATGCCTACCAAAAGAGATGACCAACCACAAGAGGATATGGGTGGGCCTTCATGGTCGTCCAAGGAGAGAAGACGATGGGGGGGGCATCCTCTCTAGGAGGAGAAGGTAGCATGCCCAAGAGAGAAGAAGAAGAGAGGGTGGCATGGACCCTTCTTCTCTTCTAGTAGTCGGCCTTGCAACTTGGAGGAGCTTCTTGTTACCTGCCCATGGAGGAGCTTTGGAGGAGGAGGATGGCCTTGAGAGGAAAGGAGGAGAGGTGTGGTCGCAAGTGAGAGGTGGAGGATGATTAATTTCATGGCTCCACTTTTTGTCCTTATGGGAAGGCTCCATTTGGTTGCCACTTTTGGTGGCTCCAAAAATAGCTAATGCCACATTTTTAGGAACTAAGTTTGACACAAGTTTTAGGGTTTCCAAGAGAGTGTACATGGGTTTGGTAGGGGTAAAATAGGAAGGTGTGTATGTGTGTGTGTGGGTGTGTGTTTTTCGTAGGGCTAGGTTGTGGGTTTTGGTAGGATTAGGTGCTAAATAGGTTGGGTCAAACTAGATTAAGTGGGTGTGGACCTATTATGCTTAGGAAAGTCTAATTGGATAGGAGTGATCCTAAGTAGGTCTAGGTCAAGTCTAATTGGATGTGTGCATGTGATTAGGCTAGGGTAACCCTAATAGGTATGAATCAATTAGATCCTAGGTGGATCTAATCTAGGATCTAATTGGGCTTAGGTGCACCCAATCAACTGTAGATGCACCCAATTAGGTATGGAATGGTTCAATTGGGTTTGGGATAGGAAAAGTAGGGCTATGGATAGTGGATTAGGCTTAGGAGGTCTCTAATTAGGTTTCTTAGGTTGTCTGGTTGTGTTCCTAGGTCAAAATAGGCAAGCTAGGGCTTTTAACACCAAAATTAGGAACCAGGCAGTAGTATTAGACATCCAAGATAGTGGTTAAATGTTTTATACTACCAAATTGGATGTCCAATTCTATGTCAGTATTAGTATTGGCTTCCTGGATTGATATTTTGCAGAAATTATATGTTGGGATGTGTTAAAAGGTGCTGGAGAGTGGGTTTTATGATTTCTGAGGTGGGTTTTGGTTCCTAAGTTTTTGGGAGAGGGATAGGGTGGATAAGAATATGGATAGTGCTATCTATGTTTAGGTTTTGAGGCTAAGGTGTCCTCATGGAGGTGGTTTTTGATTTGGGAAGGTTCTCCTAGGGTTTCTATGGGTAGGGATAAGGCTATCCTCCTCACTCCTTTTATCTGGATCAATCTTCTTCTTCCTTTATTACTTTATTCCACTATCTCCTTCATCCTCACTCACTTTATTACCTGCAAATAGTAATAAAAATCATTAAATTGCAGGATATCTTATCTTATTCTGGATAGACTGATGCAATGCATGATACATAAGATATGAGTGCAATATCCACAAATTAAGCTAGATTCAGACATTATTTAGGTTGATTATGACTCATGATTGTTGTGCAATCATATCCCCATGCCTAAACTTTGCTAGTCACTAGCAAATGCAAGACTAAGTGTATGGCTAAGTTATTTACAAGTTTAATCCCTGAAGGACTGCTTATTCTTTTTATTAAAGAGCTTGACTAATGATTTTTCTCCTTTTGTTTCATCCAGATATGTGAAAGTGCAGCTATGTAGCTTTTGCAATAGAATTGAGTGAAAGGCCTGATTCACCTCTAAAGTCTGCACTTAAGTTTTAGTAAAATTCTTATGGGATAGGCAGACTTCTTCCCTTGGGGTATCCAAGATATCTTTTTTGAGTTCCACCCCAGCTTTAAGCTTAGATAGAGAATGTCAGAGGGAAATGGATGTGTTTATTTGGTGGCTCACTCTCACTTGGTGCTACATTGAAATTAGTACTATAGAATCTAGATTCTTAAATTATTAAGTAACTCAACTCAGAAAAAGACGAGAAAAACTATGCTTTCTTTTGGTTCCTTTGTATTCATTCTCTTTTTCTCTTTTTTTTAATTTTTTTTAGAGCTCACAATCTCACAAGATTCATACATATGACTTGTATTTGGTGGTCTCACTTGGCATTAACACTTTAATTGAGTTCCATAATTTTAACACTAAGTCGGAATTCCTCAGCCAGTATTCGGGAGGTCAGAAACATATAAAGATAGGTTAAGGCCTTATTTGGTGGATCTCAAATTTATTTGGTGGTATTACCTCAATGCAACAAAAATAAACACTAAATATTCACACACTCTTTTTCTTTGCTTTTTCTTCTTTTTCTAATTTTTTTCTTTTCAATTTTTCTTTTTTTTCCTTTTTTTTCATATATAATTTTTCTAACACAACACAATCTAACAACACATTCATGAATTTTATTAAGGAGGCATTATTAGGGATTGGTGATACTCAAGAGACATTGGGTGGCTTATTTGGTGAAAGTGCCTAGTCACGGCACCGGGAGAGATGGATAGGATGGTGTATTTCTGACCTTGACATCAATACCCTCCTTCAGCCAAGGATTCCGTAAAGAATGGTCGTAACCATTCACCTTAGCCCTAGTTTTATGAAAACTTGCTCTCTGCATATTTGCCTTATTTGGTGGCTTTCAAAATTTCATATAAAAATGTATACGCAGGATCCGAGAGCGAAAACTATAACTAATATCTGAGTATCATTACCTAATTTTCTAGGATTCCAGATTCCTTGTACTAATTTTAGAGCACCAGTACACTCTACTCTCATCTTACACTATTTGGTGGATTTTTGGAAGAAAATTTGTCTGGCTCCCAAAACACTGTCCAAGGGTTTAGGAAAAGAAGCACTGCTTCTTCTCAACAAACTAAAGACGTTCATTAGTCTTTGCCATGAATCCATTGCAAAATCTACATGTGAGTGAAAATTATACTGGATTTTAGATTACAGGAATCAACTAAAGGATAAAATCCTTAATACATTCTTTTGATAAAAATCTTATTCATAAATGCAATATATATAAATGTTATTTGTAACCTTTCAAAGTTGCACTTCAAAAATTTTCCTAATTCGAGTTATATACAGCTTGACCCTAAATTTAGAACAAAAAGGTGAATGGATGAGTCGAAAGTGGCTGTTGCGGACGATTTTCAGCTCCAATGTGAACATTGGAGGTGGAGTCGGTTGTTCTTAATTTAAAGACCCTAAAGTGCAATTAGCATGATGTACGAAAGGTTTTTCCTAGGTGTTGGCAGAAAAAAAAAATTTAGTTTACAATCACTACCCCCCCATGCCTACTTTTTTGCATGTCCTCATGCATGAATATAATGAAAAATTACTTAAGACAAGGGTAAATTGGTAGAAATCACCTAGAATAACTCCTGAATTTTGACGTTCTGCTTATTCAAACACTTAAAATTGAATATGCAGGGAAAATATGATAAAATATGCTATATATAAGTGCTGAGATTAACGCCTCCAGCTGGGCGTACACTCAAAAAGGATATATCAATATAGTATTAAGAATGAAGAGTAAAATGATAAGAATTTTAATCTCGTTCACCAATAGCAGACCACAAATGTGGACCAGCTATCCATGAATTCCAAGCCCAAATAATCGAAAAAATATGTAGATGAGGCTTGGGATTATCTGCAGGCAGATGCTACGGAAGAAAGACGGATAATTACGGGTGCCTGGAAGAAATGAAGGTGAAGGCATCCCGAAGAGGTGATGGAGAATATGGGTGGTAGGGGTATGGGTAGAGTCGTATGGGGTAAAGTCATATGGGTCCTTGGAGGAAATCGTTCTTGCACATTGTGAAAGTCATCAGAAATCGTAGAATAGTCACGCAAAAATGTTCGGCAAAAATTAAGTTTGTAAAAATAACGAAACTTGAGTTCTGGTCGTTCGTCTCTGGGAGGCGTTGCTTTTACTTTTGAAATCGATCTTTTTGCCGCTCTACTTCGTTTAAAATCACACGCCGATTTATGATTATTACGTATTAAAGTACGACATGCTTAGTTGCAAGTATATCAGGAATTAAAAACAGGCAACATTAATCACTCAAATGATATTGCAATAAGCTTATGGTTATTCTCAACACATAGACATATATATAAAAATATATCTTCTATTCATTCAAGAGAGTGCTTGCAACATGGAAGGTAGAAGAAAGTTTGTACATGAATGCTTAAAAATGTAAATCTAGCTACCAGAAAATGATTGCATACAAGAATCTACAGGGGGATTTTGCATGCATCATTGGGGGAGAAGTAAGACTACACTACTAAGCAGTAAATAAAACAATAAAATTTTAAAGAGCAGGAATTAAATCTAAAAGAATAAAAGGGCATTCAGGGGTGGTCCCCGATGGCCTTGGAGTGGTCGGGAGAAGAATGAGGGGCGGCCAATGTAGCTTAGGCCGACCCTTGGAGAGAGGTAGGGTTGATCTAGCATCCAGGCATGGTGTCCTCCATGATGGTGGTGAGCTCGTGGAGGTGGAGTAGCTAACCTAAGTGAAGGTGGGCGTGTATGGAGCTAATGAGGTGAGTAGTGAAAATGAAGCCAAGGGATGTGAATGGGTGCAAATGGCCACCCCTTAGGTCTTTTTATAGACCTAGGGAAGCTCTCTAGAGAATTATGGAATTCTCTAGAGAGGCCTATGGTGGGAGCTCGTGGGAGAGTGAGAGAGAGAGGGTGGATGGTGGTTTTTAGGTCCACCAAATGTGGATCTAAAAATTGAATGGCTCTTGGTTGCTAATTTTGGCAACCAAGGCAACAACACATGGTAGAGAGTTCTAGAGAACTCTAGGCTAGATATTTTCTTGTGGATAGTGTGTGTGGGTGTGTGTGGGTCGAAACTTAGGTGGCTAGGTTGATTAGGTTAGGTTCTAGTTGGTTTAGGTCAAGGTATGTCTCAAATTAGGGTTATAAACCCTAATTCACTAATGTAAAGTGCAATTAAACTTAATACAAGTTTAATTGGGTGTGTGGAAACTTAATTGAGAGTAAAACAACTCAATTAATTTAGGTCTAGGTCAATTGGACTCTCACTAAGTCCAATTAGACAGTGTGTGCTGAGATCAGGGCTCAATTGGACTAATTGAGTCCAATTGAATAGGCTGATGGAATTGACTAAGATCCAAGTCAATTAGGTTTAGTGAGGACCTAATTAGGTCCTTATGGAGGTCTAGAGGTGATGTACTAGGGCTAGGGCACCTTAATTTAGGTTCCTATAGGGTTGGAATTGGGTTTAGGGACCTAGAGATCCAAGATCAAGGCTTAAATCTCAAAACATGAGCTGGAGAGCAGTATCAGACGTCTAATAATAGTGTCGGACATCTTATACTCAAAAATCAGAAGTCCAGACTTGTTGTCTGGACATCCAATCAGAGTCAGGAGGGATTTTGGGTTCTGTTTTGGGTATTCTGCAGAAATTGGACTTCTGACAAAGTGTTTGGACGTCCAATAACATTGTAGAAGTGGGTTTGAGGTGTGCGGGAGATGGCTAAGGGCCTTGGACGTCCTATAACTTATCTGGACGTCCAGATAAGGGTTGGAACTAGGGTTTTAGGGCTTCCTAGGGTGTTGTGACCTAATCTAAGGGTGGCTAAGGCTTGGGGAAGTCTCTATGCTATCCTAGGGCTAGGATGAACCTAAGCTCTTCACATTTTACTGCTTTATTCCTACTTAATAGAATAGAAAACTTTTAACCCCCTTACATTATTGTTCCTATATCTAAACTAAGCCTTCTGCTCCCGCTCTGCTGCAACTCCCGTTATTCCTGATCCAGCTTCAGATCCTGCTCCAGATCCAGCTCCGGATCTGCTTATTGCCTGCAATCAACATAAGACACTTAATCAGCACATTATAACATTATTTTATGCATAGCTAAGGAAGAGCAGTAAAGATGCAGATAATGCGTATGCATGCATGAATAACCCTAACTTATGCTAAGTCCTAACTTAATCTAGGTCAATTAAGACCTATGATTGCTGTGCAATCATACCCCCATGCCTAAATCTTGCTAGTCCTTAGCAAATGCAAGACTAAATTATTTATAGCAAAGGTCCTTAAGGGACTAATTATTTTATCAAGTGTATGCAAAGAGATTTTTCTCCTTTTTATTTTCATCCTATGCTCTAGAAATCCAGACAATCGTGAAAGTGCAGCTCTTTAGCTTTTGCAATGGATTCGAGTGAAAAAACTGATTCACCTCTAAAGCCTGTACTTGACCCCTAGTAAAAATTCTAGCGGGATAGGCGGACTTCTTCCCTCGGGGTATTCAAGATATTCTATGAATTCCACCGCAACTTTAGGCTTAGGTAGAGAATCTTTAAGGGCTAAGATTATATATTTGGTGGCTCACTCTCACTTGGTGCTACATAGAGACTAGTACTATAGAATCTAGATTCCCGGATTACTAAGTACCTCAACTCAGAGAAAGACGAGAAAAACTATGCTCCCTTTTGATTCCTTTGTATCTATTCTCTCTTACTCTTTTTCTTTTCTTTCTTTTTCTTAGAGCTCACAACCTCACCAAATTCACATATACGATCTGTATTTAGTGGTCTCAGTTGGCATTAACACTTTAATTGAGTTCTCATAACCCTAGCACTAAGTCAGAATTCCTCAGCCATTATTCGGGCAGTCAGAAACACAGAAAAATAGGCTAAGGTCATATTTGGTGGATCTCAAATGTATTTGGTGGTATTGCCTCAATGTAACTGAAATAAACACTAAATATTCACTCTTCTTTTTTCTTTGCTTTTTCTTCTTTTTCTAAGTTTTTTTTCTCAATTTTTCTTTCTTTTCATCATTTTTTTTTCATTTCAATTTTTTTCTTTTTTTTTTTTACAACATAACACAACTAGCACACATCCATGAACTTTATTTAGGAGGCATTATTAGGGATTGGCGGTACTCAAGAGACATTGGGCGACTTATTTGGTGGAAGTGCCTACTCACGGCACCGGGAAAGACGGATAAGATGGTGTATTTCTGACCTTGGCATCAATACCCTCCTTCAGCCGAGGATTCCATAAAGAATGGTCGTAACCATCCACCTTAGCCCTAGTTTTATGAAAACTCGCTCTTTGCATATTTGCCTTGTTTGGTGGCTCTCAGTATTTTGCACATAAATGCATACGCAGGAACTAAGAGCGGAAACTATGCCTAACCTCTGAGTATCATCACCTAATTATCCAGGATTCCAGATTCCTTACACTAATTTTAGAGCACCAGTACACTCTACTCTCATCTCACACTATTTGGTGGATTTTTGGAAGAAAATCAGCCTGACTCCCAAAACATTGTCCAGGGGTTCAGGAAAAGAAGCACTGCTTCTTCTCGACAGACTGAAGACGTTTATCAGCCTTCACCGTGAATCCATTGCAAATTCTACGTGTGTGTGAAAAGTTGTACTGGATTCCAGATTACAGGAATCAACTAAAGGATAAAATCCCTAATGCATTCTCTTAATATTACAGGAATCAACTAAAGGATAAAATCCCTAATGCATTCTCTTAATAAAATAATCTTATTCATGAATGCAATATGTATATATGCTATAGACATGTAACCTCACATAATTTGTACTTCGTGAATTTCCCATATCGGGTTACATTCAGCTTGATCCTAAATTTAGAACAAAAGTGGGTGGGTGAGTTGGAAGTGGCTGTTGCGAATGATTTCTAGTTCCAATGCGAGCATTGGAGGTGGAGTTGGTTGTTCTTTTATTTAGGGTCCTAAAGTACGTTTTACATGCAGCTCTGAGGTTTTCCTAAGTGTTGGCAAAAAATTTTTCAATTTCTACTGTATCTACTCCCCCATGCCTAAGTTCTTGCATGTCCTCATGCATGAATGTAAAAGAAAATAAATACTGCAGGGAGAGAATGGGTAGAAATCACCTGTAATTGCTCCTGAAATTATATTCAGCATCGGCCAACTTGTTAACATGCACTATACAAAAGGGAAATATGCTAAAAGAAAAATATGCTATGTATAAAAATGGTTATGTATAGATGATGGTGAAATGTGAAGTGAATGGTATTTATACGTGCTGAGTTTAACGCCTCCAGCTGGGCGAACACTCAATCACACGTCCTCACTAAGATGAACAGTCTCGTCAGGTGGAGGTTCCTGGGCCAAAAATGGATTAAGGTGCTGCCCATTTACCGTGAATATATGCCTAGATTTTAGGTCCTTGATCTGGACTGTCCCGTTAGGATATGGCTGTATCACAACATACAGGCCAGTCCACTTGGACTTAAGCTTCCCCGCAAACAGTTTCAATCGTGAATCAAATAACCAAACTCGCTGGTTGGGCGTGAATACTTTCCTCCAGATGTGGCGGTCGTGAAAGGCCTTGGTCTTGTCCTTATATATTAATGCATTCTCATAGGCCTCCCGCTGAATTTCTTCTAATTCGCTGAGCTGGAGTTTCCGTTCTTGACCTCCTGCATTGGGGTCAAGGTTGCATTTCCGCACCGCCCAAAAGGTGCGGTGTTCTAGCTCTATAGGAAGGTGACAGGCCTTGCCATATCCCAACAGCCACACCAGGGCCTTGTATGCGGTTCGATATGCCCAGAGTGCATCGATTAATTTGTTGGACCAATCCTTCCTGTCTTGTCTAACCGTCTTCTAGAGAATCAGCTTGATTTGATGTTTAGACACTTCAGCCTGCCCATTGGTCTGTGGGTGATACGGGGTGGCTATGTGGTGATGTACCATGTATTTCTTTAATAATGACCTGAAATGGATGTGGATGAAGTGGCTTCCCCCATCGCTAATCAGAGTGCGGGGTATTCCGAAGCTCGCAAAAATATTTTGCCGTACGAAAGAAATGACGGTCTTGTGGTCTGCCCATCTTGTCGGGATGGCCTTGATCCACTTCGAGACATAATCAACAGCTAGCAATATGTACTCAAAGCCATGCGAGTTTGGAAAAGGGCCCATAAAATTGATGCCCCAGACATTGAACACTTCTACGACCATGATGGGTTGGAGTGGCATCATGTCTCTCCTGGTCATAGAGCCAACCGACTGACATCGTTTGCAGTGTTAGGCGTAATCGTGTGTATCTCTGAAGATGGTTGGCCAAAAAAATCCCAAATGCAAAATTTTTGCAGTGGTTTTCCGTCTTGAGTAATGGCCACCACACGCACTATTGTGGCAGAAAGATAACACACTGGGGATCTCAAAGTCCGGGATGCATCTACGAATAATCTGATCTGCTCCAATGTGGAAGAGCAGTGGGTCATCCCAGAGGTAGTATTTGGCCTCTGCAATGAATTTGAGTTTCTAGTCCTTGGATAGGTTCGCGGGAATTTTTCCTGCGGCATGGTAGTTCGCGAAATCCGCATACCAGGGGAACTCAACGGAATGAATTGCCAAAAGAGATTCATCCAAAAATTGTTCATGGATAGGCAGGGAATAAGGAATGTAGCCTGGGTCCAATCTGGATAGGTGATCCGCCACAACATTTTGTTTTTCAGCTTTGTCACGGATTTCGATATCAAATTCCTGCAATAGAAGGATCATCTAATGAGCCATGGTTTGGCATCCTTCTTTGCCAACAAATGCCGGAGGGCGGAGTGGTCAGTGAAGATGATGACCTTGGACCCTAATAAGTATGATCTAAATTTCTCCAACCCGAATACTACTGCTAGCAGTTCTTTTTCGATGACAGTGTAATTACGTTGAGCCTCATTCAGCATCTTGCTAGCATAGTATATGACAAAGGATTGTTTCTCTCGACGCTGGCCTAAAACAGCACCGATGGAAAAATCAGAATCGTTGCACATCATTTCGAAATCAAGCGACCAGTCAGGTGGTTGGAGAATTGGGGAGTCAGAAACAACGCTTCGTAAAGTCTCGAAGGCGTTGAGACACGAGGTATCGAATTCAAATGGGACATCGGTAACCAGGAGATTCGTCAAAGACCACACAATTTTTGAGAAATCGCGTATAAATCTCCGATAGAAGCTGATGTGACCTAAGAATGATCTAATCTACTTAATCAAGCTAGGTGGCGGTAAGTGGGAGATAATCTCTGATTTAGCCCGGTCGACCTCGAGTCCATTTTTGGAGATCCTGTGCCCTAGTACTATAACATCCCTCACCATGAAATGGCTTTTCTCCCAAGATAGTACTAGGTTTACCTCAATACACCATTTCAGGATCTTAGTGACGCTATCAAGACAAGATGCGAAATCATCTCTGAAAATGGAGAAGTCATCCATGAATACCTCCACATAGTCCCCAATCATGTCAGAGAAGATGGCCATCATATAACGCTGAAATGTCGCTGGTGCATTGCAGAGGCCAAAGGGCATCTGCTTGAAGGCGAATGTTCCAAAGGGGCATGTGAATGTGGTCTTGTCTTGATCTTCCGGGCTAATCGCTACCTGATTATACCTGAAGTATCCATCCAGAAAGCAAAAGAAACTGCATCTGGCTAACCATTCCAAGATTTGATCAATGAATGGCAAAGGAAAGTGATCCTTCTGGGTAGCCGTGTTCAGTTTCCTATAGTCGATGCAGACTCGCCAAGATGTCGTAGTGCAGGTCGGGATGGATTCACCCTTATCATTTTTCATGCCAGTGAGTCCTGCTTTCTTGGGCACTATCTGAATCGGACTCACCCACTGGTTATCTGAGATTGGATATACAATGCCTGCATCCAGCCATTTGATAATCTCCTTCTTAACAACCTCTAGCATATTCGGGTTAAGCTATCATTGAGGTTGTCTCAAAGGTTTCACCCCCTCATCTGTGTAAATGTGATGAGTGCAATACGAGGGGCGAATACCGTGGAGATCAGCAATACTCCACCCGATAGCAGCCCTATGAACTTGAAGCGTAGAAATCAATTGATGCTCCTATTCTTGGGTTAAGTGGGCATTGATAATGACTGGATATGTCTCTCTTTCGCCAAAGAACACATACTTAATTGAATTAGGTAAGGGCTTCAATTCAATCACAGGTGGGTCGGAATCAGATATGAGAGTGGGAGGAGCAGAATCGAAGGTGGGAATCTGCTGATCCATGTGCACATGAATTCCTGCTGAGCTACTCCCTGTAAAATCGATTGTGACTGCGTTAACGGGAAACCCATTAGCTGTAGTCACGTCTTTCTTCAACAACAGGGGCGATTCAGTAATATATGGATCAGGATAGTTGGATTCAGGGGTGCTGTGGTCAGAAGCACACCCTAAACAGTCAGATCCTCGAGGAGATATGTGTAATGCAGTGGTTTCAGTCCCGTGTGGATCGAGGTCTGAGAACCCTGATAGTGTAGACGAATGAGACATTGGGTCGTCACAAAGGAGCCCAATGTTACCACAGTAAGCCGAATCTTCGTCTTCACCATCCTCCTCTATTCGATCATAGTCGAAGTTCTTTGCTGCCCTGAATATGTCTAGTTGAAGTCGCTCATTGCCTAGGGCAATCTCCATACACCCTAATGCACAATCGATGTTTGCTCGGGCTGTCGCCAGAAATGGGCGACCCAAAATAATTGGTGCATCTTGAAGATTAGGAGGAACTTCCACATCGAGAACGAAAAAATCTGTGGGAAAGCAGAACCCGTGGACTTTCACGATCACATTCTCAACCACCCCCCTCGGTGTTTTGACTGATCTGTCAGCCAGCTGAATCGTAACTGAGGTGGGTTTCAACTCCCCAAATTGAAATCGATTAAATACGGCGGTGGGAGTTAAGTTGATGGATGAACCCAAATCTAGAAGGGCCCGATCAAATGGAGAATCCTGCAAGAAGCAGGATATGAGTGGGGTACCAGGGTCTTTCTTCTTCGGTGGAAGGTCAGCTAGAATCACGGTGCTAGCTTCTTTCGACAGCACCGCCTGTCATCCAATTCTCGACTATTGCTTCGGGGTACAGTAGTCCTTGAAGAACCTAGCGACAGCTGGAATGTGATGATAGCCTCGAGGAGGGGGACCTGAATATGTACTTAAACATCGATTTCAAGTCCTCAAAATTCTGCGTGTCCTTTTTCCGTACTACATTTCGTGTCAGAGCCTTAAGGAAAGGGACAGGAATCTCAGGGTTAAATGGCCTCTTACCCTTATCTACCGCAGGTGGCTCCTGAGATGATGAAGATGGAGTCGAACTCACCTGCGGTGAAGGGTGGGAAAAATCAAGACCTGCCTGCCTAGGTGGTGTGTCGAATGTCTTCCTTCTGCTTCATAAAGAAACAGCGTGTGCATCGGCTTGCTGTCCATGAGGTGGTGGGGGAGTGGAAGGGGCAGATTACACAGGATTCTGCAAAGGCGGCTGGCCTTGCGCATAACCGGGTGGTGTAGGAGGCGCCTATAGTATGGCATGTGCCTATCCCTACAGTGCCTGAAACCTGGGTGGGGCGCCCTAGTTCTGCACATATCGAGGATTCGGGACAGGTTGGGAGGGCAAGGCTCCCTGAGTCCTATGCTCCTGCAATAGCTAGTTCTGCATGTTCTATATGGTCTGAATCTAATCATCCATCGCCTTCATAATCTGCAAGCTATCTTGTGTAGACTTCCTCATCGATTCTTGCAGCTCCTCTTTCAGTGCCTCCAAAGGGTCTGCCTGCCTTGGAGGGTGGTTGGTAGCTTGGTGCAGCGGCTGGTATAACGAACGGGGTTGCTGCTACTGAGGCAGGAATGGCTGCTGCCTAGGGTACGTGTTTTGCGCATTCCTGTATTACCTGGTCTGGTAGTGTGGATCTTAATGTGGTCTCTGTGAATTACCAGACCAGGAGAAGTTCGGATGTTGGCGCCAACCAGGGTTATACATCTCTGAGTACAGGTTATTACGCCCGTATCCTTGGATAGCGTTGACATCCTCGTAGGCTGAAGATGTCTGAGACGTATATCCGTCAAGGGGATACAGATTATAATCTGTGAGTGGTGCGTAACCCTGGTCGAAAGGTGCCAGGCCTGGATTATTCACGGGATCTTAATATGCGGGATCTCGTAAATATGGAGAAGATGCATCCCGAGTGAGTAGATTAACTCGAGCAGGTGAGGCTCAGGGTGCATAGGAGGATCTTACGATGGTAGAGCTCGAGTCGGGTTGACCTCTTCTTCTCAATTAGGTTTATTCTATCCAGCTGCTTGATGATGATATCCATGTCGGCTCGAATAGATTCGGTGTGAGCCTCGTGGACACCAACCCGCTGCTGACCAGGCCGATGGAACTGGTTCATAGATGTGGCATTCATCGAGTTCTCCGCTAATGATTCGAACAGCTCAAATGCGCTGTTCTTATCTTTTGCGAGAAAATTCCCACCGTTAGATGCATCAGCCAGATACCGATGCGTGTCATCTAACCCATGGTAAAAAATCTGAGCTAAGTGCCATCTGGGTATACCATGATGCGGGCATTTTCGGAGAAGATCGTGAAATCTATCCCATGCTTCATGTAATTTCTCCCCAGCTCCCTGGGAGAAAGTAGTGATTGTGCACCATATTGCGTTTGTTCGACCGATTGGGAAGAACTTTTGCAGTTGTAATTCCGACCAGGCTCCAATTGGCTTCCCAATAGTCTTGAACCAGTATGAAGCTTTGTCCCTCAGCGAGAATGGGAAAAGCTTCATCAGAACAATCCTAAGATCAACATTCCTAGGTCGAATCATTTCAGCGAGTCGACTCAGGTCCTCAAGGTGCTGGAATGGATCTTCGCTTGAGTTCCCGTAAAAATGAGTGCTGATCAACCTAATTACATTGGGCTTGAGCTCAAACGCATCTCCGCATGCGGGAATTCTGACAAGAGGTGCGGCGATTTGTGCGGCTGGGTCATAGAAATCCTGCAGTTGTTCTCCTCGCGGCGGGTGCTACATCCGGTCAAGTGTCGTAAGAATGTGATCCATGCTCTGCTGATGCCGCTCCTCAGATTCGGCGACCCAGGCTTCCAGACGAGCCATCAGGTTCAGATTCTCGATGTCCTAACCCGGTCTAGGTCCAGGATTTGCCATGGTGGCTCTTGGAGTAGAAGAAATGGGGGGAGAAGATGGTCCGAGCGAGGTGACTCGCCTCCTTGGGAGTGGCTCCCAAGGTCCAACCAAGTGAGGTCGAAGTGACCTCCTTCCGTGCATACACCGCCCAACCCCTGGGTTGGTGTAGCCATGCAGGGTAAGGCTAAGGCCCTATCAATCAAATGGTTCTTATAGATCAGGTGACTAGATTTTTCGTTAGGGATTTGAATTCCTGAAGATAAGTTCATTGTACAACCGACTGAAAGTGAATCCTGCCTCTCAAGCTAACCCAGCCAATCTGGTTACGAGGGGATTAAGGGGAAGGTTCTTCCTTTGCCTTACACCTCCGATTCCGTTGACCCCCGAGCCACATTCGTTTGACACTACCCCGCAGACTTAGTCACCAGGTTTAGTAAGAGAGGTTAAAAACACCCAGTAGTACGACAACGAACTCAAGTTGATTTCGTGTTTTAAAATTAATTTTAACCCATTTTCTTCAGTAGGGTTTGTGGTGAGTGGCCCACAAGGTGACCAAGCTCACCAGCTAACTAGACTTGATTAAGTCTAGGTTAGCCTAAGGTGTGGTCTCTAGTTGTAACCCTAAAGATTCAACCTAAGTTGCATGCACTTCTAGGATTTTTTTTTGTTTCAGCAGACCACAAAAGTAAAGTTGGTTCTCTGATGATAATTGGAATCTAATTAATTTTAAATTTTGCAACTAGATTCCTTTCTCAATTAGTTTTCCAGAGACTTTTTTTGGAATTTTTACTATTTCAACCGAATTTTTAGGGAATTTTGAATATCAGGGTGTCAGATCTGGAATTTTGACCCCTAATCAGTTTTTTGCTTTGAAATATTATCAAATGACCTTCAAAAATTTGGGAAAAATATGGAAAATAAAGCTAATGAGGTCAGCTTTCAAACCCCACCATTTTTAGTCAAAACAAATTTGCGAAATGCTCGAAATCGCTTTTTGAAATTTGAAAAATTTTGAATCTTGGTTAGTCTGACCCCTGTGCACTTCGCAAATTTTTTAAAATTGTATACTTGGAATCTTTTCAAAATAATGGTGGCGTTTGAAATATGGTTTGAAAGTGAAGGTTTAGCCCGAATTTCAAAATTTTTCGTTTACTATTTTTTCAGCAATCAAATTTTTAAGTCAGATTTGAAATCTATCTGAAAATCAGAAGATGGTGGAAAAGCTCTTTAAAGAGGTTTAAACTTAAAATCTAAGCTTTCCACCAAAAAGATCTTTTTTTTCTTTTGTTTGTTTCAAATATTTTGCACATTTTTTTTTCAAAAAGAAATCTTCAAAGGATTCAACGAAAATATCTTTTTTTTTTTTCAAAGTAACCTAATCTAGATTTTTTCCAAATTTTTTTTTTACTTTTCTTCTTTTTCACGAAAATGAGAAAAATCTCTTTTTTTTCACAAAGAATTTGTCAAAGAAAAGTGCAGAAAGTAAATCTATTCCTCGCATTCAGAAAAAGAAACCTTATCTAAAGAGAGATGATGTGCACCTGATTTTTTCTTTGCCGCACTTGTGTGCGCAGATCCCATTCTTTTCTATTTTTCCTGCACATCAAAAACAAAGCCGAGAAAGATTTGTCAGTGATAATTTCAAGATCGAAATCATAGATAATGACGTTGCCTCCCCAGCAACGACGCCATTTGGCGGAAACCATTCTCGTGCATTTTGAAAGTCATCGAAAATCGTAGTATAGTCGTGTAAAAATGTTCGTCAAAAATTAAGTTTGTAAAAATAACGAGACTTGAGTCCCGGTCGCTTGTCTCCGGGAGGTGTTGCTTTTACTTTTGAAATCAATCTTTTTCCCGCTCTACTTCGTTTAAAATCACACGCCGATTTATGATTATTACATATTGAAGTACAACATGCTTAGTTGCAAGTATATCAGGAATTAAAAACAGGCAACATTAATCACTCAAAACATATTGCAATAAGCTCATGGTGATTCTCAGCACATAGACATATATATATAAATATATCTTCTATTCATTCAAGAGAGTGTTTGCAACATGGAAGGTAGAAGAAAGCTTGTACATGAATGCTTAAAAATGTAAATCTAGCTACCAGAAAATGATCGCATACAAGAATCTACGGGGGGATTTTGCATGCATCATTGGGGGAGAAGTAAGGCTACACTACTAAGCAGTAAATAAAAGCAATAAAATTATAAAGAGCATGAATTAAATCTAAAAGAATAAAAGGGCATTCAGGGGTGGTCCCCGATGGCCTTGGAGTGGTCGGGAGAAGAATGAGGGGTGGCCAATGTAGCTTAGGCTGACCCTTGGAGAGAGGTAGGGTTGATCCAGCATCCAGGCATGGTGTCCTCCATGATGGTGGTGAACTTGTGGAGGTGGAGTAGCTAACCTAAGTAAAGGTGGGCGTGTATGGAGCTAATGAGGTGAGTGGTGCCAATGAAGCCAAGGGATGTGAATGGGTGCAAATGGCCACCCCTTAGGTCTTTTTATAGACCTAAGGGAAGCTCTCTAGAGAATTATGGAATTCTCTAGAGAGGCCTATGGTGGGAGCTCGTGGGAGAGTGAGAGAGAGAGGGTGGATGGTGGTTTTTAGATCCACCAAATGTGGATCTAAAAATTGAATGGCTCTTGGTTGCTAATTTTGGCAACAAAGGCAATAACACATGGTAGAGAGTTATAGAGAACTCTAGTCTAGGTATTTTTGTGTGGATGGTGTGTGTGGGTGTGTGTGGGTTGAAACTTAGGTGGCTAGGTTGATTAGGTTAGGTTCTAGTGGGTTTAGGTCAAGGTATGTCTCAAATTAGGGTTATAAACCCTAATTCACTAATGTAAAGTGCAATTAAACTTAATACAAGCTTAATTGGGTGTGTGGAAACTTAATTGAGAGTGAAACAACTCAATTAAGTTAGGTCTACATCAATTGGACTCTAACTGAGTCCAATTGGACAGTGTGTGCTGAGATCAGGGCTCAATTAGACTCAATGAGTCCAATTGAATAGGCTGATGGAATTGACTAAGATCCAAGTCAATTAGGTTTAGTGAGGACCTAATTAGGTCCTTATGGAGGTCTATAGGTGATGTACTAGGGTAGAGCACCTTAATTTAGGTTCCTATGGGGTTGGAATTGGGTTTAGGGACCTAGAGATCCAAGATCAAAGCTTAAATCTCAAAACAGGAATTGGAGAGCAGTATCAGACGTCTAATAATAGTGTAAGATGTCTTATACTCAAAAATCAGAAGTCCAGACTTGTTGTCTGGACGTCCAATCAAAGTCAAGAGGGATTTTGGGTTATGTTTTGGGTATTCTGCTGAAATCGGACGTCTGACTAAGTGTCTGGATGCCCAATAACACTGCAGAAGTGGGTTTGAGGTGTGCGGGTGATGGCTAAGGGTCTTGGACGTCCTATAAGTTATCTGGACATCCAGATAAGGGTTGGAACTAGGGCTTTAGGACTTCCTAGGGTGTTGTGACCTAATCTAAGGGTGGCTAAGGCTTGGGGAAGTCTCTAGGCTATCCTAGGGTTAGGATGGACCTAAGCTCTTCACATTTTACTGCTTTATTCCTACTTAATAGAATAGAAAACTTTTAACCCCCTTACATTATTGTTCCTATATCTAAACTAAGCCTTTTGCTCCCGCTCTGCTGCAACTCCCGCTATTCCTGATGCAGCTTCTATCCTACTCCAGATCTAGCTCCAGATCTGCTTATTGCCTGCAATCGACATAAGGCACTTAATCAGCACATTATAACATTATTTTATGCATAGCTAAGGAAGAGCAGTAAAGATGCAGATAATGCGTATGCATGCATGAATAACCCTAACTTATGCTAAGTCCTAGCTTAATCTAGGTCAATTAAGACCTATGATTACTGCACAATCAGTCCTAATAATGGTGATGAATGGAAGGCATGACCCAGGTAGTGTAGTCAGATCTAGAAATCAAGGTCCAGTGATCAGTCTCTGTCTCTACCAAAGATGTTTGGGTATCATCTTCTTTTCTCTCTTAAAAAATTTTCAATTCTAATTCCCAATTATCACATGATTCCCCAAAATTTTTAGCTTCCTCCGATAACTCATCATATGAAATCCCCAATAATCTTTCAATCTCTTGAATATCCTTTTCATAAGGGAATATTTCCTTCTCACTTAGATGAAATTGGTCATTAGATTTAGTAGTGAGTCCCTCCGTGAAAGTGGAATGGGCTAAATCATTGATTGAGGAGTTGTTACAGTCCTTTTGATTTTGTTGCTCCATGTATGAGATCATTTGAATTAATTCATCAATGTCTCCATGGGTATTCTCAAATACAATAAAATCATATTCAGGTCCCTTAATAATTGGTTCCTCAAAATGAAATGATTGGTACTCAGACCCTAAATCAAGATCGAGATCCTTAAATGAATCTCCTTCCTCTACTTCACTAGGAACTTCAATATCATCCACCTCAGGTGTTTGATTAATAGAATCCTGCATGACCACCACTGGATCACAAATTTGTTGTGGCGCACCCGACCCAAATTCAAATGTTTCTGATTTTTATTGCTCGTCTCGGATTCTATGAAGCTCTTTTCGTATATCATCAAATTCTCTAGCACTGGCTTCTTTTATTTCGTGAACCATTTTGATCAATTAAGGAATCTGGGATTCATTGCAAGGGGTAGGGGTTTGAATTGGGCTAGGTCGATCAAGATTGTCAACCATGCTATCAAAGATTTGATCTTGTATTGATGGTGACTTATGTGATTTAGTAGATTGTTGATTTGGGTTGTGTGGACCTACCTAGGTGTCAATTGCCATGGTTTCTTCTGAATTGTCCTTCGAATCACTTTCCATGTCATCTAGAAAATACCATAACTTTGTTTTCTTAGCGGTTGCATAAATATCAAAGTAAATCTTCTCATTGCCGCTACTCATTTCCATACATCCTGAGTAATAGTCAATCCTGCATTGGCCGTAGCCAAGAAAGGCCGACCCAGAATGACGGGTAAATTACTTAGCTTTTCCATTATATCCATGTCCAAGGCAATAAAACCAACTGGAAAACTAAAATCGTACACTTTGATGATCACATCTTGAACTACCCCCTTAGGTGTTTTGATGGAGCCATCTGCCATTCTTATGGTGACAGGTGTGTGGTGCAAATCTCCAGGTCTAGTGCAGTCAAAAAGGGCGGTAGGAATCAAGCAAATGGAAGACTCTAGATCCACAAGGGCTTTATTGAAGGTGAATCCTTTGATGACACAAGATATGAAAGGTTTTCCAGGGTCGATCTTTTTAGGTGGTAGAGTGCCAGAAACAAATGCACTTATGTTAGCTAATAAAACCACCTCCTTAGGTGTGCAAGTCATTTTCTTCTTTTCTGACTCTTTCTTTAAGGCCTCAGGAAAGGGTAAATAGGTCAAATCAACTTCAGAAGCCTTTTTCTTCTTTTTGCCCCTAGAGTCTGAGTTAGAGTTAGATGTGGGTTTAGTCTTTTGACTTTTGGTTGAGACCGAATCAAATCGTTTGCATGGGCTCTTAGCTTTTCTCTTCCTTTTAGAGTCCAAAGAGTTGGCCCCCGCACAATGGCATGTATGATAGATTGGAGGAGCGGTCAGAAGAATAGGTAGAGAATAGGAGTGAAAAGGAGTGTGCATCCAGGGATAAAGTGATTCTTGAAGTCTCTTGATTTGATCCCCTTGAGATTTTACTTGATTTTCCAGCTTAGTCAGCCTTTCTTCATTTTTCTTATCAAAGTCCAACAAAATGTTCATGATACCTAGTGTAGACCTGGATAGGTTGTGTTAATATAGTGATTTAATTGTTGAAATGAGTATAGTGGTTAACCTAAATCGAGCCTAACCATCTTTTTACAAAATTTTTTTTTTAACCTGGCCTACTTGATTTTTTTCTTGGTCACTTTTAGGCCTAGGGTCGAACTCAGGGAGGCGGGATTAGAGGTGAATAAGTTTCTACGCCTTTCCTACAACGAATCTCTTCCGTTTGTTTATTATGTTTCTGGTGTTTTTTTCTATTTAAGATTTTTTTCAGATAATTTTGTCCTTGAGGTACACCCTCAAAATCAGGTCCTTAGCTTAGAGCCAAATTGTTCTTGGAGTTGAGCCAAATTAGGGTTCCAAAACGGGTCTTGCTATCTGCAAGACCGAGTACCTACAAGACAAGGATTATCTTTTCTCTTTTACTATTTTTTTTTATCATTTTAATAGCAGGAAAGAGAAAAAAGAAATAAGATAAATATATTATATATATATATTATATATAGGGGTGGGGGTGGAGGTGGAAATGGCGTGTAGCATGATGTCGAGTTGATTGTCATCTAGGAAGACGCAACCAATAGGACGAAGTGCCGCATGGAGTGTAGGATGGATGGGTGGAAGGTGTGTGCGGAGACGCTTTCTGTACGAGGGTATCAGGGAATATCAATAACTCGTGAAGGTAAGTATATATTTGTATGTATAAATATATAGATAGGGTTACAATTATATAGGTGTATGTGTAGTTATATATATATATATATAGATATGTAAATATATATATAGATAGATATATGTATATATAACTATATAGATATAGATATATATATATATATATTTATATATGTATGTATCTTTGTATATATGTGTATGTGTATAAATATATGTATATGTATATATTTATACTTTGTTGTATAGGTAATAATTTATGTATATATATATATGTGTATATATATAGATATATATATATATATATATAAATATATATAAGCATATATATGTATATATATATATATAAGTATATAGTCGTGTACAAGTGAGTGTGTGTGTACACGTGAGTGTGTACAAGTGTGTTGTGTGTATGTGTGTGTCTGCAGGAGGGAGTGAGAGACTGACTGTGAGAGAGGGCGCAGCGAGTTAAGGCATCTGGAGTGAGCAGCCGACGTCTGGATGCCAACGCGCAGGTGCAGGCACGCACAAGCGCAGGTGCACGAGAATGTGCGTGCGCGCTAGAGAGCGAGGGAGAGTGTAGCGCAGCACACTGCGGAGCGGAGCGCACCGCGCTGTGGGCTGGAGTGGACGCGGGCGAAGACGCGGATGCGGCAGCAGGCGGGTGCAGACGCGAGCGTAGGCGCTAGAGCGGGCGCGGGCGCTGACGCGGGTGCAGGCTGGAGGCGGTTGTGGCACAGAGAGAGAGCGCACGGTGACTGGATAAGTGAGAAACTTTCCAGTCACCACACTGTAGTTACAGTGTTCCGCTGAAACACGTGAACAGTAGCTACAATGCACGCTCAGCTCAGACAACCGGCTGCGGCCGGTTCTGCGTGCGCGGGCGCTGCGGAGTGGGCCTGCATGCGCGGAAGGAGATGGCGCCGGCTGCTGGCGTGCACGCGGAGGCTTGCACGCTGTGTGGGGCTGCCGGTGCCTTGCTACTGCTGCGGTTGAGCTTCAAAGCTCGAGTATGTGGCAATGGCAGAAGAACTTTGAGTGGGTGAAACAGCGAAGTGAACCACCACACCCACCGGCTCTTTGATGAGCTGGGCGGTGGTGGGACTCACAGTGGTGGTTGTCGACCACTGTGAGCTGCTCCTGCCCATAGCGTATCTTTCAAGAGGAAGAGATGCTGCGTATGGAGGGGAGAGGGGAGGAGACGGCCTGGAGAAGGGTGTGCGGGTGTGTGTTCATGGACCAGGCTCTCCTCCGCAAGGGAGATGGCCTATCCTTTTAAAGGAGGGAGAAGCATGCACAGCCATGCCTTGGGCTGCACATGATCGGCCATGCGGCTGGCAGAGCAAGCTGTGGCAGAGAATGGCGCGAAGAGTAAGCCATGCCCTGAGCCACGCGGAGAAGAAGTTCAAAGATAAAAATAAAAAAATTGAAGATGGTGAATTTGCGATGCAACCCTTGATGAAGACGTTATTTGCAAGGTAAATTATTCACTTTCCTCCCTTCTCAATTAAATGCATGCATGTGTTAATTTTTACAAATGCAACTATGGCTACCTAATATATACTGGCAATGCTAGGAAATAACACAAGATGGCATTTTTATTAGTGTATTTTTGCTGTGCAATCATACCCCCATGCCTATCCTTTGCTAGTCCCTAGTAAAACATTTTGTACTGTATTTAGGAATGATCTTAAGCTGAGGATTTTCTTCTGAGGAGGCATAGGTGTGTTTATTTGTTGGATATTGTGAGAACCAATTGTAGAGAAGACTACTGGTACTTTAAGTCTTCCATGATATAGAACATCTCTCAATTAACCTGGACTCCTGATATTTAAACCTTAAGTACGATTTCCAGGACCCAGGAGGTTTTTGCCATACTCGAGAGCTCAAGAGATTATGGCTTATGCAAAGTGAAGGATCAAGACTGACCAGATGAACATTAAGACTCAAGCGCAGGGTTTCATGAATTTTTAAGTGTAGGTTGGTCCCAGTTTCAGCTTGTGTCTTTGGATTGACCCTTAAAAAGATGACAGAAAACTCAACTCCCATTTTATTACATTTGTGGCTCAAAGAAAATAGAGTATTTGTAACTTGCCCTGAAGAACTTTTGTAAGGAGAAGACTTTACAGACATTTGCGAGATATACTGACTTATTTGCATCTTCTTTTTTTTTTTCTGAAACACGTGTCAGTATATCTCTTACAACTTTATTTGGAGGAGCACACTTTTCTTTTGGTGGGAGAGTTCCTTTTTGGTGGAAAGAGTCTCTCCTAAACACAAGACTAAAGCCTGGGATAAAAAGTCTACCTGCGCGCACAGGTAAGGACTCCACCTTCCCTAATGAACACTAGGGTTGGATCTTATGTTCACCTGGTCTTTCTTGATATGTGTAGTGTGAACTAAGATTACTTAGGCTCTCGAGTAGAAGCAAACCAACGGATCCTGTACTGGTGTCTCAGGTCCAAGAATATGTCCTTAGTTAGGAGAGATTTTGATCTATCTTATCAATGCTCAAGTGAATTAAGCCGAGCCTGAGCGAATCAAGCTTCTGTGGCCAGAAAAGTCTTCAAAATAGTGGTTGAATATCCATAAACACTTATTGTATTTTTGTTTCAGCCTTCAGATCATTACTAAACACCAATTTTTTTTTTTTTACATATTTATAGATAGATGGAGACTGCATGATACCATAAAATACCCAGATCCTATGGATGCCTATCCACCCCCCCATGCCAAATGATGCTATGTCCTCATATGCATGCAGGGTAGGGTAGAGGAAGGACCAAAGATCGGGTAACGAGAGCTGAGGTGCAGGGTATTAAGCAGGGTGGTAGGGTGGGTGGATGGTGGGTGGTGAAGTGAAAAGTGAAGTGAGCGTGACAGTGGCGGAGTGTTGTTGGGGTGCCTCCCAACAAGCGCTGAATTTAACGTCCCCAGCTAGACTCAGAATGAGGCACAACATTAGTTGCCCTCCAACAGGGCAACAGTTTCTCCAATGGGGGCAGGTTCATGAGTAAGATAGGGTTTCAAACGTTGCCCATTGACTGTAAATTTATGCCCAGATTTGGGATCTTCAATTTCAACGACCCCGTTGGGAAATGGTCATGAGACTAGGAAAGGACCAGTCCATTTGGACTTCAATTTCCCTAGAAAGAATTTGAGCCGGGCGTTGTAGAGCCGGACTTGCTGAGATGGCTCAAATTCCTTCCGCCGAATACAGCTGTCGTGAAAAGCCTTAGTGCGTTGCTTAAAAGTTAAGGCAGAATCGTAGGCTTCACGACGGAGCTCTTCCAACTCCTAGAGTTGTAGTTTCCTTTCTCGACCACACAGGTCTGGGTCGGGGTTACATTGGAGAACCGCCCAATAAGCGTGGTGCTCCAACTCCACGGGCAAATGACAAGGCTTCCCGTAAATGATTCTATAAGGAGACATACCAAGGGGAGCCTTGAAGGCGGTCCGATACGCCCAAAGTGCATCAATCAGCTTGTCGGACCAATCCTTACGGTCAGGCTGAACCGTTTTCGGGAGAATTTGCTTGATTTGCTAGTTCGACACCTCTGCCTGGCCGTTCGTTTGAGGATGATATGGAGATGCGATACGATGGTGGACTCCGTATTTCCTCAGAAGTGCCCGAGAAGAAGCATGGGTAAAGTGGCTTCCTCCATCCGAGATAATGGCTTGAGGGATCCCAAAGCATGCAAAAATGTTGTCTTTGACAAATCGAGTGGATATAACATGGTCAGCACAGCGCGTGGGAATAGCCTCGATCCATTTCGAAACATAATCAACAGCCACGAGGATATATTTGAAGCCATTGGCAGGAGGAAAGGGACCCATGAAATCAATTCCCCAAATGTTGAAGATTTCTGTAGCTAGGATGGGTTGCAAGGGCATCATGTCACGACGTGACATTGATCCTAACGACTGGCACCTAGTGCAATGTTTGGCATAATTGTGTGCATCCTGATGAAGGGAGGGCCAAAAGAAACTGCACTGCAACACCTTGGCTGCAGTTTTCCTCCCAGAGAAATGGCCTTCACAGGCCTGATCGTGGCAGAAAGATAGCACACTGGGGAATCCGCTATCAAGAATACAACGACGGATGATTTGATCAGCACCTATTCGAAAAAGAAGTGGATTATCCCAGAAATAATACTTTGCTTCTGCCATGAGACGCTCGCGCTGGTTTTTAGGCCAGCCACGTGGAAGGGATCCAGAAGCAAGGTAATTGGCAATGTCGGCATACCAAGGTCCACTTGCCACATTAATTGACAATAGGTGCTCATCAGGAAAAATCTCATTAATCGGCAGAGTAAGTCCAATATGGTCAGGGTCCAGCCTAGAAAGATGATCAGCCACAACATTCTGGGCTCTGGCCTTATCGCGGATCTCAATGTCAAATTCTTGGAGCAGAAGGATCCAACGAATCAGTTTAGGCTTGGCATCCTTCTTGTGCACGAGATGGCGAATGGCTGTGTGATCAGTGAAAATAATAACATGTGAGCCCAGAAGGTAAGAGCGGAATTTCTCCAGCCCAAAGACGACCGCCAGTAGTTCTTTCTCAGTGGTAGTATAATTACGCTGGGCCTCGTCCAACGTCTTACTGGCGTAGTACACCACGAAGGGGTGTCTATCACGTCTTTATCCCAGGATGGCTCCAACTGCAAGGTCGGAAGCGTCACACATGAGTTCGAAGTCGAGGGACCAATCAGGTGGCTGGAGAACAAGGGCCTTGGTGACAGCATTACGCAGCTGCATGAATGCTCGTATGCAGTCGGGGCCCATATCGAAGGGTACGTCGGTCGATAGGAGATGAGTTAAAGGTCAAGAAATCTTGGAGAAATCTTTGATAAATCTCCTATAGAAACCGACGTGACCCAGGAAGGAGCGGATTTGTTTGACAGAGCCCGGCACAGGTAAATCAGCAATTACATCAAGCTTAGCTCTATCAACCTCGATACCCCTATCGGAGATGATATACCCGAGAACAATTCCCTCGTATACCATAAAATGACTTTTTTCCCAGGAAAGCACGAGGTTTACATCAATACATCTCCTAAGGATACGAGTCAGGTTGGCAAGACAGTCATCAAAAGATGGTCCAATGATCGAAAAGTCATCCATGAAGACCTCGAGAAAGTCACCCACCATGTCATGAAATATCGCTAGCATACATCTCTGGAAAAATGTTAGCGCATTACAAAGTCCGAACGACATCCTTCTAAATGCAAAGGTGCCGAAGGGGCAGGTAAAGGTGGTTTTCTCTTGGTCTCGGGGGTCAATTGCCACCTGATTATATCCTGAGAATCCATCCAGGAAATAGAAAAATTTATTTCCCGCTAATCGCTCCAGGATTTGGTCAATGAAAGGTAGCGGAAAGTGATCTTTCTTAGTTGCAGCATTGAGTTTCCTATAATCTACACACACTCTCCAAGATGTAGGAATGCGTGTAGGGATGGATTCGCCCCTATCATTGACACGGATGGTGAGTCTCGCCTTTTTGGGCACGACGTGAATCGGACTCACCCAGGAGCTATCACTAATTGGGTAGATTATACCCGCATCCAGCCACTTAATAATTTCCTTCTTAACGACCTCCCGCATGTTAGGGTTGGACGTCGCTGCATCTCGCGGGAAGGTCGAGCCTCCTCCTCTGTATATATACGGTGAGTGTAGTAGGAGAGGCTAATGCCAGTTAAGTCTGATAAAGACCATCCAATGGTTGCTTTGTGTTCCATGAGGACCTTCGTTAGTTTGCACTCTTGCTCCCTGGTCAATTTTGAACTGATGATTACGGGGAGCGTTTCATTTGGTCCCAAGAAAACATACCTAAGTGTACTAGGCAGCTCTTTCATCTCGGGAGTGGATGCTGAAAGATCTGGCATTTCTTGAGACGAGAGTGTCCCAGGCGGATTGGATAAAAGTCAGGAGGAAGAAGTTGGCCCTCAGATTGGCCAAGAGGAGGGGCTTCTTGGATAGATGGATCCAAAAAGGAATAGCCCCAGTGAATAGTATGTGGGTTCAAGGTCCCAGTGTGGAGTTGCAACTCTGCCTGATTTGGTAAGAAAGAAAGGGCAATTCGGTCTTCAAGAGTGTGGATCGGCGGTGAGTAGCTCGGATGTGACTCAGACCACGAGTATGGGAAGCGGAGAAAACCTCGTCAGAAGTCTGGTCAGGAGAAGGTATGGGAATAGGGAGGGATGGGGGAACGTCACAATATGTGTCGGTCAGGCAATCGTCAGTGTTTAAAGGTAGTTCGCAGCAGTCAGAATAGGTCACAATTAGTCTGATACACGCACTGACGGCCATGTCCTCGTCAGACGTGTCATCCTTGATGCAATCGCAATCAAAGTTCTTGGCTGCCTTGAAGATGTTAAGCTTGAGCTTCTCAGATCCAACGGTAATCTGAATACAGCCCGACTAGCAGTCGATATGGGCGCGGGCTGTGGCCAAGAAAGATCGACCAAGGATGATCGGATAATCAGAAAGTGAGCTAGGAACTTCCATATCTAAAACAAGAAAATCAACAGGAAAACAGAGACTGTTGACCCTAACCACCACGTCTTCCACCACACTCTTTGGAATTTTGACAGAACGATCTGCCAACTGTAACGTGATAGGTGTGGGTTTCAGATTTCCCAAAGAAAATTTTTCTAGCATGATGGTTGGTATAAGATTGATGGAAGATCTTAGATCAAGCAGGGCACGGTTAAAATTGCAGCCTTGGATGCTATAGGAAATAAGCGATGTGCCTGGATCTTTCTACTTCGGTGGTAGATTTGACAGTATAGCACAACTCGCATGAGGTGAGAGAACCACCAAATTCTTAGTTTTCTTTGACTGTCGCCTAGGTGTTGTGTAGTCTTTGAAAAATCGGGCGACAATAGGTATGTGGTCGATAGCCTCTAGCAGGGGTACCTTGATTTCAACATCCCTGAATAAATTATGCAGGTTATCAAAGGCCTGCATATCCTTCTTCTTGACTTTTGGCTCCCTCAGTAGAGCCTCAGGGAATGGGACTGATTCTGGCACCAATTTGGGTGTATCGTCCTCTCGCGAATGTGGTGCACATCTCGAATGAGAAGGCGATGAAGAAGACAGGACAGGATCAAGTCAAGGCAGATCGACGGTCTGCTTACCGCTCCTCGTAGTGATCACATTGGATGATGCGGGTCCAGTGGGATCATAAGGCGGAGGAGGGTTCGCAATAGGGACATAAGAGTGAGGTGCTGCGACGGGATTAGCCTGAAATCCCGGTGGAATGCTCGGAGCTTGCAGAATCTGATGAACCTGCCCCTGAGAAGGTCGTACCTGTGGTTGAGGACCACAGGGTACGAAATTTCGTGTGTTGGGAACAGGTTGGCCTGGGAGAGTGCCCTGAGATCGAGTCGCCATGCGTAGTTGACTAATCTCAGCATTCTATTGCGCTAATTGGCACTGAAGAGAGGTCATGTTCTCTTCATGGTGCTTTGACATTTCTGTCATCATTTGCATCAATTTCTCAAGAGGACTTGATGCATGTTCTGTTTACGGTATGCAAGGACCCGATGGCGTATTCGCCATAGGATTAGACTGGGTCCTTGGGATGACGGGTGCGGACGGTCGCATTGGTCCACCCGCGGGGTTTTGGCACTATGGGTTGTTGGACCATGCGAAGTTCGGATGATTTCGCCACCCTGGGTTATAAGTGGCAAAGAACGGGTTGTTCCCCAGGGCACAAGCGTCTTCTAGGCCAGAAGACGCGTCTGCATGTAAATATGCTTCCGAGCACACTGAGGCTTGGTCCTCTGTGTCAAAATACTGACTTGCAGAAGCCAGATCCACATGACTTATCGAATCGCTCGGTGCGACACTCGGTAGGAAGGTCTTACGGGTTTTCTAGGGATAAGCCTGGTGTTGGAAGAATTGGGATTGTGATGAAGTGGTGAGGTGGGGATGTTTGCCATAGAACGGGCGAGATTGGCCAAAAGCTCATCCAGCTTCTTGTGCATGACGGAGACTTCATCCAATTTCTGTGCGATAAGGCTGAGACCTGTGGATGAATGGAAGGGTCCCGTGTCAACTTCGTGGACATTACAAGGTAGGCTGGTACGATTAAAGGCGACAATGGAAGTATTGTTCATTGAGTTTTCTCTCATATTTTCAAATAATTCGAATGCTCCATTCCCGTCTTTATTCATGAAATTCCCTCCGTAGGAAGCGTCTGCAATCTACTTCAAAGTCTCATTTAGCCCATAATAGAAAATCTAGGCTATATGCCACTTAGGCAGATCGTGATGCGGACACTTCCTGAGGAGGTCATTATATCTCTCCCATGCCTCAAGAAACTGTTCACCATTTTGTTGCGTAAAGGAAGTGATAGCATGGCGAAGCGCATTGGTTCGCCCGATTGGGAAGAACTTCTTGAGAAACATTGTTCTCATCTCTTCCCAAGAGTGGATGGTTCTCCCAAGGGTGCGTAACCACTGCAACGCTTTATCCCGCAATGAAAATGGGAACATTTTCATGAGGTCTGTAGATAACCTGATGTTTCTTGGCTTAACAGTCTCAGCCAATCGGGTTAGGTCTTCCAAATGAAGAAAAGAATCTTCACTTGCAAGACCGTGGAAGTTAATTAGGACAATTATGTTGGGTTTCAATTCAAAGTCATCCCTGCCCATGGGGACCCGAATTTGTCCTATGGTCTTTGTAGCAGCAGGATTCTGATAGGAGCTAAGAGACCTCGGCTCCTCCCGTTCGGGAGGGTTCTGCATTTCCTCCAATGTTTCCCTAATGGCTTCAATTTGTTCATTATACATTTCCATTTGGGCTTGGAGGTGGGTTATGGGATCCAAGGCTCCACCACCTGGTGGGTTTTGAGGGCGGTTTCCTCCCTCGGGATTTAGGAGTGGGCGGCAACCATGTTTGTGGAGGAGGACGATTCGGGTTCTTTCCTAAAATTATCAGACAATTCAAACAGTTCAGGGTTTTGTGACCTCCTCCCAAACATGCACCACCGTAGGAAGAATTGGGGGGATACGAAGGGAAAAGGAGATGAGAGAAATGACGCCGCAAAGGTACACTTGATGACAAATCAATACAATCAAATTCCTAACCTCTACAATGTGCCCTTAGACCTAAAGATCTAAGTTACCTACTATTACGACCTACGGAATCGAATGCGAGCACTGCGGAACCACCGGACCAGATTGAAAGGCCGTTTGCCCCAGTCTTAGACACCCGATAGCACGCGGGAACCCTCACCAGCACGTAGGTGCTACATGCAAGTAGTTAGACCTCCAATCCTTAATAAGGGTCAAGTTGCTACCAGTTTTAGTTAGAGGCTTAGGATCAAGTGCTTCTGGAATGTGAAGGATGTTATTTATGGGTAATGCCCAAGTGGTTGATTTTATAAAGTGTGTAAACCAAGCATGCAACGAGGAAATCTCCCCGAATTGAAGTTTTAATTGGTGAATGGTTTTTAGAGTTTCATCCTTAAGTAGTATGGATTTTAGGATTTTGCTGAATTACCAATTCAACCAATCTCCGGGTTTTGAGAGAATACAAGTTTTTTCTAAGCCCAACAAACCCTTCTTCAATGTCAGTTGGTTAATGCATGCTAAAATGCAATGGGCTTCCCTAGATGGAGATTTCTATGTGTGGATGCACGAGTCAATTTTAGATTAGTGTGAATGGGAGCCAAAGCACTTCAATTCAAGTGCTCCCAATCACCAGAATGATGTTCCACACACAAGGCTCAACCATAAGATAAAGAAAATCAAATTGTTGGGGTTGAAGTATTTGGGATCAAATCTTAGGCACGTGAAAGGTCGTGGTGGGGTTGGAATCAACTCAATTCCAAGTATCCCCACCAAAAATGTGATCCCGAATTGCAGATAAATGAGTCAAAGAGGGATGGCAATCAATCTATTTATTTTTGCCTCAAAGAATACTTCACATGGTGAAAGATTCAAGAATCAAGATTCTTGGATCTTCGCTATGCAAAGTTTGGCGAGAAATCCCGAGGTGATGGGAGTGATGGCAAACAATCAAACAAGTGATTTTTAATCCACTTGCCCCAAGAGATCCCAAGAAGTTTTTTTTTAGTTTTTTTTTAATTAAGGTGACAAGTTGACCTAAGTTGCTAAGAAAGAGAGACCTACCTGTTCAGCAACGTGGGCGAAGCTCCAGTGCGGTGCCAGCAACTTCACGCTCTCGTTCCCACCTTGGATCTGCCCAGGTCTCCGACTTCGTTTGCCTGCCTTCTCCTTGCAACTGGTTCACCTGCACACCAACAAACAGAAACACCCGTGAAGAGAAGGGTGTGAGAAGAGAAAAATTAAAGGAATGGAGTAGAAACTTACCTGAATGCGCACTTCTCCTGCAATGGCGCCCGAAAAAGTATGGTGTAGACCCGGATAGGTTGTGTTAATATAGTGATTTAATCGTTAAAATGAGTATAGTGGTTAACCTAAATCGAGCCTAATCATCTTTTCACAATTTTTTTTTTTAACCTGGCCTACTTGATTTTTTTCTTGGTCACTTTTAGGCCCAGGGTCGAACTCAGGGAGGCGGGATTAGAAGTGAATAAGTTTTTACGCCTTTCCTACAACGAATCTCTTCTATTCGTTTATTATTTTTTGGTGTTTTTTCTATTTAAGATTTTTTTCAGATAATTTTGTCCTTGAGGTACACCCTCAAAATCAGGTCCTTGGCTTAGTGCCAAATCATTCTTGGCGTTGAGCCAAATTAGGGTTCCAAAACTGGTCTTGCTATCTGCAAGGCCGAGTACCTGCAAGACAAGGATTATCTTTTCTTTTTACTATTTTTTTATCTTTTTAAAAGTAGGAAAGAGAAAAAAGAAATAAGATAAATATATTATACATATATATATAGATATATTATATTATATATATAGGGGTGGGGGTGGAGGTGGAAATGGCGTATAGCACGATATCAAGTTGATCGTCGTCTAGGAAGATGCAACCAATTGGACGAAGTGTCGCGTAGAGTGTAGGATGGATGGGTGGAAGGTGTGTGCAGAGATGCTTTCTATACACGGGTATCAGGGAATATCAGCAATTGGTGCAGATATTCCTGCGATATAACACGTGGTAGGTGATATGAAGGTAAGTATATATTTATATGTATAAATATATAGATAGGGTTACAATTATATAGGTGTATGTGTTGTTATATATATATATGTATATGTATATGTATATATAGATATGTAAATATATATATAGATAGATGTATGTATATATATATATACAGATATATATGTATATATATATTTATAATTAGATATATATATATATAGTAATATATGTACATAGTTATACATATGTATAGATGTATATAGATATATTTGTATAAGTATCTATGTATATAGATATATGTAGATAGATATATATATATTTATATCTATAGATATATATATATGTATGCATATTTGTATATATGTGTATGTGTATAAATATATGTATATATATATATTTATACTTAGTTGTATAGGTAATAATATATGTATATATATATGTGTATATATATATAAGTATATATTTGTATATATATATATATATATAAGTATATAGTCGTGTACAAGTGAGTGTGTGTGTGTACACGTGAGTGTGTACAAGTGTGGTGTGTGTATGTGTGTGTCTGCAGGAGGGAGTGAGAGAGTGACTGTGAGAGAGGGCACAGCGAGTTAAGGCATCTGGAGCGGGCAGCTGACGTCTGGATGCCAACATGCAGGCGTAGGCGCGCAAGAATGAGCGCTCGCACTAGAGTGCGAGGGAGAGTGCAGCGCAGCGCGCTGCGGAGCAGAGCGCACCGCGCTGCGAGCTGGAGTGGACACGGGCGAAGACGCGGATGCAGGAGCAGGTAGGTGCAGACGGAAGCGTAGGCGCTGGAGCGGGCGCAGGCGCTGACGTGGGTGCGGGCTAAAGGCAGTTGCGGTGCGGAGAGAGAGCGCGCAGTGATTGGATAAGTGAGAAACTTTCCGGTCACTGCACTGTAGCCACAGTGTTCCGCTGAAACGCGTGAATAGTAGCTACAGTGCGCGCTCGGCTTGGACAACCGGCTGCAGCCAGTTTTGCATGCGCGAGCACTGTGGAGCGAGCCTGCGCGCGCGGAAGGAGATGGCGCCGGCTGCTGGCATGCGCGCGGAGGCTTGCGCGCTGCGTGGGGCTGTCGATGCCTTGCTGCTACTGTGGTTGAGCTTCAAAGCTCGAGTCTATGGCAATGGCAGAAGAACTTTGAGCGGGTGAAACAACGAAGTGAACCACCACGCCCATCGGCTCTTTGATGAGCTGGGCAGCGGTGGGACTCACAGTGGTGGTTGTCGACCACTGTGAGCTGCTCCTGCTCGCAACGTATCTCTTCAGGAGGAAGAGATGCTGCGTATGGAGGGGAGAGGGGAGGAGAAGGCCTGAAGAAGGGTGTGCAGGTGTGTGTTCATGGACCAGGCCCTCCTCCGCAAGGAAGATGGCCTATCTTTTTAAAGGAGGGAGAAGCATGCACAGCCATGCCCTGGGTTGCACATGACCGGCCATGTGGCTGGCAGAGCAAGCTGTGGTAGAGAATGGCGCGAAGAGCAAGCCATGCCCTGAGCCGCGTGGAGAAGAAGAAGTTCAAAGCCAAAAGTAAAAAAATTGAAGATGGTGAATTTGCGATGCAACCCTTGATGAAGACGTTAATTGCAAGGCCAATTATTCACTTTCCTCCCCTCTCAATTAAATGCATGCATGCGTTAATTTTTACAAATGCAACAATGGATGCCTAATATATACTAGCAATGCTAGGAAATAACACAAGATGGCATTTTTATTGGTGTATTTTTGTTGTGCAATCAATACCCTCAAGGGTGGTTATGGGTTGGGTTGGGCTAGATGGTTGCCTTAAAGTGGATTGAGTGGAGTACTGGGTTGGCCTAGATTGATGTTCAGTCTTAGTCGGTCTCTGTGGTGGCCATGAAAGATCAGGACTGTCTCTCCACTCAGGGTTATACGAATCCGGATATGAATCAATAGGTGTATCACCTTGAGTGGGGCTGATTATAGAGGGAGTTGATTGAGAACCTATTATGTGGTCTTGTACTTGTGATCCATTATTCCAATTCCTTAGTGATATATCATCAGGTACAGGTGTATCAAAATGGTGCATTCCTTAAATGATCTTCCCAAATCATGGATTAGGTCCAAAGGTGCCTTTTGGGTTGGCTGAGTCCAGGATGCCTCCCCTTGGTAGCAAGAATCATTAGAGTAGCTAGTGGATCCAAAATATGGGTCACTAGACCCACTAGGCTGGTTGTTCCAAGTCCTCTTATTTCTGGGAGGAGTGATAAGATTGAGATTATGTATGGAATTGTCTAATTTGCTCCAAGAGCTTGGCACATTGATCCGTATAGTCCTTGTTATATTCCCGAAATTTAGAAACTATGGCTTTCAATTGGTTCTGATCTAGGTAAGGGTCGGATCCATGAGTTTCAGGTTCTAAATAAGCTGGGGGATAAGGATAATCATATCCTACCTGGTTAGATGAGTCTTCCAAACAAGAGGAGTCGAAATCATGGTTGGGTTGGGAGATGGAGGACCTTGAGGGTCAAAAGAATGATATGGGCTCATGGATATTTGAGAAAAGATGCAGATAGAGATAAGAGATAATCTTCCTTAGGAAGACACAACCAGCTACAAGGGGCTGGTGGAATTAAGGCAAAAGCCTTGAAAGAAAGATGAGAGAGCCCTAAATCAAGCAAACAAGCTAGCCTTAAATTGTATACCCTAATTGGATCTAAACTTAGTATCTTGAAATGGAACTGGGTTAAGCCAACCCTTGAGTTACTTAGCTGGCCAAAATGGTCGGACCCCCTAGGACACCTCGCACAGCGGGACACCACTAGAGGTTAACGCGGTTACCGCACCGACCTTTCTTGTCACCAGTTGGTTTAAATAGACAAGGCCTTGATTTTTACCCAATTAAATTTTGGTTACCAAGTAAATTTGTCCTGCCTAGGGCACGTCTACTTAGTTTCAGGCTTGGGCTTAGAGTGCTCTTGTAATGTGATTGGACGTTTTGGGAATGTTGCCCTTAAACTTTGATTTAGAGTGTGAAGTGGATAGACAAAGGATTTTCAATACAAGCTTTAATTGGTGTAGTGGATTTTATGGTTCAAGTGCTTGTATTAATTTTTTTTTCTTTTAGGGTTTCCTTGTTTAGGTCAATTCAAATAAGGTTGTAGTGAAGCACGAACATGTTTTGCAAGTCCCAATTGTTATATGAATTTCCTTTAAGTATGGCATGCAAATGTGCTCTACCCTAATGTGGAAACCCCAATATTAGATAGGTCTATATGATGCTTTTAAGTCCAATAAGGTAGAAGTGGTGCGACCCAATCAAGGAAAACAATGGTCCTAATGCACCACTACTAAGTGAAATAGACCTAATCGGTTGCCTAAGTTGAAATGTAGATCAATTTCAATTCAAGTGGATGAGGGGGTGGACAACCAATCACAGTAAATCCCTTCTCATGCAATCACACCCAAATCAGGCTCAAACAAGTTTGTTTTGGGTCTCTAAATTTAAACCTTAATGTAAATTACCTAGGGTTTGTGCTACTTCTAAAATCTACAGTCAGACCTTAGTCGGACTTGAAATCACTCCCCAAATCAGTAACTGAAGAAAAACAAAATGAAATTTGGTAGAGATCTTCCTTTTTCAACAGGTCTTTTAGGAATATTTTTGAAAAGATTTTTACTATTTCGTGCAAATTTTCAAGAATTCTTTAGTGTCATGAGGTCAAATTGGCCAGATAGACCCCTTGCGAGTAATTTAGTTTGAAACAATATCAAAAGAAATTCAAAAATTCTTGAAAATTTAAAGAAACAACTAGATTTCAGTGGCTTTCCAACCCCACAAATTTTAAAGAGATGTGATTTATGTAGAGATCTGATTTATGATTAGAGTGCAAACTGTTCTGACCCTCTTCCACTGTACAAATTTTTAAAATTCATACAGTGCGAATTTTTCCAAATAAAAGGTGGTGTTGGAGAGCTTGTTTGAAAACCTAATATCTGACTAAATCCCAAGAGTTTTGGACTCCTAATTTGACGGTAATAAATTTTTGAAAATCGTTAATATTTGCTGGCCAGATTTCCAAATCTAATTTTGGTGTGTTTAAATAGTTTCCAAGTTAAAACACACACCAAAGGAAGAAAAAATTTTTTTTTGAAAATTGAAATCCGAAAATGTGAATTTGAATATATATATTTAACCTAAGAAAGCAACACAGAGAGGATGAAGAAAATACCTATGGTCTTCACCATAGGTTGATGCGTGCATGGATCCTCATCTTGACCTACAATCAAAACAAACAGAAGTTAAGAAAATCCAAATCTAAACTCGCGCGTTGCCTCCCCGGCAACGGCGCCATTTGACAAGTGCATTTTCGCGTGTTTTGAAATTGTCGAAAATCGTAGTATAGTTGCACTAAACCTTTGATCAAAATATTTAATTATTTATGAAACTCGCTTAGATTTCATTTCTTTTTAGAATTTGAGTCCCGGTCGTTCATCTCTGGGAGGTGTGACAACAAGTTGAGATTTGAATCGGCTTTTCTAACCTAAATCTAACCTAACCTAATATTTTTGCCTTTTTTGTGTTTTTGATTTTTATTTTGAAACACAAAACGAAACCTAGATCTAGACGTGCTAGCTAAAACCTAAGTGACTACGTGCATCTAAGTGGGGCCATGGTGGCCATGTATGGTGTGAACGAACCTAAGTATCATGAAGACAAAGACAATCAATCATAGAACGACGATCACACAATATTATTTATGCATAAAAATGTCAACACATCTACACTAGAAAGCATATAAATAGAGAAAATCCCTCATGTCAAAAAGTTGCCACTAGGGCCATTGGCCTTGTGTGAGGGTGTAGGCTAGGCCTTGCGTATGCAAACCCATCTACATGCCTACCAAAGGAGATGACCAACCACAAGAGGATATGGGTGGGCCTTCATGGTCGTCCAAGGAGAGAAGAAAATGGGGGGCATCCTCTCTAGGAGGAGAAGGTAGCATGCCCAAGAGAGAAGAAGAAGAGAGGGTGGAGTGGACCCTTCTTCTCTTCTAGTAGCCGGCCTTGCAACTTGGAGGAGCTTCTTGCTACCCACCCATGGAGGAGCTTTGGAGGAGGAGGACGGCCTTGAGAGGAAAGGAGGAGAGGTGTGGTCGCAAGTGAGAGGTGGAGGATGATTAATTTCGTGGCTACACCTTTTGTCATTATGGGAAGGCTCCATTTGGTTGCCACTTTTGGTGGCTCCAAAAATAGCTAATGCCACATTTTTAGGATCTAAGTTTGACACAAGTTTTAGGGTTTCCAAGAGAGTGTGCATGGGTTTGGTAGGGGTAAAATAGGAATGGGTGTGTGTGTGTGTGGATGTGTGTTTTTCGTAGGCCTAGGTTGTGGGTTTTGGTAGGATTAAGTGCTAAATAGGTTGGGTCAATCTAGATTAAGTGGGTGTGGACCTAATTAGGCTTAGGAAAGTCTAATTGGATAGGAGTGATCCTAAGTAGGTCTAGGTCAAGTCTAATTGGATGTGTGCATGTGATTAGGCTAGGGTAACCCTAATAGGTATGAATCAATTAGATCCTAGGTGGATCTAATTGGGCTCAGGTGCACCCAATCAACTATAGATGCACCCAATTAGGTATGGGATGGTTCAATTGGGTTAGGGATAGGAAAAGTAGGCCTATGGATAGTGGACTAGGCTTATGAGGTCTCTAATTAGGTTTCCTAGGGTGTCTGGTGGGGTTCCTAGGTCAAAATAGGTAAGCTAGGGCTTCCAACACCAAAATTAGGAACCAAATAGCAGTATCAGACGTCCAGGATAGTGGTAGACATCTTATACTACAAAATTGAACGTCTGGACAGTAAATTGAATGTCTAATTCTGTGTCAGTATGAGTTTTGGCTTCCTGGATTGATATTCTTTAGAAATCAGACGTCCAGCCAGATGTCTGGATGTCCTAAAAGGTGCTGAAGAGTGGGTTTTAGGTTTTCTAAGGTGGGTTTTGGTTCCTAAGTGTTTGTGAGAGGGATAGCGTGGATAAGAACATGGATAGCACTATCCATGTTTGGGTTTTGAGGCTAAGGTATCCTAATGGAGGCGGTTTTGGGTTTGGGAAGGCTGTCCTAGGGTTTCTAAGGGTGGGGATAAGGCTATCCTCCTCACTCCACTTATCTGGATCAGTCTTCTTCTTCCTTTATTGCTTTATTCTACTATCTCCTTCATCCTGGATCACTTTATTACCTGCAAATAGCAATAAAAATCATTAAATAGCAGGATATCTCATCTTATTCTAGATAGACTGATGCAATGCTTGATATGCAAGATATGAGTGCAATATCCACAAATTAAGCTAGGTTCAGACATTATTTAGGTTGATTAGGAACCATGATTACTTTGCAATCATACACCTTGTAGGGTGTACGTTTAGGGAAGGGATCTAACCCTTAAGTTCATTAATATGAAAGAAGTATTACAATAGAACGACACTCTCTCAAATTACAATAAAATCTCTCAATCATATGATTTTGTGATCCCTTCTCTGGTCCTTTTCCTTCCCTTTTATAATCTGAAGGGTTAGATGTTCTCAACAATCTTGTGCGGATTTAAAGCATATTACGTTGTAGTATAACCGACAAAACGTTTAAACAAATATAAAGAATTTTATTACTCGCACAACTAGAGTATCCGAGGTCGAACACGGGGAGCAATCTCAGTACTTTGTAAAACCAAAGAATACAACTGTTAAATGCAAATATAATTGATTCAAAGAGAGAATTTTAAAAAGGATTTGTGAAAAAAAGTAGAATTGGACGTCTGATTTCAGTATTAGACGTCTTAAATGTGATCTCTCTTTCTCTCTTCTTCTCCTTTCTGCTTCCGTATCTTAATTCTTCTCCTGCCTTGCCTTTCTTCTTTCTTCTTCTTTTTCTTCTGATCTCTTTGCAGTCTTCACTTGGCCTCTTCTTTGTTCTTCTCTCTATTCTGCCTTGTCTTCCTTCTTCTTCTTCTTCTTCTCGGTGAAGACTTCTCCTTTCACTGCTACACAGCCTCTTCTTTCTCCTCTTCCTGTTCTTCAGCTGCTAAGTGTTCGCTGCCTCGGTCACTTCTTCCTTCCTGCACACCACATAGTAGCAAAAACCTACCCCCGTCCCTCTACCCAAGCGTCTCTCTTTTTCTCAAGCAGTTCACTCAAGCACGCTCTCCCAGAGCCACACGGGTAGTCGGGTCGGATTCGCACCCGGGACCAGGCGCACCGGCAAGTGGTGATGCGCGAGGAGTGCGTAGGTTTAGGTCGGGTCAGATCCGCCAGATCCGCGAGATCAAGCCACGGACGAGGCGTGTGGGGGCAGTGAGGGACCTCACCCCTGTGCTTACGGAGGCAATAAGAAGAAAACACAAAAACAATTTATAGGATACCTGAGTTTTGCAATCCCACGATGTGGGACTATCTGGTCGGTCTTGCCTTCACGCGCGCCCGCAGAGCTTTCGTCACTCGATTGCCCAAGCTGATGGCTCTTCTGTGGGACTGGCTGGCCTCGTTCGCTTCGCGACCTTCCCGAGAGTCTGTTGCACCTGCAGCCTGGGAAGCCTGATGCCCGAAGCTGCTCCAAGCTCCCTGCTGCTTCGGCTGTTAATGGAGGTCGGAGCGTACACCTGACATCCAACAGAACGGCCTATTGGCCCAATCAGAATAGCTGGAAACCTTCGCCGTAGCACGGCGAAGGAGGTGGGCGATGCTACAGGTTGCAGGTCGGCCTAGGCATGCGTGCCTAGGTCAACCTGTGGCCGGAGATGGTTGGTTGGTCGGGGGGTGCTTGTGGAGGTCTGGAGTGGCAGTGATGGGGTGGAATGGGTTCCTGGTGGTGAGGCGAAGCTCACAAGGGGGTTGGCGAGCCGTGTGTAGGGGCGGAGTGGTGTGGGCAGCTCTCTGGAGGGCGGTCGGAGGCGAGAACGATGGAGGTGGTTAGGTACTGTCGAGGGGTAATCAAGTAAAATAATAGGGGGAAAAGAGACAGGAGAGGATGGAGAATGTATCTGGGGTTGTCTGGAGGGAAGGGAGGTGGTGGAGAGGACGGCTCGTAACTGCCGTCGTCGGGGAAGAAAGACCTTGAGGGAGGAAGCAGCGACGAAGCTGAGGTCAGGAGCACGCGCGCGGGGTATAGCGCGACGCGGGAGGAAGAGGCGGAGAGGACTCTGCTGCTCGTATGGCAGCAGAGTGATGAGACAGAGGGGAGGAGGTCACCGGAGCTTGCGGGTCGTCTGGCCGGAGATGGGAGAGAGGGAATTTGGAGGGGATCTCCGTCAAAATCAAGCTTAGGTCCTGCGGCAGGGTCTGGGGGGTGTTTTATAGGTGCTGGCCGCTCCTATCAGCGCGTGAAGAGCGCGCAATTAGGTCTACCGGCTTGCTGGAGTTGGAAGGAAGGTGGATCCCAAATCTCTCGTGCGTTCGCACGAGAGATTGGGTTCACACCAGTGATTCTAATTGGCTTTATAAGGAAGGGAATTCCTCAGAGAATCCCCCTTCCATTTCTAGGAGGGAATCTTTGAGGGATTAGAGAGCAATCCCTCTCTGAACCTCGTCGGAGCTCGGTTCTGCCCTAACAATGGCGGCAAGACCGTAGTGCAAACGGGGCGGAGAACTTGGGGGGCTCTTTGCAAGGATATTCAAAAGATAGGGACCTATTTGTGATTTAGGTGTACTAAATTGCAAAGTAGGTCAAGATGACCTCCCCTTAGGTTCGAATTTTGGTATAAACCTAATTTGGACCTAAGGAATACAATGGCGAAGTTGGATTTCAGGTTTGACCTTGTTTGACTGGACATTTTGCGTAAAAACCCAAATTTGGTTAATTGAGGAGCTAGGACCCTAATCTAGGTCAGACTAGGTTCCAAAGGCCAAATTAAGTGTTCTAAACCCTAGAGGATGTTTTTCCATGATTTTTAGAGGGTTTACTCGATTTTTATCCTGACTGAAACCTTGTTAATTTAAGCGGGTCTATTTTAGGGGTACTAAGTATCATTTAATTCTTAGATTGCACATAAACCCATTTCTGATTGACTCAACCCTCTTTTTACCTTATTTGGACCATTTGACCTATGTTTTGCTTCTGAGAAATCCTGTTTATGTACTGCAATGGTAAAATTGCAGTTTTAACCTTTATGTCATGTTTTCTTCTCAGAGCACTTGTTCCTTCAGTTAAGCCTTCTTCTAGGTTATGTAGGAGCTTTTATCTTCTTTATTGGGTCAAAATGAGCTAGTTATGGCTCATGATGAGGCTCTCATCATACCCCCATGCCTAGCTTTTGCTAGTCCCTTAGCAAAATTTCAAGGTTTTAACTTCCATTCCAGAGCCTGAATGTCTGTCAATAATGATAAGTGCTTCTTCTTTTGTGATTAGGTAGGAATGCCAACAACAGGCCTGGAGGTATTCAAGTACCAACCAAAATCCGGACCTGTTCTGCTTTAGCCTCAGTCCTCCGCAAAGGTTTCTACGGCCCACAGAAACTATCCTAGGGTTTGTTGGACTCTGTGGTTAAAGCACCCGTGCTTGAGACATTTTTAGCCTAAGTTCAGTTTGCAGTGCATTTTTTTTTTTTGTAAGAGAGAGATAGAAGATTTATTTGTTTGGAGAGCTTTTCTCTCTCTTTTCTTTTTATTTCTAGCTTCGGATTAGCTTCTCAACATGGTCTGTATCGGATTCCTCGTCCCCATCATCAATCCTCAAGGGTCCCTGGCTTTTGAGATTTCGAGATAATCCCGCCCATGGCAACCCCCAGAACCCTGGCTTTCGAGATTTTGAGATAATCCCGCCCATGGCGATCCGTGGTCGAATCCAGACCCTGGCGATTGACATTTCGTGATAATGCCGCCCATGGAATCTGAACCAACAGAGTGCTTACATGCCCCCAGTAGGATATTTAAATATCCTAAGAGACAAGCACCGAGGAGACAATATGTTGTTACGCATCTTCAAGGGGAATTTCCTGCCTCTCCGCGCTGGGAACTCGTCCAAATCAATTTGTGTTGATTGGCCGCTCCTAATCTAGGTGACTTTTTCAGAACATTAAACGCTTTTCGCGTGATTTGGATGTTTATGCGCACTGAACCAGACTGTGTGTGAATTTGGGTGCTTAGGTTACCGAATCCCGCAAATCGGAGGTCAGTTAACGAGGCCGAATACTTCCTAAGCCTTAGACCTAATACTTAAGTTTCGCATTTTCCTCAACCTCTTGAGGACTATCCAGATTTTAACAGATACGCGAATTTTTAAGCTAACAAATCTAGCCCAAGAGGCCTAAGACCAGCGTTCCTACTAATCTCTTGTTATGTCTCCATAGCACTTTTCTTTTCCTTTTTTTTTTTTTTGGTGTAGAACTTCAGTTAACCCCTTAACCTTTTACTAATGACTATTTCTTTTCATTTTCATTTTGTGCTCTTTTTTGTCATTTTTCTTTCTTTTCCTCCTCTCATTTGTATGACCCTAAATTGTTCCTCCCCTCTATCAAGTCTCTTTTTTTTTTTTTTTTGTGAAACCCTTTCTTGATATAAATTTTCTGACATTTTGCACTTTCATATCCCCCCCATGCCTAAGATTTGCAATGTCCCCATTGTAAATTAGGTGGGTTCGAATTCCGCTTAGTTCATGTATTAGGACAGGTGTGTGGTGAGTGAATGGGTCGAAGTGACTTGTTGTGAACGATTTCTAATCTCGGGTAGGTATACCTGAGGTGAAGTCGACTGTTCTAATGGATGAACCCTAAAGTACAATATGAGTTCTGCATAGAGATGTCAGAAACGGTTTCGGGTTTTTCAAAGAATGACGGGTTGCCTCCCGTTAAGCGCTGAGTTTTACGCCATCGGCGGGGCGCAATGAGCTCAAGAGGAATGTAGGGTAAAGGATGACTCAGCCAAATCTATATCGGTCATGTCAATGAACGGCTTGAGTCTCTGACCGTTCACAACAAAGGGTTCAGAATCGTGGCTGAGTGGGCTGATTTCAATGGCTCCATTTCCGAAGATTTGTCGGACTAGGTAGGGTCCGACCCACTTGGATCTTAGCTTTCCTGGGAATAATTTGAGTCGGGCATCAAAGAGTAAAACTTTTTGACCAGGATGAAAAGCCTTTCTAGAAATGTGTTTGTCATGAAAAGCTTTAACCCGTTCTTTGTAAATTCGCGAGTTCTCATACGCGTCGTGGCATAATTCATCGATCTCGCTTATTTGAAGTCTTCTGTGGGTTCCAGCCTTAGAAAGGTCGAGATTACAGGTCCGTACTACCCAATAGGCTTTATGCTCCAATTCGACGGGGAGGTGACATGCCTTCCCGTACACTAGTCTGAAGGGAGACATTCCTAATTGGGTCTTGTGGCCGGTCCTATAGGCCCACAATGCTTCCGGAAGCCGAGAGGACCAATCTTTTCTATCAGGTCGAACAGTAACTTGAAGGATCTTCTTGATCTCTCGGTTAGATATCTCAGCTAGACCATTAGTTTGGGGGTGGTAAGGAGTAGAGATTCGGTGTGACACCCAGTATTTGGTCATCAGTGACCTGAACTGAGCGTTTGTAAAATGGGTCCCTCCATCGAAAATTATAGCACGCGGAATCCCGAACCTCGAGAAAATGTTTTGATGAAGGAATTTTATAACGACTTTATGATTGTCGGTTCAGGTCAGAATGGCTTCTATCCACTTGGAAACATAGTCAACTGCGAGTAAGATGTATTCGAAGCCATCCGAGGTCGGAAAGGGTCCCATGAAATCAATCCCCCAAATATCAAAAATTTCGCATACCAAGATCGGCTGTAGAGGCATCATATCTCTATGGCTCATGTTGCCCAGAGTCTGGCAACGGGAACATGCCTTACAGTGATCGTATGCATCCTTGAAAATTGTGGGCCAGTAAAAGCCACACTGGAGGACTTTCGATGCGGTTTTATGTCCAGAAAAATGTCCACCGCATGCCTGGTCATGGCAGAATGAGATTATGTCTTTGATTTCCACTTCCGTGACGCATCGTCGGATTATCTGATCAGCACCAATGCGGAATAGATACGGGTCTTCCCATAGGTAATACTTGGCATCGGAGCGTAATTTGTCCTTTTTGGCCTTCGGCCAATCGGGCGAAATCTGATGTGATGCCAGGTAATTAACTATATCAGTGAACCATGGAAGACTTGTACTGATAGTCAGGAGGTGCTCATCAGGGAAATGTTCTGTAATAGTCCGGAAGGATCAATAATTTCAGAAGGAAGGCAGGACAAGTGATCAGCTACCACATTGTGCTTTCCCGCCTTGTCGCGAATCTCGAGGTCAAATTCTTGCAACAGCAAGATCCATCGGATTAATCGAGGTTTCGCGTCCTTCTTTGCAAGGAGATGCCTCATAGCTGTGTGATCCGAGTACATGATAACACGGGAACCCAGAAGGTATGATCTGAATTTTTCTAGGGCAAATACTATGGCCAGCAGCTCTTTCTCAGTAACCGTATAGATACGCTGAGCCTCATCCAGTGTTTTGCTGGTGTAGTAAATGACCACAGGTTTCCCGTCAATTTTCTGCCCCAAAACCGCTCCTACAGCGAATTCAGATGCATCGCACATGATCTCAAAGGGTTGAGACCAATCAGGGGACTGTAGGATTGGGGCTTGGGTGACTCGGTCACATAGGATCTCAAATGCTTGAGTGCATTCCTTGGAAATCTCGAAAGGCACATCCTTGGAGATAAGATTGGTCAGGGGGCGCGCGATTTTTGAGAAATCAGGGATAAATCGACGGTAGAAACCGACGTGCCCCAAAAAAGATCGGATGTCCTTAATCGAGCTAGGCATAGGGAGCTTGGAAATCAGGTTAACCTTAGCTCGATCTACTTGGATGCCTTTCTCCGAGATTAAATGTCCCAGGACAATTCCCTCAGGCACCATGAAATGGCTCTTTTCCCAGGAAAGAACCAAATTCACCTCGATGCACCGCCTGAGTATATGGACCAAGTGTTGGAGGCAATCGTCAAATGATTGTCCAAAAACTGAAAAGTCATCCATGAAGACTTCCAGATAATCACCTACCATATCTGAGAATATGGCAAGCATGCACCGCTGAAAAGTTGCAGGTGCATTGCAGAGACTGAATGGCATCCTTCGAAACGCGTACGTCCCGAAGGGGCAGGTGAATGTGGTCTTTTCTTGGTCCTCTGGATGGATTGCCACCTGATTGTAACTGGAGTAGCTGTCCAGAAAGCAGAAGAATCTATTTCCCGCTAGTTTCTCGAGGATCTGATCAATAAACGGTAGTGGGAAATGATCCTTCTTCGTGGAGGAATTTAGTCTTTTGTAATCAATGCAGACTCTCCACGAATTAGCTATTCGGGTAGGAATGACTTCTCCGATTTCAGTCGTGATGATGGTAAGTCCTGCCTTCTTGGGCACCACTTGTATTGGACTCACCCAACGGCTGTCGGAGATCGGGTAGATGATCCCTGCATCTAACCACTTTATGATCTCCTTTTTCACGACCTCCTATAGGTTAGGGTTTAGGCGTCTTTGCATTTCTCTTGAAGGTCGTGAGCCTTCTTCTATGTAGATTCGATGTGTGCAGTATGAAGGGCTTATACCAGTCAAATCATCTAGAGTCCATCCAATGGCTCTACGATGTTGCTGGAGAACAGAAATCAAACGGAGTTCCTGATAAGGTGTGAGTCGAGAATTGATAATCACAGGAAACGTCTGATTTGAATCCAAAAAGACGTATTTCAGATGTTCGGGCAGGGGCTTGAGTTCCATGACAGGATTGTCAGCAGCAGCGGGTGGTTCGGAGTTTGTATCGGGAGCAATGGTAGGAGTCATAGGTGTGTCTAGATCATGTTCGCACTCCTCTGTTAGCGGTTTTTGATTCTCTAGTGGTTGATTAGGAATAATCAGGTTGTCCTCTATAAGCAGTTCATCAACCACGGCTTCGACATCACAAATTTCCTCTATAACCCCGCAATTAATCCCTTGTTGGGCCTTGAAAATGTCAATCTTCAAATTTTGATTCCCAAATTTTAATTCTATCTGGCCCTCTTCGCAATTTATATTGGCCCTAGCAGTGGCCAAAAAGGGTCTCCCTAATATGATTGGTGTGTCCCTTGGGTTCTTAGGTGCATCCATGTCCAGTACTATGAAGTCCACTGGGAAATAAAAATCTCATACCCTAACAATGACATCCTCGAGTATTCCTTTGGGTGACTTGATGGATCGATCGGCTAACTGCAATGTCACCTCAGTGGGTTTAAGTTCAGATTCTTCAAGGTGGTCAAGGAGGGATGTAGGTATTAAATTTATGGAGGCACCTAGGTCTAGTAGGGCTCTATCAAGTTGGGTTTCACCAATTTTACAAGAAATCAAGGGAGTTCCTGGGTCTTTAGCCTTGGGTGGGAGTTTGCTCAAGATGACAGAGTTGGCTTGCTCTGACAGTACGATTGGATTCCCATCCTTGGTTCGCGGCTTACGTTTAGGTGTACATATGTCTTTCAAGAATCTTGCGTAAGCCGGTATGTGGCGAATTGCATCCATCAACGGGATGTTTATCTGGACCTATTCAAAGAGCTTGACCAGATCCTCCTCAGGAGCCACAGGTTTGGTTGTCCTTTTTCCTTTGGTCAAGGCCTCAGGAAATGGGATCCTAGCTGGTTCCTCTAGGATAGTTCCAGGTTCTTGATCTGGGACAGTAGTATCTTGGATGACTACCCTAGGGTCTTGGCGATTATCAGGCTTGGAGTGGTTCGGATAATGTGGGTCTTGTGTTGTTTTACCACTACGTGTTGTTACAGAGTTTAATCTGGCCTGATTTTGGTTTGGGTTAGGTAGGAGGGGTGGCTGCTGCTGAAATCCTGCATAAGATGTTGAAGCCTCCATCCCGTCTGGTGATGGAGTAGCAGGGGCCTGATAAATCAAATGTGCATGGCCTGGATTTGGATTCATAGCGTGCCTCTGGGTCGGCACGTTATTTGGGTTGGGCAGAGGTTGCGAAGGAAGGGTGCCAGGTTGGCGGGAATTTGCCATCTAGGCCAGTTGGTTGCGAACCTCTGTGTTCTCGTCCTTGTGCTGTTTTTGCATTGCCTCATTCATCTTTTGAATGTCAGCCAGTGTTTGAAGGATAAGAGCCAGTTGATCCTGATTTTGCCCGGATTGGTAGGTGGGATTGGGCCGAGGCTGAGGCGGCTGATATGGACGAGGAGCTTGTGGACGGGGTTGATATGGTGGTCTTTGAGAATTTCCCGCCCACTGAAAGTTAGGATGATTTCGCCATCCAGGGTTGTAGGTATTGGAGTATGGGTCATTCTAGATGGCGTTGAGGTCCTCGCAGTTCTGAGGATCCTCAGGAAAGTCAGAATACGAGGGTTCAGAGTTCCCCCAACTCGAGTAGAAGGGATCGGAGGTCACTCCGGTCCGAGAGGCAGACGAGGGTGGATATGGGTCCATCCCCTTGGTAGGTTGGTGGTATATGTTTTGCACTGTTTCCCTTGCCAGAGGTGGCTTGCTGCAAATGTCGCGTTAGCTCGTCCACCTTCTTTTCTATAATAGAGACCTTGTCCAACCGACTGGCCATCAGTTCCAAGTCGACAGAAGTGGACAGGTCCTGCATCTCATGTGTCCCTCTTAGATTCGTCGATGCACGGGCATTCATCCTGTCGAATAAGCCCAAGGAGTCATTATTTATGGAGTTCTCGCACATGTTTTCGAGAATCTCCCACACCGTGTCCTCGTGTTGGCCCATGATGTTTCCTCCGCATGTTGCATTGACGAATAGACGAATATCCTCACGGAGTCCCTGGTAAAAAGACTGGACTTATTCCCACTTAGGAACTCCGTGATGGGGGCACTTTCGCATGAGATCTAGGAATCGATCCCAAGCTTCGTGAAGAGGTTCTCCCGGTTGTTGAGTGAAATGAGTGATCTAGTGGCGCAAGGCATTCGTCCGGCCAACAGGGAAGAATTTTTTCAAAAATTCAGACTGTAATTCCTCCCATGTGTTGATCGGGCGGGTCTGAGTCTGATACCAGTGTGCATCCTTGTCCAAGAGGGAGAACGAAAACATTTTCATGAGTAGGATATCCCAGTTTTGTACATCTAACCCGAAGGTCTGGGCCAGATGCTTGAGTTGTTTAATGTGTTGGAATGGATCCTCAGAGTTAAGCCCATGGAACTTCGGTATGGCATGAATCATATTGGGCTTCAGTTCAGAGTCAGGTCCTCCAATTGGGATTCATACTCGGGGTTCGATTGCCACCGTAGCGGGATTATAGTGATCTCGCATCATAGGTCGCTGCGGTGGGTTTACAAAGTTCTGAAAGAGATCGTTCAAGCGTTGAAGTTGGTGTTCAAGGTTATTCTCCTCTTCAATGGGTTGTGCCATGATGGGAGAAGAAGGAGAATCAGGGTCTGAATCAAATGAAAGATTTATGTGGTGGGGTTGCTGCACAAACAAGGGCGTCGAGACTTGGCCTCGACGAGAATGAATTTCTAAAGGAGGTCTTAAAGGTGGTCTTAAGGACCTCCTACCAAACATGCACCGAAAGATGTGATGAGATTAGAAGGTGCTGGACCCAATCAAGACACCCAAGAATTGTTGGGTGACTATAGAGGTTCGGGGCAGATGGACCCCTGAATCAGAAGATCGTCCACCTGAGAAATATATGGGCAGCTAGAGAGGGAGAGTCCCGCAAAGACCTCTACACGGTAGAGCGTCCCCAAGGGCTACAGGGTTTCCCCCACCCGACCTCTCTTGTCACTGCGGTTCCAGGTAGACCAGAATGGAGACCTTGACCTCTTAAGTCTACCTTTTTTTATTTTAAGATCAAGGTGCTTAATGTTCCACTTGAACTTTTAAGTATTTTGAGTGCAAAAGTGACCTTAATATTAAGGTTGGTTGACCCAAGGGATCAACTTCACCTCTTGTTCCTTTGAGAGCTTTTAGGTCCTTCCTTTTATGGTTCAAATGGATTATCAGCCTGATTTGCTTAGGGTTCCTCTTGTATAAATCGTTTCAAACACGGTTTAGGCACACCTCTTTTTGGAAAGTTTGTTTCTTTATTTTAGAGAAGATGTGTCTCTAAAAACCCTAACTTTGCAATCCCTAACTTGGTTCTAGTGGGTCCAATTTAGTTGCCTTAGAAATTAGCACCTAGGGCTCAGTCAAGAAAGTTTTAGCCCTAGTTGCCTTAGTTGGATGAACAGACAAAAATATGTTGAAATGAAAATCAGGCAACTTGATGAGTTACTAAATATGAAACAGGTAGCCCTAAGTTGATTTTTCTCTTTTTTTCCTTTTTAGATTGCGAGAGGGTTAAGAGAGAGGGCTTATGGAGATTACCTGTTCCTTGGAGAGTCTGTTGTGCAGTTATTGTTCTTTCCTTTTTGTTTTGCTTTCCCTGCTTGAACACAACAAAAGAGAGAAGTTAAGTCAGATATTAGATAGAAAAGTTGTAATCAAAAGCTTTAAAAGTGCCTGTTGCTCCCCGGCAACGGCACCAAAATGTTCTCAACGATTTTGTGCAGATTTAAAGCGTATTATGTTGTAGTATAACCGACAAAACGTTTAAACAAATATAAAGAATTTTATTACTCGAACAACTAGAGTATCCGAGGTCGAACACGGGGAGCAATCTCAGTACTTTGTAAAACCAAAGAATACAACTGTTAAATGCAAATATAATTGATTCAAAGAGAGAATTTTAAAAAGGATTTGTGAAAAAAAAGTAGAATTGGACGTCTGATTTCAGTATCAGACATCTTAAATTTGATCTCTCTTTCTCTCTTCTTCTCCTTTCTGCTTCTGTATCTTCCTTCTTCTCCTGCCTTGCCTTTCTTCTTTCTTCTTCTTTTTCTTCTGATCTCTTTGCAGTCTTCACTTGGCCTCTTCTTTGTTCTTCTCTCTCTTCTGCCTTGTCTTCCTTCTTCTTCTTCTTCTTCTCGGCGAAGACTTCTCCTTTCACTGCTACACAGCCTCTTCTTTCTTCTCTTCCTGTTCTTCAGTTGCTAAGTGTTCGCTGCCTCGGTCACTTCTTCCTTCCTGCACACCACACAGTAGCAAAAACCTACCCCCGTCCCTCTACCCAAGCGTCTCTCTTTTTCTCAAGCAGTTCACTCAAGCACGCTCTCCCAGAGCCACATGGGTAGTTGGGTCGGATTCGCACCCGAGACCAGGCGCACCGGCAAGTGGTGATGCGCAAGGAGTGCGTAGGTTTAGGTCGGGTCGGATCCGCCAGATCCACGAGATCAAGCCGCGGACGAGACGTGTGGGGGCAGTGAGGGACCTCACCCCTGTGCTTACGGAGGCAGTAAGAAGAAAACACAAAAGCAATTTATACGATACCTGAGTTTTGCAATCCCATGATGTGGGACTATCTGGTCGATCTTGCCTTCACGCGCGCCCGCAGAGCTTTCATCACTCGATTGCCCAAGCTGATGGCTCTTCTGTGCGACTGGCTGGCCTCGTTCGCTTCGCGACCTTCGCGAGAGTCTGTTGCACCTGTATCCTGGGAAGCCTGATGCCTGAAGCTGCTCCAAGCTCCCTGCTGCTTCGGCTGTTAATGGAGGCCGGAGCGTACACCTGACATCCAACAGAACGGCCTATTGGCCCAATCAGAATAGCTGGAAACCTTCGTCGTAGCACAGCGAAGGCGGTGGGCGATGCTACAGGTTGCAGGTCGGCCTAGGCGTGCGTGCCTAGGTTAACCTGTGGCCGGAGATGGTGGGTTGGTCGGGGGGTGCTTGTGGAGGTCTGGAGTAGCAGTGATGGGGTGGAATGGGTTCCTGGTGGTCAGGCGAAGCTCACGAGGGGGTTGGCGAGCCGTGTGGAGGGGCGGAGTGGTGTGGGCAGCTCGCCGGAGGGCGGTCGGAGGCGAGAACGATGGAGGTGGTTAGGTACTGTCGAGGGGTAATCAAGTAAAATAGTAGGGGGAAAAGAGAGAGGAGAGGATGGAGAATGTATCTGGGGTTGTCTGGAAGGAAGGGAGGTGGTGGAGAGGACGGCTCGTAACTGCCGTCGTCGGGGAAGAAAGACCCTGAGGGAGGAAGCGGCGACGAAGCTGAGGTCAGGAGCACACGCGCGGGGTACAGCGCGACGCGGGAGGAAGAGGTGGAGAGGACTCTGCCGCTGGTATGGCAGCAGAGCGACGAGACGGAGGGGAGGAGGTCGCCGGAGCTTGCGGGTCGTTTGGCCGGAGATGGGAGAGGGAATTTGGAGGGGATCTCCGTCAAAATCAAGCTTAGGTCCTGCGGCAGGGTCTGGGGGGTGTTTTATAGGTGCTGGCCGCTCCTATTAGCGCGTGAAGAGCGCGCAATTAGGTCTACCGGCTTACCGGAGTTGGAAGGAAGGTGGATACCCAAATCTCTCGTGCGTTCGCACTAGAGATTGGGTTCACACCAGCGATTGTAATTGGCTTTATAAGGAAGGGAATTCCTCAGAGAATCCCCATTCCATTTCTGGGAGGGAATCTCTGAGGGATTAGAGAGCAATCCCTCTCTGACCCTCGTCGGAGCTCGGTTCTGCCCTAACAATGGCGGCAGGACCGGATTGCAAAGGGGGCGAAGAACTTGGGGGGCTCTTTGCAAGGATATTCAAAAGATAGGGACCTATTTGTGATTTGGGTGTACTAAATTGCAAAGTAGGTCAAGATGACCTCCCCTTAGGTCCAAATTTTGGTATAAACCTAATTTGGACCTAAGGAATCCAATGGCAAAGTTGGATTTCAGGTTTGACCTTGTTTGACTGGATATTTTGCGTAAAAACCCAAATTTGGTTAATTGAGGAGCTAGGACCCTAATCTAGGTCAGACTAGGTTCCAAAGGCCAAATTAAGTGTTCTAAACCCTAGAGGATGTTTTTCCATGATTTTTAGAGGGTTTACTCGATTTTTATCCTGACTGAAACCTTGTTAATTTAAGCAGGTCTGTTTTAGGGTTACCAAGTGTCATTTAATTCTTAGATTGCACATAAACCCATTTCTGATTGACTCAACCCTCTTTTTACCTTATTTGGACCATTTGACCTATGTTTTGCTTCTGAGAAATCCTGTTTATGTACTGCAATGGTAAAATTGCGATTTTAACCTTTATTTCATGTTTTCTTCTCAGAGCACTTGTTCCTTCAGTTAAGCCTTCTTCTAGGTTATGTAGGAGCTTTTATCTTCTTTATTGGGTCAAAATGAGCTAGTTATGGCTCTTGATGAGGCTCTCATCATTAGATTTGTAACCAAGGATTTTGGTGTATGATCTCCGGGATTGATCTTAGGGATTTATCCCTTCGAGTGGTGCGATATGCACTACCATATCCCGCTTGTTGTTTCATCACTTTCATTATCAAGCCCCTTCTTAGATTTGCAAGAGAATGTGTTACCACAATCAAATCCCAAAGGAATAGGCGGATCTTTATTAGGAATGACAAATTGTTCCTTAACTTTCTTTATCTTCTCCGTGGGTGAGTTACATCGCCATTTGTTTTCGACCCATAACTAGTCGTCCACATCCTTCCTTATGAAGATGTTTCCTCGTTGGCTTCTAGGCATATCTAATTGGCTTTCCATCCTGCCGTTACAAGCCGATTGGATCATAATATCATGCCCCGCTAATCGCTCCAATGGATCAGGAGTGGATTGCCAGGTGTGCAGGAGTTAATTTCCCAAATACCTGGCGGTTAGAGTTATAGGTAGTCCAACTTATTAGGTACATTTTTAGGTTCAACGATTATTAATTTAATTGAGGGGTCAAAATCTACCAAAAATCAAGTATAGTTTCCCCTATTTTATCAATATTTCCCAAAAACTTATACTTGAAAAGAGAACCTATGCATGCATACCACAAATAAAAAATGAGTACACTACAGTTAACCACATAGAGCAATATAAAAGAAATATGAAACAAAGCAGGCACACCCCACCACCATAATGCGGTAAAGTATGAAAAATCAGAAGATCACACACTAAAGCATAGTCATAGCACGCACCACATCGTTCATCATTTAATATTTACAAAATCATCATGTTGTCCACTATTCACTATTTATACGTGTATATTTACATCATAAGAAAAATGGGCCTAACAAAAGGAAACAAAAGGCTAACCAAATAATCACAATCCTAGGTCTTCATAGGGCTAAACCCAAGAAAGCATACTGCTTGTTCCATTTGACAGGCAACATCAATGAATTCTGCTACAAGAACCAATAGGGGCTTAGTAGGTGGGTTCACCCACCTCCTCAAGTGTCACTCCTCTGCTATCACCCTCTCTAGGTGTAAGAGGGTCTAAAAGAAGAGCCGATCTGCCAAGGCTAGGTGTCGAGACTGGTCATGGGAGAGACGGAAGTCGCTACTCCACAACATTGGGACCTGAAAATGGGTCACAATGAAGGGATGAGCTAAGCGGCTCAGTAGGGACATAACTACGTGTAATGACTAAAATAGAATGGATAGTGTTCTGGTTTCTACACTACAAGCCAAACTACTAACTAATTCCCATTTTACCCACAATTATCTCATGTTTTATTAGCATGTGATTCATTTCTTACTTGCCTCAGGAGTTAGATTCTTGAAATCATTTCCTCTCTAATAGAAGAGATTGAGATGTATCCTTCCCTTAGATTCTAGCCTGGCAATCTTTCCTTGATTAGGGGAGAGGCTACCAATGTTGGTGACCCTTGAGAGAGCCGTACCTTCCCTCAACATATGAGAATGTTGCTAACATTAGCCAGAAGAATTGAGCCTCTTGGGAGCTACCTAGGCCAATGCCTTGTGACCGAAGAGTTGTGTCCAACAAATTTCTATTATTGATCATTCTAGATCATCAGTCATAGGGTTAGTTAAAATAGTCAAGTCACACCAATACTATAACTAGGAGCGTAGACTCCTGGTGTGCCCTCTTAATTTGTCATTAGACGAGATCTCAACCGATCCCCCCTGTGGCACCTCGACATCATCTGTACACGCGAGTACCTCTTGTGCTCTCTCTATGAGTACCAAGTACTCTGGCGTCATTCACATGTGCGGGTGCCTATTGAGCTTTCCCAATGAGTATCTCACATCGAGTCAGATTCGGGTACTTTCAAGTACCTTATTTCGATGACAGCCCATGGCTTGTCACCACACCCAAGAACTACCCGAGTTCTGAGGTTGATCTCTGGCTGCCCCAAGCCACTACATGCCCTCGAGTTTTCAACCCAAACAGTGAACTCGTAGTTCACGAGGTCAGCATACTCAACCTTACGAGAGACCTATCAGACCTAGTCATCTTTTAGTCCTATTTAGTCCATATAAGAAAAGAAACCTTAAGAACCTACGAGATCACCTAGGGTCTTTCCTCAAACCTTAGGATCTAAAATTTCCTCTTTATACTCATAAAGTTGCCGAAATCATCATGAAAGGTTTAATCCATTTCTTAGCTATTTCAAATCACTATTAGTTCGTTTAGAGGGCTTCAAGCTCAATTAGTGCAAATTTACACCCATCTAGACTTTTTATATAATTTGGCTATCCTATTATCCATTAAGGTGTCCACTAGATCCCTAATTAGGTTTTGGGTTAGCCTAGGTCACCCCATAGGGTTTATAGGGTCAAAACCCAAGTTTGTAGCCGATGTAGGGATGAGACTAGTAAACTAATGTTAGGTGAGTGTTACTTAATGTTAGAAGGCCTACCAACAACCATTTAACATTAGGTAACCATGACCTAACGTTAGGTCAAGCTATAGACAGTAACTTGACCTTGGAATTTAGGTTTCTTGCTCCCAAAACCCATGTTCTTCAACTCCAAACTCCATGAAATTTTGACCACAAGTTAATAAGCATAGAAGGGGCACGTGGAACATGAAAAATCACATTTCAAAGATTAGGGCATCCCTCACCTAGAAAAATCCCATATTTACCCATTATGTCCCCCACAACATGAAACAATAACAAGTAATAGAGATTGCTACCCATATTAACATCTAAGGCCATTAAGGAACAAGAAGAAGGGAAGGGGTGAGCCCTATCTTGCTGCTTGAGTCCTCTTCCACTTCTCTAGGGCTGAAACTAAGTTGGAGCTCCTCTCCTTCTTCCTTTTCTTTTCCACGCAAGTAGCAACAGCTGTAGCTACAATCGTGAAAGAGAGGGAGGAGGGTTAGTGAGTGAAAGAGGGAGAAGGGGACAAGGAGGAGGTGGTGTACTTGTTGGTGGAGTGGAGGGTGGGGTGGTTTCCCTAAAGAGAGAAAATGTGGTTTTCCTCCCTTCTAACACAAGCCATTGCCCATTTAAATGAGGTGGAAAAATTAGTAAGTTGGCCCATCCACCCAAAATAGTTCTTTTAGGCTTAACCTAACAACTAATTCCTCTCTCATCAAACCCCATAACAAGGTTGTAAAAGAAAATTTATAAAGCACTCAAGCCCCTCATGCCAACTTTAATAAAATTTTCTCATAGGAGTTTAATCCATAAGGCAAAGATTTAGGTAATTGCTTCCAAGCAATTCATGGTTCACTTATTAATGCCTCAGTAAGGGTTGAATCAAGTACAATAATAATTGTAAATAGTTCAAACCCTTACACATAACCCTCCAGGGTGTAAGCCTTTTGGCCTATCTCAACTTTGTTATAAATATGAGGCCCATTACTTTGAGCCTTCCTTGAGGACATGTGTCCTCTCCTCATTGCTTGGAGATTTTTCCCCCATTGTTAGTTAAACCTCTCCTAATATATATTTTGATGATTTTACAAAAAGAAAGATCAAACAAATCAAACCACTAAATTTGTCTTTATCATAACCAAATTGCAGGCCTTATTTCATCTCATCATCTCAAAGGGAAGGACCAAAGATTGAAGATGTCAAATGTCTAGGGCTTAGGATAATCTATACATGAATATGGAAAGAGTTGTATCTTTTTATTTATTGAGTGTAGAAAAGTTGTAAAGAGCCCCCATTTAGATATGACAACTCTTTACTTAGGCTTACAATACTTAGGTAAAACTTAGAAACAAAATCTAATTTTATACCCAACTTAAACCATTGTATCAGACATTTGATGGTACATCCAGACGTCTGAATAGAAAACTAATTTGTCTGATACTTAGACTAGACGACCAATTACCATATACGCTACCTTAGGGATCTAAACACTTGGGCTTTAGATGACCAGACTTAATATTACACGTCCATAGATCACTCTGGACGTCTAATCACACTCTCAATCATCAAATAACCTACTATTACGACATAATCTACTTAGGTCAGAACAAAATCTTTGTGAACCTTCTCTGGAATATTTTAATATTATTTCTAGACTTCCAAACCTCATCCCAGACATCCAATATTGGAACGTTGGGACTAATTTGAGTTAAAGTAAGATTTATTAGACCAAATCTCAATCCATAGATTCTCTAGAAATCATAAACCTGAGGTCATTATGGCCATTAGACAACCAACAATGGTGCCAGACATCCAGTGTACGTCTGATCATTATACACTAGATCCCTATTTGGATTTGATCCAATCCAGGAACAAACCCGCACATTTTAAGACGTCCAAAAATTTCATCAGACGTTCTAAAATGAGTTATTAGATGTCTAACACTTAGTAACAAGTACACTATTTAGATACAATCGAGTCTAGTAAACCTGACTTTGTCTTTTAGATGTCTACACTTTTTGTCAAATGTCCATAAACCTATTATCAGATGTTTGACCTATATTTTAGATGTTTGATCTTGCTATCAGAAACGGTGATTGCTTGGTTTGATTTGGATTTCATCCAAATCAAGGGAGATATGACTCCAATGGTTAGGGGGATCCTCCCAAGCCTTCTTGAAAGTTCTTTTAAGCCCTATATATGCCCCTTGACCCTCCTTAAGCAACACACACCAACTAAAGACAAACAACAAGCCAAATACTAGCTCTGCATACTATAGTACTCTATATTCTATTGCCTTATTGCTGTGCGCTCTTATCCTTGGGTAATCACTCTATCTCCCTCACCACTTTGCTGCTACTTTTTCTAATAGGGAGTCTCTAATTCACCCTTACTAACTAGACAACTTTAATATCTATTTGTGGTGCTCTATAAGGTGTTGTTTACTTTCATTGATCTTCTTCTTTATTGTAATTTGGGTGTCCAGCCTATCGACTCCCCGTCTCTTCCTCGTGAAGGAAAAACTTCCATTTAGGGATCAGAGGTGGCTTTGTGATAACGAAAAATCCGTATTGCATAAAAATAGTGATTTAATGGTGTTGTTGTTGTAGTAAAGTGTCATAATGCAAACAGATGTCGTGTCATTTTATTTATTTACATAATTTTTACTGATTTATTCCAGGTCATTCACTGGGAGGTAGTTATTGATATACACAATCTTTATGTTCTAAAAATGTTCTGTTATTCCAAAAATGTTAATTTATTTACAAAATGAATCAATTAATCAAAGAACGAATGAATGAGTTAATTATGTACAAAAGAATCAATTAATTCTAACTACAATACCTTAAACATATTTACAACTAAGCAGGCATCAAAAACTAAGACTACTTTATGTTAGTTATATGCAACTAACCTAAATAATACCTAAGTATAGATACAAAAATAACTATTAATATATACTAGACTAAATATACTAGCATATACTAATAACTTTAATAACATATACTATATATACAGTAACATATACAAGTGTCGCTATGGCCTTAGTAAAAGCAGGTACAAAACAAAGGTAAAAGAACTATATTTACTAATATATAAATACACCTACAATGACGGATATATGTCACTAAAGGCTTAAAAATTATGTATATACATAAGGCTCAAACATACGTGTACTGCTCTACTTATACTTATACATACATACATATATATATATACATATATATATATATATACATATATATACATATACATAGTATACACATATATATAATACACACACTCATTACTTAGGCATGCCAACACTTAGCCGCTCACAGGCTTTGCACACACATAGCCTCTCCAACACTTAACCAATTTTGGACCTCGCTCTCACACATAGCACTTATCATTGTTTACTTTCAAGAAATTTGGTTTTTTATGCATGAACCGGATTTTTGGTGAGATACACAACACCCTAGGGGTGGGACCAGACCACTACTAGACCTGATTTTAGTTTTTATTGTGTATATTTTTGTGCATTCTTTCATGCCCATTTCAGGTCCACAGTAGGCCCACCACAGTGCACACATGCTCCCATCCCATGTGCTCATTCTCAATATACGCTCATTTAGTATGCTAAGAAGGAGAGGGATAATGGTAATGGTTGCACCCAGTGCTATGACGTCTGTGTAGCCTTTGAAGAAGATTCAATTTATATGCCTACGTCGCCTCATTGCCACACAATGTGGCATTAAGTTTAGTGCTGATTTAAGCATTGAATTGCACTGCGCAACGTTCTGTGGGGCCACTTTTGAGCCTTGAATTGAGTGCCCAATTGTCATCCAAATTTACAATAAATTATATCATTAAAAAACCCTTACATAGGGCTACATGATTATACCATTAATTTACAAAATTAAGTTATTTAATTATATATAAAAATCAGTTAAATTTAGGGTTTTATACATGTTAATTTAGGGTTTAAATCCTTAATTAACGTACGAATTGATAAGTTAATCATTTAGGTGACTCTATGATTAGTTAATTAACATATTAAGGTATTTATTATACATTTTTCATTTATTTTAGAACATTTATTTTAATTTATGTACATTTATATACAAGTTGTTACGAGGTATATACATAATTAAGTTATAAATACTATAATATAGTATAAATATGTTACAAATAGGATGAAAATAATTAAATTAATAATATACAAGTTTACAATCTGAATTACTTTAGTAATAACTTAAATTACTAGTTTATTTTATTTAAAGTTAATAATTTACTTAATTAACTTAATAACTTAATTACCTATAATAAATAGATAGATAAATAAATATACAGATATCATGTAGTATATAATAATTACTTAAATATGTATGTATAGTAATAGATATAATTTTAAGTGTCTACATAGTTATTTGCAATTACTTAGTATTATACACATTTAATATAATTAAATAAATAGATAATTATATAATTACAGTATATATAGTTTCACTTAATAGAAATACTTATTTAAATAGATATAATGCAAATATAAGTTATTTGTATTCATTGAAGTTATATACCTTACTATTTACATTTAGCTTAGTATAAGTTATAGTTACAATTATAAATACTATATACATGGTATTTTTATAAGACTTTTAGCTTTTTCAGATTTTTTTAGTCTTTTTATGTTTTGTAGAGGTAGGAGAAGAGAGAGAGAATGTGAGACAAGAGAAGAAATGTTTCTTTTTGTGTTTTTGAATTTGAATTCTTTTATTGAAATTCAAAGTAGTCTGAACCGTCAACTGGTATGTTCTACCAAGTCGAGGGTACGAAATACTTTGTAGCTTTACATACACCTAAAAATACATCTAATCCTACTCAAGATACCCTTATTTTACTTTTTTGTGATTTTTTTATGATTTTTATTTATTTACAAATCTCACCCAAATTAGGCCTAATTAAGTTTGAAACAAAGAACCTAAGGCTTAAACATGGATTCTAATGGCTGGAATGGAGACATGCATTCAAATATGGCCAACACATAAGATGAAAAGTATTTTAGCAAATAAATAAGATTTTTTCATGTAATTTCATTAAAATCTCATCTTAAACGGTTAAATCCATTAACATGCTGCCGAAAGTAAACTTAAATAACATTTACAAGCACTTCAAATCATATTTACATAAATGAAAGGTACATGAATGCTTGGAAATGAAGATCTAGTATTACAACACATTGGCAGCTCACTAAAACATTTAAAACAACTCAAAATCTCTCCTGAAAATCCAAGATGCAGTTGCTATAGTTTCAGTTCAATTATTGGTTAGTTGCTCAGACAACCCAGATTAGACCTTCAAGATCTAATTCAAAGTGAAATGAATCAATCTTAAGTGTAAGAAAATCATATCAAGGTGATGTCCAATCCAGAGAACCATTTCAGACAAAAATCAACCACAAATCATTGATAGTTGCCACAAAATTTTCAACCCAGAACCAATTTAATCAATCAGCTGCTCAACATGATTCAATCAATCCTTCTCAGATCTAATTTAAATCAAAACATACCCTATCTTATGAAGATCACTTGAAATCAGGGATTAATTCCCAAAGATAGACTCCACGATTAGACCAATAGAGCAGCGATTGCTACTGTTGAAATTGTCCCAACCAGTGCACAAAATCCAAGGAAATTCACTCTAAATCCATGAAAGCACTCTCAGAGGGTCCAAAATCCATTGAAATCAATTCCGGTGTCCAAAGATCTCTAAAAACGCTAGTTCAAACCCTTCTCCTTGTCATAGACAACAGAAGAGAGTGGATCAAACTAGATGTTTAATCCATTTGCAACACAACTCAGAACCTTCATTTTGATCTTACAAACCTCAATCAAACTCCAAATATCAGATTAAAGCCCTTGTAAATCAGGGATCAATGTCACCCACCGGGGCTCTTAATCTTGATTGCCAAGATGTTTTGAACATCTAGAGTTCCTGCACACCATAGATTGGTGTACAAAAGCTCTGGTTAATCATGTAAAACTACTTGGATCCTTGCCCAAGCCTTGAATCAGTGCATCTGATTGTCATTGGCTTGAGCTACCAGATTGCCAGAAATCAAAGATTACGGTTAAAATTGGGCAAAAGCACATTAAGTGATAAAAATTGAATTAAAATAACTTAAGCCCATCGCATTCAAGCCAACTGAACATATGAAAATTCAATTTGATTAGTTAAATAAAATCTACATCAAATTCAATCCAAAATCCTCAGATCAGCATAACCAAACAAATCTGATATAAATGCTCAAATAGGTTCAATTCTAAACATGGAATGAGTCTTTGTGAATTAATGATGTGAATGGGAAACCCTCTCATGGAATTTGGTGCTCAATCAGATCTGGGTGCTATAGAGCATCAGATCTAATTGATGCTTTAGTGAGTGGGATCGATGCTTTGTGAATTAAAACTTCGAGTAAAGAGAGTGAATGTGATTGTAAGATGGAGAGAGGAAGAAGAGTGATCAAGTGGATGTCAATGAATTCATCTCCTCTGATTGGAATTGATCAGAGGCGGTGTGGAGCCATTAATCTAATCAAATTCTAATTAAACATTGAATCCATGAATTACCTAACTAATTCTACTCTAATTAATCTATACTACGGTAACAACTACCCTAGAAAAGCATTAAAACCTAATATAATCAAAGGAATGGGACCTTTGGATCAATAGCCAGCGGCTGAAGAGGAAGAATGGAGGAGGTCTCCAGCAAGTGAAGAGCCCACGAGAGGAGCTCCAGGGTCACCTTTAGGCTCACATCATCCCTAGCAGCAAGGGGGAATTGATGAAGAACTCCACCACTGTCACTGATGGAGTGAGAGAAATGGAAGAGGCACTAAAGAGGAAGAAGGGATCAACACCAAGAAAGTAGGAGGGGGAGTTGATAGGCCTCGCACAGCTCAAGGAAAGTGATTATATAGGTGAGGAAGAGATCCGGTGACTGTAGTGGTGGGATTAGGCGAGGTTAGGTTGAACGGTGAGATGAGAAGAGGAGACACACGGGAACTTCTTGGAAACCAGCCGCTGGATGGGATCTAAGGGAGGTGACGACGCATCGCGCCAAGGTGCATGATGGATGGAGATGAATCCACTGTAGGATCAAAGGTCAATGCTCTACCTGTGGAGGAAACATCATGGGTGAACGCAAAGACACCGTGTGGGAGATTCTCGAGAACATGTGTGAGAACTCCATCAATAATGAATCCGTGGGCATGTTCGACCAGACGACTGCCCATGCATTGATGAATCCACGGGGAGCACATGAGACGCAGGGCCTATCCTCTTCTGTCGACTTGGAGTTAATGGCCAACCATCTGGACAAGGTCTCTATCATTGAGAAGAAGGTGGATGAGTTGACTCGACATCTACAGTGTGCCACCTCTGTGCAAAACCCATTTGCACAACCACCTTCTGGGAGGAAGGCTGTGCACAACATCTATCACCGACCTTCTTAGGGGATGGATCCATACCCACCTCCGTCTGATCTAGGGTTCGGAGGAAACTCCAGATCCACCTACTCTACTTGGGGGAACTTTGAACCCTCGTCTACTGATTTCTCTGAGGTTCCTCAGACCAGCGAAGACCTCAACGCCACCCAGAACGATCCTTTCTCAAACACCTACAACCCTGGATAGAGTAATCATCCTAATTTCTCATGGTCAGGGAACAATCAAAATCAGAGACCTCAATATCAGCCTCGACCACAAGTTTCTCGTCCATATCAATCGTCTCAGCCTCAGCCCAACCCACCTTACCAAACTGGGCCAACTCGAGAAGATCAAATGACTCTTATCCTTCATACTCAGGCTGACATTCAAAAGACGAATGCAACTATGCAAAAACTGCACAAAGATAAGATCATAGAGGTTCACAATCAACTCGCCCAGATGACAAATCCTTACCAACCTGGTGCACCCCCCTTTTAACCTCTGCTCAATCCAAATAACATGCCAAACCAGAGGTGTGTTATGAACCTAACTTAGGGCCAGGCTCACTACATCTATCAGGCCCCTTCTGCTCCATCACTCGACGGGATGGAGGCTTCGACATCGTATGCGGGTTATCAGCAGCAACCACCTATTTTGACTACCCCAACCCGAAACTAGGCAGGACTAAACTCTGTTACAACCCGTAGTGGCAAAACAACTCAGGAACCAACTTACCCAAGCCACTCTCAGCCTGGTAGTTCAAAACCAAACCCTAGATTGGCCATTCAAGATATTCCTATCCCAGATCAAGAAAATGGACCAATTCTAGAGGAACCTGAAGAGGTTCCATTTCCTAAGGTCTTAACTAAGGGAAAGAAGAAACCCAAACCTATGACTCTTGAGGAAGACCTGGTCAAGCTCTTTGAGCAAGCCCAAATAAACATCCCGTTGATGGATCAAATTCGCCACATACCGACTTACGCAAGATTCCTGAAAGATGTATGTACATCAAAGTGTAAGCCGCAAACCAAAAGTGGGAGCCTGATAGTATTGTCGGTCCAAGCCAGTTCTATAATTTTGAGTAAACTCCCACCTAAGGAAAAAGATCCTGGTACCCCTCTGATCTCCTATACAATCGGTGATATTCAATTTGATCATGCATTATTGGATCTAAGAGCCTCCATTAACCTAATACCTACATCCCTACTTGACCACCTTGAAGAATCTGAGCTTAAACTGACAGAGGTGACATTACAGTTGGTTGATCAATTTATTAAGTCACCTAAAGGAATTCTCGAGGACGTAATAGTTAGGGTACGTGATTTCTACTTCCCTGTGGACTTTATAGTTTTAGACATGGATGCTTTTGAGAACTTGAAAAACACACCAATCATTTTGGGGAGACCTTTTCTGACCACAGCTAGGGCCAACATCAGTTGTGAAGAAGGCCAAATTGAGTTTAAATTTGGGAGTAGGACACTAAAAATCGATATCTCTAAGGCCCAAGGAGGAATTAATTGTGGGGTTATCGAGCAAATTTGTGACATTGAGTCCATGGTTGACGACCCATGTGTCAAGGAAAACCTGTTTATCTCTAATGATCAACCACAAGAGGATCAAAACCCACTTTTAGAGGAGCCCGAATTAGCCTTAGAGATACCTTTAGCTCCTATCATTGCTCCTGAACCTCACCCTGAACCACCTGCTGTGCTGATAACCCTGTTATGGAGCTGAAACCTCTTCCTGATCATCTAAAATATGTCTTCTTGGGTTCCGATCAGACCTTTCCTATGATTATCAATTCTCGTCTCACCTCTGATCAGGAGACACGTCTGATTTCTATTCTTTAGCAGCATCGAAGAGCCATTGGGTGGACTCTCGATGATCTGACTGGCATCAGTCCCTCTTATTGCACGCATCACATCTACACCGAAGAGGGCTCACGACCATCCTGTGAAATGCAGAGACGTCTGAATCCTAATCTGCAAGCAATCATGAAAAAGGAGATCATCAAGTGATTAGATGCAAAGATCATGTACCCGATCTCCGACGGTCGCTGGCTGAGTCCAATCCAGGTTGTGCCCAAAAAGGCTGAAATCGGAGAGACCATACCGACCCATATAATTAACTCATGGAGAGGCTACATTGATTACAGAAGGCTGAATACCTCCATGAAAAGGATCATTTCCCACTACCGTTCATTGATCAGATACTCGAGAAACTAGCGGGAAATCGATTCTTCTGCTTTCTGAACGGGTACTCTGGTTACAACCAGGTAGCAATCCATCCTGAAGACTAAGAGAAGACCACCTTCACCTGCCCCTATGGAACATATGCATTCTGTAGGATGCCATTTGGTCTCTGCAATGCACCCGCTACCTTTCAACGTGCATGCTTGTCATATTCTCCGATATAGTAGGTGAATACCTTGAAGTCTTCATGGACGACTTCTCCATATTTGAAGAATCTTTTGATGATTGCCTCCTACACTTGTCCAAATCCTTAGGCATTGTATTGATGTGAATCTAGTTCTTTCCTAGGAAAAGAGCCATTTCATGGTACCTGAGGGAATTGTCCTAGGTCACCTCATCTCTAAAAAAGGCATCTAGGTTAATCGAGCTAAGGTTAATTTGATTTCTAAGCTACCCATGCCTAGCTCAGTCAAGGACATCCATTCTTTTCTAGGGCACGTTGATTTTTACCATCGTTCATTCCTAATTTCTCAAAAATCGCATGCCCCCTAACTAATCTTCTCTCTAAGGATGTCCCATTTGAGATCACCGATGTGTGGACTCATGCCTTTGAGTGACTATGTGATCAGGTTACTCAAGCACCAATCCTACAATCCCCTGACTAGTCTCTACCCTTTGAGATCATGTGTGATGCATCTGACTACACAGTGGGTGCGGTACTTGGGTAGAAAGTCGATAGGAAACCCGTGGTCATCTACTATACCAGCAGGACATTGGACGAGGCTCAGTGTAACTATACAGTTACTGAGAAAGAGCTGCTGGCTATAGTATTTGGCCTGGAGAAATTCAGATCTTATCTTCTGGGTTCCTGTGTCATCATTTACTCGGATCACACCGCTATGAGACACTTACTCGCGAAGGACACGAAACCTCCACTAATCCGTTCGATCTTGCTATTGCAAGAATTTGATCTTGAGATTTGCGGCAAGGCGGGAAAATAAAATGTGGTAGCTAACCATTTTCCTGTCTTCCTTCTTCAGTCATTGACCCGTCTGATCTGATCACCGAGAATTTTTCGAATAAGCATTTACTAGCCATTCACGGTCTCCCCTGGTTTGCTGATATAGTGAACTACCTAGTTACGGGGAAAGTCCCGCCAGCTTGGATGACTTCCAGGTGGGACAAGCTGATTTCCGAGGCCAAGTACAATATTTGGGAGGAATTGTATCTCTTCCACATTGGCAATGATCAAGTGATCTGGAGATGCATTCCTGACGATGAGGTCAATGACGTGATCTCATTCTGTCACGACCAGACTTGTGGTGGCCATTTTTCTGGGCATAAAACCACAGCGAAAATTCTCCAATGTGGGTTCTTCTGGCCCATGATGTTCAAAGATGCATAAACATATTGTATGGCATGTGCTTGTTGTTAAACCCTCGGCAACATGGGCCCGCGGGATATGATGCCCTTAAATTTGATTATTATGTGTGAAATCTTTGACATATGGGGAATCGATTTCATGAGACCCTTTCCTGGATCCAATGGCATCGAATACATTTTACTCGCTGTTGATTATGTCTCCAAATGGATTGAAGCTGTCCCCATGAGAACTAGTGATCATAAAGTTGTCCTTCGATTTATCCAGGAGAACATTTTTACCAAATTTGGGGTTCCTAAGGCCATCATCAGTGATGGTAGGTCTCATTTCAATAATGTGCACTTACAATCCCTAATGAAAAAGTATAGGGTGTCTCATCGTATCTCAACTCCTTACCACCCACAAACTAATGGACTGGTAGAACTGTCGAATCAAGAGATCAAGAAGATCCTTCAGGTCACTGTTCAGCCAGATAGGAAGGACTGGTCTACTCGCCTTCCAGAAGCTTTGTGGGCCTATAGGACCGCCCACAAAACCCAATTAGGCATGTCTCCCTTTAGATTAGTGTATGGAAAGGAGTGTCACCTTCCCATAGAGATGGAGCACAAGACCTATTGGGCAATACGGAAGTGTAATCTGGATCTGATGAAGGCTGGAATACATCGTCGGTTACAATTGAGCGAGATCAAGGAACTATGCAATGATGCGTACAAAAACTCGTGTATCTACAAAGAGCAGGTCCAAGCCTTCCATGACAGGCACATTGTGCGAAAATCTTTCCACCCTAGCCAAAAAGTCTTACTCTTTGACGCCAAGCTCAAACTCTTCCCAGGAAAACTTAGATCTAAGTGGATTGGACCATTCTTGGTAAGACGAATCTTTGGAAATGGAGTCGTCAAAATCAGTCAACCGAACCTTGATTCTGAACCTTTCATCATGAATGGCCAGTGACTCAAGCCATTCATTGAATTCACTGATACGAACTTGGCTGAGGTATCCTTTGATCTCCATTCTCCCTGAGCTTATTGCACCCAGCTGATGGCATTAAACTCAGTGCTTAACGGGAGGCAACCCATCATTTTCTTAAAAAAAACCCGAAACCCTATTGACACATCTCTTTGCTGAACTTATATTGAACTTTAGGGTTCGTCCATTAGAACAACCGACTCCATCTCTGGTACTCGTACCAGAGCTTGAAATCGTCCACAACAATCATCCTAACCCATCCACCCACCCTTTGAACTTGTTCTAGCATACGATCTAAGCTGAACTCGAAACCACCTAATTTACAATAAGGACATTGCAAAACGTAGGCATGGGGGGGTATGAAAGTGCAAAATGCTGTGAAAATCAATTTACAAAAGGGTTTCATCAAAAAAATTTATATATTTCATCACAAAAAAAAAGAGGATTGAGGAAAAAGGACACTAGGAGGGAAGAAAAATTCAAAAGAAAAGAAAGGAGCGAAAAGATAAAAGAAATGGAGTCCCTTCAAAGTAATATGGAACTTACCTAACTTCTAGGTTGGATCGAATAATGAATTAAGACCTAAAAGGCTAAAACTTAAGGGATTAGTGGCAAATACAGACCTTAGGCCTCTTGGATCTAACTGGATTTAAACACTCATGTACTTGTCACAATCTGGATTAATCCTCAAGAGGTTGCAGAAAATGCAAAGCTTATGTAGCAGGTCTAAGGCTTAGGAAGTATTTAGCCTCACTAATTGACCTCTAGTTTGCGAGACTCGGTAACTTAAGCACCCTAAATCACACATAGTATAGTTCAGTGCGCTCTAAATAATGAAATCATGCCAAAGGGCATTTAATCTATTCTAAAAAAGGTCTTAAGATCTAGATTAGGAGCCACTCAAAAACACAAGTAGATTTGGACGAGTTCCTGGCATGAAGAGGCAGGAAATTCCCCTCGAAGATGCACAATCACATATTGTCTCCTCGGTGCTTGTTTTCTAGGATATCTAAATATCCTACTGGGGGCATGTAAGCACCTTGTGCTAGTCCAGATGCCATGGGTGGCATTATCATGAAATATCGATTACCAGGGTCTGGATTTAGCTACAGAACGCCATGGGCGGGATTATCTTGAAATCTCGAAAGCCAGGATTCTGGGGTTTGCCATGGGCAGTGCTATCTCAAAGCATCAATTGCCAGGGACCCTACTGATTAGCCCAGAGTTGTGGGCTATTTAAGTATTTAAGTGTATAGACATTAGGTTAATTCTAACATTTATTTAGCATAAATTAGGATGTAAATAGATTAATTCGTATTTTCAATTTAATTACATAATCCATGCATTGCATTCATATTTTAAATGCATTTAGAATTATCTTAGAATGGCATTCATTTAATTAGTTAACCAATTAGGTACATTATTTTAGTTAACATAAAAGTTGAGGGTTTGTATATAAATAACCATAATATTTTAATAATATCCTTTATTCTTCTTCTTCTCAGCAACGGCTCGGCTGCCGCTGCAACGCCTCCTGCCGCACTAAAGCACATTCATGGATCAGCGGAGAAGGTGGATCTGCTCCCGCCTCTCCATTCAAATTCGTGTAGGCAGCTACAAAAGGAGAGAGGCTGCTGAGCGGGGGAAAGGCCTCCACCACCGACCCACCACTATGCAAAGAGTTCTTCTCTCTTCCATTCCACATCGCCGGCCTCAACTGTGGCGATGAGTCTCCACCATCGTGGGCGTGTGGTGTGACAGGCCACACCGCCATCCGAAGCTCGTCTGCATTACCGTGAGCACCTCAGTGTGCATCTCCCTCACCGTCGTCACCAACAACCACCGCCGCAGCCACTGCAATTCCACTCCTCAATCAGTTAAGACATCCGGGAAATTTCCCAGCCGTCTGAAGCTCCTACATCACACCTTCATCTTCCTTCCCTGTCCTTAGTTCTTCTTCCAGCCACCGGTCACAGCTACACCGCATCACCCTTCCATCCTACAACGCCATCCCCAGCCCACACACGCCTTCCTGCCGCACATCTACAGTAGCAACCTCCATTTCCATCCCACACCAACTGCGCACGTACGCTCCCTGCCATCTGCAGAAGCACACCCCTGCAGCCTTCCCACGCCCGCCCGCACGCCTGCAGCAGAGCCACACCAGCTGCAGCATCTGCCCGCACGCCTGCAGTAGGGCCACACTAGCTGCATCATTCCCCCGTGCCACGCCTTCCGCCTGTGCATGCCCCTACTGCATCTCACCGCCACTTCCAGCGCACGCTTGCCAGCACTTGCAGCCTTCCCACACCATGCCTTCCCCCAAAAGCAGCATGCCCACGCCTCTAGCCAGCATGCAGCGCCATCTCTAGCCCTCACCCGCACGCCTGCAGCAGAGGCCTCCACGTGCCCGCAGTCCCGTGCACACCCGCCTGCAGCATTCCCCCGCGCCATGCCTTCCGCCATCGCACGCTCACTTCACCTCCAGCAGCTGCAGCACCATTTCCAGCCACCTTCGCTGAAGCTCCGTTCCGCCGACTCCGACCACCGCTCGACGTGCGGCTGCCAGCATCGCGACGGCCTCGCTTCAACCACCCTCCTATGCAAACCTCTCCTCGATTGAACCTCTCTCCCGATCGCGAGGAGGAGAGAGGTAAAATGCTCTGTTATAGAGTTAATTAGTTATTACATTTCATGCCATTGCCAGGAAAAAGAATTTTGGTTTATGAATATTTTATTGTGGTAAAATTTACAACTTTATACTCAAGTTCTCTTACAATTGCATGGCTTTTGTAATTAACATTGTTTGACATTGATTTTGGAATTTAAATGTGCACAAATTTTCTTTAATACTTGTTAATGGAAAATTGCATAAAATCATCACATGTTTATTGAATATTCAGTGAGGAAAAATTGCACATCTACCCTTATGTTTTCAAGATATTGTGCATCTTCTTTCCATCGCATTTCATGTCAGATTTGACTACGGATTTCTCACGAGATTGAACGAATACTAAATAAGTGAGATATTATTGCATCATTGCCTCCCTGTGGATACGACCAGCTCTTCTACGAGTGGTTATTTCTTTTTAAATATTGATTAGTCGATTTTTCCACCACATAAACTACAAATGACTTTAAAGCGAACAATCGACTCGTCACCTACGAGGATTGATGGTGGGGACAAGGAATCCGATATAGACCATGTTTAGAGCCAATCCGAAAATGGATCTAAGGACAAATATAATGAAAAGAAAAGGAGAGAGAAAGCTCTCCACAAATCAAATTCTCCTTCTATATCTCTCTCTTACAAAATGCACTGGCAAACTGAACCTGGACTAACCATGTTTCAAGCACAGGTGCTTTAACTGCTGGGTACAACAAACCTTAAGTTAGTTCCTGCAGGCCTTAGAAACCTTCATGGAAGACTAAGATGAAAGCTAGTCAGGTCCAGATCTGGGCTGCTACTTGAGTACCTCTAGGCCAATTGTTGGTATTAAGATCTGATTCCTAAAGATGCGACTTAGTAGGGCATCCTGACGGTTACATCTGACCTAGATAACTAGTTCGATTCATAGAATTTTGCTAAGGGACTAGCAAAAGCTAGGCATGGTGGTATGATGGGAATGCCATCATACCACCATGCCATGAGCCATAACTAGGTCAATTTGGTCTTGTAAAGTCAATAAAAGCTTCTACATGTCAGTCAAAAGGTCTCTAGAGCAGGGAGAGTTGTTTTGAGAAGAAAAGATGAAAATAGGGCTATTTATGTAATTTTACCATCTCATCATAAATAGAGAATAACCACGGGGTATACCAAGGGTTTATTAAAGGTCACTTAGTCATTAATGTCTAATAAGTTTGTTCATGTAGACAGAAACAGATTTTCACGCATTTCAAGAATTAATGGACATCTGAAACCCTAAAAATAGACTCGCTTAATTAACTGAGGTTCTGGTCAAGATAAAATTCACATAAATCCTCTAAAATTCATAGAAACATATTCTCTAGGGATTAGCATCTTTAAATTGACCATCAGAACCTGTTCTGACCCAAAATAGAGTTACAAACAAACTATTGCCCTAATTTAGGTTTTTACATAAATTACCCAGTCAAACGAGGTTAAAAACAAATTCAAACTTCACCATTGGATTTCTTGGGTTCAAATTAGGTTTGTAACAAAATTTTGGCCCAATCAGAGATCATTTCAACCTAATTTGCATTTTAGTCCAAGTCTGACTCTTATTACCCAAATAACTCCTCAGCTTTTGAATTTATTACAAAATGCCCCCTACCTTTGTTGTCACTCTTTGCAACTAGGTCCTTCCACCATTTTCATGAAGGAATCCTACTCCGACAAGCTTTGTTTGGCAAGAACTTATTGATTACTTAACTAATCCTTCTCAAAATTGAAAGGGAGATTCGTCAAGTAATTGTTTTCCTTTCAAACCTATTCGTGGGCTCCAATTCTTTTCCAATCTCTCATGTGAACGCATGAGAGATATGAGTATCCTTCTCCAACAAGCCTACCAAGCTTGAAAGCTTGGTCTCCAAGCTTTAAACTCCTTCCCATGGCCTATAAAAGGAGCAGGGGCAAGAACCCTGGCTCCTTAGCAAGTCTTGGCATGAGAAACTCCCTTCTCTTCCCTCTCCGGGCAACTTAGGATTTTGCTCCAGTGACTACCTCTGTTCACCCTCTTCCGACCATCCATCCATCAAATTGGATGGCCCAACATCCTTTCCTCATCCTCGTGAGCTTCTCCAGCCAATGAGAGATCATTCCTTTATCTCTCTCGTCGTCGCCGCCTCGCCATCCTCTTCTCCTTCTTCGGCTCTGGTCAAGCCACGACCAGTGCTCTCCATCATCCTATCTCTCCTAAAATCCCCTCTACTTCATCCTCTCCTCCTCTACATCATTTCCCCTCTGCTCACACATTGATTCAACCACCGCTCTGCCTTCCATGCCGTCTTCTTCCTCTACGCCTACGAAGCTCCGCCAAGCCCGCACCACCACCACAGGCCACCAAACTACTTCATTCCACTTCCAAAACCCCTGCCATCACCTCAAGACCAAAATCCCTCTCCTATTTCGCCTATTCATCCGCCCAAATCATCCCCTGAACACACCCATAACCGACCACCCTCCATGCTTCACCAATTACCACGAAACCATCACCACTACACTCGCCGTGGTCCAGTGGTGTTTGTGAAATATTTTAATGTGGCTGTGAGGCCTTATTCGTGAGTTTCACGTATACGTCGCTGCTGTCATCCCCGCCCTCGCTTGCAGTTCTCCAGCATCAAAAGCTCCAGGTGTTACACCCAGGTTGCCCAGAAGGCCTCTAGGACCCTTCCTAGGTCTCTAATTGGGGAAGATACCCTTAGTTGTAGCTGCAATTGAAGGAAGTTCCACCTACAGTTGTATGTGCTGAAGCCCCCATGGGATAGTCTCACATTGCGAAGTGGCATACCGTCTGCGGCGCTTAAGTTGTTTTTCTGCCATAGCCTCGTTGCCTCAGTAAGCACGAGGTGAGGTCCCTACGCATGTGCCCACACACACCTTCAACCATGTCCATGCCATGCAGGTCTGGGCTCTGAACCGATTACTTGTATACCCGGATCCGATTAGAGAGGAGAAAGACAGGGAAAGGAAGAAGAAAAGAGAGAGGGGGGAGGGGGTTTTGCTCTACTCTCCACCTCTCGACACTTAGCGAAATTCTGAGGGAGGCCTTTGCATCTGCTTGTGTTGGTTCTGAGCTTTGTTGTGCCTCTCCCTGAAGCTTGAGAAAGAGAGGCCTTACCTCTGTGTGCTAGTTCTGAGTGCACTGTGCGCTTATCTTACGTGGATTAACCTTGGTTGATACTGTTGAGATATTTGATATTATTGTAATTAACGTAATTGGTGATTCAAAACATCATTTTACCCTAATCTTTTTGCTCTATCAACATTTGCTCTTATATACATATCATTTGAGTTTGGAAATTTCATTATATACTGATATCTTGTGATAGAATTGCAATTTTGAGATCTATTGCAACACTTGCTCCCTGCGTTCAACCTCGGATTTCTTTTGAGCTATCAATTGTATTTGTTGATGTGATATTTTTGGCTATATTACAATAAAGTGATTTTAAAACCCTGATTCAATGCGTAAATAGGACCTATATGTAAAACTCTAAATGCAAGGTCCTAGTGATGTCCAAATGCCATGAGATTTTTACTGGAGCTTAATTGAAAATATTAGAACATGATTTCACTCTTGATTTGAACTTTTGATCTCAGAAATATGTTCAATTGACAATCGGATCATTATTTTGCATTTATGAGTAGACTATCTCATTAATTGACTTAATTATGCATTTTTAACCCAAATTTGATGTTTTAGGTCATTTTCCTTACTTTCCACACTTAACCCTTTTATCATGTTAATAATATATTGTTTAACCTATTTTCTAGCTTAACTTGGATATTTTAGCTATGATGAGCCACACCTCATCACTTTGTGTTGAGGTACACCACCCTTGTTTTCAAGCGGTGTCATTAGTGGATTGATCACCTAGTGATCGTAAATCCTAAGTCAAGGTTGACTTAGGTGGTGGTTTTCTCCCGATTTGGGTTTCCACATAAAAATCTTTGTGTTCATTGTGTGATTTAATTTTTATTTACATATTATATTTCAATTTCATTATTCACCCCCCTCTAGTATAGTTTCATGAGTTGCCTCTTACTCTTTAGCATATTTTCATTAGTTTGGGTGCCTTTTGGATACTTGGGAAGTGCCCCCTATTGTATGTGCCGATGTAGGTTGTTCTCCACCACCTATTTCATAGTCATGGTTCACATTAGGGACTGCAATGTGAGTCACTTATTTTCCACACCTTCGACTATGTGCATTAGTGAATGTAGAATGGTAGAGCACTTAGTTTCTTTGATTTACCTCACAAGGGAGGTTCTCGGTTGTAATTTTTATCATTCCCTAGTTTAATACCAAGGGTGGCATCCTTAGGATATTTTAAGACCTTTTTGCTATTCATCATTGGATCGCTTCTCTTCGAATAGTTCTTAACATCGACTTGGTTGTTTTATCACCTTGTAGTGAAATTTTCTTAACATTTACCAAGGTGCTTTTCCATTAGATGGGTTCAGTCCTTTCCTAAGGTCTCAGTACATTGTCTTTTATAGTTGGTGGAGGGCACACCTTAGGGCCTATTATTTTACAACCTATGCTTGCCCCCTGTATTAGGTCTTAGCTTATGAGCTAGGCATAATACATTCGGATACTGTATCCTGTAGCCTATAATGGAAATAGCATTTGTAGCTAGCATAATGCGTCAATGTATAATTTTACATGCCACTCAGTCTCATTGCACGTCTTCTTATGCAATGTCTTTCTATTCAAATTTGAAAATGTTGGCTAGAAGGGACATGATTTGACAATCTTCATCATGTTTATCTCTTTTGTTGTTATTTAACGGGTGTTGGGGGGTAATTGTTTGCCTCCCCACACTCTTCTCCATCCTCCTTAACCCTTTCAGCTTTTACTTCATGCTTCCACTAGCTTCTTCGCAATGGACTGTCTCAATCATCTGGGTAATCCTTTTCCCTTCTAAGAAGTCCATTAAAAAATGTACCTCGAGTCGAAAATGAAGATTAGGAATGAGGGTTTGTTCTTTTAAACAACTAGGACCTAGTGTTGGAGTTTTATGCCTTCTCACTCGATCAATGATTCAAATTTGAGTGTCAGATCATGTGGACACACTGATATTGTTAGATGGGTCTCTTAGTACAATTGGGATAATATACTGTACAACGTTGGATATACCAATGATGAGTATCAAAAGATCCAAACGATTTGCATCGAGGATTTCGATAAGTCATCAAGAACCATCATGATATCCAACAATTGTATCAAGTTTGAGAAAGGTGACAATCTTCTCTAGAGATCGTTACTTAACTGATGCCCTTGATGCACATCCTCTACATAGCAATAGAGATTTGAGGCTATCACACGTGTTAAGTGACGGAGTTGACTCGATGAGATAGAGATGCAGAAGCCCTTCTCTTATCACTATTGATAGGTCCACTTTAGTGGACTAATTTTATGCTTAAGTGCATTATTATTTGGACATGAATTTAATTTAGACCACGCACTATGTTGATCAAATTGATTAAGCCTTGGATTTCCTGCATTTCATTCACGTTAATTGATTAATTACTTTTGATGCAGGATTAATTTTGGGAGTCCACTTTTATTGGCATCATATCAATTAGATTGTCATCATGACATTTAAATTCCCAAGAAAATCAACATGGGTTGTTTGTGGAAGCTTGTTTCCTTTTAGTGATTCTTAACAAATTTATTTAAGAAAGGAAATGAGTAGTTTCATATTGGAAAAAATCCAATCAATGCCATGACCACATCTGTAATTTCCTTATTCTTCACACACACTTGCTCTCCTCAAATTTCTCTCTGAGCATTCTCTCTTTTCTCTCTATATATAACAAGGCATAGGATGGCCATGCAATAGCCATCTTCCTCATGGAGAGGGACTTGACCTCTACATCTTCCTTCCGCTAATCCAATAGTACCGCGAGCCATCCTTCCATCGAGTATCTTCATCTTCTTCAATGAGGGAGAACCTTCTCCCCAGTAGGCCACCAAATCCACCATTGTGCACCACCACCAAAACCATCACCGCGAGCCTCGACGACAACCACGACACCACCACCCCATCTACGATTGCATCTCCAACATCACCACCGTGCGCCATCCCCTTCATTTAATACGTTCGGGAACCTCCTCGGACATCCAGAGACTGTGTTTGCCTCCTTCACATTCTTCTTCTTCACCGACCACAACAGGAGGCCACCACCTTCTCCCCCGTTCTCCATCCATCTTCTTCCTCCAACAGGCCCTAGTAGAGCATCATCGCAGACCACCCACAACACCTCCTCCCTGCTCTCTCCACTCTCTCCCTATCACGCACAGGAGCTGCAGAGGACCAACGCCATACCTCAGCACTCCATCTCTCTCTAACTGAAGGGCACTCTCCTCCTTCTCAATGACCACAGCAGCTATGAGTAGCCCCTCCACGACGTCCTTGCTCTGCACTAACATGAGCCCATCATGTGCACAAGTAGCAGTGCCCAAGCCCTTCACCAGACAGACCCTCGTGTGCCGTTGGCCACCTCACATGCCTGTAGCCACATACCCGACTCTCCTTCTTCTTCTCCATCGATAGAGGAGAAAAAGAACCCAACATCACCAAAATGCAGTCGACCTCTCCACCCTTCGTTTGACGCACTATCACCTCTACCGAACTCGCCGCTCCCTCACGAGCACAACCATGCCCTCAGATGGTGAATCACCTCCACCGCCAGTGACATCCTCTCCAACAACCACTGCCGACCACCGTTCGTCGATCCGTTACCACCATTGGGACCCCCTTGCTCTAGCTAACCTCCACAGAAGTTCTACCGCGATCCCCTCTTCTCTTGCGAGCAAAGGAAAGACATGCTCTGTTTTGGGTTGAAATAAATATTACATTCGATGACATTGTGGATTCTTGATTTAAATTTTGATTATTTTAGCAAGGTAACATTGTGGTAGCACCTTCATATTCTTGCATTATTATTCAACTCATGTTTATCTCTTTTGATTGCATCAAATTGCGATTCTAATTTACATCCTAACTAGCATGCAAGTAAAAATTACATGGGATGCCACTACTCATGCACTATTCACATATTTGGAGTTTTGATTTCTTACGTGAAATTTACGTAATCAACCCTTGATTTCTCTATAAATTGGAGATTCACATTCAGAGCAACATATCCATTGATTGATTTGACGAATATTTCTACGAACATGATTGTTACATATCTGTGATTTATTACAGTTGTTACTCCCTGTGGATATGACCTGACTCTTCATAGTTAGTTTTACTGATAAATATTTTTTATCTAGGTTTTTTCCACCACACAATTTTACTGTGACGACATATTTTCTCGATGTATTTTTCTGATACATCATTCTACCAAGAAAAAATTTCCCATTCAACTATCACAGAGAAGGTGTATCCTTTGATTTAAGATAGATATGTGTCTGTCTCTGAGTAGTCATATTTGGTGGACCGATAGTTGAAGAACCCACTTTGGTGTTGAGATTGGAAAGTTGGTGTGCATATGAGGGCATAGGAGACACATGATATCTCTAAGGGATCACATAGATCGACTATCCTAGGTGTACACACCATATTGGGAGACTTAAAGCTCACTCTGCATATATTGGGAAATACAAAATCCATGCATTGTCGTACAGGTCCTAATTAGGCCCATACATGAAAGAGAAGACAATCCCTTGGGCAAGGATCTGGTCTTCGTTCTCATCCTAATGATACAAGAAGAACATGAAAAGTATATAACCTATGATGGGATGGATAGTGAATCTAGGTTTTAATCCTCAGTGTCACATATTGCTTCCAATGTGAATGATTCACAGGTATTTGGAATACTTGAGGGAGGCATAGTACCATAATTGAAATAATCCTGAACCCTTGGTTATTGGCATGATGAAGCCAATAATCATTTTGGTAGGTTCCTATTTGATAGTATTAATTAATGTCATTTAAGGAATTAAATTACTTTCAATTTAGTGATTAATTGCACCTCATTTGATTAGGTACAAAATTTAAGGGTTGGATTGGAATTAATTAATGTTTTGATATTAGATCAAAACATTCCATAAGTTATTATGGACTAATCATATAAAAATCAAGTAGGATTAAATCTTAGCCCTTGAATAGAGATCCAAGGGTTTCCACCATATTAGGATTAGGTTTAGGATCTCTATAAATATCTCCCTAAACCTAGATTAGAACCCTAATTGATATGAATCAAGAGTGCACCCTCCAAAACCCAACAACCACCACCCTTCTGCCTTCTTCATGAAGCCTTGGAGCATAGGAAGGGCTTCTAAGAAGAAGTTGGATGACTACTATTAGAATTGGCAGGCAACCTTCTTCTTCATAAGGAGGGAGATGGCTAAAAGGACTTCCAGTTGTCATCCTCCTACATTAGGGCAAGGACCAAGTGATCCCTTGGTCATCCAACTAGAGCTTGGTCCTGTTGATTTTATTCACAGAGTTGAAATTTTTGGTCTGTTGTTGTAACTGGACGTCCAAGGAGGCTATTGGACATTTGGTTGAAGTTGTTGTGCATGGGTTGTTGAATTCACAACAAGGCTTCTTCTTGGAGGATTTGAGGTGAGGGTTGCCTTGAGGATGCAAAGGAGTTTACAAGGCATAAACATTCATGTTGCACATGAGAAATCGAGTGCTCTCGATGCAAAGGGCTATATCTGGCTGTCGAGAAGAAGTGCCTCTGGGTAGGACTTCTTTGAGGAGGCACAATTCGTGGGGTGTTGTGCTACTCCACGCATAGGTATAACTCATTACTCACAAGGATCCCAAAATTAGGAGATGCTAGATCTTCCCATGTGGTTCCAATTATTTAGGTCATTATCGTTCTTTAATTTCATTTTCTGGATTTTAAGCATCGATTTAAGTTTCAATTTGAAGAAATTTTAGAACAATCGCTTTCACACTTTTGCGATGCCATAGGGAATCAGGGATCCAATTGTTTGACTCCCCAACATGTTCAATTATCAAGTAGGGTAGAGATTTTTCCCTAATAGTGATATCAGAGCCTAGGTCAATCCATATTTCACAAGAAAATCATGGATTTGGTTTTAATTACACTAAGATAGCCAAACCAGATGTTTAGCTTTGCAATCAAACGTTTAGTCAAGCTTTGGTCAACATCTGATATGAGGATCAGATGTCCGACTTGTTGATGAGGTGTGGCTCATCATAGCAACTAGGGATCACTATCTAATTAGGTTAAATTAGGTTAAACACTATCTAATTAAATTGATAAATAGGTTTAGTGTGAGAATTAAGGAAAATGACCTAAAACATCAAAAATGTGTTAAAAATGCATAATTAGGTCACTTTAGAGAGATTCTATATTTAAATGGATGCTCTGAATGCCAATTGAATACAAATTGAGCTTGAAAGTACAAATCAACTATGGGATTATGTTCTAATATGTTCCAATTAGCTACCATAAAAACCTCATTGGGTTTTGACCTTGTTAGGCCCATGAAATCAAGATTTTACACTTAGGTCCTTCATGCATATACATATCCTTCATATTTTATGAAGCAAAAACAACCCAGGGACCTCTTTGCAAGCCTTTAGGGACCTTCCTGCCATGATCTTTATCACTTATGGGCTTACATATAATTTTCATATCATTTCTACCACTTGGGCTTTGAGTGTAAATTTCCCAAAAGACCTAGGAGTGATTCATGTGTACTGTTCTCACGAAGAACTCAGCTCATCTTGACAGTCCATTCCATTCCACTTGATCCAATGGTGGATCTTGATCCTACCTACTTAGTCGGTGTGCACAGTCTCGCACCATACCCTAGATCACATCCCACGACTCACATTGATCCCAAACTTTCCCGCGCCGTTGAGCTCACTCATCCACCATTATTCTGCAATGGCCTTCACCCATCACTGCATGTCACCCCAGCCCATAGTGCCTATTTAAGGAGCTCCCTAGTGACCTTGGCTCCTTGACCACTCCCTCCCCCTTGAGTTGGTCCATTGTTCAACTCCTCTAGCTCCAATTTCCCCTTCATCACCTGTGGAGATAGCATAAGTTGCCTTCTTCATTCACTTGCCATCGGCCGACGACTAGTGGATCAAGGACACCACCTTCTTCTGTAGGAGGCTTCACCCCTTTCCTCTCCATTGGCCAACAGTCGGTGGCTCTTGGACATTCCCTTCCTCTGTTAAAGTAGAATTACAGCTTTCATAGATAGATTTAAATGCTTTCCAGCTTAATACTACTTTCTAGCTTAGTTTAGATAGTTTAGATCACAATTACATGGTTTGATTGCAAAGCTTAGGAGTAAATTAGTTTATATTAGTAGTGCCCTCGATCAGTCCTCTCTGATCAATCCTGATCGAAGAGGCAAATTCATGCCCATCCATTGGATCATATGGCTTTCTCTTCATCTCCCTATCATGTTCATCTTCTTCCCTCGTTGATTTAATCAACAATTCACTTAATCCATCACGACAACCAATAGATCTGAAGCTCAATAGCTTTCAGATCAATCGGCGCGCCAAGATCAAATGAGGGTTCTACTCCAGCAGTCTGCAAGGACCCTCCCTTTGTTTTGAACTAATTGAATTTAATCAATATTAGTGGATTTGGTTTTCATGTCTAATCGGAGTGTTTGAGATTTAATTCAGTTTTAATCCGATTTAATTGTGAGATTTGAGTGTCAAAAGTGTAATTAGATCACTTGGGATTGATTTGATTTGGTTTAATTGGAATTGTATTGCTTGGATTTCATACACCCAATTTCCATCTCAAATACTGATTTTTGTCCTTCAATGGGTAATGAAGCCTATGAAAATCCGATGCACGGATTTGAGGTTATCACAATAACCTAAATGATTCTAGAGCATCGCATAGGATACCTACACCCCAATCAATGGTGTGTAGGTGCCCTAGATGGCTAGATCATTAAAGTGAGTCAAGATCAAGCGCCCACCTAGGCAACAGCTCCATTCAATCTTAATTTGTTTTATTCTACATTTCATAGATTGAATGAAGTTTGAGAGGATTTAGTGAAGGTTTGGAAATGATTTTTCAAGGATTTTAATGCCTGATTTGGTTTCTTATGTTCATGTTGTCTATAGCGTGAGATGAGGATCAGATTAGGGTTTTAAGGCTCTTTAGGTTCTGATGGGATTGAGATTAAGTTTCAGGCCTTTCATAAATGATTTGCGACTTGTTGGAATGATATTTGCATGGTTTGAATTTGGTATGGGATTTTTGGCTTCAACACTTAGATTCAGGGTTGAGTTCGAAATCTTAGGCATGAAAATGAGTTTGAATGTTTTGATCACGATTCTTATGCCTAGAACAAGACCTGAGAAGGATTTTTGATGAATTTGCAACAAGTTTGAGTGATTGCTTAAATATTTTGAACTCTAAACTCTGATCTGAGTTTTGTTGCCAGTAATAGAGCAGTTGAATTCTGGATGAGTTTCCAGATGAGTGTTGATAGAACTTTTAAAAGGATTTGTTATGAGTCTTGTTTTTCTAGAAGAGAGTCTTTATAGTTCTATAACTCAAACTACTTGGATTGGATTTTGGAAAACAAATGATATCAATATGGGTTCATTTAAATAATGGACAGTAGAGTAGCACTTGTACTATCAGAATTGATGGACATATAACTCAAGCAGTCCTCAAGCATTATATGAGTTTTATTGATACTTCCAGTAGATTGTAGTATTAGAGCATTTTGTTAGAAGCATACATGTACTACTGAGTTCTCAAATTTGATTGGAATAGCATGTAATTTTGATTTAAAACTCACTGTCGGCAATATGGTTATACTAAAATCTATTAGAAGTGTAATTTGTTAGATTTCCATGTTTAATCCATGATCTGAAGTTTGATTTTGGTTCTAAATGATGTTGGGATGTTTATTATGTTAGTTTATTTCTAGCAATTTTGAATGAGTTTGTAGGCTTCATGTTGTAAAACCTTCTTAAAGCCTACTTTTGCTTAATTTGTTAATATTAAAAAAATAAGAATAATTATAACAAAATAAAATAAATGTGTCTTGAGTTAGATTAGGATTTGTGTTAGGTGTGTGTGAAGTTAGATTAAATTTTAAGCTTTCTAGCTAGTAGAACATACTTCTAGAAGTCTTAGTCTTCCCTGGTTTTAAAATAAAAGAACTAAAAGTGAAAACAACAAAAAGAGTCTTCATCTTCTCTTCTCACTTTTCTCTCATTTTCCCTATCTCTATAAAACAGAGAAAGAAAATAAAAATATGAAAAACTTTAAAAATCCCATAAAAATACCTTATATATAGTATTTATACTTGTATATAATATTAAGTTAAGTGTATATAATAACTTATATGTATATAACATATGTAAATAACTTATATACTTATTCTATTAACTTAAGTAGGTATTTATATTTATTTATTCAGTATGTATTATAATAATATAATTATATATTTTTTTTATTTATATTATATGTACATAATATGTATGTAACTGTAAATAGCTAAGTATATATTTATAATTGTAATTATAAATGTATATATAGCCTAAGGTAATTATATTGTACAATATCATACCTCTGTATTTGTTTATTTACTTATATGTTGTATATAATTATGTTCATAAGTTAATTAGTTATATTATTAAGTTAAAATAATTTAAATCAACAAATTAATGAAATATTGAAATAAAATATGTTGCATAGTTGCATAATGTAATTTAAAATAATTTCAATATATTTATAACTTACTTATACTACAGAATAGTTTTTCAAATGTATATATATGTACATATGTATAAATCATTTATTTAAATGTATATAAATTGAAATAAATCATTAAAAATAAAGTAAAAATCTTTAATAATAAATTAATAATGTATATTAACTAATTTATAAGTCAATTGCATAATTAATTCATTAATTTAACGAATTAAACCTAAAATCAATGTGCATTTTTCACTAACTTTAATAAATTTTTAAATATAATTATATATTTAATTAAGTTAAAATAACTATACCAATAATTAGCCTTATGTATTGGCTACAGGTACATATAATTTAATTATAAATAAATTAATTCATTAGCACCTTAGTCAAACCCTAAAATCGACAATTAATCACGCATTACTACTGCAATTAGCACCCAGTCTTTGGTGCCACCTCGTGTGTTGTTCAACACCGCCTACTATATATAATGAAACATGCTGATGACCCTCTTGGTCGTCAACACTGGGCTCATCCTGAGCATATGTATGGGTGTGTGGGTGTGTGTGAACATATTGTGGGCTAGGAGCCCAGTTGGCCTAGACGGGCAGTGATCTGAATGTGGGTCTGAATGAGCTCAAAACTATACACTAATCAACCTAAAAAACACAAGGGTCCAAGATTAGTAGTGGTTGATCTGGCCCTTGTGGGCTATTGATCCTGCAAAGGGTTTGGCCCGCAAATCACTAATTTTTTGTTAAGTAGAGACTAACTAAGGTTAAGTTAGGGTTAAAACAAATAAGTGTTAAAGAGATGTGCATGTGTAATATTAAGTGTTAGCTATATGTGTGTATAGTATGTGTGTGTTAGATGTGAGTATATAGAGGTTAGTATACATAAATAATAAGTATATGGTTAGCATATATGTGTATACAGTATACATATTATACATATTCTTTTCGCCTTGGTTTTGAATATATGTTTTTAAGGCTTTAGTGACGTTTAGAGATGTTAGTGTACATAGTTATATATATTAGTATATTTAGTAGATATATGTTAATATAATGTCCATATATTCTCTTTGTGCCTACATTAAGGCATTACTTAGGTATAATTGTACATATTAACTTAGATTAGTTTAGATTGGTTTTTAACACCTTTATACCTATTTATATGTTTGAGGCATTATTATTAACATAATTCATTCGTTGTTGTACATATAATTGACTTATATTAGTTCATTCTTTGTTTCTTTTATTCATTATTCATTCATTTGTAAATAAACCTAACATTTATGGAATAAAAGATGGTTTTTGGATAATAGAGACTGATGTATATCAATAACTATCTCCCACTGAACGACTTGGAATAAACCAGTAAAAATTGTATATAAATAAAATGACATCCGTTTGGATTGCGAATATATTACAACACGATAACTAACCCTAATTAACAAGCGATCCAGAAGGTACATCACTTGTGAGCCTAAAGCCTTGACATTAGATGCCAAGTGTTTGGAGTCGCAAACCAAGGAACCAGTCATCTAGTAGGAGTACTCGATGACCAACATTACCATATTAGACATTTGCCTTCATTTCTAGACATTTGGCTACAATGGGAATTGTTTCTGTTTTTAATAGTCGCCATGATCTTCAAATCAAACGACTGAAAAAGTCATTAGATGTCTGGTTACTGAAGTCAGACTTCAATAACACGGCCTATTGTAGCTAATCGACCAACAGGTGTTGTTGGTCGATCGAGTGGTATGGGAACCTTGATTTCGAGTGTGTGTTTGACCTAAATCTGATTTGATCCCACCTTTAGTGAAAAACCTGATATGAGTATTAAGGAATATTCATTTGTTTTTTGGCAAATTTTGTTTTTATTTTTGTGCCTATGGATTGATTGTGGATATAATACTCTTAGATCTAAGTGCAAAGAAATTTCAAAACCTTAGACAAACTGAACATTACTTTGAAAAATGAATTTTAGATTATACTTTATTTTTTTGGAGTTATGGCTTTCAAAATAATATGATGGCCACATTTATTGGGAAATGGATCTAAAATTAAGGTTTACTAGTAATAATTGATCACACTCACCATAATATGATACTCGCCATAATATGATTTAGTAATCATAGAAGAATTGAACACTCACATCCCCTTGACATGTGATGTGATGGATATCTGTATGTTGTTTTTTTGCAATGTTGATGGTTTTATGTTGTGAAATGTTAAGGATGTCATCATTGTGGCATGCAGAGGGAGTGTTGATGAGAGGGTTGAGTTATTTTTATGTAATACCCTTAATTTGGGAGCCCTTTTACATGTGATGTATTTTTTTGGAATGATTGCATATGTATGTGATTGGATGCATAGGGATGTGATCTCAAACATGATACATAGGAAAAGATTTGAATGAGATTCTAATTCTAGACTTCGTGGAGATTAGTAATTTACTAGGATTATATTGATCCTTCTCAAACAGACCTATTCAAATCAGTAGGGCTGGATCCCTTAAGGGTCAAGCGGATCATCATGGTAATTATGAATTGTTGGCCTCCGCCAAGGCAAGGTGGGTATAACCACGAGGTTGTGCCAATGAGTATGCTCCCCCTCGGGAGGGCGTTGGCACATGCGTGTGGAGTGAACGCCTTGTTTCCCAAAAGAGATGGGCCAAATGCAAACCAGCCATCTGTAGTTTCTAGTCCTTCTGTTAGGTATATTTGAGAGTTCACGTACGTAGTGGCATGAATGCTCAACAATGGTTTGGTGTGCATGGTGTGGTGACACCAAAGGCCCAAAACACAAACGCATAAGTTGGACTTGTGAGGTAGAGAGTGTTCCTACATCTCTTGTTGAGATTGTGTATACAGGCCCTCTGCAGTTACACCATCTCAATGGAGAGGAGAGTTCATTTTCACTTAAGACTTATTGGTCGACGTGTCTCTTTATTTGAGAGTTGTAGAGGGAATAACATTCAAATTAGACATAGTAGGAGATGTTTGTTTAAAAATTCCTGAAATAATGAGATTTTTCAAATCTAACTACGTTTGTGTTGTTCACAGAAAATAGTGACTTTCAAAACTCATTTCGACCTAAATAAGTGGATGAAACTCGTTCATGATGAATGGTTCACAATGGTTGCAAATAAATTGAGGGAAGATAACTTGGGATATGTGTTGTGCTCCAGGCCATTTTAGAATTGAAGAAATCAAGCCATGGAGAAACATAATGAGGCTTGGCATGATGATGACGTGTTTACGAAACATTGCATCATCAAGCATTTACCAATTAAATTGGCAGACCATATTGGTGAATGCGAATATGCAAGCGACATTGTATTCAAGCTTGATGCATTGAGCACTCAAAACACAGTTTTCTCTACATTTTAAAATTCCAAAATGAGTTTGAAAAGTTCTTTGGAAAAACATTATTTTGGATGCAAGAGTTGTTTCTAGAATATGAAGTGTATGGAGGGGTCTTATTTGAAGACGAGAAGCTTGACATGATCGCAACATTTGTTCCCAACCTTTATGCTTAGGCCCTTGATAAAGAAAACTTTAAAGGGACAACCCATGAGTTGGTAAAATGTCTAATGGATCGTCTTCATGGAGTGTGTAACATCTCTAAGAAGAGGAAGTGTTTCCTAACTGCAAAATCTTGAAGCACAATGGACACATGGATGAGAGAGTCTCATATGAGATGCGAATCTGTCCATGAAGATCTACAAGCCTTACAAGAAGGTCAAAGGAAAGGTTCCTTAAGGTACTACATATTTCATCATACATTTATTCATATCATGAATAAAGATTTTGATGCACTTGACATATTTGTAAATGTTGCTTATTATTCAAGGGATCAAGATAAAGTTGAGGATGAAGAAACTTTGTAGATGGAACCCAATGTAGGATGTTGCAGTGGGAGCCATCAGGAGACACAAAGCTTATATCTAAAATTTGTATTTGAAATCACAAAGAATGTCTTTGTAATCTTGCATATTGTTTGTATTTCCAAAATGTTTGGAATCAGCATATTTATGTGATGAATGGCTTATTATAAGTTTTAGCCATGGGATGCTTTAACGATTTAGAATGTATTTTCTGATACTCGAATTTGTTTGATGATGTAACCATTAATAAGAATTCTGAACATGTTCAAAAAGGGTACTTCGCTTCTATGAGATGACACACGTCTAGACATGAATGTCTAAGAGTGAGATTAAAAGGATAACTTGAGAATAGTCTCTTCTGACCCAATAAGCAAGGACTCCAAGACAATTAATGTCCAATCCTATTACGAGAAGGAAATATGACAGAGAAATTTCTCAAGGGTGACATAGTGATGTGTGTACTGTCAAAAGCATCTTCAGTGGATGGCAACATCCACTAATGGTCATTCCAAATATAATAAAATTCCAATATGGAAATGTCAAAGATCTTTTGGAAAGTTTGATGACTCCCACATGTTGGTTATGTAGTTAGTAAATTTTGTTAATCTTGAACACATCATATGAAATTCAATTTGACTTAAATAGTAGATCTTAGTTAGATGAATTCAAAGGAATATCTCAATGAGTAAGAAATTATTTCTAACTCATTCCTCTTATACACCTCAGCTTGGTCTTGCCTTCTTGAGACAAGATCGAACTTAGGGAAGTTCAAATTGATGATGAATGTTGGATTCACTAAATCTAATGCGGATTCACATTAACAATGCATATCCTCTATGGGTTTGAATATTTTCAGTGATCACATATGATGTGGACAAGGATCTGGATATTTGGATTCAGTATTAATTATTTGTATTCGAGTTCAAATTAGTTGGACTTTAGGATAATCCTTGGATATCACAAGCATGATAATGGTTATGAATGTTGTGATGTGGATTAATCAAGCATTTTGATTTGCGCAATGCTAGATTCCCAAAGAATGAATGCTTAATCCAACCCAAGGATGGATTCTTGGAGAGTTGAAATCTATTAAGATGAGGCCACCAAGATTGAATCTGCTTAGCTAATGTCCTATCCAAAGTGAGTTGGATCTTAGGACACCTTGTAGTATTCGAGGACTTCACACATAACAATAGTTGTCGTTGGTGTGATCTGATTTCCAAAAGGTTATTTTGATTTATGGAATGCTAGACTCTGTAATGATGAATCACCTACTGGGATTCAATCCAAGAATAATGAATGATAGGAGAGTTACAGAACTCGTCCTAATCAAGCCTTGCAAATCAATGGTTGGACCCTTAATATATCCAAAGTAGGTGGATATAGAGGAAATTATAAGTTTTAGTGGTCAGAAGGATATATGAAACTATTCCTATTCATGAGTGGAAATTCTCAAAGAAGTATATGTCTTATGGAATATTTTATTTCACGAAGATTAGTACCTACCATGAAGAAAGGAGGTATCTTGAAAGGTCATTGGAACTTGTTCAAGATCCCAAATGGAATCTGAAGGGAATTAATTCCCACGGATATGCTATACTATTTGAAAAGTGATAAGGGAAGAAAAAATCCTCAATTAAGCCCAATTGCTAAAGGCTTCATAAGGGCCCAAGAATAAGCCTAAAGAGGCCCAACAAAAAAGATAAAGAATCTAATCAGGCAGTAACTGGCTACTCAACTTGACAAATACTTTGTCAAGGAAAGTTAATGATCCAACAAGAGGACCCTGTTCATGGACGTTTCGTGCGGATTTAAAGGCGTATTACGTTGCAGTAGAACCGACAAAATGTTTAAACAAATAATTTTATTACTCGAACAACTAGAGTATCCGAGGTCGAACACAGGGAGCAAACTCAGTACTTTGTAAAACCCAAGAATACAACTGTTAAATGCAAATATAATTGATTCAAAGAGTTTTTAAGAAAGATGTAAAAAAATAGAATTAGACGTCTGATTTATGTATCAGACGTCTTAAATGTGATCTTTCTTTCTCTTTTTCTTCTTCTGCTTTGCCTTTCGGATCTCTTTGCAATCTTCCCTTGTCCTTCTTCTTCTTCTCCTGCGAAGACTTCTAACCTTTCTGTTTTCCTCCTTCTCCTGCGAAGACTTCTTTCTTTCTTCTTCTTCTGTCTTGCTTCTCCTTTCTTCGTTGCCTTCTTCTTATTTTCTGTCTTGCTTCTCCTTCTTTGTCTTGCTTTCTTCTTCTTCTTTGTCTTGCTTCTCCTTTCTTCTGCAGCGGCCACGTCCTTCTCCTGCAATCAGCCTGCCTGCACAGGGAACAAAACCTAACCCTTCTCCCTCTACCCGCGCGTGTCTCTCTCTCAAGCAATTCACTCTAACCGCTCTACCAGAGCCACAGTCTCAATCGGGTCGGATCGTACCCAGGACCAGGCGCACCTGCAGGTGTGTGATGCGCGAGGAGTGCGTAGGTCTAGGTCGGGTCGGATCCGCCAGGTCCGCGTGGTCAGGCCGCGGACGAGGCGGGTGGGGTCAGTGAGGGACCTCACCCCTGTGCTTTCGAGGCAGTAAACGTATATCACAAAAACTCTTTATACCATACCTGTGCCTTGAGATTCCACGATGTGGGACTAAACGTTCCGCCCTTCCTTTGCGTGCGCCCGCAGACTCTCGTGTGCAATTGCCCACGCTGAAGGCCCTGCTGGTGCTCCTTGCTGAACTCAGTCACCTCGCAACACTTGCGAGAGTCTGCTGCACCTGCCGCCTGGGAAGCCTGACGCCTGCTGCTGCTCCAAGCTTCCTGCTGCTTCGGCTGTTAATGGCGGCCGGGGCGTTCACCTGAGCTTCCACAGAACGGCCTATTGGCCCAATTAGAATAGCTGGAAACCTTCGCCGTAGCACGGCGAAGGCGGTGGGTGATGCTGCAGGTTGCCGGTCGGCCTAGGCGTGCCCGCCTAGGTCAACCTGTGGCCGGAGATGGTGGGTTGTTCGGGGGGTGGTTATGGAGGTCTGGAGTGGCAGTTGTGGGGTGGAGCGAGTTCCTGGTGGTGAGGCGGAGCTCACGAGGTGGTTGGCGAGCCGTGTGGAGTGGCGGAGTGGTGTGGGCGGCTCGCCGGAGTTCGGTCGGTGATGTGGAAGATGAGGGTGGTCAGCGTCGGTCGAGGGGTAATCAGATGAGATAACAGGGGGAAAAGAGAGAGGATAGGATGGAGAGGAGTTCTAACCTAATTGTAAGGACGAAAGGGGACAGAAGGCGGACAGCAGTACTTGCTGTCGCCGGAGAAGATGACGCCCAGTGGGGGAGAACGGCGGCGACGACGGGGCTGAGGCGGCGTGCGCTGGTACTGCGCGACGCGGAGGGAGGTCAGGAAGCTAACTCTGCCACTGGTTTTGTGGCAGAGCGAAGAGGGAGGGGAGGGGGGCTCGCCGGAGCTAGCTGGGGCATTTGGCCGAGCAGGAGGAGAGGAATTAATGGGGGAAACTCGGCCAAATCCAGCTCAGCCCCTTCGGCCGGAGTTGTGGGTTCTTATATAGGCGCTGGACTTGGTGTGCAGGGCGTGAAGGGCACGTAATTGCCTGAGGTTGGTCGCCGGAGATGGAAAGGAGTTAGGATACCCAAATCTCTCGTGCGTTCGCACGAGAGATTGGGTTCACACCAACGATTGTAATTGACTTTATAAGGAAGGGAATTCCTCAGAGAATCCTCCTTCCATTTCTGGGAGGGAATCTCCGAGGGATTAGAGAGCAATCCCTCTCCGAACCTCGCCGGAGCTCGGTTCTGCCCTAGCAATGGCGGCAGGACCGGTTTGCAAAGGAGGCGAAGAACCTAGGGGGTTCTCTGCAACGGTATTCAAAAGATAGGGACCAATTTGTGATTTGGGTGTACTAAATTGCAAAGTAGGTCAAGATGACCCCTCCTTAGGTCCAAATTTTGGTACAAACCTAATTTGGACCTAAGGAATTCAATGGAGAAGTTAGATTTCAGGTTTGACCTCGTTTGACTGGATATTTTGCGTAAAAACCCAAATTAGGTTAATTGAAGAGCTATGACCCTAATCTAGGTCAAACTAGGTTCCAAAGGCCAAATTAAGTGTTCTAAACCCTAGAGTATGTTTTTTCATGATTTGTAGAGGGTTTACTTGCTTTTTGTTCTGACCGAAACCTTGTTAATTTAAGCGGGTCTGTTTTAGGGTTACCAAGTGTCTTTTAGTTCTTAGATTGCACATGAACCCATTTCTGATTGACTCAACCCACTTTTTATCTCATTTAGACCATTTGACCCATGTTTTGCCTCTAAGAAATCCTGTTTATCTACTGCAATGGTAAAATTGCAGTTTTAACCTTTATTTCATGTTTTCTTCTCAGAGCACTTGTTCCTTCAGTTAGGCCTTCTTCTAGGTTATGTAGGAGCTTTTATCTTCTTTATTGGGTCAAAATGAGCTAGTTATGGCTCATGATGAGGCTCTCATCAGACCCCACCTATCCAACTAATAGAACCAGGTGAAATGTTAAATGCCCAACCAATAAGAAGGACCATCGAAAAGGCTCCAAGTTTGCCTGATAGATCACTCAAACCTTCTTTTGCCTTAGCTGGCTGAATGCATTGCTGGCCAAGAGAACCACAATTCGGCTATTGATCCGAAAATACGCATGATTTGTAATTAGGGTTTTCAAATCATTGTAATACGCAAATTCGCAGTTGCTTTTAAATTTTTAATCCTAGATAGTGATGGTATCTAGGGTCATCCAAGGAGGCAATGTTTGCAGAATTCTACTCTCTTACTCGAAAAATGGGAAATCAACTTTCTTTTTTATTTTTGAATATGAGATTTTTTGGTTTTGAATAACAAGGCAATCGCACTTAAAAATTGGTGAAGTAACACCTAAGAACTAAACCTATAGTGATAAGAATGACCTCTACTTAAGCTCACTCTAGGCACGAGGAGGTCGAGAGTAATTAGGGAGAGGGAGTGAAAAAGTGCTAGAAGAAGATAAAAACAAATGCGACAAGAATTAATTGAAAAGAAGGCAATTTGATTTGATAAAATTTGTGTTCTACAAAATTAGTAGAGGAATGCTTCTACTTAAAATTAAAAATACAGAAATGCTAAAAACATAAATCCTCTTACAAAATCTGGTGAAGAAGAGAGTCTTCTTGCTCCAAGCCTATCTGCTCCTTGGCTTGAAAAGAAGGCCTCCTCCTTCCTTGAATGGCTCCTCCAAGGTGGATGAAACTCCACCTTCAAAAACTCCTCCAAAGGTGGCATGGACCACCTCTAAATTCTCCTCCAACGGTGGTTGTGTACCACCCTCAAATCTTCCTCCTACGGTAGGCATGTACCCTAGGTCTCCTTCCTTTGCCTGGCTTTTTCCCTTAGCTGGCATGGGCTCAAGAGAAGAGAAGAGAGGAAGGCACCAAGGGGACAGAGTGTCCCCTTGATCTTCTTCTTCTTCTTCTTCTTCTTCTTCTTCTTCTCTTGGTCGCCTATGTAGGTGGAAGTATAGGTAGAAAATATGTAGCCAAAGGTGCTTATTAATGGTGGTAGGTATGGGTATATATAGGAGTGGTAGCGGGTAAGGGTAGTTAACTAGGGTTAAAGGAAAGATGATGTTATGGAAGGCTAGGATGTGGAAGTTGGTTGATGGATGGTGGATGAAGGTTGGCGTGGAGGTAGAGAGGTGTATGAGGTGGTGGTTGTGGTGGGTGGAAGAGTTGGCGCCAACTCTATGTAGGGTAGGGTTAAGGGATAGGTTAGTGTGTTGTAAGGCTAGGATTAGGTCATAGGATGGTACTTAGGAGATGGATGGCTAGGGTTAGTTGGCACCAACTTAAGGGATATTTGGGGGTGTATTTAGGTGTTTTGGTGCCAACTATAGGAGGGTTAGAATGGCTCCATGTGGTGGTGGTTATGGGTTAAGTGTGGATATAGGTGGTGCCAAAATGAGGGGGTGTGGGTGGTGTATTTTGGTGCCAACTAGGGTGAGGTTTAGGGTAGTTAAGGGGGGTTAAGGTTGGCACCAAAGGAGGGTTTCTAGAAGGGGTTAGGTGGGTGGTATGGATGGCTTTAGGTGGTGATGTGTAGGGCTAGGATTTAAGGGCATGTTGGTGCCAAAATGAAGGGATGCATGAGGGGTTTTTGGCGCCAACATGAAGGGGTGTAAGTGGTTGGTGGTTGGTGTGGGTTGGCACAACTTTAGGTAGGTTAGGGTGGGGTTTAGTTAGGGTTAAGGGTTAAGGAGTGGACGACCATGGAGCTTGGGTGGTGTTGGGAGCTTAGCTAAGCTAGCTAAGCTAGATTAGCTAGTAGAGTAGAGGTGGTGGAGATAGGGTTTCATGAAGGAGGAGCTGGAGAAAATAATCTGGAGCTGGTGGTTCTGCATCCAGAGCTGAATCTGCTGAGGCAACTTCATGGGGAGCTCAACTACTTAGCTAAGCTACCTAGTTCTTATGCTAGTAGCTAGGCTTGGGTAGTTGAGCTAAGTTGAGCTGGTCTCAACCTAGCTGGAGCTAGGTTGAGCTGGAATTGCCTCTGATGAGAACTCCGGAGCTAGCTAAGCTACTAGTTTACAAGTAGTAGCTCAGCTATCATGGAGTTCAGCTGCCATGAGTTGGGTGGAGCTAGAATTAGTTGGAGTTGAGCTGAGATGGACTCCTGTCAACTCAATTGAGCTAGCTAGAGCTCCCAGTGAACTGATGGGAGCTGAGATGAGCTAGACTCAACTAAGTTGAGCTGGATCTAAGCTAAATTGAGCTGAGATGAGCTGTCTTGAGCTACCATTCAGCTAAGATGAGTTGAATGGAGCTAACCCTAGTCCAAGGGAGCTAGTATCTAGCCATGATGAGTGGAATTGGCTGAGTCCTAGCTTGATTGAGCTTCCCCTTCACCAGTTGCCTTCAAGAGTGCTAGGGTTTTAGAGATCTGTCAATCTATTTGTCCCTAACACTCCAAGAAACACATCAAAAACACAATAAAAAAGTGCAATGCATGCCTCACCTAATTGATGCCTAAATGCAACCCAAAAAAACCCGTTTGCAGAGTAAAATCCTAAGAACTAGGTTTGTTTTAATGCATAAGAATGATGATAAACTGGCGTTTATCAGCTACTTGACTTGGCATATGAATTTCTAGCAAGAGGACAACAGTTAGGACCATTTAACACCACGCCCCCACGATTACTAAGGGACGTTGCCTACGTGTCAAATAATGGTCATCACTCGAGGACTGAGCATCTGACCATGATTACCACAATCTGGAAATATTGCCCCTACAAGATTTTGGATGTTACAGAACTACCCACTCCTAAATTAGGCAAGGACCCTTGTAAGGGGGGAAAGCACACAAAGATAGATCAAGAAAAGTGATTTTCTGTACTTCTATTGTACTTAGTGGAAGTTCTAATAGTTATCACACTCTGCCCAACTGTATTACTTTTCTAGGTGGAACCAGGTAACCAAATTCCCTATCTTTTTTGCAATTGTTCATTGTGAATAGGCCTTTTCTCCCTATTCTATACCTAATAAGACCTAGGGAGAAAGGCTCCGATCAATTGGCATCTTTTATGGGAAAGAGTTATTTACTCTTCCTTTGTTCTATGTATCATCTAGCTTCCAACCCTCCCACTAGCTAAATGGTTCTCAAATATCGTCATTCCTCCACGGCGAACCTTGAGAAACCTAGACCTGGAGAGTCCAACGGCTCATTCCCATTGTCAACGACAGGCTAAAGAAGCCGACAGGGCAAAAAGCATTGTACCTAATGTTGAACAACCTCCCACAGACCCATTGGAAGAAGGCTAGGTGAAGGAAAAGGATTCCCTACCCGACTAGATGTCTTTCAAGAGAAATAGGAGTTGGTCATTATCATAGCATTGTTGCCCCATATAAGTGTACACCCATATGGAAACCTCATCGAGCGATAATAGGACAACCTGGAAATAAAGCACGAAGGAGCAACTTTGAATCACCAACGATTAACATAATTTTTTTTATTTTTGGGTTTGTGGGTGTGCAAGAGATGTTGCCCAAGTGTTGATGACAAGCCCAGGACCCCCATCCTGTGGTTGATTGGGCATAGCTCAAGTTGGCCTTTCTTTAGACCCTAGAGAGAATAGAATGATGGTCGTAGATAACAAGAGCAGTCACTGTGACGACCTAAGTCCCACCAAACGATGAAACCTAGGTTGTCATAGATGGTATCAGAGCAAGGTCACCCCATTAAGTCATAAAACAGTTCGGGAAAGCCATATGGACATTCAAATATATTAAATGATGGCTACCCACCCTTTGATCAATGGGAAACCCGATTCACATAAGAACCTCATATCCTGGATTTGTTGCGGACTTGCGGTTGCTGACAGTTGATTTTTTGACCATGTAGAGAGAGATGTCTCTATTGGTGCAAGGGCACCACGATCGTTAATTTTGATGATAACAAAACACTTGTATTTAACATTTGCATTTGAAGTCTATGATTTCAACTTATTTGCAAATGGATACAAGTTTGAAGGAGAAGTGTGAAGAGCTCGTGTCCATGGTGAATTGGAGGAGCTCGTTGGATGAGAAGGAGCTTCGCTTGGAGTGAGAGCTTGAAGACAAGAAGAATAGGATAGATTTTTATTTGTCTTGTAGTCTGTACTTTGTATCTCTTGTTCTTTGGTCTTTATCTTCCTAAAGTAACAAAACAGTAGTCTTAGGAACACTTACTCAACCCTAGGATACTTAGACTTTTCGTAGTTAACTTAGAAAAACAAAGTAGGCATCAGACAACTAGATCAGACGTCCAATCTGGACATCAGACGTTTGATCCTTGACTTTAGGATGTCTGACAGTTTGATTAGATGTCCAAAAACATTTAGGTTGGAAACCACTCTCTGTCTACCATTTTTAGACATCCAGCCCTTTGTCCAGACATCTTAGAAGACGTCTGATGACATTGCCAAACGTCCAAGTAATGGAACGTTGGCTTATCACATCTGATCGTTGAGAAATGACCTTTACTCTTCTATCAAATGTCCATAGATGACTTCAGGCGTCTGATAAATGAACATTTGCCTCGATCAAAGCCAAAATCACTTCTAATCAGAAATAGAGTCATTTGTTTCTTGGGAAATCTATTCTTGCAGTTGTTTAGGTTTCCAGACGTCCAGACCTAGTGCCAGATGTCTTCTAATTAACTTACACAAGAACCCTGTTTAGGTCTGACTTAAGTCAGTAAGGGAACCCATCTTGGATTAGACATCTAATTTACTTTCCATATGTCTTAAAAGTGATTTCCAGATGTTTGATACTTGACCCAGACATCTGATAACACTGTCAGAATCATTAATGACTCTTATTCCACCAAATCTGCCTTGGGTTTGTTCCCAACAGCTATAGAAGCCTTCTAAGGCCTTCCAAAGCCTTCCTAGGCCATCTATAAATAGAGGGGGAGCCCTCCTTTATTAGACCCACCTAAGACACCCAAGACACACCAAGTATCACTTCTTTCCATCATATTTGTGTCCTAAAGAAGTAGAAATACTAGCTCTCACAAGCCTTAGTCTACATCTTGAGAGCATCATCCTAGTTGTGCACTTGCTCTCCTACTATTGCATACGAGAGTGTCGTCGTGCAGTTGCATGGATCACGCACCTGCGTCACTTGCCAATGCACTTCCATCAAAGGGAAGTCTTCTTTGCCTATAGTAGCTAATTTCATTTACATACTTTGTGGATTTATAGGATATTTGTTTATTGTCTTTGGTTGGATATTCGCCTTGCAAATTTCCATCTCCATCGGGAGAGTAAATACTCCTTGTGAAGAGGAGGGGTTTGAGGCACGCTACTTTCATTCAAAGTAGCGTCGGTTGTAAGAGGTTGAACTACCCTCGTTTAAGTAGTTCAGTTAGTAATATTGATCGACTCGGTCGATCGGGAAATCCTAAGTCGAGAGACTTAGGTGGTGATTTTTACTCAGGTTTGGGTTTCCACCTAAAAATCCTTGTGCATTTATGTGATTGATCTTTTGTGAGATTGTTTAGTATATTTCCACATTATCTATCTTTGCACAAATCTCACTGATGGGTTCACTTTAACGAACTAATTATATGCCTGAGCATATTTCGATTATACTCTCTTGGTTCTTAATTTTCAATATCTTAGGTGATGATTAGTATAACCTGCATTAATGACGACTTTATATTTATATGCTTAATTCACCTTTGATTACGACATCTTTATAATATTTTATATATGCAAAAGAGATTAAATTAGGTGGACATAGGAATCAATTAAAAACATTAATAGGATTATATTTGTAATTTAACCTTGCAGGTCTCCTTCCAACTGAACGTCCAACGGCGGCCAATTTTAGAAAGGGATTTAAAATCCCTTAAACTGCATCGGTGAAGGAGAACAAAAGGGGGAAGAATTTAAAAGGCAAAACCAAGCTGCAGGGATGGCGCTCGCCTCCATCGTGCTCCTCATGCGTGCACCATGGACCAAATGAGCACCATGCAACAGGCGTTCTCCAACTCCGCTCAAGCCACCTCGACGGCCACACGATGACATCATGCAGCCACTAACTCACAGCTCCATCTCACCCTCACCCACAGTACAGACCGTGCCCACCACCACCAATATCCCCTCTTCCTTTCCTCTCTTTCTTGTTCATCCTCAACCTCCTTTTTTCTCCCGATGCATCCGAAGGAACCCAAACAACAACCCGCCACCGGTGCTCATAGCCACCACCGCCGGCCACGTCCCTCGCTGCCAACATTGCTCGAACACTTGCCTTGCTGCCGCCGAGACACCTACGTCAACCGCATGACCTCCAAGTCGTTCTCGACCTCCCATCGACATCCGCCCGCCGCCGACTCCACCCATTCTGACCGGCCATCACTGGCCATCACTCGCTAGTGCACCACCACTGGTACAAAGGCCTCGACTCCACGCACCTCCCCCGAGCTTCTCGTCGCCGACAAGCCCCTCTTCCGCACGCACCAGCCGTAAATGCAAATCCCCTATTTCCCTCAATATTAAAAATTGTGAATTTTGCCATTGTGAAAAAGAACTATTCATTTATTTATCTTATATAATATTTGGCTGAAATTGCATGGACATCCCTCTCTTTGATTTGAATTACATATGATTGGGTTCTTCTTATGAATGACATAAACATGAGATATTGGTTATAGTAAATTGGTGTTATTAGGTAGGAGATTAATATCGACATTGTTTGATATTACCAAGGTCATTATTTAGAATATTATATTGTGGTAATTTTGCATATAAATATCTACATTCTTGATCAATTGATTAAAACGAGCATTTATATTGGAAATAAGTTGCACTAGTTAGAATGCACACCCATTGATATTCTCGAATAAACGAGGCATCACTCACGAGTTCAATAGGCTTATTCCTCCCTTTTGATATGACCTAACTATTTTCATGGTTAGTTTTTGAACATTAAATGTTTTCAAAAGCGATTTTCTACCACACGACATACTACAATGATGCAACATTTTATGTTAAAGTTTTCAATGAAAACAAAGATCGCTCTTGCACTCACCCCCTCCCATAGGGAATTACAGGCTCCAAGTAGGTCCAAGCAAGCTAGTGCTACTAGCCGGGTGGATGGAGACTGACAAGTAGGTCCCCCTCAGCAGGCTTCGAATCTGGCTACCCAATTTCAGGCCTTTATGGAGATTTTCTTTAGGATGCTGGAGCAAAGGCTACCACCTGCATCTTTGGCGGGAAGAGGGGGTGGTGGGGATTAAGAGTAGCCCTTGGTTCCGAGTGTGCATGTTCCTCTGCATGTGGAGAGCAGGGAGAACCATGGGCCTCCCCCACCAAAGGACAAACTGGTGGACCCTTCGCATTAGTATCGACAGATTTTCATCGAGTTCAGGAAGCTGAAGCCCCCAACCTTCAAGGGGGATGAGGATCCTATGGGGGCGAAGGACTAGATATAGAAAATCAAGAAGGCCTTCGATACTATCCACCCATCAGAGGTTTGCTGGGTGCCCTTCGCGACATATCAACTAACCAGTGTGGCACACCGCTGGTGGGTGTCCATCCGCAAGTAGGAGGGCACTTGGGTGGTGTCCTAGGGTCGCTTCCTCAAGCAGTTTAGCGACCAGTACTACCCCAGGACTTGGAAGGACCAAAGGAGGCTCGAATACCACAACTTGAGGTAGGGTCTGATGACTGTTAGCGAGTATCAAACTTGTTTCATCAAGCTCTCACACTTCAAGTCGACTGCAATGGCCTCTGTGGCACATAAGCACTGGAAGTTCGTTCAGAGACTTCAACCGAAGATACGGAAGTATGTCAACCCACTTCTATTGGACACTTTCACCGAGGTAGTTGACACAGTTTGAAGTACGAATAGGGCGATGCTGAGACCTACAAGAATTTTGGTGGCGGATCAGGGCTGATGTCTGAGGTTCAGGATAGATTTTCGAAGTTGGAGTTTCAGAGTAGATTTCAAAAGTGGAGGGACCAGAGCTACCAGCCGTAGAGAGCACCACCACTTGTACCCCAAGCACCCCAGCAGCAGGCACCGACTTCGACTTCAGGGTACACTCAGTTCCATCTTGCCGTGCCGACTCAGACTCAAGGCACCATGAGACGGGCACGTTCAGGACCAGAACAGCAATCTTGCTACAAGTGTTGTTAGTAGGGCCACCTTAAGAGGGATTTCCCAACCAAGATAGGGTCTCAGGGTGGCCAGAACAGGGGAGCAGCTCGAACCTACTAGACCTGTGGTGAGGATTCCCAACGTTTCCATGGAGGTGGGCATGCTCTTGGCCAAAGGCCTACTCAGAGCATGGCCGGTTCATCTGCACCCTCACTAGTAGGATGAGTATATGCACTATCTCTGAGGGATGCACAGGATTTGCCATCTGTTGTGGCAAGTATGGTTGCTAGATCGTAAAATCGTGTTTTAAGATATTTTTGTCATAGTATAGTGCGAAAATACATCAAAGCAAATAAAATGTAACGAGATGGTGAGTTCCAGTCAAACTTAAGGAGGCAATAAAATGACTTGATTTTAATGTTGATCTAGAACTAACTAATCATGATAGATATAAAGCAACTCAACTTTAAATTAAATAATAATCAAGCAATTGTTTCATTAGTTGAATGCTTGACAAGAATTTCAACTAGAACTTAACTAAAACTAAATAACTAGAGCATGCATTAGTAGAACTAGAATTACTAAAAATGGCTATCTAATCTACTAGAACAAGGGCACCAAGGGTGGTCCTTGGTGCGCTTTGGAGAGGCGTGGAGTAGCAGCAACGGTGCACCAAGGGTGGCCTTGGTGGATGTCTCTGAGGAAGAGGGAGTAGGAGAAGCTTGGAGATGTCTGGATCATGAAATGGAGGAAGAGATGCCTTCAAATGGGAGCTCTAGGGTCCTTTTTATAGTTAAAATGAGGGGCAAAGCAGGTATTTTGGATCCGCAATTCGTGCAACAACCTTGGACTAATTAGATACGTCGATTGGAAGATCAATGAACCAAATCTTGCCTCAAAAGGACCTGCATCGCACCTTCATTACGTGGACTGCATGGGATTGCTCCACGTGTCGACCACTAGGCAGCTTGGTCTGCCGCCTCCGAGCTCCTCACACGTGCGTGCGCATTTGATTTCAGCCATTTGATCATACAATTGGGTATGATCGGATAGCTTAAAACACGAGCTGCACTGCCTCTGTTTGCGCATACAAAAGTGCCTACATTCACACGTTCATCCTTGTGTCCACCGCACCGGCTTGATCTAATGTACCCTCGTGCCCCACGCAATCGCCTTTGTGCCGCTCGATCACCATCTGACAGTGCAATTTCACCCGTGCTCACCACCACCTTGATTTTGCAGTGATCGTGCTTTGAACCCGTGTCATTCACTTTTTCATGAAGGCACTGACCAACGTGCCCCGCGGATGGATGGTCATGCTCTCGAATTTTTGCTTGCAAGCTCTCAACTGTTGGATGAAGATACAACGGTTGAGATGAGGCCTTCGTTGATAGGGTGCTGGGGAGGTGGTGGCGTGACTTCATCGTGGCCGTTGGATGACAATCCAATGACCCATGTTTTTCTCTTCAATGGCTGAGCATGCAGAAGTGGGACATTAGGATGGTGCCACATGGTGCCATCTTGACCATCCATCTTCCCACCTTTGTAGTTGGTGTTATAGGGCTCCGGTGAAGTGATTCTCACGTCGTTGGACTGCGATCACTGATCTGGATCCATCCGTACGGTTGGATTTGGCATTTGAGGTTTACATTTGCACCACCTTGCTCCTTGACTTTTTCTCTTCCACGAACTTCATAAAATGCTACGAAAGTTCGATCAAGATGATCTCAGAAGCATGGACTCTAGTCATCGTCCTGAATAGATCCGTATAGTCAGATTTATCATCCGCAACCCTACATTACCTGTAATTATTATTGCTTCTCAATTAAAACATAAAATAACATTATTGTTTACAAAGCTAACAAATCAACTATGATGCAAAATATGATGCTCATGAATACATTATTCCTAAGTTAAGCTAGGATCTTACTTAATTCGAGTAGATTAGGTCCTATGATTGTGTTTATAGTGATCTATGGGGGATTTATATCAATGTATTGTTGTCGTAGTTTGAAATCCACAGTAAATCGAAAAATAGATAATATTTATTACTAGAATGAAAGTCCGAGGTCATTCGAAGAGAGCAAATATGGAATTCATGCACTAATCTCAACAATTAATGTAAATTGAGCATAATTAATTAAGCAAAGTATATATTTTCAATGAATAATAACCTGCCACATTAAATATTCAGTGAAATCCAATGTATCTCAAGAATATGAGGATAAAAACAGAAAAGAATAAAAGACAATGGTGATTTAAATCACTACTTATATCCTCTAAAGTTTAAGCATGCACTCAACCAACAATTATCTCAAATCAATCAACAGTAGGCAAGCAATCAGATGTCTTAACAGAAGGCAAGCACAAGCCTTCTCTTTTTCTTCAGAACCTCTCCTCTTCTTCCTTCTTCTTCTTTCTCTGCGTGCATAAGGGGAAACTCACCTCTGAAATCGATTAAGTGTCAAGAACACTGAAGAGCAAAACCCCCCCTTAACCTCGCGTGTTCTCTCTCTTTCCTCTCCTCTTTCTTTCTCAGGGTTCTCCTCTTTCACGCCCTCCTAGGGCCATGCACAGTATCGAGTAGTCGGGTTTCAGATCAAAGCGCACTCGAAACCAGGGCTGCCGGCGTGGGGTAGTAGCCAAGGTGTGAGTAGGCATAGGTGAGTAAGCGGGTCAGAGCCAGGTCCGCGTGCACAGTGTCACAGGCGAGGCAGGTGAAGGGGTGCATGTAGGGGACCTCACCCCCTGTGTGTCGAGGCAATAAGCTGTAGACACAAATTCCTTTTATGTCACTGTGGACGCTTAGTGGTTTTCGAGGTGGGACTAAATCCCATTGTCTTCGCGTATGTAGCCGCGGCTGACTTTCTTCTCCAATTGGAGCACTGCTACAGCTTGGGGTCTTTAATCCAAGTCCTGGAGCAGATCCTGGGATGTAGCCACATCGATTGAGTGGCACCAGGTCGTCTCGATGCTGGAGGAGCTCGGTCGTGGTCGAGGATGGTGACAGCAACAGCAACGAATCGGCGAAGATCTGGAACATGAATACAGGCTTAAAGGCCCCAGTTAAATGGCTCCTTAGCTTCACTGTAGCACGGCGAAGGTGATGGTGACGATCTTGTGGAGGATGGCAGTGTGTAGAGGGTGGTCGGTGACGGAGAAGATGGCGTGAAGGTGTGTTGTTCGGTGGAAGGTTTGGGAGGTGGAATCGGTGTAATAGGAGAGGGGTTTTGATGGGTGAGTCATGATGAAGCTTATGAGGTGGTTGGCGAGGCGGATGTAAGGGTGTAGAGATGGGGATGCCTCACCGAAGGAGTGGCCGGAGACGGGGAAGACGAGGGTGATTGACGGTGACGAGGGGATATTTTTTATTTTTGAGGGTGTAAAACTAACCTAAGAGAACTAAGGAAACTAACTACCTATTCTAAGTGGACGAAATGGGGGGAGAACGACACCGGCATTGGTAGGCCGATGTCAGAGAAAGGAACTACTCCATGAGGTAATGGCGACGAAGAACGAGGTAGAGACACCCCTGATTTGGTCGTCGAGGAGCAGAGGAAGGAGATGAAGATATTCGTACTCCTAATTTGGCTGTTGGGAAGTCGGAGACGATGGAGGAGGAGGCTCGCCGGAGCTAAGGTGGAGCGAGGCTGGAGGTGGAGTTTTGAAGAAGGTTTTGGCCCCAAACCTTGCTGAAAAGTTCGGTCATGCTCCAAGGGTTCTTTAATAGGATATAGGAAGCGGTTAGAGCTTAGCAAGCAAGCTTCCCCAACTTGGAAGGCTTGCTGGAGTAGGAAACCTATGAGATACCCGAATCTCTCATGCATTCACATGAGAGATTGGGAAGGTTGTTGGGCTCAAGACCGGATTTGTTGGAAATAGAACTTCTCAAGGAATCTCCTTTCCAATTTTGGAAGGGATTCATTGATTACAGGAGTTCTCTTCAATCAAAGGTCACCGGAGAAGGATTCTTATACGATAATGGCTGACGGACCTAATTGTAAAGAGTGGCAACAAAGATAGGGGCCTATTTGTAAGGAATTCAAAAGCTGAGGGGTTATTTGGTAGATTAAGAGTCAAACTTGGACTGAAATGCAAACTTGGTCAAGATGATCTCAGATTGGGTCCAAATTTTGGTACAAAGATAATTTGGATACAAGAAATCCAATGGTGAAGTTAGATTTATGTTTTTTAGAATTTTGACTGGATAAATTGCATAATTACCCAAATTAGGGCAAAAGTCTATCTATGGCTCTATTTTAGGTCAAGATGAGTTCTGATGGTCAAATTGAAGGTACCAAACCCTAGAGAATATTTTTCTATGATTTTTAAAGGATTTAGGTGAATTTTATCATGACCAAAACCTCATTTAATCAAGCAGGTCTATTTTTAGGATTTTAGATGTCATTTAATTCTTGAAACACATGAAAACCCGTTTCCGTCTGCATAGACTCACTTGTTAGACATTTAAGGTCATTTGGCCTTTATTTAACCCCTGAGAAAACCCATGATTGTTCTAAAATTGAGATATGCTGTTAAAACTGTAGCTTTACCCCTATTTTCTTGTATTTCCCTCAGAATGGATTTACAGTGAATTAGGGCTCTTTGGTAGTTATGTAGGAGTATTTAGTCCTTGATTATGACTAATTAAAGCTAGATATGGCTGATAATGATGTTATCATCAGATTGCTGTGCAATCAATGGTGATAATTGACTAGCATTTGGTGTTTACCTTATTTGACTCCAGCACTTCCCATTCTTATATATCACCTGAGTATTCTATGAAACTAAAGAAACAACCAGTACTGCTAGATGAACCATTAGTCATCAGGGGTCCAACAGGGTAGCTATGGGTAGCTAAGTCAGTGTTCAAGAGTTGTGAGTGGACATTGGGGGCTACATTCTACTAGCCAACCTGATGGAGAAGGAGATGGAGGCTTTCAATGCCATTCTTGGCATGGATTGGCTGTCAAGGCACCATGTATCAGTGGACTATTTTGAGAAGAAGGTTGCCTTCTCAATCCCAGGAGCATCGCAACTTGAGTATTATGGCAGATTTGAGAGCAGACAGATCAGGAGCATCTCAGCCTTGTAGGCAGCCAAGTTACTGAATGGAGGGCGTAGCGGATACCTTGCTTATGTATCTGCAACCTTATGGGAGAAATCAGAGTTAGGGAGTGTGCCTGTCATATGGGAATATGCCGATGTGTTCCCAGAGGATCTCCCGAGACTTCCACCTGAGCGGGAGATCGAGTTCGAGATCTCCCTCATTCCGGGGACCAATCCTATATCGATTACCCCATATTGGATGGCACCACCAAAGTTGGAGTTGAAGACGCAGCTCTAGGAACTCCTTGAGAAGGGGTTCATTCAGCCTAGTGCCTCACTCTGGGAAGCTCCAGTATTGTTTGTAAAGAAGAAGGATGGTATCTTACGTCTTTGCATTGACTACAAGCAGCTAAATAAGGTAACCATCAAGAATAGATATCCCCTTTCGTGGATCGATGAGTTGTTTGATTAGCTTCGCAGGGCCACGATATTCTCCAAGATCGACCTGCATTCAGGATACCACCATCTCAGAATAAGAGAAAGGGACATATCAAAGACTGCCTTCATGACTCGTTATGTCCTTTACAAGTTCTTGGTGATGCTGTTCGGACTGACGGATGCCCTTTCCGCGTTCATGGACTTGATGAACCAGATCTTCAGGCCCTATCTTGATCACTTCATTATGGTATTCATTGACGATGTCCTCATCTATTCCTACAATAAGGCACAGCATGAGAAGCATCTCTGGTTGGTCTTGGAGACACTAAGGGAGCATCAGTTACATGCCAAGTTTAGCAAGTGTGAGTTCTGACTGCACCAGGTGGAGTTTCTGGGACACGTGGTGTCAGGTGCAGGGATTTCTGTAGATCCTTCCAAGGTCGAGGCAGTATTGAAGTGGGAGCGACCCAAGACAGTGACAGATATTTATAGCTTCCTGGGTCTAGCAGGTTACTATAGGTGGTTCATCCAGGGCTTTTCCCAGATCGCTCTCCCGTTGACCCAGTGAACAAGGAAGGATATTCCTTTTATCATGACCGATGAGTGTGAGACCAATTTCCTGACACTCAAGGAAAAGTTGACTTCAGCCCTTGTACTTACCATCCCAGGCATCGGTGGTAGACTTATCGTATACACAGATGCTTCACTCAAGGGGTTGGGTTGTGTTATGATGCAGCGTGGGCATGTGATTGCCTATGCTTCAAAGCAACTGAAGCCTTTTGAGAAGAACTACCCGACGCATGACTTAGAGTTGGCGGCCATAGACTTCGCCCTGAAGATTTGGTGCCACTACTTATACAGTGAGACCTTCGAGATCTACATAGATCATAAGAGCCTAAAGTACCTTTTTGATAAGAAGGAGTTGAACTTGAGATAGAAGCGCTAGTTGGATCTCCTTAAGGATTACGATTGCTTGATAGTCTACCACCTCGGGAAGGGGAATGTCGTGGCAGACGTAGAAAGCCAGCTTGGTAGTTCTTTAGGCACAGAGATGGACTAGTATGGTTGAGACAGCACAATGGAAGCCTTTACGGGCGAGAGGACACTTGGGCGAGTTGAAAGTGATGAGGCGCACCGACCCTGATCTTATCTCCCGTATAGTTGACCAGTAGATGGAGGATGCTGAGTTACAGATTCTCCATTATCAGGTAGTCACAGGAGACCCTGGCGAGTTCACCTTTGTAGATGGAGTGCTCAAACTCCATGGCAGATTATGTGTTCCAAGAGATGAAGCACTTCGGAAGGAGCTGTTGTTCGAGGCTCATCATCCACCCAGGGAACACTAAGATGTACCATGATCTAAAGAAGGACTTCTGGTGGCGTGGTCTGAAGAAGGATGTGGGTGACTTTGTGAGATAGTGCCTGGTATGTTAGCAGGTGAAGGCCGAGCATCAGAGACCAGCTAGATAGTTACAACCCCTTCCCATTCTTGAATGGAAGTGGAAGAGCATCTCCATGGACTTTGTGACTGGTTTACCTTTGACTCAGAGGGGACACGATGCTATCTGGTGGTTATGGATCGTTTGACATAGTCAGCTCAATTTTTGTCGATCAAGGTGACTTATGGTCCTTCGCAGCTAGCAGAGTTGTGTATACGAGAGATTGTATGATCATATGGTGTGCCCAAGGATATCATTTCAAATAGAGACACCCGTTTCACTTCCTAGTTCTGGGAAAATTTTTAGTAGGCCTTGGGTACACAGCTAAACCTGAGTACATCTTACCACCCGCAGAGTGATGGACAAACAGAGAGGACCATTCAGACATTGGAGGACTTGTTGAGGTCCTGTATACTTGAGTGGACCTCAACAAGTCCTCCACTCTTCTCTTTCTTGGGATGAGCAGACCTCAACAACCTCCTCCACTCTTCGCTTGCTTGTGAGGACCTCAACAAGTCCTGTATACTTGAGTGGCACCTTCTTTGGATGAGAACCTACCTCTGGTGGCATTCACATACAATAGCAGCTATCATGCCAATATCAACATGGCCTCATATGAGGCATTGTATGGTCGAAAGTGCACCTCTTCGCTTGCTTGGGATGAGGTGGATGTGAAGTGGGAGGTAGGTACCATACTGATTAGGCAGAGTAAGGAGGTTATCGAGTAGATTCGAAAGAAACTCCTTACTGCACAGAGCCGGTAGAAGAGCTATGCAGATCGTTGACGGAAGGATTTACAATTTGAGGTTGGTAACTTAGTATTCCTTAGGGTATCACCGATGAAGGGGATTCAAAGATTTGGGGTAAAGGGTAAGTTGTCTCCGAGGTTTGTAGGCCCATTTGAGATATTGAAGTGCGTCAGACCAGTGGCTTACTGACTCGCCCTGCCACCTCAACTGGCTAGCATCCATAACATCTTCCATGTCTCCAGTCTGCGAAGGTACGTGTTGGATCTGGACCATTTTCTTAGCTACGACAGCATAGGGATAGAGGAGGACCTGACCTACCAGGAGTAGCCGGTACAAGTATTAGACCGTATCATTCAGAGGCTGCGGAAGAACGAGGTCGCTTTGGTGAAAGTTCATTGAAGGAGTAAGAAATACGAAGAGGCAACTTGGGAACCAGTGGTGAAAATGATGGAGAAGTACCCGAAGCTTTTCACGTGTGAGTTCATGACTCCCTGGGTTGTTTCTCTTTAAGGTTGTTATTCCCTTTAAGTTTGTTATACACCCGGCATGAATTTTCCTTTACCTCCATGTTCACTCGAGTTTCAAGGAGGAAACTCCCATTAAGGTTGTTATATCTTTAACATCCCAAAATACAGGTTCCAAGTCATTTCAAGGTGATTTGGGTCAACTCAAACCCAAAAACCCAGTCGTGGTTCGGTGCTGGTGTCAACACCTCCTTAAATTACCAAAAAATGCATATTTTGAGTCAACTCCCATCCAAATGTGATCAAAAGGGTGTCATATATGGTACCATTAGATTCTTCTCATCGCAAGCTTTCTGGTGATGCATATTTCACTTAATTCCGAGGTGTATAGCTCAAGTTATGGCCAAAATAAGTTGAAAAGGACCTAAATGTAAGGTGGACCCAACCCTCAGGGTATTTTGGATATTTCACCTGACTAAACCTATTTGAAACAACCTCTAGGCCTATAAAAGACCTCCTTGGGTCCTTGGGTAGTCATTAGCCTCTAAATGTCTCAAATGAAGAGAGGAAGAGAGAAGAAAAGTCTTGGATTTTTCCTTCTCAAAAATCAAAAAATTTTTCTTCAATGACCTTGTGATTTTGAGAACTCCAGGCTTCCCATCGGAAATTTCGAGGAGGTAGCGGTGGTGGCAAGTGCGAGCCATTCAATCTGGCGACGGTTGATGGATCAATGACGCATGTCGTGTAGAGAAACAGCGGCGCGTGCCCGCAAGTTCGAGCGGGAGCACATGGGGCAAGCATCGAATTTCGACGCATGGCACCAATCAGGCAAGCAAGTAGGTGGGTAGATGATCCGTGGTCGATCATGTGAGCGACATATGATAGGAAGTTGGCTTAACCACGTGGGGGCCAACTCGGTTGAACCAACGGTCAAAGGGTGGTTCAGGGACCCCTCACAATATTTCATCGGGTTTGAGTCCTTCCTAGCCTCGGATTTCAACAGATAAGATACCATTGGAATCATATCAACGTGTACTACACACTGGATTGATTTATTTCAACTTTCGAGTTGTTTTCTTTTAGTGAGAAATGAGAAAAGTGACTAGGTGTTTTCAACCCTATTTTTGGTTTATGTGAACCAAGTCTCATCCCCAGTGTGTGCACAGATCCCAAGGAAGGCATGGAGACTGTCCCTAGGCCGTGTGTGCATGGTTTGGAGTCACCATGACCCTTCGGTGTTATAAGTAGAGTAGTCTACCCCTCTTTTAATTCAGCTAGTTTTTTGGGTACCTGTGGACTCGTCCAGTGCGATCTTTTTCCATATACCACCTTGGTCGATGTGTGTTCTTTTTACTAAGTTTGGAACCCCTCCATTCGTAATTTATGGGCACTATAATGAGAAATAATATGTTTTATGTGAATGATGAAGATTCAATGATCACATGTACCCTTGTTATCACATGCATGAAACGAACTCTATTTATGTAAAACAAGTTCTGTTGTCTTCAGTAATTTCTAAATAATATGGGACCACTGTCACAAGATTGAAACTACTCGTAGGTGGATAAGTTGGAAGCTAATGTGAATAATTTTTAACCTTGGAATTAGTAATACAAAATTACTAAGGATTTTTTGAATTGACAAAATAAGAGATACAATTATCTGGAAATTAGTTATATAATACGATGGATATATCGGGAAAGAAAAGGATTAGGTAACTAGTTTTCAGCCCCGCTACTTGCCAGGTTTTGGCTGTAGCTTTTGGTCTTTCCAGACCAGGTTTTGGGGCTGGTTTAGGGAGTGGCTAGCCTCCGTACAACTCTTTGGTTAGGCTTAGTGGCCAACTGGGATAGCAGATTGCAGAGCTCAAGGCTTGGAGTGGTTCTTCTCAACCTGTGGGTGGGTCATTGGCTGTCTGTGGTTTAATGTACACAATGCTTATACTTGTTTATGCTACATGATGTAGCACCACCCCTTTTTATGATGATCCCAGGGTGATGGAGCGTGGCAACTCGACAGGTATAAGTAGTCCTCTCGACCAGGAGGATGGCTTATACTGATCTTGCACTGCGGGAAGTTACACGAGATCATCTTGTACCCAAACGTCAATTGACAGATTGAGAACCATAAGAATATGGGCAAATTACATAAATGGAACTAGATATGAAATAAATTGTAAACGGACGAACTCTTAACATAGTGCCCTTCTTCCCATACTCTGTTACTTAGGTTACAAGTTTAGTTGCTCTACTCTACTCAGTTTTCACTGACGTTTTGTCTCGAGTTCTGTACTCAAGTGTTGCTGAGCAGTTGGGTGCAGCGGCTGCTGTCGATTAGACTTCTGCAGAACTGGGTCCTACCGAGGAGACAATCCGTATTGAGCCAGTGGCTTGCAGTAGTAGTTTTTCTTTCCATTGTTAGAATTTTATTGCCTATCTTCTTGGTAGTTGTACGAGACTCTATGAAATTTCTACTTTAGGGTGAATTTTAATTATATTCATAGCACTTTAGTTTTTTTTTTCATTTAATGCATTATGAATGAATGTTGGCTATTGATGTTTTATGACTCTATGTTGGGTGATTACGATCCTACGGGTGCTCATGCTAGTTGTTAGCACACGGCGACCGGAGTTTTGTTGTTTGGCAGAACTTGAGTCGTCATAGTGACAGTTTAACAGAGGACCACACCCAGACAAGGCATAGCTAGACCGAGATAGGAGGTACCACCCTTTTTGCCCAACCCTTGCAATTACGCAGCCTACTAGAATTTAGGGCCAAGTTGCTGCCTTGGAACCTACGCTATCACAGTCGGCTCCTCCCCAATTGAGTAGCATAGATAGATCGGACCATGAGGAGTGCCAATCGTACGAGTGTTGTTAGGTGGGCCACTTTAGACACGAATGTCGATGAAGACAACAAGTGATCAATGGAGTACAGCAAATTGCAGTCAGAGTAACACCAACAGTCGCCAATGGAGCACTAGTGAGGTAGCTGCCTCACCTAACTTAGGTTAGGGGTGGTGGAGGTCTACCTATGCGAAGAGCAAGGTCTTGAAGGTAGTCGAGGAGGGGGGGGGAGGGGACCGAGCTTAGTGGGATCCACAACTAGTGGACCATAGCTACGAGCCTACACACTCTCCCAGAGGAACGTAATCATTCAGCCAGCATAGTGAAAGTTACAATATATATCGACGGATCTTCAGTAATTATGTTGTTTGATTCTGGGACAACACACTCCATATCTCTTGAGTTCACATGCACATTAGGACAACTACCATCCTCCTTGGCCAACCCACTGTTAATTAAAGGCCTGAGAGTGTAATATTCTTGGCCAATGTTGTGGTGTCCAATAAGTTAAAGAAAGACCTATCTTTGGTGCTAGTGGTCTGAGAGCTTTCTGATGTCTTCCCTGATGTGATGATGATAACACCATCATTCACCATAACTAGTTTGAATTATTCAGAATCAAAAGATAAATGCTCTTAAATAATCACCTAGGGACAGTAATTCCACTCAAATCCACTTTTTAGAAGAAAAAAATAATTAAGGCTATTTATGCAATTTTAACATCACATAATGAATGTAGAGTAACCACAGGGTCACCCAGTGGTTGATCGAAGGTCAAGTGAGCCCTAAAGACCAAAAAGTGGGTCTACATTAACAGAAATAGTGTTTCATGTATTTCAAGGATCGAAATAATACATAAAATCCTAATTTCAGACCTGCTTAAATTAAAGAGGTTCTGATCAGGATGAAATTCATATAAACCTCATAAAAATCATATAAAAATTTCTAAGAGGTTTGGTACCCTTGATTTGATCATCTAAACCTATTTTGACCTAGAATAGAGTTTCAGATGGGATTTTGCCCTAATTTGGGCTTCTGTGCAAAGTACCTAGTCAAACATGGTCAAAACTCAAATCCAAGTTCACCATTAGATTTCTTGGGTCCAAATTAGGTTCAAGCCAAAATTGAGGTTCAATCAGAGTTCATCTTGACCCACTTTGCATTTCGGTCCCTAAAATCTCTATATATAACAATCAGACCCTTAAGTTTCGAATTTATTACAAATGGGTCCCTAACTTTCTCGTCATTTTGTTCCTTTTGGTCCCTCTGCCATTGGTGTGAACGGAAGCTCATCGCCAACTTTTGAGCGAGGATTCCTCTCACATGATGCCCTACATATTAGACTAGGTTTTAAGCTCGATTGTGGTCGGATTCATCGCCGGTGAACCCTAGAATCTCAAGCTCAAAAATAGACTCGGGGTTTTCCTATTCTAGCTTTTCCATGCTTCTAATATCTGTATAGAGAGCCATGGGATCATGGTTGTTCTTAGCTAAGTTTTAGGCTAAAACACTTCCTCCTCTCCCCAGCCAAGCTCCAACCTCATCTCCGACGACTGCCTCCCCTGTCCTCCTATGGCCTTTCAACAATCAAATTGGGAATGCCTCTGCCTTCCTCTCCTTCTTCCACCTCTCGTCGGCCAAAGTGGAGCTGCCTACCCTGTCGTCGTCGTCATTCCTCATCACCGGAGCATTCCTCGTCTCCGGTGCTGACTAATCACAATCGACGCGAAACTTCGTCCCCTTCGTCCGTACCTAAGATCTCCCTCTCCCTCACTCTCTCTAGCATCTCCATAACCTCTTATCTTCCAAATTTGATTGCACACAATCGCACTTTCCCTCCGTCTTCCCCGTCGCGGACATGAGCTCTGGCGAGCTCGTGTCGGCGCTACACCGCACTAAACCACACGCAATCACCTCCACTAGCTTTGCCTCACCTCTACCTTCAAAAGCCCTCTACCTATTTTAACTTCCACCCACTACTCAACTACCTCGAACACACACATCTGCTCACCTTCTCCGACACCAGCCACTCACCACACACACGCACATCACCCATAACCAAAGCCATTGCACTCCACGCAACTCGACAAAGCTTCTGAACTGCTTTAATTGGGCTACGAGACCGTGTTTGTGGATTTCAGGTTCCACCGGAGGACTGTCATCACCCTCGTCATTTTTTGCTCCTTCCACCGTATGCCACCATCGTCCAACCTCAATTCCTCTTCCAGCTACTGCGGAATACATCCCAGATGTCATCTGGGCATCGAATTGGCGAACGAGCAAACACTCGAGCTGCAATCAATGAAGGAATTTCACTGTTGTGTGCAAAGGACAGGAAGACACCTTTAGTCCCACATCATGTGGGGATAATCTAGAGCAGTGCATTGACGAGTCGATTGTTTGCTTTAAAGTCGTTTGTAGTTTTATGTGGTCGAAAAATTGACTAATCAATATTTAAAAAGAAATAACCACTCGCAAAAGAGCGGGTCATTTCCACAGGGAGGCAATGACATATTTAAATTCACACCAGTTAAAAACGTTTGTTCGTAGTTAGTTTAGACAAGAATCAAGCTAAAATTGCCTTCAGATTAAGGTTGAATCAAGAAATCATGCTGAAATAGCAATTCTTAATAACTAGAGGATATTTGTTGCAATGTAGAATCAATAAAATATCATTAAAAGTTGACAATGGTAGAAAATGTAATTCCTAATGGCATGGTTACTATAGCAAAATAGGGGACTTATTCCCCTTGGCCGTGCACGAAGAAGAGTGGACGGTCGGACGCGGGAAGCTCAGAGGAAGTTCGTTGGACCGAGGCTTCGAAGCGGTGGTGGCGGCGTGTTGCGCGATGGCTGGAGCTGACCGAACGAAGCTCCGGCGAAGGTGGCTGCAAATGGTGCTGCAGTTGCTGTTGGCGGGCTGTGTGCACGGGACTGCACGCGTGCGGAGGTGTTGCTGCTGGCGAACACGGCTGCTACTGCTGCAGGGTGAGTGCTGCAACAGGTGTTGCACGCTGGCGGGCACGTGCGGCGCGAGAAGGCTGCAGCTGCTGGGGCGGAAGCGGGATGCGCACTATTAGCGGAAGGTGCGGCAGGCGAGTGTGCGCACTGTTGGCGGAAGGCACGGCAGGCAAGTGTGCGCACTGTTGGCGATGGGCACGGGTGCGCACGAAGCCTAGAGGGCATGCAGACGAATGTGGAGTGAGCAAGCGAGGGCTACGGTTTAGGTGCTGGAGGTGAAGTGGGCGAGGGTGGTTGCTGTTGGAGTGGGGAGTGGGCTTCAGACGTCCAGGAAATTTCCTGGATGTCTTAACTGACCGAGAAGATGAAAATACAGTGGCTGCGGCAGTGGTTGTTGGTGACGGCGGTGAGGGAGATGCACGCTGAGGTGCTCACGGTAATGCGGACGATCTCCAGATAGCGGTGTGGCCTGTCACACCACACGCCCACAGTGGTGGAGGGTCGTCACTGCGGTTGAGGCTGGCGGTGTGGAATGGAAGAGAGAAGAACTCTCTGCACAGTGGTGGGTCGGTGGTGGAGGCCTCCCCCGCTCGACAGCCTCTCCTCCTTTTGTAGTTGCCTACACAAATTTGAATGGAGAAGTAGGAGCAGATCCACCTTCTCCGCTGATTCATGAATGTGGCTTCAGTACGGCAGGAGGCGTTGCAGCGGCAGCTGAGCCGTTGCTGAGAAGAAGAAGAATAAAGGATATTATTAAAATATTATGACTATTTATATACAAACCCTCAACTTTTATGTTAACTAAAACAATGTACCTAATTGGTTAACTAATTAAATGAATGCCATTCTAAGCTAATTCTAAATGCATTTAAAATATGAATGCAATGCATGGATTATGTAATTAAATTAAAAATATGAATTAATCTATTTACATCCTAATTTATGCTAAATAAATGTTAGAATTAACCTAATGTCTAGGCACTTAAATACTTAAATAGCCCACAACTATGGGCTAATCAAATACCCCCATGCCTAGTTTTTGCTAGTCCCTAGCAAAATTAAGCGAAACCTAGCACTCCAAGTAGACTATTTAACTCACTTGGTCTTCCTTCAGAAGCATATTAAGTTCAGACTCTATACCCAAGGTTCCTAAGTAGTTGCTAAGTTACAGACTTGGTCGGCTAAAGACGAGTTGTAGGCACAAGTTTCCCTAATTTCTAACTCTACCCTAAAGTTTATTGATCCCTGAGATTAAAGCATCCGTGCCTGTGCATTGGTCTGAGTTATTTGAGTTAAAGGAAAAAGTTTTCTTTTATATATATATATATATTTTGTTTGTTTGATTCTTCTAAGTCTAAGCTCAGATCAGCTATCAACACGGTCTGTGTCGGATTCATTGTCCCCATTACCATACCTCGAAGGGTGCCTGGCTTTCGATGCTTCGAGATAGCACCGCCCATAACGACCCCAAGAACTCCTGGCAATTGACACTTCGAGATAGTATCGCCCATGGATTTCTTAAGCGAATTCAGGCCTATGGCAATCGGCACTTCGAGATAGGACCGCCCATGGTACCTGAACCGCACAACGCGCTTACATGCCCCCAGTAGGATGGATATCCTAAGAGACAAGCGCCGAGGAGGTAATATGTTATCATTGCATCCTCAAGGTGAGTATATACTCCACCTCTCCTGCAGTAGGAACTCTTCCAATCAAAATGTGCTTTCAAGCCTTTCATAAGTCAAAACTAAGAGAACCAAATCTCTTTTCAGAAAGAAAGAAATTAAGTTAATTACCAGACCAAGTGTGTGAAATTTGGATGCTTGGGTTACAAGGATCCGTAAACCAAAAGGTAGAACAAGACTCCAGGTACTACCCCACCTTTTAACTCAAACCCTAGCTTCCCTTCCTCAACCTCTTGAGGAATGGTCCGCAACTTAACTCCTACTTAAGTTTTTAAGTCCACAAAGGACCCTAAAGGTCTAAAGCTAGTAGCTCATTTAGCTTCTAAAGTTTGACCCTAGAATTAACTTAGTCTACCCTAGAGTTCTAATTTGCTTAAGACTGCAAGATCTAGCCAGTTAAGCTCAAAACTCTTTTTTTTTTTACGCAAATGTATGCAATGAATGCACTAAGCTATGTATATCCCCAAGTACACCCCCCCATGCCTAAATTCTGCAATGTCCTCATTGCATAGAAGGATATTACCTGGGTCAGAGCTAGGCTGATAGCCAAAGAACCTGCAAATCAGGTTCAAGAATTGCATAAATAGGCCCTAAAAATGAGCAAAGTAATGTTGGCCTAGAAAATAGGTAACCTAGGATATTGGTGAGTTGATGATGAATCCCGATAGCAAATGCTCGCCTAACAAAAATGGGAATGAAATCTTCCCAGCTCACCAGAAGAGGTTCTAAAGGATAAATAGGTATAACAACCTCCAAAGGGGTAGGGGGAGGATAAGATGGATCCTCCAAAAAGAATGGGGAAGGAATGGTGCAGAGATAAACCCCCAGGGTAATGGACTAACTAAAGAAATCATCAATCCATACCCGATACTCCATTACGGGAAATATTGATCTGTTAAGCCCCCTGGTCAGAACAAAAGTGAGCAATTTTCTAAGGCAAGGATCGTCTAGGGTGTCCAAGTTATGAGGTTGCGAGATGGCCATAAGATCTAGGTTGGGTTTAATCAGCTCAGTGTCCATCCCTAACACTCTTTCTAAATCCTCAATTTCATCCCTAGCATTCCTTGCACCATCACATGTATCTTCTTGCTCTTCATCAGGAGTCACAATTTCGCTTTCAGATATAAGTGAATCAGAGGGTGACTTCGAAATGAATGAAGGCAGGTTGGAAGCAACAGATCTAGGGATTATCCTATCAATGTCATCCCCGGGTTTTTGTTCTTTACTAAAATCTTCCCCAGAGTCTATATGTGAATCCACATAAATCTTATAAATTGCTTCCAAATTTTCCATCATTTCATTATGAGGAGAAATATCATCAATGGGTGTGCTAAGGAAACCTAATTTGGTCAAATTTGTGACATCCTCAGGGGCTAACTCTTCAAATAAGACATAATCACCCTTAGTGTCACTCCAAATCTTGAATGTAGGTTCCTCATATAATTCATCTTCCTCCTCATCACATAATTCACCATATATTCGACGTCTAGAATCATTTAATATCTCAGCAGATCCCCTAGGGTGCTCTATCAGAGGTACATGGTTTACACTGGTAACATCAGACTCCTCAGATAGGTCAATTTCTTTAGGGTTAGGTTCCCTAAGGGTGGGCTTGGGTTCCATATTGTGATCAGAAGGGAGGGTAGGATTAACAACTTGACTTTGACCCACTTCATCAAATGTCACGAAAATACTATCATCTGGGTCAAGGTCTTCCAATGGTACCATCATTCCCTTCTTTTGACTCCAATATAAATCAAGTGGATACTCAAACTTATCATCATCTTCCTTGGGTTGCCACCTTTCTTCATCCAATGCATAGCTACTTTCATGTGTAACTTCCTCCCACCTAAGGTGTGGATCTCTTAAGGAAGTGTCATCTAATGGGGAGGTTTCAAAATTGATCCTCGAAAAGTAGCTATTCTCCCCAGAATTTCCCTCCAACTTAAAGTGTAGCTCTCCCATGGGAGATGCATCTATTGTAGAGGGGTGTACGTCATCCTCAGTGGGGTAGATTGGGTGGCTAATTTCATCTCTTTCTTGTTGGCCTGCTCTCGAAGATTCTCCTAACAATTCAATCATTTCATTTTGCATTTTCTGTATGTCCATCTTCAAAGAGGAGAGGTCATTTCTATCATGAGAGAAGTCAGGCTCAGGCTTATAGTACCCAGGAGTGTTTGTCCAACCATTATAATTTTTCAGGGAAGGTGGGTTGGGTATTTCTATGGTTATGTGGGATATTGGGCAAAGCAAATCCCGCTCCTAGGTTCTGCTCACTGATTTGGGGCTTAACCAGGCCAATACTCCTATAATAGGAGTAAAACGGATCCCAATGATTGTCATTATGTCCATCAAAGGATGGACCATCTCAGCGTCTGGGATCGAAGGATGCAGAGTGGGGGTGAGGGTGTGGGCAAGATGTGAAAGGATGAAAATCAATGTGGTCCATTCTAACTCACACCTCAATCAGAATTCCCCAAGCAAAACACAATTCAAAAAGGACCTTTTAGGTCTTTCCCAATTTAGGCTTTTGATTTTAAGTCAGATTGCAGGTGACAATACAATTTGTTCAATCAATTTACGTGCCTATTGTCGACCTATAGCTCGCCTAAGAAGACCTAGTTGGAGCTTAGGTGTTCTTCCCTAAATCTCAAATGGTAAAGCAACTCCAAAGATGGAAGATCGAGGGATGCAAGTAGGCCTAAGCCTTCCTTTGAAGCTGTGCTTTCGCGGTGCTTCTCAACTACCCCCAAAAATCCATGACAGGGTATCCCCCTCTTTGGATTTACAAAACATTTGATCTCAAGTTCCGAACACTTCAGAATCCAACGGTAGGAGGGCTCTTGTCCTAGTATTTCCAAACCTAAGGAATGTCTAGAAGCGTGCCATGGTGCAAGCGAAATAAGTGTGCATACAGCACAAAAGATTTTGAATTTTGAATCGCATGCCAAGTTTGAAAATCAAATCCTTGGTTTTTAAAATGTCCCTCCTTTAATTAGTCCTTTTTCTAGAAAATATGTGACCACTTGTTAGATTTATTCAGTACAGATTAGGTGGTCTTCGCATTAAGTCCTAATGCAATGCGTGATCAAGAATAGGATGCAAAGTAAGAAAATGCATATCTTGCTTCCAGCAATCAACAATGCAAGAATGCATGCAATGCAGAGAAATAAATCTAGAGGCTGCTCATACAGACCTAAATGGTTCATCCTAGGGGCAGGCAGCTTCTAGCAGGAAGCTCATTTTTTTTTATTTTTAAAACTACTTATGCACAAGCAAATAAAAGTAATCAATAAACTAAAAACCTAAATCTAAAGAAAAGGGAGCAGGCTCCCAAAAATTACCCAACACGGGCCCAAAAAAAAATCGGGGAACAAACCCCTCAAAATATACCCCAGAACAAGGGTTTCAAACAAAATGCAATGAAAAATTAAATCTAAAGTCTTAATTCTATTCTAATCAAATTAGCGACTAAATATACAATGATGTCCGTCGCGTCCTCGTCCTTCTCCTCCTTTTCAAAATAGCTCATCCAATTCTCCTCTGGCGATGTCAAGGATCGCCTCTCACAATGGCTGATTCTTGCACAAATTTCTCGCACAGAAAAGAAAATAATAAATGGTCAAATCACTGTGCAATTGACAAATAATCAAAATAAATTTAGGTGAAATTATTGCGTTTGTTGCCTCCCCGGCAACAGCGCCATTTGACGAGTCGATTATTCACTTTAAAGTCGTTTGTAGTTTTATGTGGTGGAAAAATCGTCCAATCAATATTTAAAAAGAAATAACCACTCGTAGAAGAGCAGGTCGTATCCACAGGGAGGCAATGACGTATTTAAATTCATACCGGTTAAAAATGTTTGTTCGTAGTTAGTTTAGACAAGAATCAAGCTAAAATTGCCTTCAGATTAAGGTTGAATCAAGAAATCATGCTGAAATAGCAATTCTTAATTACTAGAGGATATTTGTTGCAATGCAGAATCAATAAAATATCATTGAAAGTTGACAATGGCAGAAAATGTAATTATTAATGGCATGGTTACTGTAGCAAAATAGGGGATTTATTCCCCTTGGCCGTGCGCGAAGAAGAGTGGACGGCCAGACGTAGGAAGCTCGGAGGAAGTTCTTTAGACCGAGGGCTTCGAAGCGGTGCTGGCGGCGTGTCGCACGGTGGCCGGGGCCAGCCAGACGGAGCTCCGGCGAAGGTGGCTGCAAACGGTGCTACAGCTGCTATTGGCGGGAAGTGGTGCTGCTAGCGAACGCTGCTGCTAGAGTAGAGGTGGACTGCTAGCGAACGCGGAGGTGGAGCGTGAGAAGGCTGCAGCTGCTGGAGATGAAGCGGGATGCACACTGTTGGCGGAAGGCGCGGCAGGTGAGTGTGCGCACTGTTGGCGGAAGGCGCAACAGGCGAGTGTGCGCACTGTTGGCGGTGGGCGCGGGTGCGCACGAAGGCTGGAGGGCGTGCAGACGAACGTGGAGTGAGCGGGCAAGGGCTGCGGTTCAGGTGCTGAAGGTGAAGTGGGTGAGGGTGGTTGCTGTTGGAGTGGGGGGTGGGCTTCAGATGTCTGGGAAATTTCCCGAACGTCTTAACTGATCGAGAAGATGAAAATACAATGGCTACGGTGGTGGTTGTTGGTGACGACGGCGAGGGAGATGCACGCTGAGGTGCTCACAGTAATGTAGACGATCTCCGAATGGCGGTGTGGCCTGTCACACCACACGCCCACGGTGGTGGAGGGTCATCGCCGCGGTTGAGGCCGGCGGTGTGGAATGGAAGAGAGAAGAACTCTCTGCACAGTGGTGGGTCGGTGGTGGAGGCCTCCCCCGCTCGACAGCCTCTCTCCTCCTTTTGTAGCTGCCTGCACAAATTTGAATGGAGAGGCGGGAGCAGATCCACCTTCTCCGCTGATCCATGAATGTGGCTTTAGTGCAGCAGGAGGTGTTGCAGCGGCAGTCGAGCCATTGCTGAGAAGAAGAAGAATAAAGGATATTATTAAAATATTATGGTTATTTATATACAAACCCTCAACTTTTATGTTAACTAAAACAATGTACCTAATTGGTTAACTAATTAAATGAATGCCATTCTAAGCTAATTCTAAATGCATTTAAAATATGAATGCAATGCATGGATTATGTAATTAAATTAAAAATATGAATTAATCTATTTACATCCTAATTTATGCTAAATAAATGTTAGAATTAACCTAATGTCTAGGCACTTAAATACTTAAATAGCCCACAACTATGGGCTAATCGCGCATAAATTGGTTTCATCACATTAGCCATTCGCCTCAGTGAGCACGGGGTATGACCCCTTCTCTCTCCACATGCCACTCATGCTATCATCTGCTCCACCACGCGGGTTTGGGCTTGGGTCCAGATACCTGGTCCAGTTTGGTTCTAAAGGAAAGAAATTAGAGGGAAGAGAGTTTTGCAATTAGGATTTGTGCTTCCTCTCCTGCACTTGTGAGGCTCTTGTGCCTTGTGCTTACGAGACCCTTGTGTCTCTCTACTAGTGCCACTATGTCTTGGTCCTTTTATGGCCTTGAGGTTAAGGTGTTTGAAGCCATTTCTTGACATCTGGTGGGTTGCTTGCTTTGGTTCTGATATTGTAGACAAATTTGCTGACGTGGAAATTACTATAATTAGTGGTTGAGAGTTACTATTTATATATTTGAGTTTGAATTAGAGCTTAAACATTACGGTTAAATTGGTGGTTCAAACCACCACTTTAACCCCATCTTTTTACACTCTCACCCTTGATTTTATTGAGATATTATTCAACTATCTTTTGAGCTCTATTTTGATTATATTTTCATATCTTTCAGTGATTAGTGATTGAATTTGCTACATTTCTCCCTACGAACGACCTCGGACTCACGTGTGATTTTCGAGCACTTATAAATTTTAAATGCTGTATCATTTTTGTTTACTGTACTACAACGTGTATTTCTTAAAACTCGATGAAAATGATGCAACATGTGCTACTAACACTACAGCTAGTTCAACAGATCGAGTTTGAGATCTCTCACATACCAGGAACATAAGCCATATCTTTCGTCCCTTAACACATGGCCCCAGTGGAGCTATGAGAGTCCAAGGACCAGTTGTAGGAACTCCTAGAGATGGGTTTCATCAGGCTGAGTACCTCATCGTGGGGAGCGCTTTTGTTGTCTATGAAGAAGGATGGGACCTTGCTCCTTTGCATCAATTATCGAAAGCTGAACAAGATCACCATTGAGAATTGATATCCGTTGCCCCACATTGATGACCTATTCGACTAGTTGCAAGGTGCCAACACGTTTGCAAAGATTGATCTGTGATCAAGTTACCACTAACAGAGGATAAAGGAGCCCAATGTTCTAAAGTCATCCTTACAAACTTGCTTCAAGCACTACAAGTTTGGTAATGCCCTTTGGCTTGACCAATGCAACTGCAACTTTTATGGATCTGATGAACTGGATCTTTAGGCCTTTATTAGACTATTTTGTTGTGGTATATATCGATGATGTGCTAATATATTCCAGAGATGAGACACAGCATTGTGAGCACCTATGCCTAGTTCTAAAGATGCTATAGAGGCACGAGTTGTATGCCAAGTTCAACAAGTGTGAGTTTTGGATGACATAGGTATCCTTCTAGGCCATGTAGTGTCTAGAGCAAGGATAGTTTCTAATTGCTTGAAGGTGGAGGCAATGTTACAGTGGGAGTTAACTGAGACCATTATGGAGATCCAAAGCTTTTTTAGACTGGTAAGTTATTACCAAAGGTTCGTCAAGGGATTTTCTCATATAGAATTTCCCTTGACCAGATTGACACAGGAAGACTCTCCTTTCTGTTAGTTCAACTACTCATATATAATATTTTGATGATTTTACAAAATGTAGAAAATGAAATAATAAATAAAGCGTAGCATATTGTTTTCTCTCTATAATAACATATTTGCAGGAATTCAAAAAGCTTTCCAAGACGGGAGATTAAAAGCGTGAAGACGAGTAGCAAAAGTATTAGGTCTTAGGCTTTTTTCATGTAAACTTTCAAAGGTTGTAATTTTCATGTTATTTGAGTCTAGAAATATTGTAAAGAGCCCCCAAACATAACCTATAAATAGCTAACTTAGGCTCTCTACACTTAGGATAAATTAGAAACAAAAAACCCAACACTTATACTTTTATCAGACGTCCATTAAAAAGTCCAGACGTCTGATTTTCCATAATAAGACGTCTGACATATGTATCAGACGTCTAATTTCAAATATTTCTGGCTTCCTTCATCTCCTCATAAACATCAGTCGAAGGACTTCACTTTCAGACGTCGATTATTTACCCAGACGTCCTCATACTAACCGTTAGACTTTTTATCGGCAAAAACAATTTCTAGACGTCTTGACACACTTACAGACGTCTGCCTTTGAACCGTTGGCCATGATTTTCTGTGCGTATCTGTCTACGGCCACATAATCTTTTGGCAGAAGCAAGAAGGAAGAGTATTTTGGATTCCAGACGTCTGGTAATGTCCTCAGACGTCTGTAACGACGTCTGATCCTCTAAACCTAGAACCCTGTTTGGATCCGATGATAACAGGAACGAATGCACCATTCATTAGACGTCCAGTAAAATCATCAGACGTCTTATGACATAATATCAGACGTCCTTCTTTTGATCCAATAGAGTCCGTTAAGGATATCCTGCAATAATAGACGTCCTTCTTTTGATCATGGGGGCAAGTTTGAAAATTCCTTGTTTGATGATTTTTGTCTAGAGCACGGTATTGCTCATGAGTTCTCTTTTCCTCGAACACCTCAACAAAATGGGGTGGTTGAGAGAAAGAACCGTACTCTTCAAGAATGTGCTCGAACATTGCTCATAGACTCGGGGTTACCGAAGTATTTTTGGGCTGAGGCGGTTAACACGGCTTGTTACGTGTTAAATCGCACCTTAATTCGATCCAGATTGCGAAAAACTTATTTTGAACTATACTATGGGAAAATACCCAAAATTAGTTATTTTAAAGTTTTTGGATGTCGATGTTTTGTCTTGAATACCCGCTCTAATTTAGATAAATTTGATGCCAAAGGTGAAGAAGCCATCTTTATTGGTTACTCCTCACGTAGTAAGGCATATCGGGTTTTTAACAAGACCACATTAACAGTGGAGGAAACCCTTCATGTCTCCTTCGATGAATCTCCTCATTCCTCCATTGACCGAGTCAATATGGATGATGAAGATGATTCTACTATTGATGTGTCTAACATTCCAAACTCCAATATCCATAATCTTCCAAAAGATTGGATATATCAAAGGGATCATCCCGAAAGTCAAGTCATTGGAAGTGTTTCTGATGGCGTTAAAACCCGATCTCGTTTTAGTTGCACCTTTGGTCTCTCCGCCTTTGTATCTCAAGTTGAACCGAAGAGTGTCGAGGAAGCATGCTCCGAAGAAACTTGGATGATGGCCATGCAGGAGGAACTCAATCAATTCCAAAGGAATGAAGTTTGGGATCTAGTACCTAAGCCTGAAGGGCAAACGATAATAGGTACCAAATGGGTATTCCGAAACAAGTTGAATGAATCCGGTATAGTTATTCGAAATAAGGCTCGGTTGGTAGCACAAGGGTACAACCAAGAAGAAGGAATTGATTTTGATGAGACCTACGCTCCCGTAGCTCGACTCGAATCAATTCGCATGCTTCTTGCTTATGCCGCCTTTCTTGGCTTTAAACTCTTTCAAATGGACGTTAAGAGCGCGTTTCTCAACGGATTCATTAAGGAGGAAGTTTTTGTAAAACAACCTCCTGGTTTTGAGTCTCATGATAAGCCTCATTTTGTCTACAAATTAAACAAGGCACTATATGGTCTAAAGCAAGCTCCTAGAGCTTGGTATGAAAGGCTCAAAGAGTACTTGTTAAATGCAAAATTCTCTATAGGGGAAGCTGATTCCACATTATTCATTAAAAGAAAAGGAAAAGACATTTTATTAGTTCAAATATATGTAGATGATATTATATTTGGTGCTACTAATGAATCTATGTGTAGAAAGTTTTCAGAAATTATGCAGGAAGAATTCGAAATGAGTTTGATGGGTGAACTCAAGTTTTTCTTGGGCTTGCAAATCACTCAGCTCGAGATTGGAACCTTTGTGTGTCAATCTAAATACACAAAGGAGATGTTGAAGAGATTTGATATGAACAAAAGTAAAGGGAAGAACACTCCTATGAGTGTCACAACTTCCTTAGACTTGGACGAATCAGGTACGCCCATAGATCAAAAGCTCTATCGTAGCATGATTGGATCTTTACTATATTTAACTTCCAGTAGACCTGATATTTTGTTTAGTACCTGCTTATGCGCTAGGTTTCAATCAAATCCTAAACAATCACACCTAAATGCTGTAAAACGAATATTTAGATATCTAGTTGACACATCTGATTATGGCTTATTCTACCCTAGGAGTCCACAATTCAACTTAGTTACATATAGCGATGCGGACTACGCAGGTAGCCGCACTGATAGGAAAAGTACTAGTGGGACGTGCCAATTCTTAGGCGAATCACTAGTCTCTTGGTTCTCAAAGAAACAATCTAGTGTAGCTTTATCAACTACAGAAGCAGAATACATAGCCGCTGCACTAGCATGTTCCCAAGTGCTTTGGATGAAAAGTACTTTGAAGGATTTTAACCTGATATTTAATAAGATAAAAATATTATGTGACAATACTAGTGCTATCAACCTCTCGAAAAATCCCGTACATCACTCTCGCACAAAACATATTGATGTTCGACATCACTTCCTAAGAGACAATGTACTTAAGGGAGAAATCGAAGTTGAATTTATTTGTACTGAACTGCAGTTAGCTGATATTTTCACTAAACCTTTGAATTATGATCGCTTTAATTATATACGTAGGAAACTAGGCATATGTAAGCTAAGTGATATTTGAAGAATTTAGTGTTTTAATGGAACCTCTTTTGTCATGAGCATAGATTGAACCTTGATTTCTCTAAGCCTTCATTCAAACATCCAAATGCACACTCTGTCCAATATCAGACGTCTGATTAAATAATCAGACGTCTTATACATTAGAATTCGTCGTCTAAACATCTGGCACAGACGACGATTTTATATATAACAAAACAGTAATATCAGACGTCTAGTATGAAACGCAGACGTCTGAACTGTCGTCCAAATGTGTTGACAGACGTCTATCTCGGAGACAGAACATGTACTGCCTGTCGGACGTCTGAATATATGGCTAGATGTCGTATGAATCGTCTGACAGGAAAAACGGACGACCCTGTAACTTTAAACGAAAATCCAGGAAGGTCTGTCTGCAGAAATCGGACGTCTAATATTAAATTTAGACGTCTTCTTTGCCGTCTGAGTAAGAAATCAGACGACAACCTGGAGAATAAATCTTTTTGCTGGGGAGGATTCCTGCAGAAATCAGACGTCTATATTAGAATTAGTCGTCTGATTATTCGTCTGATGAATAAAACAGACGTCTCCCTGAAATGGGAAAAAATTCCTCTGCCAAATCCCGACATCTGACATCGTTGACAGACGTCTGATCGGGGAAAAATCTGCGCGTCGCGGCTTTTCTCTGGACGGTTTGAGATGCAAATCTCCCCAACTTCAGGGGGAGACTTGCTCGGTGACCTTGGGATATAAAATCCCCTTCGCAAAGGTCCCACTCTCCTGTCCAAAATCCCTACCCCACACGATCTGCGCGCCGCTCTCCCTCACACCCGACGGCCCACAGCAGCAGCTGGCGAAGTTCTGCTCGCAGCCAGACGACCGTTGCGCCTCTTCGACGACTGACGGAACTGCTGCTCCTCTGCGCGCGTCGTCCCTGCCTCTCGACCGCTCATTTGGAGGCTTCCCTCCTCCCGTGGGTATACCCTCTCAATGCCTAGGGCATTTTCATACTCATTTTACCCACGGCCTTGTAGCATCTAGTTCACTTCTTGATTCACTTGACCTACATGTGCATTTCATTGTCAGCCCTAACCCTCGGTCAAGAAAACCTTCTTAGCCCTAGCTGCATCTTCCATGGCAAGGGTATTACCTCATGAGGATCAAGCCGACTTTTTAGTGGCTTGCATCCAAAGGTATATTGCCACAACTACATGGCAGGTTGTATTGCCTCAAGGCATACTGCCACATATTTTTTTCATGATGATTACAGTGTTTCAAACTATGTTTTGGGTGAATGTTGTTTGGTTGAATGGTTGTTTCTTTTTTGCAGGTATTCCATCCTCAACTCACCACTCTTTTCTCCTAAACCTAACCACCCATTCCACCAAATATGCCTCCCCGTAGGAAGCAAGTTGAGGGATCTTCCAGTTCCTCTTCCACTTTTTTGGCAGATCAATTGCGGGGTGACATCGCTAGGCAGCGATTTCGTCGTTTCGCGAATGCCAAAGTTAAATGCCCTCGTTTTATTGTTTGGAATGATTTTGCCCATTTGAACCTTCGGGAACACTTCCAAACTCTCCATCTTTTCCAATATTTTGACCGTCAATTCCACTCCGGCATTGGAACTCTTGGTGTGTTCCCTGATCTTTGCCGTCTCTTTTATGCCAACATCGTTGAGGACTACAGCAACGATGAACTTGAACTCCATACCCGCCTATTTGGTCGTGAAATACACATCACATCTGAAACTATCTCTGACCTTCTAGCCATCCCCAATGAGGGAAATGATTTCAATGACATACTGAGGCAATACGACCCTGAAATCATCAATCAAGAGTTAGTTCTCCCGGAAAAATATGCTGAAAACCTTGGCACTCTACCGTGCAAAAATCTCAAACCCCTTCCACATCTACTCTCTCGCATTTTTGGGTGGGACCTCCTAAACAAATCAGGAGGTTTTGATTACATCTCACGCCAACACAAGGCTCTCCTTTTTGCGGCCGTTCGTCATATTCCTTTCAATTATTGCCGCCTCATTGTTCGCGTCATGAATGAGGACCATGGGGCATCACTTCCGTTTGGGTCTATTCTATCCAAAATCTTTTCATCCCATCGGATTTCCATAACTGACCAAGCAGTTGACAAGAAAATTGAGCCTTACAACCGGGCCACAGCCGCCAAGATGCATATACTTAGAGAACATCTTGAGCCCGCCGACGAACCCATGGAAGAAGAGCCCCTTCCACCCTTTCCAGACTTCCATGAACCACGGCCCCTTCAAATAGAAGCTCCCCGCTCGAGCTTTGATGAAGCATGGGATCCAGCCACAGATTCCCTCTCCTCCGGCATCTCCCTCCTGCTGCGTCGAACCGGCGAGATGTACACCTACATGGGAAGCATGCGCCGCGACATCGACGAACTTAGATCAGATGTTCAAAATTTGCAGATAGGACAAGGACCCGCTCGTCGCTGCCGCCGCCAAGATCAAGAAGAATAATTTTAGTGCTTCTATTTTTCTGTCTTTTATTCTAAGTTTGTATTAAGAGGCCTTGACCCTCTGCTTAATATTTTTGGGAACAAATAGCTAGTCCATGCTTAAATATTTCTATTCCTAATCAATTTTCCTTAATGCCTTATCATCTTTTAAACATGCAATTTTATTCACGCACTCTACTTTGTAGATATTACTCTTGTAGTTTGGATTTTGACTCCCTTTAAACAACCCTTCATGATGATATTCAAAAAGGGGGAGAAGAATGTAGGTAAGAAATTAAGGAATAATAAATAGATAAAGGCTATCAAGTACAACCTTTAGGGGGAGGAAAGAGGAACCTACAGCTATATTTTGAAAATCATCAAAAAGGGGGAGATTGTTAGTTCAACTACTCATATATAATATTTTGATGATTTTACAAAATGTAGAAAATGAAATAATAAATAAAGCGTAGCATATTGTTTTCTCTCTATAATAACATATTTGCAGGAATTCAAAAAGCTTTCCAAGACGGGAGATTAAAAGCGTGAAGACGAGTAGCAAAAGTATTAGGTCTTAGGCTTTTTTCATGTAAACTTTCAAAGGTTGTAATTTTCATGTTATTTGAGTCTAGAAATATTGTAAAGAGCCCCCAAACATAACCTATAAATAGCTAACTTAGGCTCTCTACACTTAGGATAAATTAGAAACAAAAAACCCAACACTTATACTTTTATCAGACGTCCATTAAAAAGTCCAGACGTCTGATTTTCCATAATAAGACGTCTGACATATGTATCAGACGTCTAATTTCAAATATTTCTGGCTTCCTTCATCTCCTCATAAACATCAGTCGAAGGACTTCACTTTCAGACGTCGATTATTTACCCAGACGTCCTCATACTAACCGTTAGACTTTTTATCGGCAAAAACAATTTCTAGACGTCTTGACACACTTACAGACGTCTGCCTTTGAACCGTTGGCCATGATTTTCTGTGCGTATCTGTCTACGGCCACATAATCTTTTGGCAGAAGCAGGAAGGAAGAGTATTTTGGATTCCAGACGTCTGGTAATGTCCTCAGACGTCTGTAACGACGTCTGATCCTCTAAACCTAGAACCCTGTTTGGATCCGATGATAACAGGAACGAATGCACCATTCATTAGACGTCCAGTAAAATCATCAGACGTCTTATGACATAATATCAGACGTCCTTCTTTTGATCCAATAGAGTCCGTTAAGGATATCCTGCAATAATAGACGACCATAGTAAAAATCAGACGTCCTGTAAGACGTCTGATCTTATATTTAGACGTCTGATGTTGCTGTCAGAATCATCATTGCCCTGATTTTGTGTGGATTTCGTCCTAAACTCTTGGGATTTGTCTCCAACGGCTAGAAGAGCTCTCCCAAGTGTTCTTGAAGGTTCCAAACTTGCCTATAAATAGACTACAACTCTTCTTTGGCAAAACACACCTCTTGAGATACAATTCCATTAGAAAAATCTCTTGCTCACTACTCTAAGCTCCATCTTGCCCTTGTGCTGTGCTAATACTCTGATCAAAGGGCAAATCCATACTCCCGGCTCGCTCCGTTCTACAAATCATCAGGGAGTTCTTTTCATGCTTAGTAGATAAGAAAGCAACTAAATAATTGGGGTGCTCTATAGGTGTTATTTTTACTTGTTAATTTCTGTATTTTGGGTATCCGGCCTGTCGGGTCCCCGTCTCTTCATCTTGAAGAGAGAAACCTCCGTTTAGGGATCGGAGGTGGGAATTGTAATTGAGGTACACTACCCTCGTTTAAGTAGTGTGGTTAGTGGATTGATCACCTTGTGATCGAAAATCCTAAGTCAAGAGATTGGCTTAGGTGGTGGTTTTCACCCATCTTGGGTTTCCACCTAAAAATAATTGAGTATATTGTGTGATTGAATTTGTTGTATTACAATACAATATAATTTCACTATTCACCCCCCCTCTAGTGCAATTTCACTTTCAACTAAATAGAGAACTCTGAGCAAAGCTTACGTACGCTCAAGGAGAGGCTTACTACGACTCCTACCCTTACCATCCCCTCATGCAATGGTGGATACGTGGTGAATTCAAATGCATCACACTAGGGGTTGGGGTTTGGTTTGATGCAAAGATGACAAGTGATAGCATATACTTCTGACAACTGAAGTCACATAAGTGGAACTACCTCACCCACAAGTTGGAGTTAGCAGACTGTGAGATTTCACCAATTATCATCATAGTCAGTTTACTTTGAGGTAGCACTTCTTTTAGTAGCATTGGAGTTGTTAGACCTTGTAACGACCCGATTCCCAAATCCCTACAAGACACGAGAATCGGACCGACTCGACTAATCCCAAGACCCAGTTGCCCAACGAGAAGTAACCAAAAGAACAGTAAAATAAACCACATTCACCATGTATATAACTAGCAGTACCAAAATACAGCAGTAAGGAAAAGAAATACTACAGTATGCACCACCACAATAGAAGGGAAATATACATAACATAAAGTTTTCAATAAAGAAAGTACAGGGAGTAACAAAAACTACTCACTACAGTGGAAGAAAAGTACAGAAGTACTACAGGTAACCCTACTGGACCCTACTAGGCCCAGTGTCCTCTGCAGCCGCTAACTCTGGCTGCTTAACACCTGGTCCTGAAAAAAGTAACGAGGGTGACACGTCAGCGAAACGCTAAGTAGAGTGGCAACTTAAAAGCTAAAGAAGCCGTAGAGTGTACAGTAGCTGTTATATTTTAGTTTCTTTATTTATGTCTTTCTATTTATTCACTATTGATTTATTTCTCAGATCCTTCTCTTGATCTTGAATGTTCCTCGTGGGAACGATCTTGATTGCAGTCTTTTCCGAAAAGTAGAAGTAACACGTGGTGCTCTCCTGGCCGGGAGAGTCCCCCGTGGTGGTCCTACCCTCAGTCAACCACCCCAAGGTCGCTGACAGACGTAACGGTGACTACGGCACACGCGATAAGCGCACGAGTAGCTACCCCGCACTGGCACGCTGTCAGTCATTTCCGTTAACGGGTGCGCCCAAAGCACAGCACGTAACCAGTATAGGGCAGAGCCCTCTCAGTAACAGGGGTCCAACCCCTCCACAGTCCGCGCACCCTCGCCTGACTACCCTGGTTTGCCCAGTGGGCCTAACAGGTCGGTGCAGGAGAGCTAGCAGAACCCCAGGACCCGTGGGGCAGCTAGTGCTCTCCCTAGACTAGTAGCTCTCCTCGGTACTGCGTACGCGAGGGCCAGCAAGTCGGTGTAAAGTGGCCAAACCCACCCTGGTCTCAACCTGAGGGCGGCAAGCTCCCCTCTACACTAAGAGGTAATACGTGCTCTCTTTGGTTCCACGTACCCAAGAGACAACACACTTCCACGTGTTACTTTCTCAGTTCCATTCCATTCTCTTTCCAAGAGTTCTACTCCTAATTCCCCATGGAGTTCATGTTCTTTTTGTTTGGCCATTTTGGGTTTCACCGTTCCAGCTTTATATTTATATAACCCATGTTCTTAATTGTATTTAATCATTCATAACAGGCAGCTGTTAATCAATTTACAGGCAGTTATCATTTCCTTTCTACTTTTCCAAGACAGCAATATTATATATTCCACTAGTTTTCCAGTCCTAGGATTCATGTCGTACCCTAGGATCTATCATTTAAATCTAGTTTTCCAATCCTAGGATTCATGCAATACCCTAGGATCTATCATTCAATCTAATTTCACAGTCCTAGGGTTCATGCAATGCCCTAGACTCTATTAATTGTTTCATAATTGTAACAGTTTTGTTAAATAAATTAAAAAGCCACTCTACCAGCGAGATCGGGAGTACTGGAGGCGTGGTCGGTAATCCCGCGCTCCTCCGCAATCCCCAAGACTGCAACGGAACGGGGCCCTAACACAAGGATCATTCACAAGGTATTTCTCAGAATAGTACACAATTACTGTAAATGGATAGAGGAATTAATTCTGGAAAGAATGCAACTCGAAACGCGGAAAACGGACTCCGAACGGGCCCTAAACGGGTCAAAAACGAAGAATCTGTCCAAAATCAGACGTCTGGAACCTCTTCCAGACGTCTTAAAAGGTGGATCAGGTCGTACCTCAGTCTGCACAGTCCTTCAGACGTCCAGAAGCCTACTGGATCATCTGAAGTCAGTTTCTAGACGTCCGATTGTCACCCCGGACATCTGGAGGTCCTCTCCGTCGTCTGGTACTGTGGCCAGACATCTGATCCGCGTGGGATGGCAAGCCCTCGCGCCCTCCCGAACAACACCTGCTCACACACACAATCGCTCTCATCACGAAAAGGCTCAGAGAACGTGGCGGACGGCTGCATGGCCGTACACGCGTTACAGGAAGGAGGAAAAATATTGTACCTGTCAGACATCTGGATCTTCCTCCAGACGTCCTTCGCTTCATCTGGACGTAAGTCCAGATGTCTGATTCTGGGAAATTTTCCCAAAATCAGCACCCGGTTCATCCTCCGCCCGCGACGCACAGCCGCGCCGCGCCGCATCCCCCTGCTGCCCGAGCTGTAGCAGCTCCTCCGCGACACCCCATGCCTATTGTTCCCCCTGCCGGCCGGCTCTAGCTCCCCCGGCAAGCTCGCACCTCCTCGGTTGAGCTTCTTCTTCCTCTCGCAACACTCCCTCCCACATGCCCACTGCAGCTGCTGCTGTGCCCTCGCTCGCTTGCTCGCAGGGTGAAGGAGAAGAGAAGACGGTGGAGTGGGGGTGAGGGAGAGGGGGAGCGCTCTTATAAGGCATCTGCGGAAAGAGAGAGAAGGAAAGCGACACCTGCAGGGAGAGGAAACGAAGGCTGTGGGTTCAGCGCGCGCAGACGCGAACCCGTACGCCGAAAAAATTTATTACCAGATGTCTGGGAAGGGTTCCAGACGTCTTAAACTACTTCTGACGCCCATGATCGTAACAGACCTTTTTCTTCGTCGGGTGATGTGTTTCCATCCTGTATGGGAGTCATTCCCGCTTGTACCACACTTTTGTTTTAGTTTATTTTTTCTGCATTATTGTTTCTTCTTTTATTGTAGTTTGTGAATGAAAATGCAAGTGTTCAGATATTTCTTTAATTTTTTTACTATTACTGATTGGTTGATGCGCATATGTTTCTTGTTGGGAAACGTCGTAGCGAATCAAGTTAGGTCCAAATTTTCCATCTCAGTCTCTCGATGCTCTCTTTTGCTCATGTAGTTTCCTATTGACTTATGACCATGAGTATAGTGGGTCCGCGAGGCTGCACCCAATCACACTACCGTGGTCATTTTTGTTTTGAGGTAGGTTTTATGGTAGTTGTAGTTTTTTCCTACTTTTATAATACCTTAAATTAGATCCTTATTCCTTAATTCTTATTTCCATTTCTGATTTTAAATGTGAAATAGACTGTTATATAATTTCCTTTCTACTTGTTGATGCGGAAAATCGTCGCAAAAGGATTTGAGTTTTGAAAACCTGGCGTTGTAGCATGATTTGAGAGAAAAACCTTCAATAGATAATTTAATCAAAACTCAAAAGGAATTCCGGGTCGAACACAAGGAGGCAGACATTTGATCAAAAATTACATTTGATTTGTTGTCATGAAGCAAATTAGCCGGTCGAATTAAATCTAAACTAGCTATCTAAGTAAAGAATAATTAATAAAAGAGAGAGAGAGAGAATAAACATGGATTTCATAATCATAGAGTAATGTTCATTACAACTAATCATTATACTAAACAGTTGGAAATATTACAACTAGAAAGTGGTAAATCTACTCTAGAAAGTAGTAAAGAGAAGGGAGGTGAAAAATTATCCTCCTCGACGGTTGCTTGGAGGACGAGCCGCGTTGACGGAGCACCTGGAAGAACGTGGTGAGATGCTAGACGAAGGAGAATGATGGCAGACGATGGAGAACAGGTCAGGGCGACATCGCAATGGGATCCGTGATTACGTGTTTCACTCAACTCAGTAATTAAGTTAATTTCACTTAATTAAGAGTAGAAGAAATCGCTTAGGTTAACTCGAAGTTGTGTCGGTTATGTAGTATAGGGTCGAATTAACCTAATATTTTAGAAATTTTTACTGGTTGAGTCCAGGTCGTTCACTGGGAGGCATAATAATTTTTCTCCAAATTCACTAATTTCCTTTTATCTCTTTAAGTTTAGGAAGTAAAACTAGTTTAATTTTAAAAACATGAATTTTGTCAAATATTTAAACTATGAAGAACATACAAAATTCCATATGCAAACATATTTACTCAAAATGTTATTCTTTATTAACAAGTAAACATGCTATTTTTTTCTAATTTTATTTCATTAAAGCAATTAGAAAATTATCCAACTAAAGCATGCCTTTTACAATTAAGAACAAAAAGTAAAAGTATGCAAAAATTCATTTAAGTTTTCATCTCTCTACAGCCTCTAATCTTCTTCTCTTTCTTTCTTGTTTCTTCTCTCTCTTTTATTTTCTTCCCTGTCGAGCTCTCTTTCTTCTTATGTTGTTCCTGCCTTCTCTTCTTCCCTTAGTTTCTTTCTTTTGTTCCTTAGTCTTTCCTTAACACTTCTTAGCATCCGCACTCCTTTCTTCCTTAGCCTTTGCATCCTTCAGCACTTAGCTTTCTTCAGCAGCTTCTCTTTCCTTAAGCTTTCAGCTGAACCGGGTTTTTCTTTTTTACTTTTTAAACCAAAAGTTCTTGTATTTGCGGTGAGATCCTTTCGAGGATACACAGCACCCTGAGACCAGGGTGGGACCAGACCCTACTCGATCCTTGCCTAATCTCGATTAGGTTTGTTGTGGTTTATTTATTTGTTGGTTCACATTATCGAGCCGCATCGGCTCAACCCGGCCTCCCTGGCCAAACTCACGCCCTCGCAGGGCACATATTCACATTCGCACACAAGCCCCCAAGGGCGCACACACCCGCAGGCCAATGCCCACACACTCATATACAATGCTCAGATCAGAGCAGAATTGGAACCGCTGCGCCTTCCGCTTGACGACTGCATAGCCATAGGAACAAAAGAGTTTTATACCCAGGCATGCGCTCGTGGATATCCGAGGTGGGACAAAGTTAACCCTTCCAGACCCGAATTCAATTGATCACAACTTCCTACCCAGATCTCCAAATTCGATGATTTAAAGTTCGTTGGAAAGCTCTAAGGGTAATCTATTCAATTTTAAGGTCAATTTAATGTTTTATTGATGTTTAGCTCTTCAATTTAAGGGATGAAATCAGGGGTTTCTACGGGTTTAATAACAAGCCTGGAAATGTTTTTAACTCAGGGAAGTCCTCAGATGGACTTATCTCATCTATTTAAAGTTCTGTATACATTATATAAACAATTCTGCTTCAGTTAGGATGGATTTAAAGCTCTTGAGACTTACAGAACCTACAGAGAAGCTTTTCTCTTCTCTGAAAACTTCAGAGATTAATTTTCAGATATTAATTTGTGCAACAGACACTTTAAATTGTTCCTAATCTATTCAGATTAATTCTAAGGGCTTTAACTAATCAATCTGAGCAGGTTTTAGATTTGAATTTCAACAGAACAGTGCTTTTGTTGGTTTGGGTTCAAGAGTAACCCAACCTAACAGGAACAAAATTTTCACTAAAAACATCATCTGAGCTAACTTAAATCGATTTCAGATCATCAATTGAGATTCCAGAAACAACTTCCACATCTCAATTCCTCAATTCAAGCTCAGAACACCATTATCAAACTCAAGTTTGACTGTAGAAGCTCGAAATTTGATTTTTTGTTTAAAGCTTCTTCCTAAGAAATTAACACATCAATTAGAGTCTCTTCATCATCTGGAACTCACTCAGATCTTCATATTTGAGTTCTGTCCTTAATTCCTAGGGATCCAGACTCGCCACCTGGACTAAAATAGGTGTTTGTCCGACAGGATTAATCAGTGTTAGTTACAGTGTTTTAAAAGTTAAAATAGCTTCAGTGCATCGCACTGAGGCTTCTTAGATCCTTAAGTGTTTCTTAAATCCCTTACAACAGTCTTCTCCAACTCACCGGAGTTGGGGAAGATGAAGTTAAATCTTAAGCTCCAATGAATGAAACCTCAAACAAATTTCTTAAAAATGATCAGTAATCCTTATTTTATTGTTCTGGAGCTTCACAGCAATTTTAAGAGGTTGCAAGTCAACTTTGACTCGCCGAAGCTCGCTGGAGCTCCGGTGAGTCCAGAAAATACAAAATTCCTGTACAGATTAACAAAATTAACTATTTTTGATCAAAAAATGATTCTGAGGTTTCAAGGAACCTCTTTATCACATTAAATTCCTCGTTTGTTCATTGAAATATAAGGTTTGACAGTAAGCTTGTTTCTTAAAAGATTGATTGGTTTAAGCTCAGGACTTGATTTAACTACTCGATTGAGAAGTTAAATCAAGTCAACAGACGTTATTAATCATAAATATATGTTTAATTTATAATTTGAAATGTTCCTGAGCTGCCATGGACAGCGAACTCAGAAACTTAAATTAAATTTGGGCATTTAATTATAGATGATAGTAATAGGTAATATAAAGTCGATTAGGGTTCATTAGTGATGGAAGGCGATGAAAGAACCCAGTGAAAGTGGAATTTGGCCGACTTCTGTCACCATGGACAGTGAAGTAGTCAGTGAAGGTGAGATATGAATTAGGCGTTTGGTGATCTAATTAATCGATTAAGTGGATTAGAAATGAACATGGAAGTTAAAAGAAGGTGAACAGTGAGTTAAAAGACAAAATTAAGATCTCTGGTGAGCTCAAGGAACTCGCCGGAGCTGGAAGAGATGAAGCTAAATTCTATAATTACTCTAACCTAACTAACTAAACTAACTAACTAAGCTAGCCTACTCCTACTCCTAGTCTACTGTTACCTGGACGAAGGGGTCAATAGGGTTTCGCCGAAGTTTCATAGCGGACGACGAAATCAGAGGGTTGAAGAAAGAGCTCCAGCGGGTGAATTTGAGGTGGAGTGGAGGAATCCTAAGGTCGGCACCTTTGTCAAAGGTGCGGAAGACCATGACGAATTTCCTTAGCTACTTATGATGGTCGGAGGAAGTTGGAAGATGGAATGGGGTTTCGACGGAGGTTTGGAAGAATAGCCTATTGGGTCGGCTGCAGTATTAGAAGAGGGAAGGGAGCCAACTTACTAAAATCAAATGTGAGAGGGGGTATTTATAGCATTTTGCGGCGAAGAGAGGGGCGGGGTCTGCCCGAAGAAGAAGCTCAAGGAGCTTAACCTCCGTCGTTGTCTCCGACGATGGTGAGGTTAACTCCCACTGATAAATAGGATTTTCGGTTAATCCAAACCGTTGGATCAAGTGGAGGTGGTGAGCGCAAGCTGCAAGAGCTTGGGTAAAGAGGAATGATGTCGGCAGGGCGGTGCTCGCGTGGTAGGATGACTCTCTGCCACCAGCCGTTCGTTTGGCTGGAGAAGAAGAAGAAGAAGAAGAAGACGAAGAGGGATCTAGAAGTAATAAAAACTAAGGACCTATGTGAGAAATAAGGACTCGACTATAATGAAAATTAAGGACTAAAATGTAAACCCAGGTTTTGAAGGTTTATTTTAATTTAAATCTTTTTCAACTTTTTATATATATTAGTAAATAAGGTAAATATTATGTTTACACCTTGAATTTACATATTTGACCTTTCTAGATTAATTTATTAGATTAAGTAAAATTACTTAAGTTATTACATACTTAGGTATACATTATATTTAAGTTACTTATCTTATTAATTAAGGAAATGATTAGTATGATTTCGAGTCCAATTATTATCTAAATTATTAATAATGTTATTTGAATGATAAAATGTCATTTTTAACTTATTTTAAGGTCCTTAACTAAATATCCCTTATTCTATAATTAACCCTTATATATTCATAACCTTAGCTAATTAACTAGGAAGACTAGTTAATTAGGGGCAATTAAAGATCATGATGAGTATCTCATCAATCCGCTTCCCGAACGGCGATGAGAAGACAACCGCAGGATGCTCCACGAAGGAGGTGAGAAGATAGAAAATTATTTTTGTAACTCTAATGGAGCATCCCGGGATTGGGACCAACTCATAGAGCCATTGAGGGGGCAAGAGAAGAGAGGAAGGGATGAAGGATTTGAGTGGTAGGGGTCTCCTTTTATAGTTGTAGGGATTGAGGAAAATTTAATCAATTTACGCTTTAAAACATTAATTCAAGGTCTTTAGTGATGGATTTAAATGTCACTAAAGACCCCAAACGTAGGCTTAGTGCACGTGCACCCATTGCCTTCTCACCTTCTGCCTTCTTCAACGTGCACCCAGGATCTCGCGATCTCAGCAGTCCGATCGTGAGATCGGACGGCTTAATCGCACCACGCCTCATCGCGCACCCACATCAAATCACACGTGCATGGCACGTCCGATGGAGCACTCACGATCCGTGCGATCTGGTGACGCCACGTGGCCACTCCTGTCGCCGTTCATCCTCAATCCAACAGCTACAATTGGCCCACACACGCTTGCGCCTTCAATTTGGCGTGCATGCGATCTTGAACACACGACCATTCCGTCGCCCATAAGTGCATGACCAACGCGTCATCGGCTCGGATCGTTGCACAGAGGAAATGGCCATGAGCTCTTGCAGGCGTTGGATCTTAATCCAACAGCTGAGATCAATCGATCGGATTTGAGGAGAGAGAGTCAGCGGCGGGTCCTTGGGTCGGTTAGGCGGTTGAGATGGCACCACATGGTGCCATCTTGGCCGTCCATCTTCTATGTCTTGTAGATGGTCCACAGATGTCGAATTCAATCAATTTTTGCTTCGTTGGGTTGCGATCATCCATCTGAACCCATCTGTGTGATCAGATTTGTCATATGAAGTACAAATTTACACCACCTAGCCCCTTGACCTTAGTTCTTTCTCGAACTGCATTTGATGTTACGAAAGTTCGATCGGGACGATCTTGGAGTCGTCAAACTCCGATCGTCGCCCTGATCAGATCCGTATGATTGGATCTTCAATCTGAGGCCCCGATATGATATTGCCCTATTACCTGACCATAAAAAGTGAAAATTAACCTAAACTTTATACAGCCTGATCTAAATGCATGATGATGCATGTTATGCAATATTTATAATGTATGATGCAACTATACGTCTAAGAATATGCAAAAATAGGCGGTTTATGTGATATAAACATGTTTACATAACTACTTTACTATTGCTTAGTCATGTTGGGTGTATACTTATTATTAAACAATGAATTCTCAATCCGGTCTGAGCTTAGATGTAATGACTTGACCCTCTGGGGTCGGGTTGTTACAGTAATGGGCAAACTTTGTGAGGTACTGGAGTGAAAGGAGAAGGCAAAGCCACAACTTCTCCCTACCCCAACCTTCGACCATAAAGATGACCAAGTACATGGTGTTGTATGGTTGTTGTAGCAAATTCTCAACACAACTGATTAAGGTTATTAGTCCTAATTAATGGTGTTAAAATTTATGCTTAAGCTACCTTGCTTAATGAATGTATCATTATTAATTATAGTATAGGGTGCAAGACAACCTATCATTTAGAAAATTTACTTTTAATTGATTCAGTCCAGGTTGTTCACTAAGAGGCTCGCTAATCAATCACCATTTTATTCTAAATTAACCATTATTATTAACTACTTAAGTTAATTACTACTTTACATAATTTATTTACTTATTATATTACTATTACTTAACTGAATAGCTTATATTACTCTTCAATAGATTGCCATGCTAATATTTACGTTAACTAAACTAACTGCATAATTGACAGAAGCCATTTTTGCGCATTTTAAAGTCGTCGGAAATCGAAGTATAGTCATGCTAAACTCTCATCAAAAATAATTTTTAAAGATAACAAGACTTTTAGTCCCAGTCGTTCGTCTCTTGGAGGCGTTTATACAAATCTAAAATCGATCTTTTCTAACTCTACTTACTTAAAATCGCATGGCGGTTTATGGTTATTACGTATTTAAACACGACATGCTTAGTTGCAAGAATATCAGAAAGTAAAAGCAGGAAACTTTAATCACACAAAATATATTGCAACAAGCTCATGGTGATTCTCAACACATAGACATATATAACAAGAAAATTTTCTTTCATTCATTCAAGAGAGTGTTTGCAACATGGAACTAGAGGAAAGCTTAAAAACATCAATCTAGCTAACAAAAAATGATCACATACAGGAATCTATGGGGGGATTTTGCATGCATCATTGGGGGAGAGTAAAGAGCTACACTACTAAGCAGTAAATAAAAGTATGTAAACTATCAAGAACTAGCTACTAGTCCAACAGAAATAAGGGCATTAGGAGGTGGGCTCCAATGGCCTTTGAATGGTTGAGAGGAGAAGGGGAGGCGGTGATTGCACAGCAATCATAGGTCTTAATTGACCTAGATTAAGCTAGGACTTAGCATAAGTTAGGGTTATTCATGCATACATACACATTATCTGCATCTTTACTGCTTTACTTTAGCTATGCATAAAATAATGTTATAATGTGCTGATTAAGTGCATTATATCAATTGCAGGCAATAAGCAGATCTGGAGCAGGATCTAAAGCTGGAACAGGAATAACAGGAGTTGTAGCAGAGCTGGAGCAGAAGGTTTAGTTTAGATATAGGAACAATAATGTAAGGGGGTTAAAAGTTTGCTATTCTATTAAGTAGGAATAAAGCAGTAAAATGTGAAGAGCTTAGGTCCATCCTAGCCCTAGGATAGCCTAGAGACTTCCCCAAGCCTTAGCCACCCTTAGATTAGGTCACTGTTGAACGTCGGGTTGCTACGCTAATGTATTTGGTTTTGAAAACCTGTCGTCGTAGTTTGAAAGGGAAGAACTCGTGTTCAACAAATAAAATTTATACTGAAATGGAAATCCTGGGTCGAACACAGGGAGGCGGACATTTAATTTAAAAACATGCAATTATTTTATTTGTCACAAAGTAAATTAATTGATTAGAACTATTTAACTATTTACAATAAATAGAAGAGAGAGAGAGTAAGAGAGAGAGAGAATATTACAAACAAAACCAAAATGAGATGTAGAATGAACATGGAATTCATCATTAAAAAGATTGTTTAGTTCACTAAACATTATGACTAGAAAGCAGAAAACGATTACACTAGAAAGCATTAAAAAGAATGGAGAGAGAAATATCCTCCTCGACGGTCGCTTGGAGGATGAGCTAGATGGGACGACGCTTGGACGAAGAACGGAGCAGGACGAAGGAGGATGAAGCGGAAGAACGGGAACGGGGTAGCACGTCGTCATCGTCGTAGGATCCGCTTCCAAAAGGGGATGAAAAATTGACTTTATCTCGCGAGAAGCATCCCGGGTGTGGGAAAAGCTTCTCTTGAGCTTTGGAGAGGGAGAGAAGAGAAGGAAGGGATGAGAATTTCGTGTGGAGGGGGTCTCCTTTTATAGTTGCAAGGAGTAGGGGTAATTTGGTCATTACAACTCTAAAAACATTAAATCAGGGGGTCTTTAGTGACAGATAAAACCGTCGCTAAAGCCCCATCGTGGGCATAATGGGGGCGCCCGCTCATCTTCCACACCGCCCATGTTCAGCTACTCACGATCGGACGGCTTAAGTCACGCCTCCGCCTGCCTCCTCTGCATGCCCGCCCACGTGCGATCCTGCGTGAGGCGCGATGTGCGATACGGCGTGAGCGCAATTGCACACACATGACCGTTTGATCACGATCGAGCAGTCAATAGCGCCCTCTCACTCGCACCACTCACCCACTCTTTGCGTTTCGAACGCACATCGCCCACTCGCGATAAAGCCTCCACCCGCTGCGCTACGGAGAGGAAATGGTTGCGCGGATGAGTTAAGGCACGTGCATCCACAGCCGTTGGATGCGCATCCAACGGTAGAGAATCGACGAAGAAGAGATGGTGCGGCAAGTGCAGCGGCCGGTTGGGCGGCTGAGATGGCGCCATGTGGCATCATCTTGGCCGTCCATCTTCTGGATGATGCCACGGTCGTCAGATTGAGTCAATTTTCGCACCGTTAGGCTGCGATCGTCGATCCAAATCCATCCATGTGGTCGGATTTGTCGTTTGAAGTGTGGATTCACACCATCTTGGCCCTTGATCTTCTAGGGTTCCTCGATCTCTATCTGATGCTACAGATGTCTGATTAAGGCGATATTGGAGTCATTGAACTCCAATCGTCGCCCTGATCAAATCTGTATGGTTGGATCTTTGATTCGAGGACCCGATAAAAAGTTTGCCCTGTCCATGAACATAAAAGGAGACAATTAACCTCCATTTTATTTAAAATAATCTAAATGCATGATGATGCATGTTATGCAATATTTATAGTATGTAATGCAATCCTATGCTTAAGAACATGCATAAATAGACATCTTAAGTAGTGTAAACATGTTTACATCAGTCACAACACCCTAGGAAGCCTTAAAACCCTTGTTCCAACCCTTATCTGGACATCCAGATAAGTTATAGGATGTCCAGGACCCTTAGCCATCTCCCCACACCTTAAACCCACTTCTGCAGTGTCATTAGACATCCAGACACTTTGTCAGACGTCCAATTTCAGCATAGTACCCAAAACAGAACCTTGATTTCCCCCTGACTCAAATTGGATGTCCAGAACTAAAATCTGGACTTCTTATTTTTGAGTATAAGTCATCTGATCCTATTATTGGACGTCTGATATTGGTCTCTAGTCCCTGTTTTGAGATTCAAGTCTTGATCTTGGATCTCTAGCTCCCTAGACCTAATCCCAACCCCATAGGAACCTAAATTAAGGTGTCCTAACCCTAGTACATCACCTCTAGACCTACCTAAGGACCTAATTAGGTCCTCACCAAACCCAATTGACTTAGATCAAGTCAATTACCTTCACATAAGTCAATTGGACTCATTAAGTCCAATTGAGCTTAGATCTCAACCTACACAAGTTCAATTGGACTTAGTGAGAGTCCAATTGACCTAAACCCAACCTGATTGAGTTATGTCACCCTCAATTAGGCTCACACTCATTCAATTAAACTTAGTTTAAGTTTAATTGCATTTTCACCTTAGCAATTAGGATTTGTAACCCTAAAATCATGACCTACACCTACACAGACCCCTTAGGACCTATCCTAAGCCACCTAGCTACGTAGAGCACGACCACACACACACACACACACACACCCATTCACGCACACACTTCTCTAGAATTCTATAGAGCTCTCTTGAGATGGCGCCACCTCTTGGTTGCCAAATTTAGCAACCAAGAGGCATTCAAATTGAGATCCACAATTTTTGGATCTCATAGACCACCTGCACCCTCATGTGGCCAGCCACTCTTGGACTCTCTCTAGAGAGTTCCACACCTCTCTAGAGAGAATCCATTGGGTCTATAAAAAGAACCCATGGGCGGCCAAGTGCACCTATTCACATCCCTTGGCTTCATTGGCACCACTCACCTCATTAGTTCCATACACGCCCACCTTCACTTAGGTTAGCTACTCCACCTCCACAAGCTCACCATCATCATGGAGGACATCATACTGGGATGCTAAATCAATCCTCCCTCTCTCCAATGGTCGGCCTAAGCTACATTGGCCACCCCTCATTCTCCTCCTGACCATTCCAAGGCCATCGGGGACCACCCCTGAATGCCCTTTTATTCTTCTAGATTTAATTCATGCTCTTCATAATTTTATTACTTTTATTACTGCTTAATAGCGTAGGCTTACTTCTCCACCAATGATGCATGCGAAATCCCCCCATTGATTCTTGTATGCAATCATTTTCTGGTAGCTAGGTTTAATTTCAAGCATTTATGTACAAGCTTTTCTCTAGATTCCTTGTGCAAACAACTCCCTAATGAATGAATGAAAATGCATTATATATATATATTTATTTATTTATTTATGTGTTTGAAATCACCACGAGCTTAATAATTATCGTATTTGAGTGATTTAAGTGCTTCTCTTTAATTGTCTATCCATTACGCACCTGAGGATATTGAAAATCTAACAATAGACGCTTTCTCCATAAATAGTCACCACCTCACTAGAATTGTGTGCACAGAAACTCACACGTTCACCTTCATAATTTATTTGACGCATGCGCATGTGATCCGAGTTAATAACAGAAGTGGTGAAGTTTTAGTTAGGAGATTGGAAACCGGCGTGCATCTTTAAACGAAGTAGAGTAGTAAAAAGATCAATTTTAAAAGTGAAAGCAACGCCTCCCAAAGACGAACGACCGTGACTCAAGTCTCGTAATTTTTGTAAAACAATATCTTTGTTGGATCGTTCTTTGCGACTATACTACGACACTTTTTTCTATCAAATACGTGATTTATGCATCCCAACAAATGGCACCGTTGCCGGGGAGGCAACGTCATTTTCTATGATTTCGATCTTGAAACTATCACTAACAAATCTCTCTCTGCTTTGTTTTTAATGTGTAGGAAAAATAGAAAAGAATGGGATCTGCACACACAATGAGTGTGGCAAAGAAAAAAATCAGGTGCACATCATCTCTCTTTAGATTAGGTTTCTTTTCCTGAACCCTAGGAGTAGATTTACTTTCTACACTTTCCTTTGACAAATTCTCTCTGAGAAAAAAATTATTTTTCTCATTTTCGTGAAAAATAAAAAAAAAATAAAATAAATTATGAAAAAAATCTAGATTAGGTTTCCTTTCGAATCTAGGTTACTTTGAAAAAAAAAAAGATATTTTCGTTGAATCCTTTGAAGATTTCTTTTTGAAAAAAAAAAGTGCAAAAGTTTTGAAAAGAAAAAAAAAGTATTTTTGGTGGAATGTTTAGATTTCAAATTCAAATCTCTTTAAAAAGCTTTTCCACCATCTTTTGATTTTCAGCCAGATTTCAGGCTTGATTTAAAAATTCGATTGCCGAAAAATTTTGAAATTTAGGTTAAACCTTCATTTTCAAACCATCTTTCAAATGCCACCATTATTTAAAAAATTTCAGGCATACAATTTTTAAAAATTCAAGTGCATGGGGGTCAGCTGACCCAGATTCAAACTTTTTCAAATTTCAAAAAGCGATTTCGAGCAATCCGCAAATCTAATTTGGTTGAAAATGGTAGGGTTTGAAAGCTGATCTCATTGGCTTTATTTTCCATATTTTTCCCAAATTCAAAGCAAAAAATCGACCAGGGGTCAAAGTTCTAAATCTGACCCCCTAATATTCAAAATTTCCTAAAAATTCGATTGAAATAGTAAAAATTCCAAAAAAAATATTCTCTGAAAAAATAATTGAAAAAGGAATCTACTGCAAAATTTCAAATTAATTGGATTCCAATTATTGTCAGAGAACCAACATTACTTTTGTGATCTGCTGAAACAGAAAAAAATCCTAAGAAGTGCATGCAACTTAGGTTGAATCTTTAGGGTTACAACTAGAAACCACACTTGGTCTAACCTAGACTTAATCAAGTCTAGTTAGTCGGTGAGCTTGGTCACCTTTTGGGCCACTCACCACAAACCCCACTGAAGAAAATGGGTTAAAACCAATTTTAAAACACAAAATCAACCCGAGTTCGTTGTCATACTACTGGGTGTTTTTAATCTCTATTGCCAAACCTAATGACTAAGTCTGCGGGGTAGTGTCAAACGACTGCGGCTCGGGGGGTCAACAGAACCGGAGGCATAAGCCAAAGGAAGAACCTTCCCCTTAGTCCTCCCGTAACCAGACTGGTTGGGTTAGCTTGAGAGGAGGGAATCACCTTCAGTCGGTTGAACGATGAACTTATCTTCAAGAATTCAAACTTCTAATGCAAAATCTGGTCACCTGATCTATAAGAACCATTTGATTGACAGGGCCTTAGCCTTGTCCTGCATGGCTACACCAACCCAGGGGTTGGGCGGTGTATGCACGGAAGGAGGTCACTTCGACCTCGCTTGGTTGGACCTTGGGAGCCACTCCCAAGGAGGCAAGTCACCTTGCCCGGACCATCTTCTCCCCCCATTTCTTCTACTCCAAGAGCCACCATGGCAAATCCTGGACGTGGACCTAGACCGGGTCAGGACATCGAGAATCTAGACCCGATGGCTCGTCTGGAAGCCCGGTCACCGAATCTGAGGAGTGGCATCAGCAGAGCATGGATCGCATTCTGACGGCACTTGACAAGATGCAGCACCTGCCGCGAGGAGAACAACTGTAGGATTTCTACAACCCAACCGCACAAATCGTCGCACCTCTTTCTAGAATTCCCGCAGGCGGAGACGCGTTTGAGCTCAAGCCCAAAGTAATTGGGTTGATCAGCACTCATTTCTATGGGAACTCAAGTGAAGATCCGTTCTAGCACCTCGAGGACCTGAGTCGACTCGCTGAAATGATCCGACCCAGGAATGTTGATCTCAGGATTGTTCTGATGAAGCTTTTCCCATTCTCGCTGAGGGACAAAGCTTCATACTGGTTCAAGACTATTGGGAAGCCAATTGGAACCTGGCCGGAATTACGATGTGAATTCCTGCAAAAGTTCCTCCCAATCGGTCTAACAAATGCAATGCGACGCACAATCACGACTTTCTCCTAGGGAGCTGGGGAGAAATTACACGAAGCATGGGACAGATTTCACGACCTTCTCCGAAAATGCCCGCATCATGGTATACCCAAATGACACTTAGCTCAGATTTTTTACCATGGGCTGGATGACACACATCGGTATCTGGCCGATGCATCAAGCGGCGGGAATTTTCTCGCAAAAGATGAGAACAGCGCATTTGAGCCGTTAGAACCATTAGCGGAGAACTCGATGAATGCCGCATCTATGAACCAGTTCCATCGACCTGGTCAGCAGCGGGTTGGTGTCCACGAGGCTCACACCGAGTCTATTCGAGCTGACATGGATATCATCGTCAAGCAGCTGGATAGAATAAACTTAATCGAGAAGAAGATTGACCAGATTAGTCAGGGTCAATCTGACTTGAGTTCTGCTACCTCACGACCCTCCTATGCACCCCAAGCCCCACCTACTCAAGTTAATCTACTCACCCGGGATGCATCTTCTTCGTATTTACGAGATCCTGCATATCAGGATCCCGTAAACAATCCAGATCTGGCACCTTACGACCAGGTTATGCACCACCCGCAGATTATAATGAGTATCCCCTTGACGGATATACGTCTCAGACATCTTCGACCTACGAGGACGTCAGCGCTATCCAAGGATATGGGCGTAATAACCCGTATTCAGAGACGCATAACCCTAGTTGGCGCCAGCATCCGAACTTCTCCTGGTCTGGTAATTCACAGAGACCACATCAAGATCCACACTACTAGACTAGGCAATACGGGAATGTGCAAAACACGTACCCTAGGCAGCAGCCATTCTCGCCTCAGCAGCAGCAACGCCTCATGTTATACCAGCCACTGCACCAAGCTGCCAACCACCCTCCAAAGCGGGCTGACCCTTTGGAGGTGCTGAAAGAGGAGCTGCAAGAATCGATGAGGAAGTCTACACAAGATAGCTTGCAGATTATGAAGGCGATGGCTGATCAGATTCAGACCATACAGAACACGCAGAACCAACTGTTGCAGGAGCATATGACTCAGGGAGCCTTGCCCTCCCAACCCGTCCTGAATCCTCGATATGTGCAGAACCAGGGTGCCCCGCCTAGGTTTTAGGCACCGCAGGGACAGGCGCTCCTACACCACCCGGTTACGCGCAAGGCCAACCGCGTTTGCAAAATCCCACGTATTCTGCCCCTTCCACTCCCCCACCACCTCATGGACAGCAAGCCGATGCACACGCTGTTTCTTTGCGAAGTGGAAGGAAGACATTCGACCCACCACCTAGGCAGGCAGGTTCTGATTTTTCCCACCCCTCACCGCAGGTGAATTCGACTCCTTCATCATCTTAGGAGCCACCTGCGGTAGATAAGGGTAAGCGGCCATTTAACCCTGAGATTCCCGTCCCTCTTCCTAAGGCTCTGACACGGAATGCAGTACAGAAAAAGGACACGTGGAATTTCGAGGACCCGAAATCGATGTTTAAGGAAGTACATATTCAGGCCCCCCTCCTCAAAGCAATCGATCACATTCCCATTGTCGCTAGGTTCTTCAAGGACTACTGTACCCCGAAGCGATAACCGAGAATTGGACGACAGGCAGTATTGTCAAAAGAAGCTAGTGTCGTGATTCTAGTTGACTGATAACACTACATCTTGGCGTGATAACTCTGTCAAATGGGGTTTATCTTAAGAACAAAATGCATAGATAACACATCATAAATAGGAATGGGAGCATTGCATGCATCACACATTAAGATTTCTTATAGAATAGTATTAATGGCCATTTGTATGAGCACTCATCAAAACAGGCCTCAGAAGAGCAATCAGACTGCACGGATGGATTCAAAGCGATGAACGGAGTCCAATGGACTCGAAATCTGCCAAATCTAACATCCGGAGCTCCCGCAATGGGCCCAAGAAGTTCTGACCGTTGATGTGATGATCAACGGCCCACGGTGCACCATGTGGCGCCTGCTCGCTGCGCCCGCAAGCCTCGCCCAGCCCCCTCCATCAACCATAGAACGATTTGATCGGAAGGCTGAGAACACCGCACCATCGCCTGCGCCATCACTGCACTTCTCGCCCGAGCAGATCACAACCATCGAATCTCCATCCAATGGTCGGTAGCAGCCGATCACGACGTGCAACCACAACCATCCACGTAGGGTAGCGTAGCAATCGGTGCCTCAACCGCGCAACCAAGGGGCGCGGGTTCAAAACTCACAGCTCACCAAATCGATGGTGAAGGCGCGCGTGGGCGAAATTGGATCGCCCGATCGGCAGCGGACGGCACGGATAGAGCAACGCGGCGCAATCTCGCGCATCCAAAGTCGACGCCCGTGATGACGGGGGGGAGTGTGGGCACGATCCAGGCACGCACCCCGCGCAGGATCTCAGCCATCCGATCTTTGATCGGACGGCTTACGACACGCACACACGGATCAGGCGTGAAGAAGCACAACCGCAAGTGAGTGACCGGCTGGTAGGGGCCTTCACCGACGTTTTCGGAAGGGTTTTAGCGACGTCCCGGACGTCGCTAAAACCCCTTCTTCATTTGGAAAGCCCTTCTTCCTATTTAAACCCCTTCCAACCACCCATGGGGAGCTTTCACTCCACTTGCAAGTGTTCTATCTCCCTCCTAGCGACCTTTAAGCCCTTTTGTAATCGCCGGAGATGACGAGCCACCGACGGAGCCTTCTCCACCACCGTGGCTGCCTCACTGTCCCCTCTCTCTCTCTCTTTCCTTCTTTTAAGCTTTACTTTACTTATGTTCAAGCATTCATCTAGCGTTGTAATTATGAACTAAAGTTGCATGTTAAATGAAGTTGTTTTCTATTCAATTGTCTGCTCTCTTTTATGTTTGAATTGCATGCTGTGAATGAAGACATTCTAACGTTATTCTCGCTCTCTCGCTCTCTCTCTCTCTCGCTTTTCACCCGTGCCTTTTCGCAAGCAAAATCGCATAATTTTCGTGACAATAAGTGATAAGAAGAATCTGATTTTTATGCCTCCCTGAGACCGACACTCGAATCACATCTGTTTCTTTATTTTAAAATCGACGTCGCAAGCGCAAGCTATAACAACTCTTCAAAACACATGCGTCACGCGCATGTCAGTTTTTGGCACCGTTGTTGGAGAAGCAACGGATTTATTTTGTCACTTCCATTTTACATCCATGCTCACATCGTCTAACGCCTTGTCTCCTTCTACTTGATGGTTGCAGGAATTTGACGCTTGGGCGGCGAAGTAGCGCAACTCATGACAGTAACGAAGGAGTAAGCGCAACAAGGACCGCTCATGAGTATTTCTTCACTCATGGTTGTTTGCTTGCTTAAAAACCTAAAAAAAGTGTAAAACTGAAAAAAAATTGGCGTGGTGTATGATTGCCTGACCCACATCCTTAACACATCACCCAACAAAAAAATACACTCTAATATTCTGAATAAATTCTTGGAGTGTTCGTTTTTTCTCTTTTTTGAGTGGTGTTTGCGAAGCCACCTTGAATTGACTTGGGCCGCACCACTCAACCCTAAAAATGACTCATCTAATAGAAGTTGCATGATCATTAGGATGAGTATATTAGGGTTTTAGAGCCTCTGCACAATAAAAGCAAATCTACTTTCACCAAATTGTGTGCAAAACTTGACGTGCCCACTAAAACTTGTCTGAAAATATTAAGACACGTCAATCCTAAAAGACACTAAAGTGAGGATAAAACATTAAAAGACACCACATCTAAAAAAATCCTTGCTTGAAAACCATGCTTTGATAGGAGCACACACACTGAAAGTAGAAAACTAAGAGGCACTAGCCCAATCAATGCCTCATCACATAACCCTAGCACAAGCACTATCCTAGCCTTTTAAAACAGAGTAGACGTGTCCTAGGCAGGACTGGGTTAAGTCTTGAGAGGCAAGTTTTGTTCGCTGGCCACTTGGCTTTCATTCCCTTAGTAGAATCTGGTGACTAGGCTGCAGAGCAGTGTCAAACAACCGCGGTTGTGGGGTCTATGGAACCAACGGTGCAAGCCAAAGGAAGAACCTTCCCTGCAATCCCCTCGTAATCAACCTGGACAGATTAGCTTTGGGAAGGGGAGTCCAGTGCTTACGGACTTAATCACCCTTTTGGAGATTTCTAGGTCTCCTAAGGAATACATCAAAAGGACTAGGCTTGTTTGCTTGATTGAACACACACTTCTCGCATCTGTCACTCTTCGCATCCCCTCCTGTTCTTCTCTAGTGTATGCACGGAAGACGCTTACTGCATCTCAAGTTGTTTGGTTTGGGACGGGAATCTAGGCGACTTGATTCTGCTAGAAACATGGCTGAAGCTAGGGTAGATAAGGTTGAGGACCAACCCCCACCAGACACAATGGCCATCATCCAAGCCCAGATTAACGCAAACCACCGGCTTCAGCAACAACAGATCCACACTATCATGCAAGCCATACATCGGCTCCAGAACCCACAAGGGCAACCACCACCACCTTTCCAAGGCCCACAAGGGCAACCGCCACTTGATCTACCACCATTCCAGGATCAACCGAGGTCCCTCCGCGATTTCTACAATCCTTCCGCTATTAGAGTCAAGCCACACCTTAGGATCCTCAAAGGGGGAGACGATTTTGAGCTAAAACCAAATGTCTTAAGTCTGATTCAGAGCCACTTCCATGGAAGCTCAAATGAGGACCCCTTCCAGCACCTAGAGGATCTTGACCGGATAGCCCAAACTGTGAAACCTAGGAACATTAGCCTTGACATTATTTTGATTAAGATGTTCCCCTTCTCACTGAGAGACAAGGCATCCCACTGGCTTAGAGCCCTAGGTAGACCCATCACCACCTAGGAAGAACTGAGGCATGCATTTCTAAAGAAATTCTTCCCCATAAGAAAGACCAATGCCCTCAGAAGAGCCATTACTACCTTTACACTCTAGGGTAGGGAACAGTTCCATGAGGTGTAGGAATGATTTAATGAACTCTTGAGGAAATGCCCACACCACGAAGTACCAAGGTGGCAATTGGCCCAGATCTTCTACCACAGTCTGGATAGCAACCTACGGAACTTCGTTGATGCCTCATGTGGGGGGAACTTCCTGATAATGACAAGGAGAGCGCATTTGAGCTCTTTGAGTCTATGAGTGAAAATTCTCTCAACAATGCCTCCATGACCCAGTTTAACCGATCCAGTCAACCCCGTGGTGGGATTTATGAGGTACAAGAAAATTCTGGAATGGTTGACATGGACATCATTGCCAAGAAACTAGATCGAGAGGAATTGGTGGATAAAAAGATTGATGAGCTACTAAACCAGACCAGGAACCCATTACAGACCTTCTCCCTAGCAAAGGGACCTCACAATATTGACCTGGTCCAACCCTTAAGCCAATTAAACCTGGAACAACCCCGACCACGTTCCAAGGAGGGACCTTTGCTCCCTCAGCCCTTGATTACTCTCTTCCCTCCCCATCGACATCAGTTATCCTTGAAGATGTACAAGCTGTCAAGGTTATGCTAAACCTGACCCTTTCTCTAACACTTACAACACTGGCTGGCGTCATCACCCCAACTTTGGTTGGACAAACCAGAAACCACCTCAATTCCAGAACTAGCCCAGGCCAAACCAGCAGCCAAACTTGCCCCCTTATCAGCAAGGACCACCAGTTAGACCCCCATACAATCAGAACAGGGTGGCCTTTCCCCTGCAGAACCAAATGGACACCCTGATAAAGATGATGGCTGAAATGAACCAGAAACATCAGGAGGAAATGGCCTTAGTAAAGGAACAGTTAAGCCAACTATTGGACTACAAACAACAAGGATCTCTACCTTCCTAGCCAGAATCGAACCCATGAAACTTGATTAACAGAGGCCCCAATTTGCAAGGGTTCCAGGGCAATCCCGGGCAGGCTCACATGGTCCAACCAGCCCCACAAACACCCCTGGGTTCGGTGCTTCTTCATCCTCATCTTCTCAAGGATCAACCCATGGTCCCAATGCCTCTACGAATGCGGTAACCTTGAGAAGTGGCACCAAAACCCAGGATCCCAAATGGCCGACTCTCCCCGAGACTTCACCAGCTGAAATACCAGGCTCAGAAGAGGCACTGGAAAAACCCAAGGACCCAGAAATAGATCCTATCCATGTTCAGACACCCTACCTTGAGGCCTTGGAGATAATCAAGAAGAAGAAAAGTGTTGTTGAAGCTGAGGAGCTTTTGGAGATCTTTAAGTAGGTTCAGATTAATATTCTACTCCTCGAAGCCATTAAGCACATCCCGGCTTATGCCAACATTTTAAAAGATGCCTGTACACCCAAACGTAAGCCAAGACCTCAAGCACCTAGGAACATTATGCTCTCCGAGCAAGCAAGTTCCGTAATATCAAGCAACCTTCTGCTCAAGCGAACTGACCCAGGAGCACCCATGATATCCTGCAATATCGGGGACATGACATTTGATAGAGCACTCGTGGACTTAGGTGCTTCTATCAATCTGATTCCAACAACCCTGTACCACCAATTTGGTTTCGGAGAGTTGACACCCACACCTGTCACCATCTAGCTAGCTGACAGATCTGTGAAGACCTCGAAGGGGGTTGTCGAGGACGTGATTGTGTGGGTCAAGGACTTCTATTTTCCGGTTGACTTCTTGGTGCTCGACATGGAAGTCCCTGAAAAACTACAGAACACACCCATAATCTTAGGCAGACCTTTCTTAGCTACAGCTAAGGCAAACATTGATTGTGACACAGGATGTATGGAAATCGCCTCCGGAGACAAGAAAATGCAGTTGGATATCTTCCGAGCGACCAAGTCTTTTGATTGCGATTGTGTTGAGGAACATGATCTCGTGGAACCTTTGGTCGAGAAATGCCTCACCCTTAGTTCTATTTCAGACCACCAATCCTATAATGACTGTGCTGACCCATCACCATCTTTACTCATGGACCTCTGTAAGGCTGATTACCATCAAACAACACCATTTGAGGAGATTGATGTTGATCAACTCCCGCCTTTCCCTTTCCCTTCGACTGTTGTTCCACCCACACCCAAACTAATGCCACTACCTGAGAATCTCAAGTATCTCTTCCTGGGACCTGACCAGACTTTCCCTGTGATTATTAACTCTCATCTAACCAAGGATCAGGAACTCAGGTTGACCGCGACCCTTTCAGAACATCGGGTCGCCATTGGATGGACCATTTAAGACTTGAGAGGAATTAGCCCTGCCTATTGCACTCATAAGATTTATCTGGAAGACGGGGCACGACCCTCCCGCCAGATGCAGAGACGGTTAAACCCAAATATGTGGGAGGTCATCAAGAAAGAAATTATCAAGTGGCTTGATGCCAACATCATCTATCCCATCTCTGACAACCCTTGGGTGAGCCCCACTCAAGTGGTTCCAAAGAAAGCCGGGCTCACCGTTGTTACCAATGAGCATGGCAAATCCATTCCCACCCGCACCACCACCTCATGGTGGGTGTGTATTGATTACAGAAAGCTCAATGAAGCAACCAAGAAAGATCATTTTCCCTTGCCATTCATTGACCAGATCCTTGAAAGATTGGTAGGGCAAAAGTATTTTTGCTTCCTGGATGGATATTCAGGATATAACCAAGTCGCAATTGCTCCTAAAGATCAAGAGAAGACCACATTCAATTGCACGTACAGCACGTTTGCATTTCGTCGAATGCCGTTCGGGTTATGCAACACACCTACTACCTTTCAGTGTTGCATGGTAGCCATTTTTTCAGAAATGGTGGGTGAATACCTGGAGTCTTTATGGATGATTTCTCTGTATTTGGGAATTCATTCGACCACTGTTTAAGCAACTTGGAGAAAATCCTAAAACGATGTATCGAGGTTAATCTGGTGTTAAGTTGGGAAAAGAGTCATTTTATAGTTCAAGAAGGAATCGTCCTTGGTCACGTCATATCACATAAGGGCATTGAGGTGGATCAGGCTAAGGTTGATTTGATTTCCAAACTTCCTCCGCCTAGCTCGATCCAGTAGATCCGCTCATTCCTAGGACATGTTGGCTTCTACCGAAGGTTCATCAAAGACTTCTCCAAGCTTTCCAAACCCTTAACCGATCTTCTAGCCAACGACTCCATATTCCACATGACCTCTGATTGCATCCAGGCTTACCACACTCTCTGGGACTTAGTTTCCATAGCACCTGTACTTCAGCCCCCGGATTGGTCCCAAGACTTTGAGATTGTGTGATGCATCAGATTTTGCCATAGACGCTGTCTTGGGACAAAGACAAGACAAGAAATCCGTGGTGATCTACTACGTGAGAAAGACGTTGGATGAGGCCAAACGAAATTATACGGTCATAGAAAAAGAATTGCTCGTTGTAGTTTTCGGACTTGAGAAGTTCCGACCTTACCTACTAGGATCCCACGTAACCATCTATATTGACCATTCAGCCATCCGGCACATGTTAGCTAAAAATGACATGAAGCCCAGGCTCATCAGATGGATCCTGCTCTTGCAGGAATTTGACCTGGAAATCCACGACAAAGCTGGATCAAAGAATGTGGTGGCTGACCACTTGTCTAGACTTCACCCAGACCACATTGGACCCTCCTTCCTTTATCTGACACCTTCCCCGATGAACACATTCTGGCTGTGCAAGACAAGAAACTGCCTTGGTATGCTGACTATGTCAACTACCTGGTTGTAGGACAGACCCCACACAGTTGGTCCAGACAGCAACGGGACAAATTCTTGGCTAAGGCCAAGCACTATTTCTAGGATGATCCCATGTTGTTTCGCCTCTATGCCGACCAGATCATCAGGAGGTGTATCCCCAAGAACGAAGTTCAAAGTGTGCTATCATTTTGTCATGACCAAGCTTGTGGTGGCCACTTCTCTGGAAAGAAGACGGCTGCGAAGGTTCTGCAGTTCGGATTTTACTGGCCTTCCCTATTTAAGGATGCACACAACTTTGCCAAGACTTGCTCATGCTACCAAACACTGGGGACCATGACTAGAAAAGATATGATGCCCCTCCAGCCCATTTTAATTGTCGAGATCTTTGACGTTTGGGTATTGATTTTATGGGCCCCTTTCCACCATCCAACGGCTTTGAGTACATCCTAGTCTCAGTAGACTATGTTTCTAAATGGATTGAAGTTGTCGCCACCCGCCGATGTGATCATAAGGCTGTCATAGACTTTGTTAAACAGAACATCTTTTCCCAATTTGGCATACCAAAGGCCATGATCAGTGATGGTGGAAGTCATTTTATTCACTCCCAATTTCGTGCCCTACCTAGAAAATACGGGGTTAACCACTGCATTGCTACCCCGTATCATCCGCAAACAAATGGCCAGATCGAGGTCTTAAATAGACAAATCAAGAACATTTTACAAAAGACTGTGAGACCTGACAGGAGAGATTGGTCCACACGACTGGATGATGCCCTGTGGGCATACAGGACCGCTTTCAAGACCCCGATAGGCATGTCGCCTCATCGCCTAGTCTTTGGCAAAGCTTGCCACCTTCCTATCGAATTGGAACACCAAGCTTACTGGGCTGTCAAGAAGTGTAACATGGATTCCCAATTAGCCGGTGTGTAGAGGACACTCCAACTCTCTGAGCTCGAAGAAATTCGTCGGGACGCCTTTGAGAACAATCGACTGTATAAGGAGAAAATGAAAGCCGTCCATGACCGACTCATCCATAGAAAGATCTTTGAGCCTAGCCAGCAAGTCTGGCTTTTCAGTGCCAGCCTAAAACTCTTTCCAGGGAAACTCAGGTCCAAGTGGACAGGACCATTTAGGGTGGTCAAGCCTCACTCCAATGGGGCGGTTGAAATCGCTGATCCAAACACTGGGCATACTTTTATAGTTAATGGCCAAAGATTGAAACACTTCCTAGCCCAGATTCCCCCAAAGGAGAGTGTCACCCTCATTGAGGGATGACACGAAGCACCGCCCAGCTGGAGGCGTTAAACTCAGCGCTTCCTGGGAGGCAACCCAGAGGATTCAGACTAATCCGGTATTCTACATCACTAAGGTAATATCTTTTTGAACCCCTGTTGCATCCATGTATTTGCCAATGAGGACATTGTCCAACTTAAGCATGGGGGAGGGTGGTAAATTGCATGATCCTAAGCTCATTTAATCAGTCTGAATAGATTAAAATTAAAACTAAATTAAAAATAAATTGAATTTAGGAAGAAACTTAGGCATTAGAAATTTGTCAATAGTGGAAAATAATACAAAAAGAACTTGAACACTTAGAATTTTCAGGTCTTCAGGCTTAATCAGCACTGGTGTCCGTTAAAATATGGATTTAGCTTCAAATCCTTGCAACCTTAAGCTACTCTAATCCATCAACTAAATAAGGTGATAAGTATATGACTTATCAACTCACCCTCTAACTCAGAAAGACTTTGAGTCAAGCATCTGCACACATTTTTGCACAGACTCACTCCTTGGAGATTCTGACAGAAATTTGATAGCTAATGAACTCTCTAGGGTGGTATGGCTGGCAAGTTATCGTGGGTAACAGCCCATTGGTAGGTTGTTCAGAGCCTAGCCACGGGACCACTTCTTCTTCATTGCCTCTAGGTAAATTTGAGATCAGGGAAGCCACCTGCCAAATAAAAAAAAAGAGAAGAAAACAAAATAAACCACACTTCATCGCACGAGTATGGCTGGCAAGTGATCGTGGGTAACAGCCCATTGGTCGGTTGTCCAGAGCCCAGCTCAGTAATTGCACAAAAAGAACCAAAACACTTAAGGAAGAAGTGGGGAAGTAGTACAAGTCGGGGAGATATACACTGGAAAAATCCTTGTGTTGACCCCAATTAAAACAAACGTAGGGAGAAAGCTACCGATCGAACAAATACACCTTCAGGCAAAATACTTCCTCTTCTGGTCACCTAAGGACGTAGAAACCTGAAGTCTATCTAAATTATCATTGAGTGAGTCTATCACGATCTTCACACCAAGATGCTTAGCACTTAGAGTTTTGTCCGAGTTTTGGGTGGGTTGGGTAGCCATAAAAAGTTACCAACCCACTCTTAATTCCAAAAAAATCTAAAAATAAGAATATATGTATATATATATTCACATACATTAAAGCAAGGATTCAGGCGATTCGTATTTTGGCAGACACCCAGGCGCTGCTTAGTCTTTGTAGATTAAGATCTTAGTGTATTTCCTCCTATTAACAAGTGACGAAATGTCTAAGTAGATTACTTCTTAAATTATGACTAGAAATAAAGGCTAGAATAAACCTTGCTAGGGACTAGAAAGGATTAAGCATGGGGGTATGATAACACTGCATCTCAGGGTGATAACTATATTAAATGGGGTTTATCTTAAGAACAAAATGCATAGATAACACATCATAAATAGGAATGGGAGCATTGCATGCATCACACATTAAGATTGCTTAAAGAACAATATTAATGGCCATTTGTATGAGCACTCATCAAAACAGGCCTTAGATGAGCAATGGAACTGCACGGATGGATTCAGAGCGACGAACGGAGTCAAACGAACTCAAAATCGGCCAAATCCAACATCCGGAGCTCCCGCAATGGGCCCAAGAAGTTCTGACCATTGATCTGATGATCAATGGCCCACGGTGCGCCACGTGGCACCCACACGCTGTGCCTGCATGCCTCGCCCAACCCCCTCCATCAACCACAGAATGATCTGAGCCGTTCGATCTTCGATCAGACGGCTGAGAACACCGCACCATCGCCTGCGCCATCACTGCACTCCTCACCCGAGCAGATCATGACCGTCGAATCTCCATCCAACGGTCGGTAGCAGCCGAGCACCGAAGTGCAACCGCAACCATCCACGCAGGGCAGCGCAGCGGTCGGCGCCTCAACCGCGCAACCACGGGGCGCAGGTTCGAAATGCACAGCGCACCAAATCAATGGCGAAGGTGTGCGCGGGTGAAATTGGACCGCCCGATCGGCAGTGGATGGCGGGGATAGAGCAACGCGGCGCAATCTCGAGCGTCCAAAGCCGACGCTCGCGATGACGCGGGGGGGCGTGGGCACGATCCAAGCGTGTGCCCTACGCGAGATCTCAATCGTCCGATCTTCGATCGGAAGGCTTACAACGCGCGCACATGGATCAGGCGTGAAGAAGCACAGCTACGAGCGAGCGACCGGCAGGCAGGGGCCTTCACCAACGTTTTGGGAAGGGTTTTAGAGACGTCCCCGACGTTGCTAAAACCTCTTCTTCATTTGGAAAGCCCTTCTTCCTATTTAAACCCCTTCCAACCACCCTTGGGGAGCATTCACTCTACTTGCAAGTGTTCTATCTCCCTCCTAGCTACCTTTAAGCCCCTTTGTAATTGCCAAAGACGACGAGCTGCCGACGGAGCCTTCTCCACCACCGTGGCTGCCTCGTCGTCCCCTCTCTCACTCTCTTTCCTTCTTTTAAGCTTTACTTTACTTATGTTCAAGCATTCATCTAGTGATGTAATTATGAACTAAAGTTGCATGTTAAATGAAGTTATTTTCTATTCAATTGCCTACTCTCTTTTATGTTTGAATTGCATGCTGTGAATGAAGACATTCTAACCCTATTCTCTCTCTCTCTCCCTCTCTCCCTCTCTCTTGCTTTTCACCCATGCCTTTTTGCAAGCAAAACCCCACAATTTTCGTGACAATAAGTGACAAGAAGAATCCAGTTTTCACGCCTCCCTGAGACCGACACTGGAACTCACATCCGTTTCTTTTTTTTAAAACTGACGTCGCAAGCGCAAGCTATAACGACTCTTTAAAACACACTCGTCACGCGCACAACACTGACCTACCACCGAAGAAGAAAGACTCTGGTACCCCACTCATATCCTGCTTCTTGAAGGATTCTCCATTTGATCGAGCCCTTCTAGATCTGGGTTCGTCCATCAACTTAACTCCGACCTCCGTATTTGATCGATTTTGATTCGGGGAGTTGAAACCCACCTCGATTACGATTCAGCTGGCTGACGGATCAGTCAAAACACCGAGGGGGTGGTTGAGAACGTGATCATGAAAGTCTACGGGTTCTGCTTTCCTGCAAATTTTTTCGTTCTCGATATGGAAATTCCTCCTAATCTCCGAGATGCACCAATTATTTTGGGTTGCCCATTCTGGCGACAGCCCGAGTGAACATCGATTATGCATTCGGGTGTATGGAGATTGCCCTAGGAAATGAGCAACTTCAACTAGACATATTCAGGGCAGCAAAGAACTTTGACGGTGATCTAATAGAGGAGGATGGTGAAGACGAAGATTTGGCTTATTGTGGTAACATTGGGCTCCTTTGTGATGACCCAATGTCTCATTCATCTATAATATCAGGGTTCTCGAACCTCGATCCACACGGGACTGAAACCACTGCATTACACATATCTCCCCAAGGATCTATCTGTTTAGGGTGTGCTTCTGACCACAGCACCCCTGAATCCAGCTATCCTGATCCATATATTACTGAATCGCCCCTGTTATTGCAGGAAGATGTGACTACAACTAACGGGTTTCCCGTTAACGTAGTCACAACCAATTATTCCACAAGGAGCGACTCAGCGGGAATTCATGTGCACATGGATCAGCAGATTCCTACCTTCGATTTTGGTCCTCCCACTCTCATATCTGATTCTGACCCACCCGTGATTGAATTGAAGCCCTTACCTGACTCACTCAAGTACGTGTTCTTGGGCGAAAGTGAGACATCTCCAGTCATTATCAATGCCCACTTAACCCAAGAATAGGAGCATCAATTGATTTCTACGCTTCAAGACCATAGGGCTCCTATCGGGTAGAGTATTACTGATCTCCGCGGTATTCGCCCCTCGTATTGCACTCATCACATTTACACGGATGAGGGGGTGAAACCTTCGAGACAACCTCAAAGACGGCTTAACCCGAATATGCTAGAGGTTGTTAAAAAGGAGATCATCAAATGGATGGATGCAGGCATTGTATATCCAATCTCAGACAACCAGTGGGTGAGTCCGATACAGATAGTGCCCAAGAAAGCAGGACTCACCATCATGAAAAATTATAAGGGCGAATCCATCCCGACCCTCACTGTGACATCTTGGCGGGTCTGTATTGACTACAAGAAACTGAACATGGCTACCCAGAAGGATCACTTTCCTTTGCCGTTCATTGACCAGATCTTGGAATGGTTAGCCGGACGCAATTTCTTCTGCTTTCTGGATGGATACTCCAGGTATAATCAGGTAGCGATTAGCCCGGAAGATCAGGACAAGACAACATTCACATGCCCCTTTGGAACATTCGCCTTCAAGCGGATGCCCTTTGGCCTCTGCAACGCACCAATGACATTTCAGCGTTGTATGATGGCTATCTTCTCTAACATGATTGGGGATTATGTGGAGGTATTCATGGATGACTTCTCTATTTTCGGAGATGATTTCACGTCTTGTCTTGATAACCTCACCAAGATCCTGAAATGGTGTATTGAGGCAAACCTAGTACTATCCTGGGAGAAAAGCCATTTCATGGTAAGGTATGGCGTAGTACTAGCGCACAGGATATCCAAAAATGGACTCGAGGTCAACCGGGCTAAATCAGAGATTCTCTCCCACTTACCACCACCTAGCTCGGTCAAGCAGATTCGATCATTCTTGGGTCACGTCGGCTTGTATCGGAGACTTATACACGATTTCTCAAAATTGCGCGGCCTTTGACAAATCTCCTAGTTATCGATGTCCCATTTGAATTTGCTACCTCATGTCTCAGCACCTTCGAGACTTTATGAAGCGTTGTTTCCGACTCCCCGATTCTCCAACCACCCGACTGGTCGCTTGATTTCGAAATGTTGTGCGACGCTTCTAATTTTGCCGTCGGTGCTATTTTAGGCCAGCGTCAAGAGAAATAACCCTTTGTCATATACTATGCTAGCAAGATGCTAAATGAGGCTCAGCGTAATTACACTGTCACCAAAAAAGAACTGCTAGCAGTAGTATTCGAGTTGGAGAAATTCAGATCATATTTATTAGGGTCCAAGGTCATCATCTTCACTGACCACTCTGCTCTCCAGCATTTGTTGGCAAAGAAGGATGCCAAACCATGGCTCATTAGATGGATCCTTCTATTCCAGGAATTTGATATCAAAATCCACGACAAAGCCGGAAAATAGAATGTTGTGGCGGATCACCTATCCAAATTGGACCCAGATCACATTCCTTATTCCCTACCTATCCATGAACAATTTTCGGATGAATCTCTTTTGGCAATTCATTCTATTGAGTTCCCCTGGTATGCGGATTTCGCAAACTACCTTGCCACAGGCAAAATTCCCGTGAACCTATCCAAGGGCCATAAACTCAAATTCATTGCAGAGGCCAAATGCTACCTCTAGGATGACCCACTACTCTTCCGCATTGGAGCGAATCAGATTATTCGCAGATGCATCCTAGACTCTGAGATCCCCAGTGTGTTATCTTTCTGCCACAATGATGCATGTGGTGGCCATTTCTCAGGACGGAAAACTGCTGCAAAAATTTTGCACTCGGGATTTTTCTGGCCAACCATCTTCAGAGATACACACGATTATGCCCAACACTATAAACGATGTCAATTGGTCGGTTCTATGACCAGGAGAGACATGATGCCACTCCAACCCATCATGGTCGTAGAAGTGTTCGACGTCTGGGGTATCGATTTTATGGGCCCTTTTCTGAACTCGCATGGCTTCGAGTACATATTTCTACTCATTGATTATGTCTCGAAGTGGATCAAGGCCATTCCGGCAAGACGGGCTGACCACAAGACCGTCATTTCTTTCGTATGGCAAAATATTTTCACGAGATTCGGAATACCCCACGCTCTGATTAGCGACAGGGGAAGCCACTTCATCCATGCCCATTTCAGGTCGTTATTAAAGAAATACAGGGTACATCACCGCATAGCCACCCCGTATCACCCGTAGACCAATGGGCAAGCTGAAGTGTCTAACCATCAAATCAAGCTAATTCTCTAGAAGACGGTTAGACCAGACAGGAAGGACTAGTCAGACAAATTAATCGATGCACTCTAGGCATATCGGACAGCATACAAGGCCCCACTCTGAATGTCACCATATCGTATGCTATATGGCAAGGCCTATCACCTTCCTGTGGAGTTGGAACACCGCGCCTTTTGGGCGGTGTGTTGTCAACGTTTTGTGCTGGTTTAAAGTATATCACGTTGTAGTACAACCGATAAAACGTTTAAACAAATATAAAGAATTTTATTACTCGAAAATCGGAGTATCCGAGGTCGATCACAGGGAGCAAATGGAATTTACTACTAGTCAAAATGTAATTGAACACTCTAATTTACTGAAAATATCAATTCAACTATGAATGTATGCGATTAAAAGTAGTTAGGACAAAAAGAAATGAAATTGGACGTCTGATCTTGTGATCAGACGTCTTAAAAGTATGTTCCCTTTTCTTCTTGATTATTCTTCCTCCTCAGCAGTCTCTCTGTTTCTTCTTTTTCTGCTGCTGTGTTTGCTTTCTTTTCTTCTCTTTCTTCTTCTCCTGTGAAGGCTTCTTTCTTTCTTCTTCTTCTCTGCCTTGTTTCTTCTCTGTCTTGCCCCTTCTTCTTCTCCTGCGAAGGATTCTTTCTTTCTTCTTTGGTCTCTCTGTTCTTCCTGCCTTTCCTTCTTCCTTCTTTTTTTTCCTTCTCGCGACCAAGTCTTTCTTCCTCAACGTTCAGCCTGTGCCTACACAGAGCAAAACCTATCCTTTCTCCCTCTACCCACGCGTCTCTCTCTCTCAAGCAATTCACTCAGGGACGCTCTCCCAGAGCCACAGCCATAATCGGGTCGGATCGTACCCGGGACCAGGCACACCTGCAGGTGGTGTGATGCGCGAGGAGTGCATAGGTTTAGGTCGGGTCAGATCCGCTAGATCTGCGTGGTCGAGCCGCGGACGAGGCGGCTGTGGGGTCAGTGAGGGACCTCACCCCTGTGCTTACGGAGGCAGTGAGAATAAAGCACAAATTCAATTTATGGTATGCCCGCACCTCGCGATTCCACGATGTGGGACTAAAGGTTCCACCCTGCCTTTGCGCGCGCCCGCAGACCTGCGTGCAAACGCCACAGCTGCTGGCTCTGCTGGCACTCCTTGCTGGACTCACTCACCTCGCGACACTCGCACGAGTATGCAGCACCTGTAGCCTGGGAGACCGGGTGTCTGGAGCTTCGTTGGAGCTTCATCAGAGGTCGTCCATGGCACCAGGAGCTCAAACACTGTCATGCACAAAACGAGCCTCTCGGCCCAATCAGATCAGCTAGAGACCTTCGCCGTGGCACGGCGAAGGCGGTGGACGATGCTGCAGGCCGCAGGTCAGCCTAGGCGTGCGTGCCTAGGTCAACCTGTGGCCGGAGATGGTGGGTTGTTCGGGGGGTGATTATGGAGGTCTGGAGTGGCAGTTGTGGGGTGGAGCGAGTTCCTGGTGGTGAGGCGGAGCTCTCAAGGTGGTTGGCGAGCCGTGTAGGGGGCTGGAATGGTGGAAGCGGCTCGCCGGAGGTCGGTCGGTGATGTGGAAGATGAGGGTGGTCAGCGTCGGTCGAGGGGTAATCAGATGAGATAACAGGGGGAAAAGAGAGAGGAGAGGATGGAGAAGAGTTCTAACCTAATTGTAAGGACGAAAGGGGACGGAAGGCGGATAGCAGTACCTGCTGTCGCCGAAGAAGATGATGCCCAGTGGGGGAGAACGGCGGCGACGACGGGGCTGAGGCGGCATACGCGGGTACTGCGAGACGCGGAGGGAAGTCAGAAAGCTAACTCTGCCACTGGTTTTGTGGCAGAGCGAAGAGGGAGGGGAGGGGGGCTCGCCGGAGCTTGCTGGGACTTTTGGCCGGGCAGGAGGAGACGAATTGGGGGTGGACACTCGGCCAAATCAAGCTCGGGTCCTGCGGCAGGGTCTAGGGGGTGTTTTATAGGTGCTGGCCGCTCCTGTCAGCGCGTGGAGAGCGCGCAATTAGGTCTGCCGACTTGCCGGAGTTGGAAGGAAGGTGGATACCCAAATCTCTCGTGCGTTCGCACGAGAGATTGGGTTCACACAAACGATTGTAATTGGCTTTAGAAGGAGGGGAATTCCTCAGAGAATCCTCCTTCCATTTTTGGGAGGGAATCTCTGAGGGATTAGAAAGCAATCCCTCTCTGAACATCGCCAGAGCTCGATTCTGCCCTAACAATGGCGGCAGGACCGGATTGCAAAGGGGGCGAGGAACTTGGGGGGCTCTTTGCAAGGATATTCAAAAGATAGGGACCTATTTGTGATTTGGGTGTACTAAATTGCAAAGTAGGTCAAGATGACCTCCCCTTAGGTCCGAATTTTGGTATAAACCTAATTTAGACCTAAGGAATCCAATGGCGAAGTTGGATTTCAGGTTTGACCTCGTTTGATTGGACATTTTGCGTAAAAACCCAAATTAGGTTAATTGAGGAGCTAGGACCCTGATCTAGGTCAGACTAGGTTCCAAAGGCCAAATTAAGTGTTCTAAACCCTAGAGGATGTTTCTCCATGATTTTTAGAGGGTTTACTTGCTTTTTGTTCTGACCGGAACCTTGTTAATTAAAGTGGGTCTGTTTTAGGGTTAGCAGGTGTCATTTAATTCCTAGATTGCACATGAACCCATTTCTGATTGACTCAACCCTCTTTTTTATCTCATTTAGACCATTTGACCTATGTTTTGCCTCTAAGAAATCCCTTTTATGTACTGCAATGGTAAAATTGTAGTTTTAACCTTTATTTCATGTTTTCTTCTCAAAGCACTTGTTCCTTCAGTTAGGCCTTCTTCTAGGTTATGTAGGAGCTTTTGTCTTCTTTATTGGGTCAAAATGAGCTAGTTATGGCTCATGATGAGGCTCTCATCATACCCCCATGCCTAGCTTTTGCTAGTCCCTTAGCAAAATTTCAAAGTTTTAACTTCCATTCTAGACCCTGAGTGTCTGTCAACAATTATGATAAGTGCTTCTCCTTTTATTTTGTGATTTAGGTAGGAATGCTGATAATAGGCCTAGAGGTACTCAAGTACCAACCAAAATCCAGACCTGTTCCGCTTTAGCCTCAGTCCTCCACAAAGGTTTCTACGGCCCACAGAAACTATCCTAGGGTTTGTTGGACTCCGTGGTTAAAGCACCCGTGCTTGAAACATTTTTAGCCTAAATTCAGTTTGCAATGTGTTTTTTCTTGTAAGAGAGAGATAGAAGATTTATTTGTTTGGAGAGCTTTTCTCTCTCTTTTCTTTTTATTTCTAGCTTCGGATTAGCTTCTCAACACGGTTTGTATCGGATTCCTCATCCCCATCATCAATCCTCAAGGGTCCCTGGCTTTCGAGATTTCGAGATAATCCTGCCCATGGCAACCCCCAGAACCCTGGCTTTCGAGATTTCGAGATAATCCTGCCCATGGCGTTTTGTGGCCGAATTCAGCCCCTGGCGATCGACATTTCGTGATAATGTCGCCCATGGTATCTGAACCAACAGAGTGCTTACATGCCCCTAGTAGGATATTTAAATATCCTAAGAGACAAGCACCGAGGAGACGATATGTTGTTACGCATCTTCGAGGGGAATTTCCTGCCTCTCTGCGCTGGGAACTCGTCCAAATCAATTTGTGTTGATTGACCGCTCCTAATCTAGGTGACTTTTTCAGAACATTAAACGCTTTTCGCGTGATTTGGATGTTTATGCGCACTGAACCAGACTGTGTGTGAATTTGGGTGCTTAGGTTACCGAATCTCGCAAACCGGAGGTCAGTTAACGAGGTCGAATACTTCCTAAGCCTTAGACCGAATACTCAAGCTTCGCATTTTCCTCAACCTCTTGAGGATTATCCAGATTTTAACGGATACGTGAATTTTTAAGCTAAAGGTACTAGCCCAAAAGGCCTAAGACCAGCGTTCCCGCTAATCTCTTGTTATATCTCCGTAGCACTTTTCTTTTCTTTTTCTTGATTCGGTCTAGAACTTCAGTTAACCCCTTAATCTTTTACTAATGACTATTTCTTTTCATTTTCATTTTGTGCTCCTTTTTGTTATTTTTCTTCTTTTTCTCCTCCTTATGCTTAAGTGGCTCACAAAATTTCCTCCCTCCCCCCATTTTTTTGTTCTTTTTCTTAATTTTTTTCATTTTTTTTTTTTGCATTTTTGAAATATGCAAATTTTTTTTTGTGTGTGAGACTCCTGATTTTTTTCTTAGTTCTATATGTATGCACTTTATCACACCCCCATGCCTAAGTTTTGCAATGTCCTCATTGCAAACAGAGGGTGGGAATTAGTGTTGAGGTCAGGGGCTTAGAACAGGATAAATCTGGTGGGTGAATGGGTCGTAAATGACTGATGCGGATGATTTCAAGCTCTGATACGTGTACCAGAGGTGGGATCATCTGTCTAAGGCTGGACTCAAGGTGCAAGAGACGTGGAGTCCAGATGGATAATCAGACGGGTCTCTGTGTTTGGGATGACGGGTTGCCTCCCGTGAAGCGCTAAATTTAATGCCTTCAGCCGAGCAGAAAATGGGGTGGAGAGGGAGTGGTCAAATCAATGGAGTTTTGGAAAACAAGCACCATGATTAAGAGCCTGGTTGGTCCAACCAGGTGCTTGTTGAGATCAGCGGGCTGATGATGCAGCCCGAACCCAATAAGTCTGGTGGGTTGATAGATGTAGATCAGCAGATGCGGAACCCACCATATGCAGTGACGTTCTGATGGATATGGAAGTGAAAACTCGGGTTCAGGCTGAGTCGAATCAGCCTGGTCAAAGTAGGGTTCCAAAAAATTATCCATGTAAGGTGTGGAATCCCTACAGAGGTGATCAAAGGATGGAGGCTCCTGATTTGTGGTCTGATCAGTACCCGATACCTGGTCTAGATATGGAGTTGAATCATCTGAAACGGCTCGGGGTGGGGAACGGATTTTGATTGGTTCTGTATATGTGGAGTAGGTGGCTTCAAAGAAGATTGACATGTTATAATCAGGAGGCAGATTTTCTCCGATGTTATGGTCAGATTCGAGATCATCGGAGAGTTTGAGAAAATCAAAGTTTGAATGAGATTCTAGATCATGAGTTCCACCGTAGAATAAATCATATGTTGTATATTCAGCAGCCTGACTGTTATCTAGCCTAAATGTTAATTCTGAGCTTAAAAGGGTATCCTTATCTGGTAGAGGCTCAGATTCTAAGCTAGTAGGGCGGACCCAATTGAAACCCTGCTCGTCCAACTCCTCAGTTTCTGTGTCGTAGATTGGCATGACTTCCGCAAAATTGATTCGTTCCTCTGAGGAGGTTGACGAGGGATATTCATCAAATCGAGGCCCAAAATCATATTCTTCATTAAGAGATTGATTTTCTTCATCTGGGGCCTTGAAATCTTCAAAATATGTTTCATATCTAGGTTCTAGGCTTAGGATGTGGGTTGAATTACTAGAATTTAGGTCTGAATAACCTTTGAGGGCCACCTTATCAGAATAAGGGACGGAATTTACACCCTCGAGAGGTTCAGTTCTACTCTCATACTTGCAGGAGTCTTGGGATTCTAAAATGGGCTCATCATGGTCTTTTCCTGCATTTGGAGCTTCCCAACCTTCTTCAATATCAGGTGCATTATATTCCATCTGGGTTGGGAATCCACAACCATTTTGTGCCTCAAACCCGAGGTCAGATTTATCCTCGATGTTGTTCCAAGATAGCTCATCCTCTGTTGGTGGTATGTACGGGTATTTCTGATCAATCACTTGTTTTATTAATCTCATTATCTCTTCCCGTTTTTCAAGACTATCTTGGTGTTGCTTCCAAAGTCGAGGATTTGTCATACATTGAAGGTATTCACTATTGTGCAATCTTTCTATCTCAATGTATGCAGTAATGAGCAAGTCACGGGTTGATCCTTTGTTGGCTTCTGCTAATAGTACTTGGGCACAAGTTATGACAAAGGTTGTGGTTGTTGGGACATCAACCTGAATGTTTCCTACTGTTGTTGAGGTTTCTTCATTTTCATAAAATCTCATGGCATCCTCAATCATTTTATCTCTCATGGATCTCCGGTATTCAGGTTTCTTGAATGGTAGTCCTAGGTGGTTCGGCTGCATATTTGGATCAAGTGGTGGGATCAAGATCAGAGTTTGACTCAAGATGTGTTATGAAGCGATCAGATCTGAATAATGAGTCCCACTGAAAATGAGTGTGTGTGCTCTAAAGAGAAAAGATGCAGGACTGGAGATGTTCTTGACCCAATCAAGACACCCAAAAGATGTTTGGATGACTATGGAGGTTCGGGGCGGATGGACCCCTGGATCCGAAGATCGTCCACCTGAGAATTACCTGGGCAGCCAGAGAGGGAGAGTCCCGCAAAGACCCCTACACGGTAGAGCGTCCCTACGGGTTACAGGGTTTCCCCCACCTGACCTCTCTTGTCACTGGGATTCCAGGTAGATCAGAATGGGGACCTCGACCTCTTAAGTCTATCACTTTTTATTTCAAAGGTGCTTTTAGGGTTCTCACTTGAACTTTAGATGTTTTTGGTATTGTGACCTAATTTAGAGGTTGGTTGACCCAAGGGGTCAACTTCACCTGACCTGTCCTATAGATGGCAGAATGATTCTAAGCTCGGAGCCTAGAGATCACCCCGATTTGACTCCCAGGTTATGAGGTCAAAAAAATTTTAAGAGTCAAGTGATTTTAGAGCTCAATTTTAGGGTTTGTCTTATTTAGCTTTCTTCAATCAAGGGCTTGGGTAGCACACTGATGCGGAAGGGTTTATTTCCTTTTACACAGGCATGTGTGACTAGTGCTTCAAGACCCTAATGTGGAAACCCTAATTTGGTTCTATTTCCAATCCTCTTTTTCTTTTTCAAAAGTTCTCTTTGGACTTATAAACAAGAAGTGTGTGGTCCGCCGAGATTAAGCGTTATTTCAATTAAGCACAAGAATTTGTGGGATGGAAAAAAAATCACTCCAACTTCAAGAATATTTGCAGAAATTTTCGCAAAATCAGGAAATGTTTTGCCTTAGAGATGGTGATTACTATATAAAGAAAGCAATTGATTCCTAAATTGATTTTCTTCCTTTTGTCTTTCAAAGATTAGGGGATGATTAAGGAAGAAAAGAAATTACCTGCCCTGGAGTGGTTGACTTGCGGGAGAGATTTTCTCATGAAGTACCTGCAAGATCACATCAAAGAAAAGTAGGGCAAGTTAGTGTTCAATATGATAAAAAGAATGTAGGGACTAGTGGTAAATTGCGCATTGCTCCCCGGCAACGACGCCAAAATGTTGTTAACGTTTTGTGCGGGTTTAAAGTATATCACGTTGTAGTACAACCGACAAAACGTTTAAACAAATATAAAGAATTTTATTACTCGAAAACCGGAGTATCCGAGGTCGATCACAGGGAGCAAATGGAATTTACTACTAGTCAAAATGTAATTGAACACTCTAATTTACTGAAAATATCAATTCAACTATGAATGTATGCGATTAAAAGTAGTTAGGACAAAAAGAAATGAAATTGGACGTCTGATCTTGTGATCAGACGTCTTAAAAGTATGTTCCCTTTTCTTCTTGATTATTCTTCTTCCTCAGCAGTCTCTCTATTTCTTCTTTTTCTGCTGCTGTGTTTGCTTTCTTTTCTTCTCTTTCTTCTTCTCCTGCGAAGGCTTCTTTCTTTCTTCTTCTTCTCTACCTTGTTTCTTCTCTGTCTTGCCCATTCTTCTTCTCCTGCGAAGGATTCTTTCTTTCTTCTTTGGTCTCTCTGTTCTTCCTGCCTTTCCTTCTTCCTTCTTTTTTTTCCTTCTCGCGACCAAGTCTTTCTTCCTCAACGTTCAGCCTGTGCCTACACAGAGCAAAACCTATCCTTTCTCCCTTTACCCACGCGTCTCTCTCTCTCAAGCAATTCACTCAGGGACGCTCTGCCAGAGCCACAGCCATAATCGGGTCGGATCGTACCCGGGACCAGGCGCACTTGCAGGTGGTGTGATGCGCGAGGAGTGCGTAGGTTTAGGTCGGGTCAGATCCAGCAGATCTGCGTGGTCGAGCCGCGGACGAGGCGGGTGTGGGTTCAGCGAGGGACCTCACCCCTGTGCTTATGGAGGCAGTGAGAATAAAGCACAAATTCAATTTATGGTATGCCCGCACCTCGCGATTCCACGATGTGGGACTAAAGGTTCCACCCTGCCTTTGCGCGTGCCTGCAGACCTGCGTGCAAACGCCACAGCTGCTGGCTCTGCTGGAGCACCTTGCTGGACTCACTCACCTCGCGATACTCGCGCGAGTATGCAGCACCTGTAGCCTGGGAGACCGGGTGCCTGGAGCTTCGTTGGAGCTTCATCAGAGGTCGTCCATGGCGGCAGGAGCTCAAACACTGTCATGCACAAAACGAGCCTCTCGGCCCAATCAGATCAGCTAGAGACCTTCGCCGAGGCACGGCGAAGGCGGTGGACGATGCTGCAGGCCGCAGGTCAGCCTAGGCATGCGTGCCTAAGTCAACCTGTGGCCGGAGATGGTGGGTTGTTCGGGGGGTGATTATGGAGGTCTGGAGTGGCAGTTGTGGGGTGGAGCGAGTTCTTGGTGGTGAGGCGGAGCTCTCGAGGTGGTTCGCGAGCTGTGTGGGGGGTTGGAATGGTGGAAGCGGCTCGCCGGAGGTCAGTCGGTGATGTGGAAGATGAGGGTGGTCAGCGTCGGTCGAGGGGTAATCAGATGAGATAACAGGGGGAAAAGAGAGAGGAGAGGATGGAGAGGAGTTCTAACCTAATTCTAAGGACGAAAGGGGACGGAAGGCAGACAGCAGTACCTGCTATCGCCGGAGAAGATGATGCCTAGTGGGGGAGAACAGCGGCGACGACGGGGCTGAGGCGGCGTGCGCGGGTACTGCGCGACGCGGAGGGAAGTCGGAAAGCTAACTCTGCCACTGGTTTTGTGGCAGAGCGAAGAGGGAGGGGAGGGGGGCTCACCGGAGCTTGCTGGGACTTTTGGTCGGGCAGGAGGAGACGAATTGGGGGTGGACACTCAGCCAAATCAAGCTCGGGTCCTGCGGCAGGGTCTAGGGGGTGTTTTATAGGTGCTGGCCGCTCCTGTCAGCGCGTGGAGAGCGCGCAATTAGGTCTGCCGGCTTGCCGGAGTTGGAAGGAAGGTGGATACCCAAATTTCTCGTGCGTTCGCACGAGAGATTGGGTTCACACCAGCGATTGTAATTGGCTTTAGAAGGAAGGGAATTCCTCAGAGAATCCTCCTTCCATTTTTGGGAGGGAATCTCTGAGGGATTAGAGAGCAATCCCTCTCTGAACCTCGCCGGAGCTCGGTTCTGCCCTAACAATGGCGGCAGGACCGGATTGCAAAGGGGGCGAAGAACATGGGGGACTCTTTGCAAGGATATTCAAAAGATAGGGACCTATTTGTGATTTGGGTGTACTAAATTGCAAAGTAGGTCAAGATGGCATCCCCTTAGGTCCAAATTTTGGTATAAACCTAATTTGGACCTAAGGAATCCAATGGCAAAGTTGGATTTCAGGTTTCACCTCGTTTGACTGGATATTTTGCGTAGAAACCCAAATTAGGTTAATTGAGGAGCTAGGACCCTGATCTAGGTCAGACTAAGTTCCAAAGGCCAAATTAAGTGTTCTAAACCCTAAAGGATGTTTTTCCATGATTTTTAGAGGGTTTACTTGCTTTTTGTTCTGACCGAAACCTTGTTAATTAAAGCGGGTCTGTTTTAGGGTTACCAGGTGTCATTTAATTCCTAGATTGCACATGAACCCATTTCTGATTGACTCAACCCTCTTTTTTATCTCATTTAGACCATTTGACCTATGTTTTGCCTCTGAGAAATCCCATTTATATACTGCAATGGTAAAATTACAGTTTTAACCTTTATTTCATGTTTTCTTCTCAGAGCACTTGTTCCTTCAGTTAGGCCTTCTTCTAGGTTATGCAGGAGCTTTTATCTTCTTTATTGGGTCAAAATGAGCTAGTTATGGCTCATGATGAGGCTCTCATCACGGTGCGAAAATGCAACCTTGACCTCGATGCAGGAGGTTTTGAACGGAAACTCCAGCTCAGCGAATTAGAAGAAATCCGACGGGAGGCCTATGAGAATGCATTAATATACAAGGACAAGACCAAGGCCTTTCATGACCGCCACATCCGAAGCAAAGTATTCACACCCAACCAGCGAGTCTGGTTGTTTGATTCACAACTGAAACTGTTCGTGGGGAAGCTCAAGTCAAAGTGGACTAGCCCGTATGTTGTGATACAGCCATATCCTAATGGGGCAGTCCAGATCAAGGACCTAAAATCTGGGCATATATTCACGGTAAATGGCTAGCGCCTCAAGCCATTTTTGGCCCAGGAACCTCCTCCACCTAACGAAACTGTTCATCTTAGTGAGGACGTGTGATTGAGTGTTCGCCCAACTGGAGGCATTAAACTCAGCACGTATAAATACCATTCACTCCACATTCCACCATCATTTATATATAACCATTTTTATACATAGCATATTTTTGTTTTAGCATATTCCCCTTTTGTATATTGCATGTTAACAGATTGGCCAGGGCTGAATATAATTTCAAGAGCAATTACAGGTGATTTCTACCCACTCTCCCCCTGCAGTATTTATTTTCTTTTAAATTCATGCATGAGGACATGCAAGAACTTAGACATGGGGGGGTAGATACAGCAAAAACTGAAAAAAATTTTATGCCAACACTTAAGAAAACCTCGGAGCCGCATGTAAAATGTACTTTAGGACCTTAAATAAAAGAACAACCAACTCCACCTCCAATGCTGGCATTGGAGCTAGAAATCGTTCACAACAGCCACTTCCGACTCACCCACTCACCTTTTGTTCTAAATTTAGGGCCAAGCTGAATGTAACCCGATACGGGAATTTCATGACGTACAAATTATACGAGGTTAATTGTTCATAGCATATATACATACTGCATTCATGAATAAAATTATTTTATTAAGAGAATGTATTAAGGATTTTATCCTCTAGTTGATTCCTGTAATCTGGAATCCAGTACAACTTTTCACACACGCGTAGAATTTGCAATGGATTCATGGTGAAGGTTGATAAACGTCTTCAGTCTGTCGAGAAGAAGCGATGCTTCTTTTCCTGAACCCCTGGACAGTGTTTTGGGAATCAGGCAAATTTTCTTCCAAAAATCCACCAAACAGTGTGAGAGAGTAGAGTGTATTGGTGCTCTAAGGTTAGTGCAAGGAATAAGGAATCCTAGATAATTAGGTGATGATACTCTGAGATTAGACATAGTTTTCGCTCTCGGTTCCTGCATATACATTTTTGTGCGAAATTTTGAGAGCCACCAAATAAGGCAAATACACAGAGAGCAAGTTTTCATAAAACTAGGGCTAAGGTGGATGGTTACGACCATTCTCTATGGAATCCTCGACTGAAGGAGAGTATTAATGTCAAGGTCAGAAATACACCATCCTATCCATCTTTCCCGGTGCCATGAGTAGGCACTTCCACCAAATAAGCGGAATGTCTCTTGAGTACCACCAATCCCTAATAATACTTCCTCAATAAAGTTCATGGATGTATGCTAGTTGTGTTATGTTGAAAAAAAAATGATGAAAAAAATGAGAAAAATTGAAAAAAAAATTAGAAAAAGAAGAAAAAGCAAAGAAAAAAAGAATGAATATCTAGTATTTATTTCATTGAGGCAATACCACCAAATAAAATTGAGATCCACCAAATATGGCCCTAACCTATTTTTCTTGTGTTTCTGACCGTCAGAATACTGGCTGAGGAATTCCGACTTAGTGTTAGGGTTATGAGAATTCAATTAAAGTGTTAATGCCTAGTGAGACCACCAAATACAAGTCATATATGTGAAGCTGGTGAGATTGTGAGCTTTAAGAAAAAGAAAAAGAGAGAATGAATACAAAGGAATCAAAAGAGAGCGTAGTTTTTCTCATCTTTCTCTGAGTCGAGTTACTTAGTAATCCGGGAATCTGGATTTTGTAGTACTAATCTCTATGTAGCACCAAGCGAGAATGAGACACCAAATATATAATCCATTCCCTCAAAGATTCTCTACCTAAGCCTAAAGCCAGGGTGGAATTCAAAGAACATCTTGAATACCCCGAGGGAAGAAGTCCGCCTATCCTGCTAAAATTTTTACCAGGGGTCAAGTACAGGCTTTAGAGGTGAATTAGTTTTTCACTCGAATCCGTTGCAAAACCTACATAGCTGCACTTTCACGATTGTCTGGATTTCTAGAGCATAGGATGAAAACAAAAAGGAGAAAAATCTCTATGCATACACTTGATAAAATAATCAGTCCCTTAGGGACCCTTGCTATAAATAATTTAGTCTTGCATTTTCTAGGGACTAGCAAGATTTAGGCATGGGGGTATGATTGCGCAGCAATCATAGGTCTTAATTAACCTAGATTAAGCAAGGACTTAGCATAAGTTAGGGTTATTCACGCATACATACGCATTATCTGCATCTTTACAACTTTACTTTAGCTATGAATAAAATAATGTTATAATGTGCTGATTAAGTGCATTATGTCAATTGCAGGCAATAAGCAGATCTGGAGCAGGATCTGAAGCTGGATCAAGAATAACGGAAGTTGTAGCAGAGCTGGAGCAGAAGGCTTAGTTTAGATATAGGAACAATAATGTAAGGGGGTTAAAAGTTTGCTATTCTATTAAGTAGGAATAAAGCAGTAAAATGTGAAGAGCTTAGGTCCATCCTAGCCCTAGGATAGCCTAGAGACTTCCCCAAGCCTTAGCCACCCTTAGATTAGGTCACAACACCCTAGGAAGCCTTCAAACCCTAGTTCCAACCCTTATCTGGATGTCCAGATAAGTTATAGGACGTCCAGGACTCTTAGCCATCTCCCGCACACCTTAAACCCACTTCTGCAGTATTATTGGATGTCCTGACACTTTGTTAGACGTCCAATTTCAATAGAGTACCCAAAACAAAACCTTGATTTGCCCTTGACTCAAATTGGACGTCCAGAACTGAAGTCTGGACTTCTGATTTTTGAGTATAAGTCGTCTGATCCTATTATTGGATGTCTGATACTGGTCTCCAGTCCCTGTTTTGAGATTCAAGTCTTGATCTTAGATCTCTAGCCCCCTAAACCTAATCCCAACCCCATAGGAACTTAAATTAAGGTGTCCTAACCCTAGTACATCACCTCTAGACCTACCAAAGGACCTAATTAGGTCCTCACCAAACCCAATTGACTTAGATCAAGTCAATTACCTTCACCTAAGCCAATTGGACTCATTGAGTCCAATTGAGCTTAGATCTCAACCCACACAAGTTCAATTGGACTTAGTGAGAGTCCAATTGACCTAAACCCAACCTGATTGAGTTATGTCACCCTCAATTAGGTTCACACTCATTCAATTAAACTTAGGTTAAGTTTAATTGCATTTTCACCTTAGAAATTAGGATTTCTAACCCTAAAATCAAGACCTACACCTACACAAACCCCTTGGGATCTATCCTAAGCCACCTAGCCACATAGAGAACGACCACACCCACACACACACACACCCATTCACGCACACACTTCTCTAGAATTCTCTATAGCTCTCTTGAGATGGCGCCACCTCTTGGTTGCCAAATTTAGCAACCAAGAGGCATTCAAATTGAGATCCACAATTTTTGGATCTCAAAGACCACCTCCACCCTCATGTGGCTGGCCACTCTTGGACTCTCTCTAGAGAGTTCCACACCTCTCTAGAGAGAAGCCATTAGTTCTATAGAAAGACCCCATGGGTGGCCAAGCGCACCCATTCACATCCCTTGGCTTCATTGGCACCACTCACCTCATTAGCTCCATACACGCCCACCTTCACTTAGGTTAGCTACTCCATCTCCATGAGCTCACCACCATCATGGAGGACATCATGATGGGATACTAGATCAATCCTCCCTCTCTCCAAGGGTCGGCCTAAGCTACATTGGCCGCCCCTCATTCTCCTCCCGACCATTCCAAGGCCATCGGGGACCACCCCTGAATGCCCTTTTATTCTTCTAGATTTAATTCATGCTCTTCATAATTTTATTGCTTTTATTACTGCTTAATAGCATAGTCTTACTTCTCCCCCAATGATGCATGCGAAATTCCCTCATTGATTCTTGTATGCAATCATTTTCTGGTAGCTAGGTTTAATTTTCAAGCATTTATGTATAAGCTTTCCTCTAGATTCCTTGTGCAAACAACTCCCCAATGAATGAATGAAAATGCATATATATATATATATATGTGCGTGTTTGAAATCACCACGAGCTTAGTAATTATCGTATTTGCAAGATTTAAGTGCCTGCTCTTTAACTATCTATCCATTACGCACCAGCATGTCATTTCCTAAAGACATTGAAAATCTAACAATAAACGCTCTCTCCATAAATAGTCACCACCTCACTAGAATCGTGCGCACAGAAACTCACACATTCACCTTCGTAATTTATTTGACGCATGCGCATGTGATCCGAGTTAATAACAGAAGTGGTGAAGTTTTAGTTAGGAGATTGGAAACAGGCGTGCGTCTTTAAACAAAGTAGAGTAGTAAAAAGATCGATTTTAAAAGTGAAAGCAACACCTCCCAGAGACGAACGACCAGGACTCAAGTCTCGTAATTTTTGTAAAATAATATTTTTGTTGGATCATACTTTCCGACTATACTACGACACTTTTTTCTATCAAATGCTCAAATTACGCATCCCAACAGGTGGCCAATGGTGCTTAGGCCGGCCCTTGGAGAGAGGTTGGAGAGGTGATCCAGCATCCTGGCGTGGAGATGGTGGTGGCCATGGTGAGCAACTCGTGGAGGTGGAGTGGAGGTGGAATGTAGCTAACCTAGATGGAAGTGAATGTGAATGAATGCCAAGAAATGGATGGGTGCAAATGGCCACCCCTTAGGTCTTTTTATAGACCTAAAGGAAGCTCTCTAAAGAATTATGGAATTCTCTAGAGAGGCCTATGGTGGGATCTCGTGGGAGAGTGAGAGAGAGGATGGATGGTGGTTCTTAGATCCACCAAATGTGCATCTAAAAATTGAATGGCTCTTGGTTGCTAATTTTAGCAACCAATGCAACAACACATGGTAGAGAGTTCTAGAGAACTCTAGGCTAGGTATTTTCATGTGGATGGTGTGTGTGGGTGTGTGTGGGTTGAAACTTAGGTGGCTAGGTTGATTAGGTTAGGTTCTAGTGGGTTTAGGTCAAGGTAGATCTCAAATTAGGGTTCTAAACCACAATTCACTAAAGTAAAGTGCAATTAAACTTAATACAAGTTTAATTGGGTGTGTAAAAACTTAATTGAGAGTAAAATAACTCAATTAAGTCAAGTCTAGGTCAATTGGACTCTCACTAAGTCTAATTGGATAGTGTGTGCTGAGATCAGGGCTCAATTGGACTCAATGAGTCCAATTGAATAAGCTGATGGAATTGACAAAGATCCAAGTCAATTAGGTTTAGTGAGGACCTAATTAGGTCTTTAGGGAGGTCTAGAGGTGATGTAGTAGGGTTAGGGCACCTTAATTTAGGTTCCTATGTGGTTGGAATTGGGTTTAGGGACCTAGAGATCCATGATCAAGGCTTGAATCTCAAAACAAGAACTGGAGAGTAGTTCCAAACATCCAATAAAAGTGTCAGACGTCTTATAGTGAAAAATCAGAAGTTCAGACTTGTTATCTAGACGTTCAATCAGAGTCAGGAGGGATTCTTGGTTCTGTCTTGGCTATTCTGCAGAAATTGGACGTCTGATCAAGTGTCTGGACGTCCAATAACACTGCAGAAGTGGGTTTAAGGTGTGCGGGAGTTGGCTAAGCATTTTGGACATCCTATAACTCATCTGGACATCCAGATAGTGGTTGGAATTAGGGTTTTAAGGTTTCGTAGGGTGTGGTGACCTAATCTAAGGGTGGCTAAGGCTTGGGGAAGCTTCTAGGATATCCTAGGGCTAGGATGGTCCTAAGTTCTTCATATTTTACTACTTTATTCATACTTAAATAGAATAGCATACCATAACTCCCTTACATTATTATCTATTACATCTAATCTAGGTCTTCCACTCCAGCTCTACTGCAACACCAACTATTCTAGCTTCCGATCTACCTTTTGGTCAGCTTACTACCTATAATTGTCATAATGCACCTAATCAGTACATTATAGCTTTATTTTATGCATAGCTAAAAGACAGCAATAAGGATGCAAGTAATGCTTATGCATGCATGAATTACCTTAACTCATGCTAAGTCCTAGCCTAATTTAGGTCAATTAAGACCTATGATTGCTACGCAATCATACTCCCATGCCTAAATCTTGCTAGTCCCTTGCAAATGCAAGGCTAAATTATTCACATAAGGTCCCTAAGGGATTGATTATTTTATCAAGTGCATGCCTAGAGATTTTTCTCCATTTTGTTCTCATCCTATGCTTTATAAATCCAGACAATCGTGAAAGTGTAGCTATGTAGCTTTTGCAACGCATTCGAGCAAAAAACTAATTCACCTCTAATGCCTCTACTTGACCCCTAGTAAAAATTCTAGAGGGATAGGTGGACTTCTTCCCTCGGGGTATTCAAGATATTCTACGAATTCCACCCTAACTTTAAGCTTAGGTAGAGAATCTTAGAGGGAAAAGGTTATATATTTGGTGGCTCACTCTCAACTAGTGTTAAATAGAGATTAGTACTGCAGAATCTAGATCCCTAGATTACTAAGTAACTCAACTCAAAGAAAGACGAGAAAAACTATGCTCTCTTTTGATTCCTTTGTATTCATTCTCTCTTACTCTTTTTCTTTTTCTTTTTTTTCTTTCTTTTTCTTAGAGCTCACAATCTCACCAAATTCACACATATGACCTGTATTTGGTGGTCTCACTTGCATTAACACTTTAATTGAGTTTCCATAACTCTACACTAAGTTAGAATTCCTTAGCCAATATTCGGGTGGTCAGAAATACAAAAAGATAGGTTAAGGCCATTTTTTTTGGTGAATCTCAAATTTATTTGGTGATATTACCTCAATGCAACTGAAATAAACACTAAATATTCACTCTTTTTTCTTTGCTTTTTCTTCTTTTTCTTAAATTTTTTTCTTTTCAATTTTTCTTTCTTTTCATTTTTTCTTTTTTTTCTCTTTTTTTTCCTTCTTTCAACACAACACAACTAGCACATATCCATGAACTTTATTGAGGAGGTATTATTAGGGATTGGTGGTACTCAAGAGATATTGGGTGACTTATTTGGTGGAAGTACCTACTCATAGCACCGGGAGAGACGGATAGGGCAGTGTATTTTTGCCTTGACATCAATACCCTCCTTCAGCCAAGGATTCCGTAAAGAATGACCGTACCCATCCACCTTAGCCCTAGTTTTATGAAAACTCGCTCTCCGCATATTTGCCTTATTTTGTGGCTCTCAAAATTCACACAAAAATGTATACACAGGAACCGAGAGCAAAAACTATACCTAATCTCTAAGTATCATCACCTAATTATCTAGGATTCCATATTCCTTGCACTAATCTTAGAACACCAGTACACTCTACTCTCATCTCACACTATTTGGTGGATTTTTAGAAGAAAATATGCTTGACTCCCAAAACACTGTCGAGGGGTTCAAGAGAAGAAGCACTGCTTCTTCTCGATAGAGTAAATACGTTTATCAACCTTCACCATGAATCCATTGCAAATTCTACATGTGTGTGAAAATTTATACTAGATTCCATATTACAAGAATCAACTAGAGGATAAAATCCCTAATGCATTCTCTTAATAAGATAATCTTATTCATGGATGCACTAAGTATATATGCTATAAACAAATAACCTCTTATATTTGTACTTCATGAAATTTTCCCTTTTGGGTTACATTCAGCCTGACCCTAAATCTAGAACAAAAGGTGAGAGAGTGAGTCGGAAATGGCTGTTGCGAATGATTTTTAGCTCCAATGCGAGCATTGGAGGTGGAGCCGGTTGTTCTTTTATTTAGGATCTTAAAGTACGTGTAGCATGCAGCTCTGAGGTTTCCTAAGGGTTAGCATAAAAATTTTTCAATTTTACTGTATCTACACCCCCATGCCTAAGTTCTTGCATGTCCTCATGCATGAATATAAAAGAAAATAAATACAGCAGGGAGTAATGGATAGAAATCACCTGTAATTTCTCCTGAAATTATACATTCAACATCGGCCAACCTGACAGTATGCAATATGCAAAAAAAAAATATAATAAAAGAAAAATATGCTATATATAAAAAAGAATATGTATAGGGTGATGGATGCGGAGTAGATGCTGAGTTTAACGCCTCCTGCTAGGCAAAAACTCAATCACACATCCTCAATAAGATGAATGATCTCGTCAGCTAGAGGATGTTCCTGGGCCAAAAATGGCTTGAGGCCTTGGCCATTTATAGTAGATATATGCCCAGATTTTGGGTCCCTAATCTGGACCGCCCCATTAGGATATGGGTGAATCACAACATATGGGCCAGTCCACTTGGACTTGAGCTTCCCTGAAAGAAATTTCAGTCGCAAATCAATCAACCAAACTTGCTGGTTGGCATGAATGTTTTTCTCCTGATGTGGTGGTCATGAAGGCCTTGGTCTTGTCCTTGTATATTAATGCGTTCTCATAGGCCTCCCGCTGGATCTCTTCTAATTCGCTAAGCTGGAGTTTCCGTTCTTGACCTCCTGCATCAAGGTCAAGGTTACATTTTCGCACCACCCAAAAGGCGTGGTCTTCTAGCTCTACAAGAAGGTGACAGGCCTTGCCATATGCCATAGGATATGATGACATTCCGAGTGGGGCCTTGTACGCTGTCCGATATGCCTAGAGTGCGTCAACTAATTTATCGGATCAGTCCTTCCCGTCTGGTCTAACCATCTTCTGGAGAATCAGCTTGATCTAATGGTTAGACACTTCAGGCTGCCCATTGGTCTGCAGGTGGTACAAGGTGGCTATACGGTGATGTACCCCGTATTTCTTTAATAATGTCCTGAAGTGGGCATGGATGAAGTGGCTTCCCCCATCGCTAATCAGAGCGTGGGGTATTCCGAATCTCATGAAGATGTATTACCGTACGAAAGAAATGACGGTCTTATGATCAGCCCGTCTCGCCAGGATGGCCTCGACCCACTTCGAGACATAATCAACAGCTAATAATATGTACTCGAAGCTATGCGAGTTCGGAAAAGGGCCCATAAAATCGATGCCCCAGACGTTGAACACTTCTACAACCATGATGGGCTGGAGTGGCATCATGTCTCTCCTGGTCATAAAATCGACCGAATGGCATCGTTTGCAATGTTGGGTGTATTCGTGTGTATCTCTGAAAATAGTTGGCTAGAAAAATCCCGACTGTAAAATTTTTGCAGCGATTTTCCGTCCCGAGAAATGACCACCACAAGCATCATTGTGGCAAAAAGATAACACACTGGGGATCTCAGAATCTGGGATGCATCTTCGAATAATCTGATCCGCTCCAATGCGAAAGAGCAGTGGTCATCCCAGAGGTAGAATTTAGCCTCGCAGTAAATTTGAGTTTCTGGTCCTTGGATAGGTTCGCGGGAATCTTGCCTGCGACAAGATAGTTTACGATATCCACGTACCAGGGGAACTCAACAGAGTGAACTACCAAAAGGGATTCATCCGAAAATTGCTCGTGGATAGGCAGGGAATAAGGAATGTGGCCTGGGTCTAGTCTGGATAGGTGATCCGCCATAACATTCTATTTTCCAGCTTTGTCGTGGATTTCGATGTCAAATTCTTGCAATAGAAGGATCCATCTGATGAGTCGGGGCTTAGCATCCTTCTTTGCCAACAAATGTTGGAGGGCAGAGTGGTCAGCGAAGATGATGACTTTAGACCCTAATAAATAAGATCTGAATTTCTCCAACATGAATACTATTGCTAGTAGTTCATTTTCGGTGATAGTATAATTGCGCTAAGCCTCATTCAGTGTCTTGCTAGCATAGTATATGACGAAAGGTTGTTTTTCCTGACACTGGCCTAAAACAGCACCGACGGCGAAATCAGAAGTGTCGCACATCATCACGAAATCAAGTGATGTAACGACCCAGTTCCCGAGTCCCTACGAGACACGAGAATCGGACCGACTCAACTAATCCCAAGACCTAGTCGTCTAACGAGGAAGTAACCAAAAGAGCAGTAAAATAAACCACATTCAGCATGAATATAACTAACAGTAAGAAAGTACAGCAGTAAGGAAAGAAACTACCACAGTACGTACCACCACAACAGTAGAACAACATTCATAATATAATTTGAACTGCAGGTAAAGAAAGTACAGCAAAAACAAGAACTACTCACTACAACGTAACAAAAAGAGGCATAAGAGACAGTGGTAACTCTACTAGACCCTACTCGGCCTAGCGTCCTCTGCAGCCGCTGACCCTGGCTGCTCAACACCTGGTCCTGAAAAAGGTAACGAGTGTAACACGTCAGCAAAACACTGAGTAGAGTGGCAACTAAAACTAAAGGCAATAGTAGAGTGTACAGTAGCTGTTATGTTCCATTACTTTCTTTATTCACATCTTTCAATTGTCTCACTATTTCATTTATTCCTCAGATCTTTTTCTTGATCTCGAATGTTCCTCGTGGGAACGATCTTGATTGCAGTCTTTTCCAAAAAGTAGAAGTAGCACGTGGTGCTCTCCTGGTCGGGAGAGTCTCCCGTGGTGATCCTACCCTCAGTCAACCACCCCAAGGTCACTGATAGACGTAACGGTGACTACGGCACGCACGATAAACGCACAGGTAGCTAACCCGTACTGGCACGCGGTCAGTCGTTTCTGTTAACGGGTGCGCCCAAAGCACAGCACGGAACCAGTCCAGGGTAGAGCCCTCTCAGTAACAGGGGTCCAACCCCTCCACAATAACCAAACCGGGGCCTTGCCCCTCCACAGTCCGCGCACCCTCGCCTGACTACCCTGGTTTGCCCCAGCGGGCCTAACAAGTCGGTGTGGGAGGCTAACAGAACCCCGGGGCCCGTGGGGTAGCTAGTACCTCCCTACACTAGTAGCTCTCCTCGGTACTACGTACGCGAGGGCCAGCAAGTCGGTACAGAGTGGCCAGTCCTAACCCCGAGTCCCTGGGGTGGCTAGCTCCGCTCTGCACTAAACAGGTACAGGTACTTCCCTTGGTACTACGTACCCAAGAGACAATACACAACTACATCTCAGTTCCATTCCTTTCTCTTTCCAGGAGTTCCACTCCTAATTCCCCCGTAGGGTTCCATCCTTTTTACTCAAACATCCAGGTTTCACTTTCCAGTTTCACATTCTTACAATCCACGTTCTCAACCACGTTATTTATTCACAACAGGAAACTGTTAATTCAAATTACAGGCAGTTTTATATCTCTTTCCATTTTCCAAGACTGCAGTATTATACATTCCACTAGTTTTCCCATCCTAGGATTCATGCCATATCCTAGGATCTTTCATACAATCTAGTTTTCCAGCCCTAGGATTCATGCAACACCTAGGAGCTATCATTCCATCTATTTCTCATTCCTAGGATTCATGCAATGTCCTAGGTTCTATTTATGGTTCCATAATTTAACAGATTTTATTAATAACTTAAAGCCACTCTACCAGGTACAACGGGAGTAATGGGGGCGTGGTCGGGAATCCCGCGTGCCTCCGCGACCCCCGAGACTGCAACGGAACGGGGTCCTATCACAAGGATCAAACACAAGGAGTGTCTCAAAATAGTATATAGCTACTGTAGACGGGTAGAGGATTTAATTCCGGAAAGAACGCAACTCGAAACTCGGAAAACGGAACCCGAACGGGCCCTCAACGGGTCGAAAACGACGATACTGTGTAAAATCAGACGTTTGGAACTTCTTCCAGACATCTTAAAAAGTGGATCAGAGAATTACCTTGTTCTGCGTGGTTTCTCAGACATCTAGAAGCCTGCGGGGATGTCTGGCCTAGTTTCCAGTCGTCCAATGGTCACCCCGAACGTCTGGAGGTCACTCCCGCCGTCTGGTACTACAGCCAGACATCTGATTCGTGTTGGATGGCGAATCACCGAGCCTGCGCACACCCATCTCCCTCCCTCAGTACGGTCAGTCGATAAGAAGGAAGAAGAAGATGGAAAACTCACCTTTCAGACGTATGGAAAGTCTTCCAGACGTCGACCTCGCCCTCTGGCTATCAGCACAGACGTCTGATTCTGGAAATTTTTCCAGAACCAGGGCGCAACTCGCCCTCCGCTCGCTACGCCGCCCGCGTCGAACCTCGGGCGCCTACTACTCGAGCCACAGCAGGCCTCCCGCGTCGTTCCGCGCCCGCTGCGCTCCCCGCCGGCTGGCCCTGGCAGCCCCGGCGAGCTCGCCCTCACGGCTGAGCGCCGCTCTCGCACGCAGCACCCACACCGCGCTCACTACGGCCGTCGCCGCCGCAGCAACCCCGCGCCCGCTCTCGCGCTCGCTCACTGGAAGAAGAGGAAAGGGTGGAGGCGACGGAAGCGAGGGGAGGCGTGGTCTTTTTAAGGCCGCGCGAGGAGGAGAGAGAGGGAGCACGGCAGCGGCATCTGCAGCCGTAGAGAGAAGAATAAGCGAATATGCGGTCTGCGTGCTCAGGCGCGCAGAAGACCCGCGCGTGTCGAAAATAACTGATTTCCAGACGTCTGGAAACGATCCCAGACGTCTGGTCAGACGTTTGGATGTGATCCCAGACGTCTGGTCCGACGTCTGGGCCACCTCCCAGACATCTTAAAAGACATCTGGGACACGCGTTCGTAACAAGCGACCAGTCAAGTGGTTGGAGAATCGGGGAATCACAGATAGCTCTTTGTAAAGTCTCGAAGGCGTTGAGAAACGAGGTGTCAAATTCAAATAGGGCATCGACAATAAGGAGATTCGTCAAAGGTCGTGCAATTTTCGAGAAATCGTGCATAAATCTCTGATAGAAGCCAACGTGACCCAAGAATGATCTAATCTGCTTGATCGAGCTAGGTGATGGTAAGTGGGAAATAATCTCAGATTTAGCTCGATCGACCTCGAGTCCATTTTTAGAGATCCTGTGCCCTAGTACTATGCCATCCCTTACCATGAAATGGCTTTTCTCCCAGGATAGTACTAGGTTTACCTTAATACATTGTTTCAGGATCTTGGTGAGGTTATCAAGACAAGATGTGAAATCATCTCCGAAAATGGAGAAGTCATCCATGAACACCTCCACATAGTCCCCGATCATGTCAAAGAAGATGGCCATCATACAATGCTGAAATGTTGCTAGTGCGTTGCAGAGGCCAAAGGGCATCCGCTTGAAAGCGATTGTTCCAAAGGGGCATGTGAATGTGGTCATGTCTTGATCTTCCGGGCTAATCGCTACTTGATTATACCCAGAGTATCCATCCAGAAAGCAAAAGAAATTGCGTCCGGCTAACCGTTCCAAGAGCTAATCAATGAAAGGCAAAGGAAAGTGATCCTTCTGGGTAGCCATGTTCAGTTTCCTATCGTCGATGTAGACCCGCCAAGATGTCACAGTGTGGGTCGGGATGGCTTTGCCTTTTTTATTTTTCACTACGGTGAGTCCTGCTTTCTTGGGCACTATCTGGATCAAACTCACCCATTGGCTGTTAGTGATTGGGTATACAATACCTGCATCTAGCCATTTGATGATCTCCTTAACAACCTCTAGCATGTTCGGGTTTAGCCGTCTTTAAGGTTGTCTTGAAGGTTTCACCCCCTCATCCATGTAAATGTGATGAGTGCAATATATGGGGCGAATACCACGGAGATCAGCAATGCTCCACCCTATAGCAGCCTTATGGTCTTGTAGCGTAGAAATCAATTGATGTTCCTATTCTTGGGTTAAGTGGGCACTAATAATGACTGGATATGTCTCACTTTCGCCCAAGAACACATACTTAAGTGAGTCAGGTAAGGGCTTCAATTCAATCACGGGTGGGTCAAAGTCAGAAATGGGAATAGGAGTAAACTCAAAGGTGGGAATCTGCTGATCCGTGTGCATGTGAATTCCCGCTGATTCGCTTCTTGTGAGATAATCAGTTGTGACTGCGTTAATGAGAAACCCGGTAGCTGTGGTAACGTCTTCCTACAACAACTGGGGTGATTCAGTAGTGTGAGGATTAGGATAGCTAGAGTCAAGGGTGTTGTGGTCAAAAACACACCCTAAACAATCGGATCTTATAGGAAATATGTGCAGTGCAGTGGTCTCAGTCCCGTGTGGATCAAGGTCCAAGAATCCTGATAGTGAAGACGAATGAGACATTGGGTCATCACAAAGGAGCCCAATGTTACCACAGTATGCCGAATCTTCGTCTTCACCATCCTCCTCTATGCGATCACAGTCAAAATTCCTCGATGCCCTGAATATGTCAAGTCGAAGTCGCTCATTACCTAGGGCTATCTACATACGCCCAGATGCACAATCAATGTTTGCTCGGGCTGTCGCTAGAAATGGGCGACCCAAAATGATTGGTGCATCTAGGAGATTAGGAGGAACCTCCATATCGAGAACAAAAAAGTCTACTGGAAAGCAGAATCTGCAGACTTTTATGATCATGTTCTCAACCACCCCCCTCGGCATTTTTGTTGATCTATCAGCCAGCTGAATCGTGACTAAGGTAGGCTTTAACTCCCCAAATCGAAAATGATCAAATACAGCAGTGGGAGTTAGGTTGATGGACGAACCCAGATCTAGAAGGGCCCGATCAAATGGAGAATCCTGCAAGAAGCAGGATATGAGTGGGGTACCAGGGTCATTCTTTTTTGGCAGCAAGTCAGCTAGAATCACGGTGCTAGCTTCTTTTGACGGTACCTGATGAGTCCATTTTAATGGACTAATATTACGCCTAAGTAACTTTAATTATGTCTTTTAGGTTTGTTAATAACTATATTAAGTTATAGAAGGTTTGCATGCATCATGATTTAGGTTTGCATTTGTTCTATAACTTAATATGTTCATTTTATGTGCAGGAAAAATAATTGGCAAAAGAATGAGGGGAAAAGAATAAATTACCCTTTTTTTCAAATCACCGGTGGCTGTTCTTTTCCCCATTCTCCGAGGAACCCTCAACAGTCGCCGACCAGAGATAGTTAAGGGATTTGAAAATCCCTTAACTCTCGGAGGTGCAACGGAGAAGTTAAAAAAGAAGAGGAGGGGAGCAAAGAAAAGATCTTCTTCATCGACTGGTTCTTCTTCCTCCCCCTGGGGGGATATCCTTCCTCTCCACTGTGGAGAGAGTATGCACTGTGGAGAAGGCACACCACCGTGGTCTCTGTGCACCAACTTCCACCGCATGCGGGTGCCCTTGCAGCGCCCACAGACACCGCACCAAGTGCCTGCAGGCGCCGCACCATCAACCTGCCCACATCCCACCTAGCGCATGAGTGCCCTTTCAACCTTCCCAAGTGCCTGCAGGCGCCGTAGCATCAGCCATGCACGGCCACAACGCAGGCGCCGCGCCCTTGTGACCACGCGCAGTGCGCAACTGCACCGCACATAACCCTTCAGCACGCACAACCCGGCCACGTGCAAGCCGCCACGCGCAGCGCCCACAGACACCGCATTGTTCATCTTCTTCCCCAAAAGAACCCATCGCCGGCCGTCCACCTCCAAGTGTAGCCACCTCCACACACCACGAAGCTTCACTCCAACAGCGCCATCGACTCCGCCTTGCCCTCACAAGGCAGCCCACACTCGCGGCAGCCCTTCCCGCCGTCCCTACGCACCCGCGTGCAAGCCTCCGCCGACGGCATCCAAGGCTCCGACCGACCGCCGCCGGTCACCTTCGTCGACACCACGACCACCAACACGAAGCCCACATCCCAGCCGATCGACTCCGAGCACTGCACCTCCAGCTGCGCCTTCTCCTCCGCGTGCGCACGAGGGAAAAAAATCCCCTATTTTGCTACGGTGATTAGTCAATTAATATTTACCTTAAATGCCATTGCAGAAGTTCCTATTCATTTATTTTAGGCATTACATTATTACGGTGAAATTGTATAGTTCTTCATCTAAATTATTTACACATATATATATCACATGAATGATTGAATGCATGGATTATGGAGAACAAGTTATGTTTTAGAAATTAGTATTTACGATGCTTACCAGTATAGAGATCACTATTTTACAAGATATTATATTATGGTGAATTTGCATAATAGCACCTACATTCTTGATTAATTGGTTAAAACAAGCATTTATGTGAGAAAAAGAAAAGCACGAAGTAGCATGCATATCTATTGAGTTTCCTAAATAAACAAGACACTATTTATTAATTTAAATAGGCTAATTCCTCCCTGTGGAGATGACTTAACTATTCGTGGTTAGATTTTGAAAATTTAAATATTTTGAAAAGTGATTTTCTACCACGTGATTAAATACAACGACACATCATTTTATGATAAAGTTTTCAATGAAAATGAAGATCGCTCTTTCAAATGGCGTCGTTGCCGGGGAGGAAAAATGGCTATTAATTTTTTGGGAATTTTATGTTATTTTTATGCTATTTTAAAAGCTTTTCTGAACTACTAACTGTGGATTTTCTTCTGTGCAAAAACACGTGACGAATGCGACGAACGTGCATGGCGGAGATGATCTTTTTGGTGGACCTTGACGCCACCTCGAGTACGACAACAGGAACACATGGGCCTTGATCCCACGCATATAGGCTTATGGAGAAGCCTATTTCTGATTTAGGCAGTAGGTCTTAGTTAGATTTAGTTAGATAGACATTAGAATTTAAATTACTATCTTTTGGGCCCTTGTTGGGTATTTTTGGGAACGTGTTCCCATTTATTTAGATTATAGGATTATTTGAATTATTTTGAACTGCATTTCAGTTAGTTAGTTAGATTAAGTCTGTTTGTTATTCTTATTAAAAAAAAAAAAATCGAACTGCCTACTAGAAGCTGCATATCTATAGGACGATCATCTAGGACTGAATGAGCAGCATCTAGTTTATTTTTTATTGCATTGCATTCATACACTGCACGAAGAAAGCTGGAGTAAGGTACGTCTTCTCTTGAGCATTAATTACTTGTCATGCATATGCATTGAACCTAAATCTAAGACCACTAAAGTACTTGAATTAAATTAATTCAGTGGTCACTTTAAAAAATTGGGACTGTTAAGAGGTTGGACTTTAAAATCTGTGACTGAAAATTGTGTGCAAAAGGATCCTGTTTGCGGAATTTCAAAAAAATCAAAACACGATCGTATGCTTGCACACTTGAGACACTGTGCACCTCACACATAAGGTCACTAGATAAATTTCTACCTCTCCTCTTTTGCACCACAAGGGAAGTTAGTCGGAAATAACAAGCCTATCCACCAAGTTACTTCGGTTCCTCGTGTGTGGGCTCGATTCGAGACTTCCATCCCTTACGAGTAGGTTATAGGCACCAACGAAGGTTGGCCTAGGAAGCATAATTTTTGAAAAACTTGTTTGGTCACCAACTAAACATATAACTCTAAGACCTGCAATCTACTAAAAACAGATCCCGTTGAATTTGAGTTTGCTGTGACAATAGGACTCTTTAGGAAGTTTTCTGCTGAATCCTAAGAAAGTTAAAATTGTTTTGCTTAAAGAAATGGATTACTCTTACTCCTATCATTCAGATTATCAGAGTCAATACTTCCCATCTTTTAATCAGAATCCCATGCTCCGAGCGTATCCGTCCTTTGATGGGTACATTGATAATTCATGGGATCATTCTCATTCTTACCCTGGGAGTACTGGCTTGATAACTCCCACTTTTGAACAGAGCCTAGGAGCGGGATTTTCCAATCTTCAAATCCCTACTTCCATGCAAACACCTAACCCTCCCACCTTTCATGATTTTCCGTATCAAGGTTGGACTGATACCCCTAGGAAACTAAAGCTTGAAATTGACTATCCTCCCCAACTTGGTAATAGTAACCTCTCCTCTTTTATGATAGAAATGCAAAAACAGCAAAAGAAAATAATGGAATCAATGGGAGAGATGTTGAGGAATAGTCAACACTTAAATGAAGAAATAAGACAACTTAGCTACACGCTTCCCAATAATCCTGATCCCTACCCAATAAACCATGATCATGAAAATAATTCTGAGGAACCTAATGACAATAGGGATCCAATTTTAGGTAGCTATCACTCAAACTCTCCCAATGAGACACGGCCACTAGAGGATAATGATCATAGTGATTATCCACCTGAATTATATTGCAGTCAAAAGCAAGGGAAGATGGTATCTCTTGAGGACCTTGACCCCAATAACAGTATTCTCCTTACCCCTACCAACCCGGGTCAAGGTTATATTATTCCTATCACTTCCTCTCTTGATTATTTGGTGGAATCCCATTCTACTCTTAGTGAGCCTACTCTTGACCCTCCACTTAGGGAATCAACACCTACCATTCAATATTCTAAGGATTCAAATGCACCTAATGAAGTTGACCCTAAGGGAATAGAGGATGATCAATTCTGGTCTCAGGGATATGAAGAGTCTAATTCAGAGGATGAGGATGCCCCAATAGAGGAACCTGGACTGAAAATCTGGAGTGAATCACAGGAGAATTATTTATCATTTGAGGATTTACCTCCTGAGGGTAGAAATAATATGATTAAATCCAGCTTCCTCCTTTCTTTTGAGAGCCATCCTCCATCAAAACAGGAGTTGATCTTAGAGGAGGACAAACAAAATAATGAGAAGTCTATTGGAGACACTCGGGAACAAAACACGTCAATTCAGGATTTATACCCCGAGAAGAATGACAAATTCAATGATATAGGCTTCCTCCAAAATATTAAGACTGATCCTCCTTTAGAAATAATTGAGGATACTGATCCAACTCCTAATGAATCACATATACACCCCGACAAATATTTCAATGAACCAAAAGAATCTGGGGATGAGCTAAATGATAATAATTCTTACATTTTGACCCTACCATCAAAAAGTTGTAATTTGGAGTCTACCCTTGATTCAAATATGACTCCGATCATTAATGCTAGGTAGGATAACTTGAAGTTGTCTACTACTATTAGGGAGTGTACACCAATCTGAATCATTGTTGGAATTGGACCCAACTAAGCCCTCATTGGACTTAACCATTACCTTCCAACACTACAAACAACCATTATACTCCCTAACCGATCAGTGGCTCAGATCTCTGCTCATGTACATTCTTTCTGGAGAGTATATCAGGCCAGTACATCCTAGGATAGAATGGCGAGTATGGATTGATGCTTGTACTTTTACTCTCTCCATTCAAGGGTTTGAACTAATTATGTGTATATCTTTTAAAACCCGTCCTGCTTTGGAAGATCCTTGTTATCCTCCACTTACTCCGTTTCGGGAGGCCTCTTTTCATATTCCGTTTCTTATTCCTAGACCTCCCCAGGTAGCCAACGAGGTTTTCTATTTTCATTTCTTTTGGCAAGCATTTGGAATTACATTACATCATCAGCTCGCCAACATCCATGGTTACTTGTTTTCTAGGCCTACGCTGTTACGCATACTCTTATGGCCTAACCTTTTCTGTTTGGAACCTGACTTACAGGTTCCTTATAAGTCTGGCTGCTGACAGAAAATGCAGCGCTTGTTGGGAGGCAACCCAGCAAACTGTGTCAGGTAATATTTTTCCTTTCTTCTCCTATTTTAATTTTACAATGGGGACATTGTAGGATTTAGGCATGGGGGAGTGCATTTGCATTTTAGGGAGTATTTATGCATTTAGGTTAGTATAAAAAAAAAAATTGAGTTGAATGGGTTAGTCCCTAGCAAAATACCTTTGTTATTGGAGGTTCTTCTTCTGGAATTATTTCTTAAGTTTAGAATCCAGTGCATTTATTTCACATGCACGTAGATTTGGTAATGGATCCTTGAGGAAAACCAATGAGCATTTGTAAGTCTACAGAACCCTTGGACAGTTCATAGGGAGTCAGACATACTATCTTCTAGTAGATCCACCCCATATTTATGAGAAGAAGTAGAGAGATTACTGGTGCGCTAAGTCTAGTGCAAGGACTCTTAAGTTTTTGATAATTAGATAATGATTCTTCAGAGTTAGGCATAGTTTTCACTCTCTGTTCCTATGTACGTACTTTGAGTAAATTCCTGAGAATCACCAAATAAGGCAGATACACTAAGATTGAGTCTTAATAAAGCTATAACTATGGTGGATGGTTACGACCGTCCTTCATAGAGTCCTCAGCTGAAGGAGGGTAATAGTGTCAAAGGTCAGAAATACGCCTGTCCTATCCACTCCTTTCCGGTGTCGAGAATAGGCACTTCCACCAAATAAGCCACACAACTTCCTCTTGACCATCATCATCCCTAATACTGCCTCATAAATAAATGTCTGTATTGTGTTGTGATTGATTGAAAAAGAAACAAAAACAAAAAAAAGAAAAAAAAAGGAAAAGAGAAAAGAAGTAGAAATAGAAGAAATAGAAAGAACAAAAAGAAGAAATAGTTATAAAAAAAAAAGAGTCCAAGTTTATGATGTAACACTATTTGAGGCAGTAGAATACCTATCGCGTTCCACCAATTATGACCCATACCTACCTTCTAGTATTTCTGATCGCCTGAATACTGGTTGAGAACTCTAACTTAGTTGTAGAGTTATTAAGACTTTAATTGAAGTGTGGATGCCATGTGAGGCCACCAAATAGTGAGTACAATTTCTAAATCTGGCAAAATTCATGATCTCAGAAAGAAAGAAAAGAGAGAGTGCCCAGGAACATCAAGAGAGCACAATTGTGTAGCCTCTCTCAGAGTTGACTTGTCTAATAGTCTAGAGAGCTAGAGTCTGCAGTACTAGACTATATGTTGCTCTATATGAGTGTGTGCCACCAAATACAAATCCATTCAACACAATATCTCCTACCTAAGCCAAACACCAGGGTCAAATTACAGATTATCGTTTGCTTTATCCCCGAGGGAAGTAGTTGCCTATCTCGACAGAAATTTTTGCCAAGGGTGATGTATGTACTCCCAATGCGAATCGGCTCTTTCACTTGGATCTGTTACCTAGGCTATCAGCACTTCACATTTTTCTGGATTTCTAAAGTTTTGAAGTAAGAAAAGAAGAAATCTTCTGATTACTTCTATTATTTTTCATTTTTTGCTAGGGACAAGCAAATCTTAGGCATGGGGGTATTTGATGAGTCCATTTTAATGAACTAATATTATGCCTAAGTAACTTTAATTATGTCTTTTAGGTTTGTTAATAACTATATTAAGTTATAGAAGGTTTGCATGCATCATGATTTAGGTTTGCATTTATTCTATAACTTCATATGTTCATTTTATGTGCAGGAAAAATAATTGGCAAAAGAATGAGGGGAAAAGAATAAATTACCCTCTTTTTTCAAATCATCAGCGGCTGTTCTTTTCCCCATTCTCCGAGGAACCCTCAACAGCCGCCAGCCAGAGATAGTTAAGGGATTTGAAAATCCCTTAACTCTCGGAGGCGCAACGGAGAAGTTAAAAAGGAAGAGGAGGGGAGCAAAGAAAAGATCTTCTTCATCGACTGGTTCTTCTTCCTCCCCCTGGGGGGATATCCTTCCTCTCCACTGTGGAGAGAGTACGCACTGTGGAGAAGGTGCACCACCCCTCCTGCCCTAGCCACGCCACCGCGCCATCGCCCTCGCAAGAGCCCGCAGGCGCAGCACCGCCCCCCAGGCTCTCTGCACTTGCACGCTCGCAGGGCTGCTCTCGCGCTACCTGCAGGCAGTTCTCCAGCCCGCGTGTGCACACATGCCGCTACAGCCACACACAACGCGCAACCGCGCACCTTCCTGCCTTTCCAGCACACCAATCCCTCCAGCGCACCTCCCTACAGGCGCTCACGCAATATCCAGCACACCTTCCTGCCCATCAGCGCACCTGCAGGCGCCAGCCTCTGCAGCGTGCAACCGCGCGCCTTCCTGCCTCTCCACCCTGCAGGCGCACCTACAAGGCCACCAGCTCAACTTCAGGCACAGCACCGCCAGACCACCAGCGCACCTGCAGGCGCCAACTGCAGCGCGCGGTCTCACCTCTCCACGCCAGGCGCACGCCTGCACGCGCCACCACCAGCGTGCCTCACCAGCAGGCACACACTGCCACCCACAACCGCCGGTGAACGCCGCAGCCTCCGTTTCCTCCAACAGACCGACGCTCCGGCCACCTTCGGCGGCCGCTGCCGGCCACACCGCTGCCACTGTTGCGTAGCTCTCATCAAGCTGCACCTCCCTGCCGATTCTCACGGCCAATCATGCGCGGCTACACACGCGAGGAGAGAGGAGAGATCCTCTATTTTTCCTCCAATTAAAATTTACATTCAATGCCATTGCCACCAATTTGATTATTATTATTATTATTATATTATGGTAGAATTGCGTTCAAACACTCATAGTTCTTTATAATTGCATGGTATTAATATTAACTAGTTTAAAGATTGATTTTGGGCTTAACTTAAGTACTAATTGTCTTTAGTACACATCATGTGAAAACTGCATGAATTCATCCCAAATTTATTGAGGATTTCTTTGAGGGAAAACTGCACTTATACCCTTAACTTTTTAGGTTATTGCAAATCTATTTTCCTTCACATTTTAAGTTCGATTTGAAAAGGGATTTCGTACTATCTGAAATAACATTAAATAATTAAGTATTGATTGCATCATTACCTCCCTGTGGACACGACCCACTCTAATGCGAGTGGTTATTTTCATTGTTTTTGATTAGTCGATTTTTCCACCACTAAATACTATAACGCTAAGCGAAAAGTCGTCTATCAGTACCGGCTGTTGTCCAATTCTAGGTTGTCACTTCGAGGTACAATAGTCGTTGAAGAACCGAGCAACAGCGGGGATGTGATCTATTGCCTCGAGGAGGGGGACCTGAATATGTACTTCCTTGAACATTGACTTCAGGTCCTCAAAATTCCACGTGTCCTTTTTCCGTACTACATTTCACGTCAGAGCCTCAGGAAAAGGGATGGGAATCCCAGGGTCAAGTGGCCTCTTACCCTTATCTACCGTAGGTAGCTCCTGAGATGAAGGAGTCAAACCCACCTGCGGTGAAGGGTGAGAAAAATCAGGACTCGCCTGCCTACGTGGTGGGTTGAATGTCTTCCTTCCAGTCCTCAGTGAGACAACATTGCTGTACATGAGGTGGTGGGGGAGCGGAAGGGGCAGAGTATGTGGGGTTCTGCATCAAAGGCGGCTGGCCTTGAGCATAACCAGGAGGAGCAGGAGGCGCCTGTAATATGGCGTGTGCCTGTCCCTGTGGTGCCTGAAACCTAGGTGGGGGGCCTTGGTTCTACACATACCGAGGGTTTAGAACGAGTTGGGAAGGCAAGGCTCCCTGAGTCCTATGCTCCTGCAACAATTGGTTTTGCATGTTCTGTATAGTCTGTATCTGGTCAGCCATCGCCTTCATTATTTGCAAGCTATCCTGTGTAGATTTCCTCATCGATTCTTGCAGCTCCTCTTTCAGTGCCTCCAGAGGGTCAGCCCGCTTTGGAGGGTGACTAGCAACTTGGTGCAGTGGCTGGTATATAGAATGGGGTTGCTGCTGCTGATACAAGAATGGCTGCTGCCTAGGGTATGTGTTTTCTGCATTCCCGTATTGCCAGGTCTGGTAGTGTGAATCTTGATGTGGTCTCTGCGAGTTACCAGACTAGGAGAAGTTCGGATGCTGGCGCCAACCAGGGCTATACGTCTCTGAATACGGGTTATTACACCCACATCCTTGAATAGCGCTGACGTACTCGTAGGCCGCAGACATCTGAGATGTATATCCATCAAGGGGATACGTACTATAGTCAGCGGGTGGTGCGTAACCCTGGTCATATGGGGCCAGATCGGGATTGTTTACGGGATCCTGATAAGTAGGATCTCGTAAATAAGGAGAAGATGCATCCCGAGTGAGTAAACTAACTCAAGCAGGAGGGGCTCGGGGTGCATAAGAGGGTCTTTGAGCAGCAGATTCAGATCAGATTGACTCTGACTAATTTGGTCAATCTTTTTCTTGATCAGGTTTATTCTGTCCAGCTGCTTGACGATGATATCCATGTCGGCTCAAATAGACTCGGTGTGAGCCTCATGGACACCAACCCGCTGTTAACTAGGCCGCTGGAACTGGTTCATGGATGTGGCATTCATCGAGTTCTCCACCAAAGATTCGAACAACTCAAATGCCCTGTTCTTGTCTTTCTTGAGGAAATTCCCGCCACTAGATGCATTGGCCAGATACCGATGTGTGTCATCCAGCCCATGGTAAAAGATCTAAGCTAGGTGCCATCTGGGTATACCATGGTGCGGGCATTTCCGGAGAAGGTAATGAAATCGATCCCAGGCTTCATGCAACTTCTCCCCAGCTCCTTGGGAGAAGGTTGTGATTGCACACCTCATCGTGTTCGTTCGACCGATTGGGAAGAACTTTTGCAGGAATTCACGTCGTAATTCCAACCAGGTTCCAATCAGCTTCCCAATGGTATTGAGCCAGTATGAAGCTTTGTCCCTCAGAGAAAATGGGAAAAGCTTCATCAAAACAATCCCAAGATCAATATTCTTGGGTCGAATCATTTCAGCGAGTCGACTCAGGTCTTCTAAGTGCTAGAATAGATCTTTGCTTGAGTTTCCATAAAAGTGAGTGCTGATCAAACTGATCACATTGGGCTTGAGCTCAAACACGTCTCCGCCTAGGGGAATCCTGACTAAGGGTGCGACGATCGGTGCGGCTAGATCATAGAAATCCCGAAGTTGTTCTCCTCGCTGTGGATGCTGCATTTGTCAAGCGTCATCAAGATACAGTCCATGCTCTGCTGATGCCGCTCCTCATATTCCACAACCCGGGCCTCCAGGCAAGCCATCGAGTCCAGATTATCAGCATCCTAACCCAATCTAGGTCCAGGTCTAGGATTAGCCATTGCGGCTAATGGAGTAGAAGAAATGGGGAGAGAAGATGGTCCTAGCGAGGTGACTCACCTCCTTGGGAGTGGCTCCCAAGGTCCAACCAGTTGAGGTCTGATTGACCTCCTTCCTTGCATACACCACCCAACCCTTGGGTTGGTGTAGCCAAGCTAGACAAAGCTAAGGCCCTGTCAATCAGATGGTCCTTATGATATTGTGACCAAATTTTTCGTTTTAAGTTTGAATTCCTGAAGAAAAATTCATCGTACAACCGACTGTAAGTGATTCCCACCTATCAAGCTAACCCAACCAAGGGGTTGAAAGCACCTAGTAGTACGACAACGAATTCGGGTTGATTTCATGTTTTAGAATTGATTTTTAGCCTATTTTTCCTCAGCTGGGATTTTTGGTGAGTGGCCCACAAGGTGACCAAGCTCACTGGCTAAGCACTAGACTTGATTAAGTCTAGTCTAGCCCAAATGTGGTCTCTAGATTGTAACCCTAAAGATGTAACCTAGGGTTCATGCAATTCTAGGGTTTTTTTGTTCTTTTGTTTTGTTCTTCTTCAGCAGACCACAAGAATAAAAATAGTTCTCTAAACAAAATTGGAATCCAATTAAATTGAAAATTGGCAAGTAGATTTCTTTTTCAATTATCTTTTTATACAATATTGTTTTATAATTTTTACTATTTCCACCGAATTTATAGAGATTTTTAAATGTCAAGGGGTCAGATATTGAATTTTGACCCCTAGTCGATTTTTCAAATTGAAACAGTACCAAATGTTTTTCAAACATTCAGGAAAAATATGATAATTAAAGCCACTATAATCAGCTTTCAAACCCCACCACTTTTAAATAAAACAGATTCATGGATTGCTTGAAATTACTTTTTGAATTTTGAAAAATCTCAAATCTGGGTTAGTCTGACACCCTTGCACTTCGTGAAGTTTTAAAAATTTTTTACTTGAAATTTTTTCAAATAAATGGTGTTGTTTGAAAGATGGTTTGAAAATGAAGATATAGCCCAAATTTCAGAATTTTTCTCTCATTAATTTTTCGGCAATTGAATTTTTAATTTTGATTTTGATGTCTGGCCAAAAATCAGAAAGTGATGGAGAAGCTTTTAAAAGGTGTTTGAGTTTAAAATTCAAACTTTCCACCAAAAAAAATTTTTTTCTTTTAAAAAATTTTAAAAATTTTTCTTTTCCTTAAGAAGGATTTTTTTTTCAAAGAATTTTCTTTTTTTTTTTTGCTTTTTCAAAAATATCCTAGGATTCAAAAAGAAACATAATCTAACTACCTAGATTTTTTTTCACGAAAATAAATAGGCTTTTTGTTCTCTTTTTTTTGAGATAAATTTAACCTAGGGTACAGAATGGGAAATCCTAATCTAGGAGGAGATGTGCACTTGATTTTTTTCCCATGCTCGATGTGTGCGTAGATTCCAATTTTCTCATGTTGTCCTGCACATCCAAAACCAAAGTAGAGGAAGATTTGTCAGTGAGAATTCTAGAGATTGAAATCAAAAATGTCGCTGCCTCCCCGGCAACGGCGCCATTTGACAGAAGCCATTTTTGTGCATTTTAAAGTCATCAAAAATTATAGTATAGTCACGCTAAACACTTGTCAAAAATAATTTCTAAAGATAACGAGACTTTGAGTCCCAGTCGTTCGTCTCTTGGAGGCATTTATGCAAATCTGAAATCAATCTTTTCTAGCTCTACTTGCTTAAAATCGCATGGAGGTTTATGGTTATTACGTATTTAAACACGACATGCTTAGTTACAAGAATATCAAAAAGTAAAAGCAGGAAACTTTAATCACACAAAATATATTGCAACAAGCTCATAGTGATTCTCAACACATAGACATATATATCTAGAAAATTTTCTTTCATTCATTCAAGAGAGTGTTTGCAACATGGAACTAGAGGAAAGCTTAAAAGCATCAATCTAGCTAACAAAAAACGATCGCATACAAAATTCTATGGGGGATTTTGCATGCATCATTGGAAGAGAGTAAAGAGCAACATTTCTAAGCAATAAATAAAAGCATGTAAACTATGAAGAACTAGCTACTAGTCTAGAAGAAATAAGAGCATCCGGAGGTGGGCTCCGATGGCCTTTGAATGGTTGAGAGGAGGAGGGGCGGCCAATGGTGCTTAGGCCGACCCTTGGAGAGAGGTTGGAGAGGTGATCTAGCATCATGGTGTGGAGATGGTGGTGGCCATGGTGAGCAACTCGTGGAGGTGGAGTGGAGGTGGAATGCAGCTAACCTAGGTGGAAGTGAATGAGAATGAATGCCAAGAAATGGATGGGTGCAAATGGCCACCACTTAGGTCTTTCTATAGACCTAAGGGAAGCTCTCTAGAGAATTATGGAATTCTCTAAAGAGGCCTATGGTGGGAGCTCATGGGAGAGTGAGAGAGGATGGATGGTGGTTTTTAGATTCACCAAATGTGGATCTAAAAATTGAATGGCCCTTGGTTGCTAATTTTAGCAACTAAGGCAACAACACAAGGTAGAGAGTTCTAGAGAACTCTAGGCTAGGTATTTTTGTGTGGATGGTGTGTGTGGGTCGAAACCTAGGTGGCTAGGTTGATTAGGTTAGGTTCTAGTGGGTTTAGGTCAAGGTAGATCTCAACTTAGGGTTGAAAACCCTAATTCACAAAGGTAAAGTGCAATTAAACTTAATACAAGTTTAATTGTGTGTGTGAAAACTTAATTGAGAGTAAAATAACTCAATTAAGTCAAGTCTAGGTCAATTGGACTCTTACTGAGTCCAATTGGATAGTGTGTTGAGATCAAGGCTCAATTGGACTCAATGAGTCTAATAGAATAAGCTGATGGTATTTACAAAGATCCAAGTCAATTAGTGTTAAGACCCGTGCTGTTTGAGCCCTTTAAGACGTCTGGACTATCAGTCAGAAGTCTGGACACCTTTCCAGACGTCTGGAAATCAAAATTTTTGGGTACGAGCTCGCGTCTACGCGCGGGCTGCACGCAGACAGTACCCTCACATCTTCCATCCCTTCTCTCTCTCCCCGCCTCTAGCAAACCCTAACCCATCACCTTATAAAACCCCTACCCCCTCTCTCGATCTCCCCACACTAGCCACCTTCCTCTCTTCTTCTCCACTCCAACGAGAGAGCCAGCGCAAGCAAGTGAGCGCGAGAGCGGCGACGAGGAGGAGTTGAGCTTGCAAGCTCGTATGGGAGCTCACCGGAGGGCGCACCACCAGAGCGACACGTGCGGGAGGAGGAGGAGTGCGTCGGGGAAGTCCTTCCTGACACTGCTACAGCCGAAGCTGCAGGCGAGGAGGCGAGCTGCAGCCACGACAGCAAGAGCGAGCGGGAGCAGGTTCTGGTTCTGGGTTTCTCCCAGAATCAGACGTTTGGAGTGACGTCCAGAGACGGAGCGGACATCTGGGGGTGGTTCCAGATGTCTGAGGAAGATCTTCGCAAAGGTACGTCCTCTTTACAGATACGACCATACAGGCCGCTCTGCAGGTACCCTTTTGCATGCCTATTTTGAGGAGATTTGGTGGCTGCGTGCAGGATTTGCTTCGGGAAGGCGTGGGACACGCCCTCCCACGCATTTGAGATGTCTGGGGAGCTTACCAGATGACTGGAAGCACTTCCAGACGTCTGAAGAGGTGGTCGGACGTCTGGAGCTGGGTCCAGATGGTCCAGAAGAGTTTTTGGACATCTGAGGACGATGCAGAGACTGAGGTGCATTTCTGGACACTTTTAAGACGTCTGGAAGTTGTTTTAGACGTCTGATTTGAGTCAGTAACCCTGTTTTGACCCGTTTAGGGTCCGTTTGAGGTTCGTTTTATGCAAATAAGATACCGGTGTTTTCCTTATGAGTTCCTCTACTTGTTAGAAGGCTTTCTATACAGTCCTGAGTGCTCCATTGTGATTGTTCCTTGTTATAGGACTTCGTTCTGTTGTGGGTTCGGGGCTTGCTGAGGCACGTGAGCCTGCCATTCAAGCCCCCAATACTCTCAGGTTTACTGGTAGAGTGGCTTCCCCTAATTAAATTATAACCTTGAATGCATGTGTGGAATGAATGATTAGACCCTAGGATATGGCACGAATCCTAGGACGAGAAATACTTGAAATGTCTGTATGCGTGAATGAATTGCAGTCTTGAATGAGTAGACAGAAATGTTAAACAGCTGCCTGTAAATGAACCAAAGTTGCCTGTGAATTATGAATAACCTGTGCTAGTTAGCAATTACATGTAACCTTCCTATTGTATACGTTAAATGATATAATACGAGCTGCATGTGTATACTCTGAGAATGAAAATGTGAATAATAGAAATATGAGTTGCATGTGTATAACCTGAGAATGGAAATGGAAAGGACAGAAATACGGGCTGTATGTATATAACCTGAGAATGGAAATGTGAATGATGAAACCTGGTATGGATTGGCATGAGAAATATGAGCATGAACCCTACGGGGAAAAGAAGTAGAGCTCTTGGAAATAAATGGAATGGATTTGGAAAGGTGAGCGGGGAAGTGTGCTAGCCCTTGAGTACAGAGTACCAGGGAGAGCAACTGTCCCCCTGTTTAATGCAGAGTGGAGCTAGTTGCCCTTGGGTTGGGACCCAGGGTTAGGATTGGCCACTCTGTACCGACTTCTTGGCCCTCGCGTACACGGTACCGGGGAGAGCTACTAGTGTAGGGAAAGAGTTAGCCACCCTACACCGACATGTTAGGCCCACTGGGCAAACTAGGGTAGTTAGGCGAGGGTGCACGAACTGTGGAGGGGCGAGACCCCTGTTTGGTTCTTAGGGGCTAGACCCATGTTACTGAGAGGGCTAGGCCCTATACTGTTCCGTGCTATACTTTAGGCGCATCCGTTAACGGAAACAATGGACCGCATGCCAGTGCGGGGTAGCTACCCGTGCATCTATCACACGTGCCATAGTCACCGTTACGTCTGTCCATGACCTTTGGGTGGTTGACTGGGTGTAGGATCACCACGGGGGACTCTCCCGGCCTGGAGAGTACCATGTGTGCCTTCTACTCTTCGAAAAAGACTACAATCAAGATCGTTCCCACGAGGAACATTCGAGATCAAGAAAGAGATCTAATAAATAAACCAAGTGGTGAAATAGAATAATTAGTTAAAGAAAGTAATTGAAAAACAACAGCTACCTGTCCACTTTTACTGCTTTAGTTAGTTGGTTGCCACTCTACTCAGCGTTCGCTGATGTTGTGTACTCATAACCCATTTTCAGGTCCAAGTGTTGAATAGCCAAAGTCTACAGCTGCAGAGGCTGCTGGGCCCAGTAGTGCCCAATAGCAGTAGTTCTTTTGCTGTACCTTTTTGTAGTAGTGAGTTCAGACTCTTATACTTTTACGTTCTGTACCTTTACTTGTCTGTACTTTTATGTTCCTATACTTTGCTGCTTTTCTACTGTTGTGGTGGTGATATGTACTGTAGCAGTTTTTACTTCTTTACTGTTGGACCTTTTTACTGTTAGTTGCATAGCATAGTGAATGTGGTTTACTTTCCTACTTTTTGGTTATTTCTCGTTAGACGACTAGGTCTTGGGATTAGTCGAGTCAGTCCAGTCTCGTGTTCTGTAGGGATTCGGGAATCGGGTCGTAACAAGATGGTATCAGAGTAAGGTCGTCTCGAGAAATGAACCAACTAGCTTGAGAATAACCAATTCACGTGCATGTAACTAGAGTAACCACCACAACGTACCTTTTGACATCTGTTCTGAGGTTCTTTTTCTAAATGTTTATTAGAGTTGATGTCTCTTTATTCTGTTTTGTGTCTCCATGTAGGAGATACCTCAACGTGGAGTCCACTACAATGTACCTTTTATGTTCCTTAAGGCAGGCCGTGGACGAGGTCGGAGGGGCGGGCGTGCTGAGCCCGACATTTCTGTGGACCAACCACTTCTTCCGAGCGTTCAGGCCCAGGATCTCACCCGGCTGATATGGGAGATAATTCGAGAGGAGCTCCACCCGCCTCCACGGGTGCCTCTCTGTTTGCACCTCAAAACACGCCTGTAATAACGCCTTCTTGTGCTATTTTCTAGCATTAACATTGCATAATAGGATCCTGTAATCACATTTGTAAAAACACTTGCATGCATGCATTTAATCAAGAGAGGAAGAGGAGTGAAACAATCGCCTGCATAGTTACATTTTTCTTCAAGTGCCTCCTTGCAAAATCACCCTCTTTTTATTTTTCCTCTTGATTTCTTCTTTTCTCTCCTTCCCGCGGCTGCACTCTTCCCGCAGCTGCATGCAACAGCCACGCAGCACTTCTTCCCGTCACTTCTCCCTGCCAACGCCGCTCCCTATAGCTGCAACTTGCGCACCCTCTCCCTGCTGCAGCCGGCACGCCACTCTCTCCTCCTCTATAAGTAGCTGCAGCTTCATCCTCGCAAGGGGAGCTACTGCAAAGACCCCACAGCCACCACCTTCCTCTCCACCGTTCTCCCCTCCCATACGCCGGCCCTCCGTCGAGGAGGCACCCGGCGAGCAGGAGAACCCACTGTGGTGCACACCACCACAGTGGGAGCACCATCGCCCAGCTCTTCAACGAGTCGGTGGGCGTGGTGTTTCCTTTTCTCTTCGTTTTCGTCTCCACGCCATTGCTGCCGCTTCAACCTCCGAAGCTTGAAGCAGCAGCAGCAGCAGCTAAACCGCGGCGACAGCAGCAGCAGCACCCCCCGCCTCCTCCGCGACCTTCCCCGCAGGCGCGCAACCCTCCGCGCGCGCCTGTAGGCCCTTTCCCCGCCTCCGTCACCGTTCTGTCCGCCTCGCAGTTGCACCTGTAGCCGTCCGCCGCGCGCACTGCAGCGGCCGGTTACGGCCTCGCGCCGACCCCTGCCCTCCTCCGCAACCCTCCGCGACCGACTGCAGACTCCCCGCCGCCTTCTCCGAGCGCGCCATCGCCCGCTCTCTATCCTCGCACCCGGTCTGCAGGAGACGCCTCACGTCCTCTGCGCGAAGGCGCGGTGCACCGCGACGGTCAGACGTCCGCCTTCGCCTTCAGACGACGCGGCGTCAGACGCCCGCCACCTCTTGCAGATGTCTTAACTCGCGCGTCCGCGATCTCCCTCTCTCTCTGCCGATCTCTCCCGTGTGCGTCCGCTCGATCTCTCCCGCCCGCTCTCTCTCTGTCTGGTGCTCTCTCTCTCTTTTATTTAACTCACAGCAACACACACACACACATTCACCGACGCACACACACATTCACCGACACACACACACACACACTTATAGTAACATATATACATATATATATATATATACATACATATATCTATATATATATACTTATATACATAGTATATCTATATAGTTATGTATACATACATATATATATAATATACATACATATATATATAATATATATATATATATCTACATATATATACATCTATATACTTATACATATACTTACATATATATAGACATATATACTTATATACATATATATATATAAATATCTATATACATATATATATACATATATATATATATCTATACACCTATATATATAAACACATATATATCTATATATATATATCTATACATATATAACTATACATTTATATATATATATAGATATATTTACTATACGCTGTATCGCGGGAATATCTGCACCAGTTGCTGATATTTCCTGATACACGCGTGCAAAAAAAAAAAGCGTGGTCCCATACATCATCCATCCTCCATCCACACTCCACGCGGCACCTAGTCGTATTGGTTGCATCTCTCTAGACGTCGACTGACTCGACATAGTGCTACACTCCATCGCCACCTCCACCCCCACCCCTTTATATATATACTACATATATATATATATACATACTATATTTACTTTCTGCCTATTTGCTTTTCTGTTAGTAAAAAGATAAAAAAAAATACATAAAAAAAGAAAAGATAATCTTTGACTTGTAGGTACCTCATCTTGCGAGTAGCAAGACTTGTTTTGGGACTCTGTTTGGCTAAAAGCCAAGGACACAATTTTGAGGGTGTGCCTCAAGAACAAGGATTACCATAAAAAACCTAAATAAGAAAAACACCAAAAACACAATAAACGAACGGAAGAGACGCGTTTTAAGGAAAACGTAGAAACTCGACTTTAACCCCACTTCCCTATGTTCGACCCTAGGCCTAAAAGTGACAAGATAAAATCAATTAGGCCAGGTTAAAAATTTTGTAAAGAGATGGTTAGGTCCAAATTAGGTTAACCATTATACACATTTCAACGATAAAAATATCATATTAACAACCTATTCAGGCCGACCCATCATAACTTTTCTGGCGCCGTTGCCGGGGAGGTGCGCTTTCGAGTAAGTTTCTATCCAATTCCTTTAAATTTGCCTCTTCTCTCTTCACGGGTATTGTTGTTTTTGGTGTGCAGGTGAACCTGGTGGAAGGAGAAGAAGGCTGACGAAGTCGAGGACGTGAGCAGATCCAAGGCGGGAACGAGAGCGTGAAGACGCCGACATCGCATTGGAGCTTCGCACACGTCGCCGAACAAGTAGGTTTTCTTTTCTCATCAAATTAGGGTTAACTTGCCACCACAATAAAAAAAAAAAATTTAAAACTAAAAACTAGAAAAACTTCTTGGGATTTCTTGAGGGCAAGTGGATTAAAATTCACTTGATTGATTGGTTGTCTTCACTCCCACTGCCCCGGGATTTCCCGCCTTACTTCGCATAGCGAAAATCCGAGAATCTTGATTCTTAGACTTTTCGCCGTGGGAAGTATTCTTTGAGGAAAAGGAAAAGATTGCTTGTATCCCTCTTTTGCCTCACTTATCTTTAATTCAGGATCACATTTTTGGTGGGGAGACTTGGAATTGAGTTGATTCCAACCCCACCACGACTTTTCAAACTTGCCTGTAATTCGATCCTGAATACTTCAACCCCAACAATTTTATTTTCTTTATCTTTTGGTTGAAGCCTTGTGTGTGGAAATCATTTCTGGTGATTGGGAGCACTTGAATTGAAGTGCTTTGGCTCCCTGTCACATTGATATAAAACTGATTCATGCATCCACACTTAGAAATCTCCATTTAGGGTAGCCCATTGCATTTTAGCATGCATTAACTAACTGATAATTGAAGAAGGGTTTCTTGGGTTTTAGAAGGAAAACCTGTATTTTTGCAAAAACCCGGAGATTGGTTGAATTGGTAATTCAGCAAAACCCTAAAATTCATACTACTTAAGGCTGAACTCTAAAAACCATTCGCCAATAAAAACTTCAATTCGGGGAGATTTCCCCGTTGCATGCTTGTTCTTACACACTCTTAAAATCAATCACTTGGGCATTACCCGTAAACAACGCCCTTCACATTCCAAAAGCACTTGACCCTAAGCCTCTAATTAAAACTGGTAGTAACTTGACCCTTACTAAGGATTGGAGGTCTAACTACCTGTGTGTAGCGACTACGTGCTGGTGAGAGTTCCCGCGTGCTATCGGGTGTCTAAGACTGGGGCAAACGGCCTTTCAATCTGGCCCGGTGGTTCCGCGGTGCTCGCATTCGGTTCCGTAGTTCGTGATAGTAGGTAACTTAGATCTTTAGGTCTAAGGGCACACTGTAGAGGTTAGGAACTTGACTGTATTGATTTGTAATCAAGTGTACCTTTGCGGCGTCATTTCTCTCATCCCTTTTCCCTTCTCATCTCCCCAATTCTTCCTGCGGTAGTGCATGTTTGGGAGGTCACAAAACCCTGAACTATTTGAATTGACTGATAAATCTAGAAAACAAGTCGAATCGTCCTCCTCCACAAACATGGCTGCACGCCCACCCCCAAATCCCGAGGGAGGAAACCGCCCTTAGAACCCACCAGGTGGTGGAGCCTTAGATCCCATAACCCACCTCCAAGCCCAAATGGAAATGTATAATGAGCAAATCGAAGCCATTCGGGAAACATTGGAGGAAATGCAGAACCCTCCCGAACGGGAGGAGCCTAGGTCTCTTAGCTCTTATCAGAATCCCGCTGCTACAGAGACCATAGGACAAATTCGGGTCCCCATGGGCGGGGATGACTTTGAATTAAAACCAAACATAATTGGCCTAATCAATTTTCACTTTCATGGTCTTGCAAGTGAAGACCCATTTCTCCACTTGGAAGACCTAACCCGACTTGCTGAAATCGTTAAACCAAGAAATGTCGGGTTATCTATAGTCCTCATGAAGATGTTCCCGTTTTCATTATGGGATAAAGCGTCGCAATGGTTACGCACCCTTGGGAGAACCATCCACTCTTGGGAAGAGATGCGAACAGCGTTTCTCAAGAAGTTCTTCCCAATCGGGCGGACCAATGCGCTTCGCCGTGCTATCACTTCATTTACGCAACAAAACGACGAACAATTTCATGAGGCATGGGAGAGGTATAACGACCTCCTCAGGAAGTGTCCGCACCACGGTCTGCCTAAGTGGCATATAGCCCAGATTTTCTACTATGGGCTAAATGAGACTTTGAAGCAGATTGCAGACGCTTCCTGCGGAGGGAACTTTATGAATAAAGACGAGAATGGAGCATTCGAGCTGTTTGAAAATATGAGTGAAAACTCGATGAACAATGCTTCCATTGTTGCCTTTAATCGTACCAGCCAGCCCCGAAATGTCCACGAAGTTGACATGGGACCCTCCCATTCATCCACTGATCTAAGCCTTATTGCACAAAAACTGGATGAAGTCTCCGTCGTGCACAAGAAGCTGGACGAGCTTCTGGCCAACCCCGCCCGATCTATGGCAAACACCACCTCTTCACCACTTCATCACAATCCAAGTTCTTCTAATACCAGGCTTATCCCGAGAAACCCCGTTAGACCTTCCTTACCGAGTGTCGCGCCAAGTGACTCGGTAAGTCATGTGGAACTGGCTTCTGCGAGCCAGTATTTCGACACGGAGGACCAAGCCTCCGTGTGCTCAAACGCATATCTACATGCGGACGCGTCTTCTGGCATAGAAGATGCTTGCGCCCTGGGGAACAACCCGTTCTCTGCCACTTATAACCCAGGGTGGCGTAATCATCCGAACTTCGCATGGTCCAACAACCCGCAGCGCCAAAACCCCGCGGGTGGACCAATGCGACCGTCCGCACCCGTCATCCCAAGGGTCCAGTTTAATCCTATGGCAAATCCGCCATCAGGCCCTTGCGTACCACAAACTGAACACGCATCAAGCCCTCTTGACAAATTGATGCGAATGATGATGGAAATGTCAAAGCGCCATGAAGAGAACATGACCTCTCTTCAGCACCAATTGGCGCAGCAGAACGCCGAGATCAGTCAACTACGCATGGCGACTCGATCTCAGGGCACTCTTCCCGCCCAACCTGTTCCAAACCCGCAAAATTTCGTGCCCCGTGGTTCTCAACCACAGGTACGACCTTCTCAGGGACAGGTTAATCAAGTTCTGCAAGCTCCGAGCATTCCACCGAGATTTCAGGCTAATCCTGCTGCAGCACCACACTCTTATATCCCCATTGCAAACCCTCCTCCACCGTATGATCCCACTGGACCCGCATCATCCAATGCTATCACTACGAGGAGCGGTAAGCAGACCGTCGATCCGCCTCGACCTGATCCTGGCCCATCTTCTTCTTCGCCCTCTCATTCGGGATGCATACCGCATTCGCGAGAGGATGATGCACCAAAACTTGTGCCAGAATCAGTCCCATTCCCTGAGGCTCTACTAAGGGAGCCAAAAGGCAAAAAGAAAAATACGCAGGCCTTTGACAACCTACGTAATTTGTTCAGGGATGTAGAAATCAAGGTACCCCTGCTCGAGGCAATCGACCACATACCTACTGTCGCTCGATTTTTCAAAGACTACACAACACCCAGGCGACAGTCAAAGAAGACTAAGAATCCGGTGGTTCTCTCACCTCATGCGAGTTGTGCTATACTGTCAAACTTACCACCGAAGCAGAAAGATCCGGGCACACCACTGATTTCCTGTAGCATCCAAGGCTGCAGTTTTAACCGTGCCTTGCTTGATCTAGGATCTTCCATCAATCTCATACCGACCATCATGCTCAAAAAATTTTCCTTGGGAAATCTGAAACCCACCCCTGTCACGTTACAGTTGGCAGATCGTTCTGTCAAAATCCCGAAGGGTGTGGTGGAAGACGTGGTGGTTAGGGTCAACAGTCTCTGTTTTCCTGTTGACTTTCTTGTTTTAGATATGGAAGTTCCTAGTTCACTTTCTGATTGTCCGATCATCCTCGGTCGACCTTTCTTGGCCACAGCCCGCGCCCACATCGACTGCGAGTCGGGCTGTATTGAGATTGCCGTTGGATCTGAGAAGCTCAAGCTTAACATATTCAAGGCAGCCAAGAACTTTGATTGCGATTGCATTGAGGATGACACGTCTGACGAGGACATGGCCGTCAGCGCGTGTATCGGACTAATTGGGACCTATTCGGACTACTGCGGATTACCTATAAACACTGATAACTGCCTGACCAACGCATACTGTGACGTTCCCCAATCCCTCCCTTGTCCAGTACCTTCTCCTGGCCAGACTTCTGACGAGGTTTTCTCCGCTTCCCATACCTCGTGGTCTGAGTCATATCCGGGCTACTCACTGTCGGTCCACACTCATGAAGACCGAATTACCCTTTCTTCCCCGCCAAATCAGGCGGATTTACAAATCCACACTGGGACCTTGAGCCCATATACTTCTCACTGGGGCTATTCATTTTTGGATCCATCTATCCAAGAAGCCCCTCTTCTTGGCCAATCTGAAGGCCAGTTTCTTCCTCCTAACTTGTTCTCCTACCCGTCTGGGACACTCTCGTCCCAAGAAATGCCAGATCCTTCCCCATCCACTCCCGAGCTAAAAGTGATGCCTAATACACTCAAGTATGTTTTCCTGGGACCAAATGAAACGCTTCCTGTAATCATCAGTTCAAAATTAACCATGGAGCAGGAGTGCAAACTAACTAAGGTCCTCCTAGAACACAAGGCAGCTATTGGATGGTCTTTATCAGACTTATCTGGTATTAGCCCCTCCAACTGCAGCCATCGTATATATACGGAGGAGGAGGCTCGACCTTCTCGCGAGATGCAGCGACGTCTCAACCCTAACATGCGGGAGGTCGTTAAGAATGAAATCATTAAGTGGCTGGATGCGGGTATAATCTACCCGATCAGCGATAGCCCCTGGGTGAGTCCGATTCACATTGTGCCCAAAAAGGCAGGACTCACCATCCGTGTCAATGACAGGGGCGAATCCATCCCTACACGCACTCCTACATCTTGGAGAGTGTGTGTAGATTATAGGAAACTCAATGCTGCAACCAAGAAAGATCACTTCCCGCTACCATTTATTGACCAAATCCTGGAGCGATTAGCGGGAAATAAATTTTTTTGCTTCCTGGATGGATTCTCAGGATATAACCAGGTGGTAATAGACCCCCGAGACCAAGAGAAAACCACTTTTACCTGCCCTTTCGGCACCTTCACCTTTAGAAGGATGCCGTTCGGACTTTGTAACGCGCCAGCAACTTTCCAGAGATGCATGCTGGCGATATTTCATGACATGGTGGGTGACTTTCTCGAGGTCTTCATGGATGACTTTTTAGTCTTTGGACCATCTTTCGACGAATGTCTTGCCAACCTGACTCGCATCCTTAGGAGATGTATTGATGTAAACCTCGTGCTTTCCTGGGAAAAAAGTCATTTTATGGTGCACGAGGGAATTGTTCTAGGACATATCATCTCTGATAGGGGTATCGAGGTTGACAGAGCTAAGCTCGATATCATTGCTGATTTACCTGTGCCTGGTTCTGTCAAACAAATTCGCTCCTTTTTGGGACATGTCGGTTTCTATAGGAGATTCATCAAAGACTTCTCCAAAATTTCTCGACCCTTAACTCATCTCCTATCAACCGACGTGCCCTTCGACATGGGCCCTGACTGTATACAAGCATTCACGCAGCTGCGTAATGCTGTCACCAAGGCCCCTGTTCTCCAGCCGCCTGATTGGTCCCTCGACTTTGAACTTATGTGTGACGCTTCAGACCTTGCAATCGGAGCCATCCTGGGACAAAGACGCAATAGACACCCCTTCGTGGTATACTACGCCAGTAAGACGTTGGACGAGGCCCAGCGTAATTATACTACCACTGAAAAGGAACTACTGGAAGTCGTCTTTGGGCAGGAAAAATTCCGTTCTTACCTTCTGGGCTCTCACGTTATTGTTTTCACTGATCACGCGGCCATTCGCCATCTCATGCACAAGAAGGATGCCAAGCCTAAACTGATTCGTTGGATCCTTCTGCTCCAGGAATTTGACATTGAGATTCGTGATAAGGTCGGAGCCCAGAATGTTGTGGCTGATCACCTTTCCAGACTGGACCCTGACCATATTGGACTTACTCTGCCAATTAATGAAGTTTTTCCTGATGAGCACCTATTGGCAATAAATGTGGCAAGTGGACCGTGGTATGCCGACATTGCCAATTACCTTGCTTCTGGATCTCTTCCACGTGGCTGGCCTAAAAACCAACGCGAGCGTCTCATGGCAGAAGCAAAGTATTATTTCTGGGATAATCCACTTCTTTTTCGGATAGGTGCTGATCAAATCATCCGTCGCTGTATTCCTGACAGTGAGTTCCCCAGTGTGCTTTCCTTCTGCCACGATCAGGCCTGTGGAGGCCATTTCTCTGGGAGGAAAACTGCAGCCAAGGTGTTGCAGTGCGGTTTCTTTTGGCCCTCCCTTCACCAGGACGCGCACACTTATGCCAAACATTGCACTAGGTGCCAGTCATTAGGGTCAATGGCACGTCGTGACATGATGCCCTTGCAACACATCCTAGCTGCGGAAATCTTCGACATCTGGGGAATTGACTTCATGGGTCCCTTTCCTCCATCCAACGGCTTCGAATTCATCCTCGTGGCCATCGACTATGTTTCAAAATGGATCGAGGCTATTCCCGCGCGCCGTGCTGACCATGTTATCTCCACCCGATTCGTCAAGGACCATATCTTTGCGCGTTTTGGGATCCCTCGGGCCATTATCTCGGATGGAGGAAGCCACTTTACCCATGCTTCTTTTCGGGCACTTCTGAGGAGGTACGGAGTCCACCATCGTATCGCATCCCCGTATCATCCTCAGACGAACGGCCAGGCGGAAGTGTCGAACTGGCAAATCAAGCAGATTCTCCAGAAAACGGTTCGGCCTGACCGTAAGGATTGGTCCGACAAGCTGACTGACGCACTTTGGGCGTATCGGACCGCCTTCAAGGCTCCCCTTGGTATGTCTCCATATAGAATCGTTTATGGGAAGCCTTGTCATTTGCCTATGGAGTTGGAGCACCGCGCTTATTGGGCGGTTCGCCAATGTAACCTCGACCCAGACTTGTGTGAACGAGAAAGGAAACTCCAACTCCAAGAGCTGGAAGAGCTCCGTCGTGAAGCCTATGATTCTGCTCTAACCTTTAAACAGCGCACTAAGGCTTTTCACGACAGCCATGTTCGGCGGAAGGAATTTGAGCCATCTCAGCAAGTTTGGCTCTATAATGCCCGACTCAAATTCTTTCCTGGGAAATTAAAGTCCAAATGGACTGGTCCTTTTCTGGTCTCAAGACCATTCCCCAATGGGGCCGTCGAAATCGAAGATCCCAAATCTGGGCGTAAATTTACGGTCAACGGGCAGCGTTTGAAACCCTATCTGACTCATGAACCTGCCCCCGTTGGAGAAACCGTTGCCCTGCTGGAGGGTAACTAATTCTTTGCCTCATTCTGAGTCCAGCTGGGGACATTAAATTCAGCGCTTGTTGGGAGGCACCCTAACAGCACTCACCATCCACCATCACTTTTCACACCTCTATCGCAATCACTTCACTTTTCTCTTCACCACCCACCATCCACCCACCCTTCCACCCTAATCTATACCCTGAACCTCAGCTCTTGTTACCCGATCTTCCATCCTTCCTCTGCCTTTCCCTGCATGCATATGAGGACATAGCATTGTTTGGCATGGGGGGGTGGATAGGCATCCATAGGATCCGGGTATGTTATGGTATCATACAGTTCCTACCTATTTATAAATATGCAAGAAAAAGAAAAAAAAATATATATATATATATTATAATAAATGGTGTTTAGTAATGATCTTGAAGCTGAAACAAAAAGGCAATAAGTGTTTATGGATATTCAACCTCTGTTTTGAAGACTTTCCAGGCCACAAAAGCTTGATTCGCTCAGGCTCGGCTTAATTCACTTAAAGCATTGACAAAATAGATCACGATCTCTCCTAACTAAGGATGTATTCTTGTACCTGAGACACCAGTACATGATCCGTTGGTTTGCTTTTTCTTGAGAGCTTAAGTAAACTTGGTTCACACTACACATATCAGGAAAGACCAGGTGAACATAAGATCCAACCCTAGTGTTCATTAGGGAAGGTGGAGTCCTTACCTGTGCGCGCAGGTAGACTTTTTATCCCAGGCTTTAGTCTTGTGTTTAGGAGCGACTCTTTCCACCAAAAAGAAACTCTCCCACCAAAAAAAAAAAGTGTGCTTCAAAATGTGTTGTAAGAGATATACTGACACGTGTTTCAAAAAAAAAAAAGAAAAGAAAAAAAGAAAGAAAAAAAAAAGAGATGTTTTAAAAGAGTCAGTATATCTCATAAATGTCTGTATACTTTGTTTTTCGGTGAGCCACAAAAAAAAAAAATCAGAAAATGGGAGTTGAGTTTTCCGTCATCATCTTAAGGGTCAATTCGAAGACATGAGCTGAAACTGGGACCAACCTGTACTTAAAAATTCGTGAACCCTGGGATTGAGTCTTAATGTTCATCTAGTCAATCTTGATCCTTCACTATGCACAAACCATAACCTCTTGAGCTCTCGAGTACGGCAAAAACCTCCTGGGTCCTGGAAATCGTACTTAAGGTTTAAATATCAAGAGTCCTGGTTAGTTGAGAGATGATCTATGTCATGTGAGACTTAAAGTACTGGTAGTCTTCTTTACAATTGGTTCTCACAATATTCCATAGTAAACACACCAGTATCACCTCAGAAGAAAATCTTCAGCTTAAGATCATTTCTAAATACTATTTTGCTAGGGACTAGCAAAAGATAGGCATGGGGGTATATGTTTGCACCTCAAAACACGCCTGTAATAACGCCTTCTTGTGCTATTTTCTAGCATTAACATTGCATAATAGGATCCTGTAATCACATTTGTAAAAACACTTGCATGCATGCATTTAATTAAGAGAGGAGGAGGAGTGAAACAATCGCCTGCATAGTTACATTTTTCTTCAAGTGCCTCCTTGCAAAATCACCCTCTTTTTATTTTTCCTCTTGATTTCTTCTTTTCTCTCCTTCCCGCGGCTGCACTCTTCCCGCAGCTGCATGCAGCAGCCACGCAGCACTTCTTCCCGTCACTTCTCCCTGCCAACGCCGCTCCCTATAGCTGCAACTTGCGCACCCTCTCCCTGCTGCAGCCGGCACACCACTCTCTCCTCCTCTATAAGTAGCTGCAGCTTCATCCTCGCAAGGGGAGCTGCTGCAAAGACCCCACAACCACCACCTTCCTCTCCACCGTTCTCCCCTCCCATACGCCAGCCCTCCATCGAGGAGGCACCCGGCGAGCAGGAGAACCCACTGTGGTGCACACCACCACAGTGGGAGCACCACCGCCCAGCTCTTCAACGAGCCGGTGGGCGTGGTGTTTTCTTTTCTCTTCGTTTTCGTCTCCACGCCATTGCTGCCGCTTCAAGCTCCGAAGCTTGAAGAAGCAGCAGCAGCTAAACAGTGGCGACAGCAGCAGCAGCAGCACCCCCCGCCTCCTCCGCGACCTTCCCCGCAGGCGCGCAACCCTCCGCGCGCGCCTGCAGGCCCTTTCCCCGCCTCCGTCTTCGTTCTGTCCGCCTCGCAGTTGCACCTGTAGCCGTCCGCCGCGCGCACTGCAGCGGCCGGTTACGGCCTCGCGCCGACCCCTGCCCTCCTCCGCAACCCTCCGCGACCGACTGCAGACTCCCCGCCGCCTTCTCCGAGCGCGCCATCGCCCGCTCTCTGTCCTCGCACCCGGTCTGCAGGAGACGCCTCACGTCCTTTGCGCGAAGGCGCGGTGCACCGCGACGGTCAGACGTCCGCCTTCGCCTTCAGACGACGCGGCGTCAGACGTCCGCCACCTCTTGCAGACGTCTTAACTCGCGCGTCCGCGATCTCCCTCTCTCTCTGCCGATCTCTCCCGCGCGCTTCCGCTCGATCTCTCCCGCCCGCTCTCTCTCTGTCTGGTGCTCTCTCTCTCTTTTATTTAACTCACAGCAACACACACACACACATTCACCGACGCACACACACATTCACCGACACACACACACACACACTTATAGTAACATATATACATATATATATATATATATATATATATATATATATACATACATATATCTATATATATATACTTATATACATAGTATATCTATATAGTTATGTATACATACATATATATATAATACACATACATATATATATAATATATATATATATCTACTTATATATACATCTATATACTTATACATATACTTACATATATATAGACATATATACTTATATACATATATATATATATAAATATCTATATACATATATATATACATATATATATATATATATATATATATATATCTATACACCTATATATATAAACACATATATATCTATATATATATATATCTATACATATATAACTATACATTTATATATATATATATAGATATATTTACTATACGCTGTATCGTGGGAATATCTGCACCAGTTGCTAATATTTCCTGATACACGCGTGCAAAAAAAAAAAGCGTGGTCCCATACATCATCCATCCTCCATCCACACTCCACGCGGCACCTAGTCGTATTGGTTGCGTCTCTCTAGACGTCGACTGACTCGACATAGTGCTACACTCCATCGCCACCTCCACCCCCACCCCTTTATATATATACTACATATATATATATACATACTATATTTACTTTCTGTCTATTTGCTTTTCTGTTAGTAAAAAGATAAAAAAAATACATAAAAAAAGAAAAGATAATCTTTGACTTGCAGGTATCTCGTCTTGCGAGTAGCAAGACTTGTTTTGGGACTCTGTTTGGCTAAAAGCCAAGGACACAATTTTGAGGGTGTGCCTCAAGAACAAGGATTACCATAAAAAACCTAAATGAGAAAAACACCAAAAACACAATAAACGAACGGAAGAGACGCATTTTAAGGAAAACGTAGAAACTCGACTTTAACCCCACTTCCCTGTGTTCGACCCTGGGCCTAAAAGTGACAAGATAAAATCAATTAGGCCAGGTTAAAAATTGTGTAAAGAGATGGTTATGTCCTAATTAGGTTAACCACTATACACATTTCAACGATAAAAATATCATATTAACAACCTATTCGGGCCGACCCATCACTCTCCCTGGGGATGTGGAGGGGGAGTCCCCTGTGGGACCACATGACTAGGGCAGCGTTGGACGTGGGGATGGGGGTGGTCCTCCACCGCCCCACCTCACTCTGACACTTCCGAGCACGAGCCCTCCCTGCTTGGAGGCATGCCAGTTTCCCCACTACAGCAACATTACGCGCTTTTCGGACAGTTCCGGAAGCTGAAGCCCCCCTCCTTCAAGGGGGATGGGGACCCGACTGAGGCGGAGGACTGGCTTGAGCAAATCGAGAAGGTGTTCGACACCCTTCGCCCCCCTGCGGAGTGCCACGTGGCCTTTGCCATGTACCAGCTGGAGAGTGTGGCACACAGGTGGTGGAGGGCGGTCAGAGGTCAAGAGAGGGCAGAGCCAACGTGGGACCAGTTTGTCACCCTCTTCTACGAGCAGTACTTCCCATAGACGTGGCAGGATTAGAGGAGGCGGGAGTTCCACACTCTCCACCAGGGGACGATGACTGTGAGTGCATGTCGTATGCGTTTTCTCGAGCTGTCACGTTTCGCCGCAATAGCTCTGGCTACTGAGGAGCGCCTGTGGAGGTTCACTGAGGGGCTCCGACCTACCATTCAAGGGTATGTCAAACCCCTGAAGCTGCCCACGTTCTTAAGAGTGGTGGAGGCAGCTATGACATATGAGGAGACTAACTCGGTCGCACATGACACTGACAGCGGGTGGAAGAGGCCCTACCAGCCAGACTACTCACAGGGCCGACGAGACAGGAGGCACGCGATGCCCGCAGGAGAGCCGTCACGCTTTGCGGGGCCACCAGTGGCTTTTGGGGGCCCTTGATAGAAGTTAGTTGCTAGCACTGGACCCCCGCCCAGCCATCAGCAGGGACCTATCGAGGGCAAGAGTCGAGTTCCCCTTTGCTACCAGTGTGGCCAGCCGGGCCACATCAAGAGGGACTACCTATCTAGGGCCGAAGCACAATAGATGCTCCCCGCACCGAGTGCTAGAGGCCGAGCGAGTGGCCGTGGTTCCCGGGCACATGGGGGAGGACAGCAGTCGTAGGGAGGGTACTGGCCAGCGACTACCCGTCCGACGCAGAGTGTGGCTGCTTCTTCCGCATCGAGAGCTGAGGGGCATATCAATGCCCTGACACACAAAGATGCCAGAGCTTCAGGTTCAATGGTGGCAGGTATGGTTATAGTTTCCAGCAGATTAGTTTACACACTTTTTGATTCCGGGGCCATGCACTCGTTTGTTGCTGCTAGTTTTGCTGTCAGTTTGAAATAGGACTATGTATTGTTAAAGGATCCTTTTGTGATCAGAGGTTCGAGTGGTCAGCTGTTTGTAGCTGAGGAGGTTTACGCAGACTGTGAGGTCAGTGTTGGGGGACACAGCCTCCCCACTGACCTGATTGTGATACCAATGGAGGACTTTGGCATGATTTTGGGGATGGATTGGTTGTCCGCTTACCACGCTTTGGTGGACTATTTTGAGAGGAAGATTGTCTTCTCCTTACCAGAGATGCCTTCTTTTGAGTTTCACGGACATCCGGTGGATAGAGGCTTCAGGTGCATTTCTGCACTTCGGGCAGCGAGACTTTTGGGCCACGGGTGTGAGGGCTTTCCAGCTTGTGTAGTGGCAGAGCCTAGCCCTATGGCAGACTTTTAGAGCATCTCGGTGGTCAGAGAGTATCCCGACATGTTTCTAGAGGAACTACCAGGACTACCGCCTGAGCGTGAGATTGAGTTCGAGATCTCACTGGTACCGAGGACTAGCCCCATTTCTACAGCACCTTACAGGATGGCACCACTTGAGCTGCGAGAGCTCAAGTCCCAATTGCAGGACCTATTGGAAAAGGGCTTTGTGAGGGCCAGTGCATCTCCGTGGGGAGTCCCGGTGTTATTTATGAAGAAGAAGGATGGTACCCTATGCTTTTGTGTGGACTACAAACAGTTGAATAGGGTTACCATCAAGAACAAGTATCCGCTACCGAGGATCGATGATTTGTTTGACCAGTTGCGAGGTGCTACGGTGTTCTCCAAGATAGATTTGAGATCTGGATACCACTAGTTGAGGATCAGGGAGACCGATGTCTCCAAGACAGCTTTCCGCACCCGGTACAGACACTACGAGTTTTTGGTCATGCCGTTTGGGCTAACCAATGCCCTCGCTGCCTTCATGGATTTGATGAACCAGGTGTTCAGACCGTATTTGGATCAGTTTGTGGTGGTGTTTATTGATGATGTGATCATTTACTTGCGGGATCAGGCGCAGCACTTGCGGATGATTTTGGACACATTGAGACGACGTAGGCTGTATGCCAAATACAGCAACTGCGAGTTTTGGTTAAGGTAGGTGACCTTCTTAGGTCATGTGATTTCAGGGGATGGCTTGGCTGTGGACCCAGCCTAGGTAGGGGCAGTGGTCAGGTGGGAGAGACCACATACAGTGATAGAGATCCGCAGTTTCTTGGGACTGGCAGGTTACTACCAGTGGTTTATCAAGGGTTTCTCGCAGATTGCACGTCCTATGACTCAGTTGACCTGGAAGGATGTGCCCTTTGCTTGGATATGCACTTGTAAGGCGTGTTTTCAGGAGTTGAAGGAGAGACTGACTTCGACTCCTGTGCTTACCATCCCAGATAGCAGTGGTGGTTTCATTGTGTACATGGACGCTTCTTTGTAGGGGTTAGGGGGTGTGCTCATGCAGCGGGGTCACGTTGTCGCTTACGCTTCGCAGCAACTGAAGCCCCATGAGCATAGCTACCCTGCCCACGACCTAGAGCTAGCAGCTATCGTCTTCGCGCTGAAGACATGGAGGCACTACCTGTACAGTGAGACTTTTGAGATATTCATGGATCATAAGAGCCTCAGGCACCTGTTTGATCAGAAGGAACTTAACATGAGACAGAGACGTTGGTTAGAGCTCCTGAAGGACTATGACTGCAGCATCTCCTGCCATCCGGGAAAGGCCAACGTGGTGGCTGGCACCTTGAGCCGCAAGGCACCCACCCACTTGGCCAGCTTACAGGCACAGAGTTGGAGGCTTATGGAGGAGTTGTGCAGTTGGTGACCCCTAGAGTTATAGGGCACTGTGGGGCAATGACAGTGACATAGCAGACGAGACCAGAGCTGATAGACCGCATCATCACAGGACAGATGACAGACACGTACCTGCAGTCGTTGCGAGACAGAGTACTGTCAGGGGACCCTGGAAACTTCTCCTTTACTGACGAGGTACTACGCATGAGGGGACGTTTGTGTGTTCCCAGAGACGAGGAGTTGTTGAGAGAGCTCTTGACTGAGGCACACGAGTCCAGGTTCACTATACATCCTGTGAACACGAAGATGTACCATGATCTGAGATGTGACTTTTGGTGGAGGGGGATGAAGCAGGATGTAGGTGAGTTCATGCAGCAGTGTTTGGTGTGCCAACAGGTGAAGGCTGAACATCAAAGGCCTGCAGGACTATTACAGCCACTTCCCATGACAAAGTGGAAGTGGGAGAGTATCACCATGGACTAGGTGGTGAGCTTGCCTGTTACCCAACGAGGACACGACGCAGTCTAGGTGATTGTAGACAGATTGATGAAGACGATGCGTTTCTTGCCGATCCGAGTCACTTTGGGACCAGCGCAGTTGGCAGAGAGGTATATTCGTGACGTGGTACATCTACATGGAGTTCCTCATGAGATTGTATCCAACCGGGATACCCACTTTACGTCCCAGTTTTGGGCTAAGTTTCAGTAGGATTTAGGGACACGGTTGAGGTTCAGTACGGTGTACCACCCCCAGACGAACGGACAGTCAGAGCACACGATACAGACACTCGAGGACCTTTTGTGCACCTGTGTACTGGACTGGAGGGGTTCTTGGGAGGAGCACTTACCCCTGGCAGAGTTTGCATATAATAATAGTTATCACTCGAGCATCGGCATGGCACCTTACGAGGCTCTGTATGGACGGAGGTGTACTGCGCCCTTGAGTTGGGTTGTGGTGGGGACCAAGTGGGAGGTTGGCCCCCGGTTGATTCGGCAGAGTCAGGAGATGGTAGAGTATATTCACAGATGACTTCGCACTGTCAGGAGCAGACAGAAGAGTTATGCCGATCGGAACCGCAAAGAGATACAATTCGAGGTTAGGGATCACATCTTTCTTCACGTTTTTCCTATGAAGGGCCTGCAGCGGTTTGGGGTGAAAGGGAAGCTCACGCTAAGGATTGTGGGGCCCTTTGAGGTCCTGGAGTGGGTAGGACCCATTTCTTATAGGCTTGCCCTTCCCCCTAGCTTTCTGGTGTGCACGACGTGTTCCACGTGTCCAACCTCAGGAAGTACGTCGCTGAACCCAGTCACGTTCTGAGCCACGAGAGTGTCGAGGTGGGTGACAACCTAACCTACCCCGAGCGACCAGTGCAGATACTAGACAGGGCCGTCTGGAGTTTGAGACGGAAGCAGGTACCCCTGGTGAAGGTCTTGTGGAGGAGCCAGAGGTACGAGGAGGCTACCTGGGAACCTGAGGTGGCAATGCGAGAGAGATACCCAGAGCTTTTTGAGGGTACGTCTTTTCGAACCGGGTTCGGTCCTCTTTAAGTTTGTTATGCATTTATAGTTCTTTTCCTCACCCTAGCTATCTCAAGTTTCGGGGACGAAACTTCCTTTAAGTTTGTTATGATGTTAAGACCCGTGCTGTTTGATCCTTTTAAGATGTCTGGACTGTTGGTCAAATGTCTAGACACCTTCCCAGACTTCTGGAAATCAAAATTTTTGGGTACGAGCTCGCGTTTGCGCGCGGGCTGTGCACAGACAGTACCCTCTCATTTTCCTTCCCTTCTTCTCTCTCTCCCAGCCTCCAGCAAACCCTAACCCAAACCCCTTCCCCCTCTCTCGTTCTCCCCACACCAGCCACCTTCCTCTCTTCTTCTCCACTCCAACGAGAGAGCTAGTGTGAGCAAGTGAGTGCGAGAGCAGCGACGAGGAGGAGCGACGTGAGAAGAAGAGGAGTTGAGCTTGCGAGCACGTGTGGGAGCTCAGCGGAGGGCGTACCGCCAGAGCGACGCGTGCTGGGTGATAACGAAATACGCGTGATTTGTAAAAGCAGTTTTTTTTAACGTCGTTGTAACACGCGAATCCGCTTTCGCTCTTAAATTTATAATCCTAGATAGGGAAGTATCTAGGGTCGTCCAAGGAGGCAATATGGTTGCAAAAATTGATTCTCTTGCTAGGAATATAAATCTCAACTTTCTTTTTGGTATTTTTCAATATATCAATTTTTTATTTTTAAACTAAGGCAACATGCGAACTGATGGCGGGAAAAGTGTTTACACTTCGAATTAAAATACTACTTTTATGTGACAAGCAGAACCTCTCCCTAAGCTCACTCTAGGCAAGTGGAGGCCTAGAATAATTAAGGAGAGGGAGTGAAGAATGCTGAAAATAAGCTAATAGAAATGCAAACAAAAAATTGCAAAGAAGGCAACTAGATAATTGATAAAGTGTTTTACAAAAGGCCTAGTAGAGGAAAGCTTGTACTACTAGAAAATTTCAAATAAGAAAATAAAACACAAATCCTCTAGATAGATGGTGAAGAAGAGGGCTTCTTGCTCCAAGGTTGGTGGCTCCCAAGCTTGAAAAGAATCCTTCAACTCCTTCCTTGCAGAACTCCGCCAAGGTGATGACCTCCAAGGCAAGCCCTAAGGGGGCGTGCCCTAAGTTTCTCTCCAAGGGTGGACGTCCACCCTAAGCTTTTCTCCTTTGCCTGGCCGTCCTCCTTGAAGTGGGAGAGTCCTCCTCCTTGGCGTGGCTCAAGTTGAAGAGAGTGGGGAGAAGAAGGCACCAAAAGGGCTGGTGATGTGCCCCTTTAATCTCCTTCTCTACTCCTTCTTCTTGGCCGTAGGTATAGGTGGTTTAGGTGGAAAATATACTAAGGGAGGATGCCTCCAAAATGGTGGTAGGTGGTGGCCTTTTATAGAATAGGAGGGGGGCTATGGTGACCTTTGAAATGGATGGCTAGGATGGAAGGAGGGAGGTGGTTAAGGATCCAATGGCCAAGGGTGTTTGGCGCCACCTTAAGGGACACCTAAGGGGTGGTTATGTGTGTTGACACCCCTTGATATTGGCGCCAAAATGGCTTCTAGAAGAGGGTCTAAGTTGGCGCCAAGAAGGATTCTAGAAGGGGGGTTAGGTGGATGGCTAGGATGGCTTATGTGGGTAGGTGTAGGGTGGATTAAGGGGCTGAAAGTGGCGCCAATATAGAGGTGGTTAGGGGTGGTTTTTGGCGCCAACTTGAAGTGTCTTTTGGTGGAGATAATGGGGTGAAGGGATGGCTAGGAGGTGGTGCCAACTTGAGTAGGGTAGCTAGCTTAGGTAGGCTTGAGTTGGTGGAGCTAGCTAGGGTTGATTTTGGAGGTAATGAATGGCCAAGGAGCTGGTTGTTAGCTAAGCTAAGCTAAGCTAAGATAAGCTAAGCTAGCTTAGCTAAAGGTGGAGTAGAGGAGAAGGTGTTGGAGCTAGGGTTTGGAGGAAGGAGCTGAGGAGAAGAAGTCTGGAGCTGGAGCTGGAGCTGGCTGCTGCTGAAGAGGCTGGCATGGGGCTACTCTAGCTGGCTTAGCTTGCTAGTTCTTTGCTAGTTGCTAAGCCAAGCTAAAGTGAGCTAGCTTCTACCAAAATGAGCTAAGGTGAGCTGGGTCTGGTGCTCCCGGGGAGAATCACGCTGGTTGAGGCAGCTAAGGTAGCTTAGCTCAACTGAGTTGAGCTAAGCTGAGTCCCTGTGAGCTGGACTTGAGCTTCCTGAGCTGGGATGAATTCTTCTTCAGCTGGTTGGAGCTGAGTGGAGCTGGATCTGAGCTGGGGTGAACTCCTGTCAACTCAGTTGAGATAGCTAGAGCTCCCTGTGAACTAGTGGGAGCTGAGGTGAGCTGGGTCTCAACTAAGTTGAGCTGGATCTGAGCTGACTTGAGCTAGGGTGAGCTAAGGTGAACTCTCTTGAGCTGCCATCCAGCTGAGATTAGCTGAATGGAGCTGGGATGAGCTAACCCTAGTTCAAGTAAGCTAGGTTCCAGCTGCGGTGAGCTGGATCAAGCTGGGTTCCAACTAGTCTAGGCTTCTCCTTCACCAATTGCCTTCTTGAGTGCTAGGGTTTTAGGGATCTGTGAATCTGTACATCCCTAACACTCACAAAAACACATTAAAACAACAATAAAAAAATGCAATGCATGCCTATCCTAATTTATGCCTAAATGCAGCCCAAAAACTCGTTTGCAGAGTAAAATCCTAAGAGCTAGGTTAGTTTTAAAGCATAAAAATGATGATAAACTGGCGTTTATCACACCCCCATGCTTATCTTTTGCTAGTCTCTTAGCAAAACATTAATTTTTTTGGAAAACGGAATTTTTGGGAAATCTAATTTTTTTTTTTTTTTAACTTTTGAGGAGAAAAAGAGATTAAGGGACCTTGGTAGATTAAAACACAGGAGATACGGGATTTGTTGAAGATAACATCAGGATTTGTTTTTGGATCCAACCATTAGATAGAACGGGATCAATATATCCTCAGAAAATTCACAAATTAACCCCTTGTTAATTCAGATGACTTGAAATGTTTGTTTTTAGGATTTTTCTGGCTCGTGAATCTGATTCGCAACTTGCAAATTCCTTTAAAACCTTGTGTCTGTGCTTGTGAAAAGCCAACCTTTATAAGGACGTGTTATTATTATTATTTTTTTTTTTTCTCTCCCCCATGCTTATTTTTAGCTTAGTCTTACAACAGATGTGTCGGTATCATCATTCCCGTTACCATTCCTCGAGGGGGCTCTGGCGCCAGTACTTCGGGATAGCACTGTCCATGACACCACCCAGGAGCTCACAACCCCAAAACACGATGCGGTGAAAAGGGGCGCTCCAAGCAAACTCAAGCTCTTGCTCCAACGCTATAGGTAGAGCACCGTCCAAGACACTTGAGCTGCTGAAATGCGCTTTAATGCTCCGTCTAAAGATATGAAATATAGATATAGAGCAGCGCCGAGGCGGTAACATGTTGACATCGCGTCCTCAAAGAAGGTATTTTCCTTCTTCTCGGCGGTGGGAACTCAAACCAATGATCTGCTTCAGACTTTTACTAAATCCAAACAAGGAAGCTTTTCAATTTTTTTAGTTGTTTTTAAGTGTTGGCTTGTGTGTGAAAATTGACACAAGAAGTTTCTTGAGACCCGCAAGTTTTTGAATCAGAAACTAAGTCAAATACTTTCCATATTACAAAATAGGATCAAGTCACCTGAACTATAATGAGTTCAGGTGGAATTTTAGAGAAGGATATCTGATCTAGTCTAAAATAGACCCTGAAATTCTAATGATCGGATCCATATCCTCATCCTTAGTTTGTTAAAGATTAAATCCCATTGTACCAGAAGTGAATTTTACGACCTTAGTCCTGATTTCAAAATTTTTCCTCAAAAAGTTTTCAACATTTTTATTTTTTTTTTGGGTATGCAAGCAGGAAATAAATTAAAGAAAATTGCATGTTTTTAGGTTTTGAACATCCTGAATCGATCATAAAAATTTAAAAACACCCCCCCATGCTTAAGATATGCCATGTCCTCATGCATTAGAAGGGAAAAGGGATCACCTTAGTGATGACGGTCGGGTTTAGGATGATCAAAACCTGGAAAAAGAAGAAAAAAGGAAAGCAAGAAAAAAAATGATGGGTTACCTCCCATCCAGTGCTATCTTTTACGCCATTCAGCCGGGCGTGAAGGTATGCACAGAAGACGGAAAATCATGTAAATAATTGGACACTTGGATGCCCGCAAAAAAGGTGTCTTCGTCTAGATCCCTAGAAAATTGATTAGAAATAATATTGGGATCAAAGTAAGATGGAAATTGATAAGTGTGGCCCGAGTTTGGCCATGGTTTTAATTCAGGTTGGGTGCCAAACTCGGGCGGGGTTGGTGGCAGGTCCGTAAGAAAGGGGTCGGGGAAGGAATGGTGAGTTAGTGTGGAAAAATTAGGTGCGTGAATAGTGGGTGGGTTAGGGGGGTATCAGGAACAAATTTGGAGTCAAGACAAGTTTTCGGATCACAGATCTCGCCGACCACTGAGTCTGAATCAGAGTCCTCAAAAAAACTGTGGTCGGTAAGGGTATCTATTAACATTGTCTCCTCCACCATATTAGAAATTTCAGTATCTGAGTCCTCAAAGAAGTTATCATCGTGGAATCTCCTGGAGGATTTAAAAATATCTAAGGTGATAGTTTGGCATGCACAGTTGATATCCATTTTGCCTGTGTGGCAATTGATATTTGCCTTTGCAGGAGCCAAAAAGGGGCGTCCAAGGATTATCGGGGAGTCTAGTAATGATTCGGGTGCCTTAATGTCAAGAACCAGAAAGTCTGCAGGGAAGACACAATGCTGGACCTTGACTAATACATCCTCGACAATCCCACGAGGTTTGATTGTAGATCGGTCGGCTAATTGCAGGGTAACCTCGACGGGTTTTAATTCACCGATCTGAAATTCTTCGAATAAACTTGTGGGAATAATATTTACAGAGGCACCAAGATCAAGGAGGGCGCGATTAAATGTAGTTTCATCAATAATTACAGAAATTAAAGGCGCCCCTGGATCTTTCATCTTAGGAGGCAGCTTACTCTGTATGACAGAGCTTACTGTCTCCGAAAGATGCACCTGTCCTAGATTTTTGGCCTGCCTTTTAGGAGTACAAATCTCCTTTAAAAATTTAGCATAGGCAGGTATATATTTAATGGCATCTAGGAGAGGGATATTGATATGAACTTGCCCAAATAGCTCCATGAGTTCTTCTGTAGTGGGCTCAGATTTCTTTCTTTTGTTGGTGGTAGGGTAGAGAGCTTGTGGGAAAGGGATAGGAATCTTGTCTTGAGATTTTTGTTGTTCTTTTTCTTCCTGATGGGGAGGTGGGGAGTCAACTTGCACATGTATCTTACCAGGTTCATGCGAAGGCTCGGGGTCAGTGGTGGTTTTCCCACTCCTCAAGGTAACTGCATGTGCAGTCGGATTATTATTTGGAGGAGGTGGGGGGGCCTGTGATTGCAGGAACCTGGGCGGCTGCTGAGGTGGATTAGGAGGAGGCTGATTTGGATAATGTGGATTTCTGCCCATATAATGGTTCCCTTGGTGATTGGGATTGGGTATGCGTTGGGACGGAAGATGTCCTACAGGTCTTTGCGTGGGAGCAACCCCAATCTGATTGTTCAGATTTGTGATGTTGCGGGTTACTTCCGTCATTTTTGTTTGCATATCCTGCAGGGTCCGTAGCATCTGGGCATTGATATCTTGTTGGGATGGCCCAGGATGGAAATTTGGATTCGACCCATACCCATTAAAATAATATGGTTGGGAGGAAACTTGATTATTCCAGGAGTAGTTCGGGTAATTTTTCCAATTGGAAGAATTTTTAAAGGGCTCCTGGATGGCAGAAATATTTTGGGTGGGGTTAAGATCTGGATAATTGAAATTCCCCAGTGAATCATGGGCAACCTCAGAATAATCAGCAGGAGTGGTGTTGAGATTGTGCAAATTTTCTCTTCGTGGAAAGTTAGGTTGGGTTAGATGTGGTTGTGGAGCTTGAATTGATGTGGCGAGTCTTTCCTCAATTTTCTTCTGATTAATATGCATCTGGTCGAGTTTCTGAGCGATCATTTGAAGATCGTCTTGGGCGACTGGGATAGATTGAGCGCCTATTTCATGAACACCAAACTGCGGGTTTTGGGTTCTGCAAAATGTGTTCATGGAAGCTTGATTAAATGAGTTTTCACTCATTTCTTCGAATAGGTCATAGGCACTTTCTGCATCTTTATTTAAAAAATTGCCGCCACACGAGGCGTCGACAAACTGTCGGATTTGATCTTCTAATCCATGATAGAAGATTTGCACGAGCTGCCATAAAGGAATCTCGTGGTGCGGGCAACTTCTTAAAAGGTCTTGAAATCTTTCCCAAGAATCATGGAAAGTTTCACCAGATTTTTGGTGAAAGGTCGTAATAGATCTTCGTAAGGAATTGGTACGACCTATGGGAAAGAATTTCTTGAGGAAGGCACTCTTGAGTTGAGGCCATGTTGTAATGGGTCGGCCAATGGTCCTGAACCAATAAGCGGCCTTATCTTTAAGAGATAATGGAAAAAGCCGCATCAGCCATATGTCTTCTTGCACATTTCGGGAACGGGTTGTCTGTGCAAGAAGAGTTAGTTCTTCAAGGTGGCTGAAAGGGTCTTCCCTAGGAAGGCCATGAAAGTGTTTAATCAGGTTCAGGATGGCTGGCTTGATCTCAAAGTCCCCCTCCGGTATGACCACCCCTGGTCGTTCCTCATAATAAGACGGATCATAGAAATCTTTTAGAGGAACAACAGGCTGCTGACGGGGTGGTGGGTTTGGCCTTGGATTGGCTAGGTTTTGGATGTTCCTAGTCAATGTTTGTTGATTGGAATTTAATTTATTAATCTGATCGGCCATCAATTTTAAAAGATCAGGTAGGGGGTCTTGATGTTGTGTGTGGGGCAACTCAAGATTGGGGAGCTCCAAGTGTGGAAAGTTACTGGTGGTTGGGTTTTGAGTGGAAGGGTTAGAATTAGGGTTAGAGGTGGGGTTAGAGGTAGACGTGGAAGGGTCAGTGGACCTTTTTTGTTGTGTTTCCATTTTTTTAGGAGAAGACAAAAAAAGTGGTCTTTTTACGTGGGGGGCGAAATCAAATGGTCCTTCCAAGTGCGGATTTTGAGACCGTCGCCCGTGCATAAAATGGAAGAACGGGGAGGGGAGGAGAAGAGAAAGAGATGAGAGAAAGTGTGCAATTCAAACAAACAAAAACTAGACCTAACTTAATTGTGACTCCCTAATAATAATAACCTAAGACTTGGTCTATATAGGAAATAAGTAGTCAATAGTGAATACCCGTTCTATCAACAAATCTAGACAAGTTGCTTAAGGGGAGGTTTGGGCCCAAACGTTTCCCAGGGAAAACCCCAGGTGCTTGTACAAACCCGCGCCTGGTCGTTTGACACGGCCCCTCAGCCTGAACACCAGATATAGATGACAAAATTGGTACTAACTAAAGAAAACTTAAGACCTAAATAGCAAGCCTAAGTTGATAAAGCCTTAGGGGTCAAGTTGCTACAAATTTTAATTAGGTCTAGGATTCTATAGTGCACACGGAATGTGGAGGGCGTTTATTGGGTTGTTGCCCTGTTATTTGATTTTTTTGTGTGTGTGCAGGAATTGGAGAGTGGCTCCAATGAAAATCAAGTTGTCACACAATTTTTTTTTTTTTATATTTTTGTCTTTTAGGATGTGATTTAATTAAATGAATTTTAGGGTTTTTCTCTTTAAGTTTTTAAACAAGTTTGAAAGTTCACAATCAAAGGAAAGACAAGTTGTATGTGTGATTGTATATTTCCTTTTAATTGAGTCTCTAAAGAGAAAGAAGAAACCCTAAACCAATTATCCCTGAGACAGAAATTTAACTACCAATGAATTATTTTTAGCTTTCAGAATTAAGTAGTGGTCCAAACAAGTCAAACAACACCACTACTCTGAAGAAAATCAAACAAGGATTCCAGAAAAGATTTTTGTAAGATTTTAGGAATTTGTTTGATAATAGTTTTGAATTTTTAATTGTACTGGTGTCAAAGTCCAGAAATAATACCCGTGGGTATTATAGACTTTTCAGTATTACCACCGACCTCAGAAAATTTTTATGATTTTATATGATATGTAAAATTTCACAGGGATTCCAACAAGATAAATTTCACAAAAATTGGATGAGTATAAAAATTCTGAAAATTCGCGGACAGTAGCAAAACAGGAAGATTAGAGGGTGTGACCCCTCTGTAATCCACGAATTTTTCAAAATTAAATACAAATCCAATTGATCTGAAATTTGGAACAGATGTTCCAAACTTAATTGGGAATCACTCTATGAAATTTTATGATTTTAGGAGGCCTGTGGTGTTAGGAATCGATTTTTCAAGTCTGGACAAAAATCTAGACCCGAAAAACAGAACACCAATACTTGCAATGGAATGGTGCTAAAGAAGCATACAAGCAAACAATGATTTTAAAATGCACCACTCCACTTAATTTAAGTGTTTAGGGTCCTGAAAGCCAAGTTTAATATATTTTTGGTAGTTTTAATTATTTATGTGACCAGAAAGAAGAACCAACCTGAATTTTCGTGGGAAGAAAAGGATCTTTAAGCTCTCGCTTCCAGATTCCCGCTTTCCCGCTATAGTTCCTGCACACACAAACGAAAGAAAGAGAAGGGGATGAGATCCACTTCAAGCAAGAGAAAATGAGTTAATGCAAAGCCGTGCCTCCCCGGCAGCGGCGCCAAAAAGTGATAACGAAATACGCGTGATTTGTAAAAGCAGTTTTTTTTAACGTCGTTGTAACACGCGAATCCGCTTTCGCTCTTAAATTTATAATCCTAGATAGGGAAGTATCTAGGGTCGTCCAAGGAGGCAATATGGTTGCAAAAATTGATTCTCTTGCTAGGAATATAAATCTCAACTTTCTTTTTGGTATTTTTCAATATATCAATTTTTTATTTTTAAACTAAGGCAACATGCGAACTGATGGCGGGAAAAGTGTTTACACTTCGAATTAAAATACTACTTTTATGTGACAAGCAGAACCTCTCCCTAAGCTCACTCTAGGCAAGTGGAGGCCTAGAATAATTAAGGAGAGGGAGTGAAGAATGCTGAAAATAAGCTAATAGAAATGCAAACAAAAAATTGCAAAGAAGGCAACTAGATAATTGATAAAGTGTTTTACAAAAGGCCTAGTAGAGGAAAGCTTGTACTACTAGAAAATTTCAAATAAGAAAATAAAACACAAATCCTCTAGATAGATGGTGAAGAAGAGGGCTTCTTGCTCCAAGGTTGGTGGCTCCCAAGCTTGAAAAGAATCCTTCAACTCCTTCCTTGCAGAACTCCGCCAAGGTGATGACCTCCAAGGCAAGCCCTAAGGGGGCGTGCCCTAAGTTTCTCTCCAAGGGTGGACGTCCACCCTAAGCTTTTCTCCTTTGCCTGGCCGTCCTCCTTGAAGTGGGAGAGTCCTCCTCCTTGGCGTGGCTCAAGTTGAAGAGAGTGGGGAGAAGAAGGCACCAAAAGGGCTGGTGATGTGCCCCTTTAATCTCCTTCTCTACTCCTTCTTCTTGGCCGTAGGTATAGGTGGTTTAGGTGGAAAATATACTAAGGGAGGATGCCTCCAAAATGGTGGTAGGTGGTGGCCTTTTATAGAATAGGAGGGGGGCTATGGTGACCTTTGAAATGGATGGCTAGGATGGAAGGAGGGAGGTGGTTAAGGATCCAATGGCCAAGGGTGTTTGGCGCCACCTTAAGGGACACCTAAGGGGTGGTTATGTGTGTTGACACCCCTTGATATTGGCGCCAAAATGGCTTCTAGAAGAGGGTCTAAGTTGGCACCAAGAAGGATTCTAGAAGGGGGGTTAGGTGGATGGCTAGGATGGCTTATGTGGGTAGGTGTAGGGTGGATTAAGGGGCTGAAAGTGGCGCCAATATAGAGGTGGTTAGGGGTGGTTTTTGGCGCCAACTTGAAGTGTCTTTTGGTGGAGATAATGGGGTGAAGGGATGGCTAGGAGGTGGTGCCAACTTGAGTAGGGTAGCTAGCTTAGGTAGGCTTGAGTTGGTGGAGCTAGCTAGGGTTGATTTTGGAGGTAATGAATGGCCAAGGAGCTGGTTGTTAGCTAAGCTAAGCTAAGCTAAGATAAGCTAAGCTAGCTTAGCTAAAGGTGGAGTAGAGGAGAAGGTGTTGGAGCTAGGGTTTGGAGGAAGGAGCTGAGGAGAAGAAGTCTGGAGCTGGAGCTGGAGCTGGCTGCTGCTGAAGAGGCTGGCATGGGGCTACTCTAGCTGGCTTAGCTTGCTAGTTCTTTGCTAGTTGCTAAGCCAAGCTAAAGTGAGCTAGCTTCTACCAAAATGAGCTAAGGTGAGCTGGGTCTGGTGCTCCCGGGGAGAATCACGCTGGTTGAGGCAGCTAAGGTAGCTTAGCTCAACTGAGTTGAGCTAAGCTGAGTCCCTGTGAGCTGGACTTGAGCTTCCTGAGCTGGGATGAATTCTTCTTCAGCTGGTTGGAGCTGAGTGGAGCTGGATCTGAGCTGGGGTGAACTCCTGTCAACTCAGCTGAGATAGCTAGAGCTCCCTGTGAACTAGTGGGAGCTGAGGTGAGCTGGGTCTCAACTAAGTTGAGCTGGATCTGAGCTGACTTGAGCTAGGGTGATCTAAGGTGAACTCTCTTGAGCTGCCATCCAGCTGAGATTAGCTGAATGGAGCTGGGATGAGCTAACCCTAGTTCAAGTAAGCTAGGTTCCAGCTGCGGTGAGCTGGATCAAGCTGGGTTCCAACTAGTCTGGGCTTCTCCTTCACCAATTGCCTTCTTGAGTGCTAGGGTTTTAGGGATCTGTGAATCTGTACATCCCTAACACTCACAAAAACACATTAAAACAACAATAAAAAAATGCAATGCATGCCTATCCTAATTTATGCCTAAATGCAGCCCAAAAACCCGTTTGCAGAGTAAAATCCTAAGAGCTAGGTTAGTTTTAAAGCATAAAAATGATGATAAACTGGCGTTTATCACTGGGGGAGGAGGATTGTGTCGGGGAAGTCCTCCCCGACACTGCTGCAGCCGGAGCTGCAGGCGAGGAGGCGAGCCACAGCCACGCGTGGCTAGAGCGAGCGGGAGCAGGTTCTGGTTCTAGGTTTCTCCCAGAATCAGACGTTTGGAGTGACGTCCAGACGATGGAGCGGACGTCTGGGGGCGGTTCCAGACATCTGAGGAGAGAGCTTCACGAAGGCACATCCTCTTTGCGGATACGGCCACGCAGGCCGCTCTGCAGGTACCCTTTTGCATGCCTATTTTGAGGAGATTTGGTAGCTGCGTGCAAGATTTGCTTCAAGAAGGCGCGGGACACACCCTCCCATGCATTTCAGATGTCTGGGGAGCTTACCAAATGACTGGAAGCACTTCCAGAAGTCCAGAGAGGTGGTCGGACGTCTGGAGCTAGGTCCAGGCAGTCCAGAAGAGTTCCTGGACATCTGACGACGACGCAGAGACTGAGGTGCATTTCTGGACACTTTTAAGACGTCTGGAAGTTGTTCCAGACGTCTGATTTGAGTCAGTAACCCTATTTTGACCCGTTTAGGGTCCGTTTGAGGTCCATTTTATGCAAATAAGATACCGGTGTTTTCCTTGTGAGTGAGTTCCTCTACTTGTTAGAAGGCTTTCTATACTGTCCTGAGTGTTCCATTGTGATTGTTCCTTGTAATAGGACTTCGTTCCATTGCGGGTTCGGAGCTTGCTGAGGCACGTGAGCCTACCGTTCAACCCCCCAATACTCCTGGGTTTACTGGTAGAGTGGCTTCCCCTAATTAAATTATAACCTTGAATGCATGTGTGGAATGAATGATTAGACCCTAGGATGTGGCATGAATCCTAGGACGAGAAATACTTGAAATGTCTGTATGCGTGAATGAATTGCAGTCTTAAATGAGTAGACAGAAATGTTAAACAGCTGCCTGTAAATGAACCAAAGTTGCCTATGAATTATGAATAACCTGTGCTAGTTAGCAATTACATGTAACCTTCCTGTTGTATACGTTAAATGATATAATACGAGCTGCATGTGTATACTCTGAGAATGGAAATGTGAATAATAGAAATACGAGCTGCATGTGTGTAACCTGAGAATGGAAATGGGAAGGACAAAAATACGGGCTGTATGTATATAACCTGAGAATGGAAATGTGAATGATGAGACCTGGTATGGATTGGCATGAGAAATATTCGTATGAACCCTATGGGGAAATAGGAGTAGAGCCCCTGGAAATAAATGGAATGGATCTGGAAATGTGAATGGGGAAGTGTGCTGGCCCTTGAATACAGAGTACCAAGGAGAGCGATTGTCTCCCTGTTTAGTGCAGAGTGGAGCTAGCCGCCCTTGGGTTGGGACCCAGGGTTAGGATTGGCCACTCTGTACCGACTTCTTGGCCCTCGCGTACATGGTACTGGGGAGAGCTACTAGTGTAGGGAGAGAGCTAGCCACCCCACGGGGCCCGAGGATCAGCTAGCCACCCTATATCGACTTGTTAGGCCCACTGGGCAAACCATGGTAGTCAGGCAAGGGTGCGCGGACTGTGGAGGGGCGAGACCCCTGTTTGGTTCTTAGGGGCTAGACCCCTGTTACTGAGAGGGCTAGGCCCTATACTGTTTCGTGCTGTACTTTGGGCGCACCCGTTAACGGAAAAGACTAACCGCATGCCAGTGTGGGGTAGCTACCCATTGATCTATCGCACGTGCCGTAGTCACCATTATGTTTGTCCGTGACCTTGGGGTGGTTGACTGGGTGTAGGATCACTACAAGGGACTCTCCTTGCCAGGAGAGCACCACGTGTGCCTTCTACTCTTCGGAAAAGACTTCAATCAAGATCATTCCCATGAAGAACATTCGAGATCAAGAAAGATCTAATAAATAAACCAAGTGGTGAAACAGAATAATTAGTTAAAGAAAGTAATTGAAAAACAACAGCTACTTGTCCACTTTTACTGCTCTAGTTAGTTGGTTGCCACTCTACTCAGTGTTCGCTGACGTTGTGTACTCATAACCCCTTTTCAGGTCCAGGTGTTGAACAGCCAGAGTCTACCGCTGCAGAGGGTGCTGGGCCTAGTAGAGCCCAGTAGCAGTAGTTCTTTTGCTGTACCTTTTTGTAGTAGTGAGTTCAGACTCTTGTACTTTTACATTCTGTACCTTTACTTGTCTGTACTTTTATGTTCTTGTACTTTGTTGTTTTTCTACTATTGTGGTGGCGATATGTACTGTAGCAGTTTTTCTACTATTGTGGTAGTGATATGTACTGTAGCAGTTTTTACTTCTTTACTGTTATACCTATTTACTGTTAGTTGAATAGCATAGTGAATGTGGTTTATTTTCCTGCTTTTTGGTTATTTCTCTTTAGATGACTGGGTCTTGGGATCAGTCGAGTCGATCCGGTCTCGTGTCCTGTAGAGTTTCGAGAATCGAGTCATAACAATTAGGTTTAGTGAGGACCAAATTAGGTTCTTAGGGAGGCCTAGAGGTGATGTACTAGGGTTAGGGCACCTTAGTTTAGGTTCCTATGGGGTTGAAATTGGGTTTAGGGACTTAGAGATCCAAGATCAAGGCTTGAATCCCAAAACAGGAACTGGAGAGCAGTTCCAGATGTTTAATAAAAGTGTCAGATGTCTTATAGTGAAAAATCAAAAGTCCAGACTTGTTGTCTGGATGTCCAATCAAAGTCAGGAGGGATTCCAGGTTCTGTCTTGGCTATTCTACAGAAATTAAAAGTCTAATCAAGTGTCTGGACGTCCAATAACACTACAGAAGTGGCTATTAAGGTGTGCGGGAGTTGGCTAAGCATTCTGGACATCCTATAACTTATCTGGACGTCCAGATAGAGGTTGGAATTAGGGTTTTAAGGTTTCCTAGGGTGTGGTGACCTAATCTAAGGGTGGTTAAGGCTTGGGGAATCTTCTAGGCTATCCTAGGGCTAGGATGGTCCTAAGTTCTTCATATTTTACTGCTTTATTCCTACTTAAATAGAATAACATACCTTAGCTCCCTTACATTATTATCTATTACATCTAATCTAGGTCTTCCGCTCTAGCTCTACTGCAACACCAGTTTATCTAGCTTCAGATCCAGCTTCCGATCTACCTTATGGTCAACTTATTACCTGTAATTGTCATAATGCACCTAATCAGTACATTATAGCATTTTTTATGCATAGCTAAAAGAAAGCAGTAAGGATGCAAGTAATGCTTATGCATGCATGAATTACCCTAACTTATGCTAAGTCCTAGCCTAATTTAGGTTAATTAAGACCTATGATTGATGCGTAATCAATAATTAATGGATTAATCAACTAATATTTATCGAATATGTTAACTACATGAATAATTGCATAAAATTGAACATTATAACATGGTAATCATTCCATATATGAAAAGAAATGATGTTATATTTAAAAGCAAAAAGAATTACCTCAAAAAGAGTATAATTTAGGCATGAAATTGATTAAAAGCTAAGTACATATGCCTTCTCTTTTCTTCATCCTTCATCCAACACTTAGCCAATTTTTGAGAGCCCTTTCTTCTTTAACACTTACTAAAAAATTGTTAATTGCCGGGCCCACGGTTCATAGGATCACCAGCCATCAGGGTCAGATCGGTACCATTACTAGGCGGGCCCTAGTTTATTATTTAGGTTCATTTTTGTATAGATTTAGGCCCATCTAGGCCCACGATGTAGCTCACATGCTCCTAGCCCACTCACGTGCCCATAGGAACACATACATGCACGCACATACACACCCATATGGTCATTTTTTTGCACCTTGCGGTAACGACTGAATCGATAATGCACGCAGTTCATTAAATAGGTATGCGAACATCCTTCATTCCACGATGTGGGGTTATGTTGGCCCTGCCTTTCCTTCAACACAACCATGCTCCAAGTCCAACTTCGAACATTGATTTATCGCCGCTCATAAGTCCAAATAGTGTAAATAGGAGCTCAGTCGAAAGATCTTAGGATCTACTTTCAATTGAAGGTGTCAAATTTATATTTCGATCAGATTTGATCTATGAATTAAAAGCCTAAACATGGCCTGATCGTCATGTGTAATTGTGTTCAGCATAGGGTAAAATAAGTCAAATCACCTACAATTACAAGTATTCTCTCAATTGAGAATTCAGGCAAATATAGCAAACCAATCCACAAGGATTGGGAAAGATATTGAGGTCTGGGAAATAGAGAGAACCTTCAAAAGCTTCAGAGCTTCAAACTAATGGTGTAGAACTCTGATTTCAGATCCAAACATCTTGACAAATAGGTATGAGCATCTAGATTTGATCTGGATCAATTCAGAGGGTTAAATAGAAGTGATCTGGGCAGAATTTGGCTTCAAATCTTGCCAAAAAGTCAATGAATACCTATGGGTTCTAATTTGAACCTAAACTGGATAGCAGTTGGAATTAACACCTAAAATCAATCAAACTCACTCTAATTGGTTAGAAATGATTCAACATCAACTCAGGAACTCAAAATAATCCATAAATCTGAGTTTCAAATCCCAGAACCTAAAAATCGACCCAGGGTTGACTTGTTTAAGTATGAAGTTGATGTTGTAAAATATTGCACTTTAGACCAAATTAAAAGCCTAAGTAGACTAAAATCAACCTAGGAATTTATTCAATACCTTAAAAACAAGTTTTGATTACTCCATAGGTGCTCTCAGGCATTGCCGCTTGAGTTCCAAAAGTGATGTGTTCGGTAGAAGATCCTAGAGGTTCTAAGACAGAAGTGAAAGCATTCCTAGATTCTACAAGGTCTGCTTGTGCTTCAAGACCTATTGTTAGAGTCTGAGACTCAATGAATGAGTCTCCTCAACTCCACTGGAGTTGAGGAAGATGAAGTCCAGTAGAGTGAAATAATCAAGTAAACACAAGTCTAATCAGTGAATTCTGATCCTTAGATCACAAATAGATGTTCTAGAACTTTACAATGTGTTTGAAAGGCTGTAGCTCAAGTTTAATGTCGTCGAAGCTCACGCAGAGCTCCGGTGAAGGCTGATTCTCAAGGTTGGAGATCAAATCTCCATGAAACAAGTCAAGAAAGATTAAAAAGTTTCCTGAGGTCACAAGGAACCTCTAGAACATATTAATTAATTCAATTGATGAACATGATCGAGATTTAACAAGAAATACTCGTGGAATCAAACCTGAGTTCGCATGAACTCAGGGAAATAAATCTGACTCAATTGAGTGAGGGAAAAGGTTTAGGAGAGTGCGGAGATGGTGTAGGTGAGTGGAATTAGTGAACTCCTATTGAGTCGCCATTGACAACGAACTCAAGAGGTTAAGTGAAATTAGGCGTTTGACGTATACGTGATAATAAGTGAAATAAAAGGTAGGAACGGGGCCCTAGTGATGTGAGGAAGTGGTGAAGGGCCCCAATTGGATGTGAAATACCTCTGAGACCTCCACCATGGACAGTGGAGCTCTCAGGTGCATGTGTAGTGGATTAGGTAGATTAGGTGCTAAACTAAGGAATTAGAAAGTGAGATGAAGTTGTGGTCAGGTAGAGAAGGTGATTAGGTGAGTGAACAGATGAATTAAAGTCCTGTGAGGCCGAAGTTGGAGAAGAAAGTGAGAATTATCCGCTAAAACTACTCTAATTGACTATCTGACTACTCTAAATTAATCTACACAAAAAACTAAGGTTAATCTACATTTTACCTAGAAGAATAGGGGTAGAGGATCTCCGTCGAGGTTCGTCGGAGGAAGAAATTGAAAGAGAGTGGCGCATGTGCAACCTACTGATAGAAGCCAATCCGTATTGCATAAAAATGTGATTTTAATTATGTCGTTGTTGTAGTATAATGTCACAATGCAAACAGATGTCATGTCATTTTATTTATTTACATAATTTTTACTAGTCTATTCTAGATCGTTCATTAGGAGGCAGTTATTTATATATATCACTCTATATTTCAAAAATACTCTTTTATTCCAAAAATATCAATTATATATACAAAATGCATCAATGAATCAAAGAATAAATGAATGAATTAAATATGTACAAAAGAATCAATTAATTACTAACTAAAATGCCTCAAACAAATTTACAACTAAACAGGCATCAAAAACTAAGTAAAACTACTCTATGTTAGTTATGTACAATTATCTTAAACAATACCTAAGTGTAGTCACAAAAATATACATTTATACTAAACTAAGCTATACTAACATATAATGTACCTATAGTAACATATATAGACGTCACTAAAGCCTTAAATATATATATATACAAATAAAGGCTTAAACAATACGTATACACTACTTATACATTATGTATATAAATATACCATATACTTATACACACGTATATACGTTATACATATATACATAATATACAACACTCAACACTATACATTACAGACACAGCATACACTTAGGCACTTCATACTGAGGCTCAACACTTAGCCAATTTTTTTGCTTGTTCTCTCACTCACCTCTCCACTTAGCAAAAATTAGCTTTTTTAGTGGGTGGGGCCAGTCCTATTCGTGAGATACATAGCACCCTCTCGGGTAGGACCAGACCAGTACTGCGAATAAGCCCCTATTTCTTAGCATGTATATTTTTGTGCATTATTAGGTCCAATATGCCCATGGCTCCCAACCACCCACACACACACACACACAGGCGTGCACACAAATCAAGGATCAGATGTATGCTCATGTATGTGCACCCAGCACTGAGGACCGAAGGGATCATCAACGCTGACGCTAATATTGCTATAAGGAGGTTCATTCCCACACAAGGTGGGACAAATCTCAGTGCTCAATTGAGCACATGCAATGTGATCTAGGGTCAACTTTTGGCCTCAAATTGAGAGCCTAACTGAAGCTTGATTTTGAAATAAATTATATGATTGTAAAGCTCTTATATAGTGCTACTCAATTGTATAGTTAATTTATAAAAATAAGTTATTTACTTATATATATAAATTAGTTAAAGTGAGTGATTTATACACATTAAATTAGAGGTTAATTACTTAATTAATGTACAAATTAATAAATTAATGATGCGATTGACTTTATAAATAGTTAATTTATAAAATAAGGTATTTATTAAAAATTTTTTATTTATTTAAGAACATTTATGTTAATTTATATACATTTAAATACACATTTTATTAGGTATACAGATAATGTAGCTATAAATACTATTATACAGTATAAATATATTATAAATAGGATGAAAATAATTAAAATTAATACATATATAAGTGTACGATATAAATTACTTCAATAATAAGTTAATTTATTAATTTATTTTATTTTAACTTAATAATTTACTTAGTTAACTTAATAACTTAATTACCTATAATAAATAGATAAATAAATCAATGTATAGGCATAATTAGGTAGATAATACTTATTTAAACATGTATGTACAGTGATAAATATGATTGTATACGTTTACTTATTTATTTATAATTACCCTAGTATATATACATATAATTTACTATAAATAAATAAGTAATTATATAGTTGATATATACACAGTATAACTCAATATAAATACTTACTTAAATAAGTATAATACATGTATACATTAGTTATGTACCATATAGATATATAAGTTATTATTTACATTTTACTTAGCTTTAAATAGTATATACAAGTATAAATACAATATACATGGTATTTTTAGGTATTTTTGAGTATTTTTAAGGTTTTATGGTATTTTTGTGTTTTATAGAGATAGGAGAAGAGAGAGAAAAGGTGAGATGAAGGAAGAACTTATTTTTGTGATTTTTTTTAATATGATTCTTTTATTGAATTTCATAGTAAACCGAATCGTCGACTGATATGTTCTACCAACCCAGAGGTAAGGAATACTTCGAAACTTCTCGTACACTTAAACAAGTACTTGATCTTACTCAAGACAGGTTTATTTTATTTATTTACAAATTTTTTAGATTTTTTTATATGTTTTCAATCTCACACAAATGTGGCCATGAAGAGGTATTGGAAATGAACCTAAGGCCTAATTCTCAGATTCAGTAGCTGGTATAGTGGTTTAACAATTCAGAAGTGTCCAGCATATTACATGGAAGATGTTTGAAGCAATAAACGAGATTTTGTCATTTAATTTCCTTAAAAACACATTTTGGATGGATTTCTAACATAAAGTGTTGACAATGAATTTCAAACATGATCTACAAGCTATTCCTAATCAGATTTAAAGTCATATATGTGTACATGAATGCTTGACATTTAACTCTATCAATATACAAGTTGTTAGCACAATTAATGTCCCAAGAACCACACAAGTTTAGCCTAAAATCCAACCACACAGTGGCTGCATTTGCTGCAGCAAATGACCTACTACTGCTCTTATCATATAATTTCCAATAGCTGATGTTGATGTGATTTTTAGCAGGTGAAATTCAGTAGCCAAAGCTACTATTACTGCCGAAAATAATAACTCACAACTTTGAGAATTCAAATATGAAAACTCTTCAATCATCAAAACTCAAACCATCCTCAAACCACTTCAATTTGGAATCTAACTCATTGAAAGATCATTCAAATTGGTGAAAAAAAGGACAGCTGATCTGCTGTCTAAATGCACTTAAGTCTAAGCAAACATGATTAAATCCACATTTAAACATGTCTTAATTACTTCTTAAAAGCTTTGAAGCTCACAAACATAGGACCCAACTCAAAACACATTCAATCTCATAAACATTTCAATTAACTGATTAAAGCATTATTCATGAGAGAAAACCAATGTGGCACACTTGGCATTTAAAGTAAGATCACCTCATAATAAATTATCTAAGAACTTTGCACACTTTGACTTAGTGCTCAGAGTTCCTAGATGATCATTAGGAAAAACTTAGGTCATTGTGAGAGTTTTACGATAGTACATCCAAAGAATTCTCTGCCCTAACTACCCAGGCGATGAAAACCAAATCTCAAATTAGGCATAAGCATTTCCCTTGTTTAGAACTCAATTGAAACAGCTTATACCTACATCCATTAGTCCCATCAAATTATTGTAAGTTCAATTTAGTCAAACAAATATGAAAAAAGCATGATTGCCAGAAAAATACTCATTCACTTCTCAAAACTCGAATTAGATCCGATCGACCAAATAGGCACAATTCAAAGCATAAGAAGGGTGATTGTGATCTAATGAATTGAACAGGATCACCCTCAAGTGGGATTTGAGCACATTATGAATCTATGAACTATGGAGCTTTAGATCCACAGTGGCTCTGATGGATGGGATGGACTGTGGATTAGAAACATGAGAAAATCAAGTGAAGGTGATTATGAGGTGAAGAGGAAGCTGCATGAACATATGAATGTGTGTGAATTTACTTCTCTGATCAAGGTTGATCAGAGAAGATTGATTGAAGGAGACTAAGACTAATCTACTCTACTCCGAGATCTAACACAATTGATGAACATAATCTACTCTAACTGATCTAAACTAAACTAGAAAGCATTTAAATATATTTAAGAAAGCTGTAAATCCTATTTAACAGAGGAAGGAGATGTCCAAGGTCCACCAGCCATTGTTCAATGGTGATGAAAGGGGAGAAGACCCTCAACTGACGAAGGAGGTGTCCACGAGCCACCAGTTGTCGATCGATGGCAATTGAAGGAGGGAGAAGCACCTACTCTGTCACCGTAGGTGAGGAATGGAGGGGGGAAAGCTGAGGGGGTGAAGTGAAGGGACTAATTCGAATGGGAGGAAGTTGATGGCATCGCACGAGATCAAGGACACTACCTATATAGGTGTTGAGGTGATCGTGGTGACCGCTAAGTAAGATTTGTCGAAACTAGGGTTAACAGTGGATGAGTGAGTGATAGGTGCACGGGAAGATTTTACACCAAATCTGTCATTAGATGGGATCTAGAGGCTGCAAGAGTGCTTCGCGCAAAGGCACGCAATGGAAGGATCTTGTTTCACTGTTGGATCAAAGGTTCAAGCAATGGATGACACCTGCAGCTCATGTTCTTTCCGAGCTACATGGCTCTTGCACAGCATCAGGTGTATTGGGCTTTTTGCAAAGAGCCCACAAAGGTGAAGGGGTAGAACATTTGCGCAAGATCCCATTAGTGAGATAAATCATAATAGAATAGTCCCTGAAGTCTTGCAAATGAGTCCCTGGTGACTTAAATGCTTATTAAAATGTTATAGATGGACCTAAGTGTAAACTAATGAATGTAGGGTCCTAGTGATGTCCAAATACCATGAGATTTTTATTGAAACTTAATTAAACATATTAAAACATGATTTTACTCTTGATTTGAACTTTTGAACTCAAAAAAATGCTCAATTGGCAATTGGATCATCAATTTGTATTTGTGAATATAATATCTCATTAATTTGACCTAATCAGGCGTTTTTAACATGAATTTGATGTTTTAGGTCATTTCTATTAATTCCCACACTTACTCCATTTATTATGTTAATTAGACAATGTTTACCCTTTTTCTAGCTTAACTTGGGCATTTTAGCTATGATAAGCCACACCGTATCACCTACTTGCACGGATCTTACTTGGCCACAAACACAAGATCAAGAGTGATATCGATTATAAAAAAATATGACACAATAAAAACACTCTCACAATATACACAATGATTTATAATGGAAACCCCTATGGGTAAAAACCACTACCTAAGCCTCGCAACGTAGGATTTTCCCAGCTAGGCAATGCTAGTCAATCCACTATCACGTACCACTTAAACGAAGGTGGCACAACCTCTTACAAACCACTTCTCTTTTCAACCTGAAGAGAAGCACAACAACAGGTCTTCCCAATAACTTGGGACCCAAAATCAAAGTAGTAGATAAAGATAAATACAATAGAATCCTATGAAATCTCAAGGAATTAAAATATGCAAATCAAGTTTTCTTTTCAGAAGAATAGAGTGACATGCTTCTGAAGATCGTAAAAGAATAAGCACAAAAGCACGAGGAAGGATTAAAGTAGAAGCATTTTTTCTCTTTAAAATGTTTTTCAATGTGTGTTTTAAAAAGAGGGACGTGGAGCCCTATTTATAGGTCAAAACGAAGCATTTTTTAAATGATAGAAAAAATCATTTGAACCACATTGATCGATCAATTGATGATCGATCAAATATTTAATTAGTCGATCAATTGTGAGAAAATCAAATATGACCGTTGATCATCAACGACCGGTTCACACTAAAAATGGTGTTTTAGATGTCGTTGTTGTGGTATATGTCACAAATGCAAACCGATGCCGCGTCAATTTTATTTATTCACTTAATTTTTACTAGTTTATTTTAGGTCATTCACTGGGAGACAGTTATTGATATACATCACTCTCTAAGTCCAAAAATATTATTTTATTCCAAAAATACTGATTTTATTTACAAAAATAAATGAAAGAATCAAATAATTGCATGAATTGGTTAATTATGTACAAAAGAATGAATAAAAAATACATTGCAATACTTGAAAACATACGTACACAAATAGGCATCAAAATCTATTTATAACTACTCTATGTTAATTATTTGTAACTAATATAGATAATTCCTAAATATAGGTACAAAAATAGTTAATATTTACTATACTAAATTATATTAACATATTAATATCTATAGTAACATATATTATATATACATTAACATAAATAAGCACCGCTAAAGCCTTAGTAAAATATGTACAAAACATAAGGCAAAATAGTTATTACTTATACTAATATATATAGCTATATACAATGACATATCTAAACATCAATGTACCCTTAGTAACATATTTACACTACTTAAGGCAAAAACTACTTATACTAACATACATATATATATACAGTGATAGATATAATCGTCACTAAAGGTCTTATGCTATTTATATACATATATGAGACCTCAAAGAAGTACCTATTCTACTTATATATATATATATATATATACTTACTATATACATTTACTTATTTATTTACATTATATTATATTATTTATATACATATACTTATTATACACTAGATATATATATATATATACATATATATATATATGTATACATACACAAATGCACGCTAAGGCACAGGGGGGTGGTGATTGCTAAAATGAGTGATTTGTAAAAGCAGGTTTTTAAGTCGTAACACTAAATTTAGATCGCTTTTAAATTTGTAAAATCCGAGTACTTAGGTAAGTATTCGGATTGTCTCTAGAGAGCCAAGAAAGCTTTTACCAAAATTCTCGCTTGATCTTTTGGAAATCAACTTCTTTTTTAGGGTTTTTGAAATATGTAAATTTTTTTGGTTTTGAATAGGGCAAAAACAAATGTGGAGAGAATGACGAAAATTTAAGCTATGGAAATTGCAAGGCAACTAGTGCCTTACTTCTTCTAACTCACCCTAAGCACGAAAGGCCTAGTGCAATGAAGAAGTAAGTCACAAAATAATCACAAGCCTTTTAAACCAAAAGTAGAAGAATGCTTCTTAATTAAAAGAGTTTTCCAATGGGGTTGGAAACCTCACAAGTGAAAAGAATCTCCACTTGTAATTTCCACCCAAATTGAAATCTAGCACTAAACTACTATGCAACTAAACAACAAAAAGTAGAAGAAAGCTTAGAAGATGTTGATGATGGTGTTGATGCTGCCTGGAACTCCTACTCTAGTCCTAGTTGCCCTAGGACTAAAAGGATTTCCTCTCTCCTTTCTAGATGTCCTCCACAAGCAAACCCTAGGTGGGCATGCTTCTCCCTCCTAGAGTGGATGACTTTCCACTCCAAGAACTCCTCCCTAAGGCGGCGTGGACCACCTTCAGAACCTCCTCCTTTGGATGTCCTTCTTGCCTAGCTTTCCTCCTTGGTATGGTGGCGACACAAGGAAGAAGAAGATTTGGCTGAAACCACCAAGGAGACAGGGTGTCCCCTTGATCTTCTTCCTCTTCTTCCTCCTTGGATGTTGGATATAGGTGGAATGTAGGTAGAATATATGCACCAAGGATGCCAAAAATGGTGGTATGTGTTGGCCTCTAATAGATATGGTAAGGGGTTAAGGGTGGTTAAGGGATAGATGGCTAGAATGGCTTGTTGGTGGTGGTTAAGGAATCCTAGGGTGGATGGTGGTTAGCGCCAAATGAGAGGGTGCTAGATGTTTTGGTGCCAACTCTAGGAGAGGACTAGGGTTAGGGTTTTAGGTGGTAGGGTTAAGTGGCGTGGGATAAGGTGTAGGGTTAGGATGTTGTTGTTGGATGGTGGTTATGGTAAGGAGGGCTAAGGTTATTTGGCACCATTTAGAGAGGTGTGTAGGGATTAGGTTAGGTGGGTGGTTGGTGCCAATTATGGTGGTGTTAGGGTTAGGTGGCGTGGAGGAGAAACAGAGGGTTAGGATGTGTTTTCAGGTGGTAGTTATATGGTGGAGGGTGTAGGATGTTTGGAGCCACATGAAGGGTTTCATGGAGGTTAGGTTTAGGTGGAGTTGGCACCATTTTAGGTGGGTTAAAAGGGGGTTAGGTGGCACCAATTTAGGGTTTCTAGAAGGGGGTTATGTGTAGGGTTTAGATGGGCATATAAGGTGAGGTGTAGGGCTAGGATGGAGGCTCATGTTGGTGCCAAAATGAAGGGATGTCTAGGGCTTTTTGGTGCCAACATGAATGGGTGTCTAGGGTGGTGGTTATGGTGGGTTGGCACCAAAAAGAATTGGGTTAGGTTAGGGTTAGATAAGGTTAAGGTGGAGGAGTGGACAGCCATGGATTTTTAGGTGGAGCTAGAGCTTAGCTAAGCTAGCTAAGCTAGCTTAGCTAGTGCTTACGCTACGAGATCGTGGTTTAAAAAGACATTCGTTGTAGTATAGTTGAAATCGTCATATAAACAAATAACAATTTTATTACTCAAAAGTCAAAATATCCGAGGTCGAACTCAGGGAGCAAATTGGTATTTTAGAAACTAAAATCACAACTCTCAAAATATGATATTTAACAATAATATAAATAAGAGTCCATGTATAAGAGAACTAAAAAGAGAGTAGAAATGGAAGAGGAAATCGAATATTCTCTTGATGGCTTTTTCTTTTCTTCTCTTTCTTCCTTTTCCTTCTCTTCTTGGCCACACCTTTTTCTTCTTTCTTTCTCTAACTTTCCTTGTGAATCAGACATCTGATTTTGTGAATCATATGCCTTATCTTGAGATTGCCACAGTGCTCACTCTTTTTTCTTCTCTGTTCTCCCTCCTTTCCTTCTGTCTTCTTTTGTGGCTCCTTCTTCTTCCTTGGCCTTTGCAGTCTTCTTCTTCTTTTTCTTCACTTGGCTTTCCTCCTTCCTGTCTTCTTCCTCTGCAGTCTTCTTCGGCCGTGCCTCCTTCTTTTCCTTCACTTTCTCTACCACTCCTCTGCTATAGTGCCTCTCTTTCCTTCTTCTTTAGTTCTTCTCTGCTGTGCCTCCTCCTTCTTCCCTGCGGCTAAGTCCTTCTTCACTTTGGCCTCCTCCTTCAGTCGCGCCTTCTTCTTCTTCTCTACTCTACCTCTTCCTTAACTCCTTTCCTGCACAACACCACGCAGAAAAACCTACCCCTTAACCTCCCCACGTCTCTCTCTCTATATATATATCTCTCTTCGGTACGCTCTCCCAGAGCCGGGTAATCGGGTTCGGTTACGCGTGCCCGGGTCCAGGTTCACTGGCATGGGTGGTACGCGAGGAGTGCAGGGTAAACGAGTCAGCCAGGTTAGCGTAGAAGTGACAGCGAATGAGGCAGGTGGAGTAGGCGAGGGACCTCACCTCGTGTTACTTGAGGCACTAAGAAAGAAACACAAAAACAATAAAAAGCATGCACCTGCGCCAAGCATTACCGAGGTGGGACTAAAGTCTCACCCGCTTCTTCACGCACCCGCAGGGAGGAGTCTTGTCCAATTAAGGCTGCTTCAGTCGCTAATGCCTCTGCTTGGCAGGTGCGAACGACTCGTAGAGGGATTCCGCGCACCTGCAACGCCTCTGCTTGGAGTGGGACGACCTAGAGCTCAGGAGCAAGCTCCTTCACGCCTTCGCTAGTGGCGGCGGAGGGGTCAAACCTGAAATGCACAAATATGGCATCGCGGCCCTGTCAAATGCCTTGGGAAGCTTCGCCATGTCACGACGAAGGTGAGACGGTGGTTGGCTAGCCGCGAGGCAGCCTAGGCATGTGAGCCTAGGTCGCTCTATGGCTGTGAAGGTGGGTTAGGTCGGTGGGTGCTTGCGAAGGGCATGGCAGTTAGTGGAGAGGCAGATGACAATTAGTGGGTGATGGAAAAGGTGATGAGGGTTCTGGCGAGGCGTGTGGAGGTGTGGAGTGGTGGATGCGCCTCGCCAGTGGTCTGCTGGAGGTGGAGAAGGTGGTGGTGGTCTGTGGTGTCGAGGAGGTAAAAATAGCAATACAGATAGGGGAAATAAAGAGGAGGGGGAGAGGAACTTATCTGTGGTGAATGGAGTGAAGGGGAGGCAAAGGGGTGGACGGCGCATATCTACCGTCGTCGAAGACGAAGGCCCTGAGATGGAGAGGCAACGACGAGGAGGTCAGAGAGGAGTGCGCTAGTATGGCGCGATGCAGAGTAGTACAACGGAGAAGACTCTGCCACTGGTATGGTGGCAAAGGACGAGAAGAGGGAGAGAAGGTTGCCGGAGCTTGCAATCATCTAACCGGAGATGAGGACAGAGGAGATTTAGAGGGTATCTCAAGTCAGGACAAGCTTGCCCCATTCAGCTGGACCTGGTGCTTCTTATATAGGCACAGCTAGAAGGTCAGATGCTCGGAGGGCGAGTGAGGCACTCGCTGGAGGTATGGTCGAAAATGATACCCATACCTCTCGAGTATTCGCACGAGAGGTATGGTAAGAATCAGGGCATGGGAAGCTGCTCAGGCAGTAAGGGACTTCGCAGAGGACTCCCTTTTCAAATCTTAGAGCAGCTCCCTGGGGAAGCGAGGAGAAATCCTCCTCAAAACCTCGCTGGAGGTATGGGTCTTTGCTGCAATGGTAGAGGGACCGGAATGCGAAAAGTGACGAAGAAGTTGAGGGGGTTTTCGCAAGGGTCTTTAAAAGTTAGGGGTCAGAATGTAATTGAGTGGACTATTTTGCAAAGTAGGTTAAGATGGCCTTCCCCTAGGTCCAAACTTTGGTACAAACCTAATTTGCACCTAAGGAATCCAATGGTCAATTTGGATTTTAGGTTTGACCACTTTTGACTGGACATTTTGCATAAAAACCCAAATTAGGTCAAATATTGAGCTTGGACCCCTATCTAGATCAAAACAGGTTCCTGTTTTGGCTCGAACAGGTTATGTTAATATGGTGAAATTATCGTTGAAGTGAGTATAGTGGTTAATGACGAGTAGACTTTTCGCTTTGCGTTGTAGTATTTAAATGGTGGAAAAATCGACTAATCAACAATAAAAATAACCACTCACAGAAGAGCGGGTCACGTCCACAGGGAGGCAATTATGTAATAAACTCTCGATTATTTCATATTCTTTCGGTTAAGTGTGAAATCCCTAGTCAAATCTACCATAAAATGCGATGGAAAGTAGATTCACAATAACTTAAAAATATAAGGGTATATGTGCAATTTTCCCTCAATGAAATCTTCAATAAATATATGATGATTTTATGTAATTTTCAATTGACATATACTAGAGAAAATTGGTGCACACGTTAAGTCCAAAACCAATCTTGAAACAAGTGAATAACAATAACGTGCAATTATCAGAAAATATGAGTGTGCATGCGCAATTTTGCCATAATAAAATAATAATAAATCAAAATTAATTTCTGGTGGCAATGGCATTAGATGTAATTTTTAATTGTAGAGAAAATAGAGCATTTGCTCTCTCTCCTCCTCGCGAGAGAGAGAGAGCACCGGCGGGGCTGTTAACCGCAAGGGAGGTTGGCGAAGACGAGGCCGATCCGATGGAGGTTGCGGTGTCAACGGAGATGGCCGGAGGTGGCTAGCCGATGGAGGAGAACCGTCGGTCTGTTGGAGGAGCCTGTGGGGTAGCGCCTGCAGTGAAGGGCGCACTACAGATGGCGCGTGCCTGTGGGCAGTGCTGTTGTGGTGAGGCAGGTCTGCCGATGGGAGGGCACGCTACAGATGGCGTGCGCCTGTGGGTGCGGCAGGAGGGTATGTGGACGAGGGAGGTGCAGTGCCTTCAGTGAAGGGCACTGGGAAAGCGCCTGCGGTGCGGCTGGAGCGAGCGCTGGATGCCTCCGGGAGACGGGTGCTGGCGTGTGGTTGCGAAGGCGGGCGGTGGAGAAGGGCACGCGTGCGGGAGCGGGCAAGGTGGAGCGAGCACCTGGTGGTGTGTGCCGGTGGACGCTAGTGCGGTGCCTGCGGTGCTTGGCAGGGTCGTGGGTGAGCGGAGCGGCTATGTAGCGCCTGCGGGTGTTGGCCTGGCAGTGGTGAAGGCACGGCTGGAGGATGAAGCCGGGCGGACACCTGCAAGCATGAAGGCGTGCAGTGCCTGCAGGTGCAGCTACAGGTGGGCGCAGGACGGTGTATGCCTACAAGAAGGGGGGCACTGTGGCGTGCGCAGCCTGGCAAGGGCGCGCAAGGTGGAGTGGCGCGATTGCGTGAGCGCCTGCAGGCAATGGGCGTGAGGCAGACTGGTGCCTTGATTGGAGAGGTGGCTGGAGATGGGCGCTGGAAGGGAGGATGCGGTGATGGAACTGGAAGGGAGGATGGGGTGCACAGTGCACGCGGGGAAGCAGTTCCCCGCAGGGGGGAAGATGCAGGTGCACCTCTCCTTTCTCCGCCTCCTCTTTAACTCCTCTCTCCCCGCGTGAGTGAGTTAAGGGATTTTCCAAATCCCTTTGCTATTTTTGGCCGGCGGGCATTGAGGGGAGAGTTACGGCTGGCCGAAGGAAAGGGAAAAGATGCCGTCGGTTGCTGGGGAAATTTACTCCCCAACCCTTGTTCTTTCTAAATATCATTCTTGCACATAAAAATAACAAAATCATTACATATTAAGTTATAGAATGTTATAAACTTAAATCATGATGCATACAAATATTCTATAACTTAATGTAGTTATTAACAAACTTAAAAGGTACGATTAAAATTACTTAGGCGTAATATTAGTCCATTAAAATGGACTCATCAAATACCCCCATGCCTAAGATTTGCTAGTCCCTAGCAAAAAATGAAAAATAATAATAGAAGTAATCAGAAGATTTCTTCTTTTCTTATTTCAAAACTTTAGAGATCCAGACATATGGGACGTGATAATAGCCTAAGTAACAGATCCAAGTGAAAAAGCCAATTCGCATTGGAAGTTCGTACTTCACCCTTGGTAAATATTGTTGTCGGGATAGGAAACTACTTCCCTCAGGGATAAAGCAGAGGATAATCTATAATTTGACCCCGGCATTTCGCTTAGGTAGGAGATATTGAGTTGAATGGATTTGTATTTGGTGGCACACACTCATCTGGTGCTACCTATAGTCTAGTACTGCAAACTCTAGATCTCTAGCCTATTAGATAAGTCAACTCTGAGAGAGGCTACACAACTGTGCTCTCTTGATGTTCCTGGGCACTCCCTCTTTTCTTTCTTTCTGAGATCACAAATCTCGTCAGATTTATAAACTGTACTCACTATTTGGTGGCCTCACATGGCATCCACACTTCAATTAAAGTCCTAATAACTCTACAACTAAGTTAGAATCCTCAACCAGTATTCGAGCGATCAGAAATACTAAAAGGTAGGTATGGGTAATATTTAGTGGAACGCAATAAGTGTTCTGTTGCCTCAGAAATAATGTTACATTATAACTTGGACCTTTTTTTTTGTAATATAAATATTTCTTCTTTTTCTGTTTCTTCGTTTTCTTCTTTTCTTCTCTTTTTTTCTTCTTTTTTTTTCTTTTTTTCTTTTTATAATATAGATAACATGATACGACACAGACTCTTATTTATGAGGCATTATTCGGGATGATGATGGTCAAGAGGATATTGTGTGGCTTATTTGGTGGAAGTGCCTATTCTCGGCACCGGGAAGGAATGGATAGGACAGGCGTATTTCTGACCTTTGACACTATTACCCTCCTTCAGCCGAGGACCTTATGAAGGACGGTCGTAACCATCCACCATAGTTATAGCTTTATTAAGACTCAATCTCTGTGTATCTGCCTTATTTGGTGACTCTCAGGAATTCACACAAAGTACTCATGGTAACGGGGTTTTCAACAGCGGCTAATCTTTGTTGTTTTAGTGCTTATTACAGTAATGTCGTTATAGTGTAAAATAAGACAGCTGCGGTTGTCGTTACTATCAAAATTTACTCGGAAATAGTTTGGTTTCCCGAGGTCGAACTTAGGGAGCTACTAGAATTCTAGAAGTACAGAGTTTTCTTTATTACAAAAATAAGAGAGAGAGAGAGGGAGAGATAGATTTCGATTTTTGGCTTCTTCTCTTCTTTCTCTCTTTGCTTGTCTTCTTCTTCTCTTCTTTGACTTTTCTTCAGCTGTAGTGTCTCTACGGGTCTTCTTCTTCCTGTTGCCTTCAATTCTTCTTCTGCTTGTCTTCTATTTCTTTTCTTCTTCAGTTCTTCTTCTTTCTCTTTTCTTTCTCTTCAATTGTGAAGCCTTCTCTTTTCTTCTTCTTCCTCTCTGCTTTATCTCCTCTGAAGCTTCATCCGTCGTCTGATACCGCAGTCAGACGACTTAAACGGCGGTCTACTACAGTGCTTCCTTTTCTTCCTTCACTGCTTCTTCTTCTTCTCTTCTTTGGCGAGCCTTCTTCTTCCTCTGCTTCTTTTCTTCTTTGGTCTCCTGCCTTGCTCAGGTGCAAGGCTTCTTCAGGGTTTCTTCTTCTTCTATTCCTTCTCTGCCTTGCCTTTTCCTCTGCTCAGCCTCTCTTCAGATCTTCTTCCTTCTCCTTCCTGCGGCTAAGCACTTAGCCGTTCTCCTTCGCGCCCTGTTCCTGCACACAAGGCACAGCAAAACCTAACCCCTTCCCTCTACCCGCACGTCTCTCTCTCTCTATAAACCGCTCACAGGAAGCTCTCCCAGAGTCGGGTTAACGGGTCGGATAGCGTACCCGTGACCAGGCGCACCGGCGTGGGTGGTGCGTGAGGAGTGCAGGGTAGTGTCGGGTCGGATCCGCCAGGTCCGCGAGGTGAATCCGTGGACGAGGCGGGTGTGATGGGCGAGGGACCTCACCCCATGTGCATTCGGAGGTGATAAGCCGCATGCATAAAATCAATTTAAATTGGTGCGGCGCTTCGAGAACTTACGATGTGGGACTAAACGGTTGCCTCTCCTCGTGCGTGCCCGCAGGAAGACCATAGCCTTGCTTCAGCAGCTGCAGCCTCGATTCCCTTCGCTCACCAGCTGCCTACCTTCACACGACCCGCCTGCCTTCGCAGCAACTGATAGCCTGGAGCATGCTTGGGAGCTTATCAAGTCGTCGCCAATGGCGGCCGGGGCAGCAGACCTGTCTAGCATAAAAAGGGCCTCTCGGCCTAATCAAACCACTGGGGGACCTTCACCGTGGCACGGCGAAGGTGGTGTGAAGTGCAGCAGGCCGCGAGATGGCCTAGGCGTGCGTGCCTAGGTCGTCCTGTGGCCGGAAAAGTGGGTGTGATCGGTGTCTTGTTGAGTGAGTGTGGAGGGACTATGGAGGGGCAGAGGGCATTCAGTGTGATGAGGTGGAGCTTGTGGGACAGTCGGTGAGTTGTGTGGAGCTGCGGATCGACGGGGGCAACTCGCCAGAGGGTGGCTGGAAACGGGGAAGGTGATGGTGGTCAGGGTCAGTCGAGGGTCGATTTGAATGAAATAATGTGGGGAAAAGAAAGAGGGGAAGATTGGGAGTAATTGTAACCTACTTGCAGGGACGAAGGGGGCTGGAGAGGCGGACAGCCGTATCGACTGTCGCCAGAGAAGAAATACCCAGAGGGAGAGAGCGGCGGCGAGGAAGAGGGCAGGGAAGCGCGTGCTTGGTGCGGCGCGACACGAGGAGATCAGGCGAAGGTGGCTCTACTGCTGGTATTGCAGCAGAACGATGAGAAGGAGGAGGAGGAGCCACCGGAGCTGGTGGGTTCCTGTCGGAGTGGAGAGAGAGGAAGGGTTAAGGGATTCTCAGTCAAGACCGAGCTGGGAGAAATAGCTAGCGACGCTGGTCTTTATAAAGGCAGTGGCGACATGCGTCCCTCGCCGGAGTATGGTCGGAGACGAGACCCATACCTTCCGTGCATTCGCACGGAAGGTGTGGGCGTCGTCAGGTGGCATGGCTGAGTCCCTACGATAGCAGACATCGCAGGGAACTCTGCGTTCTCTTTGCAGGATGCCCCCCTCACCCTGCGTGACGCCATGCTCCGCACAAAGTCGTCGGAGCATGGTGCTGCGCAGAGACTTGTAGGAGGGACCAAAATGAAAAGAACGAAGATGAAATTAGGGGCCAAAATGCAAGGGTTTCGAAAGTTGAGGGTCAAAAAGTAAATAATGAGGACCAAATTGCAAAGTCGATCAAGGAGGTCTCTTCTTAGGCTCAAGTTTTTATACATGACTAAGTTTGACCTAAGGATTTTAATGGGGAATTTTTTTTCTAGGTCAGACCATGTTTGATCAGCCAATTTACGTAAAAACCCAAATTAAATCATTAATTGGGCATGATTCTTAATGTAGGTCAAAATGGGTTTCTAAGGCCAAATTGAAGGTTCTAAACCCTAGAGATTATTTTTCTACGAATTTTAGAGGGTTTAGTTGATTTTTACCCTACCTCGAACCACGTGAATTGAAGTGGGTTTGTTTTAGGGTTATAGAATGTCATTTAATTCCCTGGAGTTGCTGTAGCCCTTGTTGGATCAGATCATCCCACTTTACTTCTTATTAGGTTAGTTTGACCTGTTTTGGACCCTGAGTTACCCTGTTTGTATATTGTGTTGGTGAAATTGCATTTTTACCCCTTATGACTTGTTTTCTTCTTAAACTCAGAATTCTCTGAGTTAAGCCTTTCTTTGAGTTATGTAGGAGCTTTCTCTTGCATACCTAGGTTAGATTGTGCTAGTTAGGGTTCATGATGAGGTTCTCATCAACTCACACAGGAACAGAGAGTGAAAACTACGCCTAACTTTGAAGTACATCATCTAATTATCCAAAACTTAAGAGTCATTGCACTAGACTAAGCACACCAGTAATCTCTCTACTTTCTTCTCACAAATATGAGGTGGATCTACTAGAATATAATATGCCTGACTCCCTATGAACTGTCGAAAGGTTCAGTGGACTACAAATGCTTATTGGTTTTCCTCGATGATCCATTACCCAGTCTACATGCATGTGAAATAAATGTACTGGATTCTAAACTTAAGAAATAATTCTGGAAGAAAAACCTCCAATGACAAAGGTATTTTGCTAGGGCTAACCCAATCAACTCAAGAAAAGAGGATTTTTTTTTTTAATATTTTTTTTATATTATGCTAACCTAAATGCATGAATACTTCCTAAAATGCAAATGCACCCCCCCATGCCTAAATCCTACAATGTCCCCATTGTAAAATTAAAACAAGAGGAGAAAGGAAAAACATCACCTGACACGGTGTTATGCTGACTGCTAGGTTGCCTCCCAACAAGCGTTGCATTTTCTGTCAGCAGCCAGACTTAGAAAGAACCTATAAGTCTGGTTCCAAACAGAAAAGGTTAGGCCCTAAGAATATGCGTAACAGCGCAGACCTAGAAAACATGTAGCCAAGAATGTTGGCGAGCTGATGATGCAACATAATACTAAATGCTCGCCAGAAGATATGAAAGGGAAGAACCTCGTTGGCTACCTTGGGAGGTGTTTGCACCTCAAAACACGCCTGTAATAACGCCTTCTTGTGCTATTTTCTAGCATTAACATTGCATAATAGGATCCTGTAATCGCATTTGTAAAAAACACTTGCATGCATGCATTTAATCAAGAGAGGAAGAGGAGTGAAACAATCGCCTACATAGTTACATTTTTCTTCAAGTGCCTCCTTGCAAAATCACCCTCTTTTTATTTTTCCTCTTGATTTCTTCTTTTCGCTCCTTCCCGCGGCTGCATCCTTCCCGCGGCTGCACTCTTCCCGCAGCTGCATGCAGCAGCCACGCAGCACTTCTTCCCGTCACGTCTCCCTGCCAACGCCGCTCCCTATAGCTGCAACTCGCACACCCTCTCCCTGCTGCAGCCGGCACGCCACTCTCCCCTCCTCTATAAGTAGCTGCAGCTTCATCCTTGCAAGAGCAGCTGCTGCAAAGACCCCGCAGCCACCACCTTCCTCTCCACCGTTCTCCCCTCCCATACGTCGGCCCTCCGTCGAGGAGGCACCCGGCGAGCAGGAGAACCCACTGTGGTGCACACCACCACAGTGGGAGCACCACCGCCCAGCTCTTCCACGAGCCGGTGGGCGTGGTGTTTTCTTTTCTCTTCGTTTTCGTCTCCACGCCATTGCTGCCGCTTCAAGCTCCGAAGCTTGTAGCAGCAGCAGCAGCAGCAGGTCCTCCCGCTCCTCCGCGACCGTCCCCGCAGTCGCTCACCGCCTCCGCGCGCGTCTGCAGGGCGTTCCCTGCCTCCGTCTCCGTTCTGTCCGCCTCGCAGTTGCACCTGTAGCCGTCCGCCGCGCGCACTGCAGCGGCCGGCTACGGCCTCGCGCCGCCCCCTGCCCTCCTCCGCGACCCTCCGCGACCACCTGCAGACCTCCTCCACGCTCGCTCCTCCACGCCTTCGCCCGCCCGTCGCCTTCGCGCAGGCCTGCAGAACCCTACGCGAAGGCGCGCCCGCACCCGCCGTCTTCAGACGTCCGCCGCCGCGAGCAGACGTCTTAACTCGCTGCCATCGTCCGCGCTCGCGATCTCTCCCGCCCGCTCTTTCTCTCTCTGGCGCTCTCTATCTCTCTCTCTCTCTCTCCCGCTCTCTCTCTCTCTCTCTCTCTCTTTTTTACTCACTCACAGACACACTACACCAACACACACACATCTTCACCGACACACACACACACCCACACACACACTTACACTATACGTATAGTTATATATAGTAACATATATATACATACAAATATATTTATATACATACATATATCTATTATATATATATACTTATATACATAGTATATCTATATGGTTATGTATACATGCATATATATATAATATATCTCTATATATATATATATATACACATATATATATATCTATATACTTATACATATACTTATATATATATATACATATATACTTATATACATATATATATATACATATCTATATACTTATATATATACACACATATATATATATCTAGATACATATATACTTATATACATATATATATATATATACATATATATAGTAATATATATATACTTATATACATATATATACACATATATATCTATATATATATATATATCTATACATATATAACTATACATTTATATATATATATAGATATATTTACTTATATACATACATATGTACATATACTTTCATGTTATTTATTATACGCTGTATCGCGGGGATATCTGCACCAGTTGCTGATATTCCCTGATACACGCGTACAAAAAAAGCGTGGTCCCATACATCATCCATCCTCCATCCACACTCCACGCGGCACATAGTCGTGTTGGTTGCGTCTCTCTAGACGTCAACTGACTCGACATAGTTCTACACTCCATCGTCACCTCCACCCCCACCCCTTTATATATATACTACATATAAATATATATCTATAGCTACTACATTTACTTTCTATCTGTTAGCTTCCTTCTTAGTAAAAAGATAAAAAAAGGTATAAAAGTGAAAAGATAATCTTTGATTTGCAGGTACCCCCGTCTTGCAAGTAGCAAGACGTGTTTTGAAACTCTGTTTTGGCTAAAAGCCAAGGACACAATTTTGAGGGTGTGCCTCAAGAACAAGGATTACCAGAAAAAAACCTAAATAAGAAAAATACCAAAAATAGAATAAACGAACGGAAGAGACGCGTTTTAAGGAAAACGTAGAAACTCGACTTGAACCCCACTTCCCTGAGTTCGACCCTGGGCCTAAAAGTGACAAGATAAAATCAATTAGGCCAGGTTAAAAATTTTGTAAAGAGATGGTTAGGTCTGAATTAGGTTAACCACTATACACATTTCAACGATAAAAATATCATATTAACAACCTATCCGGGCCGACCATCATGACTTTCCTGGCGCCGCTGCCGGGGAGGTGCGCTTTCGAGTAAGTTTCTATCCAATTCCTTTAAATTTGTCTCTTCTCTCTTCACGGGTATTGTTGTTTTTTGGTGTGCAGGTGAACCTGGTGGAAGGAGAAGAAGGCTGACGAAGTCGACGACGTGAGTAGATCCAAGGCGGGAACGAGAGCGTGAAGACGTCGACATCGCATTGGAGCTTCGCACACGTTGCCGAACAAGTAGGTTTTCTTTTCTCATCAAATTAGGGTTAACTTGCCACCACAATAAAAAAAAAAAAAAATTTAAACTAAAAACTAGAAAAACTTCTTGGGATTTCTTGAGGGCAAGTGGATTAAAATTCACTTGATTGATTGGTTGTCTTCACTCCCACTGCCCCGGGATTTCCCGCCTTACTTCGCATAGCGAAAATCCGAGAATCTTGATTCTTAGATTTTTCGCCGTGGGAAGTATTCTTTGAGGCAAAGAAAAAGATTGCTTGTATCCCTCTTTTGCCTCACTTATCTTTAATTCAGGATCACATTTTTGGTGGGGAGACTTGGAATTGAGTTGATTCCAACCCCACCACGACTTTTCAAACTTGCCTGTGATTCGATCCTGAAATACTTCAACCCCAACAATTTTATTTTCTTTATCTTTTGGTTGAAGCCTTGTGTGTGGAAATCATTTCTGGTGATTGGGAGCACTTGAATTGAAGTGCTTTGGCTCCCTGTCACATTGATATAAAACTGATTCGTGCATCCACACTTAGAAATCTCCATTTAGGGTAGCCCATTGCATTTTAGCATGCATTAACTAACTGATAATTGAAGAAGGGTTTCTTAGGTTTTAGAAGGAAAGCCTGTATTTTTGCAAAAACCCGGAGATTGGTTGAATTGGTAATTCAGCAAAACCCTAAAATTCATACTACTTAAGGCTGAACTCTAAAAACCATTCGCCAATAAAAACTTCAATTCGGGGAGATTTCCCCGTTGCATGCTTGTTCTTACACACTCTTAAAATCAATCACTTGGGCATTACCCGTAAACAACGCCCTTCACATTCCAAAAGCACTTGACCCTAAGCCTCTAATTAAAACTGGTAGTAACTTGACCCTTACTAAGGATTGGAGGTCTAACTACCTGTGTGTAGCGACTACGTGCTGGTGAGAGTTCCCGCGTGCTATCGGGTGTCTAAGACTGGGGCAAACGGCCTTTCAATCTGGCCCGGTGGTTCCGCGGTGCTCTCATTCGGTTCCGTAGTTCGTGATAGTAGGTAACTTAGATCTTTAGGTCTAAGGGCACACTGTAGAGGTTAGGAACTTGACTGTATTGATTTGTAATCAAGTGTACCTTTGCGGCGTCATTTCTCTCATCCCTTTTCCCTTCTCATCTCCCCAATTCTTCCTGCGGTAGCGCATGTTTGGGAGGAGGTCACAAAACCCTGAACTATTTGAATTGACTGATAAATCTAGAAAACAAGTTGAATCGTCCTCCTCCTCCACAAACATGGCTGCACGCCCACCCCCAAATCCCGAGGGAGGAAACTGCCCTCAGAACCCACCAGGTGGTGGAGCCTTAGATCCCATAACCCGCCTCCAAGCCCAAATGGAAATGTATAATGAGCAAATCGAAGCCATTCGGGAAACATTGGAGGAAATGCAGAACCCTCCCGAACGGGAGGAGCCTAGGTCTCTTAGCTCTTATCAGAATCCCGCTGCTACAGAGACCATAGGACAAATTCGGGTCCCCATGGGCGGGGACGACTTTGAATTAAAACCAAACATAATTGGCCTAATCAATTTTCACTTTCATGGTCTTGCAAGTGAAGACCCATTTCTCCACTTGGAAGACCTAACCCGACTTGCTGAAACCGTTAAACCAAGAAATGTCGGGTTATCTATAGTCCTCATGAAGATGTTCCCGTTTTCATTACGGGATAAAGCGTCGCAATGGTTACGCACCCTTGGGAGAACCATCCACTCTTGGGAAGAGATGCGAACAGCGTTTCTCAAGAAGTTCTTCCCAATCGGGTGGACCAATGCGCTTCGCCGTGCTATCACTTCATTTACGCAACAAAACGGCGAACAATTTCATGAGGCATGGGAGAGGTATAACGACCTCCTCAGGAAGTGTCCGCACCACGGTCTGCCTAAGTGGCATATAGCCCAGATTTTCTACTATGGGCTAAATGAGACTTTGAAGCAGATTGCAGACGCTTCCTGCGGAGGGAACTTTATGAATAAAGACGAGAATGGAGCATTCGAGCTGTTTGAAAATATGAGTGAAAACTCGATGAACAATGCTTCCATTGTCGCCTTTAATCGTACCAGCCAGCCCCGAAATGTCCACGAAGTTGACACGGGACCCTCCCATTCATCCACTGATCTAAGCCTTATTGCACAAAAACTGGATGAAGTCTCCGTCGTGCACAAGAAGCTGGACGAGCTTCTGGCCAACCCCGCCCGATCTATGGCAAACACCACCTCTTCACCACTTCGTCACAATCCAAGTTCTTCTAATACCAGGCTTATCCCGAGAAACCCCGTTAGACCTTCCTTACCGAGTGTCGCGCCAGGCGACTCGGTAAGTCATGTGGAACGGGTTTCTGCGAGCCAGTATTTCGACACGGAGGACCAAGCCTCCGTGTGCTCAGACGCATATCTACATGCGGACGCGTCTTCTAGCATAGAAGATGCTTGCGCCCTGGGGAACAACCCGTTCTCTGCCACTTATAACCCAGGGTGGCGTAATCATCCGAAATTCGCATGGTCCAACAACCTGCAGCGCCAAAACCCCGCGGGTGGACCAATGCGACCGTCCGCACCCGTCATCCCAAGGGTCCAGTTTAATCCTATGGCAAATCCGCCATCAGGCCCTTGCGTACCACAAACTGAACACGCATCAAGCCCTCTTGACAAATTGATGCGAATGATGACGGAAATGTCAAAGCGCCATGAAGAGAACATGACCTCTCTTCAGCACCAATTGGCGCAGCAGAACGCCGAGATCAGTCAACTACGCATGGCGACTCGATCTCAGGGCACTCTTCCCGCCCAACCTATTCCAAACCCGCGAAGTTTCGTGCCCCGTGGTTCTCAACCACAGGTACGACCTTCTCAGGGACAGGTTAATCAAGTTCTGCAAGCTCCGAGCATTCCACCAGGATTTCAGGCTAATCCTGCTGCAGCACCACACTCTTATATCCCCATTGCAAACCCTCCTCCACCGTATGATCCCACTGGACTCGCATCGTCCAATGCTATCACTACGAGGAGCGGTAAGCAGACCGTCGATCCGCCTCGACCTGATCCTGGCCCATCTTCTTCTTCGCCCTCTCATTCGGGAGGCATACCACATTCGCGAGAGGATGATGCACCAAAACTTGTGCCAGAATCAGTCCCATTCCCTGAGGCTCTACTAAGGGAGCCAAAAGGCAAAAAGAAAAATACGCAGGCCTTTGACAACCTACGTAATTTGTTCAGGGATGTAGAAATCAAGGTACCCCTGCTCGAGGCAATCGACCACATACCTACTGTCGCTCGATTTTTCAAAGACTACACAACACCCAGGCGACAGTCAAAGAAGACTAAGAATCCGGTGGTTCTCTCGCCTCATGCGAGTTGTGCTATACTGTCAAACTTACCACCGAAGCAGAAAGATCCGGGCACACCACTGATTTCCTGTAGCATCCAAGGCTGCAGTTTTAACCGTGCCTTGCTTGATCTAGGATCTTCCATCAATCTCATACCGACCATCATGCTCAAAAAATTTTCCTTGGGAAATCTGAAACCCACCCCTGTCACGTTACAGTTGGCAGATCGTTCTGTCAAAATCCCGAAGGGTGTGGTGGAAGACGTGGTGGTTAGGGTCAACAGTCTCTGTTTTCCTGTTGACTTTCTTGTTTTAGATATGGAAGTTCCTAGTTCACTTTCTGATTGTCCGATCATCCTCGGTCGACCTTTCTTGGCCACAGCCCGCGCCCACATCGACTGCGAGTCGGGCTGTATTGAGATTGCCGTTGGATCTGAGAAGCTCAAGCTTAACATATTCTAGGCAGCCAAGAACTTTGATTGCGATTGCATTGAGGATGACACGTCTGACGAGGACATGGCCGTCAGCGCGTGTATCGGACTAATTGGGACCTATTCGGACTGCTGCGGATTACCTATAAACACTGATAACTGCCTGACCAACGCATACTGTGACGTTCCCCAATCCCTCCCTTGTCCAGTACCTTCTCCTGGCCAGACTTCTGACGAGGTTTTCTCCGCTTCCCATACCTCGTGGTCTGAGTCATATCCGGGCTACTCACTGTCGGTCCATACTCATGAAGACCGAATTGCCCTTTCTTCCCCGCCAAATCAGGCGGATTTACAAATCCACACTGGGACCTTGAGCCCATATACTTCTCACTGGGGCTATTCATTTTTGGATCCATCTATCCAAGAAGCCCCTCTTCTTGGCCAATCTGAAGGCCAGTTTCTTCCTCCTAACTTGTTCTCCTACCCGTCTGGGACACTCTCGTCCCAAGAAATGCCAGATCCTTCCCCATCCACTCCCGAGCTAAAAGTGCTGCCTAATACACTCAAGTATGTTTTCCTGGGACCAAATGAAACGCTCCCTGTAATCATCAGTTCAAAATTAACCATGGAGCAGGAGTGCAAACTAACTAAGGTCCTCCTAGAACACAAGGCAGCTATTGGATGGTCTTTATCAGACTTATCTGGTATTAGTCCCTCCTACTGCACTCATCGTAGATATACGGAGGAGGAGGCTCGACCTTCTCGCGAGATGCAGCGACGTCTCAACCCTAACATGAGGGAGGTCGTTAAGAATGAAATCATTAAGTGGCTGGATGCGGGTATAATCTACCCGATCAGCGATAGCCCCTGGGTGAGTCCGATTCACGTTGTGCCCAAAAAGGCAGGACTCACCATCCGTGTCAATGACAGGGGCGAATCCATCCCTACACGCACTCCTACATCTTGGAGAGTGTGTGTAGATTATAGGAAACTCAATGCTACAACCAAGAAAGATCACTTCCCACTACCATTTATTGACCAAATCCTGGAGCGGTTAGCGGGAAATAAATTTTTCTGCTTCCTGGATGGATTCTCAGGATATAACCAGGTGGCAATAGACCCCCGAGACCAAGAGAAAACCACTTTTACCTGCCCTTTCGGCACCTTCACCTTTAGAAGGATGCCGTTCGGACTTTGTAACGCGCCAGCAACTTTCCAGAGATGCATGCTGGCGATATTTCATGACATGGTGGGTGACTTTCTCGAGGTCTTCATGGATGACTTTTCAGTCTTTGGACCATCTTTCGACGAATGTCTTGCCAGCCTGACTCGCATCCTTAGGAGATGTATTGATGTAAACCTCGTGCTTTCCTGGGAAAAAAGTCATTTTATGGTGCACGAGGGAATTGTTCTTGGACATATCATCTCCGATAGGGGTATCGAGGTTGACAGAGCTAAGCTCGATATCATTGCTGATTTACCTGTGCCTGGTTCTGTCAAACAAATCCGCTCCTTCTTGGGACACGTCGGTTTCTATAGGAGATTCATCAAAGACTTCTCCAAAATTTCTCGACCCTTAACTCATCTCCTATCAACCGACGTGCCCTTCGACATGGGCCCTGACTGTATACAAGCATTCACGCAGCTGCGTAATGCTGTCACCAAGGCCCCTGTTCTCCAGCCGCCTGATTGGTCCCTCGACTTTGAACTTATGTGTGACGCTTCAGACCTTGCAGTCGGAGCCATCCTGGGACAAAGACGCGATAGACACCCCTTCGTGGTATACTACGCCAGTAAGACGTTGGACGAGGCCCAGCGTAATTATACTACCACTGAAAAGGAACTACTGGCAGTCATCTTTGGGCTGGAAAAATTCCGTTCTTACCTTCTAGGCTCTCACGTTATTGTTTTCACTGATCACGCGGCCATTCGCCATCTCATGCACAAGAAGGATGCCAAGCCTAGACTGATTCGTTGGATCCTTCTGCTCCAGGAATTTGACATTGAGATTCGTGATAAGGTCGGAGCCCAGAATGTTGTGGCTGATCACCTTTCCAAACTGGACCCTGACCATATTGGACTTACTCTGCCAATTAATGAAGTTTTTCCTGATGAGCACCTATTGGCAATAAATGTGGCAAGTGGACCGTGGTATGCCGACATTGCCAATTACCTTGCTTCTGGATCTCTTCCACGTGGCTGGCCTAAAAACCAGCGCGAGCGTCTCATGGCAGAAGCAAAGTATTATTTCTGGGATAATCCACTTCTTTTTCGGATAGGTGCTGATCAAATCATCCGTCGCTGTATTCCTGACAGTGAGTTCCCCAGTGTGCTATCCTTCTGCCACGATCAGGCCTGTGGAGGCCATTTCTCTGGGAGGAAAACTGCAGCCAAGGTGTTGCAGTGCGGTTTCTTTTTTCCCTCCCTTCACCAGGACGCGCACACTTATGCCAAACATTGCACTAGGTGCCAGTCATTAGGGTCAATGGCACGTCGTGACATGTTGCCCTTGCAACACATCCTAGCTGCGGAAATCTTCGACATCTGGGGAATTGACTTCATGGGTCCCTTTCCTCCATCCAACGGCTTCGAATTCATCCTCGTGGCCGTCGACTATGTTTCAAAATGGATCGAGGCTATTCCCGCGCACCGTGCTGACCATGTTATCTCCACCCGATTCGTCAAAGACCATATCTTTGCGCGTTTTGGGATCCCTCGGGCCATTATCTCGGATGGAGGAAGCCACTTTACCCATGCTTCTTTTCGGGCACTTCTGAGGAGGTACGGAGTCCACCATCGTATCGCATCCCCGTATCATCCTCAGACGAACGGCCAGGCGGAAGTGTCGAACCGGCAAATCAAGCAGATTCTCCAGAAAACGGTTCGGCCTGACCGTAAGGATTGGTCCGACAAGCTGACTGACGCACTTTGGGCATATCGGACTGCCTTCAAGGCTCCCCTTGGTATGTCTCCATATAGAATCATTTACGGGAAGCCTTGTCATTTGCCTGTGGAGTTGGAGCACCGCGCTTATTGGGCGGTTCGCCAATGTAACCTCGACCCAGACTTGTGTGAACGAGAAAGGAAACTCCAACTCCAAGAGCTGGAAGAGCTCCATCGTGAAGCCTATGATTCTGCTCTAACCTTTAAACAGCGCACTAAGGCTTTTCACGACAACCATGTTCGGTGGAAGGAATTTGAGCCATCTCAGCAAGTTTGGCTCTATAATGCCCGACTCAAATTCTTTCCTGGGAAATTAAAGTCCAAATGGACTGGTCCTTTTCTGGTCTCAAGACCATTCCCTAATGGGGCCGTCGAAATCGAAGATCCCAAATCTGGGCGTAAATTTACGGTCAACGGGCAGCGTTTGAAACCCTATCTGACTCATGAACCTGCCCCTGTTGGAGAAACCGTTGCCCTGCTGGAGGGTAACTAATTCTTTGCCTCATAATGAGTCCAGCTGGGGACATTAAATTCAGCGCTTGTTGGGAGGCACCCTAACAGCACTCACCATCCACCATCACTTTTCACACCTCTATCGCAATCACTTCACTTTTCTCTTCACCACCCACCATCCACCCACCCTTCCACCCTGATCTATACCCTGAACCTCAGCTCTTGTTACCCGATCTTCCATCCTTCCTCTGCCTTTCCCTGCATGCATATGAGGACATAGCATTGTTTGGCATGGGGGGGTGGATAGGCATCCATAGGATTCGGGTATGTTATGGTATTATACAGTTCCCACCTATTTATAAATATGCAAAAAAAAAAAAAAAAAAAAAAAGAAGAAAAGAAAAATATATATATATATTATAATAAATGGTGTTTAATAATGATCTTGAAGCTGAAACAAAAAGGCAATAAGTGTTTATGGATATTCAACCTCTGTTTTGAAGACTTTCCAGGCCACAAAAGCTTGATTCGCTCAGGCTCGGCTTAATTCACTTAAAGCATTGACAAAATAGATCAAGATCTCTCCTAACTAAGGATGTATTCTTGTACCTGAGACACCAGTACAGGATCCGTTGGTTTGCTTTTTCTTGAGAGCTTAAGTAAACTTGGTTCACACTACACATATCAGGAAAGACCAGGTGAACATAAGATCCAACCCTAGTGTTCATTAGGGAAGGTGGAGTCCTTACCTGTGTGCGCAGGTAGACTTTTTATCCCAGGCTTTAGTCTTGTGTTTAGGAGCGACTCTTTCCACCAAAAAGAAACTCTCCCACCAAAAAAAAAAAAAAATCAGAAAAGAGATGTTTTAAAAGAGTCAGTATATCTCATAAATGTCTGTATACTTTGTTTTTCGGTGAGTCACAAAAAAAAAAAAAAAAAAAAATCAGAAAATGGGAGTTGAGTTTTCCGTCATCATCTTAAGGGTCAATCCGAAGACATGAGCTGAAACTGGGACCAACATGTACTTAAAAATTCGTGAAACCCTGGGATTGAGTCTTAATGTTCATCTGGTCAGTCTTGATCCTTCACTATGCACAAACCATAACCTCTTGAGCTCTCGAGTACGGCAAAAATCTCCTGGGTCCTGGAAATCGTACTTAAGGTTTAAATATCAAGAGTCCTGGTTAGTTGAGAGATGATCTATGTCATGTGAGACTTAAAGTACTGGTAGTCTTCTTTACAATTGGTTCTCACAATATTCCATAGTAAACACACCTGTATCACCTCAGAAGAAAATCTTCAGCTTAAGATCATTTCTAAATACTATTTTGCTAGGGACTAGCAAAAGATAGGCATGGGGGTATATGTTTGCACCTCAAAACACGCCTGTAATAACGCCTTCTTGTGCTATTTTCTAGCATTAACATTGCATAATAGGATCCTGTAATCGCATTTGTAAAAAACACTTGCATGCATGCATTTAATCAAGAAAGGAAGAGGAGTGAAACAATCGCCTACATAGTTACATTTTTCTTCAAGTGCCTCCTTGCAAAATCACCCTCTTTTTATTTTTCCTCTTGATTTCTTCTTTTCTCTCCTTCCCGCGGCTACACTCTTCCCGCAGCTGCATGCAGCAGCCACGCAGCACTTCTTCCCGTCACGTCTCCCTGCCAACGCCGCTCCCTATAGCTGCAACTCGCACACCCTCTCCCTGCTGCAGCCGGCACGCCACTCTCCCCTCCTCTATAAGTAGCTGCAGCTTCATCCTTGCAAGAGCAGCTGCTGCAAAGACCCCGCAGCCACCACCTTCCTCTCCACCGTTCTCCCCTCCCATACGCCGGCCCTCCGTCGAGGAGGCACCCGGCGAGCAGGAGAACCCACTGTGGTGCACACCACCACAGTGGGAGCACCACCGCCCAGCTCTTCCACGAGCCGGTGAGCGTGGTGTTTTCTTTTCTCTTCGTTTTCATCTCCACGCCATTGCTGCCGCTTCAAGCTCCGAAGCTTGAAGCAGCAGCAGCAGCAGCAGCAGGTCCTCCCGCTCCTCCGCGACCGTCCCCGCAGTCGCTCACCGCCTCCGCACGCGTCTGCAGGGCGTTCCCCGCCTCCGTCTCCGTTCTGTCCGCCTCGCAGTTGCACCTGTAGCCGTCCGCCGCGCGCACTGCAACGGTCGGCTACGGCCTCGCGCCGCCCCCTGCCCTCCTCCGCGACCCTCCGCGACCACCTGCAGACCTCCTCCACGCTCGCTCCTCCACGCCTTCGCCTGCCCGTCGCCTTCGCGCAGGCCTGCAGAACCCTACGCGAAGGCGTGCCCGCACCCGCCGTCTTCAGACGTCCGCCGCCGCGAGCAGACGTCTTAACTCGCTGCCATCGTCCGCGCTCGCGATCTCTCCCGCCCGCTCTTTCTCTCTCTGGCGCTCTCTATCTCTCTCTCTCTCTCTCTCCCGCTCTCTCTCTCTCTCTCTCTTTTTTACTCACTCACAGACACACACTACACCAACACACACACATCTTCACCGACACACACACACACCCACACACACACTTACACTATACGTATAGTTATATATAGTAACATATATATACATACATATATATATATATACATACATATATCTATTATATATGTATACTTATATACATAGTATATCTATATAGTTATGTATACATACATATATATATAATATATCTCTATATATATATATATACACGTATATATATATCTATATACTTATACATATACTTATATATATATACATATATACTTATATACATACATATATATACATATCTATATACTTATATATATACACACACATATATATATATATATCTAGATACATATATACTTATATACATATATATATATATATATATATATACATATATATAGTAATATATATATATACTTATATACATATATATACACATATATATCTATATATATATATATATCTATACATATATAACTATACATTTATATATATATATAGATATATTTACTTATATACATACATATGTACATATACTTTCATGTTATTTATTATACGCTGTATCGCGGGGATATCTGCACCAGTTGCTGATATTCCCTGATACACGCGTACAAAAAAAGCGTGGTCCCATACATCATCCATCCTCCATCCACACTCCACGCGGCACATAGTCGTGTTGGTTGCGTCTCTCTAGACGTCAACTGACTCGACATAGTGCTACACTCCATCGTCACCTCCACCCCCACCCCTTTATATATATACTACATATAAATATATATCTATAGCTACTACATTTACTTTCTATCTGTTAGCTTCCTTCTTAGTAAAAAGATAAAAAAAGGTATAAAAGTGAAAAGATAATCTTTGATTTGCAGGTACCCCCGTCTTGCAAGTAGCAAGACGTGTTTTGAAACTCTGTTTTGGTTAAAAGCCAAGGACACAATTTTGAGGGTGTGCCTCAAGAACAAGGATTACCAGAAAAAAACCTAAATAAGAAAAATACCAAAAATAGAATAAACGAACGGAAGAGACGCGTTTTAAGGAAAACGTAGAAACTCGACTTGAACCCCACTTCCCTGAGTTCGACCCTGGGCCTAAAAGTGACAAGATAAAATCAATTAGGCCAGGTTAAAAATTTTGTAAAGAGATGGTTAGGTCTGAATTAGGTTAACCACTATACACATTTCAACGATAAAAATATCATATTAACAACCTATCCGGGCCGACCATCAGGAGGTCTAGGAATAATAAACGAAATATGAAAAGGGACCTCCCAAAATGAAATAAGTGGAGGATAACAAGGATCCTCCAGAATAGGATAGGTTTTAAAAGATATACACATTATTAGTTCAAACCCTTGAATGGCGAGAGTAAAAGTACAGGCATCAATCCACACTCGCCATTCTACCCGAGGATGTATTGGCTTGATATGTTCTCTAGAAATAATGTACATGAGTAGAGATCTGAGCCAAGGATCAGTTAGGGAGTATAAGGGTTGTTTGTAGTGTTGGAAGGTAATGGTTAAGTCCAATGAGGGCCTAGTCAGTATTAGGTCTAATTCCAACAATGATTCAAATTGTGTAGACTCCCTAACAGTTGTAGACAACTGCATATTACCCTATGTAGCATTAATGATCGGAGTCATATTTGAATCAAGGGTAGACTCCAAATTACAACTCTTTGATGGCAGGGTCAAAATATAAGAATCATTATCATTCAGCTCATCCCCAGATTCATTTGGTTCACTCAAATATTTGTCGGGGTGTATATGTGATTCATTAGGAGTTAGATCAGTATCCTCAATTATTTCTAAAGGAGGATCAGTCTTAATATTTTGGAGCAAGCCTATATCATTGAATTCGTTATTGTTCTTGGGGTATAAATCCTCAATTGATGTGTTTTATCCCCAAGAGTCTCCCATAGACTTCTCATTATTTTGTTTGTCCTCCTCTAATATAAACTCCTGTTTTGATGGAGGATGACTCTCAAAAGAAAGGAGGAATCTGGGTTTAATCATATTATTTCTATCCTCTGGAGCTAAATCCTCAAATGATAAATAATTCCCCTATGGTTCACTCCAGATTTTCAATCCAGGTTCATCTATTGGGGCATCCTCATTTTCTGAATTAGACTCTTCATATCTCTGAGACCAAAATTGATCTAATTCATCCTCCATTCCGTTAGGGTCACCTTCATTGGGTGCATTTAAATCCTCAGGATACTAAATGATAGGTGTTGATTCCCTAACTGGAGTGTCAGAAGTAGGCTCACTAAGGGTAGAATGGGATTCCACCAAATAATCAAGAGGGGAAGTGAGAGGAACAATATAACCTTGACCCAGGTTGGTAGGGGTAACGAGAATGCTGTCATTGCGGTCAAGGCCCTCAAGAGGTACCATCTTCCCTTGCTTTTGACTCCAATATAGTTCAGGTGGATAATCACTATGATCAATGTCCTCTAGTGGCCGTGTCTCATTGGGAGAGTCTAAGTGATAGCTACATAAAATTGGATCTCTATTGTCATTAGGTTCCTCAGAATTATTTTCATGATCATGATCGTATGGGTAGGGATCAGGATTATTGGGAAGCGTGCAGCTAAGTTGTCTTATTTCTTCATTTAACTTGGACTATTCCTCAACATCTCTCCCATTGATTCCATCATTTCCTTTTTCTATTTTTGCATTTCTATCATAAAAGATAAGAGGCTACTATTATCAGGTTGGGGAGGATAGTCAATTTCAGGCTCTGGTTGCCTAGGGGTATCGGTCCAACCTCGATACGGAAAATCATGAAGGGTGGGAGGGTTGGGTGTTTGCATGGAAGTAGGGATTTCAGGGTTGGGAAATCCCGCTCCTAGGCTCTACTCAAAAGTGGGAGTTATCAAGCTAGTACACCCAGGATAAGAATAAGAATGATCCCATGAATTGTCAGTGTACCCATCAAAGGATGGATACTCTCGGGGCATGGGATCCTGATTAAAAGATGAGAAGTATTGACTCTGATAATCTAACTGATAGGAGTAAGGGTAATCCATTTCTTTAAGCAAAACAGTTTTAACTCTCTTAGGATTTAGTAAAATTCAAAATACAAGCAGAAACTTGCTAGAGTGTTCTACTATCAAAGCAAATGCAAATTCAATGGGATCTTATTTTTAGTAGATTGAAGGTCTTAGAATTAAATGTTCAATTGGTGGCCAAACAAGTTTTGCAAAAAAAATTACGCTTCCTAGGCCAACCTTCGCTGGTGCCTATAACCTACTTGCAAGGGATGGAAGTCTCGAATCGAGCCCACACACGAGGAACCAAAGTAACTTAGTGGATAGGCTTGTTGATTTCTGACTAACTTCCCTTGTGGTGTAGAAGAGGAGAGGTAGAAATTTATCTAGTGACCTTATGTGTGAGGTGCACAGTGTCTCAAGAGTGCAAACATACAATCGTGTTTTGATTTTTGAAATTTCTCAAACAGGATCCTTTTGCACACAATTTTCAGTCACAGATTATAAGGTCCAACCTCTTAGTAGTCCCAACTTTTAAAGTGACCACTGAATTAATTTGATTCAAGCACTTTAGTGGTCTTAGATTTAGGTTCAATGCATATTCATGACAGGTAGTTGATGCTCAAGAGAAGACGTACCTTACTCCAGCTTTCTTCGTGCAAAGTATGCAATGCAATAAAAATAAACTAAATGCTGCTCATTCAGTCCTAGATGGTCGTCCTATAGATATACAGCTTATAGCAGGCAGTTCGATTATATATATATATATATATATTCAATAATACTAAGCAAGCATACCTAATCTGACTAACTAACAAACATGCAGTTCAAACAATCCTAGAATCTAAATAAATGGGAACACGCTCCCGAAAATATGCTCCCACATACAAGAGCGATAAGAAATAAAGTGGCACTGGGAACACGTTCCCAAAAATACCTAACAAGGGTCCAAAAGACAAAATTTAAATTCTAATGTCTATCTAACTAAATCTAACTAAGATCTATTGACTAAATCAAAAATAGGCTTCTCCGTAAGCCTATGTGCGTGGGATCAAGGCCCACGTGTTCCTGTTACCGTCCTCCAGGTGGCGTCAAGGTCCACCAAAAAGATCGTCTCTGCCGTGCACGTTGTTCAGGTTCAATGTCGTCGCTTTGCTGCGCCTCATCACCTTGTCAGATTCCTCGCACAGTAAAAAAAAATGATCAGATGATTGTGCAACTCAGAATATTCAAAAAAAAAATAACGTGAATCTATTGTGTCTGTTGCCTCCCCAGCAACGGTGCCAATTTGACGAGTCGACTTTCCACTTTGCGTTGTAGTATTTAAGTGGTGGAAAAATCAACTAATCAACAATAAAAATAACCACTCACAGAAGAGCGGGTCGTGTCCAGAGGGAGGCAATTATGCAATAAACTCTCGATTATTTCGTATTCTTTCGGTTAAGTGCGAAATCCCTAGTCAAATCTGACATAAAATGCGATGGAAAGTAGATTCACAATAACTTAAAAATATAAGGGTATATGTGCAATTTTCCCTAAATGAAATCTTCAATAAATATATGATGATTTTATGTAATTTTCAATTGACATATACTAGAGAAAATTGGTGCACACGTTAAGTCCAAAACCAATCTTGAAACAAGTGAATAACAATAACGTGCAATTATCAGAAAATATGAGTGTGCATGCGCAATTTTACCATAATAAAATAATAATAAATCAAAATTAATTTCTGGTGGCAATGGCATTAGATGTAATTTTTAATTGCAGAGAAAACAGAGCATTTGCTCTCTCTCCTCCTCGCGAGAGAGAGAGAGCACCGGCGGGGCTGTTAACCGCAAGGGAGGTTGGCGAAGACGAGGCCGATCCGATGGAGGTTGCGGTGTCGACGGAGATGGTTGGAGGTGGCCGGCCGATGGAGGAGAACCGCCGGTCTGTTGGAGGAGCCTGTGGGGCAGCGCTTGCAGTGAAGGGCGTGAAGTAGATGGCGCGTGCCTGCGGGCGGTGTTGGAGCGGTAAGGTAGGTCTGCAGAGAAGAGGGCACGCTGCAGATGGCGTGCACCTGTGGGTGCAGTGGGAGGGCGCGTGGACGACGACAGTGCAACACCTTCAGTGAAGGGCGCTGGCAGAGAGCCTACGGTGCGGCTGGAGCGAGCGTTGGACGCCTGCAGGTGACGGGTGCTGGCATGCGATTGCGAAGGCGGGCACTAGAGAAGGGCGCGCTTGTGGGAGTAGGCAAGGTGGAGCGGGTGATGAGAACCTCATCATGAGCCATAACTAGCTCATTTTGACCTAATACAAAGGATAAAAGCTCCTACATATCTCAAGGAAAGGCTTAACTCAGAGAATTCTGAGTTTGAGAAGAAAACAAGTCATAAGGGGTAAAAGTGCAATTTTACCAGTATAATCTGCATACAGGGTAATTCAGGGCCCAAACATAGGTCAAAGCAGCTTAATAAGAATAAAAGTAGGATGAGATGATCTAGCAAGGGCTACAGCACTTCCAAGAAACCAAATGATAATCTGTAACCCTAAAACAACCCACTTCAATTCACAAGGTTCGAGGCAAAGTAAAAATAGAATAAACCCTCTAAAATTCATAGAAAAATAATCTCTAGGGTTTAGAACCTTCAATTTGGCCTTTAGAACCCATTTTGACCTACATTGAGAACCATACCCAATTAATAACTTAATTTGGGTTTTTGCGCAAATTGACCGGTCAAACAAGGTTTAATATGAAAATGAAATTCACCATCAGATTCCTTAGGTCCTAATTAGTCATGTATAAAAACTTGAGCCTAAGAAGAAACCTCCTTGACCGACTTTACACTTTGGTCCTCATATATTTATTCTTTGGCCCTCAACTTTTGAACCCTCGCATTTTGGCCCCTAACTCTCCTTCGTTCTTTGCAATCAGGTCCCTCCTGCAAAACCTGCCAGCACCATGCTCCGGCGACCTTGCGCGGAGCATGGCGCCGCGCAGGGTGAGGTGGGGGACCTGGCAAGTAAACCGGGGGTGCCCTGCGTCGTCAGCCGTCGCAGGGACACCCCCCTGGTCGTTGTAACCCACCATACAGGCCGTGCGAACGCACGGACGGTATGGGTTCTTGTTTCCGACCATCCTCCGGAGAGGGAGACACGTCGTCTCCCTCCGCCTTCCTCCCTGTTTGATCCCTATAAATACCCCCCGTTGCTCCACCGACCAGGGCAGCCTGGATCTGACGGAGAAAATCCCCAACTTTCTTCTCTTCTTCCTCCGGCAGACGCTCACCAGCTCCGGCGGTTTCCTCCCCCTCCACCTCTTCGCTCTGCCGCAATACCAGCAGCAGAGACTGCCTCCCCCGCTCTTCCCGCGCCACGCCGTACCCAGCTGGCGCCTCTCCGGCTCTCTGCTCGCCGCCGCCCCTTTCCCTGAGCATCGTCTTCTCCGGCGACAGTCGATACGACTGTCGCCCTGTTCCTCCCCCTTCGTCCCTGCAAGTAAGCTAGAGCTACTCCCCTTCTCCTCCTCTTTCTTTCCCCGCTTTCAATTTATTCAATTAAGCCCTCTACCGACCCTGACCACCTTCACCCTCTTCGCCTCCGACCACCCTCCGGCGAGCCGCTCCCATCACCTCAGCAACCCACACGGCTCGCCGACCCTCACCGAACCTCCGCCTCATCACACTGAGCACCCCCCACCCCTCCACTGCCACTCCACACCTCCGTAACACTCCCCCGAACAAACCCATTCCTCCGGTTGCAGTCCGACCCAGGGCTGCCGCCAGACACCACCTTGCGGCCTGCCGCGCAGCTCCTCACCTTCGTCGTGCCACGGCGAAGGTTCCCCAGTGGTTTGATCAGGCCGAGAGGCCATATTCGTGTCCGACAGGTTTTGAGGTTCGACCGCCATTAACGCACATTGAAGCAGCTTCTCCCGCGCTCCAGGCTTGAGGACTCCAGGTCTCCAGCTGCTGCGGAGTACGGGGAGTCTTGCGAAGGCAGCCAGCCAGCAACCTATGCAAATAGAAGCCGCAGCTGCAGAAGCCAGGCCGCGGTCTCCTAGCAGGCGCACGCGAGGAACGGTCTGCGTTTAGTCCCACATCGGTAAGCCTCACACCCATTCCACTGTTTAAATTGATTTCGTGCACTAGCCTTACTGCCTCAGTACACGGGGTGAGGTCCCCTTACACCCGCCCGGTTACCCGGTCTCGTCCGCACTCACGCCCCGCGGACCTGACCCGACCCGACTTAGACTGACCTGCACTCCCTGCCCACCACGCACGCCGGTGGGCCTGGACCCGGGCGTGACCCGAACCCGATTACCCAGTAGCTCTGGGAGAGCTTTCCCAAGAGTGGTTTCAAAGAGAAAGAGAGACGCGGGGGGAGGGGGGTAGAGTAGGTTTTGCCTCTGACGAAAAACTCTGAAGTGTGCAGGCACAGGCGAAGAAGAAGACCCGCGGAAGAAGAAGGAGCTGCACTGTAGCAAATGCATAGTTAAGTCGTCTAAGCACCGGGTCAGACGACGGAAGGTCAGCAGCCAGAGCAGGAAAGAAGGCAGGCTGAAGAAGAAAGAAGAGGAAGGAGAAAGAAAGAAAAGAAGAGCAACGGCCAAAGCAGAAGAAGAAGAAAGGAAGACTTAGTAGCTGAAGGCAGAAGCTCTGCAGCCATAAAGAAGAAAAGGGAAAAGAGAAAGGGTCACCACAATTGCAGAAAAAGAAGAAGAGAGGTCAAGGCAGAAACCAAGGAAGAGATCTGAAGAGGAGCATCACCTCTGCAGAACGAAGAAGAAGAAGAAGGAGCTCTGAAGAAAGAAGAACATCACCAAAGCAGGAACAGCAGGAAGAAGAAGAAGAGCGTCACCATTGCAGAAGAAGAACATCACCTCTGCAGAACAGAGAGAAAGAAGAGCATCCCCTCTGCAGAACAAAGAGAAAACAACAAATTCTTTTCCTCTCTCTTTCTTTTTGTAAAAGAAACATGTATATCTCTAGAATACAACTTGCTCCCTGAGTTCGACCTCGGGAACTCTTTTATTTTCCGAGTAAAAAAATTATTTATTTGAAATGTTGGTAGTAACCGGCTATACTACAATGTTATAACAAACTAAAACCCGGTTGAAACAACCAGACTTCATTTTGGCGCCGCTGCCGGGGAGCAACGGCTATTCTAGAGGTAAACATTCCTGTTTCTTTTAATTTCTGATAATCTCCTCTCTTTTGTGCAGCTACAGGAACAAAAGAAGACAAGCAACCACACGACAACCACTCCGAAGACAGGTAAATTTTTCCTCTCACTATTAACCCCTAAACTCTAAAGAGGAAGAAAAGAAAAGAACAAGCAATATAGGGCTAACCTGTCTTCCATACTTAGTAACCATAAAGAGTTGCATGTTTTCAACTCATCACTCCTGCACACTATTAAGGGTATTTAAGGGCTAACACATTCTTGCTTGAGCCCTAATTGCCCAACAAAGAGTTAAATGGACCAAGTAGAGCCAACATAAGGTTAAACAATAGGATTTCAGTTGAGACACACCCCTTAATCAAGAATTGAGGAAATCCAAAAGAGGTGTGCCCAAACCATTGATTGAAAATAATTAACAAGAAAAATCCTAAACAATTGGCTCTCTCTAAACACTTGAACCCTAAAAGAAAGGACCCAAAAAGCTCTCAAAGAAAACAAGAGGTAAAGTTGACCCCTTTGGGTTAACCAACCTTAAATTAGGTCACTCTTTGCACTTAAAAAGACTAAAGTTCAAGTGAAACCTTAAGCACCCTGATCTTAAAATTGGTAGACTTAAGAGGTCAAGATCCCCATTCTGGTCTACCTGGAACCGCAGTGACAAGAGAGGTCGAGTGGGGGAAACCCTGTAACCCGTGGGGACGCTCTACCGTGTAGGGGTCTTCGCGGGACTCTCCCTCTCTGGCTGCCCAGGTAATTCTCAGGTGGGCGATCTTTCTGATCAAGGGGTCCATCTGCCCCGCACCTCTATAGTCACCCAACACATTTTTTGGGTGCCTTGATTGGGTCCAGCACCTTCTAAACTTACCTCTCCCAACTGTGCATGTACGGAAGGAGGTCCCTAGGACCACCCTTAAGACCTCCATTGGAAATTCACTCTCGTCAAGGCCAAGCCTCGACGCCCGTGTTTGTGCAGCAACACCCTCACATTATTCTCTCTTCTGATTCAGAACCAAGTTCTTCTTCTTCCCCCATCATGGCTCAGCCAGTTGAGGAAGAAAATAATCTGGAACACCAGCTCCAGCGACTCAATGACCTCTTCCAAAACTTCGTGCACCCACCACAGCGTCCTATGATGCGGGACCACTACAATCCTGCTGCGGTGGCCATTGAGCCTCGAGTCAGAATCCCGACTGGAGGACCTGATTCCGAACTAAAGCCCAACATGATTCATGCTATACCTAAATTCCATGGGCTTAATTCTGAAGATCCCTTCCAGCACATCAAACAGCTAAAGCATCTGGCCCACACTTTTGGATCAGATGCGCAAAATCGGGATATTCTTCTCATGAAGATGTTCTCCTTTTCTCTTATGGACAAGGCCGCCCATTGGTATCAAACTCAGACCCGGCCGATCAACACTTGGGAAAAACTTCAATCCGAATTTTTGAAAAAGTTTTTTCCCGTTGGTCGGACCAACGCCTTGCGCCATCAGATTACACACTTCACTCAACAATCAGGAGAACCTCTCCATGAGGCATGGGATCGTTTTCAGGATCTCATGAGAAAGTGCCCCCATCACGGAGTTCCTAAATGGGAACAAGTCCAATCTTTTTACCAGGGACTCCGTGAGGACATCCGCCTTTTCGTCAATGCAACTTGCGGAGGAAACATCATGGGTCAACATGAAGACACCGTATGGGAGATTCTCGAAAATATGTGCGAGAACTCCATCAACAATGACTCCATGGGATTATTCGACAGGACGAATACCCGCGCAGCGACGAATCTTAAGGGAGCACATGAGACGCAGGGCCTGTCCGCATCAGTCGACCTGGAATTAATGGCCAGTCGATTGGACAAGGTCTCAATCATTGAAAAGAAGGTGGATGAGCTGACTCAGCACTTGCAGCGAGCCACCTCTGCGCGTAACTCCTTTGCACAACCTCCTTCCACACAGGAGACTGTGCAAAACATCCTCCACCGATCCTCCCCTGGGATGGATCCATATCCATCCCCATCTGATTCTTGGACTGGAAGATCATCCGATCCTTTCTTCACCAGCCGGGGGAACTCCATTCCTCCTTTCCCTGATTCTCAGGAGGTTCCTCAGACCTGCGAGGACCTCAACGCCATCCAGAACGACCCATTCTCCAACACTTACAACCCTGGATGGCGAAACCATCCCAATTTTCAGTGGGCGGGAAATTCCCAAACCCAAAGACCACCTTTTCAGTCCCGCCCACAGCCCTCTCATCACTACCAGCCGCCTCAGCCTCGGCCCAACCCTACTTATCCATCAGGGCCAAATCAAGATCAAATGTCCTTAATCCTCCAAACTCTGGCTGACATTCAAAAATCGAATGCGGCTATTCAAAAATAGCACAAGGACGAGCTTACTGAAGTTAAAACTCAACTGGCCCAGTTGGCAAATTCTCGCCAACCAGGCACACTCCCTTCCCAACCTCTTCCTAACCCAAATAACGTGCCAACCCAGAAGCGCGTTATGAATCCAAATTTAGGCCACGCTCAATGGATTTATCAGGCCCCTACTACTCCATCTCCAGACGAGATGGAAGCCTCAACTTCTCGTGCGGGATTTCAGCAGCAGCCACCCCTCCTACCAAACCCAAACCAAAATCAGGCCGGATTAAATTCTGTAACAACACGTAGTGGTAAGACAACTCAAGACCCGCATTACCCAAACCACTCCCAGCCTGATAACCATGACCCTAGGATAGTTATCCAAGGTACCGCTGTTCCAGACCCACAACCTGGACCTATCCTAGAAGAACCAACCAAGATCCCGTTTCCCGAGGCCCTGACCAAGGGAAAGAAGACCACAAAACCCGTGGCCCCTGAGGAGGACCTGGTCAAGCTCTTTGAGCAGGTCCACATAAACATCCCCTTGATGGATGCAATCCGCCACGTACCAGCTTACGCACGATTTCTAAAGAATTTATGTACACCCCAGTGTAAGCCGCGAACCAAGGGAGGGAGCCCAATTGTTCTGTCAGAGCAAGCCAGCTCTGTAATCCTTAGTAGACTCCCACCCAAGGCAAAAGATCCTGGAACTCCCCTGATCTCCTGTAAGATAGGTGGTACCCAATTTGATAGAGCATTGTTAGACTTAGGTGCATCTATAAATCTGATACCCACATCCTTACTTGACCATCTAGAAGAATCTGAGCTGAAACCAACCGAGGTGACATTACAATTAGCAGATCGATCTATAAAGTCACCAAAAGGGATTCTCGAGGATGTTATCGTGAGAGTGCGGGATTTCTATTTTCCAGTGGACTTTATAGTCTTAGACATGGATGCACCTGAGAACCCTAGGGATACACCAATCATTCTAGGGAGACCTTTCTTGGCTACTGCTAGAGCCAACATCAGCTGTGAGGAGGGCCAAATAGAGCTTAAGTTTGGAGATCAAACACTTAAAATTGATATATTTAAGGCCCAACAAGGAATTAATTGCGGCGTCATCGAGCAAATTTGTGACATCAAGACTTTGGTTGATGAATCACACCTCCAGAATGACTTGAGTACGCCTCATCAACCACAGAAGGATCTTGACCCGCAAACAGAGGAGTCAAATCCAGATGTGAACAACCCAGTAACTCCCACCCTTGAACCTCACATCTATACTGAACCACCCGCTGCTGCTGAAAACCCCATCCTCGAACTGAAACCCCTTCCTGCTCACTTAAAATACGTCTTTTTGGGTTCTAATCAGACCCTTCCTGTGATCATCAATTCCAACCTCAGTCCTGAACAGGAATCCCGTCTGATTGTTGTCCTCCAGCAACATCGCAGAGCCATCGGATGGACTCTCGATGATTTGACTGGAATAAGTCCCTCTTATTGTACTCATCATATCTATTCAGAAGAGGGCACACGACCTTCTCGTGAAATGCAGAGACGCTTAAACCCCAATCTGCAGGAGGTCGTGAAAAAGGAGATCATCAAGTGGTTAGATGCCGGAATCATCTACCCGATCTCCGATAGTCGTTGGGTGAGCCCAATTCAGGTCGTGCCCAAGAAGGCAGGACTCACCACTATAACGACTGAGACCGGAGAAATCATTCCTACCCGATTAGCCAACTCGTGGAGAGTCTGTATAGATTACCGTCGACTCAATTCCTCCACGAAGAAGGATCATTTCCCACTACCCTTCATTGATCAAATTCTCGAAAAACTAGCGGGAAATAGGTTCTTCTGCTTTCTTGACGGGTACTCCGGTTATAACCAGGTGGCAATCCATCCTGAGGACCAAGAAAAGACCACGTTCACCTGCCCCTTTGGGACATACGCTTTCCGAAGGATGCCTTTCGGTCTTTGCAATGCACCCGCTACTTTTCAGCGATGCATGCTTGCCATATTCTCAGATATGGTAGGTGATTATCTGGAAGTCTTCATGGATGACTTTTCAGTTTTCGGAGCATCATTCGACGATTGCCTCCAACACTTGGTCCAGATACTCAGGAGGTGCATCGATGTGAATTTGGTTCTTTCCTGGGAAAAGAGCCATTTCATGGTGCCTGAGGGAATTGTCCTGGGACACTCAATTTCGGAGAAAGGTATCCAAGTGGATCGAGCTAAGGTTAATCTGATTTCTCACCTTCCTATGCCTAGCTCGATCAGGGACATCCGATCCTTTTTAGGGCATGTCGGTTTTTATCGACGATTTATCCCTGATTTTTCAAAAATCGCACGCCCCCTGACCACTCTTCTCTCCAAGGATGTTCCCTTCGAAATCTCCAAGGAATGCACTCAAGCATTTGAAATCTTGCGTGACCGAGTCACCCAAGCACCGATCCTACAGTCCCCTGATTGGTCTCAACCCTTTGAGATCATGTGTGATGCATCCGACTTCGCTGTAGGAGCGGTTTTGGGGCAGAAAAATGACAAGAAACCTGTGGTCATTTACTACGCCAGCAAAACACTCGATGAGGCTCAGCGTAACTATACAGTTACTGAGAAAGAGCTGCTAGCTGTAGTATTTGCCCTAGAGAAGTTCAGATCGTACCTTCTGGGTTCCCATGTCATCATATACTCGGATCACACGGCTGTGAGGCATCTCCTTGCAAAGAAGGACGCGAAACCTCGATTGATCCGATGGATCTTGCTGTTGCAAGAATTTGACCTTGAGATTCGCGATAAAGCGGGAAAACAAAACGTGGTAGCTGATCACTTGTCCCGTCTTCCTTCTGAAATAATTGACCCCTCCGAACCCATCACGGAGCATTTTCCCGATGAGCACCTGCTGACTATTGGTACTAGCCTTCCATGGTTCGCTAATATTGTAAATTACTTGGCATCTCATCAGACCCCGTCCGATTGGCCGAAGGCCAAGAAAGACAAATTACGCTCCGATGCCAAGTATTACATTTGGGAAGACCCGTACCTCTTCCGCATAGGTGCCGATCAGATCATCCGGAGATGTGTCCCGGAAGGGGAAGTCAACAACATCCTCTCTTTCTGCCATGACCAGGCATGCGGTGGCCATTTTGCCGGGCATAAAACCGCAGCAAAAGTCCTCCAGTGCGGCTTTTACTGGCCCACACTGTTCAAAGATGCACACAGTCATTGCAAGGCATGCAGTCGTTGCCAGACTTTGGGCAACATGAGCCATCGCGACATGATGCCTATGCAACCGATTCTAGTATGCGAAATCTTTGATGTTTGGGGGATTGATTTTATGGGCCCATTTCCTGTTTCGGATGGTTTCGAATACATTCTGTTGGCTGTGGACTACGTGTCCAAATGGATCGAAGCCATACCGACCCGAACCTGTGATCACAAAATCGTCCTCAAATTCATTCATCAACACATTTTCTCAAGGTTCGGGATTCCTCGTGCAATAATCTCTGATGGGGGGACCCATTTCACAAATGCTCAGTTTAGGTCACTGATGACCAAATACGGGGTGTCTCACCGAATCTCTACTCCTTACCACCCCCAAACTAATGGTCTAGCTGAGCTGTCTAATCGGGAGATCAAGAAAATCCTGCAAGTCACTGTTCGACCTGACAGGAAGGACTGGTCGTCCCGACTTCCGGAAGCATTGTGGGCCTATAGGACCGCCCACAAGACCCAATTGGGCATGTCTCCCTTTAGATTGGTGTACGGAAAGGCATGCCACCTTCCCGTCGAACTGGAGCATAAAGCCTATTGGGCAGTACGGAACTGTAATTTGGATCTTTCTAAGGATGGGACCCACAGAAAACTCCAAATCAGCGAGATCGATGAATTACGCATAGACGCGTACGAGAACTCGCAAATCTACAAGGAGCGGGTTAAAGCCTTCCACGACAAACACATCTCGAGAAAGATCTTTCATCCTGGTCAAAAGGTCCTACTCTTTGATGCCCGACTCAAACTCTTCCCAGGAAAACTGAGATCTAAGTGGGTCGGACCATATTTGGTCCGACAGGTTTTTGGAAATGGAGCAATCGAAATCAGTCCACTCAGCCACGATTCTGAACCTTTCATCGTGAACGGTCAGAGACTCAAGCCGTTCATTGATGTAACTTCTACTGATTTGGCTGAGGCATCTTATATCCTCCTTTCCCCTTGAGCTTATTGCGCCCAGCCGATGGCGTAAAACTCAGCGCTTAACGGGAGGCAGCCCGTCATTCTCTTTGAAAACCTGAAACTTGTTCTGACACCTTTCAGCACTCGAAGTTCACCCTTATAGACAGCCGACCCCAACTCAGATGTTCGCATCTGAGATTTGAAATCGTCCGCAAAAATTCAACCCGACCCATCCACTCACCCAAATTTCTGTCTTAAGGAATGAACTAAGACCCCCTAGGTTACAATGAGGACATTGCAAATCTTAGGCATGGGGGGGTATGAAAGTACAAAAACTCGCTCGTAAGAAAAGGTTTCAAACAAAAAAATTCACATATGCCAAAAACACCATAAAAATTAAAAAAAAAATTTCGAAAAAGAACAAGAGGAAAAGAGGAGAAGGAAATTTTGCGAAGGAGAAAAGAAACAAAAGGAAAAAGGAGCACAAAATTATGAGAAAAAGTGATAGTCATTAGTAAGGAACTAAGGAATTAACCTAAGTTCTAGACCTCATTCAAGAAAAGTGCACAATAAGATTAGTAAAGAATGCAAACCTTAGGCATTCTTGAATAGACTCTTAGTACCCATTAAGATCTGGACACTCCTCAAGAGGTTGAGGAAAATGAAAAGCTGAAGTATTAGGTCTAAGGCTTAGGGAGTATTCGGCCTCGTTAACTAATTTTTGGTTTACGGGACTCAGTAACCTAAGCACCCTAATCTCACACACAGCCTGGTTCAGTAAGCGTAAAAATCAGAATCACGCAGAAGCGTCGCAAAAATCTGAAAAGAACACCTAGAATAGGAGCGGCCGATCAACACAAGTTGATTTGGACGAGTTCCCAGCGCAGAGAGGCGGGGAAATCCCCTCGAAGATGCGTAACAAAATATCATCTCCTCGGTGCTTGTCTCTTAGGATATTTACATATCCTACTGGGGGCATGTAAGCACTCTGCTGGTTCAGATTCCATGGATGGCATTATCTCGAAGTGTCAATTGCCAGGGTCTGGATTCGGCCACGGAATACCATGGATGGGATTATCTCGAAATCTCAATAGCCAGGGTTCCGGGGGTTGCCATGGGCGGTGCTATCTCGAAGCATCGATCGCCAGGAACCCTTGAGGATTGATGATGGGAGCAAGGAATCTGATACAGACCGTGTTGAAAAGCCAATCCTAGGCTAGAACTAAAAAGAAAAAGAGAGAGAAAACTCTCCAAACAGAAAAACTTTCTATCTCTCTCTTACAAAACGCACTGCGAACTGAGCCAGGGCTAAAATCATTTCAAGCACGGGTGCTTTAACCACGAAGTCCAATAAACCTTAGGTTAGTTCTTGTGGGCCTTAAAAACCTTTGCTAAAAGACTGAGGCTAAGGCTAGACAGATTTGGATCTTGATTGGTACTAGAGTACCTTTTAGGCCTATGGTCAGCATTCTAACCTAATCTATGCTCAAATAAAAAAGGCACTTATCTAAAACTATTAAAAACTTCATGGTCTAGAACAAGGGTTGAAACCTTAAGTTCTTGCTAAGGGACTAGCAAACGCTAGGCATGGGGGTATGATGAGAACCTCATCATGAGCCATAACTAGCTCATTTTGACCTAATACAAAGGATAAAAGCTCCTACATATCTCAAGGAAAGGCTTAACTCAGAGAATTCTGAGTTTGAGAAGAAAACAAGTCATAAGGGGTAAAAGTGCAATTTTACCAGTATAATCTGCATACAGGGTAATTCAGGGCCCAAACATAGGTCAAAGCAGCTTAATAAGAATAAAAGTGGGATGAGATGATCTAGCAAGGGCTACAGCACTTCCAAGAAACCAAATGATAATCTGTAACCCTAAAACAACCCACTTCAATTCACAAGGTTCGAGGCAAAGTAAAAATAGAATAAACCCTCTAAAATTCATAGAAAAATAATCTCTAGGGTTTAGAACCTTCAATTTGGCCTTTAGAACCCATTTTGACCTACATTGAAAACCATGCCCAATTAATAAATTAATTTGGGTTTTTGCGCAAATTGACCGATCAAACAAGGTTTAATATGAAAATGAAATTCACCATCAGATTCCTTAGGTCCTAATTAGTCATGTATAAAAACTTGAGCCTAAGAAGAAACCTCCTTGACCGACTTTACACTTTGGTCCTCATATATTTATTCTTTGGCCCTCAACTTTTGAACCCTCGCATTTTGGCCCCTAACTCTCCTTCGTTCTTTGCAATCAGGTCCCTCCTGCAAAACCTGCCAGCACCATGCTCCGGCGACCTTGCGCGGAGCATGGCGCCGCGCAGGGTGAGCTGGGGGACCTGGCAAGTAAACCGGGGGTGCCCTGCGTCGTCAGCCGTCGCAGGGATACCCCCCTGGTCGTTGTAACCCACCATACCGGCCGTGCGAACGCACGGACGGTATGGGTTCTTGTTTCCGACCATCCTCCGGCGAGGGAGACACGTCGTCTCCCTCCGCCTTCCTCCCTGTTTGATCCCTATAAATACCCCCCGTTGCTCCACCGACCAGGGCAGCCTGGATCTGACGGAGAAAATCCCCAACTTTCTTCTCTTCTTCCTCCGGCAGACGCTCACCAGCTCCGGCGATTTCCTCCCCCTCCACCTCTTCGCTCTGCCGCAATACCAGCAGCAGAGACTTCCTCCCCCGCTCTTCCCGCGCCACGCCGTACCCAGCTGGCGCCTCTCCGGCTCTCTACTCGCCGCCGCCCCTTTCCCTGAGCATCGTCTTCTCCGGCAACAGTCGATATGACTGTCGCCCTGTTCCTCCCCCTTCGTCCCTGCAAGTAAGCTAGAGCTACTCCCCTTCTCCTCCTCTTTCTTTCCCCACTTTCAATTTATTCAATTAAGCCCTCTACCGACCCTGACCACCTTCACCCTCTTCGCCTCCGACCACCCTCCGGCGAGCCGCTCCCATCACCTCAGCAACCCACACGGCTCGCCGACCCTCACCGAACCTCCGCCTCATCACACTGAGCACCCCCCACCCCTCCACTGCCACTCCACACCTCCGTAACACTCCCCCGAACAAACCCATTCCTCCGGTTGCAGTCCGACCCAGGGCTGCCGCCAGACACCACCTTACGGCCTGCCGCGCAGCTCCTCACCTTCGCCGTGCCACGGCGAAGGTTCCCCAGTGGTTTGATCAGGCTGAGAGGCCATATTCGTGTCCGACAGGTTTTGAGGTTCGACCGCCATTAACGCACATTGAAGCAGCTTCTCCCGCGCTCCAGGCTTGAGGACTCCAGGTCTCCAGCTGCTGCGGAGTACGGGGAGTCTTGCGAAGGCAGCCAGCCAGCAACCTATGCAAATAGAAGCCGCAGCTGCAGAAGCCAGGCCGCGGTCTCCCAGCAGGCGCACGCGAGGAACGGTCTGCGTTTAGTCCCACATCGGTAAGCCTCACACCCGTTCCACTATTTAAATTGATTTCGTGCACTAGCCTTACTGCCTCAGTACACGGGGTGAGGTCCCCTTACACCCGCCCGGTTACCCGGTCTCGTCCGCACTCACGCCCCGCGGACCTGACCCAACCCGACTTAGACTGACCTGCACTCCTCGCCCACCACGCACGCCGGTGGGCCTGGACCCGGGCGTGACCCGAACCCGATTACCCAGTAGCTCTGGGAGAGCTTTCCCAAGAGTGGTTTCAGAGAGAAAGAGAGACGCGGGGGGAGGGGGGTAGAGTAGGTTTTGCCTCTGACGAAAAACTCTGATGTGTGCAGGCACAGGCGAAGAAGAAGACCCGCGGAAGAAGAAGGAGCTGCACTGTAGCAAATGCATAGTTAAGTCGTCTAAGCACCGGGTCAGACGACGGAAGGTCAGCAGCCAGAGCAGGAAAGAAGGCAGGCTGAAGAAGAAAGAAGAGGAAGGAGAAAGAAAGAAAAGAAGAGCAACGGCCAAAGCAGAAGAAGAAGAAAGGAAGACTTAGTAGCTGAAGGCAGAAGCTCTGCAGCCATAAAGAAGAAAAGGGAAAAGAGAAAGGGTCACCACAATTGCAGAAAAAGAAGAAGAGAGGTCAAGGCAGAAACCAAGGAAGAGATCTGAAGAGGAGCATCACCTCTGCAGAACGAAGAAGAAGAAGAAGGAGCTCTGAAGAAAGAAGAACATCACCAAAGCAGGAACAGCAGGAAGAAGAAGAAGAGCGTCACCATTGCAGAAGAAGAACATCACCTCTGCAGAACAGAGAGAAAGAAGAGCATCCCCTCTGTAGAACAAAGAGAAAACAACAAATTCTTTCCCTCTCTCTTTCTTTTTGTAAAAGAAACATGTATATCTCTAGAATACAACTTGCTCCCTGAGTTCGACCTCGGGAACTCTTTTATTTTCCGAGTAAAAAAATTATTTATTCGAAATGTTGGTAGTAACCGGCTATACTACAATGTTATAACAAACTAAAACCCGGTTGAAACAACCAGATTTCAGCGGGCGCCTGGTGGTGTGCCTGAAGGCGATGGAGGCTGAGGCGCACGCCTGCTGGCGCGCAAGGTGGACGCTAGTGCGGTGCCTACGGTGCTTGGCAAGGTCGCAGGTGAGCGGAGTGGCTATGTAGCGCCTGCAGGTGTTGGCCTAGCAGTGGTGAAGGCACGGCTGGAGGATGAAGCCGGGCGGACGCCTGCAAGCATGAAGGCGTGCAGTGCCTGCAGGTGCAGCTGGAGGTGGGCGCAGGACGGTGTATGCCTACAGGAAGGGGGCACTGTGGTGTGCGCAGCCTGGCAAGGGCGTGCAAGGTGGAGTGGCGCGATTGCGTGAGCGCCTGCAGGCAATGGGCGTGAGGCAGACTGGTGCCTTGATTGGAGAGGTGGCTGGAGATGGGCGCTGGAAGGGAGGATGCGGTGATGGCACTGGAAGGGAGGATGGGGTGCACAGTGCACGCGGGGAAGCAGTTCCCCGTAGGGGGAAGATGCAGATGCACCTCTCCTTTCTCCGCCTCCTCTTTAACTCCTCTCTCCCCACGTGCTTGAGTTAAAGGATTTTCCAAATCCCTTTGCTATTTTTGGCCGGCAGGCGTTGAGCGGAGAGATGTTGTCGGTTGTTGGGAAAATTTACTCCCCAACCCTTGTTCTTTCTAAATATCATTCCTGCACATAAAAACAACAAAATCATGACATATTAAGTTATAGAATGTTATAAACTTAAATCATGATGCATACAAATATTCTATAACTTAATGTAGTTATTAACAAACATAAAAGGTATGATTAAAATTACTTAGGCATAATATTAGTCCATTAAAATGAACTCATCAATTAACCTAAATCGAGCCTAACCATCTTTTTACAAAAATTTTTAACCTAGCCTACTTAATTTTATCCTGGTCACTTTTAAGCCCAGGGTCGATCTCGAGGAAGCGGGGATTAAAGGTGAGGAAGTTTCTACACCTTACCTAAAACGTATCTCTTCCGTGCATTTATTATGTTTTTGGTTTTTTTCTATTTAAGATTTTTTTACTGATAATTTTGTCCTTGAGGTACACCCTCAAAATCAGGTCCTTGGCTTCGAGCCAAATTGTTCTTGGCTTTGAGCCAACTCAAGGCTCCAAAAACTGCGTGCTGCTCCGTTCCCGTTCTTCTACTTCGTCCTCCTTCGTCCTGCTTCGTTCTCCTTCGTCCAGGCGTCATCCCGTACGGCTCGTCCTCCAAGCAACTGTCGAGGAGGATTTCTCTCTCCCTATTCTTTTTACTGCTTTCTAGTATAGAGTTACTGCTTTCTAGATTAATCCACTCGTCCTCCAAGCGACCATCAAGGAGGACATTTCTCCCTCCATTCTTTTAATGCTTTCTAGAGTAAATTTATCGCTTTCTAGTGTAATTGTTTTATGCCTTTTAATTGTAATGAACAGTCTCTTCTATGATAAATTCTTTGTTTATTCTACATCTCATTTTGATTTCCATGTGTAATACTCTCTCTCTCTCTCTTACCCTCTCTCTCTCTTTTATTAATTGTAAATAATTAGATAGTTTAAATTGAATTACTTCGTGACAAATAAAAAGAAATGCGAAGTTTTTAAATCAAATGTCCGCCTCCCTGTGTTCGACCCGGAATTCTTTTCGGTATAAATTTTATTTGTTGAACACGAATTCTTCGCTTTCGAACTACGACAAGTTTTCCAAAATCGAACACCTAAGCGTAGCGTTCGCAAAACCGTTCAACAGTGTGAAAGGGAGCCAAAGCACTTCAATTCAAGTGCTCCCAATCACCAAAATGTTGTTCCACACACAAGGCACAGCCACAGGATAATGTAAAGAGAAAAGCAAAATGTTGGGGTTGAAATATTCGAGATCAAATCTAAGGCACATGAAAGGTTGTGGTGGGGTTGGAACTAACTCAATTCCAAGTTTCCCCATAAAAAATGTGATCCCGAATTGCGGATAAATGAGGCAAAGAGGGATAGCAATCAATCTATTTAATTTTTCCTCAAAGAATACTTCACACGACGAAAGATTCAGGAATCAAGATTCTTGGATCTTCGCTATGCAAAGTTTGGCAGGAAATCCTGGGGCGGTGGGGGTGATAGCAGACAATCAAACAAGTGATTTTTAATCCACTTGCCCCAAGAAATCCCAAGAAATGTTTTTAGTTTTTTTTTTATATTGAGGTGACAAGTTTAACTAAGTTGCTAAGAGAGAGACCTACCTTTTCAGCAACGTGGGCAAAGCTCCAATACGGCGCTGGAAACTTCACGCTCTTGTTCCCACCTTAGATCTACCCATGTCTCCGACTTCCTTTGCTTGCCTCCTCCTTACAACTGGTTTACCTGCACACCAGCAAACAAAAACACCCATGATGTTATAGAATGGAGTAGAGAAGAGAAAATTAAAGGAATGGAGTAGAAACTTACTTCAATGCGTACCTCCCCGGCAACGGCGCCAGAAAAAGGTGTGTTATGACTTGAACAAGTTATGTTAATATGGTGAAATTATCGTTGAAGTGAGTATAGTGGTTAACCTAAATCGAGCCTAACCATCTTTTTACAAAAATTTTTAACCTAGCCTACTTAATTTTATCTTGGTCACTTTTAGGCCCAGGGTCGATCTCAGGGAGGCGGGGATTAAAGGTGGAGAAGTTTCTACGCTTAACCTAAAGCGTATCTCTTCCGTGCATTTATTATGTTTTTCATTTTTTTCTATTTAAGATTTTTTTGCTGATAATTTTGTCCTTGAGGTACACCCTCAAAATCAGGTCCTTGTTCTTAGCTTTGAGCCAACTTAGGGTTCCAAAAACTGGTCTTGCTGATCACAAGACCGAGTACCTGTAAGACAAGGATTATCTTTTCTCTTTTACCTTTTTTTTATCTTTTTAATAATAGGAAACAAAAGAGAAATAAAAACAAGATAGGTTGCTTGTAGAGAAATAAATATAGTCTATATATATATATAGATATATATATTATATATATGGGTAGGGGTGGAAGTGGAAATGGCGTGTAGCACAGTGTCGAGTTGGTCCACGTCTAGAATGATGCAACCAACAAGACGAAGTGTCACGTAGAGTGTAGGATGGATGTGTGGGAGTGTGTGCAGAGGCGCTTTCTTTACGTGGGTATCGGGGAATATCAGCAACTAGTGCTGATATTCCCGCGATATAACGCGTGGTGCAGTGACTAGTGCGTAGGGATATAGGTAGGTATGTGTATGTAAATATATATATATATGTATATATGTATGTATATATATATGTGTGTATATATAGATAGGGTTGTAACTATATAGGTGTATATGTAGTTATGTATATATATATATATATGTAAATATATATATAGGTATATATATATATATATTTATAACTAGATATATATGTATATATATTTAACTATATAGATATATATATATGCATATATGTATATAGATATATTTGTATAAGTATCTATGTATATAGATATATATATATGTAGTAATATATGTATGTGTATATGTATATATATATATATATATATATGTATATGTATTTATATCTATAGATATATATGTATATATGTATGTATATATGTATATATGTATAAATATATATATGTATGTATGTATGTATATATACTTATATATAGTTGTATAGGTATTAATAAGTATATATATATATATGTATGTATGTATGTATATGTAAATAAGTATGTATAGGTGTGTACAAGTGAGTGTGTGAGTGTACAAGTGCGTGTGTGTACGAGTGCGGTGTGTGTATGAGTGAGGAGTGCATGCTGGAGAAATGTGAGAGCGAGCGGTTGAGTTAAGTCGTCTGGAGGGTGAGAGTGTCGCCTAGATGCGTGGACACGTGCAGGCACACATGGCTGCACACGGGCACTGGAGCAGGCACACGTGCTGCCTTCGTGCGCGGGCGGGAGCGGGAGTGTGGGAGAGAGAGCAACGTAGTGCACTGCATAGCGCAGAGTACTGCGCTGCAGGCTGGAACCTGAGCAGGCGCAGACGGGAGCAGGCGTATGCGGACACGGGCGCAGGCGTGCGTGTGTGACTGGCTGAAGGCGGTCGCGACGAGGAGAGAGAGAGTGCGGTGACCGAATAAGTGAGAAACAACCCGGTCATTGCATTGTAGCTATAGCGTCGCGCTGAGAGGCATGAACAATAGCTATAGTGCCGCGCGAAGTGAGCAACCAGTTGCGGCCGGTTCCGCATGCGCAGGCACGTTGGAAGGCGTCAGCGTGTGTGGAAAGAGCTTGCGGACGATCTACAGGGGCATGCGCAACGGCTGCTGCTGCTGCTTGTGGTCGCTGCTGCTACTGCCCCGGAGCTTGGAGCTTCGACAATGATGGCGAGAGCCTCCAGCAAAGAAAACAGAGGGTGAAACCACCACTCCCACCTGCTCACGAAGGAGCTGGGCGATGGTGGAACTCACAGTGGTGGTCGTGGAACCACTGTGAGCTTGCACCTGCCCGCAGTGTGTCTCTTCAGTGCGAAGAGAGACTGCGTATGGAGAGGGAGAGGGGAGGACGATGGCCTGGAGGAAGGGTGTCTGTGGTGGTGTGTGTTCCAGGCTCCCCTTTGCGCAAGGGAGAGGGCAGGGCCTTTTAAAGAAGGAGACGCATGCCACCGCCATGTTGCTGGCAGAGGAAGTCCAGCCATGCAGTTGGCAGAGGAATGGCGTGAAGATGAGCATGCCCATGCCCTGAGCCGCATGAAGAAGAAATTCAAAGTCAAAATAAAAAAATAAGGATGGTCAATTTGCAATGCAACCCTTGATGAAGACGTTAATTACATGGCTAATTATTTGCATTATCCTCCCCTCTCAAATAAATGCATGCAAGTGTCTTTTTTTACAAATGCAACTATAGCTACCTAATATGCAATAACAGTGCTAGGAAATAATACAAGATGGCATATTTATTGGTATATTTTTGCTGTGCAATCAGTTCCAAAAGCCAAATTGAAGGTTCTAAACCCTAGGGGATATTTTTCAATGAATTTTAGAGGGTTTACTTGATTTTATCCTGACTGGAACCTTGTGAAATTAAGTAGGTTTGTTTTAGGGTTACAGAATGTCATTTAATTCTTAAATTTCACAATAACTCTTTTCTGACTGAACCATCCCATTATTCCGCTTATTAAGCCCAATTGACCTATTTTAGCCCATGGAAAATCCCGTTGATGAACTGCACTGGTAAACTTGCAGTTTTACCCTTTGTTTCATGTTCTCTTCCCAGATTTGTGATCCCTTGAATTAGGCCTTTTTCTTGGTTATGTAGGAGCTTTTATTCTCTTTTTTAGGTCGAAAAGAGCTCGTTAGGGCTCATGATGAGGTTCTCATCATACCCCCATTGCCTAGCTTTTGCTAGTCCCTTAGCAAAATTTTAAGGTTTTAACTTCTGTTCTAGACCATGAATTTCTTTCACCAGTTATGATAGGTGCTTTTTCTTCTTTTTCTTCTGTGGTTAGGTCAGAATGCCGACAGTAGGCCTAAAGGTTCTCTAGTACCAACCAAGATCCGGACCTGACCAGCTTTAGCCTCGATCCTCCGCGAAGGTTTTTAAGTCCCGCAGGAACTATCCTAAGGTTCATTGGACTCCGTGGTTAAAGCACCCATGCTTGAGACATATTTAGTCTTGATTCAGTTTGTAGTGCATTTTTGCAAGAGAGAGACAGGGGATTTATTTGTTTGGAGAGTTTTCTCTCTCTTTTCTTTTTATTTCTAGCTTCATATTGACTTCTCAACACGGTCTGTATCGGATTCCTTGTCCTCATCATCAATCCTCAAAGGTCACTGGCAATCGATGCTTTGTGATAGCACCGCCCATGGTAACCCCCAGAACCCTGATTTTTGAGATTTTGAGATAATCCCGGCCATGGCGTTCCGTGGCCGAATCTAGACCCTGGTAATCGACATTTCATGATAATGTCACCCATGGTATCCGAACCAGCAGAGTGCTTACATGCCCCCAGTAGGATATGTAAATATCCTAAGAGACAAGCACCGAGGAGACGATATGTTGTTACGCATCTTCGAGGGGAATTTCCCGCCTCTCCGCGCCGGGAACTCGTCCAAATCAACTTGTGTTGATCGGCCGCTCCTAATCCAACATTTTCAGAACATTAAAATGCTTTTGCGTGATTTTGATTGTTATGCGCACTGAACCAGACTGTGTGTGGATTGGGGTGCTTAGGTTACCGAGTCCCTTAAATCGAAGGTCAGTTAATGTGGCCGAATACTCCCTAAGCCTTAAACCTATTACTTAAGCTTTGCATTTTCCCCAACCTCTTGAGGATTATCCAGATCTTAGCGGGTACTAAGAGTCTAGCCAAAAAGGCCTAAGGTCAGCATTCCTACTAATCTCTTTTTGTGTCTCTTTATCACTTTACTTTTCTTGATGTGGTCTAGAACTTCGGTTAATCCCTTAATTTCTTACTAATGATTATCTCTTTCTTTTTCATTTTGTGCTCCTTTTTTGGCATTTTGCTCTTTTTCCTCATGTTTTGTATAGCCCAAAAATTTTCTCTCCTCTTTTTTTTTTTATGATATGTGATTTTTTTGTTGAAACCTTTTCTTGATATGAGTTTTCATACATTTTTGCACTTTTCATACCCCCCATGCCTGTGATTTGCAATGTCCCCATTATAAATTAGGCAGGTTCGAATTCAGCTTAGTTCATTCATTGGGACAGGTGTTTGGTGAGCAAACAGGTCGAGGTGACTGTTGCAGACGATTTCTAGACTCGGGTATGGGTACCTGAGGTGGAGTCGACTGTGTTAATGGATGAACCCTAAAGTGAAATATGAATTTAGCATAAAAATGTAGGAAAGGTTTTAGGTTTTTTATAGAATGACGGGTTGCCTCCCGTTAAGCGCTGAGTTTTCACCATCGGCTGGGTGCAATGAGCTCAGGGAGAATGGAGAATAAAGGATGACTCAGCCAAATCTGTACTGGTCATGTCAATGAACGGTTTGAGTCTCTGATCGTTCACGATGAAGGGTTCAGAATCGTGGCTGAGTGGACTGATCTCAACGGCTCCATTTCCAAAGATTCGTCGAACTAAGTATGGTCCGATCCACTTAGATCATAGCTTTCCAGGGAATAGTTTGAGTCGGGCATCAAAAAGTTGGACCTTTTGACCAGAGTGAAAGATCTTTTTAGATATGTACCTGTCGTAAAAGGCTTTAACCCACTCTTTGTAGATTCGCGAGTTTTCATACGCGTCGTGGCGTAATTCATCAATCTCGCTCATCTGAAACTTTCTATGGGTTCCAGCCTTAGAAAGATCTAAGTTGCAGTTTCGTACTGCCCAATAGGCTTTATGCTCTAATTCGATAGGGAGGTGACACACCTTCCCGTACACCAGTTTGAAAGGAGACATACCTAATTAGGTCTTGTGGGCGGTCCTATAGGCCCACAAAGCTTCTAGAAGCTGGGATGACCAATCCTTCTTATCAGATCGAGTAGTAACCTGGAGGATTTTCTTGATCTCTCGATTTGATAACTCAGTTATACCATTAGTTTGGGGGTGGTAAGGAGTAGAGATTTGATGTGACACCCCGTATTTGGTCATCAGTAACCTGAACTGAGCGTTTGTGAAATGGATCCCTCCATCAGAAATAATCGCACGTGGAATCCCGAACTGTGAGAAGATATTTTGGTGAATGAACTTGATAACAACTTTGTGATCATTGGTTCGAGTCGGAATGGCTTCGATCCATTTGGACACATAGTCAACAGCGAGTAAAATGTATTCAAAGTTGTCTGAGATAGGGAAGGTCCCATAAAATCAATCCCCCATATGTCAAAAATATCGCATACCAGAATCGGCTATAAAGGCATCATGTCTCGATGGCTCATGTTGCCCAAGGTCTGGCAACGGTTACAAGCCTTACAGTGATTGTATGCATCCTTAAAAATTGTGGGCCAGTAAAAGCCACACTGGAGGACTTTTGATGCGATTTTGTGTCCTGAAGAATGTCCACCGCATGCCTAGTCATGGTAAAAAGAGAGTATGTCTTTGATTTCTACTTCCGTGACACACCGTCAGATAATTTGATCATCACCAATGTGGAATAAATACGGGTCTTCCCAAAAGTAATACTTGGCATCGGAACGCAATTTGTCCTTCTTGGCCTTCGGCCAATCAAACGGGATCTAATGTGATGCCAAGTAGTTTACTATGTCAGCAAACCAAGGAAGCCCTGTATCAATAGCCAGGAGGTGCTCATTAGGAAAATGTTCCGTGATGGGTCCAGAAGGGTTTCTCAGAAGGAAGGCAGGACAAGTGATCAACTACCACATTCTGTCTTCCCACTCTGTCACAAATTTCGAGGTCAAATTCTTGCAACAGCAAGATCCATCGGATTAATCAAGGTTTCGTGTCCTTTGTAAGGAGATGCCTCACACCTGTGTGATCCGAGTAAATAATAACATGGGAACCCAGGAGGTAAGATCTGAATTTTTCAAGGGCAAGTACTACGGCTAGCAGCTCTTTCTCAGTAGCCGTGTAGTTACACTGAGCCTCGTCAAGTGTTTTGCTAACGTAGTAAATGACCACGGGTTTCCCGTCAATTTTCTGCCCCAAAACTACTCCTACAGCGAAGTCAGATGCATCGCACATAATCTCAAAGGGTTGAGACCAATTAGGGGACTATAGGATCGAGGCTTGGGTAACTCGGTCACGAAGGATCTCAAACGCTTGAGTGCATTCCATTGAGATATTGAAAGGTACATCCTTGGAGAGAAGAGTGATCAGGGGGCGCGTGATTTTTGAAAAATCAGGGATAAATCAACCGTAAAAATCGACGTGCCCCAGAAAAGATCGGATGTCCTTGATCAAGCTGGGCATAGGGAGTTTGGAAATCAAGTTAACCTTGGCTTGATTGACTTGGATGCCTTTCTACGAAATCAGATGTCCCAGGACGATTCCCTCAGGCACCATGAAGTGGCTCTTTTCTCAGGAAAGAACCAGATTCACGTCAATGCATCGCCTGAGTATTTGGACCAAGTGTTGGAGGCAATTGTCAAATGATGCTCCAAATACTGAAAAGTCATCCATGAATACTTCCAGATAATCACCTACCATATCAGAGAATATGGCAAGCATGCACCGTTGAAAAGTCGCGGGTGCATTGTAGAGACCAAAAGGCATTCTTCGAAACGCATACGTCTCGAAGGGGCAAGTGAATGTGGTCTTTTCTTGGTCCTCTGGATGGATTGCCACTCGGTTATAACCGGAGTACCCATCAAGAAAGCAGAAGAACCTATTTCCCGCTAGTTTTTCGAGGATCTGATCAATAAACGGAAGTGGGAAATGGTCCTTCATGGAGGAATTGAGTCTTCTGTAATCAATGCAAACTCTCCACGAGTTAGCTATACAGGTCAGTATGATCTCTCCGGTTTCAATCATGATAGTGGTGAGCCCTACCTTCTTAGGCACAACTTGGATTGGACTCACCCATCGACTATCGGAGAACGGGTAGATGATCCCTACATCTAACAACTAAATGATCTCCTTTTTCATGACCTCCTGCAGATTAAGGTTCAGACGTCTCTGCATCTCTCGCGAAGGTCGTGCGCCTCTTCGGAGTAGATATGGTGTGTGTAATAAAAGGGGCTTATGCCAGTCAAGTCATCGAGAGTCCATCCAATGGCTCTACAATGTTGCTGGAGAACAGTAATAAGACGGGATTCCTGGTCAGGTGTGAGTCTGGAGTTTATAATCACAGGAAACGTCTGGTTGGAACCCAAAAAGACATATTTCAAATGATCGAGAAGGGGCTTGAGTTCCAGGACGGGATTATTAGCAACAGCGGGTGGTTCAAGGTGTGTGTCAGGAACAAGGGTAGGAGTTATGGGTGTATCTTGATCAGGTTCAGACTCCTCTAATTGCGGGTTTTGATCTTCTTGTGGTTGATCGGGGATAATAAGGTTGTCCTCGATATGCGGTTCGTCAACCATGGCTTTGATATCACATATTTGTTCTATAACACCATAATTAATCCCTTGTTGGGCCTTAAAGATGTCAATCTTTAGAGTTTGGTTCCCAAATTTCAATTCTATTTGGCCCTCCTCACAGCTTATGTTGGCCCTAGTAGTAGCCAGAAAAGGTCTCCCTAGTATAATCAGTGTATCCCTTGGGTTCTCAGGTGCATCCATATCTAGAACTATGAAATCCACTGGGAAGTAGAAATCTCGTACCCTAACAATGACATCCTCGAGTATTCCTTTAGGTGACTTAATGGATCGATCGGCTAACTGCAATGTCACCTCAGTCGGTTTAAGCTCGGACTCTTTAAGGTGGTTAAGGAGGGATGTAGGTATTAGGTTTATGGATGCACCTAGGTCTAACAAGGCTCTGTCGAATTGGGTTTCACCAATTTTACATGAAATCAGCGGAGTGCCTAGGTCTTTAGCTTTGGGTAGGAGTTTACTTAAGATTACAGAGCTGGCTTGCTCTGACAGTATGATTGGACTCCTACTTTTGGTTCGCGACTTACGCTTGGGTGTACAAATGTCTTTTAGAAATCGTGCGTAAGCTGGTAAGTGGCAGATTGCATCCATCAAAGCGATGCTTATCTGGACCTATTCAAAGAGCTTGACTAGGTCCTCCTCAGGAGACACGGGTTTGGTTATCCTTTTTCCCTTAGTCAAGGCCTCGGGAAATGGAACCTTGGTTGGTTCCTCTAGAATAGGTCCAGGTTCTTGATCTTGGTTAGGGACATCCTGGATAACTATCCTAAGGGTTGGATCACTACCAGGCTTGGAGTGATTTGGATAAGGTGGGTCTTGGGTTGCTTTACCACTAGGGGTTTTACGGAGTTTAATCCTGCCTGGTTCTGGTTTGGGGTTGGTAAAATGGGTGGCTGCTGTTGAAATCCTACATAAGATGTCGAAGCTTCCATCCCGTCAGGTGATGGAATAGAAGGGGCCTGATAAATCATATGTGCGTGGCCTGGATTCATAACGCGCCTCTGGGTCGGTACGTTATTTGGGTTCGGCAGAGGTTGCGAAGGAAGAGTGTCCGGTTGGTGGGAATTTGCGATCTGGGGGAGTTGGTTGCGAACCTCTGTGATCTCGTCCTTGTGTTGTTTTTGCATTGTCACATTTGTTTTCTGAATGTCAGCAGTGTTTGAAGGATAAGAGACATTTGATCTTGGTTTGGCCCAGATTGATAGGGGGTTGGGTCGAGGATGAGGCGGCTGATATGGACTAGGGGCTTGTGGACGGGGTTGATAAGGTAGTCTTTGATTCTGAGAATTTCCCGCCCACTGGAAAATGGGGTGATTGCTCCATCCAGGGTTGTAGGTGTTGGAAAATGGGTCATTCTGGATGGCGTTGAGGTCCTCGCAGGTCTAAGGAGCCTCAGGAAAGTCAGAGTATGGGGGTTTAGAGTTCCCCCGATTAGAATAGAGCGGATCGGAGGTCCCTTCGATCCTGGAGTCAGACGGGGGTGGATACAGATCCATTCCCTGAGAAGATCGGTGATAGATGTTTTGCACAGTTTCCCTCGCGAGAGGTGGCTGTGTGAAAGAGTTCTGCGCAGACGTGGCTCGCTGCAGATGCCGAGTCAGCTCGTCCACCTTCTTTTCTATGATAGAGACCTTGTCCAACCGACTGGCTATCAACTCCAAGTCGACGGATGCGGACAGGCCCTGCGTCTCATGTGCTCTCCTAAGATTCGTCGATGTGCAGGCATTCGTCCGATCGAATAAGCCCATGGAGTCATTATTGATAGAGTTCTCGCACATATTCTCGAGAATCTCGCACACCGTGTCCTCATGCTGACCCATGATGTTTCCTCCGTAGGTTGCATTGACTAATAATCGAATGTATTCATGGAGTCCCCCATAAAAAGACTGAACTTGTTCCCATTCAGGAACTCCGTGATGGGGGCACTTTCGCATGAGATCCAAGAATCGATCCCATGCCTCATGAAGAGGTTCTCCCATTTGTTGGGTGAAATGAGTGATCTGATGGCGCAAGTCATTTGTACAACCAACGGGAAAGAACTTCTTCAAAAACTATGACTGAAGTTCATCCCATGTGTTGATCGGAAGAGTCTAAGTTTGATACCAATGAGCAGCCTTGTCCATGAGGGAGAAAGAAAACATCTTCATGAGCAGAATATCCTAATTTTGTGCTTCTGACCTGAAGGTCTGGGCCAGATGCTTGAGCTATTTAATGTGCTGGAATGGATCCTCGGAGTTAAGCCCATAGAATTTTGGTATGACATGAATCATGTTGGGCTTGAGTTTGGAATCAGGACCTCCAGCCAGGATTCAGACTCAAGGCTTGATTGCCACCGCAGCGGGATTATAGTGATCTCGCATCATGGGACGCTGCGGTGGGTTCATAAAGTTTTGGAAGAGATCATTTAGGCGCTAAAGCTGGTGCTCAAGGTTGTTTTCTTCTTCAACAGGTTGTGCCATGATGGAAGAAGAAGGAGAACTTGGTTCTGAATCAGAGGAAGATCTATGTGGTGGGGTTCTTACACAAACAAGGGCGTCGAGGCTTGGCCTCGGGGAGAGTGAATTTCTAAAGGAGGTCTTAAGGACCTCCTACCAAACATGCACCGAGGGATTTGATGAGATCAGAATGTGCTGGACCCAATCGAGACACCCAAAATATGTTGGGTGACTATAGAGGTTCGGGGCATATGATACCCCTTAGTCAGAAAGGTCATCCACCTAAGAAATACCTAGGCAGCCAGAGAGGGAGAGTCCTGCGAAGACCCCTACACAGTAGAGCATTCCCATAGGTTACAGGGTTTCCCCCACCCGACCTCTCTTGTCACTGAGATTCCAGGTAGACTAAAATGGGGACCTTGGCCTCTTAAGTCTACCTCTTTTAGTTAAAATCAAGGTGCTTAAGGTTCCACTTGAACTTTAGGTCTTTTGAGTGCAAAGTGACCTAATTTTAAGGTTGGTTGACCCAAAGGATCAACTTCACCTCTTTGTTCCTTTGAGATATTTTAGGTCCTTGCTTTTAGGGTTCAAATGGATTAAGAGTCTGATTTGCTTAGGGTTTCTCTTGGATAGATCTTTTCAAACAAGGCTTAGGCACACCTCTTTTTGAAAATTTTGATTTTTTGCTTAGAAGAAGATGTGTCTCTAAAATCCTAGCTTGTAATCCTTAAGTTGGTTCTATTTGGTCCAATTTAGTTGCCTCAAAAATTGGTATCTAGGGCTAAATCAAGAAGGTTTTAGCCCTAGTTACCTTAAGTGGATGTGCAATTAAAAATGTGTTGAAAGTAAAAATCAGGCAACTTTCGTGAATTAATAAATATGGAAACAGATAGCCCTAAATTGATTTTTCTTTATTTTCCTTTTTTAGATTTTGAGGGGATTAAGAGAGGGCTAATAAAGGTTTACCTGTTCCTTGGTGTGGTTGTTGTGCGGTTGCTTTTCTTTCCTCGGCTTTCCTGCGATAAACACAACAAAAGAGAGAAATTAAGTCAGTATTAAATCAAAAGTTGTGATTAAAGCTTCTAAAATACCCATTGCTCCCTGGCAACGGCGCCAAAAATGCTTACACGACAAGATCGTGGCTTAAAAAGACATTCGTTGCAGTATAGTTGAAATCGTCATATAAACAAATAAGAATTTTATTACTCGAAAGTCAAAATATCTGAGGTCAAACTCAGGGAGCAAATTAGTATTTTAGAAACTAAAATCACAACCCTCAAAATATGATATTTAACAACAATACAAATGAGAGTCCATGTATAAGAGAACTAAAAAGAGAGTAGAAATGGAAGAGGAAATCGAATATTCTCTTGATGGCTTTTTCTTTTCTTCTCTTTCTTCCTTTTCCTTCTCTTCTTGGCCGCACCTTTTTCTTCTTTCTTTCTCTGGCTTTCCTTGTGAATCAGACGTCTGATTTTGTGAATCAGATGCCATATCTTGCGATTGCTACAGTGCTCACTCTTTTTTCTTTTCTTCTGTCATCCCTGTTCTCCCTCCTTTCCTTCTGTCTTTTTCTGTGGCTCCTTCTTCTTCCTTATCCTCTACAGTCTTCTTCCTCTTCTTCTTTTTCTTCACCTGGCTTTCCTCCTTCCAGTCTTCTTCCTCTGCAGTCTTCTTCAGCCATGCCTCCTTCTTTTTCTTCTCTTTCTCTGTCGCTCCTCTGCTATAGTGCCTCTCTTTCCTTCTTCTTCAATTCTTCTCTACTGCGCCTCCTCCTTCTTCTTCCTTGCGGCTAAGTCCTTCACTTTGGCCTCCTCCTTCAACCACGCCTTCTTCTTCTTCTCTACTGTGCCTCTTCCTTAAATCCTTATTTCCTGTACAACACCATGCAACAAAAACTACCCCTTACCCTCCCCGTGTCTCTCTCTATATATATCTCTCTTCGGTATGCTCTCCCAGAGCCGGGTGATCGGGTCGGGTTACGCGCGCCCAGGTCTAGGCGCACCGGCGTGGGTGATGCACGAGGAGTGCAGGGTAAACGGGTCGGCCAGGTCCGCGTAGGAGTGACTGCCGACGAGGCAGGTGGAGTGGGCGAGGGACCTCACCCCGTGTTACTTGAGGCACTAAGAAAGAAACACAAAAACAATAAAAAGCATGCACCTGACCCAAGCATTTCCGAGGTGGGACTAAAGTCCCATCCTCTTCTTTACGCGCCCGCAGGGAGGAGACTCGCCCAATTGAGGCAGCTGCAGTCGCTGATGCCTCTACTTGCCAGATGCGAACGACTCATAGAGGAAATCCGCGCACCTGCAACGCCTCTGCCTAGAGTGGGACGACCTGGAGCTTGTCAGCAAGCTCCTTCATGCCTTCGCTAATGGCAGCGAAGGGGTCAAACTTGAAATGCACGAATATGGCTTCGTGGCCTTGTCAAATGCCTTGGGAAGCTTCACCGTGTCACGGCGAAGGTGAGACAGTGGTTGGCTGGCCGCGGGGTGGCCTAGGCGTGCGCGCCTAGGTCGCTCTATGGCTGTGAAGGTGGGTTAGGTCGGCGGGTGCTTGCGAAGGGTATGGCCGTCAGTGGAGAGGCGGATGACAATCAGTGGGTGATGGTGGAGATGATGAGGGGTCTGGCGAGGCGTGTGGAGGTGTGGAGCAGTGGATGCGCCTCGCCGGTGGTCTGCCGGAGGTGGAGAAGGTGGTGGTGGTCTATGGAGTCGAGGAGGTAAAAATAGTAATAAAGATAGGTGAAATAAAGAGGAGGGGGAGAGGAACTTATCTGTGGTGATTGGAGCGAAGGGGAGGCAAAGGGGCAGATGATGGGTCGGCCTGGATAGGTTGTTAATATGATATTTTTATCGTTGAAATGTGTATAGTGGTTAACCTAATTTGGACCTAACCATCTCTTTACAAAATTTTTAACCTGGCCTAATTGATTTTATCTTATCACTTTCAAGCCCAGGGTCGAACACAGGGAAGTGGGGTTAAAGTCGAGTTTCTACGTTTTCCTTAAAACGCGTCTCTCCCGTTCGTTTATTGTGTTTTTGGTGTTTTTCTTATTTAGGTTTTTTTATGGTAATCCTTGTTCTTGAGGCACACCCTCAAAATTGTGTCCTTGGCTTTTAGTCAAACAGAGTCCCAAAACAAGTCTTGCTACTCGCAAGACGAGGTACCTGCAAGTCAAAGATTATCTTTTCTTTTTTATGTATTTTTTTTTTATCTTTTTACTAATAGAAAAGCAAATAGACAGAAAGTAAATATAGTATGTATATATATATGTAGTATATATATAAAGGGGTGGGGGTGGAGGTGGCGATGGAGTGTAGCACTATGTCGAGTCAGTCGACGTCTAGAGAGACGCAACCAACACGACTAGGTGCCGTGTGGAGTGTGGATGGAGGATGGCTGATGTATGGGACTACACTTTTTTTGTACGCATGTATCAGGGAATATCAGCAACTGGTGCAGATATTCCCGCGATACAGCGTATAATAAATAACATGAAAATATATGTACATATGTATGTATATAAGTAAATATATCTACATATATATATATATGTATAGTTATATATGTATAGATATATATATATAGATATATATGTGTATATATATGTATATAAGTATATATATATATATTACTATATATATGTATATATATATGTATATAGATATGTATATATATATATATGTATATAAGTATATATGCCTATATATATATAAGTATATGTATAAGTATATAGATGTATATATAAGTAGATATATATATATATATTATATATATGTATATATATTATATATATGTGTATGTATACATAACTATATAGATATACTATGTATATATATATATATATATATGTATGTATGTATGTATGTATATATATATTTATATATATAGTACTATAAGTGTGTGAGTGTGTGTGTATGTGTTGGTATAGGTGTGTGTGTGTGCGTTGCTGTGAGTGTGTGTCTGTTAGTGAGTAAAAAAGAGAGAGAGAGAGAATACGTGAGAGAGAGAGCGGGAGCGGGCGGGAGAGATCAGCAGAGAGAGAGCGGGCGAGCGAGAGATCGCGGACGCGCGAGTTAAGACGTCTGCCGCCTCCGGCGGACGTCTGACGCCGCGTCATCTGAAGGCGGAGGCAGACGTCTGAAGACGGCGGATGCGGGCGCGGCTTCGCGTAGGGTTCCTGCAGGCGTGCGCGAAGGTGATGGGCGGGCGATGGCACGGAGGAGCGAGCGTGGAGGTGGTCTGCAGGTGGTCGCGGAGGGTCGCGGAGGAGGGCAGGGGTCAGCGCGAGGCCGTAGCCGGCCGCTGCAGTGCGCGCGACGGACGGCTACAGGTGCAACTGCGGGGACGTCAGGACGAAGGTTGAGCGGGGAATGGCCCTGCAGGCGCGCGCGAAGTCGACGGGCAGCTGCGGGGACGGTCGCGGAGGAGCGGGAGGACCTGCTGCTGCTGCTACTGCTGCTGCCGTGGCTTCAAGCTTCGAAGCTTGGAGCGGCGGCAATGGCGTTAAAGAGAAAAAAAATGAAGCGAGGGAATGCACCACGCCCACCGGCTCGTCGAAGAGCTGGGCGGTGGTGCTCCCACTGTGGTGGTGTGCACCACAGTGGGTTCTCCTGCTCGCCGGGTGCCTCCTCGACGGAGGTGGTTACGGGTTTGTTTCGTTGCTGCTGCAGCCTCCCTTGCGAGGATGAAGCTGCAGCTTCTTATAGAGGAGGAGAGAGTGGCGTGCCGGTTGCAGCAGGGAGAGGGTGCGCGAGTTGCAGCTATAGGGAGCGGCGTTGGCAGGGAGAAGTGACGTGGAGTAAAAGCATGCGGCTGCTGCGGGAAGAAGTGCAGCCGCGGGAAGAAGAAAAGAAGAAATCAAGAGAGAAAAAAATGAAAAGAGGTGGAATTTGCAAGGAGGCACTTGAGATAAAATGTAACTATGCAAGCCATTATTTCACTCCTCTTCCTCTCTTGATTAAATGCATGCATGCAAGCGTTTTTACAAATGCGATTACAGGATCCTATTATGCAATGTTAATGCTAGAAAATAGCACAAGAAGTCGTTATTACAGGCGTGTTTTGAGGTGCAAACATATACCCCCATGCCTATCTTTTGCTAGTCCCTAGCAAAATAGTATTTAGAAATAATCTTAAGCTGAAGATTTTCTTCTGAGGTGATATAGGTGTGTTTATTATCGAATATTGTGAGAACCAATTGTAAAGAAGACTACCAGTACTTTAAGTCTCACATGACATAGATCATCTCTCAACTAACCAGGACTCTTGATATTTAAACCTTAAATACGATTTCCAGGACCCAGGAGGTTTTTGCCGTACTCGAGAGCTCAAGAGGTTATGGTTTGTGCATAGTGAAGGATAAAGACTGACCAGATGAACATTAAGACTCAATCCCAGGGTTTCACGAATTTTTAAGTACAGGTTGGTCCCAGTTTCAGCTCATGTCTTCGGATTGACCCTTAAGATGATGACGGAAAACTCAACTCCCATTTTCTGATTTTTTTTTTTTTTTGGCTCACCGGAAAATAAATTATACAGACATTTATGAGATATACTGACTCCTTTGCAACATCTTTTTTTTTTTTTGACAACTCTTTTTTTTCTCTTTTTTTTTTTTTTTGAAACATATGTCAGTATATCTCTTACAACACATTTTGAAAGAGCACACTTTTTTTCTTTTTGGTGGGAGAGTTTCTTTTTGGTGGAAAGAGTCGCTCCTAAACACAAGACTAAAGCCTGGGATAAAAAGTCTACCTGCGCGCACAGGTAAGGACTCTACCTTCCCTAATGAACACTAGGGTTGGATCTTATGTTCACCTGGTCTTTCCTGATATGTGTAGTGTGAACCAAGTTTACTTAAGCTCTCAAGTAAAAGTAAACCAACGAATCTTGTACTTGTGTCTCAGGTACAAGAATACATCCTTAGTTAGGAGAGATCTTGATCTATTTCGTCAATGCTTTAAGTGAATTAAGCCGATCCTGAGCAAATCAAGCTTTTGTGGCCTGGAAAGTCTTCAAAACAGAGGTTGAATATCCATAAACACTTATTGCCTTTTTGTTTCAGCTTCAAGATCATTACTAAACACCATTTATTATAATATATATATTTTTTTTTTCTTTTTCTTGCATATTTATAAATAGGTGGGAACTGTATGATACCATAACATACCCGGATCCTATGGATGCCTATCCACCCCCCCATGCCAAACAATGCTATGTCCTCATATGCATGTAGGGAAAGGCAGAGAAAGGATGGAAGATCGGGTAACAAGAGCTGAGGTTCAGGGTATAGATCAGGGTGGAAGGGTGGGTGGAGGGTGGGTGGTGAAGAGAAAAGTGAAGTGATTGCGATAGAGGTGTGAAAAGTGATGGTGGATGGTGAGAGATTTGGTGTTTTCTGGGACGAGAGTGTCCCAGGCGGATCAGAAAACAGATCAGGAAGAGGAAGTTGGCCCTTAGATTGGCCAAGAAGAGGGGCTTTTTGGATAGATGGATCCAAAAGGGAATAGCCCTGGTGAATAAGATGTGGGCTCAAGGTCCCAATGTGGAGTTGCAAATCCGCCTGATTTGGCGGGAAAGAAAGGGCAATCCGGTCTTCCATAGTGCGGACCGGCGGTGAGCAGCCCGGGGATGACTCAGACCACGAGGTATGGGAAGCGGAGAAAACCTCTTTAGAAGTCTGGTCAGGAGAAGGTACGGGAATGGGGAGGGATTGGGGAACGTCACAATTTGTGTTGGTCAGGCAGTCGTCAGGTAATTCGCAGCAGTCTGAATCGGCTCCAATTAGCTCGATACACGTAATGACAGTCATGTCCTCGTCAAACGTGTCATCCTTGATGTAGTCACTATCAGCATAAGAGTGCGGTGTTGCAGCGGGATTAACCTAAAATCCTGGAGGAATACTCGGAGCTTGCAAAATTTGAACCTGTTCCTGAAAAGGTTGTACCTGTGGTTGCGGATCACAGGGTACGACGTTTTGCGGGTTTGGAACAAGTTGGGCAGGAAGAGTGCCCTGAGATCGAGTCGCCATGCTTAGTTGACTGATCTCAGCATTCTGCTGTGCCAAATGCTGAAGAGAGGTCATGTTCTCTTTATGGCGCTTTGACATTTCCGTCATCATTCGCATCAATTTATCAAGAGGCTTTGATGCGTGTTTGGTTTTCTGTTCGCAAGGACCTGATGGCGGATTTTCCATAGGATTAGACTGGGCCCTTGGGATGACGGGTGCGGACGATCGCCCTGGTCCACCAGTGGGGTTTTGGCGTTGCGGGTTGTTGGACCATGCAAAATTCGGATGATTACGCCATCCTGGGTTATAAGTGGCAGAGAATGGGTTGTTCCCCAGGGCGCAAGCGTCTTCTATGCCAGAAGATGCATCCGCATGTAGATATGCGTCCGAGCACACGGAGGCTTGGTCCTCTGTGTCAAAATATTGGCTCGCAGAAGACAGTTCCACATGACTTACTGAGTCGCTTGGCGCGACACTCGGTAAGGAAGGTCTAACGGGGTTTCTCGGGATAAGCCTGGTATTAGAAGAACTTGGATTGTGACGAAGTGGTGAAGAGGTGGTGTTTGCCATAGATCGGGTGGGGTTGGCCAGAAGCTCGTCCAGCTTCTTGTGCACGACGGAGACTTCATCCAGTTTTTGTGCAATAAGGCTTAGATCAGTGGATGAATGGGAGGGTCCCGTGTCAACTTCGTGGACATTTCGGGGCTGGCTGGTACGATTAAAGGCGACAATGGAAGCATTGTTCATCGAGTTTTCACTCATATTTTCAAACAGCTCGAATGCTCCATTCTCGTCTTTATTCATAAAGTTCCCTCCGCAGGAAGCGTCTGCAATCTGCTTCAAAGTCTCATTTAGCCCATAGTAGAAAATCTAGGCTATATGCCACTTAGGCAGACCGTGGTGCGGACACTTCCTGAGGAGGTCGTTATACCTCTCCCATGCCTCATGAAATTGTTCGCCGTTTTGTTGCGTAAATGAAGTGATAGCACGGCGAAGCGCATTGGTCCGCCCGATTGGGAAGAACTTCTTGAGAAACGCTGTTCGCATCTCTTCCCAAGAGTGGATGGTTCTCCCAAGGGTGCGTAACCATTGCGACGCTTTATCCCGTAATGAAAACGAGGACATCTTCATGAGGACTATAGATAACCCGACATTTCTTGGTTTAACGGTTTCAGCAAGTCGGGTTAGGTCTTCCAAGTGGAGAAATGGGTCTTCACTTGCAAGACCATGAAAGTGAAAATTGATTAGGCCAATTATGTTTGGTTTTAATTCAAAGTCGTCCCCGCCCATGGGAACCCGAATTTGTCCTATGGTCTCTGTAGCAGCGGGATTCTGATAAGAGCTAAGAGACTTAGGCTCCTCCCGTTCGGGAGGGTTCTGCATTTCCTCCAATGTTTCCCGAATGGCTTCGATTTGCTCATTATACATTTCCATTTGGGCTTGGAGGCGGGTTATGGGATCTAAGGCTCCACCACCTGGTGGGTTCTGAGGGCGGTTTCATCCCTCGGGATTTGGGGGTGGGCGTGCAGCCATGTTTGTGGAGGAGGAGGACGATTCAACTTGTTTTCTAGATTTATCAGTCAATTCAAATAGTTCAGGGTTTTGTGACCTCCTCCCAAACATGCACTACCGCAGGAAGAATTGGGGAGATGAGAAGGGAAAAGGGATGAGAGAAATGACGCCGCAAAGGTACACTTGATTACAAATCAATACAGTCAAGTTCCTAACCTCTACAGTGTGCCCTTAGACCTAAAGATCTAAGTTACCTACTATCACGAACTACGGAACCGAATGAGAGCACCGCGGAACCACCGGGCCAGATTGAAAGGCCGTTTGCCCCAGTCTTAGACACCCGATAGCACGCGGGAACTCTCACCAGCACGTAGTCGCTACACGCAGGTAGTTAGACCTCCAATCCTTAGTAAGGGTCAAGTTACTACCAGTTCTAATTAGAGGCTTAGGGTCAAGTGCTTTTGGAATGTGAAGGGCGTTGTTTACGGGTAATGCCCAAGTGATTGATTTTAAGAGTGTGTAAGAACAAGCATGCAACGGGGAAATCTCCCCGAATTGAAGTTTTTATTGGCGAATGGTTTTTAGAGTTCAGCCTTAAGTAGTATGAATTTTAGGGTTTTGCTGAATTACCAATTCAACCAATCTCCGGGTTTTTGCAAAAATACAGGTTTTCCTTCTAAAACCCAAGAAACCCTTCTTCAATTATCAGTTAGTTACTGCATGCTAAAATGAAATGGGATACCCTAAATGGAGATTTCTAAGTGTGGATGCACAAATCAGTTTTATATCAATGTGACAGGGAGCCAAAGCACTTCAATTCAAGTGCTCCCAATCACCAGAAATGATTTCCACACACAAGGCTTCAACCAAAAGATAAAGAAAATAAAATTGTTGGGGTTGAAGTATTCAGGATCGAATCACAGGCAAGTTTGAAAAGTCGTGGTGGGGTTGGAATCAACTCAATTCCAAGTCTCCCCACCAAAAATGTGATCCTGAATTAAAGATAAGTGAGGTAAAAGAGGGATATAAGCAATCTTTTTCTTTGCCTCAAAGAATACTTCCCTCGGCGAGAAATCCAAGAATCAAGATTCTCGGATTTTCGCTATGCGTAGTGTGGCGGGAAATCCCGGTGCAGTGGGAGTGAATACAACCAATCAAACAAGTGAATTTTAATCCACTTGCCCTAAGAAATCCCAAGAAGTTTTTCTAGTTTTTTTTTTTTTTTTTTGGGTGGCAAGCTAACCCTAGTTTGCTAAGAAAGAGAAAACCTACTGGTTTGCCAACATGTGCGAAGCTCCAATGCGGTGTCGGCGTCTTCACGCTCTCATTCCCGCCTTGGATCTACCCTCATTCCCGACTTCATCTGCTTTCCTTCTCCTTCCACCAAGTTCACCTGCACACCAAAAACAACAATACCCGTGAAGAGGGAAGAGAAAAATTGAAAGGATTTGGATAGAAACTTACTCGAAGGCGCACCTCCCCGGCAACGACGCCAGAAAAGTGTGGTGGGTCGGCCCGGATAGGTTGTTAATATGATATTTTTATCGTTGAAATGTGTATAGTGGTTAACCTAATTTGGACCTAACCATCTCTTTACAAAATTTTTAACCTGGCCTAATTGATTTTATCTTATCACTTTCAAGCCCAGGGTCGAACACAGGGAAGTGGGGTTAAAGTCGAGTTTCTACGTTTTCCTTAAAACGCGTCTCTTCCGTTCGTTTATTGTGTTTTTGGTGTTTTTCTTATTTAGGTTTTTTTATGGTAATCCTTGTTCTTGAGGCACACCCTCAAAATTGTGTCCTTGGCTTTTAGCCAAACAGAGTCCCAAAACAAGTCTTGCTACTCGCAAGACGAGGTACCTGCAAGTCAAAGATTATCTTTTCTTTTTTATATATTTTTTTTTTATCTTTTTACTAACAGAAAAGCAAATAGACAGAAAGTAAATATAGTATGTATATATATATGTAGTATATATATAAAGGGGTGGGGGTGGAGGTGGCGATGGAGTGTAGCACTATGTCGAGTTAGTCGACGTCTAGTGAGACGCAACCAACACGACTAGGTGCCGCGTGGAGTGTGGATGGAGGATGGATGATGTATGGGACCACACTTTTTTTGTACGCGTGTATCAGGGAATATCAGCAACTGGTGCAGATATTCCCGCGATACAACGTATAATAAATAACATGAAAATATATGTACATATGTATGTATATAAGTAAATATATCTACATATATATATATATATATATATGTATAGATATATATATATAGATATATATGTGTATATATATGTATATAAGTATATATATATATATATATTACTATATATATGTATATATATATGTATATAGATATGTATATAAATATATGTATATAAGTATATATGCCTATATATATATAAGTATATGTATAAGTATATAGATGTATATATAAGTAGATATATATATATATATATATATATATATTATATAAATATGTATATATATTATATATATGTGTATGTATACATAACTATATAGATATACTATGTATATATATATATATATATATATATGTATGTATGTATGTATATATTTATATATATAGTACTATAAGTGTGTGAGTGTGTGTGTATGTGTTGGTATAGGTGTGTGTGCGTCGGTGAACGTGTGTGTGTGCGTTGCTGTGAGTGTGTCTGTTAGTGAGTAAAAAAGAGTGAGAGAGAAAGAGAGAATACGTGAGAGAGAGAGAGCGGGAGCGGGCGGGAGAGATCAGCAGAGAGAGAGAGCGGGCGAGCGAGAGATCGCGGACGCGCGAGTTAAGACGTCTGCCGCCTCCGGCGGACGTCTGACGCCGCGTCGTCTGAAGGCGGAGGCAGACGTCTGAAGACGGCGGATGCGGGCGCGGCTTCGCGTAGGGTTCCTGCAGGCGTGTGCGAAGGCGACGGGCGGGCGATGGCGCGGAGGAGCGAGCGTGGAGGCGGTCTGCAGGTGGTCGCGGAGGGTCGCGGAGGAGGGCAGGGGTCGGCGCGAGGCCGTAGCCGGCCGCTGCAGTGCGCGCGGCAGACGGCTACAGGTGCAACTGCGGGGACGTCAGGACGGAGGTTGAGCGGGGAATGGCCCTGCAGGCGCGCGCGAAGTCGACGGGCGGCTGCGGGGACGGTCGCGGAGGAGCGGGAGGACCTGCTACTGCTGCTGCTGCCATGGCTTCAAGCTTCGAAGCTTGGAGCGGCGGCAATGGCGTTAAAGAGAAAAAAAATGAAGCGAGGGAATGCACCACGCCCACCGGCTCGTCAAAGAGCTGGGCGGTGGTGCTCCCACTGTGGTGGTGTGCACCACAGTGGGTTCTCCTGCTCGCCGGGTGCCTCCTCGACGGAGGGCCGACGTATGGGAGGGGAAAGCGGTGGAGAAGATGGTTACGGGTTTGTTTCGTTGCTGCTGCTGCCTCCCTTGCGAGGATGAAGCTGCAGCTTCTTATAGAGGAGGAGAGAGTGGCGTGCCGGCTGCAGCAGGGAGAGGGTGCACGAGTTGCAGCTATAGGGAGCAGCGTTGGCAGGGAGAAGTGACGTGGAGTAAATGCATGCGGCTGCTGCGGGAAGAAGTGCAGCCGCGGGAAGAAGAAAAGAAGAAATCAAGAGAGAAAAAAATGAAAAGAGGTGGAATTTGCAAGGAGGCACTTGAGATAAAATGTAACTATGCAAGCCATTGTTTCACTCCTCTTCCTCTCTTGATTAAATGCATGCATGCAAGCGTTTTTACAAATGCGATTACAGGATCCTATTATGCAATGTTAATGCTAGAAAATAGCACAAGAAGGCGTTATTACAGGCGTGGTTTGAGGTGCAAATAGCAGACAGCGCATATCTGCCATCGCCGGAGACAATGGCCTTGAGATGGAGAGGCATGCGCTGGTACAGAGCGACACGGAGGAGACGGCGGAGAAGACACTACCACTGGTATGGTGGCAGAGCGATGAGAAGAGGGAGAGAAAGTCGTCGGAGCCTTCGGGCATCTGACCAGAGATAAGGACGGAGGAGATTTAGAGGGTATCTCAGGCCAGGACAAGCTTGCCCCATTCGGCCGGACCTGGTGCTTCTTATATAGGCACGAGCAGACGATCAGATGCTTAGAGGGCGAGAGAGGCACTCATCGGAGGTATGGCCTGAAATGATACCCATACCTCTCGAGCGTTCACACGAGAGGTATGGTGCGAATCAGGGCATGGGGAGCTGCTCAGGCAAGTAGGAGACTTCGCAGAGGACTCCCCTTTCAAATCTGAGAGCAGCTCCCTGGGGAAGTGAGGAGAAATCCTCGTCGAAACTTCATCGAAGGTATGGGTCTCTACTGCAATGGCAGAGGGATCGGAATGCGAAAAGTGACGAAGAAGTTGAGGGAGTTTTCGCAAGAGTTTTCAAAAGTTAGGGGTCAGAATGTAATTAGGTGGACTATTTTGCAAAGTAGGTCAAGATGGCCTTCCCTTAGGTCCAAATTTTGGTACAAACCTAATTTAGACCTAAGCAATCCAATGGTGAAGTTGGATTTTAGGTTTGACCACGTTTGACTGGATATTTTGTATGAAAACCCAAATTAGGTCAAATATTGAGCTTGGACCCCAATCTAGGTCAAAACAGGTTCCAAAAGCCAAATTGAATGTTCTAAACCCTAGGGGATATTTTTCCATGAATTTTAGAGGGTTTAGTTGATTTTATCATGACTGGAACCTTGTGAAATTAAGTGGGTTTGTTTTAGGGTTACAGAATGTCATTTAATTCTTAAATTCACAATAACCCTTTTCTGATTTAACCATCCCACTTTTCCTCTTATTAAGCCCAATTGACCTATGTTTAGCCCCTAGAAAATCCTGCTGATGAAATGCACTGGAAAGCTTACAGTTTTACCCTTTGTTTCATATTCTCTTCCCAGATTATTGATCCCTTGAATTAAGCCTTTCTCTTGGTTATGTAGGAGCTTTTGTTCTCTTTTTTAGGTTGAAAAGAGCTAGTTAGGGCTCATGATGAGGTTCTATTTAGATAGTAAAGTAAAGGTGGAGGAGCTAGGGTTTCATGAAGGAGGAACTGGGAGAGAAAACTTTGGAGCTGATGGAAGCTATGCTGGAGCTGGGTCTGCTGAGGCAGCTTTAAGGGGAGCTCAACTATTGAGCTCAACTACTTAGTTCTTATGCAAGTTGCCAAGCTTGGGTAGTTGAGCTCAGTTGAGCTAGCTGGAGCTAGGTTGTGCTGGAACTGCCTCTGATGAGAACTCCAAAGCTAGCTAAGCTACTAGTTGATAAGTAGTAGCTCAGCTAGCTTAGAGTTTAGCTACTATGAGCTGGCTAGAGCTGAGGTGAACTGAGCTTGAGTTGAGGTGGACTGATGTCATCCTAGTTGAGCTAGGATGAGCTAGACTCAACCAAGTTGAGCTGGAATTGAGCTCAGCTGAGGTAGGGTAAGCTAGTTGAGCTATCTTGAGCTACCATCCAGCTAATATGAGCTGGACGTAGATGGAATGAGCTACACTTAACCAATGTGAATTGATGTTTAGCCAGTATGAGATGGATCCAGCTAGGGTTCAGCTGATCTGGACTTCTACTTCACTTTATTCCTTCTTGAGTGCTAGGGTTTTGATGGTTTGAATATCTATTTAAGCTTAACACTCAAGTAAAGATGTCAAAAACACAAAAAAAGAATGCAATGCATGATTAACCTAATTTATGTCTAAATGCAACCCAAAAATCCATTTACAGAGAAAAACCCTAAGAGCTAGGTTTGTTTTAACGCATAAGAATGATGATAAACTGGTGTTTATCAGGTGCTTTCAACACTTTGTCTCTCTCCTCTTCTCTCCTTTACAATTAGAGAAATTAGAGCTCACTCTCTCTTAGAACAGTTTGATTCAACCCAAAATTTTGGTTTAGTGGGCAGGAAGCCTTTTCGAGGGATACACAACACCCTTTACAGGGTGGGACCAGACCTCTACTAGGGTCACCCTAGTTTTCTTAATTAGGTGCGTTAATCTAGTTCAATGCTCGTTAATGGGCCCACATAGGCCTTCACACAGTGCATGGCCCCTGGGACATCACTGTACACATATCTCATGTGTTGAACGGGTTTTTGCAAATCGCTACGCTTACGTGTTTGGTTTTTGGAAAACCTGTCGTTGTAGTTCGAAAGCGAAGAATTCGTGTTCAACAAATAAAAATTTATACCGAAAAGAATTATGGGTCGAACACAGGGAGGCTACGTTGATCTATACTCGCAATTATATTTTTTTAGGATTTTTGTTAAGCAAGGCGATATAATTACAATGGAGCTATCAAACTATGAGAGAGAGAGAGAGAGAGAGAGAAAGAGAGAGAGAGAGAGAGAGAAAGAGAACATGCATTCAATATTTCAATAGTTTATAAAAGTTACACTAGAATGCGGAAAATCAATTACACTATAAAGTAGAAAATTCTACACTAGAAAAGCTGTAAATAAGAATGGGAGAGAGAAATTATCCTCCTCGACGATTGCTTGGAGGACAAGCCGGACGAGACGACGCCTGGACGAAGGAGAATGAACCAGGATGAAGGAGGACGAAGCAAAAGAACGGTAACAGAGTAGCACGCCGTCGTCGTCGCAGGATCCACTTCCGAAGGGGAACGAAAATTGGACTTTATCTCGCAAGAAGCATCCCGGGTGTGAGACAAGCTTCTTTTGAGCTTTGGAGGGGTAGAGAGGAGAAAGAAGGGATGAGAATTTCATATGGAGGGGGTCTCCTTTTATAGTTGCAAGGAGTGGGGGCAAAATGGACATTACAACTTCAAAACAATAAATAAGGGGTCTTTAGTGACGGATAAATCCGTCACTAAAGCCCCGACGTGGCCGTCGCCTCCGCGCCTACGTGCGCCTCCTCGGCTGCCCGGTCCTCAACGACTGCGCTCGTCCAGCGCTTTTCAGCCATCCGATCGCGAGATCGGACGGCTTAAGATGTGTCCGCACCCACGCGCTGCGCACGTCTAATTGTGCGTCCGATTGCGCATCCAATCGCGTGTCGGCGCTATCAGGCGCTCACAGCCGTCCGATCTCCATCCGACGCTCCAATTGCTCGCGCCCGCCGCTCCTCGCCACGGCTCGAACCCGCGCCCCGCACTCACGATAGCGCGCTCGACCGCTGCGCTATGGGGCGCGGAAGGTCGAGCGGGAGTTTTTAAATGCGAGTGCCCACAGCCGTTGGATTAAGATCCAACGGCGAAGAGCGATTAGGCGTGGGGCTTTCACAAGACGCAAGCAGCTGAGATGGCGCCACGTGGCGCAATCTTGGTCGTCCATCTTCTGGAAGTTGTAGATGGTGCCACGGATGTCAGATTGACTTGATTTTTGTGTTGTTGGGCTGCGATCGTCGATCTAAATTCATCCGTGCAGTCGGATTTATCATCTGAAGTGCGGATTTACACCATCCTGGCCCTTGATCTTCTAGGGTTCCCGGGTCACTATCTGATGCTACGGATGCCTGATTAGGGCGATTTTGGAGTCGTTGAACTCCAATCGTCGCCCTGATCACATCCATACGGTTGGATCTTTGATCCGAGGCCCTGATAAAATATTTTCCCTGTCCAAGTACATAAAAGGAGACAATTAACCTCCATTTTATTCAAACTATTCTAAATGCAAGATGATGCATGTAATACAATATTTATATTATGAAATGCAATCCTATGCTTAAGAACATGCATAAATAGACATCTTAAGTAGTGTAAATGTGTTTACGTCATCATGTATCGCATATGGTCAAGAACATCGAGAGAGAGGAGAGTGTGTATAAGGGCACCCGACACCTGACAACCAAAGAAGCCATGAGACAAATTCAATATATCCCGCATCGTGCGCTTCTCAGCACACAATGTGGGACTATAAAAGCGACTGAAATTGGCTACTGCTGCTACGTTGGAATGTCCTAATCAGGGCCATAATTTACTTTAAATTAAAAATAAATTATAGGGTTACAAAGCCTTTACGTAAGGGTACATAATTATGTAATTACTTTACAAAAATAAGTTAGTTAATTATATAATAAAATTAGGTAAAGTTTACAGTTTATACATATTAAATTACGTGTTAATTTGTTAATTAAAGTATAAATTAGTTAATTAATCATCAAATTGACTTAATAAAGTAATAATGTACATAATAAATTATTTAGTACATATTTTTATTATATTTTAGAAACTTTATTTTAATTTATTTACATTTAAATACATGTTTTAGTTAGTTTTACATATAAATAAACTATAAATACTATAATACCGTATAAATATAGTTTAAATTAGTTGAAAATACTTAATATAATATATTACAACTATACACTATAAATTATCTCAATATTAACTTAATTTACTAATTTATTTTATTTTAACTTAATAAATTACCTAATTAACTTAATAACTTAATTATTTATTGTAAATGTATAGTTAAATTAAATTACAGGTATTATAATATTTATATCATATATATAAATACATATATACAGTATTAGGTATAAATAAGTACATTTAAATAGGTTTATAGAATTACTTGATTTTGCATACATTTAAGTTATATAAATTAGTAGATATTTATATAATAAGGTTATATATATAATAAGTTATTATAAATACTTAATTTAATACATAGAATACAGATATAAGTTATTTACATACATTATATACATATTATATAATATTAACATATAGCTTAGATTAAACATATATATAGAAGTATATGCATAGCATACATGGTATTTTTGGGAGTTTTTGGGGTTTTTCTAATTTGTATGGGTTATGTATATATAGTAGAGATAGGGGATGAGAGAGAAAGAAATAGATGAGAGAGACAAAATTATTTTTGCTTGTTTTTTAGCTTAGTTCTTTTATTAAATTTCAAGGTATACTAAACCGTCAACTGGTATGTTATACCAAGTCGGGGGTTCAGAATGCCTTGACACTTTGCATACACTTAGAAAATTTACTAATCCTACTCAAGACATATTTATTTTATTTTTTTAGAATTTTTATAAGATTTTTATTTATTTACAAGTCAAGAACAAATGAAGCCTTGAATGAATGTTTCATTAGTAACCTAAGGCCTCAATTTAAATTCTAGTGGCTGAAAAAGATGTCTAAACATTTAGAAACACCCAGCATATCATATAAAAGGTATATGAAGCACTAAACATGATTTTTGCATTGAATTCCATTCAAACATCAGATTGGGCAGTTATAGCATTAATATAGCTGACAATGAAGATTTAAACTTGAAATCGAGACATTCAACTCAAATTTTAAGCTATAACAGTACATAAATGCTTGATACATGATGTTTTACACTACATAACAGGCCAACTTCTCAAACACTCAAAGAACCAGCTGAAATCCCTGTTCAGGCCATTCAAGCAGCCAAACAGTGGCTGATCTACTACACATGACAATAGCTTGGAATTCAGCAGCAATAGCTGCTGCTGTAGCTAAACATTAGCAGCTCAAATGCTACTCAAATTCAGCAGGTAGTGCCTTCTTTCAAGATAAATCAGATGTCTTAAAAGAATGTTGCAGTTGCTGCTGCCCTTCATGTTACTGTGTTATTCAATTCAGATTAAAAAACATCCAAGATAAAACCTGAGAAAGTCTGACCTTGGCTCATGAATGTCCAAATCAGCAGGTCATATTCGTCCAAAGATCCTTTTAAAATCATATATGAAGATATGAAAGTCCATTTATGCCCAATTTAAATCACAAACTATAGAACTCTAATTTGATTCTCACTTCACACTATAGATAGTGCGAACATGAAAATCAAATCAGGACTTCAAATCCTTGTGAAAATAGTTCCAAATCTTTATTAAGATCCTTTAAATTTTAGTCAAACCTCCATTATTAGATTGGAATCATTTTTTTCATTGAGAAACAAATGTCACCGAGATAGGGCTTTAACTTTTGATCCACCGAGGTGACATGATCACCTAGAGTTTCTAAACACTAGAAATCAGTGTTTAGTAACTCAAGGCAAATCTAGATAACCAAATGGGTCATTGCTAAGGCCTTATCTCAGTGAATCTGAGATTCCTTGACCATGGCTACCCAATACAATGCTCTCATTGGGCATATGCTCCTTTGAAAAAAAAATCTATATCAAAACATATTCAAATTCATTGCAATATACCCAGTTGAGCAAATCTAAGCTTAAATCACTCGATTAAATTGATTTAAAACCAATTTGACTCCGAATCGCGAGATCAGGAGTGAAAACCAAAAATGAGAGAATTGAGCAATTCGAGACAATAAAACTAGATTAGGGAGTCTTAGTGAATTTATGGAGTGAATGGGAGACCCCCCAAATGGGATTTAGGTGTTGTTTAAGTGAATTCATTTTTGTTTAAGAAATGCGTCGTAGTATAGGACAAATGTGCTCAAATCATTTAAATTTGTAACTTAGTTTCAAAAAAAGTCTGAGGTCGAACATGGGGAGAAAATAATAGCAATTCAATCTCACCAATCACAATAAATATAGGCAATTATAATCAAAACTTGATTCAGAACAACTCAGAATGATATATGAATGAAATTTAGTATCACAGTGCAAAAGAATGAGTTAAAAATGGTAATTAACCCTTTGAATGTTAAGCTCAATATATCAGCAGTAATTATCAATCAAATAACCCACATTAACCAATATCTCAATAGTGTACTGAACCAAGGCACCAAGAAGATGTAAAGATTCTCATAACAGAGGTAAAGGCCTCTTCTCTTCTTCCTTCGTGCCTTAAGGGAAAGGTACCACAGCACAACAACACAAAGGCAAAGGCCTCGCAAATTCACAAAGTGTAAAGAGTGGCAAAGGGAAAACCCCCCCTCTCTCTCTTTCTTTCCTTCTCTTCTTTCTCTCAAGAACCTGGGTTTAGCCGTGTTATCGGGCAGGTAACCAGATCCAGAACAGGGTGCAGGCCTGTGGGCATGGTCACAGGTGAGCAGTGGGCGCTCGAGTAAGCGGGTGTAGGTGCTGGGGACCCAACCCCCGTGACTTGGACGAGGGGTCAGGGAAAGGAAATCAATATATCCCACACACTCAGCTGTAATGTCCCCGATGTGGGACTATATGGATTCACCTTCATCGCACGTAGTAGCAGATGAAGGTGCTTCCAATTGTGGTCAAAGATGCACCCGTGGAGAGCAATTGAGCACACAGGTGGCTTCCTAGGAGTTAACTGTAGGGCCTGGGAGTGAAGCCTAGAGCTCTCATGGTTGGAGCACTGTGAAAAGAAGTTGGAGGAGTCGGGGCGGTGGCGGAGCTCCGATGAGTCATCTGAAAGCACAAACACGACCTTGTGGCCAAGTCAAACAGGTTCAGAAGGATCGTCATGGAGCGGTGAGTGCGGTGGTGTGTGTGGTGTGGTGTGCGTAAGCGTGAGAAGGCCTGACGGTGACAGAGACGATGTGTGAAGGAGGTGGTGGTTGGGGAGGCGCTGCAGTGGGTGAAAGTCTAAATAGGTTGAGGGCTTTTGTAGAGTGTGGCACGGCAAAGCTTGTGGAGGTGGCGCTGAGGTGTTTCGTGGAGTGTGGCAGGTGGTACAGTGGTTGTGCATGTGTTGTGAGTGTGGAAAAAGGGAATAGAGGGAGTGAGGAAGGTATAGAGGGACTTATGGGGGAAGTAGGAGGATGGAGGGCATCGACGTTGGCAATCTAGAGCCAAAGAAGATGAAGAAGTCCGATGAATTGGTGCGGCAGTGATGAAGGAGAAGAACACCCCTGTTGTGGCTGGCGAGGAGCGAGGTCGACGGAGGAAAGTAGAGGGCCATACAATTCGATTGTTGGACGGGTTGACGAGGAGGAAGGAGAAGGTCACCAGAGCAAGCTGCGGCAGTGGCCAGAGAGGGAAGAGAGAAGGTTTTCTCTGACCAAAACTTGCTAAGGAGCTGAGGAACTTGATGTAAAGCCTTTTATAGGCCTTTAGGAGGCCCTCCAAGATTCAAGGATCTCGCGCGCACAAATACCCTTCCTTTCCAAGCGTTCACATTAGCTTTTAGAAAGGAGTTAGGATTCATGGCTGGTCTCATTTGGAATGAATTCCTCAAGAAATCTCTCTTTCAATTTTGGGATTGCTTGATTGAGAATCGAGCGAGAAATTCTCGCTCGAATCTCAACAGTGAGTTGCAGCACACTCCTAATGGCGGCAGTGACCTAAATGTGAAGATGACATAAAACTTAGGGACCTGATTGCAAAGAATATGAAAGTTAAGGGTGAATGTGAGAGAAAAAGAGTCTGACTGGACTAAAATGCAAACTAGGTCAAGATGATCTGTGATTGGGCCCAAATTTTGGTACAAACCTAATTTGGACACAAGAAATCTGATGGTAAAGTCATATTTTGGTTTGATCAAGTTTGACTGGGCAATTTGCATAGAAACCCATATCAGGGCAACTTTCTGTCTGAGACTCTATTCAGGTCAAAATGGGTTCCAATGGTCAAATCAAGGATACCAAATTTTATGGAATATTTTTTTATGATTTTTACAAGGTTTATACGAAATTTATCCTGATTAGAAACTTTATTTTTTAAGCGAGTCTAAAATTAGGGTTTTAGGTTACTGTTAATACTCGAAATGCGTGAAAACTCATTTTTCTCTGCATGGACCCACTTATTAGACTTTAATGCTCATTTGACCTTTAATTCACCCCTAGCCAACCCCTTGGTTATTCTGTGTTCATGATTTGGTGTTAAAATTACAGCATTAATCTTGGTTTCTTGTTCTCTTCTCAAAACACAATGTGGTGGAGATATAACCCTCAAATGAATATGTAGGGACTTTTATTTTTTATTCCAGACTAAAATGGGCTAGTTAGGGCCTATGATGGTGTCCCCATCAGGTGCTAATTTCAGATCTATGAACCAAAATTTCATATCTGAAATTAGGCCTTGATGGATGGGTGGATGATGGATAAAATGCGAGGAAAAATCAGAAATGAATTGTGAAGCATAGAGAAAGTTGTATGAGTCAAATGGAGGTGAAAAAACATCTCTCTGATCTAAAGTGATCAAAGGAGTGGATCTAAGCTAATCTACTCCTAAGTTACACTAAACCATCATTGAATTTGATTTCTAATCTATTCTAACCAAACTACATTACACTAATTGCTACTCTAGTTACTCTAGAAAGTAGATAAATCCTAATCTAAAAGAAGAATGGGATGCCTGGGATACAGTTTGTCACTATAGCGACGAAGGGTGATGAGAAGATCTCCAACGAGGAATGGGGTCCCTGGACCCGATGAAATTAAGGAAGAGAGCTACTTCTGTCACAAACAGCCAATGAAGGAGGAAGGAAAACTGGAGACTAGACGAAGGGATCGGCTCATGGAGGAGGGAATTGATGGCGCGCACAGGGAGCTGGGAAGGGACTTAAGTAGAAGAGAGAGTGAGTGCGATCACTGTGAGGGTGAAATTAAGTGCCTAGGGCACTGACGGTGGGATGGAGAGAAGGGAGTGCGTGAAACCCCAATCCAAATCATGACCGTAGGATAAGATCTGGGGCAAAGGGTGATCACACGCATCGAAGCACGTGAAGTTTTGATTCAGGAATGGCCATAGGATCAAGAGTCTATGTAATCAACGACCGTAATCTCGTGAGTTCTTGCGGTCGCTACAGTAGCTCGCCGGCTGCAGGTGTGTAGGGAAAATTGTCCTAAGGTCCTAAATGGCGATGGGGTAGAACATTTGCACAAAAGCCCATTAGTGGCGAGAACGCATATCAGAGCAGTCCCTAGGATTTGCAAATAGGACCCCAACAGCTTACAAAATGGTCCCTAGAACTCTAAACATTAAGAAAATGTTAACGCCTCAAGGACCTAAATGTAAAACTCTAAATGTAGGATCCTATTGATGTCTAAATGCAAACAAAATTTTATTGAAGTCCAATTGAACATTTAGGAAGTTGATTTCACTTTTGATTTGAAGTTTTGAACTTAATTATGTGTTCAATTTACGATTGGATCATCATCTTTCATTAATTAATGGAATATCTCATTTTATGGTCTAATTTCGTATTTTTAACACAGATTTGATGTTTAGGCCTTTTTCACTATTTCCCACACTTAACCCTTTTCATGTGTTAATTCTATAGTATTTAACTTAGTTTCTAGCTTAACTTAGGTATTTTAGTTATAATAACCCACACCACATCAACCGTTAAGTTAATTTGGTCGATCAATCTTCCTATTTTGATCGGTCAATTGATTTGATCGATCAATTCTAATATTTTGGTCAATCAATACTATTTAAATGTTTATTTTATGACTTCAAAAGGTTTATCTTTAATCCTGAGGTTCCTTACAATAATTCTAGACTCAATAAATATAAAAAAATTACACTGACTAAAGATAATCTTCACTTTGATCCACATAGAGGATAATGGATTTGATTTGTGCGAGTGTGATCCTAAAAGATTAGTTCACAATTAAAATGTAATTTTACTTCATCAAAACAAAAGTCTCAACATTCTCCCACTTTTTATGATAAAAAAATTACAATTATGCATGCAAGAAAATAAATAATTACTTTAGAATTACTCCCCCTATCAACATGCATATTTTACTCCACCTTTTTGTTATCAACAAAAAGATACATATCAAATGGCTCCGTTACCAATCATTCTTAAATAAGTGAAATTCTAAGAATGAAATTGACATTTTTCTCCCCCTTTTTCAAGTAATATTCTAACAAGCATGATGTCAAATTAATGATGTTCATCATACGAAAAATTAAGTTCATGATAAGGAGATGATGAAATTCATGATAGTCTAACACATTAACTATATCAAAATAAAAGTGTTGAGTCAGAGTTATATAGTCCAAGATACAATCTAAATGCTAGAAAGAAAATGATCTTGATTCTCCTCCTCAAATAATGATCCCATATCAAGGTTTGGTGTTGATTATTTTTCTCCCCTTTTTGTCAAATAACTCAAAGTTATAGAATAAATCTGGTTTGATTTCCCCTATTAGGTTGCTCCCCCTATTTAACTAATTCAATACTCATTTAATTTTATGTAAAGAACTTATCTACATCTAAGTAGGAAGTAAAGAATTAAATTAGGAAATCATACCTGCTAAGGTATAAGGAGTTATACCTAATAGCTGTACTTAGGTGGAATGGGTCTCCACCAATAATCTAGCATCCATTGTTCTTGTCGATGCCACCATTTCCATAGCCAAGTGAATGATTATTGGTTCCTTGAAATTTACATCTCCAATAGTTGTTTTGATATTGATCTTCCCATAACCTGCAACACAAGTTTGCACAAATTTTTTCAGTACCCATATTCCATGGTTGTTAATTCCTTTCGAGTTAGATGGTCCACTGACTTCTCTTCTCTTGGCAATTTGATATAAAAATGCATGCCTAATCTTCTTTTGATTTTTCTTTTTAATGTCCTCACATTTTTCTACATATGTTTTAGCAGAATATTTATGGTCATTAAGTGTCTTTTCGAAGTGAATATATTGTTTCTTGAGATCTTCTACCTTCTCATGGAACTCTACATTCACAACTCTTGTTACATCTAATTCCCTTTTCTTATTTTCTAAATCTAGAGATAAATCATCTTTTTCATTTTCTAAACTTGACCACTGTTCGTACGCTTTTGTGCAAGTTTTAAAGAGAATATCACGTTGTAGTATAACCGACAAAACGTTCAAACAAATATAGAGAACTTTATTACTCGAAAAACTAGAGTCTCCGAGGTCGAACATAGGGAGCAATCTCAGTACTTTCAAAACCAAAGAATACAACTTTTAAATGAAAGTAATTGATTAAAAGAGAGAGAGTTATATAAAAAGAATTTCTAAAAGAAAACAGAATTGGACGTCTGATTTCTATATCAGACGTCTTAAATGTAATCTTCTTTCTCTCTTCTGCCTTCTTCTTCTTTGTCTTCTCTGCTTCTTTTCTTGCGAAGGCTTCTTCATCCTGCCTTTGTTCCTCTCCTGTCTTCCTTTTCTTTTTGGCTTTTCTGCAGTCCTTCCTTCTCTCAGATCTCTGCCTTGCTAAGCTTCCTTTCTTCAAAGTTCCTTCTTCTTCTGCTCCTGTTCCTTCTTTGTGCTTTCCTTCGAAGTTTTCTCCTTCCTTGTCTTCTCTGCGAGGGCTTCTCCTTCTTTCTCTGCTACACTCAGCCTCTTCTTCCTTCTTTTCTTCCCTTGCTACAGCGGCTAAGTGTTCGCTTCTTCCACTGCTCCTTCTTTCCTACGCACACCACAACCAATGCAAAACCTACTCCCGTCCCTCTACCCAAACGTCTCTCTCTTTCTCTGCAATTCGCTCGAGGACGCTCTCCCAGAGCCACACGGGTAATCGGGTCGGATTCGCACCCGGGACCAGGCACACCTGCAGGTGGGTGATGCGCGAGGAGTGCGTAGGTTAGGGTCGGGTCGGATCCCGCCAGATCCGCGAGGTGAAACCGCGGACGAGGCAGGAGTGGGTCAGGTGAGGGACCTCACCCCTATGCTTTCGGAGGCGGTAAGCATAAGACACAAAAATAATTTATACTATACCTGCGTTTTGCGTCTCAACGATGTGGGACTATCTGGCCCGCCCCAATTTCGTGCGCGCCCGCAGAGGAGTCCTCGTGCAATTGCCAAGGCTGGGAGCTTTGCAGCGTGCCTTGCAGGCCCTGATCGCTTCGCAACACCCGCGCGAGCCTACTACGCCTAGAGCCTGGAGCTGCTGTGCCTGGAGCTGCTGCACCTGGAGCTACTTCGACCGTCAATGGCGGCAGGAGATGAAACCTGTCAAACACGAGCATGGCCTATTGGCCTAATCAGACTAGCTGGGTACCTTCGCCGTGGCACGGCGAAGATGGTGCAGGGTGCTGCAGGCCGCAGGACGGCCGAGGCGTGCGTGCCTAGGTCAACCTGTGGCCGGAAGTGTGGGGTTGTTCGGGGGACTGTGGTAGAGGTATATAAGGATGATGGATGGGCGGAAGTTGCTCCTGGTGGTAAGGCGGAGCTTACGAGAGGGTTGGCGAGCTGTGTGGAGGGGCAGAGTGGTGGGAGCAGCTCGCCGGAGGTCGGTCGGAGGCGAGGAAGGTGGAGGTGGTCAGGTACTGTCGAGGGGCAATTAACTAAAGTAACAGGGGGAAAAGAGAGAGGAGAGGATGGAGAAGGTATCTGGAGTGGTTTGGAAGGAAGGGAGGCAGCGGAGTGGACGGCGCGTAACTGCCGTCGTCGGGGAAGAAGCACCCTGAGGGAGGGAGCGGCGACGAAGACGAGGTCAGGGGCACGCGCGCTAGGTATGGCGAAACGCGGGAGGAAGAGGCGGAGTTGACTCTACTGCTGGTATGGCAGTAGAGCGACGAAAAGGAGGGGAGGAGGTCGTCGGAGCTTGCGGATCACTTGGCCGGAGATGGGAGAGAGGAAAGCTTAGGGGAATCTCCGTCAAAATCAAGCTGAGGATCTGCGGCCGAGTCTGGGGAGCCTTTTATAGGTGTTGGCGGAACCTTCTAGAGCGTGGAGATCGCGCAATCAACTCTGCCGGCTCACCGAAGATGGAAAGAGGGTGGATACCCAAATCTCTCGTGCGTTCGCACGAGAGATTGGGTTCACACCAGAGGTTGTGATTGGCTTTAGAAGGAAGGGAATTCCTCAGAGAATCTCCCTTCCATTTCTGGGAGGGAATCTCTAAGGGATTTGAGAGGAATCCCTCTCTAAACCTCGCCGGAGATCGGTTCTGCCCTATCAATGGTGGTAGGACCTGATTGCAAAGGTGGCGAGGAACTTAGGGGGCTCTCTGCAATGACTTTCAAAAGATAGGGACCAAGTTGTGATTTGGGTGTACTAAATTGCAAAGTAGGTCAAGATGACTTCCCCTTAGGTCCAAATTTTGGCATAAACCTAATTTTGACGTAAGGAATCCAATGGTGAAGTTGGATTTTAGGTTTGACTGGACATTTTGCGTAGAAACCTAAATTAGGTCAATTAATGTGCTAGGACCCTATTCTAGGTTAAACCGGGTTCCAAAGGCCAAATTAAGTGTTATAAACCCTAGAGGATATTTTTCCATGATTTTTAGAGGGTTTACTTGATTTTTATCCTGACCGAAACCTTGTTAATTTAAGCGGGTCTGTTTTAGGGCTACCAAATGTCATTTAATTCCTAGATTGCACATAAACCCATTTCTGATTGACTCAACCCACTTTTTATCTCATTTAGATCATTTGACCTATGTTTTGTCTATGAGAAATCCCGTTTATGTACTGCAATGGTAAAATTGCAGTTTTAACCTTTATTTCATGTTTTCTTCTCAGAGCACTTATTCCTTCAGTTAAGCCTTCTTCTAGATTATGTAGGAGCTTTTATCTTCTTTATTGGGTCAAAATGAGATAGTTATGGCTCATGATGAGGCTCTCATCATACCCCCATGCCTAGCTTTTGCTAGTCCCTTAGCAAAATTTCAAGGTTTTACTTCCGTTCTAGACCCAGAGTGTCTGTCACCAATCATGATAAGTGCTTCTCCTTTTCTTTTGTGATTAGGTAGGAATGCCGACAATAGGCCTAGAGGTACTCAAGTACCAACCAAAATCCAGACCTGACCCGCTTTAGCCTCAGTCCTCCGCAAAGGTTTCTACGGCCCACAGAAACTAATCTAGGGTTTGTTGGACTCCGTGGTTAAAGCACCCGTGCTTGAGACATTTTTAGCCTAAGTTCAGTTTGCAGTGCGTTTTTGTAAGAGAGAGATAGAAGATTTATTTGTTTGGAGAGCTTTTCTCTCTCTTTTCTTTTTATTTCCAGCTTTGGATTAGCTTCTCAACACGGTCTGTATCGGATTCCTCGTCCCCATCATCAATCCTCAAGGGTCCCTGGCTTTCAAGATTTCGAGATAATCCCACCCATGGCAACCCCCAGAACCCTGGCTTTCGAGATTTCGAGATAATCCTGCCCATGGTGTTCCGTGGCCAAATTCAAACCCTGGCGATCGACATTTCGGGATAATGCCGCCCATGGTACCTGAACCAGCAGAGTGCTTAGATGCCCCCAGTAGGATATTTAAGTATCCTAAGAGACAAGCACCGAGGAGACGATATGTTGTTACGCATCTTCGAGGGGAATTTCCCGCCTCTCCGCGTTGGGAACTCGTCCAAATCAACTTGTGTTGATTGGCCACTCCTAATCTAGGTGACTTTTTCATAACATTAAACGCTTTTCACGTGATTTGGATGTTTATGCGCACTGAACCAGACTGTGTGTGAATGTGGGGTGCTTAGGTTACCGAATCCCACAAATTGGAAGTCAGTTAACGAGGCCGAATACTTCCTAAGCCTTAGACCTAATACTCAAGCTTCGCATTTTCCTCAACCTCTTGAGGATTATCTAGATTTTAACGGATACGTGAATTTTTAAGCTAAAGATTCTAGCCCAAGAGGCCTAAGACCAGCGTTCCCGCTAATCTCTTGTTGTATCTTCGCAGCACTTTTCTTTCCTTTTTCTTGATTCGGTCTAGAACTTCAGTTAACCCCTTAATCTTTTACTAATGACTATTTCTTTTCATTTTCATTTTGTGCTCCTTTTTGTCATTTTACTCTTTTCCTTCTCTCATTTGTATGACCCTGAATTGTTCCTCCCCTCTATCAAGTCTTTTTTTTTTTTAAATAAAACCCTTTCTTGATATGAATTTTCCTGATATTTTGCACTTTCATGCCCCCCCATGCCTACGATTTGCAATGTCCCCATTGTAAATTAGGTGGGTTCGATTTCAGCTTAGTTCATGCATTAAGACAGGTGTGTGGTGAGTGAATGGGTCGAAGTGACTTGTTGCGAACAATTTCTAATCTCGGGTAGGGATACCTGAGGTGAAGTCGGCTGTTCTAATGGATGAACCCTAAAGTGCAATATGAATTCCGCATAGAGATGTCAGAAAAGGTTTCGGGTTTTTCGAAGAATGACGGGTTGCCTCCCGTTAAGCGCTGAGTTTTACGCCATCGGCTGGGCGCAACGAGCTCAAGAGGAATGGAGGGTAAAGGATGACTCAGCCAAATCTATATTGGTCATGTCAATGAACGGCTTGAGTCTCTGACCGTTCACGACAAAGGGTTCAGAATCGTGGCTAAGTGGGCTGATTTCAATGGCTCCATTTCCAAAGATTTGTCGGACTAGGTAAGGTCCGACCCACTTGGATCTTAGCTTTCCTGAGAATAATTTGAGTAGGGCATCAAAGAGTAAAACCTTTTGACCAGGATGAAAGACCTTTCTAGAAATGTGTTTGCCGTGAAAAGCTTTAACTCATGCTTTGTAAATTCACGAGTTCTCATACGCGTCGTGGCGTAATTCATCGATCTCGCTCATTTAAAGTCTTCTGTGGGTTCCAGCCTTAGAAAGGTCAAGATTATAAGTCCGTACTGCCCAATAGGCTTTATGCTGCAACTAGACGGGGAGGTGACATGCCTTCCCGTACACTAGTCTGAAGGGAGACATTCCTAGTTGGGTCTTGTGGGCGGTCCTATAGGCCCACAATGCTTCCGGAAGCTGAGAAGACCAATCTTTTCTATCAGGTCGGACAGTAACCTGAAGGATCTTCTTGATCTCTCGGTTAGATAGCTCAGCTAGACCATTAGTTTGGGGGTGGTAAGGAGTAGAGATTCGGTGTGACACGCCGTATTTGGTCATCAGTGACCTGAACTGAGCGTTTGTAAAATGGGTCACTCCGTCGGAAATTACAGCACGTGGAATCCCGAACCTTGAGAAAATGTTTTGATGAAGGAATTTTATAACGACTTTATGATTGTTGGTTCGGGTCGGAATGGCTTCTATCCACTTGGAAACATAGTCAACTGCGAGTAAGATGTATTCGAAGCCATCCGAGATCGGGAAGGGTCCCATGAAATCAATCCCCCAAATATCAAAAATTTCGCATACCAAGATCGGCTGTAGAGGCATCATGTCTCTATGGCTCATGTTGCCTAGAATCTGGCAACGGGAACATGCCTTACAGTGATCGTATGCATCCTTGAAAATTGTGGGCCTGTAAAAGCCACATTGGAGGACTTTTGATGCGGTTTTATGTCCTGAAAAATGTCCACCGCATGCCTGGTCATGGCAGAATGAGAGTATGTCTTTGATTTCCACTTCCGTGATGCACCGTCGAATTATCTGATCAGCACCAATGCGGAATAGATACGGGTCTTCCCATAGGTAATACTTGGCATCGGAACGCAATTTGTCCTTTTTGGCCTTCGGCCAATCGGGCGGAACCTGATGTGATGCCAGGTAATTAACTATATCAGCGAACCATGGAAGACATGTACTGATAGTCAGGAGGTGCTCATCAGGGAAATGTTCTGTAATAGTCTGGAAGGGCCGATTATTTCAGAAGGAAGGCGGGACAAGTGATCAGCTACCACATTCTGCTTTCCCGCCTTGTCGCGAATCTCGAGGTCAAATTCTTGCAACAGAAAGATCCATCGGATTAATCGAGGTTTCGCATCCTTCTTTGCAAGGAGATGCCTCACAGCTGTGTGATCCGAGTATATGATAACACGGGAACCCAAAAGGTATGATCTGAATTTTTCCAGGGCAAATACTACGGCCAGCAGCTCTTTCTCAGTAACCGTATAGTTACGCTGAGCCTCATCCAGTGTTTTGCTGGCGTAGTAAATGACCACAGCTTTCCCGTCAATTTTCTGCCCCAGAACCGCTCCTACAGCGAAGTCAGATGCATCGCACATGATCTCAAAGGGTTGAGACCAATCAGGGGAATGTAGGATCGGGGCTTGGGTGACTCGGTCACATAGGATCTCAAATGCTTGAGTGCATTCCTTGGAAATTTCGAAAGGCACATCCTTGGAGAGAAGATTTGTCAGGGGGCGTGCGATTTTGGAGAAATCAGGGATAAATCGACGATAAAAACCGACGTGCCCCAAAAAAGATCGGATGTCATTAATCGAGCTAGACATAGGAAGCTTGGAAATCAGGTTAACCTTAGCTCGATGCACTCGGATGCCTTTCTCCGAGATTAAATGTCCCAGGACAATTCCCTCAGGCACCATGAAATGGCTCTTTTCCCAGGAAAGAACCAAATTCACCTCAATGCACCGCCTGAGTATTTGGACCAAGTGTTAGAGGCAATCGTCAAATGATTCTCCAAAAACTAAAATGTCATCCATGAAGACTTCCAGATAATCACCTACCATATCTGAGAATATGGCAAGCATGCACAGCAGAAAAGTTGCAGGTGCATTGCAGAGACCGAAAGGCATCCTTCGAAATGCGTACGTCCCGAAGGGGAAGGTGAATGTGGTCTTTTCTTGGTCCTCTGGATGGATTGCCACCTGATTGTAACCGGAGTACCCGTCAAGAAAGCAGAAGAACCTATTTCCCACTAGTTTTTCGAGGATTTGATCAATAAACGGTAGTGGGAAATGATCCTTCTTTGTGGAGGAATTGAGTCTTCTGTAATCAATGCAGACTCTCCATGAGTTAGCTATTCGGGTTGGAATGACTTCTCCGATTTCAGTCATGATAATGGTAAGTCCTGCCTTTTTAGGCACCACTTGTATTGGACTCACCCAACGACTGTCGGAGATCGGGTAGATGATCCCTGCATCTAACCACTTTATGATCTCCTTTTTCACGACCTCTTGTAGATTAGGGTTTAGGCATCTTTGCATTTCTCTTGAAGGTCGTGTGCCTTCTTCTATGTAGATTCGATGTGTGCAATATGAAGGGCTTATACCAGTCAAATCATCGAGAGTCCATCCAATGGCTCTTCGATGTTGCTGGAGAACAGAAATCAAACGGAGTTCCTGGTCAGGTGTGAGTCGAGAATTGATAATCACAGGAAACATCTGATTTGAATCCAAAAAGACATACTTCAGATGTTCGGGAAGGGGCTTGAGTTCCATGACAGGATTTTCAGCAGCAGCGGGCGGTTCAGGGTTTGTATCAGGAGCAATGGTAGGAGTCATAGGTGTGTCTAGATTATGTTCGCACTCCTCTGTTAGCGGGTTTTGATTCTCAAGTGGTTGATCAGGGATAATCAGGTTGTCTTCTATATGCAATTCATCAACCACGGCTCTGACATCACATATTTCCTCTATAACCCCGCAATGAATCCCTTGTTGGGCCTTAAAAATGTCAATTTTCAAGTTTTGGTTCCCAAATTTTAATTCTATCTAGCCCTCTTCGCAGTTTATGTTGGCCCTAGTAGTGGCAAAAAAGGGTCTCCCTAATATGATTGGTGTGTCCCTTGGGTTCTTAGGTGCATCCATGTCTAGTGCTATGAAGTCCACCGGGAAATAGAAATCTCGTACCCTAACAATGACATCCTCGAGTATTCCTCTAGGTGACTTGATGGATCGATCGGCTAACTGCAATGTCACCTCAGTGGGTTTAAGTTCAGATTCTTCAAGGTGGTCAAGGAGGGATGTAGGTATTAAATTTATAGAGGCACCTAGGTCTAGTAAGGCTCTATCAAATTGGGTTTCACCAATTTTACAGGAAATCAAGGGAGTTCCTGGATCTTTAGCCTTGGGTGGGAGTTTGCTCAAGATGACAGAGCTGGCTTGCTCTGACAGTATGATTGGATTCCCATCCTTGGTTCGCGGCTTACGTTTAGGGGTACATGTCTTTCAAGAATCTTGCGTAAGCCGATATGTGGCGAATTGCATCCATCAATGGGATGTTTATCTGGACCTGTTCAAAGAGCTTGATCAGATCCTCCTCAGGAGCCACAGGTTTGGTTATTCTTTTTCCTTTGGTCAAGGCCTCAGGAAATGGGATCCTAGTTGGTTCCTCTAGGATAGGTCCAAGTTCTTGATCTGGGACAGTGGTATCTTGGATAACTATCCTAGGGTCTTGGCTATTATCAGGCTTGGAGTGGTTCGGATAATGTGGGTCTTGGGTTGTTTTACCACTACGTGTTGTTACAGAGTCCAATCCGACCTGATTTGGGTTAGGTAGGAGGGGTGGCTGCTGCTGAAATCCCGCGTACGATGTTGAAGCTTCCATCCCATCTGGCGATGGAGCAGTAGGGGCCTGATAAATCACGTGTTTGGCCTGAATTTGGATTCATAACGCGCTTCTGGGTTAGCATGTTATTTGGGTTGGGCAGAGGTTACTAAGGAAGGGTGCCAGGTTGGCGGGAATTTGCCATCTGGGCCAGTTGGTTGCGAACTTCTGTGATCTCGTCCTTATGCTGTTTTTGCATTGCCGCATTCGTCTTTTGAATGCCAGCCAGTGCTTGAAGGATAAGAGTCATTTGATCCTGGTTTTGCCCGGATTGGTAGGTGGGATTGGGCCGAGGCTGAGGCGGTTGATATGGACGAGAGGCTTGTGGACGGGGTTGATATGGTGGTCTTTGAGAATTTCCCACCCACTGAAAGTTAGGATGATTTCGCCATCCAGGGTTGTAGGTATTGGAGAATGGGTCATTCTAGATGGCGTTGAGGGCCTCGCAGTTCTGAGGAGCCTCAGGAAAGTCAGAATACGAGGGTTCAGAGTTCCCCCAACTTGAGTAGAATGGATCGGAGGTCACTCCGGTCCGAGAGGTAGACGGGGGTGGATATGGGTCCATCCCCTTAGCAGATTGGTGATAGATGTTTTGCACAGTTTCCCTTGCCAGAGGAGGTCGTGCAAAAGAGTTTTGAGCAGAGGTGGCTTGCTGCAAATGTCGAGTTAGCTCGTCCACCTTCTTTTCTATGATAGAAACCTTGTCCAACCGACTGGCCATCAGTTCCAAGTCGACAGAATTGGATAGGTCCTGCATCTCATGTGTCCCTCTCAGATTCGTCGATGCGTGGGTATTCGTCCTGTCGAATAAGCCCATGGAGTCATTATTTATGGAGTTCTCGCACATGTTTTCGAGAATCTCCCACACCGTGTCCTTGTGTTGACCCATGATGTTTCCTCCGCACATTGCATTGACGAATAAACGAATATCTTCACGGAGTCCCTGGTAAAAAGACTGGACTTGTTCCCACTTAGGAACTCCGTGATGGGGGCACTTTCGCATGAGATCTAGGAATCGATCCCAAGCTTCGTGAAGAGGTTCTCCCGATTGTTGTGTGAAATGAGTGATCTGGTGGCGCAAGGCATTTGTCCAGCCAACGGGGAAGAATTTTTTCAAAAATTTAGACTGCAGTTCCTCCCATGTGTTGATCGGACGGGTCTGAGTCTGATACCAGTGTGCGGCCTTGTCCATGAGGGATAACGAAAACATTTTCATGAGTAGGATATCCCGGTTTTGTACATCTGACCCAAAGGCCTGGGCCAGATGCTTGAGTTGTTTAATGTGTTGGAATGGATCCTCAGAGTTAAGCCCATGGAACTTTGGTATGGCATGAATCATATTGGGCTTCAATTCAGAATCAGGTCCTCCAATCGGGATTCGTACTCGAGGTTCAATTGCCACCGCAGCGGGATTATAGTGATCTCGCATCATAGGTTGCTGCGGTGGGTTTACAAAGTTCTGAAAGAGATCATTAAGGCGTTGAAGTTGGTGTTCAAGGTTGTTCTCCTCTTCAATGGGTTGTGCCATGATGGAAGAAGAAGGAGAACCAGGGTCTGAATCAAATGAAAGATTTATATAGTGGGGTTGCTGCACAAACAAGGGCGTCGAGGCTTGGCCTCGACGAGAATGAATTTCTAAAGGAGGTCTTAAGGGTGGCCTTAAGGACCTCCTACCGAACATGCACCGAAGGATGTGATGAGATTTAGAAGGTGCTGGATCCAATCAAGACACCCAAAAAATTATTGGGTGACTATAAAGGTTCGGGGCGGATGGACCCCTTAGTCAGAAAGGTCGTCCACTTGAGAAATACCTGGGCAGCCAGAGAGGGAGAGTCCTGCAAAGACCCCTACACGGTAGAGCGTCCTCACGAGTTACAGGGTTTCCCCCACCCGACCTCTCTTGTCACTGCGGTTCCAGGTAGACCAGAATGGGGACCTTGACATCTTAAGTCTACCTTTTTTACTTTAAGATCAAGGTGCTTAATGTTCCACTTGAACTTTTAGGTATTTTCAGTGAAAAAGTGACCTAATTTTAAGGTTGGTTGATCCAAGGGATCAACTTCACCTTTTGTTCCTTCGAGAGTTTTTAGGTCCTTTTCTTTTATGGTTCAAATGGATTAAAAGCCTGATTTGCTTAGGGTTCTTTTTGTGTAGATCTTTTCAAACAAGGTTTAGGCACACCTCTTTTTGGACAATTTGTTTCCTTGTTTAAGAGAAGATGTGTCTCTAAAAACCCTAGCTTTGTAATCCTTAAATTGGCTCTAGTGGGTCCAATTTAGTTGCCTCAAAATTTAGCACCTAGGGCTCAATCAAGAAAGTTTTAGCCCTAGTTGCCTTAGTGGGATGAACAGACAAAAAATGTGTTGAAATGAAAATCAGGCAACTTGATGAGTTACTAAATATGAAACAGGTAGCCCTAAGTTGATTTTTCTTTTTTTCCCTTTTAGATTTTGAGAGGGTTAAGAGAGAGGGCTTATGGAAATTACCTGTTCCTTGGAGTGTCTATTGTGCAGCAGCTCTTCTTTCCTTTTTGCTTTGCTTTCCCTGCTTTGAACACAACAAAAGAGAGGAGTTAGGTCAAATATTGGATCAAAAAGTTGTAATCAAAAGCTTTCAAAGTGCCCGTTGCTCCCCGGCAACGGCGCCAAAATGTTCGTACACTTTTGTGTGGGATTTAAAGAGAATATTACGTTGTAGTATAACCGACAAAACGTTCAAACAAATATAGAGAATTTTATTACTCGAAAAACTAGAGTCTCCGAGGTCGAACACAGGGAGCAATCTCAGTACTTTCAAAACCAAAGAATACAACTTTTAAATGAAAGTAATTGATTAAAAGAGAGAGAGTTATATAAAAAGAATTTCTAAAAGAAAACAGAATTGGTCGTCCGATTTCTATATCAGACGTCTTAAATGTAATCTTCTTTCTCTCTTCTGCCTTCTTCTTCTTTGTCTTCTCTGCTTCTTTTCTTGCGAAGGCTTCTTCATCCTGCCTTTGTTCCTCTCCTATCTTCCTTTTCTTTTTGGCTTTTCTGCAGTCCTTCCTTCTCTCAGATCTCTGCCTTGCTCAGCTTCCTTTCTTCAGAGTTCCTTCTTCTTCTGCTCCTGTTCCTTCTTTGTGCTTTCCTTCGAAGTTTTCTCCTTCCTTGTCTTCTCTGTGAGGGCTTCTCCTTCTTTCTCTGCTACACTCAGCCTCTTCTTCCCTCTTTTCTTCCCTTGCTACAGCGGCTAAGTGTTCGCTTCTTCCACTGCTCCTTTCCTACACACACCACAACCAATGCAAAACCTACTCCCGTCCCTCTACCCAAACGTCTCTCTCTTTCTCTGCAATTCGCTCGAGGACGCTCTCCCAGAGCCACACGGGTAATCGGGTCGGATTCGCACCCGGGACCAGGCACACCTGCAGGTGGGTGATGCGCGAGGAGTGCGTAGGTTAGGGTCGGGTTGGATCCCGCCAGATCCGCGAGGTGAAACCGCGGACGAGGCAGGCGTGGGTCAGGTGAGGGACCTCACCCCTGTGCTTTCGGAGGCGGTAAGCATAAGACACAAAAATAATTTATACTATACCTGCGTTTTGCGTCTCAAGGATGTGGGACATCTGGCCCGCCCCAATTTCGTGCGTGCCCGCAGAGGAGTCCTCGTGCAATTGCCAAGGCTGGGAGCTTCGCAGCGCGCCTTGCAGGCCCTGATCGCTTCGCAAAACCCGTGCGAGCCTGCTGCGCCTGGAGCCTGGAGCTGCTGTGCCTGGAGATGGTGCACCTGGAGCTGAAACCTGTCAAACACGAGCACGGCCTATTGGCCTAATCAGACTAGCTGGGTACCTTCGCCGTGGCACGGTGCTGCAAGCCGCAGGACGGCCTAGGCGTGCATGCCTAGGTCAACTTGTGGCCGGAAGTGTGGGGTTGTTCGGGGGACTGTGGTGGAGGTGTAGAAGGATGATGGATGGGTGGAAGTTGCTCCTGGTGGTGAGGCGGAGCTTACGAGAGGGTTGGCGAGCTGTGTGGAGGGGCGGAGTGGTGGGAGCGGCTCGCCGGAGGTCGGTCAGAGGCGAGGAAGGTGGAGGTGGTCAAGTACTGTCAGGGGGCAATTAACTATAGTAACAGGGGGAAAAGAGAGAGGAGAGGATGGAGAAGGTATCTGGAGTGGTTTGGAAGGAAGGGAGGCAACGGAGTGGATGGCGCGTAACTGCCGTCGTCGAGGAAGAAGCACCCTGAGGGAGGGAGCGGCGACAAAGACGAGGTCAGGGGCACACGCGCTGGGTATGGCGCAACGTGGGAGGAAGGGGCGGAGTTGACTCTACTACTGGTATGGCAGCAGAGCGACGAGGAGGGGAGGAGGTCGTCGGAGCTTGCGGGTCACTTGGCCGGAGATGGGAGAGAGGAAAGCTTGGGGGAATCTCCGTCAAAATCAAGCTGAGGATCTGCGGCCGAGTCTGGGGAGCCTTTTATAGGTGTTGGCGGAACCTTCTAGCGCGTGGAGATCACGCAATCAACTCTGCCGGCTCACCGGAGATGGAAAGAGGGTGGATACCCAAATCTCTCGTGCGTTCGCACGAGAGATTGGGTTCACACCAGAGGTTGTGATTGGCTTTAGAAGGAAGGGAATTCCTCAGAGAATCTCCCTTCCATTTCTGGGAGGGAATCTTTGAGGGATTTGAGAGGAATCCCTCTCTAAACCTCGCCGGAGATCGGTTCTGCCCTAACAATGGCGGAAGGACCTGATTGCAAAGGTGGCGAGGAACTCAGGGGGCTCTCTGCAATGACTTTCAAAAGATAGGGACCAAGTTGTGATTTGGGTGTACTAAATTGCAAAGTAGGTCAAGATGACTTCCTCTTAGGTCCAAATTTTGGTATAAACCTAATTTTGACCTAAGGAATCCAATGGTGAAGTTGGATTTTAGGTTTGACTTCGTTTGACTGGATATTTTGCGTAAAAACCTAAATTAGGTCAATTAATGTGCTAGGACCCTAATCTAGGTCAAACTGGGTTCCAAAGGCCAAATTAAGTGTTATAAACCCTAGAGGATATTTTTCCATGATTTTTAGAGGGTTTACTTGATTTTTATCCTGACCGGAACCTTGTTAATTTAAGCAGGTCTGTTTTAGGGCTACCAAATGTCATTTAATTCCTAGATTGCCCATAAACCCATTTTTGATTGACTCAACCCACTTTTTATCTCATTTAGATCATTTGACCTATGTTTTGTCTCTGAGAAATCCCATTTATGTACTGCAATGGTAAAATTACAGTTTTAACCTTTATTTCATGTTTTCTTCTCAGAGCACTTATTCCTTCAGTTAAGCCTTCTTCTAGATTATGTAGGAGCTTTTATCTTCTTTATTGAGTCAAAATGAGCTAGTTATGGCTCATGATGAGGCTCTCATCAACCACTTATCCTTAAGCTCCTTATTTTCATTTTTTAATTTTTTTGCCAATTTGTATAAATCATGATATGCATCTAATAATTCATCTAAGGTAAGGTCAGAGTTTACCTTTTCTTCGCTTGATTCTGTTGGCACCATGAGACAGATGAGTAACTCCATTTTTGTGGCCTTGTACCTCGATATCTAATTCTGAACTTGGGTTGGAATCATCCCATGTTACTTCTTCGTTAGTGGTTGACAAGCATGGAAATCGCAGGTTTGAAAATACGACTGTCGTTCTTTATAGTATAGCTGCTAAATCCGTTCATCAACAAGAATAATTTTTAAAATAACAAGACTTACATTGATTGTTTTCTTTTAGAACTTGAGCCCAGTCGTTCGTCTCTAAGAGGCATGAAAATAAGTCGAGATTTGGATTGACTTTTTTTTAACCTAATTCTAATCTAACCTAATATTTTTGGTCTTTTTTGTATTTTGCGATTTTTTTGTATTTTTTATTTTTATTTTGAAAACGAAATGAAACCAAGATCTAGATGTGCTAGCGAAAACCTAAGTGACTACGTGCATAGTGTGAATGAGCCTAAGTAGTATGAAGACAAAGACAATCAATCACAGAAATAAGGATCACACAATATTATTTATGCATAAAAATGTCAACACATCTACACTAAAAAGTAAGTAAATAGAGAATCCCTCACGTCGGAAACTGACACTAGGCCTATCAACCTTGTGTGAGGGTGTAGGCTAGACCTTGGGTATGCAAACTCATCTACATGCCTACCAAAAGAGACGACCGACCACAAGAGGCTATGGGAGAGCCTTCATGGTCGTCTAAGAAGAGAAGAAGATGGGGGGCATCCTCTCTAGGACAAGAAGGTAGCACTCCCAAGAGAAGAAGAGAGGGTGGAGATCCCTTCTTCTTCCTAGCTGTCCTTGAGAAGTTGTGGAGAACCCTCTCTATGGCCATCCATGGAGCCTTGGAGTAGGAGGAGCACCCTTTGGAGGAGAGAGTGGTGGACGGCTTTGGAATTTGGAGGGTGGAAGGGAGGGTCTCGCAAGTGAGAGGTGGAGAGAATGGACGGAATAGAGAGTGAATGGGTGTGCCTCTTGATTTTTGGCTTTTATGGGATGGCCAATTTTGGTGGTTGCAAGTTGGCTTCTTCCCAAAAATAGAATGCACCACTTTTGGTGGCTCTTAGGATTGATGCCCATGGATTGTGGATCTAGGTTAAGAGGATAGTTTAGGAAAGTGTTAGTGTGTGTGGTTCAAATTTTGTAGAGTAGGGTTGTGGGTTTTGGTAAATCTAGGTTGGGTTAACCTACATTAAGTAGGTGTGGACCTAATTAGGCTTAGGTGAGTCTATTTAGATAGGAGTGAACCTAATTGGATCTAGGTTAAGTCTAATTAGATATGTGTGTGTGTTTAGGCTTAGGTAAACCTAATAGTTATGAGTCAATTAGATCCTGGGTGGATCTAATTGGGTTCAAGTGCACCCAATCAACTGTAGATGCACCCAATTAGGTATGAGATGGTTCAATTAGGTTAGGGATAGGATACGTAGGGCTACGGATAGTGGACCAGGCTTAGGAGGTCTCTAATTAGGTTTACTAGGGTGTCTGGTGGGGTTTCTAGGTCAAAATAGGCAAGATCAGGCTTCTAGCACCAAGATCAGGAACCAGAGAACAGTATCAGACGTCCAAAAGAGTGGTCAGACGTCTTATACTCCAAAATTAGATGTCTGGATAGTAGATTAGATGTCCAATTCTGTGTCAGTATGAGTTTTGGCTTCCTGGATTGATATTCTGCAGACATTAGACGTTCAGCCAGATGTCTGGACGTCCTAAAAGGTGCTAGAGAGTGGGTTTTAGGTTTTCTAAGGTGGGTTTTGGTTCCTAAGTGTTTGAGAGAGGGATAGGGTGGATAAGAACATGGATAGTGCTATCCATGTTTGGGTTTTGAGCTTAAGGTATATTAATGGAGGTGGTTTTGGGTTTCAGAAGGCTGTCCTAAGGTTTCTAAGGGTAGGGAAGAGGCTATCCTCCTCACTTCTCTTGTCTGAATCAGTCTTCTTCTTCCTTTATTGCTTTATTCCACTATCTCTTGTATCCTGCATCACTTTATTATCTGCAAATAGCAATAAAAACCATTAAATAGCAGAATATCTCATTTTATTCTAAATAAACTGATACAATGTATGATATGCAAGATAAGAGTGCAATATCCACTAATTAAGCTAGGTTCAAATATTATTTACATTGATTAGGACCCATGATTACTGTGCAATCATACCCCCATGCCTAAGCTTTGGTAATCCCTAGCAAATGCAAGACTAAGTGCATGACTAAGTTATTTACAAGTTCGATCCCTAAAGGACTACTTATTCTTTTTATCAAAGAGTTTGACTAAAGATTTTTCTGCTTTTGTTTCATCTAGAAATCTAGAAATCCAGATATGTGAAAGTGCAGCTATGTAGCTTCTGCAACGGATTCGAGTGAAAAACTTGAGTGACCTCTAAAGCCTGTACTTAGCGCCTAGTAAAATTCTAGCAGGATAGGCAAACTTCTTCCCTCGAGGTATGCAAAATATTCTATGAATTCCACCATGGCTTTAAGCTTAGATAGGGGATGTTAAAGGGAAATGGTTGTTTATTTAGTAGCTCACTCTCAATAGGTGCTACATGGAGATTACTACTACAAAATCTGGATTCCCAGATTATTACGTAACTCAACTCAAAGAAAGACGAGAAAAACTATGCTCTCTTCTGGTTCCTTTGTATTCATTTTCTTTTTCTCTTTTCTTTTTCTCTCTCTTCTTTTTTTTTCTTTTCTTTTCTTTTTCTTAGAGCTCACAATATCACCATATTCTCATATATGATTCGTATTTGGTGGTCTCACTTGGCATTAACACTTTAATTGAATTCCCATAACCCTAATGCTAAGTCAGAATTCCTCATCCAGTATTCAAGCAGTTGAAACACAAAAAAGGTAGGTTAAGGACATATTTGGTGGATCTCAAATTTATTTGGTGGTATTACCTCAATGCAACTGAAATAAACTCTAAATACTCGTAAACAATTTTTCTACTTTGTTCTTGTTTTTTTTGTTTTTTTTTTCTTTTTTTCATTTTTTTTCATATATAATTTTTCTAACACAACATAATCTAGCAACACATTCATGAATTTTATTAAGGAGGCATTATTAAAGATTGGTGGTACTCAAGAGACATTGGGTAGCTTATTTGGTGGAAGCTCCTACTCACGGCACCAGGAAAGACGGATAGGACAGTGTATTTCTAACCTTGATATCAGCACCCTCGTTCAGCAAAGGATTCCGTAAAGAATGGTGATACCATCCATCGTAGCCCTAGTTTTATGAGAATTCGATCTCTGTGTATTTGCCTTATTTGGTGGCTCTTAAAATTTCACACAAAAATGTATACACAGAATCCAAGAGCGGAAACTATGCCTAATCTCTAAGTATCATTACCTAATTATCTAGGATTCCAGATTCCTTGCACTAATCTTAGAGCACCAGTACACTACTCTCATCTCACACTATTTGCTAGATTTTTCGAAGAAGATTTCCCTGACTCCCAAAACACTGTCCAGGGGTTCAGGGAAAGAAGCACTGCTTCTTCTCGACAGACTGAAGATGTTCATCAATCTTCATCGTGAATCCATTGCAAAATCTATGTGTAGGTGTGAAAATTGTACTGGATTCCGATTACAGGAATCAAATAAAGGATAAAATCCCTAATGCATTCTCTTGATAAAAATCTTATTCATTAATGCAATATATATATAAATGTTATTTGTAACCATTCAAGGTTGCACTTCAAAAATTTCCCTAATTCGGGTTATATTCATCTCGGTCCTAATTTTAGAACAAAAAGGTGAGTGGATGAGTCAAAAGTGATTGTTGTGGACGATTTCTAGCTCTAATGCAAACATTGGAGGTGTTGTCGGTTATTCTTAATTTAAGGACCCTAAAGTGCAATTAGCATGATGTACAAAAGGTTTTTCCTAGGTATTGGTAGAAAAATTTTTAGTTTACAAGTACTAACCCACCATGCCTACTTTCTTGCATGTTCTCATGCATGAATATAATGAAAATTTATTTAAGACCGGGAGTAAATGGGTAGAACTCACCTGGAATAGCTCCTGAATTTTTTCGCTCTTCTTGTTCCAATTCCTAGAAATAACTATCCAGGAAAATTTGCCAAATAAAGTATGTTATATATAAGTGCTAAAATTAATGCCTCCAGCTAGGCGTAAACTTGAAAAGGATATATCAACACAATATTGAGAATGGCAAATAAAATTATAAGAATTTTAGTCTCATTCGCCAATAGCGAGCCGCAAATGCAGACTAGCTATCCATGAATTTCAAGCCCGAATAATCAAAAAAATATGTAGATGAGGCTTGGGAAAATCTGTAGCCAAATGCTACAGAAGAGAGACAGATAAATACGGGTGCCTGGAAGAAACGAAGATGAAGGCATCCCGAAGAGGTGATGGAGGATGTGGGTGGTTGGGGTATGAGCGAAGTCGTGTGGGGTAAAATCATATGGGTCCTAATAATGGTGATAAGTGGAAGGAAAGACCCAAATGATGTGGTTAGATCTGGAAATCAAGGTCCAGTGATCAACCTCTATGTCTACCAAAGATGTTTCTTCCTGAGTATCGTCTAGTTCATTTTCCTCTTCCAAATTTCTCAATTCTAATTCCCAATTATCACATGATTCGGCAAAATTTTTAGCTTCCTCCGATAACTCATCATATGTTATCCCCAATAATCTTTCAATCTCTTAAATATCTTTTTTCATAGGGGGATATTTCCTCCTCCTCACTTAGATGAAATTGGGCATTAGATTCAATAGTGAGTCCCTTGATGAAAGCGGAATGGGCTAAATCATTGATTAAGGAGTCGTTAAAGTCTTTTTGAGTTTGTTGCTCCGTGTATGTGGTCATTTGAGTCAATTCATCAATGTCTATATCGGTACCCTCAAATACAAAAAAATCATATTCAAACTCATTAATACTTGGTTCCTTAAAATGAAAAGATTGATATTCAGACACTAAATCAAGATTAAGATCGTCAAATGAATCTCCTTCCTCAACTTCAATAGGAACATCAATATCATCCACCTCGGGTATCTGATCAACAGAATCCTCAACGACCACCTCAAAATCACAAATCTGTTGTGGCACACCTGACCCAAATTCAAACATTTCTGATTTTTGTTGCTCATCCCAGTTTTATGAAGCTCCTTTCTTATATCATCATGTTATCTAGCACTGGCTTCTTTTATTTCATGAACCATTTTGATCAATTGAGTAATCTGGGATTCATTGCAAGGGGCAGGGATTTGAATTGGGCTAGGTTGGTCAAGATAGTCAACCATGCTAACAAAGAATTGATCCTATATTGAGGGTGACTCTTGTGATTTGGTAGATTCTTGATTTGGGTCATGTCGTTCTACCCAGGTGTCAATTGCCATGGTTTCTTCCAAATTGCCCTCCGAATCACTTTCTGTATCATCCAAAAAATACCCTGACTTTGTTTTCTTAGCAGCTGAATAAATATCAAAGTGAATTTTCTCATTGCCGCTACTCATTTCCATAAATCTTGAGTAATAGTTGACCGGTCGATCTTTCGCTTTTAAGTCGTTTGTAGTTTAATGTGGTGGAAAAATCGACTAATCAATTTTTAACAAGAAATAACCACTCGCAGAGGAGCGGGTCGTATCCACAGGGAGACAATAACGTATTAAAATTCGCGCCACTTAAAAATGTTTGTTCGTAGTCAATTTGGACAAGAACCAAGCCAAGATTGCCTTTAGATTAAGGTTTAAGCAAGAAACAATGCTGAAATGGCAATTATGAGAAACTACAGGATATTTTCCGCAATGCAGAGTGAATAGAATATGATTAAAATGTGGCAATGGCAGAAAATGTAAATTTTAATTAACGTTTTACTGTAGCAAAACAGGGGAATTTTTCCCCGTTGTCTTGCGCGACGAGGAGCCGATGGCCGGGCGCGGGAAGCTCGGAGGAGGTCCCTTAGATCAAGGGCTTCGAATCGATGGTGGCGGCGAGTCGCGCGGTGGTCGGAGGTGGCCGGACGAGCTCCGGCGGAGGTGCTGCAGCCGGCAGCTTGCGCAGCCTGTTGGCGTGAAGTCCGCCGCCTCCTGCTGCTGCGGGGGTGGCTGCTGCCGCTGCCGTGGGCACTGCTGCGGCTGGCGTGCGCGGTGGTCGGTTGGGCAGTCTGCAGGCGGTTGTGCGTGGGCGCGCGGAGGGTCTGCGGAGGGCGCGCAGTTGTGCGTGGGCGGTGGTCTGCAGGAGGGCGCTTGCGCGGTGGTCTGCAGGCGGTTGGCGTGTGCGGTGGAAGCTGCAGGCGGCTGTTGGAGGATGCTGCAGGCTGGTCTGCAGGCGTTGGAGGAGAGCGCGGGCTGATCTGCAGGCGTGCGCAGGTCTACAGCCGGTGAGCGGTGGAGGGTGCAGGCGGTCTGGTGGCCGGTTGGAGAGTGCAGGCTGAGGAAGTGGAGGTGAGCGGGTAACTTCAGACGTCTGGGAAATTTCCCAGACGTCTTAAGTTACTGAGAGGGCGGCTGATCAGTAGCTCGGTGGTGGTGGTCTGCGACGACGGCGAGGGAGTTGCACGCTAAGGTGCTCACGGTAATGCAGGCGAGCTCCGGATGGCGGTGTGGCCTGTCACACCACACGCCCACGGTGGTGGAGACTCGCCGCCACGGTAGAGGCCGGCAGTATGGAGTGGAAGAGAGAGGTTCTCTCTGCACAGTGGTGGGTCGGTGGCGGAGGCCTCCTGAGCTCGGCTGCCTCAGTGCTCCTTTTGTAGTGGCCTGAACAAATTTGAAATCAGCGGCCGACCAGATCCACCGTATCCGCTCCCCTTGAATGGCTCCTTCACTGCATCACCCAGGCGTTGGAGCGGCAGCCAGCCGTTCTGAAAGAAGACGAATAAAGAAAATATTATTAAAATATTAGGGTTATTTATGTATAGACCCTCAACTTCTATGTTAATGAAAACAATATACCTAATTGGTTATCTAATTAGATGAATGCTATTTTAAGCTAATTCTAAATACACTTAAGATATGAATGCAATGTATGGATTATGTAATTAGATTAAAACTATGAATTAATCTATTTACATCCTAATTTATACTAAATAAATGTTAGAATTAACCTAATGTGTAGGCACTTAAATACTTAAATAGCCCACAACTATGGGCTAATCAATAGTCAATTCATGCATTGGCCGTAGCCAAGAAAGGGCGACCCAAAATGATGGGTGAATCACTTAGCTTCTTCGGTATATCCATGTCCAAAATAATAAAATCAATCGGAAAGCTAAGACCTTGCACTTTAATGATCACATCCTAAACTACCCCCTTAGGTGTTTTGATGGAGCCATCAGCCATTCTAATGGTGACAGGTGTGTGGTGCAGGTCTCCAAGTCTGGTGCGGTCAAAAAGGGAAATAGGAATCAAGCTGATGGATGACCCTAGATCCACAAGGGCTCTATTGAAGGTGAATCCCTTGATGGCACAAGATATGAAAGGTTTTCCAGAGTCGATCTTTTTAAGTGGTAGAGTGCCAGAAAAAAATGCACTTTTGTTGGCGGATAAAACCACCTCTTTAGGTGTGCAGGTCTTTTTCTTCTCTTGTGACTCTTTCTTTAGAGCTCCAGGAAAGGGTAAATAGGTCAAGTCAGGTTTAGAAGCCTTTTTCTTCTCTTTGTCCCTAGAGTCAGAGTCAAAGCTAGATGTGGGTTTGGTCTTTTGATTTTTGGTTGAGCCCAAATCAGATTGTTTGGGTGGGCTCTTAGCTTTACCCTTTCTTTTAGAGACCAAAGAGTTGGCCCTTGCACACTGGCACATATGATAGATTGGAGGAGGGGTCAGAAGATTAGGTGGAGAATAGGAATGAAGAGGAGTGTGCATTCAAGGATGAATGATTCTTGAAGTCTCTTGATTTGACCCCCTTGAATTTCACTTGATTTCCAACTTAGTCAGCCTTTCTTCATTTTTCTTGTCAAATTCCAACAAAAGGTTCATGATATCTTCAAAGGTGGTTGCAGGTTGGGCTGGACTAGATGGTTGTCGTAAAGTGGATTGAGTGGAGTACTGGGCTAGCCTAGATTGATATTCAGTCTAAGTCGATCTCTTTGGAGGCCATGAAAGATCAGGATTATCTCTCTACTCAAGGACATACCAATCCGGATATGAATAAAAAGGTGTATCACCCTGAGTGGGGCTGACTATAGAGGGATTTGATTGAGAACCTGTACTTGTGATCCATTATTCCAATTCTTTAGTGATATATTATCAAGTACAAGTGTATCAGAAACGATTCATTCCTCAAATGATCTACCCAAATCATGGATTAGGTCCAAAGGTGCCTTCTAGGTTGGCTGAGTCTACGGTGCCTAATGAGACCACATTTGTGGGCTAATTAATACATAAATGCCTAATTATTATGGTAGCGTCTACGTATACAATGCATAATTTGATATGTAAATAAATTAATGTTTGCATATAGGGGCATGCATGCACTTCTTTTAGATTATTTTTATAAATAACCCAATTTTTTTTCTTTTGTCTTCTTTTTCCTGCAGAATGCGCGACCGCCCTCTTGCCACCTTTTCTCTCCCCGCAATTCAGCCGGGCATCTCGCAACCTCACAACAATCCGGTGAGATTGTTGAAGACAATCTCGAGGGAAGAAACAAAATTTATGAGGCATTTAAAAAGAGGAGGGATGCGGGGGGCTAATTGCACAGCAATCATAGGTCTTAATTGGCCTAGATTAAGCTAGGATTTAGCATAAGTTAGGGTTATTCATGCATGCATACACATTATCTGCATCTTTACTGCTTTCCTTTAGCTACGCATAAAATAATGTTATAATGTGCTGATTAAGTGCATTATGTAGATTGCAGGGAATAAGCTGATCAGGAGCTGGATCTGAAGCTGGATCAGGAATAACGGGAGTTGTAGCAGAGCTGGAGCAGAAGGCCTAGTTTAGATGTAGGAATAATAATGTAAGGGAGTTAAAGGTTTTCTATTCTATTAAGTAGAAATAAAGCAGTAAAATGTGAAGAGCTTAGGTCCATCCTAGTCCTAGGATAGCCTAGAGACTTCCCCAAGCCTTAGCCACCCTTAGATTTGGTCACAACACCCTAGGAAGCCCTAAAACCCTAGTTCCAACCCTTCTCTGGACGTCCAGATAAGTTTTAAGACGTCCAGGACCCTTAGCCAACTCCCTCACACTTCAAACCCACTTCTGCAGTGTTATTGGACGTCCAGACACTTTTTCAGACGTCTAATTTCTGCAGAATACCCAAAACAGAACCTGAAATCCTTCCTAACTCTGATTGGACATCCAGACAACAAGTCTGGACTTCTGATTTTTTAGTATAAGACGTCTGATTCTATAATTAGACGTCTGATACTGCTCTCCAATTCCTATTTTCAGATTTAAGCTTTGATCTTGGATCTCTAGGTCCCTAAACCCAATTCCAACCCTATAGGAACCTAAATTAATGTGCCCTAACCCTAGTACATCACCTCTAAACCTCCCTAAGGACCTAATTAGGTCCTCACTAAACCTAATTGACTTGCATCTTAGTCAATTCCATCAGCCTATTCAATTGGACTCATTGAGTCCAATTGAGCCTTGATCTCAACACACACTGTCCAATTGGACTCAGTGAGAGTCCAATTGACCTAGACCTGACTTAATTGAGTTGTTTTACTCTCAATTAAGTTTCCACACACCCAATTAAACTTGTATTAAGTTTAATTGCACTTTACCATAGTGAATTAGGATTTATAACCCTAATTTGAGACCTACCTTGACCTAAACCCACTAGAACCCAACCTAATCAACCTAGCCACCTAAGTTTTGACCCACACATACCCACTCACACCCACACACACCATCCACACGAAAATATCTAGCCTAGAGTTCTCTAGAACTCTCTACCATGTGTGGTTGCCATGGTTGCCAAAAATAGCAACCAAGAGCCATTCAATTTTTAGATCCACATTTGGTGGATCTAAAAACCACCATCCACCCTCTCTCTCTCACTCTCCCACGAGCTCCCACCATAGGCCTCTCTAGAGAATTCCATAATTCTCTAGAGAGCTTCCCTTAGGTCTATAAAAAGACCCCTTGGGTCGCCATTGGCACCCATTCACTTCTTTGGCAATTGCACTCCATTAGTGTCATTCACGCCACCTCCATAGTCACTCCACCTCCACGAGCTCACTACCACCACCATGGAGGACACCATGCCGGGATGCTGGATCAACCCTACCTCTCTCCAAGGGCTGGCCTAAGTTCCATTGGTTGACCCTCCTTCTCTCGACCACTCCAAGGCCATCGGGGACCACCCCTGAATGCCCTCTATTCTTCTAGCTTTAAATCATGCTCTTCATAATCTTTATTGCTTTCATTTACTACTTAGTAGTGTAGTCTTACTTCTTCCCCAATGATGCATGCAAAATCCCCCCGTTGATTCTTGTATGCAATCATTTTCTGGTAGTTAGGTTTAATTTTTAAGCATTCATGTAAAAGCTTTAATCTAGATTTCCTTGTGCAACAACTCTCCAATGATGAATGAAATTTCACTTTATATATATATCTCTTATGTGTTCGAAATCACCACGACCTGAATGACTATCATATTTGCGTGATTTAAGTGCATGTTCTTTAATTGCCTATATATTACGCACCAGCATGTCGTTTAAATAAAGTAGAGTGGCTTTAAGATCGATTTCAAAAGAAAAAACAACGCCTCCTAGAGACGAACGACTGAGACTCAAAGTCTCGTTATTTTTACAAAATAATATCTTTGTTGGATCATATTTTGCAACTATACTACGACGCTTTTATCAAAAATGCGATCTACGATCTCCCAACAGGGGCCATGGTCTCTTCCATCCTTCACCACTGGGGAGAAAGCAAACATGGTGGCCGGAGAGCGCACGGTGTTTTAGAGCCAACCTCGTCGACACTTGCACCTATCAACTTCCTCGCGCGCAGACTGCAGCAGCAGGCCTCACGCGTGCATGCGCGCCCACGCCTCCAGCAACATCGCAGAGCCATCAGGTGGACTCTCGATGATTTGACTGGAATAAGTCCCTCTTATTGTACTCATCATATCTATTCAGAAGAGGGCGCACGACCTTCTCGTGAAATGCAGAGACGCTTGAACCCCAATCTGCAGGAGGTCGTGAAAAAGGAGATCATCAAGTGGTTAGATGCCGGGATCATCTACCCGATCTCCGATAGTCGTTGGATGAGCCCAATTCAGGTCGTGCTCAAGAAGGCAGGACTCACCACTATAACGACTGAGACCGGAGAAATCATTCCTACCCGATTAGCCAACTCATGGAGAGTCTGTATAGATTACCGCCAACTCAATTCCTCCACGAAGAAGGATCATTTCCCACTGCCTTTCATTGATCAGATTCCCGAGAAACTAGCGGGAAATAGGTTCTTCTGCTTTCTTGACGGGTACTCCGGTTACAACCAGGTGGCAATCCATCCTGAAGACCAAGAAAAGACCACGTTCACCTGCCCCTTCGGAACATACGCTTTCCGAAAGATGCCTTTCGGTCTTTGCAATGCACCCGCTACTTTTCAGCGATGCATGCTTGCCATATTCTCAGATATGGTAGGTGATTATCTGAAAGTCTTCAAGGATGACTTTTCAGTTTTTGGAGCATCATTCGACGATTCCCTCCAACACTTGGTCCAGATACTCAAGCGGTGCATCGATGTGAATTTGGTTCTTTCCTGGGAAAAGAGCCATTTCATGGTGCCTGAGGGAATTGTCCTGGGACACTTAATTTCGGAAAAAGGCATCCAAGTGGACCAAGCTAAGGTTGATCTGATTTCTCGCCTTCCTATGCCTAGCTCGATCAAGGACATCCGATCTTTTTTGGGGCACGTCGATTTTTACCGTCGATTTATCCCTGATTTTTCAAAAATCGTGCGCCCCCTAACCACTTTTCTCTCCAAGGATGTACCTTTCAAAATTTCCAAGGAATGCACTCAAGCATTTGAGATCCTACGTGACCGAGTCACCCAAGCCCCGATCCTACAGTCCCCTGATTAGTCTCAACCCTTTGAGATCATGTGCGATGCATCTGACTTCGCTGTAGGACCGATTTTGGGGTAGAAAATTGACGGGAAACCTGTGGTCATTTACTACGCCAGTAAAACACTGGATGAGGCTCAGCGTAACTATACGGTTACTGAGAAAGAGCTGCTAGCTGTAGTATTTGCCCTAAAAAAATTTAGATCATACCTTCTGGGTTCTCGTGTCATCATATACTCGGATCACACAGCTGTGAGGCATCTCCTTGCAAAGAAGGACGCGAAACCTCAATTAATCCGATGGATCTTGCTGTTGCAAGAATTTGACCTCGAGATTCGCGACAAAGCGGGAAAGCAAAATGTGGTAGCTAATCACTTGTCCCGTCTTCCTTCTAAAATAATTGACCCTTCCAGACCCATCACTAAGCATTTTCCCGATTAGCACCTGCTGACTATCGGTACTAGCCTTCCATGGTTTGCTAATATAGTAAATTACTTGGCATCTCATCAGATCCCGTCTGATTGGCCGAAAGCCAAGAAAGACAAATTGCGCTCTGATGCCAAGTATTACATTTGGGAAGACCCGTACCTCTTCCGCATAGGTGCTGATCAAACCATCTGGAGATGCGTCCCGGAAGAGGAATTCAATAATATCCTCTCCTTCTGCCATGACCAGGCATGCGGTGGCCATTTCTCTAGGCATAAAACCACATCAAAAGTCCTCCAGTGCGGCCTTTACTGGCCTACACTATTCAAAGACGCATACAGTCACTGCAAGGCATGCAGTCGTTGCCAAAATTTGGGCAACATGAGCCATCGCGACATGATGCCTATGCAGCCGATTCTCGTTTGCGAAATCTTTGATGTTTGGGGGATTGATTTTATGGGCCCCTTTCCTGTTTCGGATGGTTTCGAATACATTCTGCTGGCTGTGGACTACGTGTCCAAATGGATTGAAGCCATACCGACCTGAACCTGTGATCACAAAATCATTCTCAAATTCATTCATCAAAACATTTTCTCAAGGTTCGGGATTCCTCGTGCTATAATCTCTGATGGGGGGACCCATTTCACAAACACTCAGTTTAGGTCACTGATGACCAAATACGGGGTGTCTCACCGAATCTCTACTCCTTACCACCCCTAAACTAATGGTCTAGCTGAGCTGTCAAATCGGGAGATCAAGAAAATCCTATAAGTCACTATTCGGCCTGACAGGAAGGACTGGCCGTCCCGACTTCCGGAAGCATTGTGGGCCTATAGGACCGCCCACAAAACCCAATTAGGCATATCTCCCTTTAGACTGGTGTACGGGAAGGCGTGTCACCTTCCCGTAGAACTGGAGCATAAAGCCTATTAGGCAGTACGGAACTGTAATCTAGATTTTTCGAAGGCTGGAACCCACAGAAAACTTCAAATCAGCGAGATCGATGAATTACGCCTAGACGCGTATGAGAGCTCGCGAATCTACAAGGAGCGGGTTAAAGCCTTCCATGACAAGCATATCTCAAGAAAAATCTTTCATCCTGGTCAGAAGGTCCTACTCTTTGATGCCCAACTCAAACTTTTCCCGGGAAAGCTGCGATCCAAGTGGGCCGGACCATATTTAGTCCAACAGGTTTTTGGAAATGGAGCTATCGAAATCAGTCCGCTCAGCCACGATTACAAACCTTTCATTGTGAACAGTCAGAGACTCAAGTCGTTCATTGATGTGACTTCTACTGATTTGGCAGAATCATCTTATATCCTTCATTCCCCTTGAGCTTATTGCGCCCAGCCGATGGCGTAAAACTCAGCGCTTAACGGGAGGCAACACGTCATTTTCCTAAAAATCCAAAACCTTTTTCACACTTTTGTGCACTTAACGTTCACCCTTATAAACAGCCGACCCCACCTCAGATGCTTGCATCTGGGATTAGAAATCGTCCGCAAAATTCATCCCGACCCATTCACTCATCCAAATTTCTGTCTTAAGGAATGAACTAAGTAAATAAAAAACCCCCTAAGTCACAATGAGGACATTGCAAACCTTAGGCATTGGGGGGGGTATAAAAGTGCAAAACTTGTAAGAAAAGGTTTTAAAAAAAAAATTCACATATGCCAAAAACACCATAAAAAATTCAAAAAAAAATTCAAAAAAAAAGAGAATAAGAGGAGAAAGGAAATTTTGTGGGAGGAGAAAAAGAAACAAAATGAAAAAGGAGCACAAAATTATGAGAAAAAAGTAGTCATTAGTAAGAAACTAAGGAATTAACCTAAGTTCTAGACCCCATTCAAGAAAAGAACTGAAAAGTGCACAATGGGATTAGTAAGAACACAAACCTTAGGCATTCTTAGATAGACTCTTAGTACTCATTAAGATCTGGACACTCCTCAAGAGGTTGAGGAAAATGAAAAGCTAAAGTATTAGGTCTAAGGCTTAGGGAGTATTCGACCTCATTAACTAACTTTTGGTCTACGGGACTCAGTAACCTAAGCACCCTAACCTCACACACAGCCTGGTTCAGTAAGTGTAAAAATCAAAATCACGCAGAAGCGTCGCAAAATTCTGAAAAGTACACCTAGAGTAGGAGCGACCGATCAACACAAGTTGATTTGGACGAGTTCCCAGCGCGGAGAGGCGGGAAATCCCCTCGAAGATGCGTAACAAAATATCATCTCCTCGGTGCTTGTCTCTTAGGATATTTACATATCCTACTGGGGGCATGTAAGCACTCTGCTGGTTCAGATTCCATGGATGGCATTATCACGAAGTGTCAATTGCCAGGGTCTGGATTCGGCCACGGAACACCATGGATGGGATTATCTCGAAATCTCAATAGCCAGGGTTCCGGGGGTTGCCATGGGCGGTGCTATCTCAAAGCATCGATTGCCAGGAACCCTTGAGGATTGATGATGGGAGCAAGGAATCTGATACAGACCGTGTTGAAAAGCCAATCCTAAGCTAGAATTAAAAAGAAAAAGAGAGAGAAAACTCTCCAAACATAAAAATTTTCTATCTCTCTCTCTCTTACAAAACGCACTGCGAACTGAGCCAGGGCTAAAAGCATTTCAAGCACGGGTGCTTTAACCACAAAGTCCAATAGACCTTAGGTTAGTTCTTGTAGGCCTTAAAAACCTTTGTTAAGGACGGGTAACTCAGGGTCCAAACATAGGTCAAACTAACCTAATAAGAAGGAAAGTGGGATGATCTGATCTGATAAGGGCTACAGCAACTCCAAGGAATTAAATGACAATCTGTAACCCTAAAACAAACCCACTTCAATTCACGAGGTTCAAGGTAAAGCAAAAATCTACTAAACTCTCTAAAATTCATAGAAAAATAATCTCTAGGGCTTAGAACCTTCAATTTGGCCTTAGGAACCCATTTTGACCTACATTGAGAACCATGCCTAATTAATGATTTAATTTGGGTTTTTACGTAAATTGGTCGGTCAAACAAGGTCTGACCTAGAAATAAAATTCACCATTAGAATCCTTAGGTCCCATTTAGTCATGCATAAAAACTTGAGCCTAAGAAGAGACCTTCGTGACCGACTTTGCATTTTGGTCCTCATCCATTACTTTTTGACCCTCAACTTTTGAAACCCTCACATTTTGGCCCCTAATTCTTCATCATTTTTGCATTTGGGTCCTCCCTGCAAAACCTTGAGCAGCGCCATGCTCCGACGAGGCATGGCGCCGCGCAGGGTGAGGGCGACCCCCTGCTAAGACAACGGGGTGTTCCCTACGACGTCTGCTGTCGTAGGGACACCTCCACGATCTCTGCCATCGCCCACACCTTCCGTGCGAATGCGCGGAAGGTATGGGTTGCGATCCGGCCATCCTCCGGCGAGGGAGGCACGTCGTCTCCCTCCGCCCTCCTCTCTGATTTCGCCTCTATAAAAACCGCCACCGTTTGCCGCATTCAGCAGCTCTGATCTGACGGAGAAACACCCCCTCCTTCCTCTCTTCCCACTCCGGCAGAAGCTCTCCAGCTCCGGCGGTTCTTCCTCCTCCTCCTCATCACTCTGCCGCAATACCAGCAGCAGAGCCGCCTTCGCCCGCTCTTCCCGCGTCGCGCCGTACCCAGCATGCGCTCTTCCGCTCTCTCCTCGCCGCCGCCCCCTCTCTCTGGGCACCTTCTTCTCCGGCGACAATCGATACGACTGTCGCCCCACTCCGGCCTCCTTCGCCCCTATAAGTAGGTAACAGTTACTTCTCTTCCTCCCCTCTTTCTTTTCCCTATTTTAATTTGTTCAATTAGACCCTCGACCGACCCGACCACCATCACCTTCCACGCCTCCGGCCCACCTCGGCCAGTCGCTCCCATTATTCCGCCACTCCACACGACTCGCCGACCGACCCAAAACCTCCGCCTCATCCCACTGAACCGTTTCCGCCCCTTCACTGCCACTCCTCACCTCCACATCACTCCCCCGAGCAAACCCATTCCCCCGGCCACAGTCTGACCTAGGGCAGCCCCTACACGCCGCCCCACGCCTCGCCACCACCCGCACGAGCTTCGCCGCACTCCGGCGAAGCTCCCTGCACCATCTGACTAGGCCGAGAGGCCGTATCTCTGTGAATAGGTTACCCGTCCTTCGCCGCCATTGCCAAACAGGTGAAGCTCCTTCGTTCTGCAGCTGCAGCTTCGCTTCTGCCCAGGCCTGCACTCCAGGACGCGCGGATTGCAACCACGCAACTGCCCAAGCCTTTAGCTGAAGAGAAGACCTCGCAACAGCCGCAATTGCCTGCAGCTTTCTCAGCTGCAGGCGCCAAACTGGGGTGGGACATTTAGTCCCACCTCGGAAGATCTTGAAGCCGCACACCGGTTTAAATTGTAAAACTGAAATAGCCTTATCGCCTCCAAACGCACCGGGGTGAGGTCCCTCTCACCCGATCACCCGGCCTCGTCCGCGACCACCCCCCGCGGACCTGGCCCGACCCGTTTACCCGACCTGCACTCCTCGCCCACCACCGCACGCCGGTGGGCCTGGACCCGGGCGCGACCCGTACCCGAATACCCGGCAGCTCTGGGAGAGCTATCCTACGAGCGGAATCTGAGAGAGAGAGACGCGGGGGAGGGTAGAGTAGGTTTTTGCCCTGACCAATCTGTGAGTGTGCAGGAACAGGCCGAGGCAGAGAAGAAGAAGAGAGCAGGGCGCAGAGAAGAAGCTCTGAAGAAGAAACGGTCGAGGAGGAAAGACTGAAGGAAGAAGGAGGAGCACCAAGCAGCACTGTAGCAGCGGCGATTTAAGTCGTCTGATTGGAAAATCAGACGACGGTTTGTAGCTGAGGCAGAAAGAAGAAGAAAGCAAAGAGAAGTTAAAGAAGACGAGAAGCGCAAGGAAGACAGAGCTGAAAGAAGAGACGAAATAAAAGAAGGAGAAGAAGAAGAGGAACTGAAGGCAGAAGATCCGACAAACAAGAAGAAGAAAGAAGACAAAGATGAGAGAAAGAAGAGAAGAAAAAGCCAAGAGACCAACTTATCTCTCTCTCTCTCTCTTATTTTTGTAATAGAAATATTGTACTTCTAGAATACAACTTACTCCCTGAGTTTGACCTCGGGAACTCTTTTATTTTCGAGTAACAAATTGTATTAAACTGGTAACCACTTCTCTATGATATACTATGACGAAATAATAAAAACTATAGGGGAGTCGTGAATTTATTAGATCTATTCCTCCCTGTGGATATGACCTAATCCATCATGATTAGTTTTACTGATAATTAGTTTTGTTCGGGATTTTTCCACCCCACGATTTCACTACGACGACATATTTTTCTGATACATATTATTTCTGCAAGCAAAAAATGCCCGACCAAATGGTGCCGTTGCCGAGGGGGCAATCAACGCAATAAATTCACCTAGCTTTTTTCTGAATACTCTGAATTGCGCATTTATCTGATCATTCTTTATCTTTTCTGTGCGAGGAATCTGACGAAGCGACAGGCGTAGCAGAGAGACGACATTGACCTTGAGCGACACACCTCAGAGATAACCTCAGGAGCCTGTGGGCCTTGATCCCACACGTGTGGAGACGCACGGAGGACCATCTAGGAGGATTCTTCCTCTTAGATTTCTGATTTAGAATTTTAGAATAGACTCTTTAGGATTAGCCTAGTTATTTCTTTTCTCGCCCTTGTACTCCAGGGTCAGTTTTTGGGGGAGTGTCCCTGATTCTTCAGATTCTAGGATCATTCTATGGTAGTTAGATCTTTTGATTGCGCATTTAGTTTTACAAAAATAAAATAAAATAAATCCGAGCTACCTGATAGAAACTGGATATCCATAAGACGACCATCTAGGACTGCTTGAGCAGCATCTAGATTTTCTTACTGCATTGCATGCATTTTTGCATAGAAGAGTGTTGGAGAAAGGTACATATTTCTTATCTTACTGCATCAGTTATCTGCGCACGCATTGCATCTGAACATAATTAAAGAAGACCACTTAAACTGATTTGAAAAGATTAATCAAGTGGTCACATTACTTCTTGAAAAGAAAGGAAAATATACATGAAGTTCTTGAATAACGTGACTATGATTTTCAAAAGAAAAATCACTTTTCACGGTGTGATGCACACTTCCTGCACTGATCATGCACTATAGGCACTGCACTAGGACTTGGACCCTTAAGGCTATAGGCATCGATCTCTTTATCGGTGCAAACCCTCCTATCTCACTTTGAAACAGTGGTATTAACGTTTGCCCGAGTAATTTGATACTCTAAGGAGGGGGACACCCCTTAAAGGAATTCAAGGGTAGTTAAGAGGCACTACTAATGCATGGCCTCAAAGGAAGGGGTCGCCATACTTGCATCCCTTGGTTCCATCATTAGAGTATCTTTTTACTTGAGCATCTGAGAATATCATTGCAGCAAAGTGTACATCTTTAGGGCACTCGAAGGTTAATTTAGGGTGCGTAATTGTTTGACAACTTGATTAATCGCCCAAAAAGAACTAAAAGTAACCTCAACCTTCTTAACATTCATTGACCAGAAATTTCAAGTGCCTCATTTCTCTTATACCACTTACGTGGGAACGGAGAAAAACTGCCTTGACTATATTTGGCCAAGCTGAAGAGTTGGAAGAGGCCTTAAATAACTTTAAATTAATAAAAGACCTCTTGCCTTGTGTTTGCTTGGTGTATGCTTGGTAGGCACTCTCTTAGAAGTAGTCTTCTCTTCAACACTGAGACTGAGAGAATTATAAGGAAAGCTAACCAAGAAAGAAGAAAATTGTTTGAAGAAAGACCTGAAGAAGAGATTAGGGTTGGTGAAAATTAGAGAACCTTGAGAGACTATTTCCTCCCTACAACCCACTAAGCCCTACCTATCCGAAGACCTGGAGTGGATAACCCATATGAAATCAAGAGCAGCACCATATCTTTGCTCCCATCTTTTTATGGTACTGCTAGGAAGGATCCCTACAGGCATCTTAAGGAATTCACCGAGGTCTGTTCCACGGTGAAGCTTCAGAGAATTACTGATGAAGCCCTGATGAGGACTCTATTTTCATTCTCCCTAAAGGATAAGGCCAAGCACTGGTATCATACCCTCGATGCAAGGGTAAATGATTGGGCCACCCTTAAGAGAGAATTCTTGAAAAAGTATTTTCCCATGAGTAAGACCAACCATTACAGAAGAGAGATTATGAGTTTTACTCAACAGGAAGGGGAGCAATTTCATGAAACTTGGGAGCACTTTAATGACCTTCTTAGGTTATGCCCCCACCATCAGGTGCCAAGATGGCAGTTGGTCGAAAGGTTCTATAACGGATTATCTGAAAGGCATAGGCAAACCATCGATGCATCCTGTGCAGGAACCTTCATGACTAAAACTGAGGATGAAGCCTAGGCATTATTTGAAATATTAAGTGACAATTCCATACATGTGTCCTCTGCCTATCAAGAAAGAAAACCATCAATTTTGTTGAGGAAGATAGAGGCCCATGAAGCCGAGGCTACTCAGGATTTGGCTTATCATATTCAATTGTTGAACAAAAACTTTGATAGGCTTTTAGCAAACCCCGACATGAACCCGCAAGCAGCCTCTATCTTTCAGGCTTCAAGTGAATGCTCCATTTGCCAAAGCACAACGCATGCTACTGCGAAGTGCCACCAAGCAAATCAATTTCCTAGGTTGATTCAGGCTGACCTGAATGCAGCCCAAGGTTTCTGCCCACCTCTTCGTAATAACCCGTATTCTAATACCTATAATCCAGGGTGGCGGAACCATCCAAACTTCTCATGGAAGCAAGGTGATGCTTCTAACTCAGGGAATACAAGACCCCTACCTCCCCAACCCATATACCAGCCATCCTATGAAAACCCTCCTCAGCATAAGCCTTCTGAGATGGAGGAACATAAAGCCATGATGAAAGCGATGTAAGAGTATCAAAATATGGTCATCCAATCTCAGAATAAGATGATTACTGATATGCAATCCCAAATTGTTCTGAGGCAATTAGGCAATGTGATCCGGGGAAGTTGCCTAACTCTTCTGAGGAGGACCCAAAGGACAAGGGGGTCATATTTAGGGAGCACGCCCAAGCTGTGACCGTGCTGAGGAGTGGAAAGAAAATCGACAAGCCTGATAACACTCCTACGGTCACGTCTCAGGATTCCCCACCTACACCCAACCCGACTTCCATCTCCACCGAGGAAGAGCCACACTACTCTCCCTCACTTGAAACACCAACCCTGACGATGTCATCGTCAGTCTGCCACCCCTCACCCTCCATGATGAGCCCTCTACCTATAAGCCGAGGGTGCCCTATCCAGAGCGCCTATCTGCTCCTGGGGAATCTTCTATTGGCTCGTCTGGAGCTAAGGATAGGACGGATGAAATTATAGACACTTTTAGGCAAGTCCATGTCAACTTGCCTCTGTTGGAAGCTATCAAATAGATCCCGTCCTACGCCAAGTTTCTAAAGGACCTGTGCACTCAGAGGCATCGATCTAGGAGACAGGTCCAAGCTAAGGTCATCTTGCCTGACCATGTTAGCTCAGTTCTCCAACATGGAACACCCCCTCAAATGAAAGATCCAGGGGCCCCGTATATTTCAGTGGTTATAGGTAACCAACACATTGACGAGGCTCTGCTCGATCTGGGTGCAAGGGTGAACATTTTACCGAGCTCTGTCTACAATCTTTTGGGAGGAGGTGAGTTAAAGCCTAGTCCAATCATCCTCCAGGTTGCAGACAAATCACTTAAGACACCACGAGGATTACTGGAAGATGTCTTGGTGAGAGTGGAGGACTTCTTCCCTGTTGACTTCCTTGTGCTAGATACTGACCCATCAAATAAGCCCACTAAGCCATCCATTATTTTGGGATGCCTTTTCTTGGCCACAACCAACGCCTCTATCAATTGTAGATCAGGGGCACTTAAAATGGGCTTCGGGAACAAGAAGATCTAATTGAATGTTTTTGATACTTACAAGCAATCCGGATTTGAGGATTGTTCTCAGATTGAGGTTGTTGATGAAATAATAAAGGAGGCTACTCCAGCACTCCTATGTAGAGATCCCCTTCAAAAGGTCATATCTAAGGACCATCCTCCGATTATTGAAGAAACTGAAGGGGAAATACCCGAATTAGAAGAGTTGATGGGGATACACAAAGAGTCTCTGTCCCCACTTTGGACCATGAAGGTAGATCCGCTACCTGAGGCGAGGACATCTCAACTTAAACCCTCAATCCAAAAGGCTCCTGAGTTGGAGTGAAACCCCTCTTGAGCACATTGAAGTATACTTTCCTTGGCCCTAATGACACGCTCCCCGTTATTATCTCGTCTGCATTATCTGAATCGTAGGAGGGAGCTTTGCTTGAGTGTTTACAAAGGCACAAGGAAGCAATTGCCTAGTCAATTGTTGATAGTAAGGGTGTTGATCCCTCCCTTTGCGTGCATCATATATATACGGACGAGTCCGTGAAACCCTTCCGAGACATGTAGAGAAGGCTCAATCCCAATATGCAGGAGGTTATTAAAAAGAGATTCTGAAATGGTTGGATGCAGGAATTATCTATTCCATTTCAGATAGTAAATGGGTCAGTCCTATTCATGTGGACCCAAAAAGGTAGGAATCACTGTGAAAGACAACGACCAAGGAGAGTTGGTAACCACTAGACCCTCAACTAGTTGAAAGGTCTACATTGATTACCGCCATTTAAACACGGCTACCTAGAAAGACCATTTCTCCTTATCATTTATCAATCATATTTTGGAACGACTGGCAGGGAACAAGTACTTCTGTTTCCTTGACGAGTACTCTGGGTATAATCAGATAGCCATCTTTCCTGATGATCAGGAGAGTACTACCTTCACGAGTCCGTATGGTACATTTGCATTCCGCCGAATGCCATTCGGGTTATGTAATGCTCCTGCCACTTTCCAACGATGTATGATGGCTATCTTTTCTAATATGATCGACGAGTTTGTTGAGATTTTTGTGGATGACTTCTGCATTTACGTCTCTTCGTTTGATCTATGCCTTCTCACCTTGATAAAGTCTTAACCCGTTGTGAAGAGGCAAAGCTGGTGCTTAGCTAGGAGAAAAGCCACTTTATGGTCCAGCAAGGCATTGTGTTAGGGCATGTAGTTTGCGAGAGAGGATTAGAGGTGGATACCACAAAAATTGATTCCATCTCTAAGCTTCCATCGCCCACCAATATTCGTCAAGTTAGATCTTTTCTTGGCCATGCTGGATTCTATAGGCTCTTCATTAGAGATTTCAGTAAAATCTCTAAGCCACTCTGCGACCTGTTAGCGAAGGATGTCTCCTTCGATTTTGATGATAGATGTGGCAAGGCTTTCCAAGTCTTGAAGAAAGCCCTTATTACCATGCCGATTCTCCAAGCACCAGATTGGATCCTCCCATTTGAGCTAATGTGCGATGCTTCTAGTTTTGCAGTGGGAGTGATCTTAGGTCAAAGGGTTGATGGCAAACCTCATGTGCTGCATTATGCCAGCAAGACCCTTACGGATCCTCAGCAAAACTACACTGTCACTAAAAAGGAGCTTCTTGCTGTAGTGTTTTCTTTGGAAAAGTTTCAATCTTATCTGTTGGGATCCAAGGTTGTGGTGTTCACTGATCATTCAGCTTTAAAGCATCTTCTTGCTAAAAAGGACACCAAACCTCGCCTAATTCGTTGGATTTTGCTGCTCCAGGAGTTTGACCTAGAAATTAAAGATAAGAAAGGAGTTAAGAATGTGGTAGCAGATCATCTGTCTAGGATCCCTATTGAGGCATAAAACCCTACTGGCAGTATCCAAGAGATTTTCCCTGATGAGTCTCTGATGGCAGTGGAGGCTAAAACTCCTTAGTTCGCTGACATAGTGAACTATCTGATCACGGGCATCACCCTCAGTACTTGGGACAAGCAGAAGCGAGACAGGTTTCTTGCTGGCACTAAATTTTATTACTGGGAAGAACTTGAACTTTTTAGAATAGGCCCTGACCAGCTTTTCCGCCATTGTGTCCCTGATGAAGAACAAAGGAGTGTTCTGAGTTTCTACCATGATCTCCACTGTAGGGGACATTTTAGTGGAAAAAAGACCACCCATAAGGTTCTTCAGTCTGACTTTTGGTGGCCTACATTATTCTGAGATGCACATACATATGTGGGTGCATGTCTACGTTGCCAACAAATAGGAACCATCGAAAAAAGGGATGAGATGTCCAGCAACTTATCCTCCCTGTTGAGATCTTTGATATTTGGGGCATCGACTTCATGGGTCCCTTTCCTGTGTCCTCCAGATATGAGTACATCCTTGTGGCTGTGTACTATATATCGAAATGGATAGAAGCCATACCCACGCGAACCAATAACCATTCCATGGTCTTGGGTTTTGTTAAGGCTAATATCATTTCTCAGTACGGGTGCCCAAGGACGATCATAAGTGATGGAGGACCTCACTTCAAGAACGTACACTTCACAAAACTACTCCAAAATTGGAAGTCAACCACATGATAGCCAAACCTTACCATCCCTAAACGAGTAGATAAGTTAAAGTGTCTAATAGGGAGATTAAATAAATTTTAGAAAAAACTGTCAAGCCCGATCGTAAGGATTGATCTAATAAAATAAATGATGCTCTTTGGGCCTACAGAATCGCGTATAAGACTCCCTTGAGCATGTCTCCTTTCTATCTTATCTATGGAAAGGCATGCCATCTTCCCGTTGAAATCCAACACAAAGCCTATCGGGCTATTAAAAACGTTAACTTAAATCTGGATAAAGCGGGAAAGGCACATATGCTAAAGTTAAGTGAGCTTAAGGAGCTTTGTAATGAAGCCTATGAAACTTCTCAAGCATACAAGCAACGTACAAAGGTCTTCCATGATAAGCACATTATTAGAAAGACCTTTAAGCCCAACCAGTGGGTTTGGATTTTCAATTCCAGAATTAAATTATTTCCAGGAAAGCTCAAGTCCCGCTAGGATGGGCCATACGTTGTTATCAAGGCCTTCCCTTATGGAGCTGTTGAAATTTCGGAACCCTACTTCTGGTGCGAGCTTTAAGGTAAATGGCCAACAACTTAAACCTTATGTTACTCTTTCAGATGGCCAGGTTTCGGATGCACTTCGGCTTGAGGAGCCTTAGTTCCTCCCACTCCCCTCCTCAGGTGATATTCTTCTATGTCTTTATTTATCTAATTAGAACATTGTCAATCTTAGGCATTGGGGGGGTATAACCTGAGGATGTTTATAGCATTTATAAATTTTTGCATACATTTAGGATAGTGTATTAACCAAAAAAAAAAAACCTTTTATTTTCTTGAGCTAAATTGGTTAGTCCCTAGTAGAAAATTTATCAAGGAAGTGTCATTGAAGATTTTCTTCTTGAATTATTTCTTAAGTTTAGAATCCAATACAGTTACATTCACTTGCACGTAGACTGGGTAATGGATCTTTATAGAAAATCAATAAACATTTTTAGTCTACTGGACCCTTGGACAGTTAAAAGGGAGTCAGGCATACTATCTTCTATTAGATCCACCTCATATTTGTCAGTAGAAAGTAGAGAGATTACTGGTGCGCTAAGTTTAGTGTAAATATTCTTAAGTTCTGGACAATTAGATGATGATACCTCAGATTTAGGCATAGTTTCTGCTCTCCATTCCTGTGTGCGTACATTGTGTGAATTCCTGAGAGTCACCAAATAAAGCAGATACATAGAGATTGAGTCTTGATAAAACTATGACTATGATGGATGGTTACGACCGTCCTTCATAGAGTCCTCAGTTGAAGAGGGGTAATAGTGTCAAAGGTCAGAAATACACTTGTCCTATCTATCCTTTCCCGGTGCCAAAAGTAGGCACTTCCACCAAATAAGCCACATAATATCCTCTTGACAATCATCATCCCTAATAATGCCTTATGAATAAAAGTTTACGTCTTGTTATGTTAATTTTTATTAAAAAAAAGAAAAAATAGAAAAAAAAGAGGAAAAATATTTATAGAAAAAAAAGAAGAAAATGAAAAAGAAAAAAAGAGTCTAAGTTTGGAGTTTTATCTTCATGTCATTTTTTGTCAATGTTTTTTAGGCAATAACAAAAACACTCATTGCGATCCACCAAATATGACCCATACCTATTTTTCAGTATTTCTAATTGCCTGAATACTGGCTGAGAACTTTTAACTTAGTTGTAGAGTTATTAGGACTTTTATTGACGTGTGAATGTCATGTGAGGCCACCAAATAATGAGTACATTTACAAAAATCTGGTAAGATAAGTGATCTCAAAAAAGCAAGAAGGAAGAAGAGAAAAAGAAAAGAGAGAGTGAATGAGCACAAGGGAACGTAAAGAGAGCACAATTTTTAGCCTCTATCTCTGGGTTGACTTGTTTAATAGTTTAGAAATCTAGAGTCTGCAGTACTAGACAACAGGTAGCAGCAGATGAGTGTAAGCCACCAAATATTAATTGATGGGAACACCATCATGAGCCCTAATTAACTCATTTTGACCCACTTGAGAGAATAAATGCTCCTACATAACTAACTGAAAGTCTTAATTCACTGCATAGCCTTTCTGAGAGAAAAATAAGAAACTAGGGGTAAACTGCAATTTTACCAATGCAGTACAACAACGAGTTTTCTCAAGGGCTAAACAAAGGTCAAAGGATCTTAATAAGATAATAAGTGGGTTCGATAAGACAGAAAAGGGTTTGTGTGAGTTCTATGAATTAAATGACTTCTTGAAATCCTAAAATAGACCCACTTGATTAACTAAGGTTCTGGTCAGGATAAAATTCACTCAAGCCCTATAAAAATCATATAAAAATATTCTCTAGAGCTTATAACCTTCAATTTAGCCATTGGAACCCATCTTGACCTAGAATGGGGTCTCAGAAAGATATTTGCCCTAAATTAGGTTTTTGCATAAATTTCCCAGTCAAACGTTGTCAAACCAAAAATCCAACTTCACCATTGGATTCCTTAGGTCCAAATTAGATTTTTACCAAAATTTGGACCCAAGATGAATTTTCCTTGACCTAGTTTGCAAAAAGGTTCAGCCTGATTACATCTCTACCCCTATCTTTCAAAAACCCTTACAAATAGCCCCCTAGCTTCTTCATCATTTTCGCAGTTAGGTCCCTCTACCATTATTGCGGAGGAATCCTACTCCGGCGAGCTTTGGAAGGCGAGTTCTCCCCGATTGCTCAGAGAATCTCTTCCAAAATTGGAAGGGAGATTCTTTGAGAAAATTCCTCCAATCTAAACCCATCTTTGATCCCTGATTCTTTCCCAATCTCTCATGCGAACACATGAGAGATATGGGTATCCTAACGGCTTCCAACTCCGACGAGCTTTCCTTGCTTGAGAAGCTTGCTTCCCAAGCCCTAACCAAATTTCAGAGCTCTATTTAAAGGAGCCCAGACCCCTCCGATCATTCTACGCTCGAATTCGGCTGCGAAAACCCCTAATTCCTCTATTCCCTTCATGGTCGTAGGTTCCTCGTTGTCCGACGACCTCCCTTGCTCCTCCTCATCGTTCAACCACCATACCTGCGACGGATTTCTCCTCTTGACTTCGTCCGCGCCTTGCCGTACCCGCAGGCATCTCCCTCTCTTTATCCTCACTGATCTCCACTCACCGGAGCCACTCTTCGTCTCCGGAGTCAGCCACACCAAACCCAACGCCTCCACTCACCCCCTTTGTCTCTTCACTCCCAGATAAGCTTCCTCTCCCCTCTACATTTTTCTCCACCCTTTATTCTTCCAAACCGACCACTGCCGACCTCCATCACCTCCATCCCTTCCATCTCCGACCACCAACTCCGGCGAGGCCGCTCCACCTCCACAGGCCATCCCAACCCTCGCCGACAAGCCCATAAGCATCCCCTCACTGCACTGAACATTTCCCCTCACTCCACTCACCGCGCCACTCGCTCACGCACCTCACCGAACACACCCACACCTTCGCACACAGTGTGCCCTAGGCACGCTTGCACAGGCACCCCCAAGCCACATCAACCACCCCAGCATCTTCATCGTGCTCCAGCGACCCTCTCTGAACATTTTGACATGGCCGCGAGGCCAATCTTGTGTTTTTAGGTTCGTCGCCCTTTTGCCATTGATGGGCGAGCTTGAAGCAAGCTTGCTGCAGCTCCAGGTACGCCAAGCCCAGGTGCAGCTATCCCAGGTGTGCGAAAGCCCCTCGCGCACACACTCAGGCCCTCAATTGGAGTCGAAGACCTCTGCTACTGCAACAATCACGAAGGCCATCTCTGCAAGCACATGCGAGGAAAGGGTAGGACATTTAGTCCCACCTCGGAATTGAAGGCGCACCTGCACATGCATAAGAGGAAAAAGTGAAGTAAGCTGTTCGCCTCATATCCATGGGGTGAGGTCCGACTCACCTGACCCGGTCTCATCCGCGCTCACGCCCCGCAGACCTGGCCTGACCCAACCCGACTGCACACCTCACCAGTAGGCCTGGTCCCGGGTACGCACCCTACCCAATTACCCGACTGACTATGTGGCTCTGAGAGAGCATATCCTAAGAGAGAAAAAAGAGGAGAGTTGCGTGCGAGTAGGGGTTGGTTTTGCTACAGGTTCTTCAGGCCAACACTTAGCTGCAGCCAGAAGGAAGAAGATAAAGGTGAAGAGAAAGAGAAGAAGGCAGAAGGCTGAAGAAGGAAGAAGGCTGAAGAAGGAGAAGCCAAGGCAGACGAAAGGCAAAGGCAAAAGCTGAAGAAGAGAAAGAGAAGAATCTTAAAAGCAAAGGAAATCAGACAGAGGCCAAAAGAAGAAGGAAGGAGAAGACAGAGAAGAGAAAGAAAAGAAGAAATCACTTTAAGTCGTCTGATTAAGGAATAAGATGACAGATTCTAGTCTCCATTGCATATTTACATTAAATCATTTGGTGATATTGTAGTAGTATTTGGTGATCTACATCACCATTTTACTCCCATATTTTTGCACTCTGATACTGCAATTATTGCAATTTCTTTCAGTTTAAATTGTGATCTTGATTTCTAAATACTAATTTGCTCCTTGTGTTCGACCTCGGAAATCTTTTCAAGTAATAAAATTATATTTGTTTTGAATGCTTTTTCGGCTATACTACAACGCAATACTTTTTAAAACCCGATTCAACGCGACAAACATTAATCCATTCAACTTATTTTCTCCTACCTAAGCCAAAAAGTCAAGGTCAAATTACAGATTATTCTCTGCTTTATCCTCGAGGGAAGAAGTTGCCTATCCTAATAGAGGTTTTACCAAAGGTTAAGTACAAACTGCCAATGTAAGTTGGCTTTTCACTTGGATTCGTTACCTAGGCTACTATCACTTCACATTTGTCTGGATCTCTAAATTTTTTAATAAGGAAAGAAGAGATCTCTTGGTTACTTCGATTGTTTTTCACTTTCGCTAGGGACTAGAAAACTTTAGGCTTGGGAGCGTTTGATGAGACCACATTTGTGAGCTAATTAATACATAAATGCCTAATTATTATGGTAGCGTCTACGTATACAAAGCATAATTTGATATGTAAATAAATTAATGTTTGCCTATAGGGGCATGCATGCACTTCATGTATTATTTTAGATTATTTTATAAATAACCCAATTTATTTTTATTTTTTCTTCTTTTTCCTTCAGAATGTGCAATCGCCTTCTCGCCACCTTTTCTCTCCCCGCAGTTCAGCCAGGCATCTCACAACCTCACAACAATTCAGTGAGATTGTTGGAGACGATCTCGAGGGAAGAAACAAAATTTATGAGGAGTTTAAAAAGAGGAGGGACACGGGGGGCCATGGTCTCTTCCATCTTTCACCACTAGGGAGAAAGCAAACATGGTGGCCGGAGAGCGCACGATGTTTTAGAGCCAACTTCGTCGACACTTGCACCCATCAACTTCCTCGCACGCAAAATGCAACAGCAAGCCTCGCGTGCACATTCGCACCCACGCCTTCGCACAACAACACTTCCTCCAGATGCACACACCAGCCTTGTTCGCATCTCCTCTCCGCGCACCACCAGTGCCGGTGTAGCCTTCCTGCTCAGCCACAGCAGTGGCACGACACTAGACCATGACCTCATCGCGCCTCATCTTCCTTCCTCAACCATGCCAATAGGGAGCACTCACCGACCACAGTGCACCAAAGGTGCTCTCTGCCCCTGCTCACGACCACCTGTGCTCCCTCTCTGATCTCAACCTCAAGTGATCACAATGCACATCCTTCTCCTCTTCCCCTTCTTCTTCTCCATTAATGGCCAACAGAGAGGAACCCAAAGCTACCAAAATGCATCCATCAACTCCATCCACGAAGCTTAGCGTCGGGAACTCCATCGGACTCGTCTCGACCTCCCAAGTGCCACCGCACCCTCCGATGAGACGACAACAATCCACGCACACACATGGATAGCCCCTGCCGCCGGCCATCCTCCTGGTCGCCGGCAAGACCGCCGACCACTGTTCGATGCACCATCACCGCCCATGCATAGCCCTCGTCACGGGCAACCTCCACAGAGCTCCACACGATCTGCCATTGCCTCTCCTCCACCAATGCATAAAGGGAAGAAAAGCTCGATTTTGGGTTTTATTTTTATTTACATTTGCATGCCATTGTGAAGTGTAGAATTTTGATTTTTTTATTATTATATTGAGGTGAATTGGTAGATATGCACTTGAACTTTCCCGAATTTACTGGACTCTTGTTACGCACATTATTTTGCATTAAAATTGGATTCAGAATGGCATGCAATTAAGAATTACATATTCTGCCACTACACATGAATCATCTACATATTTTTGGAAGCTTAATTTCTGATGTAAAATTTACATAAATAGCCTTGAACTTCTCATGAAATTCAAAATGACATTTAGAGCAGTAAATTCATTAAATTGATTTTGCAAATGTTTCTGCAAACATGATGGCTCTCTACTCGTGAATTGATTGGATAGATTCCTCCCTGTGGATATGATCTAAGCCATCGTGGTTAGTCTTACTAATAATTAGTTTTGTTTGGGATTTTTCCACCACGCGATTTCACTGTGATGACATATTTTTCTTATACATATTATTTCTGCAAGCAAAAACGCCCGACCAATGCCTCCCCAATGTAGTAAGAGTTAGTATAGTGGCTAGTGGATCCAAAATATGGGTCCCTAGACCGACTAGGCTGGTTATTCCAGGTCTCTTGTTCCTGGGAGGAATGATATGATTGAGATTGTGCCTGGGATTGTCTAATTTGCTCCAGGTGCTTGGCACGTTGATCTGTATAGTCCTTGTATATTCCCGAAATTCAGCATTATGGCTTTCAATCGATTCTGATTTAGATAAGGGTCAGATCCATGAGGTTCAGGTTCTTAAAAAGTTGGGGGATAAGGATAATCATATCCCAATTGTTGAGGATGAGTCTCCCAACCAGGAGGAGTCAAAATCATGGTTGGGTTGGGAGATGGAGAACCTTGAGGGTCAAAAGAATGATATGGGTTCATGGCTATTTGAGAAAAGAAGCGAGTAGAGATAAGAGATAGTCTTCCTGAAGAAGACTCAACCAACTATAAGGGACTGGGGAAAATAAGGCAAAGGGCTAAGAAAGATGAGAGAAAGCCCCAAATCAAGCAAACATGCTAGCCTTAAATTGTATACCCTAAATGGATCTAAACTTGGTACCCTAAATTTGACTTGGGTTAAACCAACACTTGAATTACTTGACTGGCTAGAAGGGTGGGACCCCTTAGGACACCCTGCACGGTGGGACACCACCAAAGGCTAACGCAGTTACCGCACCAACCTTTCTTGTCAATGGTTGATCCAAATAGACAAGGCCTTGGATTTCATCCAATTAAATTTCAGTTACCAAGTAATTTAGTCCTGCCTAAGGCACGTCTACTTAATTTTACTCTTGGGCTTAGAGTGATCTTGGAATGTGATTGAGCGTTTTGGGGGTGTTGCCCTTAAAATTAGATTTAGAGTGTGAAGTGCACAGACAAAGGGTTTTCAATACAAGCTTTAATTAGTGTAGTGGATTTTATGGTTCAAGTGCTCGTATTAATTTTTCTTTTAGGGTTTCCTTCTTTAAGTCAATTCAAACAAGGTTGTGGTGGAGCACGCAACAGGTTTTGCAAGTCCCAATTGTTATATGAATTTCCTTTAAATATGGCATGCAAATGTGCTCTACCCTAGTGTGGAAACCCTAATATCAGATAGGTCTATATGATGCTTTTAAGTCCAATAAGGTAGAAGTGGTGCAACCCAATCAGAGAAAATAATGGTCCTAATGCACCACTACAAAGTGAAATAGACCAAAGTGGTTGCCAAAGTTGAAGTGTAGATCAATTTCAATTTAAGTGGGTGAGGGGGTAGACAACCAATCAAAGCAAATCCCTTCTCATGCAATCACACCCAAATCAGGCTCAAGCAATTTTGTCTTGGGTCTTTTAGATTTAAACCCTAATGTGAATCACCTAGGGTTTGTGATTTTTCTAAAAATCTACAGTCAGACCTTAGTCTGACTTGAAATCACTCCCTAAATCAGTAACTGAAGCAAAATAAGATGAAATTTGGTAGAGATCTTCCTTTTTTAACAAGGCTTTCAGGGAATATTTTTCTAATAATTTTACTATTTCGTACAATGTTTCAAGATTTTTTTAGTGTCAGGGGGTCAAACAGGCCAAATAGGCCCCCAGTGGTAATTCGATTTGAAATAGTATAAATTGTAATCCAAAAATTCTTGAAAATTTATAGAAAAAGCTAGATTTTAGTGTCTTTCCAACCGCACAAATTTCAAATCAATCTGATTTATGTAGAGGTCAGAATTACTATTTGAAGTTAGATAAAAGCAGAGTGCAGACTGTTCCGATGCCTTTCCACTATTCAAATTTTTAAAATTTGTGCGGTACGAGTTTTTCCAAATAAAAGTGGCACTGTAAAGCTAGGTTGAAACTCTAAAATAAGATCGAATCCCAAGATTTTTGGACTCCTAATTTGATGGCAACAAATTTTTGAAAATCATCAATATTTGTTGGCTGGATTTCCAAATCTGACTTTAGTGTGTTTAAATGGTTTCCAAGTTAAAACACACAACAAAAAAAGATTTTTTTTCTGTTTTTTTTGTAAATTCAAATATGGAAATTTGAATTTGATTTTTATATTTTATATTTTTTTCTTTCTTTTTTTTTCACAAGGACACTAGCCAACTAATTTAGCTAAGATCCTATCTTTTCTAAGGAACACCATTTTTTTCTCTTTTTTTCTCCAAACCTAAAATTTTAACCAACTAGAGTGTCCATGATGATACCTGTGATCTTCACCACGGGTTAATGCGTGCGGGGATCCTCTTCGTTCTTGACCTACAAAATTGTAACAACCATACATTAAGCAAATCCAAATGTAGACTTACGTGTTGCCTCCCCGACAATGGTGCCATTTGACAAGCGTGGAAATAGCGGATTTGAAAATACGACTGTTGTTCTTTGAAGTATAGTTGCAAAATCCGTTCGTTAAGAAAAATAATTTATAAAATAATGAGACTTACGTTGATTGTTTTCTTTTAGAACTTGAGTCACAGTCGTTCGTCTATGGGAGGCGTGAAAACAAGTCAAGATTTTGATCAGTTTTTTTTAAACCTAATTCTAATCTAACCTAATTTTTTTGATCTTTTTTGTATTTTGCAATTTTTTGTGTTTTTTATTTTTATTTTGAAAGCAAAATGAAACTTAGATCTAGATGTGCTAGTGAAAACCTAAGTGACTACGTGCATCTAACTAGGGCCATGGTGGCCATGCATAGTGTGAACAAGCCTAAGTAGCATGAAGACAAAGACAATCAATCACAGAAACGAGAATCACACAATATTATTTATGCATAAAAATATCAACACATCTACTCTAGAAAGCATATAAATAGAGAAAATTGCTCACGCCAGAAAGTGTCACTAGGGCCATTGGCCTTATGTGAGGGTGTAGGCTAGACTTTGGGTATGCAAACCCATCTACACCCCTATCAAAAGAGATGGCCGACCACAAGAGGCTATGGGTGAGCCTTCATGGTTGTCCAAGAAGAGAAAAAGATGGGGGGTGTCCTCTCTAGGAGGAGAAGGTAGCATGACCAAGAGAAGAAGAGAGGATGGAGATCCCTTCTTCTTCCTAGCCATCCTTGAAAAGTTGTGGAGAAGCTTCTTTATGGCCATCCATGGATCCTTAGAGGAGGAGGAGCACCCTTTGGAGGAGAGAGTGGTGGACAACCTTGGGATTTAGAGGGTGGAAGGGAGGGTGTCACAAGTGAGAGGTGGAGAGAATGGATGGAATGGAGAGTGAATGGATGTGCCTCTTGATTTTTGGCTTTTATGGGAAGGCCAATTTTGGTGGTCACAAGTTGGCTTCTTCCCAAAAATAACATACGCTACTTTTGGTGGCTCTTAGGGTTGACGCCCATGGATTGTGGATCTAGGTTAGGGGGGTGGTTTAGGAAAGTGTTAGTGTTTGTGGTTCAAATTTTGTAGAGTAGGGTTGTGGGTTTTGGTAAATCTAGGTTGGGTTAACCTACATTAAGTGGGTGTAGACCTAATTAGGCTTAGGTGAGTCTAGTTGGATAGGAGTGAACCTAATTGGGTCTAGGTTAAGTATAATTGGATAGGTGCGTGTGTTTAGGCTTAGGTAACGTAATAGGTATGAGTCAATTAGATCCTGGGTGGATTTAATTGGGTTCAGGTGCATCCAATCAACTGTAGATGAACCCAATTAGGTATGAGATGGTTCAATTGGGTTAGGCATAGGATAAGTAGGGCTAATGATAGTGGGCTAGGCTTAGAAGGTCTCTAATTAGGTTTCCTAGGGTGTCTGGTGGGGTTTCTAGGCTAAAATAAGCAAGATCAGGCTTCTAGCACCAAAATCAGGAACCAGAGAACAGTATCAGACGTCCAGAAGAGTGGTCAGATGACTTATACTCCAAAATTAGACATCTAGACAGTAGATCAGACATCCAATTCTGTGTCAGTATGAGTTTTGTCTTATTGGATTGATATTTTGCATACATCAGACATCCAGCCAAATGTCTAGATGTCCTAAAAGGTGCTAGAGAGTGGGTTTTAGGTTTTCTAAGGTGGGTTTTGGTTCCTAAGTGTTTGGGAGAGGGATAGGGTGGATAAGAACGTGGATAGTGTTATCCATGTTTGGGTTTTGAGGCTAAGGTATCCTAATGGAGGTGGTTTTGGGTTTGGGAAGGATGTTCTAGGGTTTCTAAGGGTAGGGATAAGGCTATCCTCCTTACTCCTCTTGTCTGAATCAGTCTTCGTCTTCCTTTATTTCTTTATTCTACTATCTCCTGCATCCTGGATCACTTTATTATCTGCAAATGACAATAAAAATCATTAAATAGTAGGATATCTCATCTTATTCGAAATAAACCGATGCAATGCATGATATGCAAGATATGAGTGAAATATCCACTAATTAAGCTAGGTTCAAACATTATTTAAGTTGATTAGGACCCATGATTGCTGTGCAATCAGTGGTTTCTTCGTGCATGACAAAGAGTTGGTTCCATATCTCATATGCACTTTTGCACGAAACAACTTTGTCAAATTCCTCTCCTGTTAATGCAAATAATAGTGCATTCACGACTTTGACATTATTTGTCGCTTTCTTCTTTTTCTTCATTAACTCTTTTTCTTCTTTCTTCTTTGGCATATATTTGGACTTAATGATATGCCAAATCTCAAAGTCCATTGATTCAAGAAAGATTTGCATTCTTCTTTTCCAATAACCATAATCTGATCCGTCGAACAGAGGTGGTCGAACAAATGATTGTCCCTCCATAAAACTTATTGTTGCGACCATGAAAAGGTGAGGTGTAACGTCGCCTTCATGATCTGGCTTTGATACCAAATGAAAGAGAGTGGTGTGTGTGCAACCTACCTGCACGGATCTTACTTGGCCACAAACACACGATCAAGAGAGACATATATTGTAAGAAAATGACACAATAAAAACAATCCTACAATATACACAATGATTTCTAGTGGAAAACCCTACAGGTAAAAACCACTACCTAAGCCTCCCAGCTTAAGATTTTCGTGACTTGGCAATGCTAGTCAATCCACTATCACGTACCACTTGAATGATGTGGCACAACCTCTTACAAATCACTTCTCTTTTCAACCTGAAGAGAAGTACAACAACGAGTCTTCCCAAAAAATTGGGACCCAAAATCAAAGTAGTAGATAAAGATAAATACAATAGAATCCTATGGAACCTTAAGGAATTAAAAAATGCAAACTGAGTTTTCTTTTCAGAAGTGCAGAGTGACCTGCTTTTGAAGAGCATAAAAGAATGAGTACAAAAGCACGAGGAAAAATTGAAGTAGAAGTGCTTTTTCTTTTTAAAATGCTTTTCAATGTGTGTCTTAAAAAGGACATTGAACCCTATTTATAGGTAAAATGAAGCATTTTTGGGATGTTAGAAAAAATCATTCGACCCACATTGATTGATCAATTTATTTAATTGATCGATCAATTTTCATTTTGATAGATCAATTTACTTAAATGATCCATCAATTGATGGTCAATCAAATATTTAATTGGTCGATCAATTGCGAGAAAATCAGATATGACCGTTAGGCTAATTTAGTCGATCAATCTTCCTATTTTGATCGATTAATTGATTTGATCGATAAATTCTAATATTTTGGTCAATCAATACTATCTAAATGTTTATTTTATGACTTCAAAAGGTTTGTCTTTAATCTTAAGGTTCCTTACAATAATTCTAGACTCAAGAAATATAAAAGAATTACATTGACTAAAGATAATCTTCACTTTGATCCATGCAGAGGATAATTGATTTGATTTGTGCGAGTGTGATCCTGAAAGATTAGTTCACAATAAAACATAATTTTGTTTCATCAAGATAGAGGTCTCAACAGAGATTAGAAGGTTGAAGAAGGCACTCCGGCAAGAAAGGAAGGATTCAAGATGGAGGAGATGATGCTTCTGAGCCCTATCACGGCTGCTAGAGAGGAAGAGGAGGTGAGAGAGGCGAGCGTCTCCGCTAGAGTTGCTCCGATAGGGGGGGTGAGAAGTCGTCAAAGGCTTAGGAAGAATAACCTATCATCAACTTAGTTGGGAAACAAGGATAACTAGCTGACTTTTGTAATCGAAGGGTAAGGGGCTGGGGTATTTATAGATGATGGCGGAGGTAGGGAGGCAAGTATTTGGACGTGAACACGTCCAGGTGCAAGGGAATTGAAGTCTTCTTATCCAATGATGGTAAACTCACTGTGTCGAAGGTTATTAGGTTTAGGGGGATCCAATTCATTGGATGAAAATAGGAGAGTGAGCTTTACCATGGCGGCAGCTCTAGAGGCTGTACAACGCCAGCTGGAAGGTGATCGAAGAGGTCTGGTAACTGGCAGTCGTGAGCTGTCTGTGATGAGGAAGAAGAGAGGAAGAAGATGTACAGAGGGACCCAAGTGTAAATAGAGAAGGACCTGATCGGAGTAAAAGGACTCAATTGATATAGAAGGTAAGGGCAAAACTACAAAGAATGGATTTGATGTCATATTTTAATTTATTCCTTTTTCAACTTTTTAGATATAATATTAAATAATATAAATAACATCTTTAAGCCTTAAATTACATTTTTTCCCATTTTACCTATATTTATTTAAGTGGTTAACTTAAGTAAGTTAATTAACTTATGTTATAAATTAGTCTAATTATATTAAGTGCTTTATATATGGCTAAACGGTTATATTTGAGTCCTATTCATTAATTAAACTTAAGTTAACATTAATTAAACCTTACTTAAGTTATTTTAACATATTTTCAAGGTCCTTACTATTTTATTGTTATTATATAATTAACCTTGTATTCATGCTATTCATTGGTAATTAACAAGAGAAACTAACTAATTTGTGTAAATTAGGAGCCATGATGAGTCTCTCATCAATGGTTGAGGAAGAGAATGCTCTCCTATGCAAGTGGCTAAAGCGACTCAAGCAGTGAATTAGCAGCCACAAAAGCGAGGCCCCACAGGTTTTGCCTCCTCTTTCACTGCCTCCGCATGACTCAATGAAGCAATCAAATGCATTGATGATAACATCATCATGAGCCAAAAATAGCTTTAATTAGTCAGGATTAATTGAAAAATGCTCCTACATAGTCGCCTAAGAGTTATAATTCCTTGCATATCCTTTCTGAGAAGAATGCATTAAATCAAGGTTAATTCTGCAGTTTTAACATATCATGAATGCAGAATAATCAAGGAGTTTCACAAGGGTTAATATAAAGTCTAATGAGCATTAAAGTCTAATAAGAGGGTCCACACAAATAGAAATAGGGTTTTGCACATTTCGAGAACTAATTCATAACCTAAAAACCTTAATTTCAAACCTGCTTAAATAAAAGAGATTTTGGTCAGGATAAAATCCATCTAAATCTTCTAAAAATCATATAAAAATATTCCACGAGATTTGGTATCCCTGGTTTGATCATTGGAACACATTTTGACCTGAAGCAGAGTCACAGATATAATTTTTTTTGAGAAAGAAAGGAATGCTATCGATTCACCGATAGCAAACCAGGAGAGCTTTTATTAATAAAAATGAAACAATTACATAATCAAACCCCATTGTTGTATGAGACTCCAACAACAATTTACAATCTTATCCACATTCATTGGGGTCTCCTGAAAAACACACTCATTCCTAGCCCTCCATATAGACCATAGCACAGCCACCATATGTAAACAGGGCTTATTCTCATCTACAAGATAACACCACAGATTCTCCCATGTGGGAAGGGAATCATTACAGACTCTCCTCCAGATATAGTCAGTGATCACACACGAAGAAAAAATATGAATGCTAGAATCATTATGCATCCCACATAGGTGGCAAAACTGAGTGGGAGTACCCATTCTCCTGTATCTCAGATCTCCAGTAATCAGATCGTCCCTTCTATAGAGCCACAAAAAAATTTGTATCTGCAATGGTATTTTTAAATTCCATAACTTTTTCCCCACCTCATCAAGTTCCGCCCTCCTGGAAGAATTAATCAACTTGTCATAAGTAGTCGCAGCAGAAAATTTACCCTCCCATTTGTATGTGTCATATTCATGAGGCATGGGTTTGAAGGCAGCAAGTTCTTGCATGAGACATTCATTCTCTGCTCGTGTTCTTGTTTCATGAGTATTCCACATAGCATTATTAAAAGACCACTGCTCAAACTCCACATCCCAATAATCAGACACCACATCACTTTTATCTGAAGTCGCTGCATAAGCAAGGGGGGACCTATCTTTAAACACCCCTCCAGGTACTCAATTCTCCAACCAGAATTTGAAGCTTTTCCCATCACCTAATATGGATTTGAACAAATTCCAATTGTCCCTCAGGGCACGCACCACTGAAGGCCAAAAGGAAGATGGTTTATGGGGGTTTAGGCGATTCTTCTCATCATTAGCAGTCCCATAACTATCCTGAACTATTTCTGTCCACATTTTTTTCCCCCTGCAGCAATCAAACAGCCCACTTCAACAGCAAAGCATCATTAAATTCCTTGAGGGATCTAACACCCATGCCATCAATCTTTTTTGGCTTGCAGATTGAATCCCACTTCAAAGGTTGAAGAAAAGCCCCTTGGTGAGAGGCACCTTTCCAGAAGAATCTTTTGCGCATCACATCAAGTTTTTTCCAAATTGACTTTGGGGCTTTGAGAATAGAGAAAAAGAAAACTGGAATCGATGTGATGACAAAATTCAGTAATATATACCTCCCCCCTTTTGATAGGTATCTACCCTAATTTAGGTTTTTACGTAAATTACCCAGTCAAACTTGGTCAAAACTGAAATCCAACTCCACCACTAGATTTCTTGGGTCCAAATTAGGTTCGTACCAAAATTTGGACCCAATCAGAGTTCATCTTGACCCAGTTTGCATTTTAGTCCAGTCAGACTCTTTATCTCACATACAAACCCCTAGCTTTTGAATTTCTTTACAAATGGCCCCCTAGGTTTGTTGTCTTCTTCTCAAGCAGGTCCCTACCACCATTGAGGTCAACTTGACCTCCAAGCAAGGTTTAACCACCACAAATCCTATTCAAATCGACACCAAAGCCCACCAAATTTGGTGGGATTGATGTTCGCACCTAGGAAAATCACCTGGGATCAATTTTGAGTCCTAACTCCTTATTTATTGCTTATGCGAACACACGACAATCATGGGTCTTATTCCTTCAATCCCAAGCCATGAAAACCTTGTTTCTATTCTAGAGCTCTCCCTAAAGCTCTATAAAGCTTCCTCATGCACAACCGCTCTTCCTTAACTTGGTTTGGCCGCACTTCCTCACCAAAATATCTCCCTCCGGCCTCCTCCAACAAGCTCCAGCGATGTCCTCTTCCTCGACTTCCTCACCTACTGCCACATACCATAGGTACTGGGATTTCCTTCCTCACCTTCCTACACTTCTCGCGACATCGGCAGAAACCCTCTAGACCCTCTTCTTCCTTGTCTTTCCAACATCAGAGAATTCCTCTTCCACGGCGTCGGCCAATCACAACCAACGCCATCTTGCCCCTTTAGTCTGCTAATTAGGTTTCATCCTCTCCCTCTTCTCCCAAACCTCCCTATCCCTCTCTTTTCCTAAAACGACCCACTGTTCGCCCTCGACCTCTCTGTCTTCCTTCGCTCTAGCCAAGCTCCCACAACACCTCCTCGACGCCACACCATACCAAACGCACCTGCTCCACCTCCAAAAGCTCCGCCTCATCCATCCGCACACAACCCCTCACTCAATTCCACCAAAAACCCACTGAAACACCCCACTGAACTCACCCACCTCTGCTCACCTCCTCCGAGTTCACTCGACCACTCCACGCCACCACACACCATGAGGACTTCGCCATCACCTTCGCCGTACTCAGGTGAACCTTCTGAACTGCTTTGACATAGCCGCAAGGCCTTATTGCTTGTTTCAGGTCTTGGTCGCAGTCGACGTTCCGTCCACCGCCATCCGCTGTCGTCAGATGCTTCCAAACCTCAACTTCAGCTCTTGAAGCCGCGGAACTACTTCACATATCTACCTGGAGCAGCAATTAGAGAATAAAGCTCTAGCGTTGCCCCAATTGAAGGCTCTTCCTCCTGCAGTTGCACGTGAGCAAAGGAAAGTGAGATAGTCCAACATCGTGAATGGTTAAGCAGTCGCGTACACATAAGTTGATTTTGTGAAGAGTGTTGTTTGCCCAAAATCACGAGGGTTCGGGTCCCTCCATGCACTCACCCGCCTACTTGCTTACCCGACCGCTCACACCTCGCCTACGATACACGCCCACAGGCCTGGTCCTTGTTCATGCCCGATTACCCCGTTACTGTGCATGACCGTATACCCGAATATGCTGGGTCTTTAAGGGAAGAGGAGGAGGGATTTGTGAGAGAGGAGTGGAGGGTTTTTCTCTTGAGAGCTTGGCCTTGTGCTGAAGAGAAAGGGATCACTCTCTACACGTAGCCGCTAAAGAAAGTTGGTTTCTTATGCTGTGAAGAAGGGCGATAAGCCCATATTTGTGGGCTAATTAGTTACTTAAACGCCTAGACATTAGATTAGTATTGACATATAAATAGCATACAATAAGATGTAAATGTAGTAGTCTAATTATCCACTTATTTACATATTTCATGCATTGCATTCATATCTAAATACATTTAGAATTCATTTAGAATAACATGCACTGAAATATTTAGTCTATAGGAAAGTAACAAGGACTGGGAAGCCATGGTGAGGGAGAAAGAAGGGATGTGGAGAGGAGTGATCGACCATGGTGAGGAATGGTCAACTTGGCGGTCGAGGGTAGGGTAGAGGAGAGATAGGAGAGGGGAAACCCTAAGGGATAGCAATCGGATGGATGGGGACTGAAATGAGAGGGAGATGGGAAGGGTTAACAGAGAAGTTGTCTGCTATCGTTGTCGAAAGAGAGGCCATATAGCGGCGATCTGCAGATCCCCTCTTATTTGCCTGGCTTGTGGTGGACACGGGCATAAGAGAGATGCCTGCATGAGGCGAAGAAGGGAACTAATAAGTTGTCGGTTTGGCACCCTAAGCCGACGCATAATGTCAAACCGTTGCCACCACCAAATAACTATAAGGGTTTTACCATTAATGTTGATGTTCCTATGTCTAAGGATACTAAGATTTCCGAACTTATGCTCAGAGGTGCTTTGGTAGGGGAGGTGATGGCTGGAAATCCGTCGACAGACCGCATCAAAGGTTTGGTAAAATCTCTTTCACTCTCTATTGTTGATTGGAAGATTTCTACCCTATCACCTACGAGATTTGTTCTGTTTGGTTTGGGTATGATGGACGTGGAGCGTCTTTGATTTAAATCATCTAATTTTGAAAATTTAACAGTGATCTGGAGACTCGTCTCACCTTTCGATGGGGCCTTGCCCAACAGGCTGCCTCAAAGGGTTGCTGCTCGATCAGGGAAACTAGAAATCAATGGTCTGCCTTTGCATCTTAGGTCGCGAAGCGTGGTAGCTGCTGCTCTGGCTGGATATGCGACTGTGGCTGAGGAGGCGGAGGTTGGTTTGAGAGAAGGGGATGGCAGAACATTACATGTTAATGTGGAGATTCGTAAAGGGGGATCATTGCCGGAGAAGATCATTCTCAGATGTGGTGGGAGTTCATGGCTCCTGTAGTTACAACTTACGGGGATGGTGAAGGAGGTTTATGAGCAGAAGGAACAGCAAACCTATGCAGAGATTGTTCGCAAGGAGCCTCATCTAGATCACGCAGAGAGAGGTACATCTGAGGGAGCTCCTGGACCAAAAAAGAGGAAGGATCATCATCATAAGGAGATGGCTGAGGAGGAGATTGATGAGATGGGGGATCAGCAGATTGTACAAGAGGGTGAACAGTCTGTGGGGGTGCTGCAAGAAATTTCAGTGAATTCGGTGGTACAAAATTCTCCTTTCAATATTGACGGGGAACTGAAATATGGGGCTGGAGTCTTGTCAAAATCAGCATTGGAGAGGTCCCTATATAAACTACGGTAAAGAAAAATGAATTTGACTACTAAGAAGGTGGATGAAAATTCTATTGCTTTGATACTTGGTGTTGAACGTAGGCTTCAAGCAAATGTGGAGGGCTCTCAAAAGGGGAGATGAGAGTTCTGTCTGTGATTCATATCGTCCGTTTTTGCTAGGAAAATGCCGTAGTATAGTGCGCAATACAATCAAACAAAGATATTCAATAAAAGATAACGAGACTTGAGTCCCGATCGTTCGTCTCTAGGAGACGTTTGTTTTACTTTTGAATTCGATCTTTTACCGTTCTACTCTATTTAAAATGAAGTACGACATGCTTAGTTGCAAGTATATCAGGAATTGAAAGTAGGCAACATTAATCACACAAGAGATATTGCAATGAGCTCATGGTGATTCTCAACACATAGACATATAAATATATATAGAAAATATATTTTTCATTCATTCATTTGGAGAGTGTTTGCAACATGAACTTGTAGAGGAAAGCTTGTACATGAATGCTTAAAAATGTAAAGCTAGCTATCAAAAAACGATCGCATACAAGAATCTACGGGGGGATTTTGCATGCATCATTGGAGGAGAATAAGGGCACACTACTAAGAAGTAAATAAAAGCAGTAAATGTAAAGAGCTAGCTAGTAATCTATCAAAAGTGAGGACATTCGGAGGTGGGCTCCGATGGCCTTGGAGTGGTGGAGAGGAGAATGAGGGGCGACCAATGGAGCATAGGCAGCCCTTGGAGAGAGGTTAGAGGAGTGATCCAACATCCTGGCATGGTGTCCTTCATGGTGGTGTTCAGCTCATGGAGATGGAGTGGAGATGGTGGTGGCTAGCCTAAGTAGAGGTGGATGGAGCGAAGCAAGTATGGCCAAAAAGTGGACGGGTGCAAATGGCCAACCCTTAGGTCTTTTTATAGACCTAAGGGAAGCTCTCTAGAGAATTATGGAATTCTCTAGAGAGGCCTATGGTAGGAGCTCGTGGGAGAGTGAGAGAGAGAGGATGGATGGTGGGTTTTAGATCCACCAAATGTGGATCTAAAAGTTGAATGGCTCTTGGTTGCTAATTTTAGCAACCAAGGCAACCATACATGATAGAGAGTTCTAGAGAACTCTAGGCTAGGTATTTTTGTGTGGATGGTGTGTGTGGGTGTGTGTGGGTCGAAACTTAGGTGGCTATGTTGATTAAGTTAGATTCTAGTGGGTTTAGGTCAAGGTATGTCTCAAATTAGGGTTGTAAACCCTAATTCACTAAGATAAAGTGCAATTAAACTTAATACAAGTTTAATTGTGTGTGTGGAAACTTAATTTTGAGTAAAATAACTCAATTAAGTTAGGTCTGGGTTAATTGAACTCTCACTAGGTCCAATTGGATAGTGTGTGCTAAGATCAGGGCTCAATTGGACTCAATGAGTCCAATTGAATAGACTGATGGAATTGACCAAGATCCAAGTCAATTAGGTTTAGTGAGGACCTAATTAGGTCCTTAGGGAGGTCTATAGGTGATGTACTAGGATTAGGGCACCTTAATTTACGTTCCTATGGGGTTGGAATTGGGTTTAGGGACCTAAAGATCCAAATTCAAGGCTTGAATCTCAAAACAAGAACTGGAGAGCAGTATCAGACGTCTAATAATAGTGTCAGATGTCTTATACTCAAAAATCAGAAGTTCAGACTTATTGTCTGGATGTCCAATCGGAGTCAGGAAGGATTCAAGGTTCTATCTTGGGTATTCTGCAGAAATTAGACGTCTGACAAATTGTCTGGACGTCCAATAACACTGCAGAAGTGAGTTTGAGGTGTGCAAGAGTTAGCTAAGGGTCCTGAATGTCCTATAATTTATCTAAACATCCACATAAGGGTTGGAACTAGGGTTTTAGGGCTTCCTAGGGTGCTGTGACCTAATCTAAGGGTGGCCAAGGCTTGGGGGAAGTCTCTAGGCTATCCTAAGGCTAGGATGGACCTAAGCTCTTCACATTTTACTGCTTTATTCCTACTTAATAGAATAGCAAACTTTAACTCCCTTACGTCATTATTCCTACATCTAATCTAAGTCTTCTGCTCCAGCTCTGCTGCAACACCCGTTATTCCTGATCCAGCTTCAGATCCTGCTCTAGATCCAGCTCTAGATCTAGCTCCTGATCAACTTATTGCCTGCAATCGACATAATGCACTTAATCAGCACATTATAACATTATTTTATGTATAGCTAAAGTAAAGCAGTAAAGATGCAGATAATGCTTATGCCTGCATGAATTACCTTAACTTATGCTAAGTCCTAGTCTAATTTAGATCAATTAAGACCTATGATTGCCACGCAATCATATCCCCATGCCTAAATCTTGCTAATCCCTAGCAAATGTAAGACTAAATTATTTACTGCAAGGGTCCCTAAGGGACTGATTATTTTATCAAGTGTATGCCTAGAGATTTTTCTGCCTTTTGTTTTCATCCTATGCTCTAGAAATCCAGACAATCGTGAAAGTGCAGCTATGTAGCTTTTGCAATGGATTCGAGTGAAAAACTGATTCACCTCTAAAGCATGTACTTGACCCCTAGTAAAAATTCTAGCAAGATAGGCGGACTTCTTCCCTCGGGGTATTCAAGATATTCTATGAATTTCACCCTGGCTTTAGGCTTACGTAGAGAATCTCTGAGGGAAAATATTATATATTTGGTGGCTCACTCTCCCTTGGTGCTACATAGAGACTAGTACTACAGAATCTAGATTCCCGAATTACTAAGTAGCTCAACTCAGAGAAAGATGAGAAAAACGATTCTCTCTTTTGATTCCTTTGTATTCATTTTCTCTTACTCTTTTTCTTTTTCTTTTCTTTTCTTAGAGCTCACAACCTCACCAGATTCACATATATGATCTGTATTTGGTGGTCTCACTTGGCATTAACACTTTAATTGAGTTTTCATAACCCTAACACTAAGTCAGAATTCCTCAGCCAGTATTCGGCCGATCAGAAACACAAGAAAGGTGGGTTAAGGTCATATTTGGTGGATCTCAAATTTATTCGGTAGTATTACCTCAATGCAACTGAACTAAATATTCACTCTTTTTTTATTTTGCTTTTTCTTCTTTTTATAATTTTTTTTCAATTTTTCCTTCTTTTCATCATTTTTTTTTTCATCTCTTTTGTTTCAACATAACACATCCATGAACTTTATTGAGGAGGCATTATTAGGGATTGGTGGTACTCAAAACACATTAGATGGCTTATTTGGTGGAAGTGCCTACTTACGGCACCGGGAGAGACGGATAGGACAGTGTATTTCTGACCTTGGCATAATACCCTCCTTCAGCTGAGGATTCCGTAAAGAATGGTCGTAACCATCCACCTTAGCCCTAGTTTTATGAAAACTCGCTCTCAGCGTATTTGCCTTATTTGGTGACTCAATATTTTGCACAAAAATGTATACGCGAAACCGAGAGCAAAAACTATGCCTTATCTCAGAGTATCCTCACCTAATTATCTAGGATTCCAGATTCCTTGTACTAATCTTAGAGCATCAGTACACCCTACTCTCATCTCACACTATTTGGTGGATTTTTGGAAGAAAATCTTCCTAACTCCCAAAACACTGTCTAAGGGTTCAGGAAAAGAAGCACTACATCTTCTCGACAGACTAAAGACGTTTATCAGCCTTCACCGTGAATCCATTGCAAATTCTACGTGTGTGTGAAAAGTTGTACTGGATTCCAGATTACAGGAATCAACTAGACGATAAAATCCCTAATGCATTCTCTTAATAAAATAATCTTATTCATGAATGCAATATGTATATATGCTATGAACAAGTAACCTCATATAATTTGTACTTCATAAAATTTCCCTTTCAGGTTACATTCAGCTTGACCCTAAATTTAGAACAAGAGGTGAGCTGGTGAGTCGGAAGTGGTTGTTGCGGACGATTTCTAGATCCAATGAGAGCATTGGAGGTGGAGTCAGTTGTTCTTTTATTTAAGATCCTAAAGTACGTTTTACATGCAGCTCCGAGGTTTTCCTAAATGTTGGCATAAAATTTTTCAGTTTTGTTGTATCTACCCCCTCATGCCTAAGTTGTTGCATGTCCTCATGCATGAATATAAAAGAAAATAAACTTGGCAGAGGATGAGTGGGTAGAAGTCACCTGGAATTGCTCCTGAAAATATACATTCACCACCGGCCAACCTGACAGTATGTAATATGCAGAAAGAAAATATGCTAAAAGAAGAATATGCTATGTATAAAAATGAATATGTATAAGGTGATGGATGTGGGGTAGATGCTGAGTTTAACGCCTCCAGCTGGGCGAAAACTCAATCAGATGTATTAGTTCTTGCATAGAAGCCAGTCAAGATTAAGAGAAAGATGTGCTCGAGTGCTCCTAGAATCAGTGGTCCGGAGATGCGAACCAACTGATTGTGCACCCCTACTCCAAAAAGTCTAGCTATGAGAAAGTGTGGAGTGGGTAAGGGCTTCAATTTGATCACGAGTGGGTCTGAGTCAAAAATGGGAATGGGAGGAGCAAACTCAAGGGTGGGAATCTGCTGATCCGTATGCACGTGAATTCCCGCTGATTCGCTTCCTGTGAAATAATCGGTTGTGACTCCGTCAATGGGAAACCTGTTAGCTGTGGTCACGTCTTCCTGCAACGACAGGGGTGATTCAGGAGTGTGTGGATCCGGATAGCTGGATTCAGGGGTGCTGTGGTCAGAAGCACACCCTAAATAGTCAGATCCTCGGGGAGATATGTGTAGTGCAATGGTCTCAGTCCCGCGTGGATCGAGGTACAATAACCCTAATAGTGTAGACGAATGAGACATTGGGTCGTCACAAAGGAGCCCAATGTTACCACAGTATGCCGAATCTTCATCTTCACCATCCTCCTCTATTCGATCACAGTTGAAATTCTTTGCTGCCCTGAATATGTCAAGTCGAAGTCGCTCATTACTGAGGGCTATCTCCATACACCCGGATGCACAATCGATGTTCGCTCAGGCTGTCGCCAAAAATGGGCGACCCAAAATAATTGGTGCATCTCGGAGATTAGGAGGAACTTCCATATCAAGAACGAAAAAATCTGCAGGAAAGCAGAACCAGCAGACTTTCACGATCACGTTCTCAATCACCCCCCTTGGTGTTTTGAATGATCTGTCAGCCAGCTGAATTGTGACAAAGGTGGGCTTTAATTCCCCAAATCGAAATCGATCAAATACGGTAGTGGGAGTTAGGTTGACGGACAAGCCCAAATCTAGAAGGGCCCGATCAAATGGAGAATCCTACAAGAAGCAGGATATGAGTGGGGTACCAAGGTCATTCTTCAGTTGTAAGTCAGCTAAAACCACGGCGCTAGCCTCTCTCGACAGTACCGCCTGTCGTCCAATTCTCGACTGTCGCTTCGGGGTACAATAGTCCTTGAAGAATCTAGCAACTGCGGGGATGTGATCAATTGCCTCGAGGAGGGAGACCTGAATATGTACTTCCTTAAACATCGATTTCAGGTCCTCAAAATTTCACGTGTCCTTCCATAAAGCATTTCGTGTCAGAGCCTCAGGAAAAGGGACAGGAATCTCAGGGACAAGTGGCCTCTTACCCTTATCTACCGTAGGTGGCTCCTAAGATGGAGTCGAACCTGCCTGTTGCGAAGGGTGGGAAAAATCAGGACCCGCCTACTTATGTGGTGGGTCAAATGTCTTCCTTCCACTCCTCAAAGAGACAGCGTGTGTGATGAGTGGCTACACATCACGGCTAAAAAGCTGAAGTTAAGCTAGACACTGAGTAAAACAATATCAAATTAACAGATAAAAAGGGTTAAGTGTGGGAATTAAAGAAAAATGACCTAAAACCTTTACTCTATGTTAAAACTTCATAATTAGGTCACAAAACGAGATATTCTGAAAGCAAAGCACAAATGATGATCCATGCGTCAATTGAACACATAAATAAGTTTGAAAATCCAAATCAGAAGCATAATTAATGTCTTAAATGTTCAATTAAGCACATATAAAAATTTGAAGGCATTTGGACATCATTTAGGCTATGAAATAGGTAGTTTACACTTAGGTCCTTCATGCATTACACTCTTGCCCGTAAAAATTCCTCTTTGGACCTACTTGTAAGCCGCAGGGACCCTTTTGAAAGGCTACAGGGTCCTTCCTGTCGTAATTCTTTCACTTATGGGCCTGCACGCAAATCTTCTACCCCTTCCCGCAAGGGTCTGTCTGCAATCTTCCCGTTATTTCAGAGAATGGCCTGCTGCTCTTTGCACGCACTATAGTGCGCAAAGAACACGGCCAATCTCAGCAGTCTGTTGCTTTTCATGATTCTAATCTGCGGTTAGATTTGAATGGAAGCTTCACGCGATTCGACGCGTGCGATCACCCCTTTCCCCAGATCTCATCTGACGGTCAGATTTTGAGTATAGCTCGTCGCGCGCTCTGCTCCTCTCATCCTCGCCGCCGGTTGCCTTTTGATTATCCTCACCTGCGCGGTGATCCCAGCCACTGAGTATGCTACTTAAGCACCTTAGTGGTGTCGCGCACAAGGATCGCTCCCTCCTACACCTCTTAGCGATCGTTCGTCCACTCCAGTTCCTCCTCCCCATCAAGTCTCTGATTTCACAGCCACTGGCTGTGAAATCATCACCTTCTCTCGACCTCCTCGTTGCTAAGGACTTTGTAGCACCTGAGGACGACCCTGGAGCCTCACTAGCAGACTCTTCCCTTTGCTGGAGTCATCTTCCTCCCTTCTTCCTCCTTAACCACCGGCTAAGGACCCATAGGTCCCATTCTTCCTGTTAGATTAGGTTTATAATTCTACAGATTAGTTTTAGCTGTAGTTAAGTAGTTTAGAGTAGAATTAATGTAATTGTTAATGTTCAATTTCGCTGCAGGATAAAGTAGCTGTAGTAGTAGAATTAGGCTTAAATTCCCCCCCTCACCTCCTCTGATCATTCCAGATCAGAGGGGAAGATTTCATATAACCATGTTTTCAAATTATCTCCTTCTCCATACTTTCATATCCAGTTCTGATTTTCCACGACTTGTTTCTCGCTTTCCACCCATACACTCTGACCCAATTTCAGATCTGATTGGTTTTCAACCTCAGATCTGAAATTGACATCAAAAAGCACATAAGGGGCTTCCCATTCACCTCACTCTTGGTCACAAAAGCCCCTGGATTGAATTGAAATTTTCAATTTGTCAGGTTTTTCCTCAATTTGGATTTCAAGGATTTTTCCTTCAATTTGGTTTTAACTGTTTGATCTGACAAATTGAATGAAGTCTGATTTGAATTCATTGTTGGCAAGGAATCTGAGAGGTTTTCTGGTGACAGAAGTCATCTCACAAGAGCCATATATAGATCTGATTTGATAAAGTTTTGAATGCATTGAATGCAAGTCAGAATTAAGGATAATCACTGTAGTGATTTGAAGTTTGATCTTGCAATCATGAGTGTGTTTTGAATGGACGCTTTGGCGATTTCCTAACCTAAGGAGTTCTCAATACTCCTTAAGGTTTCAGAAACTGGGATTTGAACTAAGGACTTTAATTGACTGAATTAACTCTTTCTTCATGCTGTCTATGGCATTAGGAAGAGTTAAATCAGTGATGTTTGTTGATTTAATCTGAAGTGAAGTTTTTGATAAGGGTTTTTTTGCCTTGAATTGGGGTATTTAGTGATTTTAGTGAGAAATGAAACCCTTGTCAGATTGGGGATTGAGAGAGATTTTCTTTTTCAATTTGGATTTTTGATTCTAATCCCAGTGGACACAACAAAGTGCTGCATCTTGCAGCTACATTTCTCTTCTCTCCAACTCACATTTCATCCCAAATGGACTAACTACAGTAGCAGTTAGACCATTTGGAATTTGATCTGAGCTGTTGCAGGGTCTAAAATGTCCATGTTGCTGCTATTGTCTAATTGTTCTAAGTTGTAGCAAATAGATTCTACTGTAAAACCCTGTAGATGATGTTTTGAACACAGCTGACATCTGATTGTATTTCATTCCCTGTGTATACAAACCTTCTTGTTTAATAACTGAACTTTAATTTCTGTATATGCGTGTCTTATCTTTCTCAATTGTTGTCAGCTAGTTTATTTGAGAATAACCATCCAAACATGATTTAAAATTGGAAACCTAACTGAGGACTGTATTAAGGTGGGTAAACACATCCTAAATTTCATGCTATATAGAAAGAAGGCAATCATAAACATGATAAAAAGGGTTAAAACTTTAAAAGACAGTAAAACAAGCCTCTTTCTCTCCTCAGTCAACTCTTCCCTTCTCTCCTAATTCTGTCAGATCTGTAACAGTAAAAATTAAAATGAAACACCCAAAAGGATCAAAAATAAAAATATATATATTTATATACATATATATTACTTTTTATATTAAGTATACTTATATAGACATAAGCTATATACTAGGCTATATATGTAAATAGGTAGCATATATATATATATACTATATAACTAACTATGTAAATATAATGAATACTGTAAATTAGGTTTTTGATCTAGTTTGGACAGTAAATACAATAATTATATAACTATATATAAATTAACTAATTTATATGTAGTATTAAACCAACTAGATCAGTAGATAGCATAATTAAGAAAATTAAACTATAAAACTGTATATATATCTATGTATATGTAGATTATAAGTAAATAAAATCTTTTACCTTAATTTAATCCTCTAAACATAATAAATAATGAATTTATTAAGTTTATAGCTAAGTTGTTAACTTAAATTAGTTAAATTAGTAATTTAGAATTATAATTAAGTTAATTGAATCTGTATACTAAGACTAATATACTTTAAGTAATTTAAGCTAATTTAAGTATATTTATACCTGATTATATTAGTTTAACTTAATTTATAAGCAAAAAAGTCAAAACTACTATTTAAATGTAAATAACACAGAAATTAATTTGAAAAAATATAATAAAAATGTCTATAAAATACTTATATATGTATTCTAACTCTGTATGAGGTCAATTAGACCATTTAGTAGCTAATTTATAAGTAATTAAAGAATAAAACACCATAATCAGTGTGTAAAAATAATCTACTTTAGTGAATTTATTTATATAGTAAATCTAATTAAAATTTCAAATTAATTGAACAATTGTATAGTATTATGTAAATATTTATTTTCCATAATTTATTTTTATTTTTAAATAAATTATGGCCCTCGAATTGAGGGCCAAAATCTCCTTCAGCCTACAGCTGAGCACGTTCTTCAGCGCAGATGTGGCACTCGAATAGCGCCACATCGTGTGCTGCAAAACGCGCGCAGCGGTATTTATTGAATTCATGTTTAGGCTGTATAGTCGTCACGGGCGCCGGGCGCCCGAAACAACATTTACATTCGATACCATTGAGCATACTGAGCATGATCTGTGGGGCTGGGGGCCCGGAGAGAGAGGTCTATGTGTGCGTGGGCTGAGAAGGCCCTAAGCTGAGTTATCAAACATGTAATTAAGCGGCCTAATGAGAATTAGGGCGCGCTTAGTAGAGGTTTGGTCCCACCCTCTGGGTGTTGTGCATCCCTCGAAACGCGTGCCCGCAAATTAAACACGTTTTTAATTAATTAAAGAGAGCTAATGACGATAGTTAAATACCTCTCCGCCGCAGTGTGTTAAACTTACTAAGGCAGAGTTACAACAAAGAAGAAGAACAACCGAATAAGATTAGTGTGAAGTAGTAGAGAGAGAAATGTATATACGAAGGTAAATACAAATACAAGAGGAATATAAATATATGTATACGTAGTATAGCCAATTACTTTTATGTAAATAAACTCATACATTTACTAACAGAATAAAATGTCACCATAATCGTCGCTACAGACCCCAGTTTCCCTCCTTAAGTTTGTATATAGTGTTTTATGGGATCTAGCGACGCTTTTATCTGTCACTATAACTATTGTATGTGTTACTGTAGGTATCAGACTAGTAAGTTAAGTTAGTATGCTATGTAATCTTAGTTGATAGTATACTTTCATGTAAGTATTAATACTATAACTTGTAAAGACATGGTTTAAATTATAGTGATGAATTGTTTGGTGCTTGTTTATAGTTAATTTTTGCAAGCATTGCAATTAATTCTTTGTGAGTAGGCAAACCATGTCTACATTCATTCATTCATTTTTTTTATTAGATGTAAAGCTTATTTTTGGAATTAGAGAATAATTTTGAGATCAAAGAGTGATGTAATTCAATAATTGCCTCCCAGTGAACGACCTGGAATAAAACCAGCAAAAAATTAGATAAGTAAATAATAATAGTTGTAATGACTGGTATCCCATACACCTCACTACAATGACACTATTGGTGTTTCAAATCACAACACATCTCAACAAACCTAATTACCACCATCACCAAAGTCTTACCAATATTAGTGTGCATCGGATTGCTGTCCATGAGGTGGTGGGGGAGCGGAAGGGGCAGAAATGGCGAGGTTCTGTAAAGGCGGCTGGCCTTGCACGTAACCAGGTGGTGCAGGAGGCGCCTACAGTAAGGCGTGTGCCTGTCCCTGCGGTGCCAGAAACCTAGGCGGGGCACCTTGGTTCTGCACATATCGAGGATTCGGGACGGGTTGGGAGGGCAAGGCTCCCTGAGTTCTATGCTCCTGCAACAACTAGTTCTGCGTGTTCTGTATAGTCTGTATCTGATCAACCATTGCCTTCATAATCTGCAAGCTATCTTGTGTAGATTTCCTCATTGATTCTTGTAGCTCCTCTTTTAGTGCCTCCAAAGGGTCAGCCCGCTTTGGAGGGTGACTGGCAGTTTGGTGCAGTGACTGGTATAAAGTGCGGGGTTGTTGCTGATGCGAGAATGGCTGCTGCCTAGGGTACGTGTTTTACGCATTTCCGTATTGCCAGGTCTGGTAGTGTGGATCTTAATGTGGTCTTTGTGAATTACCAGACCAAGAGAAGTTCGAATGCTGGCGCCAACCAGGGTTATACATCTCTGAATATGGGTTATTACGCCCGTATCTTTGGATGTCACTAATGTCCTCGTAGGCCGAAGATGTCTAAGACATATCCGTCAAGGGGATACGCATTATAATCTGCGGGTGATGCGTAACCTTGGTCGTAAGGTTCCAGATCTAGATTATTTACGGGATCCTGATATGTGGGATCTCGTAAATATGGAGAAGATTCATCCTGAGTGAGTAGATTAACTCGAGCAGGAGGGGCTCGGGATGCATAGGATGGTCTTGAGGCGGCAGAGCTCAAGTCAGATTGACCCTGACTGATCTGGTCAATCTTTTTCTCAATTATATTTATTCTATCCAACTGCTTGATGATGATATCCATGTCGGCTCGAATAGACTCGGTGTGAGCCTCGTGGACACCAACCCGCTGCTGACCAGGCTGCTGGAATTGGTTCATGGGTGCAGCATTCATCGAGTTCTCCGCTAATGATTCAAACAACTCAAATGCGTTGTTCTCGTCTTTTGCAAGGAAATTCCCGCCACTAGATGCATCGGCCAAATACCGATGTGTGTCATCCAACCCATGGTAGAAGATCTGAGCTATGTGCCATCTAGGTATACCATGGTGCGGGCATTTTCGGAGAAGGTCATGAAATCTATCTCATGCTTCATGTAACTTCTCCCCAGCTCCCTGGGAGAAAGTCGTGATTGCACGTCGCATTGCATTTCTTCGACCAATTGGGAAGAACCTTTGCAGGAATTCACATCGTAATTTCAGCCAGGTTCCAATTGGCTTCCCAATGGTCTTGAACCAGTATGAAGCTTTGTCCCTTAGAGAGAACGGGAAAAGCTTCATCAGAACAATCCCGAGATCGATATTCCTGGGTCGAATCGTTTCAGCGAGTCGACTCAGATCCTCAAGGCACTGGAATGAATCTTCGCTTGAGTTCCCATAGAAATCAGTGCTGATCAACCCAATCACATTGGGCTTGAGCTCAAACGCATCTCTACCTACAGGAATTCTGACTAGTGGTGCGACGATTTGTGTGGCTGGGTCGTAGAAATCCCACAGTTGTTCTCGCGACGGGTGCTGCATCCTGTCAAGCGGCGTTAAGATGCGATCCATGCTCTACCGATGCCGCTCCTCGGACTCAACTACCCGGGCTTCCAAACGAGCCATCGGGTCCAGATTCTCGATGTCCTGACCCGGTCTAGGTCCAGGTCCAGGATTAGCCATGGTGGCTCCGGGAGTAGAAGTGGGGGGGAGAAGATGGTCCTGGCGAGGTGACTCACCCCCTTAGGAGTTGCTCCCAAGGTCCAACCAAGGGAGGTCTAAGTGACCTTCCTCGCATACACCACCCAACCCCTGGGTTTGTGTAGCTAAGCAAGACAAGACTAAGGCCCTGTCAATCAAGTGATCCTTATGAATCGGATGACCGGATTTTTTATTTTAAGTTTTAATTCCTGAAGAAATTCGATGTACAACCGAATAAAAGCGATTCCCGCCTCTTCACTAACCCATCCAAGAGGTTGAAATCACCAAGTAGTACGACAACGAATTCGGGTTTTATTTCATGTTTTAAAATTTGTTTTAGCCCGTTTTCTTCAGCGAGGTTTTCTCTTGGTGAGTGGCCCACAAGGTGACCAAGCTCACCGGCTAAGTGCTAGACTTAATTAGTCTAGGTTAGCCCAAATGTGGTCTCTAAGTTGTAACCCTAAAGATTTAACCCTAAGGTTCATGCACTTCTAGGGTTTGTACTGTTTCAACAGACCACAGAAGTAAGGTTCGTTCTCTAACAACAATTGGAATCCAATTAATTTGAAATTTTGCGAGTAAATTCCTTTTTCAATTAGCTTTTCAGAGAATATTTTTTTTGAAATTTTTACTATTTCAACCGAATTTTTAGGGATTTTTTAATGTCAAAGGGTCAGACATCGAATTTTGACCCCTGATTGATTTTACGCTTTGAAACAGTATCAAACGACCTTTAAAAATTCAGGAAAAATATGGAAAATAAATCCAATGAGATCAAATTTCAGCCCCTACCATTTTTACTCAAAACTGATTTGTGAATTGCTCGTAATTGCTTTTTGAAATTTGAAAAATCCTAAATCCTTGTCAATCTGACCATCGTGCACTTCGCAAATTTTTAAAAATTTTATGCTTAGAATTTTTTCAAATGAATGGTGGCATTTGAAAGATGGTTTGAAAAAAAAGATTTAGCCCAAATTTTAGAATTTTTTACTCACTAATTTTTTGGCAATCAAATTTTTATTTTAGACTTGAAATCTGGCCAAAAATAAGATGGTGGAAAAGCTTTTAAAAGGGATTAGGTTTGAAATCCAAGCTTTCCACCAAAAAAATTTTTTTTTATTTTTTTTTCAAAAAATTTTATACATTTTTTTTTCGAAAAGAATTTTTCAAAGAATTCAAAGAAAATATCTCTTTTTTTTTCTTTTTCAAACTAACCTAAGATTCAAATATAAACCTAATCTAGATTTTTTCAAAAGTTTTTTTTTTCTTTTTCACGAAAATGAGTAAAATCCTTTTTTTATTTTTTTTTCAAAAGAAATTGTAGGAAGTAGATCTAGTCCTAGAGTTCAAAAGAAACCTAATCTAAGAGTGTGATGTGCACCTGATTCGTTTTCCAAGCTCGTATGCGTAGATCCCGTTCTTCCGTTTTTCCTGCACCTCCAGAAATAAAGTAGAGACAAATTTATTAGTGATAGTTTCAAAGATCGAAATCAAAGAAAATGGCGTTGCCTCCTCAGCAACGGCACCATTTGTTTGTGATTCGTATCACGCGTTTTTGCTAGGAAAACGTCGTAGTATAGTGTCCAATACGATCAAACAAAGATATTCAATAAAAGATAACGAGACTTGAGTCCTGGTCGTTCGTCTCTGGGAGGCAATTATTTTACTATTGAATTCAATCTTTTACCATTCTACTCTGTTTAAAATCACATGCTGGTTTATGATTATTACATATTGAAGTACGACATACTTAGTTGCAAGTATATCAGGAATTGAAAACAGACAACATTAATCACACAAAAGATATTGCAATGAGCTCATGGTGATTCTCAACACATAGACATATATATATATATATAGAAAATATATTTTTCATTCATTCATTTGGAGAGTGTTTGCAACATGAACTTGTAGAGGAAAGCTTGTACATGAATGCTTAAAAATGTAAAGCTAGCTATCAAAAAATGATCGCATTCAAGAATCTACGGGGGGATTTTGCATACATCATTTGGGGAGAATAAGGGCTACACTAGTAAGCAGTAAATAAAAGCAGTAAAATTAAAGAGCTAGTTACTAATCTATCAGAAGTGAGGGCATTTGGAGGTGGGCTCCGATGGCCTTGGAGTGGTGGAGAGGAGAATGAGGGGCAGCCAGTGGAGCTTAGGCCGGCCCTTGGAGAGAGGTTAGAGAAGTGATCCAACATCCTAGCATGGTGTCCTTCATGGTGGTGCTCAGCTCATGGAGATGGAGTGGAGATGGTGGTGGCTAGCCAAAGTAGAGGTGGATGGAGCCAAGCAAGTATGGCCAAAAAGTGGATGGGTGTAAATGGCCACCCCTTAGGTCCTTTTATAGACCTAAGGGCAGCTCTCTAGAGAATTATGGAATTCTCTAGAGAGGCCTATGGTAGGAGCCCGTGGGAGAGTGAGAGAGAGAGGATGGATGGTGGGTTTTAGATCCACCAAATGTGGATCTAAAAGTTGAATGGCTCTTGGTTGCTAATTTTAGCAACCAAGGAAACCACACATGGTAGAGAGTTCTAGAGAACTCTAGGCTAGGTATTTTCATGTGGATGGTGTTTGTGGGTGTGTGTTGGTCGAAACTTAGGTGGCTATGTTGATTAGGTTAGGTTCTGCTGGGTTTAGGTCAAGGTATGTCTCAAATTAGGGTTGTAAACCCTAATTCACTAAGGTAAAGTGCAATTAAAATAAATACAAGTTTAGTTATGTGTGTGGAAACTTAATTGTGAGTAAAATAACTCAATTAAGTTAGGTCTAGGTCAATTGGAAAGTGTGTGCTGAGATCAGGGCTTAATTGGACTCAATGAGTCCAATTGAATAGACTGATGGAATTGACCAAGATCCAAGTCAATTAGGTTTAGTGAGGACCTAATTAGGTCCTTAGGGAGGTCTAGAGGTGATGTACTAGAGTTAGGGCACCTTAATTTAGGTTCCTATGGAGTTGGAATTGGGTTTAGGGACCTAAAGATCCAAGATCAAGGCTTAAATCTCAAAACAAGAACTGGAGAGCAGTATCAGACGTCTAATAATAGTGTCAGATGTCTTATACTCAAAAATCAGAAGTCCAGACTTGTTGTCTGGATGTCCAATCGGAGTCAGGAAGGATTCAAGGTTCTATCTTGGGTATTCTGCAGAAATTGGACATCTGACAAATTATCTGGACGTCCAATAACACTGCAGAAGTGAGTTTGAGGTGTGCAAGAGTTAGCTAAGGGTCCTGAACGTCCTATAACTTATCTGAACATCCAGATAAGGGTTGGAACTAGGGTTTTAGGGCTTCCTAGGATGCTGTGACCTAATCTAAGGGTGGCTAAGGCTTGGGGGAAGTCTCTAGGCTATCCTAAGGCTAGGATGGACCTAAGCTCTTCACATTTTACTTCTTTTTTCCTACTTAATATAATAGCAAACCTTAACTCCCTTACATCATTATTCCTACATCTAATCTAAGTCTTTTGCTCCAGCTCTACAGTAACACCCGTTATTCCTGATCCAGCTTCAGATCCTGCTCCAGATCCAGCTCCAGATCTAGCTCCTGATCAGCTTATTGCCTGCAATCGACATAATACACTTAATCAGCACATTATAACATTATTTTATACATAGCTAAAGTAAAGCAGTAAAGATGCAGATAATGCTTATGCATGCATGAATTATCCTAACTTATGCTAAGTCCTAGCCTAATTTAGGTCAGTTAAGACCTATGATTGCTGCGCAATCAAGTTCTTTCCTTGAATGTGCATGGGTTGCGTGATAAAGTTCGAAGAGCCACACTTATGAGATATCTCAGAGAATGGGACATTGAATGTGCTCTCATTCAAGAAAAGCATATAGAAAGTGAGAACAACTCAATGTGGATTGATTTGAAGAAGAATGGGTATACTGGCTGTGTGGCACTAGAAGCAATTGGCAGATCTGGAGGGTTGGCCTTTTGGTGGAAGGAGGCATGCTTGGAGGTGCTTGAGGTCATTAAATCTAGGCATGCTATCTCCTACAGAAGCAAGATGATCCAAGGGGAGATGGAGTGTCTTCTCACTAGTGTGTATGGCCCATGTGTGGCGAGCAGTCGGTCTGAACTATGGGAGAACCTGACAGACCTTGCGAGTCATTCCCAGGGACTACCATGGTTAGTGGGGGGAGACTTCAACTGTACCTTGACAGAATCAGATAGATCAAGTGGGTTAATGGACAATGCCACCCTTGGCTTTCAGATAACAGTTCAAGAACTGGGATTGACTGAATTCCCTACCGCTGGGGTGGAATTCACTTGGAGAAGTGGAAGTGGCTCATGCTCCAAATTGGACAGATTCTTCGGGAATGCGGAGCTGATGGAAATGTTTCATTTGTCTTCCGTGGCAGGGCTAGAGCACCACTTCTCAGACCATATGCCGCTGGTCTGGGATAGTGGGGACAATATACATGTGGGTTCCTACTTCAAGCTTAGAAAATCTTGGCTTAGAGAGCAAGGCTTCCGTGAGATGGTGGAATGTTGGTGGTGTTCTAACCAGGTTGAAGGCACTACAACTATCAAATTAGCTGCGAAACTTGCGTCTGTCCGGTCTATTCTGAAGGAGTATGGTGCAACAATTACAGTATTGAGGAACCAAAAATGCACTGAAGCGCTGGCGGCAATTCAGTATTTTGGATGGGAAAGAGGGGGCAACCAATCTAACTGAACAAGAGCGGCGAGACAGGAAGCAATGGCAGGACATTGTGGCCGAGGAAGACTTAAAAAGAGAAATGGATTGGAGTGAGCGCTCCCGGCAACTTTGGCTCAAAGAGGGAGATGCCAACACCAAATACTTCCACTTGCAGCCAATGCACGTAGAAGATATAACCTCATCTCCCCCATTGTGGTGGACGATCAGGAAACCTCATATGTGCATGAAATCAGAGCAGCAGCTACCAAATATTTTAAAGACAGTACTCGGGCTGTAGCAAGGGGAACATGGAAGATGGCAAGGTGTGTCTTTCCTCGCATCTCTACGCAGTAGGCTGACAACTTGGTGACGTCCATTTTTGAAAATGAGGTGTTGGAAGTAGTCAATGATCTGAATACTGATGGTTCGCTGGGTCTAGATGGTATGCAGGTCTTCTTCTACAAAGAATTTTGGACTATGCTGAAGGGGGAGGTGATGGAGGTAATTGGGGAATTTCAAAGGGGCAATTATGGCTTCGATAAAATTAACAGATCTTACCTCTTTTTACTTCCAAAAAAGCCAAGTGCGAACTATTTTCAGGAGTTTAGACCAATTACTCTATCTAACTCCATATATTTATTGGTGAGTAAGGTTTCAACGAACAAATTAAGGTTCTTCAGGACATCATCCTCCCAGTACAGTCCACTTTCCTCCCCAATATGTCATTACAAGAATCATTCATTATGGCACAGGAGATGGTGATGGGCTGACACAGGAGAAAGTGCAAAGCCTTCCTCTGGAAGGTTGATTTCTAGAAGGCATATGATTTGGTGTCTTGGCAGTATCTATGGGAAATATTTAAGAGAAGGGGGTTTCCAGGTAAATGGCTACAATGGATGAAAAGATGTATCACCACTACTTCCTTCTAACCCTTGATTAATGGTAGACCGTGTGGGATGTGGATCCAACCTCAACATGGTGTCAAGCAAGGATGGCCACTGGCTCCGCTTGTTTTCAACCTTGCGGTTGACACTCTGGCAAGGTATGCCTGCAGACTATCGAAGTCTGGACTCATTAGAGGGTATCCCATCTCCAACAGAAGTGCATTGGCTCCAGTGTTGTAATATGCTGATGATATAGTATTCTTTGTGGAAGGGAATGAACAAGAAGCTCAGGCACTATTCCACATGGTACAGATATTTGCGGAAATATCAAGGTTGAAACTGAATGGCTATAAATCTTCTTTGGTCTATTTTGGGGTACCGGGAGAATGTTCATCGAAGCGAAATTGGGTTTTAAAATAAATGTGTTGTAGTATAGTCAAAATCGCTTTGAAAACAAATGAATTTTATTACTCGAAAAATATAAATCCGAGGTCAAACACAGGGAGCAAATTGGGGTTCAAAAACCAAAAACACAACTTTCAAATTTGATAAAATATGCAATGAAGAATTAAAGTTATAAAGCAAGAAAGATAATCTCAATATATATAGAAGCTCAAAATAAAATATGGACGTCTGATGTAAAAATCAGACGTCTTAAATGCTAAGTGCTATAGTGCTTCTTTGATTTCTCTCTTCTTCTTTCTTTTCTTCTCTGTCTTCAACATCTTCTTTCTTCTTTGGCTTCTTTCTTCTCTGATTTCTTCTCTCTTCTCTAGTTTCTTCTCTCTTCTCTGGTTTATCTCTCTTCTCTGGTTTGCTCTGGCCTTAGCTTCTTCTTCCTTCTTCTATCTCTGACGTCAGCCGAGCCTTCTCTTCCTTAGCTGCTTAGGCTTCCTGAAGCCTGGTGCTTGGAGCCTGGGATGAAGCTTGCGAGCTTCTTCGAGCCTACTTCAATGGCGACGAAGCACCTGTACCCTGTCCACAAGCAAACGGCCTTGCGGCCTCGTCAAAACACATAGGGAGCTTCACCTTGACACGGCGAAGGTGGCATGGTGGTTGGCGTGGCGCAGGGCAGCCTAGGCGTGCGTGCCTAGGTCACCCTGTGGCTATGAAGATGGGTGTGTTCGGGGGATGTGTTGGGAGCATGTGGCGGTGAATGGGAAGAGGGGTTATGATCAGTGAGTCGTGGTGGAGCCTGTGAGGTGGCTGGCGAGGTGGGTGGATTCGTGGAGTGGCAGGAGCACCTCGCCGGTGGTCTGCCAGAGGTGGAGAAGATGGAGGTGATGTGTAAGCATCGAGGTGGATTTTGAGAAATAAATGCAAGAAAAGAGATGAAAAGGGAGAGTAGACTTATCTGAGAGGGAATAGACGAAAAGGGATGCGGAGGAGGCGCACGACTCGTATGTGCCGTCGCCAGAGATGAAGGCCCAGTGAGAGGAGGGGGGCGACGATGAGGGTGGTAAGAGCATGCGCTGGTGCGGTGCGATGCGGACGAAAGAGGCAAAGGAAACTCTACCACTGGTATTGTGGCAGAGCGACAAGAGGAGATATCGTCGGAGCTTGCTGGGAGTTTGGCCGGAGGTGAAGGGAGGAAAATTGGGAGGTATCTCAGGCCAAATCAAGCTTGAGAGGAGCAGAAGGATCTGGGGACCCTTTTATATAACCCCTGGTAGAGGGCCTTGTGCTTGGAAGCCAAGCTTCCAAGCACGACAACCTTGCTGGAGTTGGAAGGTCGAAAGACCCAAATCTCTCATGCGTTCACATGAGAGATTGTGTAGAAATTGGAGCTCCAAATTGGGTTCACATGAACGGGGATTTCTTAGAGGATCTCCTTTCAAATTTGAGAGGGATTCTCTGAGGAATCAAGGAGTTGTTTCACTTGAATCCTCGCCGGAGCAGGATTTCCTCTGCTGTAATAGTGGAAGGACCTAATTGCAAAGAACGAAGAGGAAGTTAGGGGGTGTGTGCAAGAGTTTTCAAAAGTGAGGGGTATAAATGTAATTAGGCTGGATTGATTTGCATAGTAGGTCAAGATGAATCCCCCTTAGATCCAAATGCTGGTACAAACCTAATTGGGACCTAACGAATCCAATGGTGAAGTTGGATTTTAGGCTTGACCACATTTGACTAAGTAATTTACACAAAAATCCAATTTAGGGCAAACATTTGACTAAGACCCCTATTTAGGTCAAAATAGGTTCAAGAGGTCAAATTGAAGGTTCTAAACCTATAAAATATTTTTCCATGAATTTTAAAGGGTTTAGGTGAATTTTATCATGACCAGAACCTTGTTAAATTAAGTAGGTCTGATTTAGGGTTACAAGAAGTCATTTAATTCCCAAATTTCACATGAACCAGTTTCTATTTGAACCAACCCACTTTTTATTTTTTTTAAGACCATTTGACCTATTTTCAGCCCATGAGAAATCACGTTGTTATACTGCAATGGTAAAATTACAGTTTTACCCCTTGTTTCCTGCTTTTCTTTCATATGAGTTTTTCCTTGAGTTAGGACCTTCAGTTGGTTATGTAGGAGCTGTTGTTCTCTTTTCTAGGTCAAAATGAGCTAGTTAGGCCTCATGATGGTATTCCCATCATACCCCCATGCCTAACTTTTGCTAGACCCTTAGCAAAATTTTAAGGTTTTAACTTCTGTTCTAAACCATTAATTCCTTTGATGTTCACAAATTATGATGAGCGCTCTTTTCTTTTTTATTAGGTTAGAATGTCGACAGTAGGCCTAGAGGTAATCAAGTACCAACTAAGATCCGAACCTGACTAGACCTAGCCTCGGTCCTCCGCGATGGTTTTTAAGGTCCACAAGAACTATCCTAAGGTTCCTTGGACTCCGTGGTTAAAGCACCCATGCTTGAGACATTTTAGCCACGGTTCAGTTTGCAGTGCATTTTTTGTAAGAGAGAGACAGAGGATTTATTTGTTTGGAGAGTTTTCTCTCTCTTTTCTTTTTATTTCTAGCTTCAGATTGGCTTCTTAACACGGTCTGTATCGAATTCCTCGTCCCCATCATCAATCCTCAAAAGGTCCCTAGCAATCGATGCTTCTTAGTAGTACCGCCCATGGCAACCCCCAGAACCCGGGTGATAAGACGATTTTCGCTTTCGAATAATGTATTAAGATTATTTATCGTTGTAGGATCAAAGTGGTGGAAAATCGATTAATAAAATAATGAAAATTAAAATTAAACTTGCAGATGAGCGGGTCGTGTCCACACGGAAGCAATGACGCAATAAAATCTCGATTATTTCGTATTCGTTCAATCTAGTGCGAAATCCATAGTCAAATCTGACATGAAATGCGACGGAAAGAAGATGCACAATAACTCGAAAATATAAAAGTAGATGTGCAATTTTTCCTCACTGAAATATTCAATAAATATGTGATGAATTTATGTAGTTTCCAATTGACATGCATCAGAGAAAATTTGTGCACATCTTAATCCGAGACCAATGTCAAACAATGTTAATCACAAAAGCCATGCAATTGTAAGAAATCTTGAGTATGAAGTCACAATTTCACCATAATAAAATAACCATAAATCAAAATTCCTTTTCCTGGCAATGGCATGAAATGTAATTACTAATTAGAGCAAAAGCATAGGATTTTAGCTCTCTCCTCCTCGCGATCGGGAGAGAGGCTCATTCGAGGAGCTACTCCTACAAGAGGTCGGCTGAAGCAAGGCCTTCATGGCGGTAGCAGTGGCACGTCGTGAGATGGCCGAAGCCAACCTGCCGGAGGAAAGGAGTGACGATGGTGGAGGAGCCTGCTGCTGGGTGCGCATGCTGCAGGCGTAAGGAGAGCAGCGTGCGAGCACTACAGGCGCTACAGACGCACGCAGCGCGGGCACATGGGCACGCGGGCGCTCTGCAGGCGCGCGGAGGCATGCGGGGTGGATCTATTAGCGCCGCTACAGGTGCTGCAGGGAGGCGCTGGAGCGGTGGACTGCTGGCGCATGGGCATGGGTGCGCTGAAGGTGAAGGCGCACACGGGCAGATGGCACGCAGTGTTGGCGTGTGCGCTGGAGGATGGATGCACTCGAGGATGGACGTGCGGTGGCACTTGGCAGGGCTGAAGGTGGCTGCGGTGGGGAGCAGGCAGGTGTGTGTAGCAGCTGAGAGCTGCGCGTGGAAGTGGTGTGGTTTTTGGGTTCCTTTTGGTGGAGTGGAGGAAAAACAGAGGATGGGAAAAAGATGGAGTTGGATGCTGGTGATAGCAGTGAAGATGTAGCATGCATGCCTGTGTGTGCTTATGGTGGAGTAGCGTGCAATCACGGTGATGCGAGCAAGCTCCGAATGGCAGTGCAGCCTGTCACACCACACGCCCACGGTGGTGGAGGCTTGCCGCCACGATTGAGGTCGGTGGTGGTGGAGTGGATGAGAGTGGTGCACTCTTTGCACGATGATGAATAGGGGTGAGGGCCTCCTCTCAACGGCAGCTCTCCCTTCTCCTTTTTTAGCCACGGCCACACTAGTTTCAAATTCAAAATGCCGTAGCATGAATGTGATGCGCAGGAGGAGCCAAAGCCGAAGGAGTTACCTGTGCAAAGGAGAAAAAGAATAAAAGAATAAAATATTATGGTTATTTATGCATAAACCCTTAACTTCTATGTTAACTTAAAACAATGCATGCAATACACCTAATTGGTTAACTAATTAAATGAATGTAATTCTAAGCTAATTCTAAATGCATTTAAATATGAATGCAATGCATGAATTATGAAATTAAATCAAAAATATGAATTAATCTATTTACAACTTAATTTATGCTAAATAAATGTTAGAATTAACTTAATGTCTAGGCACTTAAATACTTAAATAGCCCACAAATATGGGCTAATCAAATACCCCATGCCTAGTTTTGCTAGTCCCTAGCAAAATCAAGCAAAACCTAGCACTCCAAGTAGACTAGCCAACCCAATCGATCTTCCTTTAGAAACATATTTAGACTTTAGACCTAAGGTTCCCAAGTAGTTGTGAAGTTACAGACTAGGTCGGCTAAAGACAAGTTGCAGGCACAAGTTTCCCTGATTTCTGACTCTACCTCAAGGTTTATTAATCCCTGAGATTAAAGCATTCATGCATGTGTATTGGTTTGAGTTATTTGAGTTAAAGGGAAAAGGATTTTTTTTTAAATAACATATATATATATATATATATAATTTTTTTTTTTTTTTTTTTATTCCTCCAAGTCTAACCTCGGATCAGCTATCAACAAGATCTATGTCGGGTTCATTGTCCCCATCACCGTATCTCGAAGGGCGTCTGGCTTTCGATGCTTCAAGATAGCACCGCCCATAGCGACCCCAAGAACTCCTGGCAATCGACACTTCAAGATAGTATCGTCCATGGATTTCTAAAGCAAATTCAGGCCTATGGCAATCAACACTTCGAGATAGGGCCGCCCATGGTACCTGAGCCGCACAATGCGCTTACATGCCCCCAGTAGGATGGATATCCTAAGAGACAAGCACTGAGGAGGTAATATGTTATCATCGCATCCTCAAGATGAGTATATACTCCACCTCTCCTGCGGCGGGAACTCTTCCAATCAAATTATTTTTTCAAGCGTCTCTTAAGTCAAAACTAAGAGAACCAAATCTCTTTTAAGAAAGGAATTAAGTTGATTACTTACACCAGACCAAGTATGTGAAATTTGGATGCTTGGGTTACAAGGACCCGTAAACCAAAAGGTAGAACAAGACTCTAGGTACTACCCCACCTTTTAACTTAAACCCAAGCTTTCCTTCCTCAACCTCTTGAGGAGTAGTCCGCAACTTAACTCCTACTTAAGTTTTTAAGTCCACAAAAGACCCTAAAGGTCTAAAGCTAGTAGCTCATTTAGCTTCTAAAGTTCGACCCTAAAACCAACTTAATCACACCTAGAGTTCTAATTTGCTTAAGACTGCATGACCTAACCAGTTAAGCTCAAAACTTTTTTTTTATAATTTTTCTTTTTTTTTTTTTTTCAATGCAAATGTATGCAATGCAGAATGCATGAATGCACTATGCTATGTATATCCCCAAGTACACCCCCATGCCTAAAATCTGCAATGTCCTCATTGCATAGAATGATATTACCTGGGTCAGAGATGGGCTGCCGTTCTTTCGGTAGCAACCGAGTAGCCAAAGAACCAGTAAATCAGGTTCAAGGATCACAAAAATAAGCCCTAAAAATGAGCAAAGTAATGTCGGCCTAGAAAATAGGTAACCTAGGATGTTGGCGAGCTGATGATGAATCCCGATAGCAAATGCTCACCCAATCAGGATGGGAATAAAATCTTCCCAAGTCACCAGAAGAGGTACTAAAGGATAAACTACCATAACAACCTCCAAAGGGGTAGGGGGACGATGACAAGGATCCTCCAAAAGGAATGGGGAAGGAATGGTGCAGAGATAAACCCCCAGGGCAATGGACTGACTAAAGAAATCATCAATCCATACCCGATACTCCATTACAGGAAATATTGATTTGTTAAGCCCCCCGGTCAGAACAAAAGTGAGTAAATCTTTAAGGCAAGGATCATCTAGGGTGTCCAAGCTTCGAGGTTGCGGGATGGCCATAAGATCTAGGTTAGGTTTAATCAGCTCGGTGTCCATCCCTAACACTCTTTCCAAATCCTCAATTGCATCCCTAGCATTCCTTACACTATCACCAGTATCTTCCAGCACTTCATCAGGAGTCAAAATTTCGCCTTCAAACATAAGCGAATCAGAGGGTGACTTTGAAACAAATGAAGGCATGTTGGAAGCAATAGATCTAGGGATTATCCTATGAATGTCATCCCCAGGTTATTGTTCTTTACTCAAATCCTCCCCGGAGTCTAAATGTGAATCATATAAATCTTAGAAGTTGCTGCCAAATTTTCCATCATTTCATCATGAGGAGAAATATCATCAATGGGTGTGCTAAGGAAACCTAATTTGGTCAAATTTGTGACATCCTCAGGGGCTAACTCTTCAAATAAGACAATCACCCTTAGTGTCACTCCAAATCTTGAATGTAGGTTCCTCATATAATTCGTCTTTGTCCTCATCATATGATTCATCATATACCCAAGGTCTAGAATCATTTAATATCTCAGCAGATCCCCTAGATTGCTCTATCTGAGGTAAATGGTTTACACTGGTAACATCGAACTCCTCAGATAGGTCAATTTCTTCAGGGCTAGGTTCCTTAAGAGTGGACTTGAGTTCCATCTCGTGATTAGAAGGGAGGGTAGGATTAACAACTTGATTTCGACCCACTTCATCAAATGTCACGAAAATACTATCATATGGGTCGAGGTCTTCCAATGATACCATCATTCCCTTCTTTTGACTCCAATATAATTGAGGTGGATACTTAACCTTATCATCATCTTCCTCAGGTTGCCACCTTTCTTCATCCAATGCATAGCTACTTTCATATGTATCTTCCTCCCATTTAAGGCGTGGATCTCTCAAGGAAGTGTCATCTAATGGAGAAGTTTCAAAATCGATCCTCAAAAAGTAGCTATTCTCCCTTACATAATCTCCAAAATTTCCCTCCAACTTAAAGTGTAGCTCTCCCACGGGAGATGCATCTATTGTAGAGGGATGTACATCATCCTCAATGGGATAGATTAGGTGGCTAATTTCATCTCTTTCTTGTTGGCCTGCTCTCAAAGATTCTCCTAACAATTCAATCATTTCATCTTGCATTTTCTGTATTTCCATATTCAAGGATGAGAGGTCATTTCTATCATGAGAGAAGTCAGGCTCAGGCTTATAGTACCCAGGAGTGTCTGTCCAACCATTATAATTATTCAGGGAGGGTGGGTCGGGTATTTCTAGGGTGTGTGGGATATTGGGCAAAGCAAATCCCACTACTAAGTTCTGCTCACTAATTTGGTGTTTAACCAGGACAATACTCCTATAATAGGAGTAAAACGGATCCTAATGATTGTCATTATGCCCATCAAAGGATGGACCATCTCGGTGTATGAGATCAAAGAGTGCAGTGTGGGGGTAAGGGTGTGGGCAAAATGTGAAAGGATGAAAATTAATGTGGTCCATTCTAACTCACACCTCAATCAGAATTCCCCAAGCAAAACACAATTCAAAACAGACTTTTTAGGTCTTTCCCAATTTAGGCTTTTGATTTAAGTCAGATTGCAAGTGACAATACAATTTGTTCAATCAATTTACGCGCTTATTGTCGACCTACGGCTTGCCTAAGAAGACCTAGTTGGAGTTTAGGTGTTCTTCCATAAATCTCAAATGGTAGAGCAACTCCAAAGACGGAAGATCGAGGGATGCAAGTAGGCCTAAGCCTTCCTTTGAAGCTGTGCTTTCGCGGTGCTTCTCAAGTACCCCCAAAAATCCGTGACATGGTATCCCCCTCTTTGGAGTTACAAAACCTTTGATCTCAAGTTCTAAACACTTTAGAATCCAACGATAAGAGGGCTCTTGTCATAGTATTTCCAAACCTAAGGAGTGTCAAAAGCGTGCCGTGGTGCAAGAGATATAAGTGTGTATACACCGCAAAAGATTTTGAATCTTGAATCGCACACCAAGTCTGAAAATCAAATCCTTGGTTTCTAAAATGTCCCTCCTTTAATTAGTCCTTTTTCCAGAAAATGTGACCACTTGTAAGATCTATTCAATACAGATTAGGTTGTCTTGAAATTAGTCCAAATGCATTTGCATGACAAATAGAAATGCAAAGTTAGAAGTGCATACCTGATTCCAACATTCTTCATGCAATATGCAAGACAAAAATTAGATCTAGATGCTACTCATTTAGTCATAAATGATACGACCTAGGGGCAAGCAGCTTCTAGTAGATAGCTCTTTTTTTTTTTTAGTTTTTTTTTAGCTACTTATGCACAAGCAAATTAAAGGGTAAACAATCCACAAAATAAATTAAAAACCTAAATCTAAAGAAAAGGGAACAGGCTCCCAAAAATTACCCAACACGGGCTTAAAATAAAATTGGGGAACAAACCCCTCAACTGTACCCCAGAACAAGGGTTTCAAATCAAATGTGCAATGAAAAATTAAGTCTAAAGTCTTAATTCTACTCTAATAAAATCAATGACTAAATGTGTAGAGATGATCGTCGCATCCTCGTCCTTCCCCTCCTAGCAATCTGGTTCCTTGCAAGGTAGCTCGAACAATTTCTCCTCTGGCGACGTTAAGGGTCACCTCTCACGATGGCTGGTGTGACTGTGAGTCGTAGAATGTCTCAGATCGTTGCACTCGCATCAGAAAAAAAAATTCAAAGTTGAATATGATTCAAAATTTAAACCAATGTGAACGAATGAATGAATGAATGCGATTTAATTAAGCATGTTGCCTCCCCGGCAACGGCACCATTTGATAAGACGATTTTCGCTTTTGAATAATGTATTAAGATGATTTATCGTTGTAGGATCAAAGTGGTGAAAAATCGCTTAACAAAATAATTAAAATTAAAATTAAACCACTCGTAGATAAGCGAGTCGTGTCCACAGGGAAGCAATGACACAATAAAATCCCAATTATTTCGTATTCATTCAATCTAGTGCGAAATCCATAGTCAAATCTGACATGAAATGCGACGGAAAGAAGATGCACAATAACTCGAAAATGTAAGAGTAGATGTTCAATTTTTCCTCACTGAAATATTCAGTAAATATGTAATGAATTTATGTAGTTTCCAATTGACATGCATTAGAGAAAATTTGTGCACATCTTAATCAAAAATCAATGTCAAACAATGTTAATCACAAAAGTAACACAATTGTAAGAAAGCTTGAGTATGAAGTCGCAATTTCACCACAATAAAATAATCATAAATCAAAATTCCTTTTCCTGGCAATGGCATGAAATTTAATTACTAATTAGAGTAAAAGCAGAGCATTCTACCTCTCTTCTCACGATCGAGAGAGAGGCTCATTCGAGGAGCTACTCCTACAAGAGGTCGGTTAAAGCGAGGCCTTCGTGGCGGCAGCAGTGGCACATCGTGAGATGGCCGGAGCCGGCCTGCCGGAGGAAAGGAGTGGCGGCGGTGGAGGAGCCTGCTGCTGGCCACGCATGCTGCAGGCGCAAGGAGAGCAACGCACGAGCACTGCAGGTGCTACAGACGCACGTGGCGCGGGCGCTCTGCAGGCACGCGGAGGCGTGCACGGTGGATCTATTGGCACCGCTGCGAGTGCTGTAAGGAGGCGCTGGAGCGGTGGACTACTGGCATGCGGGCGTAGGTGCGCTGAAGGTGAAGGCGTGCACGGGCAAATGGCCCGCAGTGTTGACATGTGCGCTGGAGGATGGATGCGCTGGAGGATGGACGCGCGGTGGCGCTTGGCAGGACTAAAGGTGGCTGCGGTGGGGAGCAGGCAGGTGTGTGCAGCAACTGAGAGCTGCGCGTGGAAGTGGTGTGGTTTTTGGGTTCCTTTTGGTGGAGTGGAGGAAAAACAAAGGATGGGAAAAAGATGGAGGTGGATGCTGGTGATGGCAATGAAGATGTAGCATGCACGCCTGTGTGTGCTTATGGTGGAGCAGCGTGCAATCACAGTGATGCGAGTAAACTCCAAATGGCAGTGTAGCCTGTCACACCACCCGCCTACGGTGGTGGAGGCTTGCCGCCATGGTTGAGGTCGGTGGTGGTGGAGTGGATGAGAGTGGTGCACTCTCTACACAGTGATGAATAGGGGTGAGGGCCTCCTCTCAACGGCATCTCTCCCTTCTCCTTTTGTAACCACAACCACACTGGTTTCAAATTCAAAATGCCATAACATGAATGTGATGCGCAGCAGGAGGAGGCAGAGCCGAAGCCGGAGTTACCTGTGCAAAGGAGAAAAAGAATAAAAGAATAAAATATTATGATTATTTATGCATAAACCATTAACTTCTATGTTAACTTAAAACAATGCATGCAATGCACCTAATTGGTTAACTAATTAAATGAATGCAATTCTAAGCTAATTCCAAATGTATTTAAATATGAATGCAATGCATGAATTATGTAATTAAATCAGAAATATGAATTAATCTATTTACATCTTAATTTATGCTAAATAAATGTTAGAATTAACTTAATATCTAGGCACTTAAATACTTAAATAGCCCACAAATATGGGTTAATCACCTGGCTTTCGAGATTTCGAGATAATCCCACCCATGACGTTCTGTAGCTAAATCCAGACCCTAGCAATCGACATTTCGTGATAATGTCACTCATGGCATCTGAACTAGGAGACAAGCACCGAGGAGACGATATGTTATTACGCATCTTCGAGGGGAATTTCCCACCTTTCCGTGTAGAGAACTCGTCCAAATCAATTTATGTTGATCGACCGCTCCTAATCTAGGCAACTTTTTTCAGAACAATTAAACGTTTTTGCGTGATTTTGATAGTTATGCGCACTGAACCAGACTGTGTGTGGATTGAGGTGCATAGGTTATCGAGTCCAGCAAACCAAAGGTCAATTAACGATGCCGAATACTCCCTAAGCCTTAGACCTAATACTTAAGCTTCGCATTATCCCCAATCTCTTGAGGACTATCCAGATCTTAACGAATACTTGAATTTTTAAGCCAAAGAGTCTAACCTAAGAGGCCTAAGATCAGCATTCCTACTAATCACTTTTTGTCTCATTAGCACCTTTCTTCATTTTTCTTTTTCTTGGTATGGTCTAAAACTTCGATTAATCTCTTAATTTCTTACTAATGACTATCTTTTTTTTCTTTTTCATTTTGTGCTCCTTTTTTTGACATTTTGCTCTTTTTCTCCTTATTTTCTCCTCATGATTTGTATGGCCTCAAAATTCTCTCCCCTCATTTTTTTTTGTTCTTTTTCAAGATTTTTTTCATTTTTTTGGTTTTTTTGTGATATGTGATTTTTTGTTGAAACATTTTCTTGTGAGATGAGTTTTCATGATGTTTTGCACTTTCATACCCCTTATGCCTACGATTTGCAATATCCCCATTGTAAATTAAGTGGGTTCGAATTCAGCTTAGTTCATTCATTAGAACAGGTTTTGGGTGTGCGAACGAGTCGAGGTGACTGTTGCGAACGATTTCTACACTCGGGTACGGGTACCTAAGGTGGGGTCGGCTGTTCTAATGGATGAACCCTAAAGTGCAAATATGAATTTAGCATAAGAATGTCAAGCAAGGTTTCGGGTTTTTCAAGAATGACGGGTTGCCTCCCATTAAGCACTGAGTTTTATGCCATCGGCTGGACGCAATGAGCTCAGGGAGAATGAAGGGTAAAGGATATCTCAGCCAAATTTGTATCGATCAAGTTAATGAACGGTTTGAGTCTCTGACGTTCACGACGAAAGGTTCGGAATCGTAGCTGAGTGGACTAATCTCAATGGCTCCATTTCCAAAGATTCGTCGGACTAGGTATGGTCCGATCCATTTTGATCGTAGTTTTCCTAGGAACAGTTTAAGTTTGGCATCGAAGAGTAGGACCTTTTGACCAGGATGGAAGATCTTTCTAGATAAGTGTTTGTCATGAAAGACCTTAACCCGCTCTTTGTAAATTCGCGAGTTCTCATACGCGTCGTGGCGTAATTCATCGATCTCGCTCATTTGAAGCTTTCTATGGGTTCCTGCCTTAGAAAGATCTAGGTTGCAGTTCCGTATTGCCCAATAAGCTTTGTGCTCCAACTCGACGGGGAGGTGACATGCCTTCCCATACACCAATCTAAATGGAGACATACCTAATTGGGTTTTGTGGGCGGTCCTATAAGCCCACAAAGCTTCCGGAAGCCGAGATGACCAGTCCTTTCTGTCAGGTCGAACAGTAACCTAGAGGATTTTCTTGATATCCCGGTTTGATAGCTCAGCTAGACCATTAGTTTGGGGTGGTAAGGAGTAGAGATTCGGTGCGACACCTCGTATTTGGTCATCAGCGACCTAAACTAAGCGTTGGTGAAATGGGTCCCTCTGTCGAAAATTATAGCACGTGGAATCCCAAACCGTGAAAAGATGTTCTGATGAATGAATTTGATAACAACTTTATAATCGTTGGTTTAGGTCGGAATGGCTTCGATCCATTTGGACACGTAGTCAACAGCGAGTAAAATGTATTCGAAGCCATCCGAGATAGGGAAGGGTCCAATGAAATCAATCCCTCATATGTCGAAGATTTCGCATACCATAATCGGCTGTAAAGGCATCATATCACGATGGCTCATGTTGCCCAAGGTCTGGCAACGAGTACATGCCTTACAGTGATTGTACGCGTCTTTGAAAATTGTGGGCCAATAGAAGCCGCACTGGAGGACTTTCGCTGCGATTTTATGACCTGAAAAATGTCCATCGCATGCCTGGTCATGGCAGAAAGATAATGTCTTGAATTTCCACTTCCGCGACACATCGTCAAATTATTTGCTCAGCACCGATGCGGAAAAGATACAGGTCTTCCCAGAAGTAATACTTGGCATCGGAAAGCAATTTGTCCTTCTTGGCCTTCGGCCAATCGGACAAGATCTGATGTGATCCAGGTAGCTTACTATATCAACAAACCATGGAAGCACTGTATTGATAGTCAGAAGGTGCTCATCAAGAAAATGTTCCGCGATGGGTCCGGAAAGGTCAATGATCTCAGAAGGAAGGCGGGACAAGTGATCAGCTACCACATTTTGTTTTCCCGCTTTGTCGCGAATCTCAAGGTCAAATTCTTGCAACAGCAAGATCCAGCTAATTAATCGAGGTTTCGCGTCCTTCTTTGCAAGGAGATGCCTCACAACTGTGTGATCCGAGTAAATGATAACACGAGAACCCAAGAGATAAGATCTGAATTTTTCCAAGGCAAATACTATGGCTAGCAGCTCTTTCTCAGTAACTATGTAGTTACGCTGAGCCTCGTCAAGTGTCTTGCTAGCGTAGTAAATGACCACGGGTTTCCCATCAATCTTCTGCCCCAACACCGCCCCTACAGCGAAATCAGATGCATCGCACATGATCTCAAAGGGTTGAGACCAATCAGGGGACGGTAAGATCGGGGCTTAAGTGACTCAATCACGGAGGATTTCAAATGCTTGAGTGCATTCCTTGGAGATTTCGAAAGATACATCCTTAAAGAGAAGAGTGGTCAGGGGGCATGCGATTTTCGAGAAATCAGAAGTAAATCGATGGTAAAAATCGACGTGCCCCAGAAAAGATCGGATGTCCTTGATCGAGCTAGGCATCGAGAGTTTGGAAATCAAGTTCACCTTGGCTCGATCGACTTGGATGCCTTTTTCTGAAATAAGATGTCCTAGGACAATTCCTTCAGGCACCATGAAATGGCTCTTTTCCCAAGAAAGAACCAGATTCACGTCAATGCACCACCTGAGGATTTGGACCAAGTGCAAGAGATAATCGTCAAATGATTCTCCAAATACTGAAAAGTCATCCATGAGTCATCCATGAAAACTTCCAGATAGTCACCTACCATATCTAAGAATATGGCAAGCATGCACCACTAAAAAGTAGCGGGTGCATTGCAGAGACCGAACGGCATCCTTCGAAATGCGTACATCCCGAAGGGGCAGGTGAAAGTGAAATTTTCTTAGTCCTCAGGATGGAATTCCACCGAGTTATAACCGGAGTACCCATCCAAAAATCAGAAGAACATATTTCTTAGTTTCTCGAGGATCTGATCAATAAACAGTAGTGGGAAATGATCCTTCTTCGTGGAGGAATTGAGTTGTTGAAGCTACAAGTTACTACGCTAACGTATTTGATTTTGAAAAACCTATCATTGTAGTTTGAAAGCGAAGAACTCGTGTTCAACAAATAAAATTTATACCGGAATAGAAATCCCAGGTTGAACTCAGGGAGGCAGACATTTAATTAAAAATACGCATTTGTTTTATTTGTCACGAAGCAGAATAATTGATTAGAACTATCTATCTATTTACAATAAATAGAAGAGAGAATATTTCAAACAAAAATCAAAAAAAGATGTAGAATGAACATGGAATTCATTATCAAAGAGATTGTTCGTTACACTACTCCTTACGACTGGAAAGCAGAAAAGGATTATACTAGAAAGTAGTAAATCTGCTCTAGAAAGCATTAAAAAGAATGGAGAGAGAATTATCCTCCTCGATGGTCGCTTGGAGGACGAGCCAGACGGGACAATTCCTGGAAGACGAGGAACGGAGTAGGACGAAGGAGGATGAAGTGGGAAGAACGAGAATGGGACAGCACGTTGTCGTCGTCGTGGGATCCACTTCCGAAAGAGGGATAAAAATTTGATTTTATTTCTTGAGAAGCATCCCGGGTATGGGACAAGCTTCCCTTGAGCTTTGGCGAGGGAGAGAAGAGAAAGAAGGGGATGAAAATTTCGTATGGAGGGGATCTCAATTTTTCCCTGTTCCTGAACATAAAAGGAGATAATTAACCTGCATTTTGTTCAAACTAATCTAAATGCAAGATGATGCATGCTATGTAATATTTATAGTATGCAATGCAATTCTATGCTTAAGAACATACATAAATAGACATCTTATGTAGTGTAAACATGTTTACATCACACCCCCATGCCTATCTTTTGCTAGTCCTTAGCAAAAATTATATGCTATTTATAAAAGAATTTGGTTTGATTATTTGGGCATGAGTTATTTTCAATCATTAAGAAAATATCTACTTAGGATTTGAACTTTCAGAGACACAATAGTCCCCGAGTATCTGTCAAAATGCATATCGCCTCAAACCCTCGCCTTATTCAAAGAAAATTCTCTTTTTTTCTAATTTTTTTTTATTTTTTAGTTTTAGGGTTTAGGAGTAGCTTTCTACGGCCATTCAACTCACCTAAGATTTGATGAGAACCATAAGTTCTAAGCATCTTTATTGTGAATGTGATAGACTCGTTGATCGGCAATTAAAATGAACTTCAGGTTTCTATGCCTCTAGGTGACCTTAAAAAGAGAATTCTACCTAAAGGTGTATCTTTACAACCGGTAGCTTTCTCCCTACTTTTATTTTATGGGGGTCAACACAAGGGTGAATCCAGTATATATCTCCCCGATTTATTATACTTCTCCACTTCCTCCTAAGTGTTTTGGAAATTTTCAGTGCATTTATTGAGCTAGGTTCTAGACAACCATCGATGAACTGTTACCACCGACAACTTGCCAACCATACTCGTGCGACGAAATGTAGCTTATTTCTTTTGTTTTCTTTTCTCCTTTTCTTTTTCTTTTCTTTTTGACTTTCTTTTCCTCTTTTTTTTTTTAAGTAGGTAGCTTCCCTGGTCTAAGATTTACCTAAAGGCAGCAAAAAGATAATGATCCAGTGACTGGGCTCTGGACAACCTACTTATGAGTTGTTACCCACGATAACTTGCCAGCCATATCACCCTAAAAGGTACATTAGCTACCCAATTTCCGTTAAAATCGCCGAACAACGAGTCAGTGACAAGATAGTGTGTAGATCCTTTAGGCTTAAAGTTCCCTCAAATCAGAGGGCGGGTTGATAAGTCGTGTACTTATCACCCAAACTTATTTACTCCAATTACGATAGAATTAAGATGGCAAGGACTCGAAAAATAAATCCACATTTTAATGGATGCATAAACTGATTAAATCTGAAGACCTGAAGGGTCTTTGTGTTCAGATCATAATGTATTTCCTAAGATTGAAAATTTTCTTAAACCCAAGTTCTCTTTCCTAATTCCACAATTTTTTTTAATATAAATAAAAGAAAATAAAATAAATCTATGGAGCTAACGAATAAATTCAAAGATGAATATCCACCCCCTCATGCTTATCCAATGCAATGTCCTCATTATATTAAAAAGACATAAAACAGAGTGGAATAGAGTAGAAAGCACTTGAATTGCGTGAATGTCGGGTCTGCTCCAAGATAAAGAAAAACTGTATATGTGCTGAATTTAGTGCCTTCAGCTAAGCACACTATACAAAGAAGAGAAATAAAGAATTCACAAGTACAGGACAGAATCAGAATACAAAGAAGAAACATCTAACCTACCAACAGATGTCCACAAATGTGGACCAGATTGTGGTGCAGACATATACCCCATAATCGAGAATATCTAAGGTTCTAGATAAAAATTACCCAAAACCTAAAATCAGTATGCACGCAAGGTCGGGCCTGCGATTTATGAGGATACAACCCAAGACCAAAGAGTCGGGTTACAGAGAATTCTAAAGGATAATCAATGAATGTATGCTTGGGTTGGACATCCTCAGAACAGATGTCGTAAGGGTCCTGGTTTGATAGTTTCAGATGAATTGGAACCCTTAGACTTAATCTTTTATTTCCTCCAAAGTTTGCTTCCCAAATCAGAACTCCCCAGCTTCTGTTCTCATTCAAAATGTCAAGTTTCGGGACCTCTTGCATATTAATCACCCCGTCTGAAATTTCCAAGTCCAAAAGATGTGGCTGAATCAGAATTAATTTGGGTCTAGTTATCTCAAAAACAAAATCATCGATAAGCTCAATGGGGTGTAACTGACAATCAGGGCATTGAATTAAATCCTCCAGAAAATGCGATTTTGGATCCGTAATGTGAGCCCCAATAAGATCAGTTTCCTAAGTTATTGGGCTATCAATTGAATCCTCAGGCCCAATCGTCTCACAGAAATCGTGTTCTGTAAACAAGTGTGAGACTTCGCAACTTGAATCTTCACCATCAGAATTAAAAAAATCAAAATCTATATTAATGTATGTCTCAAAATCATCCATCACTTTCTGGTCCATGGAGACATACGTTTCCTCATACCCCAGCTTAAGGATTTCAGGTGAAGAAATCAGATCACCGTTAATTGGTTGCTCTAATTCAATCTGGTCAACCTCGTAACACGTGTCCCCCCCAACAGGTGCCTGAGCGGGTTCTGACATTGGCTCTTCTGAAGGGAGTTCATCCTGGGAATCATCCCACTATTGAACTAAAGCAACCACAAATCTCATCCTCAATTTCGCTAACTTCCCAAGTAGAAACTCACCTGGGTTCTTATCCTTAACATCCTAGAGCCAATCCAACAAATACTTGTTCAAATCATCAATCATTTCAATCAGGGGCTCCAATCTTTCAATGCAAGGTATTGGCTGAACTTCTAAAGATTGTATGATATTCCTCAAGTTGGCTCGAACCTTATCTTGAACCTGGTTACCCTGAACCAAATGAGTTGGTTCTGGGTTGGGTGGGATTGGGATCAGTGTAGAGGAGTTAACGAATTGAGATTCATTATACCCTTCCTGATAATAGGTCATTTTGGATTGTTCAAAAGGTAGTGATGACTTAAAGGCAGTGTAATCTGAGGATGGGTAAGGATCAGTGTATTCTTCTTGATTGTAGATTGTATTAGGTTGTCCATGACAGGTTGACGATCTATAATCGTGGCTCTAAGAAGGATAGAAATCACAATCATAGTATTCAGGGTTAGACCTTAAACACGAAGGTCCGGAACTGTATCCCCAATCCGAGTTATCCCAACTAACTGATGGTTAATTACAGTATGAGTAGGGATAATCGTCATGTTGAGGATAATTCAAAACAGGCGGGAAAGAGAGGGAATGCGTGTAATATGTGGAAGGATGCATGAGAGACAAGAGGAAGAAAGGCACCCTGCAATACAAACAATCAAACCTGCCCTTAAGTAGGCTAGCCTAAAGACCTACAGACTCCCAGAACCCGTCTTGAGATAAAGGACCGATTTGATCTGCTTCTGTCTGTTCAATCCAACCAGTTAAAAGGAGGGACTGGGGAGAAGGTTCTTCCTTCAGCTTGTGCCTCCGGTTCCTAATGTACCACTCAACCGCGATCGTTTGATTCAGCTCCCCTAGCTAGACATCAGATTGAACAGTAGAAACAGACTAATCGAAAATAATCTTGTTCTGGGCTCTGAAAAGCGAGTCGAATCCTTAAGGACAACGTTTATTCTATTTTATTTAGAGCTAGGTTTGAATGTGCTTTGGATTGTGATGGGCCCTTTATTTGGGTTGTGCCCTTAATGATTGATTGATGTGTGTGTACGTGCACAACTAGTGATTTTCAAGCAAGATTATATTTTTTCGATGCGGTGAATTTTAAGGTTCAAATCTTCCTTAGTAGCTTTTAGGATTCAACTTTAGATTTTTTCAAACAAGTTTTGTTGGCAAACCAGGTTTTGAAAGCACAGGTGAAGATGTTTTCCTTTGAAACTCAAAAGAATGTGGAGTGCCTGGTAAATCCCTAAGAGTTGAACATAAGTGGCAACTACTTGATAAGTTGATTTTAATTGAAGTGGTGCGACCCAATCAACTCAAACAATTGGCCTGTTACACCACTTAATTAAGCACACAAGTAATTACCTAATCCGATTTTTACTCAATTGTGTTTGGATGTGTGTACCGGTTCCAAAGATCGATTTACCGGTTGAGTTTGAAAATCAAATGAGGTTGTGCACCTCTGTAAAATTTTTTGTAATTTTTCTTTTTAAATGTGGAGGTTGGGGCGAGTGTAGGTGTCAAACAAACAAAACTAACCTTAGAGTTTATAAGAATACCTAGGTTGATTCATGTTTGTGTCATGTGGTGAAACAAAAACTAATGGCTGGGAGGTGGGAGATAACTTACAGAACCTTCAACTGCACTTTGCTCCATTCTACTGCTTTTGCTCGTCTCAAAAGAGTACCGGCAATCACAATAAGAAAGGAGAAAAGTGAGGTAAATGATTCGTAAGTTTGGAAAACGCGAAAAAAATCAAAGAGCGTCGCCTCCCCGGCAACGGTGCCAAAATGTTGAAGCTATGAGTTACTACGCTAACATATTTGGTTTTGAGAAACCTGTCATTGTAGTTCGAAAGCGAAAAACTCGTGTTCAACAAATAAAATTTATACCGGAATAAAAATCCCAGGTCGAAATCAGGGAGGCAAACGTTTGATTAAAAATACACGTTTGTTTTATTTGTCACAAAGCAAAATAATTGATTAGAAATTATCTATTTACAATAAATAGAAGAGAGAATATTCCAAACAAAAATCAAAAAGAGATGTAGAATGAACATGGAATTCATTATCAAAGAGATTGTTTGTTACACTACTTATGACTAGAAAGCAGAAAAGGATTACACTAGAATGCAGTAAATCTACTCTAGAAAGCATTAAAAAGAATGGAGAGAGAATTATCCTCAGCGGTCGCTTGGAGGACGAGCCGGACGGGACGACTCTTGGAAGACGGGGAACGGAGCAGGACAAAGGAGGACAAAGTGGGAAGAACAGGAACGGGGCAGTACGTCGTCGTAGTCGCGGGATCCACTTCTGAAGGGGGGACAAAAATTTGATTCTATCTCTTGAGAAGCATCCCGGGTGTGGGACAGGCTTTTCTTGAGCTTTGGAGAGGGAGAGAAGAGAAAGAAGGGGATAAAAGTTTTGTATGGAGGGGGTCTCCTTTTATAGTTGCAAGGAGTGAAGGAAATTTGGTCTTTTTAATTTGAAAAACATCAATTCTAGACATTTAGTGACGGATAAAACCGTTGCTAAAGGTCAGAACGTGGCCTTTGTGGGTGGCACTCGCACACCCGCTTGCCTCCCGCACGTGAAACGCGCGTTCACAATCTTGAAATCTCAACCGTTCGATCGCAAGATCGAACTGCTGAGATGCATCCTCACCGCACCTTCTCATCGCGCACTCACCGCGTCTGATCCCACGTTACGCACGGGCGTCTGATGCGGCGTAAGCACTATCGCGCGTGCGACCGCTCAATCGCGATCGAGCAATCAATCACGCCTGCTCGCCGCGCCTCAGCAGCCGCTCGCAAAGAATCGAACGTGCGCCTCTGCATCTCGTAAGCGCATTCGACCAACGCGCTACAAGCACATTTGTGTCGCGATTAAGATCTGTGGACGCGCATCCACAGCCGTTGGATGCGCATCCAGAGGCGAAGAAGCGACGAAGAAGAGAGGGTGCGGCGAGTGCAGCGACCAGTTGGGCGGCTGAGATGGCACCACGTGGCACCATCTTGGCCGTCCATCTTCAAGATGATGTAGATGGTGCCATGGTTGTCGGATTGAGTCGATTTTCGTGTCGTTAGGCAACGATCGTCGATCCGAATCCATCCGTGTGGTCGGATTTGTTGTTTGAAGTGCGGATTCACACCATCTTATCCCTTGATCTTCTAGGGTTCCCCAGTCTCTATCTGATGCTACAGATGTCTGATTAGGGCGATCTTGGAGTCGTTGAACTCCAATCGTCGCCCTGATCACATCTATACGGTTGGATTTTCGATCCGAGACCCCGATAAAAATTTTCCCTTGTTCCTGAACATAAAAGGAGACAATTAACCTCCATTTTATTCAAATTAATCTAAATGCAAGATGATGCATGCTATACAATATTTATAGTATGCAATGCAATTCTATACTTAAGAACATGCATAAATAGACATCTTATGTAGTGTAAACATGTTTACATCATGATTCTTCTGTAATCAATGCAGACTCTCCACGAGTTAGTCATACGGGTCGGTATGACCTCCGCTTTCAGTTGTGATGACGGTGAGTCCTGCCTTCTTAAGCACAACCTGGATTGCACTCACCCAACGACTATCGGAGATCAAGTAGATAACCCCTGCATCTAACCACTTAATGTTGGGAAAAATCGTGGATTACGTTTTTGATAGAAAAGGAATGCGTCGTAGTATAGTCGCGAAGTACGACCCAACAAAGATATTATTTTATAAAAATAACGAGACTTGAGTCCAGGTCATTCGTCTCTGGGAGGTGTTGCTTTTACTTTTGAAATCGATCTTATCCAGCTCTACTTCATTTTGAATTGCATATCGGTTCGTGATTATTACGTATTTAAGTACAACATGCTTAGTTGCAGAATGAATAGACAATTAAGACAAGCAACTTGAATCACGCAAATATGATAGCAATCAATAAGCTCATTGTGATTTCATAACATGGAGACAGATATATATATAAACATTTTTTTGTATTCATTCAGTGAGAGAGTTGTTTGCAACAGAACTATAGATGGAAGCTTATACATAAATACTTGAAAATCAAACCTAACTACCAGAAAATGATTGCATACAAGAATCGATGGGGGGATTTCGCATGCATCATTGGGGAAAAAGTAAGACCATGCTACTATGCAGTAAATAAAAGCAGTAGATATACAAAGATCTAAGCTACTAATCTAGAAGAAGGAAGGGCATTCGGAGGTGGTCTCCGATAACCTTTGAGCGGCTAAGAGGAGGGGCGGCCAATGGAGCTTAGGCCGGCCCTTGGAGAGAGGTTGGGGAGCTGATCTAGCTTCCTGGCGTGGAGATGGTGGCCTCCATGGAGGTGCTCAACTCGTGGAGGAGTGGGGATGGAAGTGGCTAGCCTAAGTGGAATGAATGCCAAGGAAGTGAATGGGTGCAAATGGCCACCCATTGGGTCTTTTTATAGACCTAAGGGAAGTTCTCTAGAGAATTATGGAATTCTCTAGAGAGGCCTATGGTGGGAGCTCGTGGGAGAGTGAGAGAGAGAGGGTGGATGGTGGTTTTTCGATCCACCAAATGTGGATCTAAAAATTGAATGGCTCTTGGTTGCTGTTTTTGGCAACCAAGGAAACCACACATGATAGAGAGTTCTAGAGAACTCTAGGCTAGGTATTTTCGTGTGAATGGTGTGTGTGGGTGTGTGTGGGTCGAAACTTAGGTGGCTAGGTTGATTAGATTAGGTTCTAATGGGTTTAGGTCAAGGTATGTCTCAAATTAGGGTTATAAACCCTAATTCACTAAGGTAAAGTGCAATTAAACTTAATACAAGTTTAATTGGGTGTGTGGAAACTTAATTGAGAGTAAACAACTCAATTAATTTAGGTCTAGGTCAATTGGACTCTCACTGAGTCCAATTGGACAGTGTGTGCTTAGATCAGGGCTCAATTGGACTCAATGAGTCCAATTGAATAGGCTGATGGAATTGACTAAGATCCATGTCAATTAGGATTAGTGAGGACCTAATTAGGTCCTTAGGGAGGTCTAGAGGTGATGTACTAGGGTTAGGGCACCTTAATTTAGGTTCTTATAGGGTTGGAATTGGGTTTAGGGATCTAGAGATCCAAGATCAAAGCTTAAATCTCAAAACAAGAATTGGAGAGCAGTATCAGACGTCTAATAATAGAATCAGACGTCTTATACTCAAAAATCATAAGTCCAGACTTGTTGTCTGGACGTCCAATCAGAGTTAGGAAGGATTTCAGGTTCTGTTTTGGGTATTCTGCAGAAATTAGACGTCTGACAAAGTGTCTGGACGTCCAATAACACTGCAGAAGTGGGTTTGAAGTGTGAAGGAGTTGGCTAAGGGTCCTGGACGTCTTAAAACTTATCTGGACGTCCAGAGAAGGGTTGGAACTAGGGTTTTAGGGCTTCCTAGGGTGTTGTGACCTAATCTAAGGGTGGCTAAGGCTTGGGGAGGTCTCTAGGCTATCCTAGGGCTAGGATGGACCTAAGCTCTTCACATTTTACTGCTTTATTTTTACTTAAGAGAATAGAAATCCTTTAACCCCCTTACATTATTATTCCTACATCTAAACTGGGCCTTCTGCTCCAACTCTGCTACAACTCCCGTTATTTCAGATCCAGCTTCATATCCTGCTCCAGATCCAGCTCCAGATCTACTTATTGCTTGCAATCGACATAATATACTTAATCAGCACATTATAACATTATTTTATGCATAGCTAAAGTAAAGCAATAAAGATGCAGATAATGCTTATGCGTGCATGAATTTCCCTAACTTATGCTAAGTTCTAGCCTAATCTAGGTCAATTAAGACCTATGATTGTTGCGCAATCACTTAATGATCTCCTTTTTCACAACCTCCTGCAGATTAGGATTCAAACGTCTCTGCATTTCTTGAGAAGGTCGTGTGCCCTCTTCGGTGTAGATACGATGTGTGCAGTAAGAGGGTCTGATACCAGTCAAATCATCAAGAGTCCATCCAATTGCTCTACGATGTTGCTGGAGAACAATAATCAGACGGGATTCCTGGTCAGGTGCGAGTTTGGAGTTGATAATCACAGGAAGCGTCTAATTGGAACCCAAAAAGACGTACTTTAGATGGTCGCGAAGAGGCTTGAGTTCCATAACGGGGTTATCAACAGTAGCAGGTGGTTCAAGGTCTGTGTCAGATGCAAGGGAAGGAGTTATGGATGTATCTAGATCAAGGTCAAACTCCTCTATTTACGGGTTTTGATCTTCTTGTGGTTGATCGGGAGTAATCAGGTTGTCCTCGATGTATGGTTCATCAACCACGACCTTGATATCACATATTTGTTCTATAACACCGCAATTAATCCCTTGTTGGGCCTTAAAGATGTCAATTTTCAGTGTTTGGTTCCCGAATTTCAGTTCTATTTGGCCATCTTCACAGTTTATATTGGCCCTAGCAGTGGCCAGAAAGGGTCTCTATAATTGGTGTATCCCTTAGGTTTTCAGGTGCATCCATATCCAAGACTATAAAATCCACCGGGAAATAGAAATCCCGTACCCTAACGATGACATCCTCGAGTACTCCTTTAGGTGACTTAATGGATCGATCAGCTAACTGCAACGTCACCTATGTCGATTTAAGCTCAGAATTCCTCAAGGTGGTCAAGGAGGGATGTAGGTATTAGGATTATAGAGGTACCTAAATCTAATAATGCTCTATCGAAGTAGGTATCATCAATGGTACATAAAATCAGGGGAGTACCTGGGTATTTAGCCTTAGGTGGGAGTTTGCTCAAAATTACAGAGCTGGCTTGCTCTAACAGTACGATCGGACTCCCACTTTTCGTCCGCGGCTTATGCTTGGGTGTACACACGTCCTTTAGAAATCGTGCGTAAGCCGGTACATAGCAGATTGCATCCATCAAGGGGATGTTTATATGGACCTGTTCAAAGAGCTTGACCAGATCCTCCTCAGGAGCCACGGGTTTGGTTATCCTCTTTCCCTTGGTCAAGGCCTCGAGAAATGGAACCTTGGTTGGTTTCTCTAGAATAGGTCCAGGTTCTTGATATGGGACAGAAGTGTCCCGGATAACTATCCTAGGGCTTGGGCTACTACCAAGCTTAGAGTGGCTTGGATAAGGTGGGTCTTGAGTTGCTTTACCACTACGGGTTACGGAGTTTAGTCCTGCCTGATTTTGGTTTGGGGTTGGTAAAATAGGTGGCTGCTGTTGAAATCCCGCATAAGATGTCGAAGCTTCCATCCCGTCGGGTGATGGAACAGAAGGGGCCTGATAAATCATGTGGGCGTGGCCCGGATTCAGGTTCATAACGCACCTCTGGGTCAGCACGTTATTTAGATTCAGCAGATGTTGCAAAGGGAGTGTACTAGGTTGGCGAGAATTCGTCATCTGGGCGAGTTGATTGTGAACCTCTGTGATCTCGTCCTTATGCTATTTTTGTATTGCCACATTCGTCTTCTGAATGTCAGCCAGAGTTTGAAGGATAAGAGTCATTTAATATGCTTGGGTTGGCCTAGATTGATAGGTGGGGTTAGGCCGAGGCTGAGGCAGCCGATATGAACGAGAAGCTTGTGGATGAGGTTGATAAGGTGGTCTTTGATTCTGAGTATTTCCCGCCCAAAGGAAGTTGGGATGATTCCGCCATCCAGGGTTATAGGTGTCAGAGAATGGGTCATTCTGAATGGCGTTGAGGTCCTCGCAGGTCTGAGGAACCTCAGGAAAATCAGAGTACGACGGTTCAGAGTTCCACCAACTAGAGTAGATCGAATCGGAGTTTCCTCCGGTCCTGGAGTCAGACGGGGGTGGATACGGGTCCATCCCCTGAGAAGATTGGTGATAGATGTTCTGCACAGTTTCCCTCCAAGAGGTGGCTGTGCAAACGGGTTTTGTGTAGAGGTGGCTCGCTGCAGATGTTGAGTCAGCTCATCCACCTTCTTCTCTATGATAGAGACCTTGTCAAACCAACTAGCCATCAATTCCAAGTCAACGGATGCAGATAGGCCCTACGTCTCGTGTGCTTCCCTAGAATTCATTGATGCGCGAGCATTCATCCGGTCGAATAAGCCCATGGAGTCATTATTGATGGAGTTCTCGCACATTCTTAAGAATCTCCCACACAGTGTCTTCGTGTTGACCCATGATATTTCCTCTACAAGTTGCATTGACAAATAATCAAATGTCTTCACGAAGTCCTTAGTAAAAAGACTGGACTTGTTCCCATTTAGGAACTCCGTGATGGGGGCACTTTCGCATGAGATCCAAGAAACAATCCCATGCCTCATAAAGAGGTTCTCCACATTGTTGAGTGAAGTGAATGATCTGGTGGCGCAAGGCATTCGTCCGACCAACGGGGAAGAACTTTTTCAAAAATTCATACTGGAGTTCAACCCACATGTTGATCGGACGCGTCTAAGTCTGATACCAATGAGCTGCCTTGTCCATGAGGGAGAAGGAAAACATCTTCATAAGCAGAATATCCCAATTTTGTATATCTGACCCGAAGGTCTAGGCCAGATGTTTGAGTTGTTTGATGTACTGGAAGGGATCCTCGGAGTTAAGCCCATGGAACTTTGGGATAGCATAAATCATGTTGGGTTTGAGTTCAGAATCAGGACCTCCAGCCGGGATTTAGACTCAAGGTTCGATCGCACCGCAGCGGGATTATACTGATCTCGCATCATAGGACGCTGCGGCAGGTTTACAAAGTTCTGGAATAGATCATTCAGGTGCTGGAGTTGGTGTTCAAGGTTGTTCTCTTCTTCAATTGGTTGTGCCATGATGATGAAAGAAGGAGAATTCAGCTCTAATGAATCAGAGGAGAGGTCTATGGTGGGGTTGCTGCACAAACATGGACTTCGAGGCTTGGCCTCGGCAAAAGTGGATTTCTAAAGAAGGTCTTAAGGATGGTCTCAAGGACCTCCTACCAAACATGCACTGATGCATTAGACGAGATTAAAATGTGCTGGACCCAATCGAGACACCCAAAAATTTGGATGACTATAGAGGTTCGGGGCGAATGATACCCCTTAGTGAGAAAAGTCGTCCACTTGAGAAATACCTGGGCAACCAGAGAAGGAGAGTCCCGCAAAAAACCCCTACACAGTAGAGCGTCCCCACGAGTTACAGGGTTTCCCCCACCCGACCTCTTTTGTCACTGAGATTCCAGGTAAACTAGAATAGAGACCTTGACCTCTTAAGTCTACCACTTTTAATTAAGATCAAAGGTGCTTAGGGTTCCACTTGAACTTTAGATATTTTTGAGTGCAAAAGTGACCTAATTTCAAGGTTGGTTGACCCAAGGGGTCAACTTCACCTATTTGTCCTTTGAGAGCTTTAGGTCCTTTCTTTTTAGGGTTCAAGTGAACTTAAGAGCTTGATTTTTAGGCTTTCTCTTGGATAAGTCTTTTCAATCAAGACTTAGGTACACCTCTTTTTGGAAAATTGATTCTTGCTTGGAAAATATCTCTAAAACCCTAAATTGGAATCCTTAATTTGGCTCTAATTGATCCAATTTAGTTGCCACAAAAGATGGTATCTAGGGCTCAATCAAGAAGGTGATAGCCCTAGTTACCTTAAATGGATGCACAATTCAAAATGTGTTGAAATCAAAATCAGGCAACTTTGGTGAATTAGCTAGATATGAAAAGCAGGTAGCCCTAAATTATTTTTTTTCTTTTTTCCTTTACAGAATTGAGGGGATTAAGAGAAAGGGCTAATGAGAGATTACCTGCCCCGGGTGTGGTTGTTGTGTGGCTTTCTTTTTGAATCATCCTCCCCCGAAACAATCACAACAAAAGAAATAGATCAAGTTAGTATGGAATCAGAAGTTGTGATCAAGATTTCTAAATTGCCCATTACTCCCCAGCAACAGCGTCAAAATATTTGTCGAAGCGAAATCGGGTTTTAAAATAAATGCATTGTAGTATAGCCAAGATCACTTTGAAAACAAATGAATTTCATTACTCAAAAAATATAAAACCAAGGTCGAACACAGGAAGCAAATTGAGGTTCAAAAACCAAGACCACAACTTTCAAATTTGATAAAATATGCAATGAAGAATTAAAGTTATAAAACAAGAAAGATAATCTCAATATATATAGAAGCTCAAAATAAAATATGGACGTCTGATGTAAAAATCAGACATCTTAAATGCTAACTACTACAGTGCTTCTTTGATTTCTCTCTTCTTTCTTTTCTTCTCTGTCTTCAACTTCTTTCTTCTTTGGCTTCTTTCTTCTCTGATTTCTTCTCTCTTCTCTGGTTTGCTCTGGCCTTAGCTTCTTCTTCCTTCTTCTGTCTCTGACTTCAGCCGAGCCTTCTCTTCCTTAGCTGCTCAGGCTTCTGCCTCTCCCTCTTCTTCCTTTGGCTTCCTCTGCGGCTTCCTCCTTCCTCTTCCTTTGGCTTCACCCTTACCTTTTTCTTCCTCTTTTTCCCTGAGAGAAAAACCTACTCCCTACCCTCCCCACGATTTCTCTTCTTTCTTCTCTCATAGGCTCTCTCTCCTAGAGCCTTTTCAGGTTAACGGGTCGGGTTAGTGTGCCCGAAACCAGGCCCACCGGCGTGGGTGGTGGGCGAGGAGTGTACGGGTAGTCGGATCAAAGCCAGGTCCGCGTGGCGTGGGTCGCGGACGAGGCGATGGGATGAGTGGGACCTCACCCCGTGTTAGGAGGCAGTAAGCCTATACTACTTTTTCAACATATATCATCGCTTCCGCTCCTGGATTTCTGAGGTGGGACTAAATGTCCCACCTTCGCAGGCGCTCGCACAGCATGTGTTCTCGTGAATTATAGAGGTTGCGAGGGAGTTGGACTCCAATAGTTAGGCTAGAGATGTTCGCTAGCGAAACCCACATATCCTGGAACCTGAAGCATGGTGCCTGGAGCCTGGGATGAAGCTTGCAAGCTTCTTTGAGCCTGCTTCAATGGCGGCGGAGCACCTATACCCTGTCCACAAGAAAACGGCCTTGTGGCCTCATCAAAACACACAGAGAGCTTCGCCTTGACACGGCGAAGGTGGCACGATGGTTGGCGTGGCGCAGGGTGGCCTGGGCGTGCGTGCCTAGGTCACCCTGTGGTTGTGAAGATGGGTGTGTTCAGGGGATGTATTGGGAGCGTGTGGCGATGAATGGGAAGAGGGGTTATGATCAGTGAGTCATGGCGGAGCTTGTGAGGTGGCTGGCGAGGTGGATGGATGCGTGGAGTGGCAGGATCACCGCGCCGGTGGTCTGCCAAAGGTGGAGAAGATGGAGGTGATGTGTGAGCGTCGAGGTGGATTTTGAGAAATAAATGCGAGAAAAGAGATGAAAAGGGAGAGTAGACTTATCTGAGAGGGAATAGATGAAGGGGGATGCGGAGGAGGCGCACGGCTCGTATGTGTTGTCGTCGGTGGCGAAGGCCCAATGAGAGGAGGATAGCGACGATGAGAGGGTAGCAGGAGCATGCACTGGTGCAGCACGACGCGGACGAAAGAAGCAAAAGCATCTCTACCACTGGTATTGTGGCAGAGAGACGAAAGGAGGAGATAGGAGTCGCCAGAGCTTGCTGGGAGTTTGGCCGGAGGGGAAGAGAGGAAAATTGGGAGGTATCTCAGGCCAAATCAATCTTGAGAGGAGCGGAAGGATCTGGGGACCCTTTTATAGCCCCTGGCAGAGGGCCTTGTGCTTGGAAGCCAAGCTTCCAAGCACGGCAACCTTACCGGAGTTGGAAGGTCGAAAAGACCCAAATCTCTCATGCGTTTGCATGAGAGATTGGGTAGAAATTGGAGCTCCAAATGGGGTTCACATGAACGGGGATTTCTCAGAGAATCTCTCTTTCAAATTTGAAAAGGATTCTCTGAGGAATCAGGGAATTGTTTCCCTTGAATCCTCACCGGAGTAGGATTTCCTCCACTGTAATGGCGAAGGGACCTAATTGCAAAGAACGACGAGGAAGCTAGGCAGGTTTCTGCAAGAGTTTTCAAAAGTTAGGGGTATAAATGTAATTGGGCTGGACTGATTTGCAAAGTAGGTAAAGGTGAATTTCCCTTAGGTCCAAATTTTGGTAAAAATCAAATTGGGACCTAAGGAATCCAATGGTGAAGTTGGATTTTAGGTTTGACCACGTTTGATGAGGCAATTTACACAAAAATCCAATTTAGGGCAAACATTTGACTAAGACCCCTATTTAGGTCAACATAGGTTCTAGAGGGCCAAATTGAAGGTTCTAAACCCTAGAGAATATTTTTCCATGAATTTTAGAGAATTTAGGTGAATTTTATCCTGACCAGAACCTTGTTAAATTAAGTGGGTCTGATTTAAGGTTATAAGAAGTCATTTAATTCCCAAATTTCACATGAACCATTTTCTATTTGAACCAACCCACTTTTTATTTTGTTAAAACCATTTAACCTATGTTCAACCCATGAGAAATCCCGTTATACTGCAATGGTAAAATTACATTTTTACCCCTTATTTCTTGCTTTTCTTTCATAAGGGTTTTTCCTTGAGTTAGGACCTTCAGCTGGTTATGTAGGAGCTTTTATTATCTTTTCTAGGTTAAAATGAATTAGTTAGGACTCATGATTGTGTTCCAATCAGAGAAGAACAAACAGTCATCTCTTCAACACTAGGTACCCCCTTGGTTACTCTCCCAATCAAATATTTGGGCTTACCTCTAAAATGTACTAAACTAAAGAAGAGTGAATGGCACACCTTATTTGATAAAATCTCTAACAAACTACAAGGGTGGAGCAGCAGATATCTATCCAAAGGGGGCAGACTTATTCTCTTGAACTCAGTAATAACCTCCATCCCTGTGTTTTTCTTCTCCATGTTTAAAGCACCCAAGTCCATCTGGAAGCGTATTGATGTGATGAGGAAGCGATTCTTCTAGAAGGGAGTAAATCATGAAGGTAAATTTTTCCAACCAATGAAGTAGGATGATCTCTGTAAACCGAAAGACCATGGTGGTATGGAAATTAAATCTCTTAAAGAGTTCAATAATGCTTTGTTGCTTAAGTGGGCCATCAAATTGTTTAATGGGGAACATAAGAATTGGGTGGACCTTATTAAAGAAAATTATGGAAGCTCGCAAAGTTCTCTAGACTGACTCCAACCATTTAAGCCATCTCCCTTCTGGAAGTCTGTGGTACAAGCTATGAAAAACAACTGGCAGATGTTTAAGCCTATCTTAGGTGATGGACGGTCCTTCAAATTTTGGCAGGAGGAATGGTGACCCTTGGGTCAACTAAAGAACGCCTATTCAAGAGTTTATGTGGCTGACATGAATAAAGGGGCTCCGGTCTGCAGGTTCTGGTCTGGTGGGAGTAATGATTGGCGAATCGAAGGGGGTGACTCTGGCAGAGAAGGCACAAGAACATGGGAGGAAAGAACATGCATGGAGCAAGACCTGAGGGCTTTTAGACTTTCTTCTGGTTGTGTAGACAGATTTTGCTGGGATGGAACCTTCACTCCTACAAGAGCATATGAAAAACTCATGAGGCATTCCTACTCATTGGAAACGGATGTGATAGGAAAAAAATTGTGGTTGCTAAAGATCCCAATTAAAATACAGAGTTTTCTATGGCTATGCAAGAGGGATGGACTGGTGACAAGTGATCTCAGACACAGAAGAATGGGTGCTGTATTGCAATCCTGCCTGCTTTGTGGTTTGCCGACTGATAGCTCCACCCATATTTTTTCTTCCTACATAATTACTGATGCAGTATGGAGAAAAGTTTGAAGGGAACCTCTCCCCATTTGGGATAACTTATGGAAAAACTTTTTGTTGCATGAAAAGCTACCTAATCACATGGCGGCAGTCATGTGGTGTGTGTGGAGAGTAAGAAATTACTTTTTGTTTCAAGAGAGACCAATATGTGTAGAGTAAATTGTAAATGTTTGTTGGTCTCACATACATATGTGGGGGTCTACGTTGTAATCATGTTTTATATTGATTAATAAAATGCTCTTCCGGATTGCTATCGTTGCATGATAGCTTTCCTTTCTGTTTCAAAAAATAATAATAATAATTAGTCTATAGGTTGCATTACATGCATGCATTAGAATTAACATTTTATGTGAGGGTTTGTAGATAAATAACCCATCATTTATTTTCTTATTAATCCATTTCTTCTTCAACGGCTGCTATCTCTTCACACCACACCAGCTGCCCGCACTGAAGACCCGCATTCAAGGAGGAGCAGGAGAAGTGGATCTGGTCGACGCTCCATCCTCGTCTTCATCTTCCCCTGCATGTATAAGAAAGGGGGAGCCACAACCGGGCTCGAGGAGATGCCGCCCCACCTCACCACCGTGCTTTCCATCCACCACCGTGATCTCCACGACCGAGCTCCACCACATCGTGGGCCAACGAGGTGACAGCTCACCGCGCCAAGCTGGTGGACTCGTGCCAACACCGTGTGTGTGTGTCTCCAACGGCCACGCAACCATCACCGTGCTTCACCAATATCAACATCATCACCACCACCACCAAAATCATCAATTCAATGCCACTATTCATCTTCTTCTTTCTTCTTCCTCTATTTCTTTTCACCTCAAAAGAACCCAGCACTGCCACACCTTCACCGCACCTACGCGACTCTAGACCGCGCGCACAGCCTCCGCGTGCACCACACGCTCCTCGCTGCCTCAGCAATCATCGCACCCACCACCGACCTCACGCGCACCTTCGCGTGCAATGGCCACAGCTAGTAGCCTGCACCTCACCTCATCGCACCTCCACCTGCACGCTACAAAGCACGCTCCTCCAGCAACTCCCCTGTGTGCGCTCGCGTGTCCTCCGCCAGCTCCTCGTGCACACCACCCTCGTCGTGCCTCTTCGCTCCAACACTATTCTTCCTCCAAGAAGAACCCAACACCGGTCGTTCATCTCCATATGCAACCGCCTCGTCCAACCATGAAACTCCATCCCATCGACGCTATCGACCTCGCCTCACCCTCACCCTCAGGAACTCGCCCACGCCCAAGGCAAGCCCTCCCGCAGTCCGTGCACACTCACCACCGCCGGCAGCTTCCTCCTCGTCAACGACAACTCCGACCGCCACCGGACACCATTCGTCGCACCGCGACCGTCATCAAGTAGTCCTCAACCCACTCGACCTCCAATGAGCTTCACGCCTCCAACCGCGGTCTCCTCCATGCGTGAGCTAAAGCAAACCAAATCCTTGTTTGTTGCTCAAATAAAAATTACGGTGGCATGCCATTGTAAGAGTTTATTTTCTTATTTAATTAGTTAAATATTGTGAACATTATAAGAAACCCCTTCCTCTTTTGCATAAAGGTCAAATTCAATATATCATATTATTTTAGCTTAATTTAGAAGGGGTTTTGGTCTCATTTCTTGGGGATTTCTTAAGTAAACATTCTATTCCACCAAGTGCGATCTTTAATAGGCCACTGCCTTCTTATGGACACGACCCGCTCTCTTGAGTGGTTTAATTTTAATTCAATACTTTGATTAGTCAATTTTCCACCACTTAGAAATACAACGACAAATCATTTTAACTATCATCTTATTAAGCGAAAATCGACTCATCAAAGGGAAGCCTTGTGAAGAAGCCTTGGTCTCGCAAAGGCTTTGAAGAAGAAGAAAAGAAGAAGGTTTGAAGAGAAAGAGAGGTGTGAAAGAAGAAATGCTCTTAAAGAGCCTTAGCCTTGTGTTGTTAAGTCGTCTAAAAGAGAAAGCCTTCGTCTGATAAGGCATTGGCATTTGATACTGTGGCATCACTTGGAACTTGAGTGGTTCACGACCACTGTGCATTCATTTGAAATAATCTGATGGTTGGGATGTGCTTAAAATGAGAACATATATGGTGATTTAAATCACCATTCTTTTTAGGATTTCTATTTCTTTTTATCCCAATGAGAGCTTGAGATACTATTGCTTCTTATTGAATATATTTTTGAGTATTTGATTCATTAAATATCTTCTATAGCATCTATTTATTATGGTCGTTCATTTCAATTAGAGATTAGTGTTGTGAATTCCATATTTGCTCCATGTGATTGACCTCGGACTCCTTTTAGATTCTGAGTTATAAATTTAATTATTTTCGAGCGATTGAGGCTTTGCTAAGACGATTACTCCTTAAAACCCCTCGATAGCCCGATAACATGCATGGGTGTTGGCCCCTAATGAAGGAGGCTATGTTCCTATGATTGTCCGGTAGGTCGTGTGAGCAATGAGGGGCATTCGCCCCTAGCCATACATGATGACATAACCCTTTACGAAGGAGTTGATGAGCGCACCCCTCCCAAAGAAATTCAAGCACCCCACTCTCCCTCAATATGATGGCCCATCTGACCTAAATAGCTTTGTTGGAAACTAACAGCAAAAGATGTTGGTCCATGGGTGCCCAGATGGGTGCTCTTCCTTGTCTTCCTCTCCTATCTCATTAGCATAGCTCATAAATGGTTCAACGAGCTACCAACAGCATAAATCTCTTATTTCTAAAGTTGGTTGATAAATTTTTCCAATATTTTGCTAGTCAACAAAGGGTTTGAGATAACTCCAACAGATTATCTAAGTTCAGGCAATCAAAACGAGAATCCTTCCATTTCCACCTCGATAGATTCAATGTCCAATACTTTAAGTGTAAGAGGTTACATGATGCCATTGCCATCCAGTACATCGAGTTAAGTCTACTGACATAGAGGTTCTGGTATGACATTGATGACTTCCTGCCTAGAGATACGGCAAACTTGTGGGACAGAGCCATGTGCTTCCCCGAATAGGATGATTCTTTCCATTCCCATGGTTGTTTAGTTGACAACATAGGGAAGGAGAACACACACCCACCGAGGCGATGAATCCTACTTTAACAAGTGAAAAGGAACTTTCCCTAATCAGAGGGAAAAATTCTAGGTTCACAACTGGGGCGGCGAACGCCACCAGCCTAGGGGAGATCTATACTAGGAGTACACCCTTCTTACCTTCAACAAGGCTAACATCCTCATGGATGTCTGGTCGACCAAAAAGGACCTTCTCCCTCCTCCCCCCATAAAGAAGCAAATAAATGCAAGACCCTACTGTAGGCACCATAAGGCACAAAGGCATTCCACTGAGAATCGCCATGACCTCAAGGATCAAATAGAATACCAGATTCGACATGGCAACTTGGCTCAATTGATTAAATGAAATGAGGTCCAAGACAAGGGGAAGAGACCGCTAGAAGACCCTAAGGAATACATTAATGAGAAACTTCAGCAATTACACGGAGTAAATATGATCCTTGTGGAAGATGTGGTGGAGTCAGACACCACCAAAACCCTCAACGAATGAAATCTTTCTAGATACCTCCCACTCAAAGATTATCATTGGAGGGCATTGGTGTTGTTGGTTGAGTGGAGAATTGCCAAGCAAACCAGCACCCCTCGACAAGAGCATCACAATATAGCCCCATTGGACCAATGGGAGGAAGTCGAGGTGATCTTCAATGTCAATGCCACCATCAAAGTCTATTGGGCTTGGCAAGAGTACTTGGGATTTGAAATGTATGCGTGTCAACGCAATGCTCGAGGCCACTAATCAACAGGAAGATGGGCAAGTTGCCTCTACCTTGTAAGAGCTTCTATCGGACCTAGGCACCCATATGAATCCTCTGTTGATCACCCTACTAGTGGTAGGACAGATTCAGTTACACATCCTAACTTGTTAAACCCACTTAGTGATAAATTAGTTGTTCTAACGCGAGTTTACGCGGTTGCTTAAATCAATTTCTAAACCCAATAATAATTAAAATCGTAATTATTAGGAGTCCAGGTCTCAGGGAGGGTTTGAGCTAAATTACTTGCTAACTAATCCTATGTGTACATGAATTGTTTTGGGATTTTTTACAATATTTTTCTACTTTTTTGGAATTTTTCTTGGAAGTTAGAGTAGACTACCTATTTTAACCCCCTGTGCAATGTGTGCGCTTAACCTAGGTCTAAAGATATCCTAAATTTTTCTTAATTATTCCTAAGGTACCTAAGTAAACCATTGTAATTTATTTTACATCAATCCAAGTGTATATAATTTTCTAAAAATTTGATAGTACCAAAAAATTAGATTCTATTTTGCACCAGACCAACTAATAGTTCACTAATTTTATAAATTCTAGAAATCAATTTTTGTGCCAAAATTTTGTAGGAGTTCCTTACTAGTATCATAAGCTACTAGTGGAGTTTCATGATTTTTGGTGGCGTGGATTTTGGGAGGTCATTTTTGAAAGATGGGAAAGTGAATTTTTGAGGGAATTAGAAGTGTGGATTTATGGACACAACACACCACTATTTTGAGGGAAGGCAAATTTTTGTCTTTTTTATTTTTTGGAGTTTTTGATATAATCAAGCAAGTAAATTTACTAACTAGCAAATACACAAGGGAAAGAATCAAACCAACATGCATATCATTGCAACTAAGAAGAAAGTTTTCACAACTACCAAATAAAATAGAAAAAAAGCAATACAAGAAGTAGAGAAAGAGGTGTAGATGGAGGCCCACAACAGTGATGGAGAATGCTGCCACGAACCCTAAGAAGTAGAGGAATGCTTGGAAGAGACCAAAGATGATGAAGATGGGTGTGAGAACTCGATGAAGAAGAAGGTGGAATTGGAGAAGATGACGTAGAAGGTGGACCTAAGGGAAGAACTACCTAACTAAGGAGAAACCTAAAGGAATGATGGAACCAAGAAACCAATTAGAGAGTAGAGGAAGAAGGTAGGAGGAGGTGGACGACCATGGAAGAAGTGGTGGAGGTAGAGGTGGCGATTATAGAGGGAGTAGGTGGAGGAAGGAGATGAGGGCTTTTTGGAGGTGGAGCTTGGAGAGGAAGAAGATATTTGTTGCAACAAGACCTGTGGTGTTTTACAGATGGGGTGGGTGGGGGGGTGGGGGCTAGTGTTTAGTTGTTAGTCTTGGAGGAGACAGCTAGGGTTTAGGCCGGGGGGGGGGGGGGGGGGGGGGCTAGGGTTTAGTGGGTAGTCTTGGAGGCTAAGAAAGGTGGGGGTGTTTTTAGGATTTGGCTAAGTAGGCAATTAGGAACCCTAATTGGAATCTGACGAAATGTATTAGACTGTGGTGGGTGCTTAGTTGTGGGAAGTGGTGGTGGTTTGGGCCATGGTGTGCATGCACAATAGTTGGGTGGGCTTGTGTTGGGTTGGTTTTTATGGTAGGAAATCATAGGTTAGGAATTAGGAGATGTTACTTGGAATTTGATTGGGAAGAAATTAGGATGTTGATTGGGTGTTGTCAGGATTTGGGTAGTGCAAATAATAGGTGAATTGGAGTAATTTAGGAGGCTTCTAGAAGGTACACCTAGGGCTAGGGTTTTTAGGTAGATATATTAGGAAATTGGGCTAGGGATTTTCAGGGTAAGTTTCGGATTGGATTTAGGTTTTCCTGGGTCCAATGTTGTTCTTCTACCCCTTCAATTAAGCTCAATTGGTCTTGAATTTTGCTTCTCTTCCTCCTAAACATGATCCAAATGTTCTTGCACCAAGCAGAGTCTCAAATTAGCATACATCAGCTTAATCGCACAATCTTAATTTTAAGATGCAAATATGCAATTATATGCACAATGCCATAAATCCAATGCATCTAATACTCGAAATTCAATAAAACAAAGCATGTTATCATGTAATTAAACTCACTCAACACCTCCTATTAGACCAAGGAAGCGTGGTCAATGTCCTTTGTCTTAACCTTTTTCTCAAAACCCTTGTCAAACTAGGATTTCAAGAGAGGGATTTGATCCCTTCAGCATACCCTGTTGTCGAGTTTGGGAACCATAAGGTGATGCCAAAAGGGAAAATTCAGTTGCCAATTTCTATTGTGATGATAGTCAACATATAAATCAAATAACCACATTTACAGTGGCCAACTTGATGGTGACCTTCAATGGCATCATCGACTGTCCATCTACCCATGGTTTCCGAGACATTGCATCCTCCTACTTTGAACTTGTCCTATTCTAATTGCCTAATGGAATAGGTATACTACATGGGGATCACTCAATCAACCAAGAATTGCTTTGGCTAAAGCTCGAATAGATTGTAGAGAGAAGACCCTCAAAACCTTATAAATAGGGAAAAAGGAGGGCCCAAATAAATGCCCACCAAGAGGATGTTGCACCATATCCTCAGGCCTCGCATGTTGTAAGCCTCAACTCATCAACGATGGCTATTCAACTCTTCCAGGATACTCTGGAAGGGTTAGTACAAATTGGAGTAGACTTAAGTAGACCAAAAGTGCAACAACTACTCAAGCTTCTTCAAACCAATGTTGATGTCTTCACTTGGTCCACCAAAGACTTCCTATGGGTGAGTTCGTCTATAATCGAGCACTGCCTAAATATTAATCAAGTGTCTAATTGATTAAACAAGAACACCAACACAAGTCCTCTAGGCAATGGTAGGCGACCACGGTGGAAGTTGACAAGCTCCTCGAGGCAAGATTTATTGAAGAATCCCGATACCCAGCATAACTTTCTAATGTCGTGATGGCGAAAAAATCTAATGGCAAATGATGCATATCTATGGATGTCACCAACTCAAACAACACATACCCCAAGGATAACTTTCCATTGCCGAAAATCGATGCCCTAATGGACTCCTGTTCAAGGTAGTTCCACATTGTGTTTTAGATGCTTATAGGCTACCTTAAGTGACAACCTCTTAAATTAGCATGGCCTGAACCTAGATAAAGGAGAAGGGTTTAGACACTTGAGAGCTGATGGTAGCACCATCATTAGTGTTAATAAACCTAATTTAGCCTAACTACAGTAATAAATGCTCCTTAATGTTCATATGAGGATCATAATTTCGCTCTAAATTGAATTTGAGAAGAAGAGAAAATAAGTTAATTATGTCGTTTTAACACCTAATCACAATTGCATATTAACTAAGAGTTAACCTAGGCCTAATCCAAGGTCAAATGAGCTTAATTTCCCAAAAAGTGGGCTTGAGCTAACTAAATCAAGGTTTTCTACATTCTGAGGATTAATTTATTACATGAAAACCCTACTTAACACCCTCACTTCAATTGAACAGAGCCTGACAGAAATAAATGAAATCTAAACCTCCTAAAAATTATTTTAAAATATTTTAAGAGGTTTGGGACCTTCGATTTGACCATCGGAACCCTCTTAACTAAAAACAAAGACTTTAGTAGAAATTTATTTTACTTTGGGCTTCTTTGTAATTTACCTAGTCAAACTGCGTCAAAACCTAAATCTAAGGCCACCATTAGATTCCTTAGGTTTAAATTAGATTAGCAACAAAATTCGAGTCCAATCATAGTCTATCTTGACTTAGTTTGCATTTAAGGCCACAGATTTCTGTTTTCTACACTCAAATCCCTATCTCCTATGTTTTTCTTACAAAAACACCCCGACTTCTCATCCTTTTCGCACAAAGCCTCCTGCCGCCTTCTTCTTCCTCACAGCCCATTTTGGAAACACAGCAGAGATCAACCCATCACCGATGAACCTTGATCCGAGATTTGGGGGACCAATTCAAGATCAAATCCCACCAAATTTGGTGGGATTGATCTTAAAGATCTTCTGCATCGATTGAGCCACTTAGCAAGGCCAATCTCCACCAATTTTGGCATCGGCAAGCACGAGAAGGTCAACCTCAAAAGGTGAGAATATTACCTTCCAATTAAGCAATTCTTGGCTCAATTTAGAGGGGAATCCCCTCTATTTAAAGGGCTCAACTCCAACAAGCACAAATTCGTGCTTAATTTTGCTTGGTACCCCTCTCTTCTTCCTTCTTTAGCACAACACACCACCAGAGTTATCTTGAACCCTCTTCATCCCCCTTTAGCACGTACAATAGGTAGAGGGGTTCTCATCTCCATGCTTCCACAAAGCTCCACATAGAGCTTCGGCCTCTATCTCCCCTTCAATCACTCTGGCAACTCAACTTCTTCGTCTCCAGCGTACCACCGACGACCCTCCTCCGATCCTTTCGTCCAATTAGGTTAGGGTTTCTCTCTCTCCCCCCTCCAATTAGCCTTAGGGAGCTTTTAAGCTCCGTTCATCCACTCTACTATCTTCTCCGACATCGGCCACTAACCACTCCAACCACCTTCACCGCCAACCACCTCTGCCTCCCTATCACCCAAATTGAGTTAGGCAAAAGTTTCCCCTCACCACCACACAACTTTTCCCAATTCAATTTACCCCTCTGTCGCCTCCATCAACCTCTCTTACCACGATTGCCGGAGCTACATGCCCTTGCTCCAACCGGCTGCCACATTACACCAAACACCCAATCACCACCACCATTAGCTCCACTTTGGCACAACAGAGCTTCCTAGCCATTTAATTTGGGCCTTAGGGCCGTGTTTTCTTTACAGGTGTATCTCCGACGACGGTCGTCTTCCTCATCTCCATTTGTCATAGATCAGCCTCCACGCAATGAATTGCTGCCATCCTCGTACGCGGAATAGCATCAAGGATCTGCATAGACCCTTAATTTGAAGAACCGAAACCATCTTGTGCTTCAATTGATCTGCACACCTCCACGGTTAAGAATGCAAAGAAGAAGGCGTGGGACTTAGTCCCACATTGTGGGCGGTTACTTTGGAAATTCATTCATAGCCTTTCGTGTGCATTACTCAGCTGCCCAAGCACATGAGGGGTCAGGTCCCTTACGCACTCTCCACGCACACCTTCGCCTGCCACCCACACCTGGGCGGGCCTAGGTCCAAATCTAGATTCAATTATAGAGAAAAGAGGGAGGAAGAGGTTGGTCGAGAGAGGAGAGGGGATTTTGCTTTGGGTCGAAATCAAATGTCTAGACTGGACTTGGATTTGAATTCTCACTTAAGCCGTCCGAGGGCTTTGCCACATCTAATTTAGGCCTTGAGTTCACTTTGAGCTTTGATTTACTAAGTATGGAAGAGAGTTATCCACTCTAGTTGCAACCACTTTTTTTTTCTCTTTGGCACTTAACTCATAGATATTTTGTTGAGATTGATATATATCTTGATTTACATTGAGTATATTTATGTTATATTAGTCTTTTGAGCATTATTTAATTAGTGGTTAATTACAATCTGTTACTCCCTGAGACAACCTTGGAACTCACATTTCGAGCATTACAAATTTAAGTGTTAATCGTTATTTTCGTTGCTATATTACGACACATATGTCAAACTCGAAGAAAGCCCGTTGACAAGAGCCACTAGTGCTAAGGTTGCATCTCCTCACCTAGCAGTTATTGCATTTGTTTGGGCCACCTGACCTCTTCTGGAACTACTCCCACTGGCACATCATGTTTAGAACTCTTTCCATGGTCATAGCTCTTTCAACTACCCCAGTTAAGCTGTCCATCTGTGTCCTTGCCAATTTGATCTTCAAGTTGTTCCTCAATCCACTGATAAACTGCCACACTTGAACCTCTTCCCCAGTAAATGCTTCTCTAGCAAAGTGAAGCAATTCCATAAACTTCACCCTATAGTTGGAGAGTGACATCTAGCCTTGTTGGAGATTGATGAACTCATATTTCTTCATAGCTCTCCATTCCAAAGGGTAGAACTAATTGTTGAAGAGCTTCAGAAATTTGTCCCAAGCCATCAGGATAGGTTCAATTGCCTTAATTGTGGCCCACCACTATTTTGCTATGCCTTCAAGCTAAAAGGTGGCCAATCTCACTTTACGCTCCCCTCCCACTTGGAGGCCATCAAAAATCTTCTTGTTCTTGAGTATCCAATCCACTGCTATTCGCTAGATTCTGAGAAGGTTGGCAGGTTCATCTTTCGAAATTGCTTGAATTCAACACCCTTGGTGAGTGTTACAAACGATTGCTGATTGGGTCTACTTTCGTGTGGAAGCTCATTTGGATTGTCTCCTCCCAACAGTGGCATATTCTAAGCTCCACCGCTACCATTGGCTCCATTAGTATTTCCATAGTTCCCTGATCCAGCCCTAATTCTAGTCATAACATCAATCAGATTCTACAGGGTTACCTACACCTGGTGCATCACGACCTGAAACTAACTGATGGTCGCAATGGGATGAGTAGGTTCTAACTTTACCTCAATTGTTGCCTGTGCAATTTTAGGTCTCCCCACTACTCCGGCTACTACCCCTTTGACTTTGGGTCTTTAAAGGCATCCTAATGATGAGTCCACTTTAGTTGACTATTATTAGACCTAAAATTGCTAGATCATGTGCATGAATATTCTTAATATTGAATCTTAGTATGAAATAAGATTATGTCAATTAATCTAAATTGCATTCAATTGTGTCAGTTCGCGTAATGCATTTAGATTTAGAATAAATGTATGTATGAATAAAGGATGTATATAGGTTTAGAATAATTGTATGTGGGTTTTCTCACAGATTTTTATCTATCCCTTAAATAATGTTGTGTTTTAATCTTAATTGCAGGAGGCTATTTTTGGTAATTCAATTGGAAAGAAATTCCTCCATGGCCTTGGACTCCTCCGCAATTCACCCCTATCAATTTGGTTGGTTCCACCTCATTTGGTATCCAAAGAAGTGTCGCACACTTCTTTTGAAAAGAGCATCAGTGCACCCTCAAAATAGGATCCAAGATCCACATTTCAAGGGGGCATTATCAATTTTGAATGGTGCCTCATTGCCACTTTTTAAGGAGCAAAGAAAAGTGTTCATAAGAGGGAGGGAGGAAGCGATTCTCAAGAGATGAATCCTTCCTCAACCCCTCCCACTCATCCACCCTCCTCTCCTTCCATGCACCGCCACCATATCACCTTCTTCTCCACGTCCTTGGGTGGAGAGGCACCACCATCACCAACCCCTCTCCATGCCATGAAGTCGTGCGTGCGAGGCATCGCCCCTTCACCACACAATAGTTATTCATGCCACATCAAGCAACTTGGAGGAGAAGAAGAGCTGTCTCCATCACTGACACATCGAAGAGGAGCACCACGCTACAGTTTGTGATAGCACCGAGCAACTTCGCCATCTTCGCAAAGGTTATTTCTTTCTTTTGTTTATTTCTTTTTCGCATGTTATTTGATGTAAGAACATGTTTTAGGAGATTGAACAAAAATATTTTGATGTTCAGCTTCCCTGTGGATGATATCCATATTATACGTGGTTTACTTGATTTAAGTTTTGATTCACGTGTTTTGCAACCATGAGTAACGATTCTCATATTTTTCTCAAGCGTAAATGTGTGATCACCTAAAATAAGCATAAGCCCTTATTAGTTCCATAACACAAGAGTTGGCAGCAACTAAAATATGTCATGCATGCAAACTACCATCCAATTCCTGACTACAACTCAAAGCCAACCCTGGTAAACACACTTCTAGTGAAGTGCATGTCATGCCCTGATAATCTTCCAGACATATTAGAAATGGATCACCGAGTGTGCCATGGTGAGGTCGAGTCGCTTACGGTTCGTATAAAAATGTCGTTGTTGTAGTATATGTCATAAATAGAAACCATTGTCGAGTCAATTTTATTTAATTACATAATTTTTACTGGTTTATTCCAGGTCGTTCACTAGGAGGCAGTTATTGACATACATCACTCTCTAAATCCAATATTATTATTTAATTTCAAAAAGATTGGTTCTATGTATAACTATGAATGAATTAATTAATTAATTAATTAATTAATTAATTAATTTAATACACAAGAATGAATTATAAATGCTTAAAACAAGTATTTACAATCAAGCATCAAACACTATAACTAAATATTATATTCGATCTATTTATAATTTATAGTAATAATTATTACATATCTATACAATAATATATTATAAAATATATCATACTAACTTAATATAATAACACCTATAGTAACATATATAATATGTACAGCGACTTATATAAGCGTCACTAAACCTTAGGAAAATTATAAACATGAACTAAGGTCAAAATAAGGGTCTATAGTGACATTTATTATATCTACAGTGATGTATTTATCTGTCAGTAAAGCTCATATGTTATTTATATACATATATGAGCTCAAACACTCTATATACTACGTATTCAATATTAACATATTATTTACAGTATGTTATACTTATATAAACATACACATATACTATATATATGTTAGATATGTACAGATACAACACACGCACACAGAAGCACAAAGCATCTCTTGTTCAACACTTAGTCATTTTTAAGGTTCTTTCTTCCCTCTCCTTAAGTGATTAAGGCACGATTACTATTCATCCTTAACAAAAATTAGGGTTTAGATTGGTGGGTAGCCCTTTCAAGGAATACACAGCACCCTCAAGTGATGGGACCAGACCTCTATTAAGGCCACCCATAATTCATTATTAAGCCCTCTTAGTTCCGATTTATACTCGTTAATGGGCCCCAGGCCCACACACAGTGCCAGACCCCCGGCCCGCACCATTCCATAATCTCATGCCATCTCATTCAAATGCTCAAAGGAAATGTATGCATGTGTGTGTGGCACCCAGCGCTCATGACAACTAAACGTTGGGCATCACAAAAATCTTTTATAAAGTTGCGGGAGCTCTTCCACGCCCGATGTGGTGCCATTATTAGCACCCCACAGGCGTTGCAGCTGCAATGCGCCAGTGACTGATTTGGGTGTATTTGACCCTCGATTTAAGGGCTATATATTATTATGATTTAAAATTAAATTATATGATATTAAAGTATTTATATAGGGCTACATGATTATATAATTTATTTATAAAATTAATTATATTTATTATATAAATAAATTAGCTAAACTTTACAATTTATACATTCTAATTTATAGGTCTATTTCCTAATTAACATTCAAATTAGTTAATTAATGATCTAATTGACCATATACAGAGTTAATATACATATTAAATTATTTAATACACATTTTTATTGTATTTTATATGATTTATTTTAATTTATTTACATTTAAATAGGTGATTTCAGAGTGTTTTCAAATAATTTAAGTTATAAATAACATAATATATTATAAATATAGTTAAATTAGTGTAATTTACTTAAAGTACAAATATACAATATAAGTTAGCTCAATTATAACTTAATTTACTAATTTACTTTAATTTAACCTAATAACTTAGCTAGTAACTTAATAAAGTCATTATTTATTATATATAAATAATTAAATTATGATACAGGGATTATAATATACACAATACATATGTAAATATTTATATACACTATCATTAGTAAATATAGTTATTTATAGGGTTTCATTTATTTTCTTAAGTTATAATACTTATAAGTTAGTATAAATAATAAATAATTATATGATTAAGTTATATACAGTTTAAATAATCTTAAATATTTAATTTATAATATACAATATATATGTAGGTTATTTACACCTATTAGATATTTATTTTACAATATATACACATATATCTTAGAGTATAACTTATATTTACAAGTTTTTTTTTTGAAAAGTATATTTACAAGTATATATATAATATACATGGTATTTTTTGGGTGTTTTTAAGGTTTTTCTACTTTTTATGGGTTTTATATGTTTTCTAGAGGTAGGGGATGAGAGAGAAAGAAAGAGATGAGGAGAATGGAGTGTTTTTAAGATTTTTAAGAGTTAAGGTCATTTATTAAGTTTTAAGGTAAACTGAACCGTCAGCTGGTATGTTCTACCAAGTGGGGGTTCAGAATACCTTGAAACTTGACATGTACTTAAAGATATAAATAATCCTACTCGCTACACCTTTATTTTATTTTTTTGGATTTTTTATGAAGTTTTTATTTAATTTCAAATCTAACACATCTAGGCCTTAATGGGTGTGTTCAAGTGAATCCTAAGGCCTAAATTTCAGTTATAAGGTCTGAAAGTTCAGTAGGATACCTTATATATATTTAACAAGTCAAATAGAAGATATTCCCATAGATAACCATGGTTTTCACTTCAATTTTCCATTCATTTTCCATGTTAGGCAGTTATACATAAATTTTAGCTAATAATAGAATTTAATGTCAAATTACAAGCATTCAAAAGAGATTAAAAATTCATTGATTATACATGAAAGCTTGTACACAGTATATATAACAAGTAAAACATATCAGCTATCTCAGAAAATCCAAATTCAAGTTACTGTCCTACTGAATTTCATTCCATAAAGCAGTATTGCTGCAGCAGCACATAAGTCACACAGCAAGGACAGCAGCGGGATCAGCTACTAATTGAGCAACCAAGATCATAGCAGCTTCCCGCAACCAAAGACCTAAGCTCAGACATCCTATGATAAAATCCAATGGCTGCTGTTGCAGCCATTGCTCAATTTCAGTAGATCTACTAGGGATTTCAATACAAAAATCATTCAAGATTAAACTTCGAAAGTCTGATCTTGAATCATTACTGTCCAGACTAAATTTTTCTCTTCAAATCATTGAATTTAGAGTTGAAAAACCCATAGATATGTAGCTACTAATGCAGCACTTTACTGTGTTGATTTGGGATTCACCAAACACTTTAAAATCTGATTACACATCAAATTCTCTTTAAAACAATTGGAAGCATTGAATCTTCATCAAAAATCTTTAAACAACAATCCTAGGCTCAAATCAGAGAAGACATACTAATCTAAAACCTTCATAATGCTATAGACAGCATGTAGGAAGATCTTAGAACAGATCATTAAATTCAACCAATCATAAATCCCAATTCTCTTAACCTTAAAGAATACTGAAATTTTCTTAGGTTAAAAATCAGAATCTTAAATTCAAATCAACACAAAAATCCTTGGTAGAGCCTCAAATCAATGAGATTGATTCTCCTTAGCTTTCCCAAACATTTAAGATCATAAAATCCCCAATTCAAGCCAAATTCATACATGGCTCATCTGAGGAAAATTTTTTCACTTGTAACATCTCAGATTCACTGCCAATTACTAATTTACTCAAAAACATATCTATTCACTTGATCAAAAATCCATTCAAAACCCAATCTAATAAAAATATTGCGATATTGCATTGAAATCTCGATTAAAAATCGATCAAGCAAATCGATTCCATTTTAAACTCTGATCAGGGGTCTTTGTAGATTTCTAAAATGAATGGGAGACCCCTAAATGAATTTGAGCGCAAACCCCATCTCAAAGCTAGAGAGCAATGAGATGAGAGTTTAACTCTTAATGGATGGGTAAATTACGAAATAAAACATGAGAAAAGTCGGAACATGGACTTGTGAGGTGGTGAGGGAGAGATTAATGATCAAATGAGCGAGATGGATTCATCTCCTCTGATCTAAAATGATAAAGGAGGTGGAGTGCAAATTCTATGCTACATTAATCTACTCCTAGCTAGCAATCAATCCAGCGAATTTCCTACATCTGATCTACTTCTATCCTACTCTAAATTATACTAACTAAACTACAATTAACTAAGAAATAGGGAAATCCTATTCTAATCAGATGAATGGGACCTGTTGAGAAGATCTGCAGCTGGTGGCTGCAGCGATGAAGGGGGGAGGATCTCCAGCGGATTGAAAGTCCACTAGTGAGACTCAGGGTCGCCCTCAAGTGCTATGTGATCCTTAGCGGTAAGGAGAGTCAGAGAAGATGGAGTTCCTTTGCTCATGGCACCAGAATAGGGTCAAGTAGAGAGGAGAAATTGGAGAGGACGAAGAGATCGCCTCAAGAAAGTAGGAGAGGAGGTCAATCCTTTGCACACGAGGCAGGGGAGCTCCTTAAGTAGAATGATCAATGAGTGAGCTCACCGCGAGGGTGAAAATAAGCACTTAGGTCACCTACGATCAAGATGAGTGGAGGGAAGCGTGTGCGATCCTAAACCAAAAGTGGACCGTTGGATGAGATCTGAGGGAAGAGGTGACCTCACGCGCCAAGTCGCACGAAGGTTTGATTGATTGGCAGCCACAGATCAAGTGACAAAGAGAATGAACAGCCACGATGGAAGGTGTTCTTCGCGACTACAGTAGCACGCGAGCAGCAGGTGGCTCTGGGATCTATTGGTGTAATTGCACAACAGGTCCTCAGGAGAAACGGTACAAAATTTGCACGGAGACCCATAAGTGATCAAGAATCAATTCAGAACAATCCTTATGGCCTTAGAAAAGGGCCCCTACGGGTTACACATAGGCCCTTGGAAGGTTTTCTATGCATGCAACGTGATATGTGAAGGATCTAAATGTAAATCCTTAATTTCAAAGCCCTAATGATGTCCAAATGCAACCAAATTTTTATTGAAGTTTAATTGAATATATTAGAAGTTAATTTCACTTTTGATTTGAACTTTTGAACTCAGTTGTGTGTTCAATTTGCAATTGGATCATCATTTTACATTTATTAATATAATAGCTCAATAATTGACCTAATTATACATTTTTAGCATAAAATTGATGTTTTAGGTCTTTTCTATTATTTCTCACACTTAAGCCTTTTTATGTGTTAATTCCGTAGTGTTTAACCTAATTTCTAGCTTAACTTAGGCAATTTAGCTATGATGAGTCACAACTCATCATGCCAACACAAGGGTCCTAGGTATAGGGTAGTTTAGGTTATAATTTGTAGCCCTAACAACTAGGTAAGTCTTAGGAAAACCAATCTCTTTTAAAAGCAGGACGTAGGGTTCAAACCTGCCAAAAATCTGATAGAATTTTCCCTGTTTATCAGATATTTTCCCAGAAACCTATACCTACAAGTTGTACCTGTGAATGCATACCACAAAATATATAGGTGGGTACACCCCACAACAACACCACAAAATGAGTAAGAGCGGTAAAATACAAGTGGGCACACCCCGCCAACCAAAGTGGTAGAAACAGAGAAAACAATGAAAAATAATGCCAAAAAGCAATCAACACATCATCGCAAACCACCACATGACCATACTGTCCATCACCTAACAACTTACATGCACAAAGTCCACAGATAATAAACAAGCCATCAACAATTGAAACCAATAGAGTGATTCACATTGGATACCAACACTCTACTCAAGAAAAGACAAAAGTGAATACTCATTCATCTGCCCAAGTCCTCCTAGGCCCAAATTCCACATGAAGTATCACTTGCACCACGACAACGAATACTCGAAAATGGGTCACAAGAGTAACGGTGAGCCAAGTGGCTCACCAGGGACAAGATACGTGTAATAACCGAGCAAAGATGGGAAGTGTGCGGATTTCTGCCCTATAGGCCAACAAGTCATTTCTCCTAATATTTATGCCTTGGTAACTTAACAAGCTAACCCCAAATCTTTCCCCATTTCCCATGGTTAACCCAAGTTTCATCAACACTACAGGCTAGCTACAAGCCCCTTCCTTCCTATTTACCAGGATTTACCCACATGATTATTCAGCTTATTATCACATGGTTTATTCTCTCACTCCCCTCAAAAGTTAGATTTTGGAATATCATCCCTCTCTACTAGAGGAGATTACGTCGTATCCTTCCCCTGGATCCTAGCATGATGGTCTCTCCTCAGCCAGGGGAGGGGCTAGCAGAGCTAGTAACCCTTCTAAAGGGCATACCCATTCTTGACATATCGAGAACGTTGCTGACCTCGGTCAGAAGAGTCAAGCTTCTTGGGAGCTACCCAAGCCAATGCCTTGCGATCGCAAAGAGCAGGCTCAATTCGTGCCCTGCAAGGTCCAATCACATATCATTTCATATTAGAAGTCGTAGGGTTGGTCAAAATTTTCGAGTCACACCAATGTTCCTGCTAGGAGCATGGTCACTAGGTGTACCCTTTCAATCCGTCGTCAGATGAGAACTCAATCAAACCCCTCATGGTACCCCAGCATCCTTCGCTTACACAGGCACCTAATAAGCCTCTAGTTGTGAGTACTCCCACATTGAGTCGAATTCGGGTACATCCAAATACCTTAACTTGGTGATAGCCCATAGCTAGTCGTCGTGCCCAAGAACCATCCATGTTCCTAGGTAGGTCTTAAGTAGCCTCTAGCTACCACACATCCTCAGACTTCTAACCTGAATAGTGAACCTATGGTTCACAAGTCAATGGATGTAGCCCTACGAGCTCACCTAGCAGACTTACTCGTCTTTTAATCTATTTTGAATTCAGTGTTAAGAACGAAATCCTAGGGACCTATTGGATCACCTGGGATCTGCCCTTAGACCTTAGGATCAAAGTTTCCTTTTTAGACTCATAACAAAGTCGCCAAGATTTGATATTCCAGGTCTCACTTGAGATTTAGCCAGTTATATTTCAACTTTTAATCTGTCTCCTTAGGGGTTCCCATGCACAAAACATACTAGGCCATCCTCAACACGGGTGGCATTTAAGCCTTCAAGTTTTTAATAGTTATTAGTATATTAGCTTTTCCTCTTATTTCCCTATTTCTCTTCGGTAAATTAGGGCAAGATTTAATAGCTGCATCATCAATTCCAAAGCACCAGTACCGATTCTAAGTGCCCATTACCTACTGGCAACTAGGTAGTGCCGGTACGGTACTGATTCTTAGAATCGGTACGGGGCACCCTCTGTCCTTAGATCCAACTCCAATCCAACCTGGGTTGATGGCCGGCACCGATACTGCTTCTTAGTATCGATACTGGGCATTCCCTAGATCTCCATTGTATACAACTCAGGCCTAGGAAAATGGCCAGTACCAGTACTGATTAATCAGCATTAGTACTAGGCACTCCCAGCCCCATTTAATTTGTAAGCTCATTTGACCAAGTTTAGGAGCCTATACCAATACTAATTGAGTGGCTCCAAAGCTCAGTTATAACGCGAATAACTTCACGCGACCCTTCCAAGACCCTTAATCACAACTTGGTTTCCAATTTTGTACAATATTTAGCATCCGTGGAGGAATTCAATTTTAATTTACACTCTAAGGGCATGTCGGTCTTAATCAACCCGATTGCATCTATAGTTGGGGTATACTTGACAAAAGTTCATGCGAAGAGCATAGGTTGCATTCAATTTGTTCTTGCTCTTGGCACCTCATCTCCTATTAGTGTTCTTGCTTGTACCATCTTAATGACTATTTTGATAATGATGGATGAAAGGAAAGAATAAATGGCTTGCCCTGTCATGATTTTGTATGGAGACCTAAAAGTAGAGATCCAATGACAAAAATTTTATTTTCTTTCACCTAAAGATGTTTCAATTGCTATCTTGGGCAACGCAATCGTTTCCATATCTATTTCCATTGTCTAATGAGTTGTTGTAAGTGCTTCAATTCTAGATCTCATATTGTCAATTGGGGTTCTTGCTCTTTTACATGGAGCACATATACCAGATGAATCAACACTAACTGTGATTCTAGACATCACATTTAAATAGACAACATAGTGGTGTTGCAGGCATTGAGAAGTAAATTCATGAATCATGTCATAGACATGGACTTCGAGAAAGCATTTAATCTCCATAAGAGCATAACAAATGGAACATTTAAAACTAAAAGCCCCTTTATTTTACAAGGACAAAGTAACAAAACCCTTAAATTTCAAGATTGCCTGGTATGGCACCATGTTGAAATAACATGCACATAAAACATCCAAAATCATATCATCATAGTAGATTACCATAATCTCTATGGCACAACCTTTCAAATTCAAAGGAGATCATACAAGAGGCGAGGGAACCCAACCTGGACTCGAGCATCCTGCTTTCTCGATGCTAAGTGAATGGCCTTCCAGATTACCTCACATCAAAATCAATATAGCAACAACATCCATCAAAGATTAATCACTAAGGTCAATCCTTGGAACACATTAAACACCCCCAAATCCCTAAGGTTTCATAACCTAACGCTAAGGATTTTAGGCAAAAAGAGGGGGAGGGTGCACTTACTCTATGCGAGTCCATGACAAGGTCCTAATCCTCTCTCAAACCTCGATTACGACCACAACCGTAGCAGTAGATGCTGCGATGAGTAGCAATAGTAGTAGCCATGCAATCGTAGCCCTTGCACATGCAAGGGTAGTTGCTGTCACGATCGTAGGATGCGGCAGCACTAGTGGTCGCAGGCAGCAAAGTCACAGATGGCTGGCAAGCGAGCATGCAGGAGTAGTAGTTGGCGACAAGAAGAGTGGGATGGGCAAGTCAAGGAAAAAGGGGAGGGTGGATCTTCCATCTTCTCTCCTTCTCTTCCTCCCCTTACAACCAATGGCAATAGCAATAGTTGGACACATTGCAGCAGTAGCTACGACTGTCGGAGAGCGAGGAGGAGGAGGGTCAACGAGTAAAGGAAAGGGAAGAGGAGAGAGGATGATAGAGGTGGTGGCTACTCTCCCTCAACACTCTTCTCTCAATAATGAAGGCAAAGAAGGGGTGGCTTCCTTTGTGAGCTAATCGATGACGACCATGTTGCAATAAAAATGTTATTTTATATGTCGTTGTTGTAGTAAAGGTGTCACAATGTAAATTGATGTTGCATCATTTTCATTTAATTATAATTTTTACTGGTTAGTTTCTAGGTCATTCACTGAAAGACAGTTATTGATATACATCACTCTCTAAGTCTAAAAATGTTCTTCTATTCCAAAAAATTTTAAATTTATTTACAAAATGAATGAATGAAATGGTCAATTACATACAAAAATAATCAATTAATATGCATTATAATTCCTTAAACATATATACAAATAATAGGCATTAAAAACTTTATTCAACTCCACTGAGTTAGCCATATGCAACTAGTCTAAGTAATGGCTAAGTATGAATACAAAAAACACTATTAGTATCTACTATACTAAGTTAAATTAACATACTAATATCTTTAGTAGCATATATTCTATTTACAATGACATACATATACGTTGGTATAGCCTTGGTAAACTATATACAAAATATAAGGCAAAAATGATTATCTATACTGACATATAAACACACCTACAGTGATGGTTATATCTGTCACTAAGGCCTTAGTTTATTTACATACAAAAGGGCTCAAACATATCTATACTATTCTACTCATATATATATATATATATATATATATATATATATATATATATATATATATATATATATATATATATATATATATATATATATATATATATATATACACGCACACACACACACAAGCAGACACCACAGTGTCCAACACTTAGCCACTGCATGGCTCACTCACCCTTTTCTCTTCTTTACTCCATACTTAGTTGTTTTTAGGAAGTCTTCTCTCCTCTCACAATACACACACACTGTTCATAGGCCCAAAAATTTGATTTAATGGGCAAGCCGACCCATGTTTGAGAGATACACAGCACCTCAAAGAGGCGGGACCAGACCTCTATTAGTGGGTCAACCCTAGTTTGAATTAGGTTTTCTTCGTGCATTTTATGCCTAATACAGGCCCACATGCACTCACGCACACACACACACCCGCCCACGCACGCCCACAAGCACACACAAATCGAGGATCAATACATGCTCAGGAGAGGGGATGGAAGAGTATTTGGCGCACAGCACCTAACGACCAGCATGCCAACAACACAAAATCCATTTATACTGCAGCAAGTGGTTCCGACACACGATGTGGCACCAAACGTAGGCATCAAATTGGCGCAGCGCTACATAGCAACGCGTTCTAATTTGAAGGTTTTGGCCCTTGATTTGAGAGCCTTAATCTAACCTAAATTAAAATTAAATTATACGATTACAAAGCCCTTATATAGGGCTACATAATGATATAATTAATTAGAGAAATAAATTATTTAGATATATAATTAAATTAGTTAAAGTTGACTATTTGTACACATTAAATTAGAGTTTAATTTGTTAATTAATTATACAATTGACCTAATATAAAGTTAATTTACATATTAAAGTAGTTATTATAAATTTTTAATTTATTTTAGAAACATTCTTTTAATTTATTTACATTTAAATAGATGCTTTAGATAGATATGTACATAAATAATTTTTAAATATTGTAATACACTATAAATACAGCATAAATCAGTTGAAAATACTTAATATACTACAATACAAGTGTACATTATAAATTACTTCTAATTTATTTTATTTTAAGTTAATAAATTACTTAGCTAACTTAATAACTTAATTACCTACTATAAATACATAATTAAATTAAATTATTGGTATTGTATAGTATTTATTAATTATTTGAATATGTATGTATAGTATGAGATATAATTATGTATGTATAGATAATTTTATATAATTACTTAAGTTAATATACATTTAGTTAATATTAATCTATACATAATAATACAATAAAGTTATATATATAATAACTCATTCTAAATATTTAATTTAATATATAAAATACATATATAAGTTAATTATAGACAATATTTTCATATTGTACACTATATACATATAGCTTAGGTTTAAGTTATATTATACAAGTATATACATAGTATACAGGGTATTTTTAAGTATTTTTGGACTTTTTCTTATTTTTATAGTTTTTATATGTATAATGGAGGTAGGGGATGAGAGAGAAATAGTGAGGTGAGAGAGAGGAAGTTCTTTTTTTGATTTTTCATCTTTGATCTTTTATTAAATTCTAAGATATATTGAATCGTCCGCTAGTATGTTCTACCAAGTCGAAGGTTCAGAATACTTTGAAACTTGGTAAACACTTAGAGAAATATCTGATCTTACTCAAAATAGGTTTTTTTTATGATTTTTTAAGTATTTTATTTATTTACAAACTCTCTATTAAGGCCTTGATGAAGATGTTTCACTAGGAACCTAAGGCCTCTAAATGGAATCTATGTGCTGGAAATGCAATACATCCACTCAAATATGTTTAATGCTTCATATAAAAGGTATTCAAGCATTTAAACTTGATTTTCAATTCAATTTCCAAGTCAAATCACAATTAAACAATTTACAACTCTAAATTACTGATAAAGGATTTAATATAAAGATTACAAGCATTTTACATCAATTTAAAATATATAATGGTCCCTAAATACTTGTTTTGTAAATTCATAGCACAATACATAACAAGTCAGCTCCTTAAACCTTTAACTAGATCCAAATTCCCAGCTTAGAACCCTCAAAGCAGTGGCTGATCTATTACTGTCTCAAACACCCAGCAACTGCTGCTGCTGTTCCATTTCAGATCATATGCAGCCTCCACTAACCAGATGGCTTAATTACTGTCAAAATGGAACTCCAGCAGGTGACTGCAATCGACGTTGCTATCCTTGCTCTGATCAGACCAAGTAGGTCTGATTTGAGCTCAAGTTCAGTAGCTCAGCTATTATAATTTCAACCAAGCTACTACCATGAAAATCCAAATCTAACTCAAATCCAAATCCAAATCAGAGTTACAAGACATAAGGGAAAATCTGACCTAAACTTTCCCTCATGCTATAGACAACATGAAGAGAAGGATCAGAAATCCCACTAAAAACAATCTCAAATCTTCCAATTACTTAAAATCAGGGTCAACCTCATATAATGTAGCAGCTGAGCAACTCTTTTGTGTACTAATGAAGGAGAGTTTAAGCCAAAAAATCATATGATCAAGCAATTGTTTAAAACATGATCAGAGAATTCATTCAGATTCAAATTCAAATACTAAAATCTGCATCAAAACACCCCTAAAACTCATGAAAGCTCATCTGAAATCATCCTGTAAACCAAATTCATCTCCCAAAAACATTAAAATCTTGATTTGATTTACATCTTACACTATGGACAGTGTACAATGTAGATTCATCTCAAGATTTTAATACATGAAAACTTACTCATCCACACTTTTCAAATCACACAAGATAAATCCCGGTAAATCCAAATGGAAATTAGAGTTCACAAAATCCACAATAATCCTAATCTAATGCTCCACTTATGTCATTGACAATATGAAGAAGAGAGATTAGATTGGGTTATTGACTCATTCACATTTCAATCTAAAACTCTGATTAGTGTCAAATCAGAACAAATCTGAAACGATCTGCGATTCAACTTAGTAAAAACCAAACTAGAGTCATTGTGAGCAAATGGAATGAATGAGATAAACCTTAAATTCATTTGAGCATGAATTCAAATCTAAAACCTAGAAAGCTTCAAGATCTGAATTCAACTCTCATGGAGGGGTGAAACATGATGTAAATCGTCGAGGAAAGAAAATGAATGTGATAATGAGATGATGAGGAAGTTGTATGATCTGGTAGGCATCAGCGAATTCATCTCATATCAAAATTGATCAAAAGAGGTGTGGGTGCACTACACTAATCTATCACCAATCAACTACTGAATCTATGATCTAACACACTAATTCTACTCTACTAAATCTAGATTACACTAAGAACTACTCTAGAAAGCATGTAAAATCCTAATCTAATCAGATGAATGGAACCTGTGGATCCAAAGCCAGCGACTAAGGAGGGAGAAGGGAGGAGGAAGTCTCCAGCGGAGTGAAAGCCTGCTAGTGATGCTCGATGTCGCCCTCAAGTGCTACGGAGTCCTTAGCAGCGAGGAGTGATTGTAAGAAGATGGTGTTCCACTATGTAAGTGGCAAAACAGAGGTTATGTGGCGAGAGGAACTAGAGAGGACGAAGTTGCTCAACTCAAGGAAGTAGGAGGGAGTCGATCATTTGCATGCGACGCCAAGGAGGTGCTTAAATAGGTGTGCTAGCGTTTATGGTCACTATGAGGGTAGGATTAGATGGATCTAAGTTAAATGGTGGGATGTACTTAAGAGAGACGCGGGAACATTCAAATTGATTTTCCACCACTAGATAGGATCTAGGATGGGGGGTGATGCTATACGCAAGTTCGCGTGCAAGTTGGATGAGGATCGATCGTAGGATCAAGGCATACGCAATCAACGGTCGTGATTGGCCATGTTCTACAGGTGCTACAGTGCACCTCAACCCACAAGTGTAAAGGGAGAATTACAGACAAGCCCTGAAAAGCGAAACGATATGAAATTTGCAAGGAGACCCATTTGTGGCTAGGCTACATGGTCCTCAAGTATTGCAAGTAGATCCCTGGCAGTTTACAAACAAACCCTTGTAGCTTGCAAAATGGTCCCTAAGAAGTTCTGTACTTAAGAAATTTGAATGACCTAAGAACCTAAATGTAATGTAATGAATATAGGATCCTAATGATGTCCAAATGTAACCAAATTTTTATTGAAGTACAATTGAATATTAGGAAGTTGATTTCACTTTCAATTTGAACTTTTGAACCAAAATATGTGTTTAATTTGCAATTGGATCATCAAATTACATTTTTAAATAAAGTATCTTAATTTGTGACCTAATCAAGCATTTTTAACACTGGTTTGCTGTTTTAGGTCATTTCTATCAATTCCCACACTTAACCATTTTATTGTGTTAATTATGTACTATTTAATCTAGTTTCTAGCTTAACTTGGGTATTTTAGCTATGATCGACCACACCTCATCACATGTCATTCCCTAAAATATAAATATAAGGTGTAAAAATTCCCAAGGCCCCCTCCACTAAAAGTCTTGAGTTCCAAGAAGATCCTCTGGTCAAAATTTCCCTTCAAGATGCCCCTTACAACATGTAGTTAAGGCTAAATGTAAGATCAGTTGTAATAGCATTTTGGGTTCTTCAGAAAAGAAAAATTTTTCTTTTTTAAACCCTTACATGCGATGCCCTGATACCACCATAGTTTGCCACACCCCATTAACCTTCCGATGGTTCAAAAACTAGGTTAAAGGGTGTGGAGGTGCTAAGGTCCTAGCTGCGAGTTAGTTAGAGTTGTACATAGTCCATACCTAAGGTATGTCTTAGTGGGTTTAACAATTTCTATACATAATTTCCCTTATTTTATCATGTTTTCCCCAAACCTTGTACTTGTAAAAGAATCTTGTGCATACATATAATTTAACATGGTGGGTACACCCTGAATTCACAAGCAACTAGAAGGATGATGATTATACAACCAAAATTTGGCCACACCCCTCCATGGCTGCATGATATAAAAGAATATACAAGAAGAAATCAAACTAAAAGAAAAATCGACAGTGAACCACATTTACAAATCACAATCCTTCGTATAATATTTACAAGTGCCATTGTTCTTTATATGAAACATGCACAAACCATAAATGGTGTTTAGATTACAAAACGATATCAAAAGCGGGCCTCAGCCACGCTATCTACAACATGATAAAAAAGGGCCTACAAACTAGCAAAAATTAAACTACTACCAAACTACTATAGGTCATCTTGAAGCCTGAAGCCTGCGAAGCAGATGGCTTATTCCATAAAACAAGAGGCGTCAATGAAGTTGGTGATGTAGAATTGAAGGAATTCAATAGGTGGGTCTCCTCACATCCCCAGATGCCGCTCCTTAGCCATTACCCTCTCCAGGCACCACAAGGTCTAGTAGAAGAACTAATCTATCCATGCGAGGTACTAATGTTGTTCATGGGAGATTCAAAAGTCATTGCACCACAGCATTGGGTTCTGAAAGCAAGTCATAAAGCATAGATGAACTAATGGCTCAGTAGAGAAAATTAAACTACGTTTACCAATAAGAGAAGACATGTAGTATATGAGTCCTTATACTACATGCTAACTGATCATACTGCCCCCTCTCAACAATTATCCCATGATTTATTACCATTACTTTTCATTCTCACTCACCTCAGGAGTTAGATTCTAGAAATCATTCCTCTAGCAGAAGAGATAGAGTTGTATCCTTCTCTTAGATCCTAGCCTGGTAGTCTCTCCTTGATTAGGAGAGAGTCTAGCAGCACTGGTGAGCTTCAAGAGAGGCATACCCATCCTCATTATATGAGATCATTACTGACATTATTAGAAAAGTTAAGCCTCTTAGGATGTACCTAATCCAATGCTTGGAAGATGATGTAAACACATTTATGTCACATAAAATGTCTATTTAAGAGTGTTCTTAGGCATATAATTACATCATGTATTATAAATATTACATAACATGCATCATCATGCATTTAGGTTAGATTGTGTAAAGTTTCGATTAATTCTCTTTTTATGGTTAAGGAACAGGGCAATATTTTATCAGAGCCTCGAATTGAAGATCTAACTGTACGGATCTAATCAGGGCGATGATTGGAGTTTAATAACTCCAAAATCGCCCCAATCAGACTTCCGTGGCATCAGATGCAGTCCGAGAGAGATCTGAAATCAAGGGACCAAGTGGTGTAAATCCATACTTCATATGACAAATCCGACTACATGGATGAGTTCGGATCGACATTGCAGCCCAACGACGTAAAAATCAGTCTAATCCGACATCCGTGGCACCATCTACAAGTCAGAGAAAATGGATGGCCAAGATGGCACCATGTGACGCCATCTCAGCCACCCAAACCGCCCAAGGCTCGCCGCTGCTCTCTCTCTCCTCAACAGGCCATCAGATCTGGGTCGTTAAATCTTGATCCAACGGCCATGAGTGCGAGCGCCTTAGATGTAAACGCACCTCAAAGGACAGCTTGGCACAGTGGTCTCGTGCCCATGGGTGAGACAGAGGTCGCAGGGTTGAACCCCCGCAAGCCTCAACTCTGAGCGCATGCGCTGGAGTGGCGAAACTGCGTCGTTGGATCTTGATCAGACGGTGGGCAAGGTGGTGACATGGCGCGATAGATGCACGCAGTTCATGCACAGCAATCAGACGCACCGCTGCACGCGTGATCAGACACGAGGGCGAGATCTGAAGGCACGAGTGCGGATGCACTTTAAGCCGTCCGATCTCGCGATCGGACAGCTGAGGAAGCAAGAACATGATTGAGCGTTGAAGCAGCTGAAGGCAAGGAGGCAGGCGTGCACGCGTACCTTCACCCACGTTTGAGCTACAGTGACGCTCATAAACATCACTAAAGACACTAAAATTAATATTTAATCATTAAAATGATATATTTGCCCTTCTATTCTTCAACCATAAAAAGGCCCTACGACCCCCACATTCTTTTCATCTCTTCTCTCACCCCCTCCAAAGCTCTAAGGGCTTGTCCCAAACCTGAGATTCTCCATTAGAGTTTAAGATAGAATTTTTCCACCTTCTAATCCCCGTTCGTAAAGCGCCCACTGTTGTCTTCTCACCGCCGTTTAGGAAGCAGATCCCGCTACGACGTCGCCCTGCGTTGTCCATCTTCCATCTTCGTTCTCCCTCATCCGTCGTCTCACAACCCTCATCCAGGCGTTCCGTCAACGTAGCTCATCCTCCAAGCAGCCGTCAAGGAGGATAACCTCTCTCCACCTTCTCTTTATCGCTTTCTAGTGTAAGTTTCCTACTTTCTAGTGTAGTGATTAGTTGTAATGAACATTAAATTATGGTTATGAAATTCCTATTTATTCTCTCTATTTTCTCTTTATTTGTATCATTCTTTTTCTCTCTCTTCTATTGTTTATTCTTTAAGTAGAGAGCTAACGTAAATTTAAATCGATCAGCTAATATGCTTCGTGACAATTAATCAAACATGATTTTTGATCAAACAATCACTTCCCCGTGTTCGACTCGGGACTCATTCTGAGTTTTGGTAAAAATTATTTGATTGTTCGGATTTTCTTGCAAATTATACTACGACAACGGGTTTTCAAAACTCAAATCTTTTTGCGATGAATTTCCGCTACATCAAAAGACATGAAGAGCACACTCAATTCGGGTCCATCGAGGTCTAGTCATAGATCATTCCAGATCATCGATGGTGGGGTTAGCCAGATGTTTAACCGATCACACAAATGCTCTTGCTAAGAGCATGTCTTACGGATAGACCATCTCAGTCAGCCATTTGACTAAGGCCATGACCAAATGCCCCTACGGTACCATGGTTGTCATCTACACATGCAAGTGCTTACGTGTGAGTACCTACTACCCAAACTATCATTTGTTCATGTAGGTGCCTACCTATAAGTACTGATGGTAACACTATCATTAGCCATAACTAACTTAAATTAGTGGAAATCAAGTAACAAATACTCCTACATGATCACTTGAAAGCCATAATTCCACGCAAATCCATTTTGAGAAGAGAATATTAAAACAGGGTTAAATCTGCAGTTTTAACATCACATCATAATTGTAGAGTAACCACAGGGTTTCCTAGAGCTTAATTGAATGTCTAGTGAACATTAAAATCCAAAGAGTGAGTCCACACAAACACAAATAAGGTTTCACACATTCAGAGAACCAAAACAACACACAAAATCCTAATTTTATACTCACTAAAATTAAAGAGATTTTGGTCAAGATAAAATTCATCTAAACCTCTTAAAAATCATATAAAAATATTCTAAGAGGTTTGATACCCTTGGTTTGACCATCTAAACCCATTTTGACCTTGGGTAGAGATTCAGATAAGGGATTTTACCCTAATTTGGACTTCTGTATAAATTTTTCACTCAAACGTGGTGAAAACTAAAATCCAACTTCAACATTAGATTCATTAGATCCAAATTAGGTTATTACCAAAATTTAGGTCCAATCAGAGTCCATCTTGACCTAATTTCCAACTTAGTCCCTTAAAACTCTATTTCTCTCACTCAGAACCCTAACTTTAGAAATCTCTTGCAAATAGACCCCTAGGTTTGTCATCTTCTTCACACTTTGGTCCTTGCCACCAATGGAGGTCAACTAACCTAAGCACCTACCTTTGATCAAGTTAAAACACAATCAAATCACCACCAGATCCCACCAAATTTGATGAGATTGATGTTCACACTGTAAAGAATCATTTGAGTCAGATCTTGACATATGTTTCTCGATGTCGTGCACTAGCGAACTCACGAAATTTTTGGGTTTCTTGTGTCCTAATTTCCAAGCAAAGCGAGCACCTTTCCTCAATTAGAGTTCATCTTTGAGCTCTATAAAAGCTTCCCCATGTTCTGTCGTCATCCTTAACAAGGTTTAGGCCCAAAATTCTTCTCCTCCTTCCTCAACCTTCTCCGACCGAGCTCCAACGACACCTCCTCGACGACTTCCTATGGCAGGCCAATGGCCAAATTTTCCGATCCTCCTTCGCCAACTTCGTCCACTCGACAGCCAAATCAAGGGCATCCTCCCCCTCTCCTCGCCACCGTCTTGACCTCCAGAGTTTTCTCCTTCTTTGGTTTCAATCAATCATAGCTGGCTGATGTAAACACATCTATGTCATATAAACTCTCTATTTATGCATGTTCTTAGGCATATAATTGCATTCAGCATTATCAATATTGCATAGCATGTATCATTCTGCTTTTAAATTAATTTGTACAAAATATATGTTAATTTCCTTTTTTGTGGCTAGGGATAGGGCGATATCACTTCGGGGCCTTGGATATGAGATCCATCCGTACGGATTTGATCAAGGTAACGATCAGAGTCTAACGCCTTAGATATCGCCCTGATCGGATTTCCGTAGCATCAGATATAGTCTAAGAAAGATCAGAAGACAAGAGCCAAGGTGGTGTAAAATCTGTACGTCATATGACAACTCCAACCGCACAGATGGGTTCAGATCGACAATCGCAGTCCAATGGAGTGAAAATTGATCCAATCCTACATCTTTGGCACCATCTATAAGTCAAAGAAGATGAACGGTCATGATGATGCGATGTGGCACCATCACAGCCACCCAGCACCTCTAATGCCCTCCCTCCTCAGTTAAGGCCGTGCGATCTTGACCGTTGGACCAAGATGAAACGGTCATGACCGCGTCGACCTTAAAACATAAACAAGACACAATTGGAGGCTTGGCGCAACGGTCGAGCATCATTTGCGAAGACAAAGGTCGCGGGATCAAGCCTCACCGAACCTCAAATCAAGCGCACAAGCAGGCACGGCAAAATTCCGTCACCCGATCAGCAATGAGCGAACGCAATGCAGCCACGTGGCATAACGTGGCACGCTGGATGGAGGCGAAGTTGCACGCGCGATCTAACGTCGAACCACATGCCTAATCTGACGCAGGTGCATGGAACGTCTAGAGGTGAAGAGGCGTGCATGGATTTTAAGTATTCTGATCTCTTGATCAAACGGCTGAGATTGCGTGGACATGATGGGCGTGCTCAACAGCTGAAGGAGAAGAGGCGCGCCTTCACCAACACTTGGCTATAGTGATGGTTATATCCGTCACTGAAGACCCCAGCATGAATTCTAAGCCTTTAAAAAAGATCCTTTTTCCCTCAATTCTTATACCTATAAAAAGGGCACCCCTACCACTCATTATCCATCCCTTCTCTTCTCTCACCCCCTCCAAAGCTCTATGAGCTGGTCCCCTACACAGGATACTCCACTAGAGTTTTAAAGATAATTTTTCCATCTTCTCACCCCCTTCATGGAGTATCCTGCAGTTGTCATCTCACCGCCGTTTGGGAAGTGGATCCCGCTGGGACGTCGCGCCGTTCCGTCCTCCATCCTCCAGCTTCGTCCTTCGTCCAACATCTCACCACCCTCGTCCAAGCGCTCCGTCAGCGCGACTCATCCTCCAAGCAGTTGTCGAGGAGGATAACTTCTCACTCCCTTCTCCTTTTATCGCTTTCTAGTGTAGATTTGCAGCTTTCCAATATAGCAAGTAGAGGTAATGACATTAGATTGTCATCAAATGTTGGTTCACTCTCTCTCTATAATATTCAATCTCTATTTTCTATTATTTATTCTTTAAGTAGAATAACTAGTAGATTAATTTCAACCAGCTAATCTACTTTTGTGACAATAATTCTAATGCGATTTTTGATCAAACGTTCGCCTCCCCATATTCGACCTGAAACTCACCAAAGTTTCAATTAAATTACCTGTTTGACGGATTTTTACGCGACTATGACGAGTTTTCAAACTCAAAACTTTTAACATAGAAATCACACTCAACACCGGCACCAACTCCCTCCATTTTGACCGTTAGCTAGGTTCTCTCACTTTCTCTCTCTCCCTATCTTAGTTTTAAGCCCTTCAAACCTCAATTCGACTACCGTTCACATGCCTTCCCCCTCATGTTCTTCCCTTCCAGCGTAGCTCCAACAAGCTCACCACACCTCCACAGACCATCAAATTGCTCACTATCACTTCTAAAAGCTCCGCTATAACACCGCCTTCAAAAGCCTTTTATCTATTTGGAGCCACACCCACTCAACACCTCCACCGAGCACCGCACCTCACTGTCATCAACTCCAACTCCGTCCGACCACCTCACACCCTCACACCAAATCAACACCATCGTTGCACTCATCGACCTTCGACGACTCTCCTGAACGATTTAATTGGGGCTTAGAGCCCGTGTTGCTTGTTACAGGTGTTCATCGCCATCGTCGATAGCTCCGCCGTCATCCACCGCCCACAATCAACCATAGATCTCAAGACCACCTCCAACAGTTGTGGGTTCATTCCATAAATCCAACTGCAACAACAATTCGCAACCAAAGCATGGCAGCAACGCGAATGCAAGCCCCAATCCTCTGCAACTCTAGCTGCAGCTGAATGAAGAAGAGGCAGGCACCTTAGTTCCACATTGTCCATGACAAAATCGCTTCAGCGCATATAAGAAAATCATGCACAAGCCTTAACGCCTCTACATCGAGGGGTGAGGTCCCTCTCACCTCAACCTTTACACTCCTCACCCGTGCCCACATGCACATGGGCCTAGACCCTACCCGAATCCGATTACCCGCTTGTGAACCCAATTACCCGGTACTGAGAAAAATGAGGAAATTGTGAGGGGGGTAAGGGTAGGTCTTACTTTGGGATCCATGCCCTATGCCTCGAGATGAGTGCTTAAAAGCCTAACAGTTAGCATCTGAGGAAGAAGGCTTACTCTATGGTTGCTCTTGTGCCTTGCCTGTGCTTCATGCCTTTGTGTTGTTGCTCCTACTGTGCCTTATAATCACTTAAGGCATCTGAGCCTTATGTGCGACGTCTAATTGAGAATTACTATTGACATATTTGAATTCTTAGCTAACATATGATTCGGATTACTGTTGAAATATTTAGTTAAATTGAATGCTAAGGTTGTGCTTTGATTGAAGGAAATAATTGGTAATTTAAATTACCATTATTTTGAGATTTTACTCTTTTTATCCCATAACTTCTTGAGATTCAATTCGAGCTGATCTTGAATATATTTTTATTATTGATTCTTACTGCATATCATTATTATTGTGCTCATTATTAATTGCGATTAGTGTATGAATTTCACATTTGCTTCCTGCGAACGACCTTGGACTCACATTAATTTCGAATTTATAAATTTAAGTGTTTGTTGCTGTTTTGTCGACTATACTATAACGCGCATCTCTTAACACTCGACGAATCCTTAACAATAAATACCAATACTTCGAGTCAGATTTAGGTACCTACGAGTACCTTATTTCAATGACAGCAAGTGGTTCATCACCGTAACTAGGAACTCAGGTTTTAAGGCTGACTATGAGTACTCACTAGCTACTTCGATTCCATAGGTCTCCAAACCGCAATAGTGAACCCACGATTCATGAGGTCAAGGTGTCAAACCTTACAAACTCATCTATCACAACCTACCCATCTTTTATTCCCTTTTCTTTGATCGATACTAAGAGTATCCGGACTTATGGACCTACTGGATAACCTACGGTCTAACTTAAGAACTTAGGATACAAAAATCCCTCTTAGACTCTAAACAAAGTCATTAGCATGTTCATTGTTTCTAATTGAACTCTTTACTTAGGCAAATTACATTGACTTTTAATCCTTGTTTTAGAGAGCTCATAAGCTCTTTACATCCTTTCAATTACAAGGATAACTCACTATAAAAAAAAATAGCCCTTGACATTTAATATTTGTTACTATAAGCCTTGTATTTATCGCTATATGTAATTAACAACACGTAAAATAATTGCCACTTAATTGCCACCTTCATTGGCGTCACTAAAAATTAAGCAACAATTGTATAATTGTCACTAAATCAATGGTATTAGCAACACTTTAATTGTTGCAAATAACGTTGCTAATGATCTTATTTAGTGATAATTTATTTGCCACTATTTCACCCCTTTATTTATATTAGTAGCAATTTAATTGACGTTATTAGTGTCGCTATATACTTCATTTAATGAATTTTTTTGTCACTAAATTACCACTATTGATTTACTTTAGTGATACTTCATTTTGATATTTAATTACCTCAATTGATATTATTTAACAATTATCTTTGAATCACCACTACCGATTTACTTTAATGACACTTTCTTATGCCACTAAATTATCACTAATTATTTACTTTAATAACACTTTCTTTTACCATTTAATTACCACAATTGATTCACTTTAAAGATATCTATACACTTAATTTTATTCTTTACTAAAAAATAAATTTTTTTTAACAAGTACAAAACATAGGAGCATAAATACAAAATCTCTTTTGTTAACTTCCCAGATCATCAAAGTACATATTCCTCTCTTAAGGGTAATACAAGTGAAAATGAAAGAAAAATATAGAAAAAATAAAAATACGAGGATCTTAAAATATAAAGCACTTCATCAACCCAACAGAAATCTACAAAATCATAAAACTTTGACATCCATCCTACATTGCATTTCTTCTCTAGAGCTTCATATCATCCCTATTTGGAAGCCCAAGATGCTTTTCAGGTGTCACATGACAAAGGAGTGCATTGCTAAGAGTCGTAATATTTAACGCTCCTATAGCTGAAGTGATATGATCATAGTCAGAAGCAATATCTTTTGTTAATGGACCAAGTATAGAAAGGTGCTTCATTACACCACTTTAGCTACTTTGCCATATTTTCTGGAATTTTATATATTGGAATGTGCCTAGATCCTTCAATCATCACTTAAATAAGAACAAGAAATTGGTTTGGTTCGATTAATTATGAAGTGCATATTCTATTATTATTAATTGAATAATAAAAAAGAAAGTAAAAGCTGAATCTTATATATTAGTGACTCCAAAAGGCAAGTTGCATTTCATTACATGTACAACCTTATCCCAAGCACGCCTTATCGAGTCTCCTTGGGTCAAAAGCTCTGCAAACTGAGCAGTGTCATTGTACAGAATATTTCAAATTCATTATATGTAATGTTGGCGGAACACAACTATTGTCGCACCAAACAAAAGAATAATTCTGGAAAAATGAGAAAAGGCTCATTAACACAAAATAGGAAGATGGAAATTCTGAAGGTATCCCCCTATTATTGTTTCTTCATGATAGGTTTCAGCTTGTGATGAAATGCTTGGCAAATGTCAAAACAACCATCTGTAGACTAACTGGCAACTCTATATATGCCGTGTCTATTAGCATCTCAATCAATCTAACTCCACCCAAAAAACCAAAGCAAGTAGCAGTAAAGCACGACAATTAACAAAAAGAAACAACAAAAATATAGTAACAAATTAAAAAACACAGCTTCCATGGTGCATGTCTAAAATTTGTATATATGATGTTTCACCTTTTATGATGACAGCATCCATGGTTAATTTTATAATATCACCTTCCATATATGATGTTTCCATTCTAGAAGTTACTCATTGTTTCTTTAAAATTAAGATGTTCCAACCATAGAGATTCAAATTTCCATGGATTTTTACGTTTCACAATATCCCTACTGAGAATAATTAAAATAAGCAAATGGTCACTCTTAATGCATGGTAAATGGAAAGCCCCAGCTATTTGAAATCTACTGCACCATTCATTATTTGCTATTCTGTGAATCTGTGAAAGAATAAATGAGATACCCTTCCAAAAGTTCCTTCTATGTGATTTGTTGGGATGACCATATAGGCCACATAAAAACAAGGATTTTCACCTTCATTATTTATTGACGTAATAATATCATTATTTCGAGAATGAATTATAACACAGAAAACTATACAGGTTCTACAGTAATGCAACTCCACCAGAAAAATCTCTAGAGTAGACAAGAAAATTGGAGACATTCTTACCCGACTAAGAAAGATATGAGAGAAGCCTGATCAATTTTGGTCTCTGAGAGAAAGCATAGATATGCATTTGTTGTTCTGAGTAATCACTGTAGATAACGGACAAATCTAGAGCTTCTTAAACCTCTACAAGTCCGAGCAATAATATTCATTTTGTATGTATTAAAATCTCAAAGGAATTCACTAATATTCAGTGCATAGGTAAGATTTATCACAAACTGAGCAATCAAAGCTAATGTGTAGTACCCTATCGGTCACAAGAAACCCAAGCAATATACATAATCTGCAACATGAGGAAGAAAATCCAACATAAATGTATTGGGTACCTATTTCTCAGCAATGATTGAATGCTGATGAAGACTTCATAGGAAACCTTTTTTTTGGGAAGTAACCAAGGTTCTCTGAAGTACCAAAATACCATCATGAAAATAAAATGACCATTATGTTGGACAAAGACTAGAGGTAAGATATAGAAAAGATGGTGCTTAGATCCAAACCTAGCTATTTGCCATTCTGTGCTTGGTCATGCTTGATGGATTCCAAAGCATCCTCCTTAGAAACCTATTTTTATGTCAGCAGACAATGCTAATGAAAAAAAAGAACCCATGAAGCAACCACAAATAGATGTTGGGGTTCAGTAAAAAGCACTAGATAAGAGATTCTTCATGTAGCACCTAAGGGAAGAAAAAAGCTTTTCCTACAGGTGAAACATCAACCTATAATTCAATTTCCTGCATATTTAGGATCTGCCATGACATAGTGATAAGCAATGACCAAAACAATTATAAAGATGCCAAGAAAGTTGGCAAAGAATCCCAAATCCTGGTCGTTAAACATCTGCAGCAACAAAGAAGAGCAATCAAGTCAACCCTTTTTGCTGGTAATACTGCCACAAGCTATATAAAACATCAGTAAGATTATTTGTGACTGAACAAAAGTAAGATTGTGACCGACATCTCCAGAGTCAAACCACTAAAAAGAGGCCTCTAAATCATTTAGATGGTTATTACACTTACTTTAAAGATTAAACAGAGTGCCGGAATAGAGTAAAAGCACTATCATTGCTAAAGTCAGAAAGGAGCATGCATTGAAAAGAAACTAGTCGTTGGACCTTGTGACATTTAGCAATCAAAAGATCTATTTTTTTTTTTAAAGGAGAAAGGATTTCCCAAGTAAAACATATTGCGGAATCTTGTCTCATCTAGTTGCAGAATACATTTTCCAGCTAACTCAAGCAACCCACTAAAAAAACCTTACCCATTAAGGCATGAACTAGATAAAGGCATTTTCAAGTAAAGAGGAGACTTAAATGGGTTGCAGGTCATTACCAGGAAAGAAACATGATTGACCTTCTAATAATTTGCTATCACAATATTCTTACCTTGTAACCTCTCAGGCAACCTTCTTCTTTACTCGCCTAGACCTCAAAATAATCTATGCAAAGAAGATCACCAACATCTCCTGTCCAAGCTCTGAGGAGTGTGTTCAACCCATTTGACTTGAAATGATACAATTTCTATGATGGCTACTATTTTTATGTCAATTTCCTTAAAAAAATGCCATTGCCCTTGTAAGAGATGTGGCTCTACTTTATAATTGCCATGGCCAAATGACAAGAACATGCTCAAATATCTAGAGGACTAGACTAGAAAAGGCTAAAAAGAAATTTTACCTTCACATATTCTAAGAATGCCTGCACCTCAATGCTTGTATTAAACCTTGTAGCAAACTTGTGAATTTGTGAAATGACAACGATTTCAAGGTTAACTTGCATTATGTGAAATTAGATATTGCAAACTAGTGCTTTCATTGCATAAAGAATATAACCAATCTAATCGAAAGAAGTAAAGTAAAATTTTCTAAGTAGGGAGAACCACCCTACTTCCTCCCAGGGAACCTTCTGGTGTGCATGACACTGGAGGCCATGTGATGTTTAGTTTTGAGATGAAATATTGTTGCAAGGAGCACCTGTTGTAAACTAAGCTATGCTCCTATAATCTCATCCTTTTTAGGTGTATCATATAAAGATAACCGGTTCATTCCATCTCCCCAACCGCACCTTCAAATTTCCTAGTAGATATAGAAACCCACAAGAAAATAATAACTAAAATCTAGTACATGTATATTAAACTGGCTCAGGACCAGAAAAATACGATACATTAATATATCGATACATTTTCCACTCCGAAGAGGCAATGGAGAATTAAATTTTAGATCCCAAGACAGCAACTAGAAATCTATAGCAGTGAAGTGAAGCTTACGAATCAAAGAAAAAGAATGAGAGATGTAGATATCAAGTACTACCTTGCTTCCAAGTTCCTGAGATATTCCAAGCGTCGGTGCAGTCTTCCCAGTACCAGGAGGATCAGCAAGCAGAAGAGCTCTCCCAGCCATTTTCTTTTGCTTTATCATGTCCACAACAAGTCCAGCAACTTCTCTGGCATCAACCAGCCCAACAAATCCAACAGCCAAAGGAAGAGCCCCGCCATTCACTTGAACAAAACGCACCAATCAAAGTATTTAAGGTGCTACTCCAAACAATATACATGTCTTAAGCGTAACAAACAACAAGAACATATTTGAATACATATCAATAATGGTCGTAAGCCCTCCTCCATCATATCCTCAAATAATCTGATTGCATTTCCCTCAAGCCCACTATTCGCAAAACCAACAATCATCAAATTGTATAATATTCAATTTATGTTAGTTGCTTGCCTAAAAATCCATTCAGCACACATAATGATCCCACATGTTGAATACATATCAATCAATGTGGTACTCAATTTCTCATCGTAATATAGGAATGAACCTGCTTCCCATGCTCCAAATTTGTTTGCATAGAACAAGCAACTATGACATTTATCAATTTCAGCACGTCGAAAATCAATTTATCTCCTTCACGAGCAGCCTTCCTGAAGAGATCTAGGACCTCATCGTGCTGACCAGATTTGATGTATCCACCAAAAAGAGCAGTCCACACAACAGAATTCTTCTCATCAACAGCCTAGATGTTTTAACTCCTTGTTGCTTCCATATTTCCTTGTTGACTCTGTCCCACGATTAAAGAAGTGGTCGATAACACATTATCACTGCACCATCATAAGTGTATAATATCAGCATAATTTAACTCGTCACATTTGCAATAAAAATCCACAACATAGCTACTAATGAATGGATTAAAGTTATAGCCATTCTTTAAAATCCAAGCATGAACTTGCTTTCCATGATTTAAACTCATACTCGAGCATGCGAAAAGTAAACTAGAAATCATGTGCTCCTTGCACCTGACTCCAGCATAAACCATATGAACAAACAGTTCCATCGCAACCCTAGCAAGGCCATTCTGCACGCAACCATTATAAGGGTATTCCAGGACACAGTGTCATCTACAACAGGTGCTCCTCAAAACAATTCTAGTGTGCATGACACTTGATAGCTGGAAAAACCAAATCAACTTTGTCATCAACAAAAACATCCCAATAAGAAATAAAGTAAAAAGAATATGCTCAAAATCACCTCTTAAATGAGGAATTATGACCAATTAGCCTTGAACAACCTTTCAGCTTCCTGTGAGTCTTGGGTGGACAACATTGGGTTGGGAGATCTTGCATTGGTCAAACATTCAGACAAAAATAAAAGTGTAACAATGCTGAGATTGCTTCCTTGTCAAAAATGCCTAAAATGAGTAGGAATTATTTGCTCTAACAAAGTTACGATTGTATCCAAAAAATACAACAAGATCAATTCATTTGTAGGCCCTGTTACATTTTACTAAAAATAAGCTTGAGGCTAGTTAACTGCATTAAGGATTAAGGTGAGTGACATAAGTTGCATAAAGGACTATACCCAACAAAAAGATCACAATTACATTGGTGCTGACTCTTTGGAAAGGAAGGCTCCCTAGAGTGAAGGTGGCATCTAGGTTACGCTAAGAATAAGTGTCCCCTATAGGTGCATCATGTCTTATTGGGTTTAAGGTTTAAGTTCGCATTCTCATCCCTTCCTGTAGCACAAGACCCCAAGCATTTCCAATCATGTTCTGTTTAAAGCAGGAACACTTCACTAGCATGTAAGAATGCCCACTAAGATGTCTCAAGCTTGGTGTGCTTGGATATTGGCAATTTATGCAAGGTGCACCTTCACAACACACATTTCCATATCTCCAAATGTTTGGATACTATTTTTAAGAAGGTGCAAGTACCTTAAAATTTTTCAAATGGTGCAAGTACCTTAACATGATTTTCTTTCAGGACATTCATCCTTTGAAGATCAAGTAAAAGGTATTTTCAATTTTTCATTTAATGGAATGAGGCTGTTATGAGTTAATGGAGGATAAAATGAGATAGGGACTCCTTAGAGGTAATTCTGACATCTGGAGAGAGCCTTTTGATGCACCAACCTGAAGGAGTGAAATTGGATTTTGAGCCAGAGAAAATTAACAGCCATATAGGTACAAAGCCAAAAACCTCATCCAATCCACCAGGGGAGTGCCAGATCCTCCTTGACCAATGCATGTGCCTCGACGAACCCCCATGCACCTAGTCCGGCGACCCTCAAGGAGCAACAAGGACACCCTCAACAGATCCTTCCCTCCTCCCACCACCCTCCCCAGGTATGCAGTACCCTGCACCATAAAACCACCCTGAAATCCATCTGTATCAACCATCTACCCACTTTCCCTTCGTAGCCAAAACAAACACCCCCATATCTGTTACTCCAGTTGTTCATCTTCGCAGCAGCCAAGACAATCTCCAATGCACAGATTCCCTTTGTTTGGGCTGTTGAGAAGAGGTGCTCAAACAAACAACAAACTTAAATGGCTAAACCACCAATGCTTATTCTACGATATGTTTTCCCGATTCAAGTCGCAACCGATCTAACCGCCGTCGATTTCGCAGAGTGGGAAGGGCCATGTTCAAGCTGCGAAACAGGATGCCGGCCGGATGTCGAGCAGCTAAGATGCTCAAACTAACTAACTAACTAACAAAGAAAAAAAACAAAAAAAGAACAGGGGCGCAAAGAGGGATTTGGGACCTCTCTAGGGGGATTGGGCCTGTTGGGGCGAGAGTGCTGGAAGTGGGGGGCACGCAGTTGATGGAGGAGTCAACAGCGCACCACACGTCGGAGGGGTTGACGACGATGCAGTTAGGTTGGAGGAGCAGGTGGTGGTGGTCCCCTCCACCCCTCGGCTCTTTCCTACTCCCCCATGGCTTCTTCGGGGGCCACTCAAGGGAGGACCGCACGGTAGCAACCACCGAGGAGGAGGAGGAGGGGGGGGCAGGAGGCAAGCGGGGGGTTGGGAAGATTGTGAGGAAAGGGGACGGTCGCGGGCCTTGGGACTGAGGCAATTTGAATTTGAGGTGAGGTCGCGAGGGGACTGGGAGTTGTGTGTGGGGTGGGTGGCATGTGGAGGAGAGGAAACTAGGTTTTGAGCAAGTGGGGGTATGTTTTCGTGAAGACGGGGGTTGGATTTCTTAACAAAGTTGCGGGATTTTGTAACGGAGTCACGAGATATACTTGGGAGGGATGAATTAAGGGATTATCATATATTTTAAAATAATGGATGTTAAAATATTTGTTTTAATTTATTTCATAAAAAATATATATTTTTGTGAAAGTATATTTTAAATTATATCTTAATGTATTAATTAACTTTTTTTTTTCAGTATTATTGTCACCTTGCTCCAATTCCTACCTATGTATATCTCAACACTAAATAAAATCAAAAGTTTTTTTCTGTTTAAAAAAGATAAGATTGAATTTAGTTTTTCCCTCTTTATGTTATTAAAAAAATGTTGAAGATGAAATAGTAGCCTCATTTCTCCCACACTGATTTGTCATTTGAAAAAAATTATAGTGGCATAAGTAAAAATTACCATTAAATTAAAGGTTATAGTGGCAAATATATTTGCCACTAATCCTAATTGTTATTTAACAGAAATATTATAGTGGCATAAATAACAATTGCCACTAAATCAAACGCAAGGGTGACAAATATATTTGTCATTAATACTAATTATCATTTGATAAAATGTTATAGTGGCATATACCAAAAATTTACCGCTAAATCAAAAGAATTAGTAGCAAATGCATTATATACCACTATCTAATTTGCCTCTAGAGGTTATTTTTTTTGTAGTGACTAATGAATAGAGGATGCTTTTTCAACACCCTAAATGGGGGTTTGGAATCCTTTCATTCCTTTTTTAGATTAGGGCAAGTTGGGGCCAACTAAGGGTGGTTATGTGCACAAATACTGATTCTAACACTTAGTATCGATACTTTTTATGTGCCCCAAATCGGTTAATAAGGTGTTAGTACCAGTACTGAAGCATTGAGTTTCAATACCAATGCTAGGCACTTTCAATACCAGACTTTTGGGCCAACCAATACCGATACTAAGCTTTAGTACCAGACTACCTGTATTGGGTGTTTCCAATACCCTTCTCTTAGCCAGATTTAGTCCATTTCAAACTCCCACTTTATCTTATACATTCCCAAACACCATAAACTTGGTTCCACATGTTCCTAGTCATGTAATGGACCTAAGGAACATGTAAAATTCCATAAGAATTATTAAGGCATCATTCAACTAGAGAAATCACATGAAGGCCCCTATACAAGCCCATATAAGCATGAACACCCAAAGATCAGCTACATACAAAGTAAAGGCTACATGCAGTAACAAAGCCCCCATGCAAGGGTGAATCCTTGATTTAAATCCTCCCCTTTACCATTACCTAGCCATAAGGATCAAAGGAATGCTCTTCAAGGGGGAAGGGGGGTCCTTACCTGAGAATAGCACCAAAATCTTCTCCTCTACTGCCCCAACCTATCTCCTACAACCCCTCTTCTTCCAAGCAACTACAACAACTGCAACAGTAACTATAGTAGCAACAACAATAGTAGATGCAACAGCACTTGCAGCAGCAACAAAACCCATAATAGCAACCGTAGTTGCAGCAGCAGAGCACCAACGGCAGCCACAGTCATAGCAGCAACAGGCACCATTAGCAATTGGTGGAGGATATGGAGGTAGATAAGGATCATTACATCCCAAAAGTCATTACATTTAAAGGTCATTCTAATGATGGTTCCCTATGCTTTAGTGGAGTAGGATGTAGTACCACTAAAGGCAAATGACCTACAACCAATGGCAAACAAGGAGAAGGCCAAAAGAAAAGAAAGGAAAAACCAAAGAAGGCACCAAGTCCACCTTTATTCACCAATGAGGCAATTATTGAACTGAATTAAGGTAATATCATCTTGATTTTTCTAGGGTCTTTTCATTTTCCTATGCATTTTGGCTTCCCTATTCTAAAATGCAGGTTGTAGTGTTGTAGGGCCTAATATAAGGTCGATGGATGAATCTTGACATTTTTTTCCTCCATCATTGATGTCAATTTTAATTAATGGATTTAAGTACATATTGTTGGCTTTAATGCCCTTGGAAAGCATTTCAAGTATTATAATATGATTACATTCTTCATTTGAATGAAAGAATTTGTTTAATTTCCTGTAAATGAATTAGGTCCCCTAATACAAATAGAATTACGTACTTGACTAGATCGAATAAACTCAATATGTGTTGATTCGAAGGTCTGAATGGTTCAGAGGATTCGATAGCACATCAAGAAACCATCTAATTCAATCATTAGTTTTCAATCTGAGCTGGGATGGCAACCTTCATTAGAGGTTGTCGCCTGATTGATGTTCTTGAATGGAAATTCAAGAACTATCATGCGAGTCAGGTTAAGGGTTTAACTTGATGAAATAAGAGATAGCAAAAGTCCATCTCCAATGTTATCATGGAGGAGTATCCTTTGACCTGAGATGGATGTCTCTATTCACAAACATATGCATTTGGTGTATCACTAGTAGATGCACCCATCGTAATACTAATACTAGAAAGTTGGTGATGATAGCATCATCATTGGTGATAATTATCCTAATTTAGCCTAATTACAGTAATCAATGCTCCTTAATATTCATCAGAAGATTATAATTCTATTTTGAGTTGAGTTTGAGAAGAAGAGAACAAATTAATTACGTTGTTTTAACACCTAATCACAAGTGCAGATTAATTAAGGGGTTAATCAGGGGTTAACCTAAGGTTAAATGAGCTTAATTTCCCAAGAAGTAGGCCTGAGCTGCTGAAACAGGGTTTTTTTGCGTTTCAAGGATTATTTTATTAATTAAAACCCTAATTATAGCCTCACTTCATATAAACAGGTTTTGGTGAAAATAAATGTAATCTAAATCTCTTAAAAATCATTGAAAAATATTCTATGAGGTTTGGAATCTTCACTTTGACTAATTGAACATATTTTAACCAAAACAGAGATTAATGCAAGAAATTGACTTATTTTGGGCTTCTATGTAAATTTTCTAGTCAAACTTAGTCAAAACTAAAACCTGAGGTCACCATTAGATTCATTAGGTCTAAATTGGGTTAACCCCAAAATTTGAGCTCAATCAGAGTCCATCTTGTCCTAGTTTGCATTTTAGCCCATAGATCTTTATTTATTACACCTGGCCCCCTATCTTTTATGTTTTTATTAAAATTAGGCCCCTATATTTCAATTTTTCTTCCATCTAGGTCCTTCCTCCACCGGCTCCAAACTTGGAAACCTACAGAGCATGAAACCCACTCGTGGGCAAGTTTCAATCAAGGAATTGGACCCTCAAATCCTCGCCAAATCCCACCAACTTGGTGGGATTGACAATCAGATCATTCTTGATTGTTTGAGCTCCTTCTCCAGATCTGAGATGGTTGGAATCTTCGTTGAAGACCTTGAGAAGATCAGGTTTGAAAGTCAGCTTGAAGACTTGCCAATTGAGCCTAACTTGGCTTAATTGAGTTGGGATTCATCTTTACAGAAAGGGTCGCACTTCTACTGGTCAGGCTTGTGCCCAATTTCACCAGAATTTCCCTCTTCTTCCTCGTTGCCAACATATTTTGAAGCACCACCGGAGGTTCATCGACCACCATCTTCACCCTTTGCCACGTACAATAGGTAGAGGGGTTTTCTTCCCCTTTCCTTTATGACGCTTCTTACGAAGCTTTAGCCTCTCCCTTGCCCTCGTCCGCTCCGGTCACCTCTTCTTCGTCTTCGTCTCTGGTGCACCACTAGTGACTTTCTCCTCTCCTCCTCTCTTCAAATTAGCTTAGGGTTACTACTTCTCTCCCCTCCAATTAGAGTTCTGGAGCTCTAGAGCTCCAGACATTAGGTCCTTTGTCTTCTCTGACTCTGACCTTCGCCACATCGACCACCCTCACTACCTGACCTCATCCGCCTTCCTCTAACTCAATTAGGCTAGGAAAAAGGTTCCCCTCATCCTCACAAACCTTTTTCCTAACTTAATTGTCCTGCACATCACATCCATCACCCTCTCCGACTCCAGTTGCCTGAGCTTCATCAGTGCCCGTTCGACCAGCCACTACATGAGTCAAAACACCAAATCACCACCACCATCACCTTCACCTCACTCCCGTGAAGCCTTCTGGGTATCTAATTGGGGCCCTAGGCTCGTATTTTGTTTACAGGGCTTTCGCCGTCGCTGGTCTTCTTCTCCGTCACCGTTTGCCGTTGACTGAGGACCAACTGTTGGGCTGCCATCTTCCTCGAGCATGGAATAGCACCAAGAGTCCTCTTGGGTCTTCAATTCGATGAATAACAGCTAGCTGCAGCTCCAATTGAGCAAGGCTCATCCACGCAATGCAGACATAGAAGAGGAGGGACACTTAGTCACACCTCGTTCGCTGATGAGCCTTCTCTAGCATATATCAGGATTTGCGCACAGTAGTTGCTTGCCCAAGACACAGGGGGTTAGGTCCCCACTATTCACGAGCATTGCACGTGCTCTCGCTCGCCCATGCATAGTCGAGTTCAGATCCAATTAGAAAGGAAGGATTGCTGGCCCAGGGAGTGGGCCGATTTTGCTTGGGCTAGATTTGGTTTGAACTTTAAGATGTCTGAGAAGTTCTTTGGCTGAGAAAAGAAATGACTAAGTGATGAGGCAATTGAGCTTAGTTGAAACAAACTTTTTTTTTTGGCCTTTTTAACACATTTTTTGTTGAGTTTGATATGTGCCTTATTTTACATTAAATATATTTCTTGTTATATTAATCTCTTGAGCTTTATTTGATTACTTGATTAGTGGTTAATTGTGATCATTTTTGCTTCCTGAGACGACTTCAGACTCACATTCAAGATTATAAATTTAAGTGTTTTCATCACTTTAGTCACTATACTATACCGCATATTTAAAACCTGACTTTAGCACGTTAACAATTGGCGTATATGGTAAGTGAAAGGAGATGCAAGATCTCTCGAAGGGATCACACAAGTCTATTACATATGTGTATGTAATAGACTAGAGGCATAAGCTCACTCCATGTATATTGGGGATGACAATTCCACATATGGTCATAGAGTCCTGATCAGACTCAAGGCAAGAAGAGAAGATAGACCTTTAAGAAAGGTTCTGCTTTTTGTACTCATCCTAATTATACAAAGAAATGTCAAGAATAATATAATCTAATGAGGAATGACAGTTGTCAACGGGATTAGACCTTAGGGTAATATTTTTCTCCATGTGTGAAGAATTCATGAGTATTTGAAATACTTGAGGGGGAATTGTGCCAATTTGTCCATGAAACCTAAAGCTTCATTATTGGAGTTTTGAAATCAATAATAAATCCTACTTAATATAGGGATATTTGTGATTTAAGGAGTTAAATTACACTTGATTGGCCTTTAATTGCACCTAATATGATTAAGTAAAGAATCCAAGTGTTGGATTACAATTAATTTATTTTTGTGGACTAGATAATAACATAGAAAAAATTGTTATCGGCTTTTCTTGTAAATTCCCAAACGTAGGAATAGATCCCTACCCTTGGATAGAGATCCAAGATCACCATCAATTAGGTTTAGCTTTGGAAACCCTATAAATATCTCCCATGTGCAACCCTTAAACCTCTTAATCAATCATGAATTTCCTCCACCGAACATAGTTGCCGGTCCTAGCAAATTCAGTTGTAGCAAGTTGTCTAACATTGGTGTTGGACGATCGATGCATTATAACTAGTCGACCAAGCATCCTACTGGCCAACCAACTATATGGATCAAGAAGGATTAGGGAGAGGGCCTTGCGACCCCCCCTCCCTCTCCCTTCACTTGCCAATCGACCAAAAATATGTTTGGTCAACTGGGTAGTATTGCTGCTGTGAATCTTGACCCTTTTGAAGGGTTCCTTTGGCGTTGGATCAAGGATTGGGACGAAGGGTCGCTCCAAATTAGTGAAGCATTCATGGATCCTTGTTTGGGATTGGCACTCCACAACAGGAAGGGTTTCATCTGCTTGTTGAGGAAAAGAAGGCCAAGGGAATTACCATGACTTATTTAAGGAGGCACCATAGATGTGGTGTTGTACCATGCCACCCACAAGGTATAATTTCCTATACCCATGGGGTCTCGAAATGGGAGGAAAATAATTCCTCCCATGTGGTTTCGATTTAGGGTATTGTATTTCGTTTTCATTTCTTGATTGGATTTTAGCATCAATTCGATCTTATGATTCAAAAATTTTCAAATACCTATTTTCACATTTCTGCAATGCCCGCAGTCGACGTGATCGATTCCCTTCACATAGATCATAGTTGTTAGTTACTTATAGGTTGTACGTACTTTCCATATAGCCTATATTCATGCATTTTTTGTGCAAGTTGGATAGTTTTTTGCACATGAACAACTTGGATAGGATGCTCATATTGAATAAGATGTTGATGTTAGATAGGATTTTGTTTTGAGTAGAATTTCAATGATTCCTAATGGGTTTTTCTGGAAGGGATCATCACATACACTTCACATAGGACCTATCATTTTGATTTTTGTGTATATACATGGATAGTTTTTTGATGTTATAGTGTTTGTAAACATATAGGAAGATGTGGTTCTAAACTACATGTGTATAGATTCAAATTTAGGAATGTTTGCTAACATAGGAACATTTGCTAACTATTTACAATCACTTATATCTATCTGTGCATCTTCAAATTTAGTTCATGATGATGATTTTTGTTGTCCTTTTATTATTCAATTTCACATTTGTAAATGTGTATAAATTCTTGGTTAGATATTAAATAGGGCTCAATTGTAGGTACAACCCCTTTGATTATATCGTGAATTGTATATTCACCTTCATCTTTCAATTTCTTAGCTAATTTTGCCTCCTTCCTTCACGTAGGTACATGTTAACACTCAATCCAAATGGGATTATGAGATGTCAAGCACTTGAACAACCACTACTTTCATTCCAAGAGGTATGTTCAGTACATCAGTGTCCTTACAACTATGTTAACAACCAAACATAAGAGAGCAACCTAAACATATAGAACCATGTCCTTCAATTATTTCTTTTAGGTTAAGCACTTGTTGTTTCAAGCATTGTATTTCCTATGCTAATTTACTACTATCTCTTTCCTCAATTCATGATCTTTCAATGCAGGCTTCATCCTCGTTGAAGAAGTCGTATTTGCTGACTTGACAAGCGTAAAGCCTCTGCCCTTTGCTCCAAGGCTTTTTGAAGGTCCTCACCACTTTAGGGATCTTACAACAATAACACATTCACATATCCGAAGCCTATTGCCAGCTAGAAGACCCTTGAGAAGGATCACTACAATTTGTACCTACTATAAATGCATGAAACAATTATATATTTACAAATATAATGTTTCTAGAGGCATATATATTTGTAAATACGAGTGCAAGTGAAATGTGCAAATCATGTGTAAAGATATTCATGGTGTACCTTCATTTTTGAATGAATGAATAATTTTTTTCTTGTGTCAAACCTAGCATTTCTTCCCCTTTCTATAGGGATTCTGGCAGGTCTAACGGTCATTCTAACACTCCATAGATGTAAAAATTATGTTAACATTATTAAACATGACAAAATATTCCATCAGATAATGGAATCTTTGATCGGCAAGTTAACCAAGGGGGTATAAGTAGGAGTGGCTAGCAATTTTTTGGAGACATGGATATAATAATGAAATATATGTGAATGCAAATGTAGTTAGGAAAGATTATTGATAGAGCATGTGGATCCCTTGCTATTATAGCAGGCGGTGTTGCATGCCCCCACTACAACAGTATGTGGGTTTTGCGACAGTTCTAAATCATCGCCAAAACCCTATAAACTATTGCCACCCACCGTCGCAATATATCGCATCGCTATTTATGTTTAGCGACGGTTACAATCCCTTATCCTTGCCTTTTAAGCGTGAGTGGGTGAACATGGAAATGGGCTTTGACGACAGTCTTAAAACCGTTCCTAAAATGAATCGATAACAGTTATCAATTAAACTGTTGCCAATTTTCTTGGCGAGAACCCAATTTACGCTTAAAAAATTACCTTACTTTTAGGGACGATTCTCGAAAAATTGTCCCGTATTAGGACGGTTTAATAACCATCGCCAAATGTCAAGTAAGACCAAGTTATTAATTGATTAATAAAAGTTCCTGAGCCATACGTGCATTTGTGATGTGATGAGCGCAATTTCGTACACAAAAAGATTTAAGTTGGAAACCTGTCGTTGTAGTGTGTAGAAATCAGCTACCAGATAAAATTTATAATTAAAACTCGAAAGGAGTCTCTGGTTAAATATAGGGAGGCGAACGTTTGGTTTTGAGAAATTCGCATTTCGCTTTTCTTTATTTTTGTTGTTTTTTTATCTTTGTTATTTTTTTGGAATTTTTATAAGACAAGAGATCAAGTCGACAACATAATTATCTAGCTAATCTACTTGCAAAGTAAGAGAGAGAGAGAAAATATCAATATTTAGCTAAACAATATTTGCTACAGATAAAAAAATCGAAAGTTACACTATAATGCTGTAAAAGATAGAATTGGTTGAGAAAAGTCCCCCTCGATGGTCGCTTGGAGGACGGCTTACTCTGACGTCTCCTAGATGAAGGTGGCGGGAAGCTGGAGGAAGGAAAACGACGGTGGAGGAAGGATGGGGTAGGACGGCGTCGCAGCGAGGATCTTCTTCTAGAAGGTGGTGAGAGGACAACCACGGGATGCTCCATGAATAGGGGTGAGAGGTAAGAAAATATTTTGGCTTTTTACTCTAGAGGAGCATCCCAGGCTTGGGACAAGCTCTCTCTAAAGCTTTGGAGGTGGTGAAGGAAAGAAAGGAAGAGATGAAGGTGGATGGAGGGGCGTTGGTCCTTTTATAGTGGAAAGGGAGAGGGCAATTCGTACATGGGCAATTAGTGACATCTAAAGACGTCGCTAAAGATCCGCCCCCAAATGTCGCTAAAGATCCGTGCACACCACCACTCGCACTCTTGTCGCTCCGCGCATCCCGCGCCGGTGCCCCACGCATTGTGTCACGCACACCTGCGCTGGCATGCACTGCTAGTGTGTGTGTCGGTGCGCACTGGTGCGTGCTTCTTGTGCACGCGCATCACGTGCCCAATTGAGAATTTGGGGGTCTGGCAGGTCTCGAACCTGCGTCCCTCCTTTGAGAGCTACACTCAGGACCACCATGCTATACCCATGAGATTGTCGCGAGGAGGAGCTTCTGAAGCTCGGTGAAGAGGCTTCCTAGTCATTGGATGATGATCCAACGGCTAGGATTCAAGGGTGCAGATGATGAAGGGCTTGGGCAGTTGCTGCTGGTAGGTGTTGGGCGGCCTAGATGGTGCCACGTGGCACCATCTGGACCGTCCATCTTCAGATGCTTGTAGGTGGCACCACGAACGTTAAATTGGGTCGATTTTTGCACCGTTAGGCTGCGATCGTCGATCCGAATCCATCCGTGTGGTCAAATTTGTTATTTGAAGCTCCGAATTGTGTCACCTAATCCCTTGGCCATTGATCTTCCTCGGACAGCATAAGGTGCTACGGGATTCCGATTAAGACAATTTTGAAGGCGTTGGATTCCGATCGTCGTCCTGATCAGATCCGTACGATCAGATCGTCAATCCGAGGCCCCGAAATAAATCTCCTTCTCTCCTGACCACGAAAGGACACATATTAACCTAAACTTGATACAGACTATTCTAAATGCATAATGATGTATGCTATGCGATATTTATACTATGGAATGCATACCTAAGCTTAGGAACACACATAAATAGGCAGTTTATCCTAATTAAATGTGTCTTAATCACGATGGTTGTTAAACTGTCACCAGTAATGCTTTACTTTTTTTATGTAATTACACAAAAGAAATCAGAAATGCATGAAAATAACGTAAATTGTTCAAAACATTCAATGAAAGCAATTATACAATGAAACTAATTTCTATATATATAAATGAGGTTCAAATATTACAACAATAACAAGAACAAGAAAATATAAACACATATACATTATATCGTGGCACCTATGCCACCAGCCCCAGAACCACCATCATCGTCGTCACTACACCTCAAAATGTGGAACGACGAATGATCAAGTCCACCACCACCACCCCCTCGAAAATAGGACAAGACGTCCTCCCACTACTTGTTATGCCATTCTAACAACTCTTCCTAGTGCTCCATCCTGTGAGTAGTGGCTTGCAACGGGGCAATGACTTCTTCCAACCTTTTCTCTCGCTCCACATCTCGACGCTGTAAGGTCTGAATCTCAATGCGTATACTTTCATCATGGGTGAACGAGGAGGAACCTTTCCTACCATACCAGGAGGAGATCGTCACACTCATCCCTACACTATAGACGAAGCTTCCGTGATCTAGAGGCATCATGGTCCTGAAGGCCTCCCCTGGTCTGAAAGGGGTCCATGGAACATTCCCAGAGGTCTCGTCTGTGATCTCAGGAGGATGGATCAAATCCATCATACGATCCTGTATATATATATATATATTTGCAATTAGTTTTTATATAATTGAAATTAATGTAATTGACTTTTATTTACTTACATGTGTCTCCTAGTATGTCGGATGTATCCATGCACGTGGGTCATCGAGTGTTTCTTTACTATGAGTCTGCTCATAGACTCTCACTTGATTTAACTGAGTACCCTCATGTGCCTCCGCCTAAAAATGAAGTAATATTTTCATCTTATTTTAATAGTCTAGACTTTTACAATTCAAAGTCTTCGAGCAAACGACTTTAAAAGTTTGGCTCATCTCTGTGAATGAATCGACCAATGGATCTAGCAACACTCCACGAATAGCTAACAGAAACAAAATCAGCATGTAAATATGTGAATCGTGACTTTTCAATCCACTGATCTTCTTCTAAACTTCATTCACACAGTATGAGAGCTGTGAAGAAAGCCCGTCTAGGACTCGAATTCCTTTCAAAAAAGAGAATATCTTATCCCTCTATCCTTGTTGTAGACTGTATAGTGCTGGTGGCATTTCTTCTCCTTCGGTGACTGATAAACACCAGTTTATCATCATTTTTATGCATTAAAACAAACTTAGCTCTTAGGATTTTGCTCCGCAAATGGGTTATTGGGCTGCATTTAGGCATCAATTAGGTTAGTCATGCATTGCACTTTTTATTATCTTTTTAATGTGTTTTTGTGAGTGTTAGGGATATGTAGATTGTCAGAACTCCAAAACCCTAGCACTCAGGAAGGCAACTGGTGAAGAAGAAGCTCAGAATAACTGGAACTCAGCTTGATCCAGCTCACCATAGCTGGATTCCAGCTCACTTGAACTAGGGTTAGCTCATCTTAGCTCCATTCAGCTCATCTCAGTTGAATGGCAGCTCAAGAGAGCTCATCTTAGCTCACCCTAGCTCAGGTCAGCTTAGATCCAGCTCAACTTAGCTGAGTCTAGCTCATCTCAGCTCCCATTAGTCCACAGGGAGCTCTAGCTAGCTCAGCTGAGTTGACTGGAGTTCACCCCAGCTCAGGTCCAGCTACATCCAACTCTACTCAACTCCGGCCAGCTAAAGATGACTTCATTCCAGCTTAGGAAGCTCAAGTCCAACTCCTGGGGACTCACCTTAGCTCAACTCAGTTGAGCTAAGCTACCTTAGCTGCCTCACCCAGCTTGATCCTCCCCGGGAGCATTAGACCTAGCTCACCTCAGCTCCTTTCAGCAGAAGCCAACTTACTTTAGCTTGGCTTAGTAGCTAGCAAAGAACTAGCAAGCCAAGGCAGCTAAGGTAGCTCCTTGCAGCTCTCTTCAGCAACCACCAGCTCTAGTGCAGCTCAAGATGACAACCTTCAGCTCTTCTCCTTGAAAACCCTAGCTCCAAATGCCTCCAACTCTACTCCCTACTAGCTAAGCTAGCTAAGCTTCTTAACTTAGCTAGTCCACCTCTATGGCACCAAAACCTACTACCCTACTACCTAAGCTCCAGCAAAAAGACCACCTACTCCTACTTTATTTTGGTGCCAACTATCCCTTCCATCTCCACCCTACATCCACCATCAAAACCCATCTCCACCCTCCATTTTTTCCCTCCAAAATTGCCTTCTAGAAGGCATTTTTGGAGGGAAAACCAAGGCACCTCTTCGTTTCCCTCCCATTTTTCCCTCCAAAAATTTCCAAGCACCCCTTCATTTCCCTCCAAAAAAACACCATAACCACCCCCCTTCCCATCCTATAAATACCTTACCCTACCACCACATAATTCCCATCCTCCATTAGTGTATTTCTCTACCTATACCCACCTACACCTACGGCCAAGAAGAAGGAGTAGAGAAGAAGATTAAAGGGGCACATCACCAGCCCTTTTGGTGCCTTCTTCTCCCCACTCTCTTCAACTTGGGCCATGCTAAGGAGGAGGACTTTTCTACTTCAAGGAGGACGGCCAGGAAAAGGAGAAGGACCTAGGGTGGACGTCCACCCTTGGAGAGAAGCTTAGGGCACACCCCTTTAGGGCTTGCCTTGGAGGACATCACCTTGGCGGAGCATAGCAAGGAAGGAGTTGAAGGACTCTTTTCAAGCTTGGGAGCTACCAAGCTTGGAGCAAGAAGCCCTCTTCTTCACCATCTATCTAGAGGATTTATGTTTGCTTTTATTTATTACAATTTTTCTTGTAGTAGAAGCATTCCTCTACTAGGATTTTTTGTAAAACACTTTTTCATTAATCTAGTTGCCTTCTTTGCAATTTCTTTATTTGCATTTCTAATTGCTTTGTTTTTACCATTGTTCACTCCCTCTCCCTAATTATTCTAGGCCTCCACTTGCCTAGAGTGACCTTAGGGAGAGGCTCTACTTGCCACTTTAGAAGTAGTATATTGAGTTGAAGTGTAAGTCACTTTCCTACCACAATTTCGCATGTTGCCTTAATTTCAAAAACAAAAAAATGATATATTGAAAAATACCAAAAAGAAAGTTGAGATCTATTTTGTAAGAAAGAGAACCAATTTTACAAACATTTGGCCTCCTTGGACGACCCTAGATACCCCACTATCTAGGATATAAATTTAAAAGCGAAAGCGGATTTACGCGTTGTAACGACACTAAATTACCTAATTAACAAACCGCGTATTTTCGCTATCAGTGACATGTAGCTCAGGACGGATATCCAGTTTCTTCATGCCATTTCTCGATCTTAATGTGTCTTTGGGATTCTCTGTTAAATTCAACACATCTAAGATGTTGTCCATGACATTTTTCTCAATATGCATGACATCAAGATTGTGACGTATTGTAAGATTTTTCCAATATGGAAGCTCCATGAAGAAGATGCTTTTCTTCTTAAAACCAGAGTCCTTTAATGTTGTTAGATCTTTCCTAAAGGGGTGACCCAGTCATACGTTGGTAAGTTTTTGTAATTTTGCCATTACTTCGGTCCCTGACAGTCGAATGGAATTTGCTGACAACTTATTTCTCAGATTCCTATTGGAATACCGACAAGTGGTACCATCAAATCTATCCTTAAATTGTGCACCCTGCCATCTATGCTCAATTAGAAGAATCTACGATGCCTTAAAGATCCAAATTTATTACTTTCAGGCAGACACAAATGGTGTGTATCTTCCATACATATTGGGCAGGCAAACTTCCCTTTCATACTCCATCTAGAAAGATTTACATATGCTAGGAAGTCATTAATGGTCCACAGCAAAGCTCCGTACATCTGAAAGAATTCTTTATTCTTTGCATTGTATGTCTGAACATCGTCGTGCCATAATTGTTTCAATTCATCTACTAACAACTGTAAATAGATGCCAATTGCATTTCCTGGTTACTTAGGACCTGGGATTAAGAGGGTCAACATCATAAACAAGAATCACATGCATAGTCAGGGAGGTAAGTTATAAGTAGCAATCATGACTGGCCATATTGAGTACGACGGGTACATGTTCTTAAATGGATTAAACCCGTCGCTTGCAAGTCCCAAACTGACATTACGCGAATCTTTTGCGAAAGATAAATGTCTGTTGTCGAAGTTTTTCCACTCCTCTGAATCAGTTGGATGGCAAATAAGATCATCTCCTGACTTGTTCTCGTGATGCCACCTCATCAATGTTGCAGTCCTACTAGAAAAAAATAGTCGTTGCAACCTTGGAATTAACGACAAGTAATGAAGAACCTTTCTGGCTTGTTTCCTCACTCCTTTATATCTTTCCTTACCACATTTCGGGTAGGAAGTCAAGTTAGCGTACTCGTTTCTATATAACATGCTATCATTGGGACATGCGTGAATCTTTTCACAATTCATACCAAGTATGCTAATTTGTTTCTTGGCTTCATACCTCAACTCTGACACACTACTGGGATTATTCAACAACTGTCATCTAAATTGAAGCACCTTCGACATCATTTCATTGTAGCTATATTCATAACTTTCATCTGAAACAATCTCAATAGGAACGACAACCTCGACATGGAACTTATTCTAGGTGTGATAGGTTCCTCAGCTGCTTTCATCGCATCATAAAGCTAATTATAGCTATTAGGTCCTTCCCCATCATTTGTAATATTAGGATCACCCTCTCTTATCTCATGCAACATCTCATCGATTTGATTATCATCGTCTTCCTCGTCATCATAATCATCCACTTCCACTGTACTCAGTGTGTCATCCTGTGTTGGTTTCTCTTCATGTGTAGTCCACTTCGTGTAATGCTACCACCAACCATTACAGATCACATGTTCTAGAATTATGTTCTTATCCTAAACAAATCCATTGAAACACTTCCTACACAGACATAATATTTTCTCCAAAAATTCTCCATGTTTGTACTGTTTCCTATCTTTATAGAAGGCCCAATTAAGAAATGAGATCACTCCACTCTTATACTTAAGGTAATCTAAATTCCTTAGACCAATCCAAAACTTGTCCATGATAACCTAAAATTTTATTACAAACAACCCGCAAGTTAGGAGTGAATATTCGGAAGGTATTTGTATTTTAAAGAAGATTTTTACTTGATAACCCATCCTCGAAGCTTTGATCACAACGTTACTTATTATATACAACTAGTGTGTGGAGAAATTTCGGTAGCACCTCCCTACACTTCACCAGTATACCCCCCAAGACTAACCTTAACTCCGTTCCCAATAGCTCCCACTAAAGTGCATTTTAGGAACAAAGCCAAGATTAGTTGGTATACCAGAGAAGAGCGAGAAAATACATCCGAAATTTCTCTACACATTAGTTACATGTAACAAGTAACCCTAAGTTGTGATCAAATCTTCAATGACTCCCCTTAGCTCAGAACTTCTCTGAACTAAGGACGACGACACTTATGTCATGTTATAAAGACAACGCATCGTGCATGTAAGTAAGGTATACACACATTTTGCATTGTCCGTATAACAAGATCATAAGTCTCCACGGGCTAGTATTTTGACACAATTATATCCCTCCCACAACCTATTACCTAGGGGATAGAATTCTTATTATTTGTCATGAAGTGCTTCTAAATTTATGGAAGTATGTGTGGTACTAAAAGCTAACAATCAAAATTTTAACTTTTGAATTAAATTGTCAAATGTAAATTTTATGCACAAAAAACCTAAATCCTAAACATTACACCCTAACCTCAAAATCCAAAAGCCAAAGCCAAACTAAACCAAAAACCCTAAATCGAAAACATAAATCAAAAGTTGTAAACCTAAAAAACCTAAATTGAAAACCCTAACTCCAAAACCTATACCCAAATTTAAATTAAATTTTTGTAACTAAACTTCATAAAAAAAAAACCCTAAATCATAACCCTTAAACCCTAAACACTAAACTCTAAATTTTAAACCCAAATCCTAAACACTAAACCCTAAATTTAAAACCTAAACTTGAAATCCAAAACCCTAAACAATACACATAGAACCCTAAATCCAAAACCCTAAACTCTAAACCCTAAATCTTACCCTTCTGCTAAGGATTGGCACTGATGCATTTTGGACACGTTTGTTTAAGAATGTTGTTGTAGTTTGTGTTCGCTGCGTCGGTTTTAAATAAAGAAACGAACATGAGTCCGAGTGTTGAACATAGGGAGGCGTGAAAATCAGATTTTTCTGTCACTTAGTTTCATGGAAGTGGTGAGTTTTGCTTGCGAGAAAACATGGGAGAAAAGCGAGTAAGGGAGAGAAAGAGAGAGAGAGAGAGAGAGAAAGTAGGGTTAGAGTCCTTTTGTTCACGGCATGCAACTTAAACATCAAAAGAGAGCGAATAACTAGATAAGAAACATTATCATTTAACATGCACTTGAGTTTTACAAATACAACAATAACTAAATGCTTAAGTATAAGTAAAGTAAAGTTGAGATAAAGAGAGAGAGAGAAAGAGAAGATGGCGAGGCAGCCATGGTGGTGGAGGGCTCCGTCGATGGCTCGTCGGCTCCAGTGAGTACAAAAGAGTGCTAAGGGTGGCTAGGAGTGGGGTGGAACACTTGCAAGGGTCATGAATGCATTCTTTGGTAGTTGGAGGGAGTTTATATAGGGAAAAGGGTTTTCTAAATGGGGTAGGGGTTTTAGCGATGTCCGGGACATCACTAAAACCCTTTCTGAAATGTCGGTGAAGCCCCTCTGCCCGCTAGTCTACGCGCGTGCCCGTGATTCCTCTTTCGCGCAATTCGCATGGTCGCCTTGAGGGTCGTCCGATCGAAGATCAAACGACTGAGATTGCATGGAGGGCGTGCTCGCGGATTGCACTTGCGTAGAGCACACCCTGCGCGTCGCGGGCGTCTAAGCGCGCTCATCTACGAGCGCTACATATTGTAGTCCCCACCATCCACGAGTGGATCGACGACAGAATTTCCTTCCCGTGCGCCTTCGCCTCAGAGTTGTTGCACGGTGCGTCTCGACCCCGCGTCGAGCGTGCGTGGGTGAGAGCTGCGATCGTTGTGTTGCACTCCCAGATAGTTGTAGGTGCGGTGAGCTGGAGCGGTGCTGGTGGCCGTTGGATAGAAATCTAATGGCTGTGATCTGCTGGAGGATGGAGAGGCGAGGGAGAAGGAGGCGCTGCGCTGTGGGCGAGGGGTGCGGCGATGGCACCACATGGTAGCTTTGTAGCCGTTGATCATCAGATCAACAGTCAGAACTTCTTGGGCCATTTGTGGGAGCTTCGAATGTCGAATTTGGTCAATTTTGAGTCCGTTGGACTCCGTTTGTCAGTCCGAATCCATCCGTGAGGTTCGATTGCTCATATGAGGCCTGTTTTGACATGAACTTGTGCAAATGGACATTAATACTAGTTTATAAGCAATCTTAGCATGCGATGCATGCAATGCTCCCATGCCCATTCATGATGTGCTATTCGTGCATATTATCTTTAAGATAAACCCCGATTGGCAGAATTATTACCCTAAAATGTAGTGTTATCATACCCCTATGCTTACTCCTTGCTAGTCCCTAGCAAAGTTCACCCTAGTCATTATTCTCAGTAAGAATTTAGGAATTGATTACTTAGGCATTTTGTTACTTGTCAACAGGAGCAAATATACTAAGATCCTGATCTACAGAGACTAAACAGTGCCCAAGTGTTTGCCAAAATGTGAATCGCCCGAATCCTCACTTTAAGGCATATATATTTTTCTTTTTCATCTTTTCTCATTTTTTTGGATTTTTGGAGTTGAGAGTGTGTTCGTAACTTTTTACAGTTACCCAACCCACCTATAACTCAAAAAAGACTCTAAGTGCTAAGCATCTTAGTGTAAAGATCATGATAGACTCACTCAACGATAATTCAGACAGACTTCGGGTTTCTACGACCCTAGGTGACCGAAAAAGGAAGTATTTTGCCTGAAGGTGTATCTGTTTGATCGGTAACTTTCTCCCTACTTTTATTTTATTTAGGGTCAACACAAGGATATTTCCAATGTATATCTTCCTGGATTGCTCTACTTCCCTGCTTCTTCCTTAAGTGTTTTGGATCTTTTTGTGCATTTAATGAGCTAGGCTCTAGACAACCGGCCAATGGGTTGTTACCCACGACCACTTTCCAGCCATACTCGTGCGGTGAAGTGTGGCTTATTTTGTTCTTTTTTCTTCTTTTCTTTTCTTTTTGTTTAGTAGGAGGCTTCCCTGATCTCAAATTTACCTAGAGGCAATTAAGAGGAAAGTGGTCCTGTGGTTGGGCTCTGGACAACCGGCCAATGGGCTATTACCCATGACAACTTACCAACCATACCACCTTAGAAGGTTCATTAGCTACCCAATTTCTGTCACAATCTTCGAGAAGTGAGTCAGTGCAAAAATGCGTGTAGATGCTTAGACTAAAAGTCCCTTCGAGTTAGAGGGCGACTTGATAAGTCGTATACTTATCACCTTATTTTATTGGTGGATTAAAATAAATTAAGGTTGCGAGGATTCGAAGCTAAATCTATATTTTAATGGACACCAAGGCTGATTAGGCCTGAAGGCCTGAAAAGTCTAAGTGTTCAGGCTCTTTTTGTATTATTTCACACTGTTGACAAGTTCCTAATGCCTAAGTTTTTCTTCCTAAATTCATCATTTTTTTAAAAAAATTATTTTATTCAGACTGATTAAAATGAACTCAGAATATGCAAATTACCACACCCCCCCATGCTTAAGTTGGACAATGTCCTCATTGACAATTAAATTGATATAACGGGGGTTCAGAAAGAAATCACCTGAGCGAAGCAGTATATCTGATCAGTCTGAATCTTCTGGGTTGCCTCCCAAGAAGCGCTGAGTTTAACACCTTCGGTTGGGCAATGCTTTGTGTCAACCCTCAATGAGGGTGACAACCTTCTTTGGGGGAACCTGGGCAAGGAAGTGCTTCAGTCTTTAACTGTTTACCGTGAAAGTGTGCCCAGTGTTCGGATCTGCAATTTCAACCGCCCCATTGGAATAGGGTTTGACTACCCTATACGGTCCTGTCCACTTAGATTTGAGCTTCCCGAGAAAGAGTTTGAGTCGGACGTCAAAAAGCCAGACTTGCTGATTGGGCTCGAAGGTCATTTTGTGGATGAGTCGGTCATGAACGGCTTTCATCTTCTCCTTGTAAAGCCGACTATTCTCAAAGGCATCCTGACGAATTTCCTTGAGCTCAGAGAGTTGGAGCGTCCTTTGTGTACTAGCTAACCGAGAATCCATGTTGCATTGCTTAACGGCCCAGTAAGCCCAGTGTTCCAACTCAACAGGAAGGTGGCAAGCTTTGCCAAAGACCAGGCAATAAGGCGACATGCCTATCGGGGTCTTGAAAGTGGTTCGGTATGCCCACAGGGCATCATCCAGTCGTGTGGACCAGTCCTTCCTGTCAAGTCTCATGGTCTTCTATAGAATATTCTTGATCTATCTGTTTGAGACCTCGGTTTGCCCATTAGTTTGTGGATGATACGGGGTGGCAATGCGATGGGTAACCCCGTATTTTCTGAGTAGGGCACGGAATTGTGTGTGGATAAAATGACTTCCACCATCACTGATCATGGCCTTCGGTATTCCAAATCGAGAAAAGATGTTCTGCTTGACAAAGTCCATGACAGCCTTATGATCACAATGACGGGTGGAGATGGCTTCAATCCATTTGGAGACATAGTCTACAGAGACTAAGATGTACTCAAAGTTGTTGGATGGTGGAAAGGGACCCATAAAATCAATGCCCCAAATGTCAAAGATCTTGACGATCAGAATGGGCTGAAGGGGTATCATGTCTTTCCTGGTCATGGTCCTTAGAGTCTGGCAGTGAGAGCAAGTCTTAGCAAAGTTGTGTGCATCCTTGAATAATGAAGGCCAGTAAAATCCGGACTGCAAAAGTTTTGCAGCCATTTTCTTCCCTAAAAAATGGCCACCACAAGCTTGGTTGTGACAAAAGGATAGCACACCTTGAACTTCATCCTCTGGGATACACCTCATGATAACTTGGTTGGCACAGAGGCGAAACGTAATGGGATCATCCCAGAAACAGTGCTTGGCTTCAGCCAAGAACTTATCCCATTGCTGTCTGGACCAACTGTGTGGGGTTTGTCCTACTACCAGGTAGTTGACGAAGTCGGCATACCAAGGTAGTTTCCTGTCTTGCACAGCCAGAAGTTGCTCACTGGGAAAGGTGTCAGATAAGGGCAAGGAGGGCCCAATGTGGTCCGGGTGGAGTCTGGACAGGTGATCGGCCACAACATTCTTTGACCCGACTTTGTCGTGAATTTCCAGGTCAAATTCTTGTAAGAGCAGGATCTATCTGATGAGCCTAGGTTTAGCGTCTTTCTTGGCCAACAAATGCCGGATGGCCTAGTGGTCTGTATAGATGGTCACGTGTCGAGTCTAAAAACTACGGTGAGCAGTTCTTTCTCTGTGATCGTATAATTCCGTTGGGCCTCGTCCAACGTTTTGCTCACGTAGTAGATCACCACGAGCTTCTTGTCTTGTCTCTATCCCAGAACTGCGTCGATGGAAAAGTCTGATGCATCACACATGATCGCAAAATCCTGGGACCAGTCTGAGGGCTGTAACACAGGTGCAGTGGAGACTGATTCCCTAAGAGTGTGGAATGCCTAAATGCAATTAGAGGTCATGTTGAATAGGGCGTCATTGGCCAGAAGGTCGGTCAAGGGTTTGAAGAGCTTGGAGAAGTCTTTGATGAACCTTCTATAAAAACCAACGTGTCCCAAGAACGAGTGGATTTGTTGGACCGAGCTAGGCAGGGGAAGTTTGGAAATCAAATCAACTTTAGCTCGATCCACCTCAATGCCCCTATGTGATACGATGTGACCGAGGAAAATTCCTTCTTGAACCATGAAATGGCTCTTTTCCCAACTTAACACCAAGTTTCGATACATCCCTTCAGGATTTTCTCCAAGTTGCTCAAACAATAGTCGAATGAGTTCCCAAATACTGAGAAATCATCCATAAAGACCTCCAGGTATTCACTCACCATCTCTAAAAAGATGGTTAGCATGCAACGCTGAAAGGTAGCGGGTGCTTTGCATAATCTGAATGGCATATGACGGAATGCGAACGTGCCATACGGGCAAGTGAATGTGGTCTTCTCTTGATCGTCGAAGTAATTGCAACTTGGTTGTATCCTGAATATCCATCCAGGAAGCAAAAATATTTCTGCCCTGCCAATCGCTCGAGAATCTGATCAATGAATGGCAAGAGTGTTTACATGACTAGATCGTGTTTTAACAGATATCTCGTTGTAATATAGATGAACTCTCCGCGAAAACAAATAAAAATTTATAACTCGAAAATCAAAGTATCCGAGGTTGAACACAGGGAGCAATTTGGGTATTCCAAAACTTGAGAACACAACTTTTAATAAGAAGCAATAACTAGTTCAACAAAAATGACAGGATAATGTTATGGAGAAAATGCTCAAAAAGAATTGGACGTCTGATATTGTATCAGACGTCTTAAAATTTCAGACTATAATTGGCCTTTAGTGTCTTCTCTTCTGTCTTTGCTTTGCTCTGCGGCTATGGCTTTTTATTCTCCTTTTCTTTTTCTTCCTTATCCACTCTGCTCCTCTTCTTTTTCCTTCCTTTGCTTTCTCTCTTCTCGATTCTCTTCCTGCAGCTAAGTCCTGGCCTTATCTTTTCTTTAGTTTCCTTCTTCTTTTCCTTCCTCCTCTTCCTTTGCTTGGTCTCTCTTTCTTGCTTTTCCTCTTCGTTTTCCCTTGATCTCTCTCTTCTTCTTCTTTCTCTTGGTCTGCCGCTCCTCTACTACAGTGCGTCTCTCTTCTTCTTCTCCTCTTGCTGCGGCTAAGTCCTACTTCCTTTCCTTCTCTGGCTACGCTTCTTCCTCCCTTAGCTTCCTCTTCCTACACAATCACCACACAGCAAAACCTATTCCCCTACCCTCCCCGCGCGTCTCTCTCTCTGTGTATCTCTCTTCGGTACGCTCTCCCAGAGCCGGGTTATCAGGTCGGTCGCGCGCCCGGGTCCAGGCGCACTAGTGTGGGTGTGGTGCGCGAGGAGTGCATGGAGGGGTTAGTCAGATATGGGTGCCAGGTCCGTGGGTGAAATGTCACGGACGAGGCGTGATAGGTGAGGGAGAGGAACCTCACCCCAGTGATTTCGAGGCAAACAACGTAAAAGACAAAATCAACTTAAACCACTCAGAAAGCTCAAGACTTACCGAGGTGGGACTAAAAGTCCCACCCACTTCTGCTGGCACCTGCAGCAGAGTGTCTTCGCACGATTGACACAGCTGCAGGTCTCGCGACACCCGCTATCAGGCTGGACTTGCGCACACTCTCAACCCACACAACTTGGGAGCCTGAATCCTGAAGCTTGCGGCCTGAAGCTGGAGAACAAGCAAGCTCGTGTGCTTGTTAATGGCAGATGGGAGCTTTACCCTACACGACACAAAAGGAGCCTTGTGGCTCTATCAGACCACAGGAGAACCTTTGTCGTGTCATGGCGAAGGTAAGGCAGGGGTCGACGTGGCTCAGACTGGCCTAGGCATGCGTGCCTAGGTCTGTCTATGAGCGTGTGAGTGGGTGTGTTCGATGGAAGCGTGGAGTTAGTGTCGGTCTGTGAGTGGGTGGAAAGTGTTCGGTGGTCGATGGCGGAGGTGTTGAGGTTGGTGGCAAGACGTGTGGAGGCGTGGAGCAATGGATGCGTCTCGTCGGAGGTTGGCCGGAGATGGGGAAGATGTAGGTGGACAGTGGCAATCGAGGGGTAATTTGTGAAATAGATTGAGGGAGAATAGAGAGTAGGAGATGAGGAGCTTATCTGGGGTACTTGGAGCGAAGGGGAGGCAGAGGAGATGGACAGCGCGTTTGTGCCGTCGTCGAAGAAGACGACCCTGAGGGGGAGATAACAGTGACGAAGAGGAGGATAGGAAGGCATACGCTGGTGTGGCACAACGTGGAAGAACGAGGCAAAGTGAACCCTGTCGCTGGTATGGCAATAGAGCGATGAGAGGGAGGAGGAAGAATCGCCGGAGCTTGCGGGCTACTTGACCGGGGAGAGGGTAGATGAATTCTGAGGGAGTTTGCAGCCAAATCAAGCTTGAGGGATTCGCAAAGGACCGGGGATCCTTTTATAGTTGCTGGCCGAGCTTCTGGTGCTTGGAGGGCAAGCCTTCTACCACCAACTCCTCGCCAGAGAAGGAAGGTAGTTGGAGATCCAAATCTCTCGTGCGTTTGCACGAGAGATTGGATGCAAATCAGAGATTGCAATTAAGCTCACATGGATGGGAATTCCTCAGAGAATCTTCCTTCTAAATCTGGGAGATCTCTGAGGAATCAGGGAGTACGCCCCCTCCATTCCTCGTCGGAGAAGGATTTCTCCCCATTAATGGTGGGGGGACCTATTTGTAAGAGAGGCGAAGAAGTTAGGGGGGTTGGTGTAATGGTTTTCAAAAGATAGGGGCCAAAATGTAATTTGATTGTACTATTTTGCGAAGTAGGTCAAGATAACCTCCCCTTAGGTCAAAATTTTGGTACAAACCTAATTTTGACCTAAGGAATCCAATGGTGAAGTTAGATTTTAGGTTTGACCATGTTTGACTGGACTTTTTACATAAAAACCTAAATTAGGTCAATTAATGAGCTAGGACCCTAATCTTGGTCAAAATAGGTTCCAAAGGTCAAATTGAAGGTTCTAAACCCTAGGGGATATTTTTTCATGAATTTTAGAGGATTTAGTTGATTTTTAACCTAACCAGAGCCTTGTTGAATTAAGCAGGTCTGTTTTAAGGTTATAGAATGTCATTTAATTCCTAGACTGCACATTAACCCATTTTTGATTGAGCCAACTCACTTTTTATCTTATTCAGATCATTTGACCTATGTTTTGCCTCTGATAAATCCTATTTATGTACTGCAATGGTAAAATTACAGTTTTACCCTTTATTTCATGTTTTCTTCTCAGAACACTTATTCGTTGAATTAAGCCCTTCTTTAGGTTATGTAGGAGCTCTTATTCTCTTTCTTAGGTCAAAATAAGCTAGTTAGGGCTCATGATGTGGCTCTCATCGTACCCCCATGCATAGCTTTTTCTAGTCTCTTAGCAAAATTTTAAGATTTTAACTTCTGTTTTAGACCTTGAGTGTCTGTTACCAGTTATGATAAGTGCTTTTCTTTTTCTTTTGTGATTGGGTTAGAATGCCGACAATAGGCCTAGAGGTACTCAAGTATCAACCAAAATCCGGACCTGACCTGCTTTAGCCTCAGTCTTCCGCAAAGGTTTTTAGGGCTCGCAGAAACTAACCTAGGATTTGTTGGATCCGTGGTTAAAGCACCCGTGCTTGAGACATTTTTAGCCTAGGTTCAGTTTGCAGTGCATTTTTGTAAGAGTGAGACAGAAGATTTATTTGTTTGGAGAGTTTTCTCTCTCTTTTCTTTTTATTTCTAACTTCGGATTGGCTTCTCAACACGGTCTGTATCAAATTCCTCGTCCCCATCATCAATCCTCAAAGGTCTCTAGCAATCGATGCTTCGTGATAACACTTCCCATGGCAACCCCCAGAACCCTGACTTTTGAGATTTCGAGATAATCCCGCCCATGGCGTTCCGTGGTCGAATCCAGACCCTAGAAATCGACATTTCGTGATAATGTCGCCCATGGTATCTGAACCAGCAGAGTGCTTACATGCCTCTGGTAGGATATTTAAATATCCTAAGAGACAAGCACCGAGGAGATGATATGTTGTTATGCATCTTTGAGGGGAATTTCCTGCCTCTCCGTGCCGGGAACTTGTCCAAATTAACTTGTGTTGATCGGCCGCTCCTAATCTAGGTGACTTTTTTCAAATCATTGAAATGCTTTTTGCGTGATTTTGATAGTTATGCGCTCTGACCAGACTGTGTGTGGATTGGGGTGCTTAGGTTACCGAATCCCGCAAACCGAAGGTCAGTTAATGAGGTCGAATACTTCCCAAGCCTTAAACCTAATACTTAAGCATCGCATTTTCCCCAACCTCTTGAGGATTATCCATATCTTAGTGGATACGTGAATTTTTAAGCCTAAGAATCTAGCCCAAGAGGCCTAAGATCAGCGTTTCTGCTAATCTCTTTTTATGTCTCCTTAACACTTTTCTTTTATTTTTCTCTTTTCTTGATATGGTCTAGAACTTTAGTTAATCCCTTAATCTTTTACTAATGACCACTTTTTTTCATTTTGTGCTCCTTTTTTGGCATTTTACTCTTTTCCTCCTCTCATTTTGTATAGCCCAAAAATTGTCTCTCCCCCCTCAGTTTTTTCTTTTTCAAGATTTTTTTTTTGGGTTAAAACCATTTCTTGATATGAGTTTTCCTGACATTTTGCACTTTCATACCTCCCCATGCCTACGATTTGTAATGTTCCCATTGTAAATTAGGTGGATTCGATTTCAGCTTAGTTCATGCATTAGGACAGGTGTTGGGTGGGCGAACGGGTCGAAGTGACTATTGCGAACGATTTCTAATCTCAGGTAGGGGTACCTGAGGTGGAGTCGGCTGTCCTAATGGATGAACCCTAAAGTGCGATATGAATTCAGCGTAGAAATGTCAGAAAAGGTTTCGGGTTTTTCAAAGAATGACGGGTTGCCTCCCATTAAGAGTTAAGTTTTACACCATCAGCTAGGCACAATGAGCTCAAGGAGAATGGAGGGTAAAGGATGACTCAGCCAAATTTGTATTGGTCATGTCAATGAACGGTTTGAGTCTCTGACCGTTCACAACAAAGGGTTCGGAATCGTGGCTGAGTGGGCTACTTTCAATGGTTCAATTTCCAAAGATTTGTCAGACTAGGTAGGGTCCGACCCACTTAGATCGTAGCTTTCCTGGGAATAATTTGAGTCGAGCATCAAAGAGTAGAACCTTTTGACCAGGATGAAAGATCTTTCTAGAAATGTGTTTGTCATGAAAATCTTTAACCCATTCTTTGTAAATTCGCGAGTTCTCATACGCGTCGTGACGTAATTCATCGATCTCGCTTATTTAAAGTCTTCTATGGGTTCTAGCCCTAGAAAGATATAAGTTGCAATTCCGTACTGCCCAATAGGCTTCATGCTCCAATTCGACGAGGAGGTGGCATGCCTTCCCGTACACCAGTCTGAAGGGAGACATTCCTAATTGAGTCTTGTGGGCGATCTTATAGGCCCACAATACTTCCGGAAGTCGAGAAGACCAATCCTTCTTGTCAGGTCGAACAGTAACCTGGAGGATTTTCTTGATCTCTCAGTTTGATAGCTCAGCTAGACCATTGGTTTGGGGGTGGTAAGGAGTAGAGATTCGATGCGACACCCTGTATTTGGTCATCAGTGACCTGAACTGAGCGTTTGTAAAATGGGTCCCTCCGTCGGAAATTATTGCTCGCGGGATCCCAAACCTTGAGAAGATGTTTTGATGAATGAATCTGATAACAACCTTATGATTACTGGTTCAGGTCGGAATGGCTTCTACCCACTTGGACACATAGTCAACGGCGAGTAAGATGTATTCGAAGCCATCCGAGATAGGGAATGGTCCCATAAAATCGATCCCCCAAATGTCAAAAATTTCGCATACCAGGATCGACTGTAGAGGCATCATGTCTCGATGGCTCATGTTGCCCAAGGTCTGGCAACGGGTACATGCCTTACAATGATCGTATGCATCCTTGAAAATTGTGGTCCAGTAAAAGCCACACTAGAGGACTTTTCATGCGATTTTGTGTCCTGAGAAATGTCCACCGCATGCCTGGTCATGGCAAAAGGAGAGTATGTCTTTGATTTCTACTTTCGCGACACACCATCAAATTATTTGATCAGCACCAATGCGGAATAGATATGGGTCTTCTCACAGGTAATACTTGGCATCGGAATGCAATTTGTCCTTCTTGGCCTTCAGCTAATTGAACGAGATCTGATGTGATGCCAAGTAGTTCACTATATCTGCGAACCATGGAAGCCCTGTATTGATAGTCAGGAGGTGCTCATTAGGAAAGTGTTCTGTGATGGGTTCGGAAGGGTCAATTATTTCAGAAGGAAGGCGGGACAAGTGATCAGCTACCACATTTTGCTTTCCCGCTTTGTCGTGAATCTCGAGGTCAAATTCTTGTAACAGCAAGATCCATCAGATTAATCGAGGTTTCACGTCCTTCTTTGCAAGGAGATGTCTCACAGCTATGTGATCCGAGTATATGATAACGCAGGAACCCAGGAGGTATGATCTGAATTCTTCTAGGGCAAATACTACAGCTAACAACTCTTTCTCAATAACCATGTAGTTATGCTGAGCCTCGTCTAGTGTTTTGCTAGCGTAGTAAATGACCACGGGTTTCCTGTCAATTTTCTGCCCCAAAACCGCACCTACAGCGAAGTCAGATGCATCGCACATGATCTTAAAGGGTTGAGACCAATCAGGGGACTGTAGGATCGGGGCTTGGGTGACTCGGTCATGAAGGATCTCAAATGCTTGAGTGCATTCCTTGGAAATTTTGAAAGGCACATCCTTGGAGAGAAGGGTAGTCAGGGGGCGCACGATTTTTGAAAAATTAGGGATAAATCGATGGTAAAAGCCAACGTGCCCCAAAAAAGATCGGATATCCTTAATCGAGCTAGGCATAGGGAGCTTAGAAATCATATTAACCTTAGCTCAATCGACTTGGATGCCTTTCTTCGAGATTAGATGTCCCAGGATGATTCCCTCAGGCACCATGAAATGGCTCTTTTCCCAGGAAAGAACCAAATTCACATCGATGCACGCTTGAGTATTTGGACCAAGTGTTGGAGGCAATCATCAAATGATGCTCCAAAAACTGAAAAGTCATCCATGAAGACTTCCAGATAATCACCTACCATATCTGAGAATATGGCAAGCATGCACCGCTGAAAGGTCACGGGTGCATTGAAGAGACTGAAAGGCATCCTTCGAAATGCGTACATCCCGAAGGGGCAGGTGAACGTGGTCTTTTCTTGATCTTCTGGATGGATTGCCACTTGGTTTTAAACGGAGTACCCGTCAAGAAAGTAGAAGAACCTATTTCCCGCTAGTTTCTCGAGGATCTAATCAATAAACGGTAGAGGGAAATGGTCCTTCTTCATGGAGGAATTGAGTCTTCTGTAATCAATTGAGACTCTCCACGAGTTAGCTATTCGGGTGGGAATGACCTCTCCGATTTCAGTCATGATGATGGTGAGTTTGGCCTTCTTAGGCATAACCTGGATTGGACTCACCCAGCGACTGTCAGAGATCGGGTAGATGATCCCTGCATCTAACCACTTGATGATCTCCTTTTTCACGACCTCCTGCAAGTTAGGGTTTAAACGTCTCTACATTTCTCGTGAAGGTCGTGTGCCCTCTTCTGTGTAGATTCGATGTGTGCAATACGAGGGTCTTATGCCAGTCAAGTCATCGAGAGTCCATCCAATGGCTCTACGATGTTGCTGGAGAACAGTAATCAGACGAGATTCTTGGTCAGGTGTGAGTCGGGAGTTGATAATCACAGGAAACGTCTGATTGGAACCCAAAAGACGTACTTCAGATTCTCGGGAAGGGGCTTGTGTTCCATGACAGGCTTATCTGCAGCAGCAGGTGGTTCAGGGTTTGTATCAGGAGCAAGGGTCGAAGTCATGGGTGCGTCTAGATCAGGTTCATACTCCTCTGTTTGCAAGTTTTGATCTTCTAGTGGTTGATCAGGGATAGTCAGGTTGTCCTCAATATGCGATTCATCAACCACGGCTCTGATATCACATATTTGCTCTATAACCTCATAATTAATCCCTTGTTGGGCCTTAAAGATGTCAATCTTCAGAGTTTGATTCCCAAATTTTAATTCTATTTGGCCCTCTTCACAGTTTATGTTAGCCCTAGTAGTGGCTAAAAAAGGTCTCCCTAATATGATTGGTGTGTCCCTTGGGTTCTCAGGTGCGTCCATATCCAGAACTATGAAATCCACCGGGAAGTAGAAATCCCGTACCCTAACAATGACATCCTCGAGTATTCCTTTAGGTGACTTGATGGATCGATCGGCTAACTGCATCGTCACCTCAGCCGGTTTAAGTTCAGACTCTTCAAGGTGGTCAAGGAGGGATGTAGGTATTAGATTTATGGAAGCACCTAGGTCTAGCAAGGCTCTATCAAATTGGGTTTCACCAATTTTACAAGAAATCAGGGGAGTTCCTGGGTCTTTAGCCTTAGGTGGGAGTTTACTCAAGATGACAGAGCTGGCTTACTCTGACAGTATGATCGGATTCCCACTCTTGGTTCACGGCTTACGTTTAGGTGTACATACGTCTTTCAGGAATCTTGCGTAAGCCAGTACATGGCGAATTGCATCCATCAAGGGGATGTTTATCTGGACCTATTCAAAGAGCTTGACCAGATCCTCCTCGGGAGCCACGGGTTTTGTTATCCTTTTTCCTTTGGTCAAGACCTCAGGAAATGGAATCCTAGTTGGTTCCTCTAGAATAGATCCTGGCTCTTGATCTAGGACAGGGGTATCTTGGATAACTATCCTGGGGTTTTGGCTACTACCAGGCTTGGAGTGGTTCGGATAATGTGGGTCTTGGGTTGCTTTACCACTACGATTTTTTACAAAGTTTAATCCTGCTTGGTTTTGGTTTGGGTTTGGTAAGAGGGGTGGCTGCTGTTGAAATCCCGTATAAGATGTCGAAGCTTCCATCTCGTCTGGTGATGGAGCAGCAGGGGCCTGATAAATCAAATGTGCGTGGCCTGAATTTGGGTTCATAACGCGCCTCTGGGTCCGCACATTATTTAGGTTTGGCAGAGGTTGCGAAGGAAGGGTGCCAGGTTGGCGGGAATTTGCCATATGGGCTAGTTGATTGCGAACCTCTGTGATCTCGTCCTTCTGCTGTTTTTGCATTGTCGCATTCACCTTTTGAATGTCAGCCAGTGCTTGAAGGATAAGAGTCATTTGATCCTGGTTTGGCCCGGATTGATAGGTGGGATTAGGTCGAGGCTGAGGTGACTGATATGGACGAGGAGCTTGTGGATGGGGTTGATAAGGTAGTCTTTGAGTATGAGAATTTCCCGTCCACTGAAAGTTGGGATGATTTTGCAATCCAGGGTTGTAGGTACTAGAGAATGGGTCATTTTGGATGGCATTGAGGTCCTCGCAGGTCTGAGGAACCTCAGAAAAGTCAGAATACGAGGGTTCAGAGTTCCCCCAACTCGAATAGAGTGGATCGGAGGTCACTTTGATCCGAGAGTCAGACGGGGGTGGATACGGGTCCATCCCCTGAGAAGATTGGTTATAGATGTTTTGCACAGTTTCCCTCACCAGAGGTGGCCGTGCAAAAGAGTTCTGTGCAGAGGTGGCTCGCTGCAGATGCCGAGTTAGCTCATCCACCTTCTTCTCTATGATAGAAACCTTGTCCAACTGACTGGCCATCAGTTCCAAGTCAACGGATGTGGACAGGTCCTGCGTCTTATGTGCTCCTCTTAGATTCGTCAATGCGCGGGCATTCGTCCTGTCGAATAAGCCCATGGAGTCATTATTGATGGAGTTCTCGCACATGTTTTTGAGAATCTCCCACACCGTGTCCTCGTGTTGACCTATGATGTTTCCTCCGCACATTGCATTGATGAATAATTGAATGTCTTCACGAAGTCCCTAGTAAAAAGACTGGACTTGTTCCCATTTAGGAACTCTGTGATGGGGGCACTTTCGCATGAGATCTAAAAATCGGTCCCATGCTTCGTGAAGAGGTTCTCCCATTTGTTAAGTGAAATGGGTGATCTGGTGGGACAAAGCATTCGTCCGGCCAACGGGAAAGAACTTTTTCAAAAATTCAGACTGAAGTTCATCCCATGTGTTGATCGGACGAGTCTGAGTTTGATACCAATGAGAAGCCTTGTCCAGGAGGGAGAAAGAAAACATTTTCATGAGCAGAATATCCCGATTTTGTGGATTTGACTTGAAGGTCTGGGCCAGATGCTTGAGTTGTTTAATGTGCTGGAATGGATCCTCGGAGTTAAGCTCATGAAACTTTGGTATGGCATGAATCATATTGGGCTTGAGTTCAGAATCAGGACCTCCAACTGGGATTTGGACTCGAGGCTCGATTGCCACCGCAGCAGGATTATAGTGATCTCGCATCATTGGTCGCTGCGGTGGGTTTACAAAGTTTTGGAAGAGATCAGTCAGGTGCTGAAGCTGGTGCTCAAGGTTGTTCTCTTCTTCAATGGGTTGTGCCATGATGGAGGAAGAAGGAGAACTTGGTTCTGAATCAGATGAAAGGTTTATGTGGTGAGGTTGCTGCACAAACAAAGGAGTCGAGGCTTGGCCTCGACGAGAGTGAATTTCTAAAGGAGGTCATAAGGATGGTCTTAAGGACCTCCTACCGAACATGCACCGAATGATGTGATGAGATTAAAAGGTGCTGGACCCAATCGAGACACCCAAAAATTGTTGGGTGACTATAGAGGTTCGGGGCGGATGATGCCCCTTAGTCAGAAGGTCATCCACTTGAGAAGTACCTAGGCAACCAGAGAGGGAGAGTCCCGCAAAGACCCCTACACGGTAGAGCGTCCCCACGAGTTACAGGGTTTCCCCCACCCGACCTCTCTTGTCACTGAGATTCCAGGTAGACCATAATGGGGACCTTGACCTCTTAAGTCTACCTTTTTTACTTAAGATCAAGGTGCTTAGGGTTCCACTTGAACTTTTAGGTCTTTTGAGTGAAAAAAGTGACCTAATTTTAAGGTTAGTTGAGCCAAAGGATCAACTTCACCTCTTGTTCCTTTGAGAGCTTTTAGGTCCTTTCTTTTAGGGTTCAAATGGATTAAGAGCCTGATTTGCTTAGGATTTCTCTTGTATGGATCTTTTCAAACAAGGCTTAGGCACACCTCTTTTTAAAATTTTTTGCTTCTTTGTTTAAGAGAAGATGTGTCTCTAAAAACCCTAGCCTTGCAATCCTTAGGTTGGCTCTAGTTGGTCCAATTTAGTTGCCTAAAAAATTGGTATCTAGGGCTCAATCAAGAAAGTTTTAGCCCTAGTTACCTTAGTTGGATGTGCAGTTCAAGATGTGTTGAAATGAAAATCAGGCAACTTTGATGAATTACTAAGTATGAAACAGGTAGCCCTAGGGTTGATTTTTTTTTCATCCTTTTCAGACTTTGAGGGGATTAAGAGAGAGGGCTAATGAAAGTTACTTGTTCCTTGGTGTGGTTGTTGTGCGGCTGCTCTTCTTTTCTCTGCTTTCCCTGAGACAAGCACAACAAAGGAGAGGAATTAAGTCAGTATTGGATCAGAAGTTGTGATCAAAAGCTTCAGAAGTGCTCGTTGCTCCCTGGCAACGGCGCCAAAATGTTTACGCTGCTAGATCATGTTTTAACAGATATCTCGTTGTAATATAGATGAACTCTCCGTGAAAACAAATAAAAATTTATAACTCGAAAATCAAAGTATCCGAGGTCGAACACAAGAAGCAATTTGGGTATTCCAAATCTTGAGAACACAACTTTTAATAAGAAGCAATAACTAGTTCAACAAAAATGACAGGATAATGTTATGGAGAAAATGCTCAAAAAGAATTGGACGTCTGATATTGTATCAGATGTCTTAAAATTTCAGACTATAATTGGCCTTCAGTGTCTTCTATTCTGTCTTTGCTTTGCTCTGCGGCTATGGCTTCTTGTTCTCCTTTTCTTTTTCTTCCTTAGCCGCTCCTGCTCCTCTTCTTTTTCCTTCCTTTGCTTTCTCTCTTCTCGATTCTCTTCCTACAGCTAAGTCTTGGCCTTGTCTTTTCTTTAGTTTCCTTCTTCTTTTTCTTCCTCCTCTTCCTTTGCTTGGCTGCTCTTTCTTGCTTCTCCTCTTCGTCTGCCCTTGATCTCTCTCTTCTTCTTCTTTCTCTTGGTTTGCCGCTCCTCTACAACAGTGCGTCTCTCTTCTTCTTCTCCTTCTCTTACTGCGGCTAAGTCCTACTTCCTTTCCTTCTCTGGCTGCGCTTCTTCCTCCCTTAGCTTCCTCTTCCTACACAATCACCACACAGCAAAACCTATTTCCCCTACCCTCCCCCCACGTCTCTCTCTCTCTGTGTATCTCTCTTCGGTACGCTCTCCCAGAGCCGGGTTATCAGGTCGGTCGCGTGCCCAGGTCCAGGCGCACTGGCGTGGGTGTGGTGTGCGAGGAGTGCATGGAGGGGTTAGTTGGATCCGGGTGCCAGGTCCGCGGGTGAAATGTCATGGACGAGGCGTGATAGGTGAGGGCGAGGGACCTCACCCCAGTGATTTCAAGGCAAACAGCGTAAAAGACAAAATCAACTTAAACCACTCAGAAAGCTCAAGACTTACCGAGGTGGGACTAAAAGTCCCACTCGCTTCTGCTGGCACCTGCAGGAGAGTGTCTTTGCACGATCGATGCAGCTGCAGGTCTCGCGGCACCCGCTATCAGGCTGGACTTGCTCACACTCTCAACCCGCACAGCCTGGGAGCCTAAATCCTGAAGCTTGCGGCCTGAAGTTGGAGAACAAGCAAGCTCGTGTGCTTGTTAATGGCGGATGGGAGCTTTACCCTACACGACACAAAAGGAGCCTTGCGGCTCTATCAGACCATAGGAGAACCTTCACCGTGTCACGACGAAGGTGAGGCGGGGGTCGACGTGGCTCAGACCGGCCTAGGCGTGCGTGCCTAGGTCTGTCTGTGAGCGTGTGAGTGGGTGTGTTCGGTGGAAGCGTGGAGTGCGTGTGGCGGTCTGTGAGTGGGTGGAAAGTGTTCGATGGTCGATGGCGGAGGTGTTGAGGTTGGTGGCGAGACGTGTGGAGGCATGAAGCGATGGATGCGTTCGTCAGAGGTTGGCCGGAGATGGGGAAGATGTGGGTGGACAGTGGCAGTCGAGGGGTAATTTGTGAAATAGATTGAGGGAGAATAGAGAGTAGGAGATGAGGAGCTTATTTGGGGTACTTGGAGCGAAGGGGAGACAGAGGAGATGGACGGCGAGTTTGTGCCATCGTCGGAGAAGACAACCCTGAGGGGGAGATAACGGTGACGAGGAGGAGGACAGGAAGGCGTGCGCTGGTGAGGCGCAATGCGGAAGAACGAGGCGAAGTGAACCCTACCGCTGGTATTGTAGCAAAGCGATGAGAGGGAGGAGGAAGAATCGCCGGAGCTTGCGGGCTAGTTGACTAGAGAGAGGGAAGATGAATTCTGAGGGAGTCTGCAGCCAAATCAAGCTTGAGGGATTTACAAAGGACCAGGGATCCTTTTATAGTTGCTGGCCGAGCTTCTGGTGCTTGGAGGGAAAGCCTTCTACCACCGACTCCTCGCTAGAGAAGGAAGGTAGTTGGAGATCCAAATCTCTCGTGCGTTCACACGAGAGATTGGATGCAAATCAGAGATTGCAATTGAGCTCACATGGAAGGGAATTTCTTAGAGAATCTTCCTTCCAAATCTGGGAGATCTCTGAGGAATCAGGGAGTACGCCCCCTCCATTCCTCACCAGAGAAGGATTTCTCCCCATTAATGGTAAGGGGACCTATTTGTAAGAGTGGCGAAGAAGTTAGGGGGGTTGGTGTAATAGTTTTCAAAAGATTGGGGCCAAAATGTAATTTGGGTGTACTATTTTGCAAAGTAGGTCAAGATGACCTCCTCTTTAGTCCAAATTTTGGTAAAATCTAATTTTGACCTAAGGAATCCAATGGTGAAGTTAGATTTTAGGTTTGACCACATTTGGATAGATTTTTTGCATAAAAACACAAATTAGGTCAATTAATGAGCTAGGACCCTAATCTAGGTCAAAATAGGTTCTAAAGGTCAAATTGAAGGTTCCAAACCCTAGGGGATATTTTTCCATAAATTTTAGAGGATTTAATTGATTTTTAATTTGACCAGAACCTTGTTGAATTAAGCAGGTCTGTTTTAGGGTTACAGAATGTCATTTAATTTCTAGACTGCACATTAACCTATTCTGATTGAACCAACCCACTTTTTATCTTATTCAGATCATTTAACCTATGTTTTGCCTTTGAGAAATCCCGTTTATGTACTGCAATGGTAAAATTGTAATTTTACCCTTTATTTCATATTTTCTTCTCAGAACACTTATTCTTTGAATTAAGCCCTTCTCTAGGTTATGTAGGACCTCTTATTCTCTTTCTTAGGTCAAAATGATCTAGTTAGGGCTCATGATGAGGCTCTCATCAAAGGGGAAATGATCCTTCTTGGTCACTTCATTGAGCTTCCTATAATCAATGCACACCCGCCATGCAGTGGTGGTGCGGGTGGGGATGGATTCGTCGTGCTCATTGGTGACAATGGTGAGCCCAGCTTTCTTGGGGACCACTTGAGTGGGGCTCACCTAGTGGCTATCGGAGATTAGGTAAATTATGTCAGCGTCAAGCCACTTGATAATCTCCTTTTTGACGACCTCCTGCATATTCGAGTTCACTCGTCTCTGCATCTGATGGGAAGGTCGAGCCCCATCTTCCAGGTAAATCTTGTGGGTGCAATAGGTGGGGCTAATTCCTCTCAAGTCTGAAATAGTCCAGCCAATGGCAGCCCTATGTTCTGATAAGGTTGCGGTCAACCTAAGTTCCTGATCCTTGGTTAGATGGCCATTGATAATCACTAGGAAGGTCTAGTCAGGTCCAAGGAAGATGTATTTGAGATTCTCGGGTAGCGACTTCAACTCGGCTGTGGGTGGGACAACAGTTGATGGAAAGGGGAAAGGCAGGAGTTGATCAACATCAATCTCCTCGAATGGTGGTGGTTGATGGTAATCGGCTCTACAAAGGTCAGCGTGCACAAATGGTGACGGGTCAGAACAATCATCAAAGGGTTGGGTCAGATGGTCTAAGGTAAGGCACTCCTCGACCAGACGCTCCACGGGATCGTGTTCCTCAACCTAGTCGCAATTGAAAGACTTGGTCGCCCTAAAGATATCCAACTGCATCTTTCTGTCTCCGAAGGCAATTTCCTTGCATCCCGTGTCACAATTGATGTTTGCCTTAGCCGTAGCTAAGAAAGGTCTGCTTAGGATGATGGGTGTGTTCTGTAGTTGTTTAGGGACTTCCATGTCGAGCACCAAGAAGTCGACTAGGAAATAAAAGTCCTTAACCCGAACAATCATGTCCTCGACAACCCCCTTCGGGGTCTTCACAGATCTATCAGCTAACTGGATGGTCACAGGTGTAGGCATCAACTCTCCAAATCCAAATTGGTGATACAGGGTTGTTAGGATCAGATTGATTGAAGTACCTAAGTCCAGGAGTGCTCTATCGAATGTCATGTCCCCGATATTGTAGGATATCAGGGGTGCTCCTGGGTCAGTTCGTTTGAGCGGAAGGTTACTAGAGATCACAGAACTAGCTTGCTCTGAGAGCACAACCTTCCTAGATGCTTAGGGTTGTGGCTTACGCTTCGACGTACAGGCATACTTTAGGAACTTAGCGTAAGTCGAGATGTGCTTGACTACCTCGAGGAGCGGGATATTAATCTGAACCTGCTTAAAGATTTCCAAAAGCTCCTCATTTTCCACAACAACTTTCTTCCTCTTTATCTTTTCCAAGGCCTCGGGATATGGTCTCTGGATGTGAATAGGGTCTATTTCTAAGTCCTTGGGTCTTTCTTGCTCATCTTCAGAGTCGAGTATTTCAGGGGGTGAAGTCTCGAGGGGAGTTGACCACTTGGGATCCTAGGTTTTAGTGCCACTTCTCAAGGTCACCGCATTTGCAGAGGCATTGGGATCATGGGTTGATCCTTAAGAAGAGGAAGAAGAAGCACCGAACCCAGGGGTGTTTGTGGGGCTGGCTGAGCCATGTGGGACTACCCGGGATTGCCTTGGAACCCTTGCAAATTGGGGCCTCTGTTAATCACGTTTTGCGAGTTCGATTGTGGCTGAGAAGGAAGGGATCCTTGTTGTTTACAATCCAACAACTGGTTCAACTGTCCCTTCACTAAAGCCATTTCCTCCTGGTGTTTTGGTTCATTTCAGCTATCATTTTTATCAAGGTGTCCATTTGGTTTTGTGGGGGAGGGGCCGCCCTATTTGGGTTATAGGGGGGTCTAACCGGTGGACCTTGCTAATAGGAGGGCAGGTTTGGTTGATGGTTTGGCCTAGGCTGGTTCTGGAATTGAGGCGATTTCTGGTTCGTCCAAGCAAAGTTTGGGTGATTATGTGTTGAAGGCGGAAAACTACACGTTCGCAGTTGGATTCGAAAACCCGTCGTTATAGTATAGTCGCAAAGAAATCCGTTCAATAGATAAAATTTATATCGAAAATTCGTAAAGAAGTTCCGGGTCGAACACAGGGAGGCTACGTCGATATCAAAATCCGCAATTATATTTTTTTGTATTTTTGTTGAAAAGGTGAAATAATCACAATGGAAGCAATATAAACAATAAAAGAGAGAGAGAACAATCACTTGATATTTGAATAATGTTTTACAACTAAGAAAGCGAGAAATGATTACACTAGAAAGCGGGAAACTGTTACAACTAGAAAGCAGAAAAATTCTACTTTAGAAAGCGAAAAAAGAAGGGAGAGAGAATTTATCCTCCTCGACGATCACTTGGAGGATGAGCCGGATGGGACAACACCTAGAAGATGGGGAATGGAGTAGGAAGAAGGAGGACGAAGCAGGAGGAACGAGAACGAAGCAGCACGTCATCGTCGTGGGATCCGCTTCCGGAATGGGGGCAAAAACTTGGTTTTAGCTCTTGAGGAGCATCTTGGGTGTGGGACAAGCTTCTCTTAAGCTTTGGAGAGGGAGAGAGGAGAAGGAAGGGATGAGAAATTTGTAGGGTAGGGGTCTCCTTTTATAGTTTCAAGGAGTGGGGGCATTTTGGTCATTATGTGCGTGCCGCGCGCACCTGCTCGCCTTTGGCTGCCTCAACACCAGTGCACGATCTAAGGCTCCTAGCCATTCGATTAAGAGATCGGATGGCTTAAAAAGCGTGCGCTCGCTCCTCTTCAGTGCCTCTACCACCTGTGCATTTGATCATGCATTCGGAGGGGCGTGCAATCGCGCGTGGGCATCGGACGCATTGAGATAGCGCCATGTTAAGCCTTTCAGAGATGCTCGATGAAGATCGAGTGGTAGAATTGCACCCGCGCCCACACCCGTCTTGATTTGGAGGCTGGGTGCGATTAGAACGCACGCTTATCAGAGCTTGTAGGGCGCTGGACCAACGCGCTAAGGGGGCTTCTTTGCCTCGCTTAGGAATTAGGCTTGCACGATCTGCGGCCGTTGGATGGAGATTCAATGGCCCAAATCATCCGTGCCTTTGCCTTCAGAAGTTGAACAGAGGGGGGGTGGCCGAGTGCGGATGGTTGGGATGGTGCCACGTGGCACCATTCTGACCGTCCATCTTCTTTGTGTTGTAGACGATGCCACGGGTGTTGGATTGGATCGATTTTCACGCCATTAGGTTGCGATCGTCGATCTGAACCCATTTGTGTGGTCGGATTTTTCGTCTGAGATGTGGATTAACACCATCTTGGCCCTTGATCTCTAAGGTTCCTCGGTCTCTATCTGGTGCTACGGATGTCCGATTGGGGCGATCTTGGAGTTGTTGAACTCCAATCGTCACCCTAATCAGATCCATATGGTTGGATCTTCAATCCGAGGCTCCGATAAAAAGTCTCCTGTCCCTAACTATAAAAAGGAGACAATTACTATACAATTTATATAACTTGACCTAAACGCATGATTATGCATGTTATGCGCTATTTACAATGTATAATGCTAATGTGACACTAAGAACATGCATTAATAGACATTTTAGGTTAATCTGATGTATGCACATCATTACACCATCCGGTGTTGTAGGTGTTGGAGAAGGGGTCAGGTTTGGCATAACCATGGATAGCCTGGACATCTTCAAAGATAAAAGGTGTCGAGGGTGAGGGAAGAGAATAATCAGGGGTTGAGGGAGCAAAGGTCCCTCCCTGGAACATGGTCAGGGGTTGTTCCAGGTGCATCTGGCTTAGTGGCTAGACCAGGTCTACGTTGTGAGCTCCTTTTGCTAGGGAGAGAGTCTGTAGCGGGTTCCTGGTCTAGTTCAATAGTTCATCTATCCTTTTATCTACCATTTCCACTCGATCCAATTTTTTAGCAATGATGTCCATGTCAACCATTCCAGAATTTGCTTGTACCTCATAGATCCCACCACGAGGTTGATCGGATCGACTAAATTGGATCATGGAGGCATTATTGAGCGTTTTTCACTCATAGACTCGAAGAGCCCAAATGTGCTCTCCTGGTCTTTGTTCATGCAGTTTCCCCCACATGAGGCATCGATGAAGTTTCGAAGGTTGCTGTCCAGACCGTGGTAGAAGATCTGGGCCAATTGCCACCTCGGTACTTCGTGGTGTGGGCATTCCTCAATAGTTCATTAAATCTCTCCCACGCCTCATGGAATTGTTCCCTGCCCTAGAGTGTAAAGGTAATAATGGCTCTTCTGAGGGCATCGATCTTGCCTATGGGGAAAAATTTCTTTACAAATGCGTGCCTCAGTTCTTCCTAGGTGGAGATAGGTCTTCCTAAAGTCCTAAGCCAGTGAAACTCTTTGTCTCTCAACGAGAAGGGGAACATCTTGATCAAAATGATGTCTAGGCTAATGTTTCTGGGCTTTACAGTCCAGGCGATCCGGTCAAGGTCCTCTAGGTGTTGGAAGGGGTCCTCATTTAAGCTTCCATGGAAGTGGCTCTGAATCAGGTTCAGGACATTTGGTTTTAGCTCAAAATCATCTCCCCCCTCGGGGATCCTAAGGTGTGGTTGAATCTGAATCGCAGAAGGATTGTAGAAGTCGTGGAGGGGCCTAGGTTGGCTCGGGAATTGTGGTGGATCAAGTGGTGGTTGCCCTTGTGGGTCTTGCAAGGTGGTGGTGGTTGCCCCTGCGGGTTCTGCAACTAGTGTATGGCTTGCATGATACTGTGGATCTGTTGCTATTGAAGCCGGTGGTTTGCATTGATCTGGGCCTAGATGATGGCCATCGTATCTGGTGGAGGTTGGTCTTCAACCTCATCTACTCTAGGTTCTGCCATGTCTCTAGCAAGATCAAGTCTCCTGGATTCCCGTCCCAAAACAAACAACTCGGGATGAAGTGATCGTCTCCCGTGCATACATTGGAGAAGAACAGGGGATGGATGCGAAGAGAGACAGATGCGAGAAGCGTGTGTGCACAACCAAGCAGACAAGCCTAGTCCTTACAGTGTATTCCTTAGGGGACCTAGAAATCTCCAAGGGAACGATCAAGTCTGTAGGCACGGGATCGCCCTTCCTAAAGGTAATCTGGCCAGGTTGATTACGAGGGGATTGTGGGGAAGGTTCTTCCTTTGGCTTCCACTGCCAGTTTCATAGACCCCACAATCGCGATCGTCTGACACTTCCCTGTAGCCTAATCACCAGATTCTACTAAGAGAATGAAGGCCAAGTGCCCAGCAAACAAAACCACTCCTCCTGAGACTTAACCAGTCCTTCCTAGGGCACGTCTGACAACGATAATACGCGGTTTGTTAAATACGTCGTTGTAACGCGCAAAATCGATCAACTCTTAAATTTATATTCCTAGATAGGGGAGTATCTAGGGTCGTCCAAGGAGGCAATATGGTTGCAAAATTGATTATCTTGCTTGGAATATATCTCAACTTTCTTTTTGGTAATTTTCAATATACCATTTTTCTTTATTTTTGAACTAAGGCAACATGCGAACTGATGGTGGGAAAAGTGTTTACACTTCCAATTAAGTAAACAACTCTAAAGTAGCAAGTAGAGCCTCTCCCTAAGCTCACTCTAGGCAAGTGGAGACCTAGAATAATTAGGGAGAGGAAGTGAAGAATGCTGAAAATAAGCAAAAAGAAATGCAAACAAGATATGCGAAGAAGGCAACTAGATAAGTGATAAAGTGTTTAACAAAAATGCCTAGTAGAGGAATGCTTCTACTACTTGATAATTGAAGTAAAAGAAAACACAAATCCTCTAAATAGATGGTGAAGAAGAGGGCTTCTTGCTCCAAGGTTGGTGGCTCCCAAGCTTGAAAAGAATCCTTCAACTCCTTCTTTGTAGTGCTCTGCCAAGGTGATGTCCTCCAAGGCAAGCCCTAAGGGGGCGTGCCCTAAGCTTCTCTCCAAGGGTGGACGTCCACCCTAGGTCCTTCTCCCTTGCCTGGCCGTCCTCCTTGAAGTGGAAGAGTCCCCCTCCTTGGCGTGGCCCAAGTTGAAGAGAGTGGGGAGAAGAAGGCACCAAAAGGGCTGGTGATGTGCCCCTTTAATCGCCTTCTCTACTCCTTCTTCTTGGCCGTAGGTATAGGTGATTTAGGTAGCAAATTACACTAATGGAGGATGCACAAAAATGGTGGTAGGTGGTGGCTTTTTATAGAATAGGAGGGGGGCTATGGTGACCTTTGAAATGGATGGCCAAGATGAGTTAATGGAGGTGGTTGGGGATCCCATGGCCAAGGAGAGTTGGCGCCACCTTAAAGGGCACCAAGGGGTAGTTATGGGTGTTGACACCCTTTGGTGTTGGCGCCAAAATGGGCATTCTAGAAGGTCATCAGGTGGCGCCACCTTAAGGTTCTAGAAGGGGGGGTATGTGGATGGCTAGGATGGCTTATGTGGGTAGGTGTAGGGTGGATTTAAGGGGCTGAAAGTGGCGCCAATATAGAGGTGGTTAGGGGTGGTTTTTGGCGCCAACTTGAAGTGTCTTTTGGTGGAAATAATGGGGTGAAGGGATGGCTAGGAGGTGGCGCCAACTTGAGTAGAGTAGCTAGCTTAGGTAGGCTTGAGTTGGTGGAGCTAGCTAGGGTTGATTTTGGAGGTAATGAATGGCCAAGGAGCTGGTTGTTAGCTATGCTAAGCTAAGCTAAGATAAGCTAAGCTAGCTTAGCTAAAGGTGGAGTGGAGGAGAAAGTGTTGGAGCTAGGGTTTGGAGGAAGGAGCTGAGGAGGAGAGTCTGGAGCTGGAGCTGGAGCTGGCTGCTACTGAAGAGGCTGGCATGGGGCTACTCTAGCTGGCTTAGCTTGCTAGTTCTTTGCTAGCTACTAAGCCAAGCTAAAGTGAGCTAGCTTCTACCAAAATGAGCTGAGGTGAGCTAGGTCTGGTGCTCCCTGGGAGAATCAAGCTGGTTGAGGCAGCTAAGGTAGCTTAGCTCAACTGAGTTGAGCTAAGCTGAGTCCCCGGGAGCTGGACTTGAGCTTCCTGAGCTGAGATGAATTCTTCTTCAGCTGGCTGGAGTTGAGTGGAGCTGAATGTAGCTGGATCTGAGCTGGGGTGAACTCCTGTCAACTCAGCTGAGCTAGCTAGAGCTCCCTGTGAACTAGTGGGAGCTGAGATGAGCTAGACTCAGCTAAGTTGAGCTGGATCTGAGCTGACTTGAGCTAGGGTGAGCTAAGATGAACTCTCTTGAGCTGCCATCCAGCTGAGATTAGCTGAATGGAGCTGGGATGAGCTAACCCTAGTTCAAGTAAGCTAGGTTCCAGCTGCGGTGAGCTGGATCAAGCTGAGGTGAGCTGGATCAAGCTGAGGTGAGCTGGATTAGGCTGAGTTCCAGCTAGTCTGGGCTTCTCCTTCACCATTTGCCTTCTTGAGTGCTAGGATTTTAGGGATCTGTGCATCTGTACATCCCTAACACTCACAAAAACTCATTAAAACGACAATAAAAAATGCAATGCATGCCTATCCTAATTTATGCCTAAATGCAGCCCAAAAACCCGTTTGCGGAGTAAAATCCTAAGAGCTAGGTTTGTTTTAATGCATAAGAATGATGATAAACTGGCATTTATCAACGTCTACTCTGTTTTAATGGGGCGAGGACAATGCTTGTGCTTGGGTTATGTGATGAGGCATTGATTGGGGTGGTGCCTCTTAGTTCTCCAATTCAAGTGTGTGTGCTCCTAACTAGACATGGTTTTCAAGCAAGGATTTAAGATGTGGTGTCTTTTAACGTTTGTCCTTACTTTAGTGTCCTTTAGGGTTGACGTGTCTTAGTGTTTTCAGATAAGTTTCAAGTGGGCATGCTAAGTTTTGCACACAACAGGTAAGAGTGGATTTCCTTTAGCATGATGAGGCTCTAAAACCCTAATGTGCTCATCCTAGTGTTTATGCAGTTTCTACCAGATGAGTCGATTTTAAGGGTGAGTGGTGCGGCCCATGTCAATTCACGGTGGCTTCGCAAACACCACTCAAAAAGAAAAAGGGAACACTCCAAAAATATTAGGTCTTTGAGAATGTTAGAGTGTATATTTTTTGGTTGGGTGATGAGTTAAGGATGAGGATCAGGCAATCATTCTCCACGCCAATTTTTTTCTGATTTTAAATTTTTTTTAGATTTTTTTTAAGGCAAGCAAACAACCACGGGAACAGAAATACTCACAACCGATCCTTACTGTGCTTACTCTATCTCCACCATCACGAGTCGCGCTCCTTCGCTGTCCAAGCGTCGAGTTCCTGCAACCATCAGGTAGAGGGAGAAAATGCATTAGATGATGTGAGCATGGATGCAAAATGGAAGTGACAACATAAATACGTTGCCTCCTCGGCAACGGCGCCAAAAACTGATGCGCTTCGGACGTGTTTGTTTAAGAATGCGTTGGAGTTCACGTTCGCTGCGTCGATTTTAAATAAAGAAATGGATGTGAGTCCGAGTGTCGAATAGAGGGAGGCGTGAAAATTGGGTTTTTTTGTCACTTAGTGTCACGGAAATGGTAGGTTTTGCTTGCGAGAAAACACGTGAGAAAAGCGAGTAAGGGAGAGAAAGAGAGAGAGTAGGGTTACAGTCCTTTTGTTCATGGCATGCAACTTAAACATCAAAAGAGAGTGAATAACTAGATAAGAAACATTATCATGTAGCATGCACTTGAGTTTTACAAATACAACAATAACTAAATGCTTAAGCACAAATAAAGTAAAGCTAAGATAAAGAGAGAGAGAGAAAGAAGACGGCGAGGCAGCCACGGTGGTGGAGGAGGGCTCCGTCGGCAGCTCGTCGGCTCTGGTGAGTACAAAAGAGTGCTAAGGGTGGCTAGGAGTGGGGTGGAAAACTTGCAAGGGTCATGAATGCATTCTTTGGTAGTTGGAGGGGGTTTATATAGGAAAAAGGGGTTTCTAAATGGGGTAGAGGCTTTAGCGACATCCGGGACGTCGCTAAAATCCTTCCTGAAACATCGGTGAAGCCCCTCTGCCCACTGGTCTACGAGTGCTCGTGCTTCCTCTTCCGTGCAATCCGCGTGGTCGCCTTGAGGGTCGTCCGATCAAAGATCGGACGACTGAGATTGCATGGAGGGCGCACTTGCGGATTGCACTTACGCAGCGCGGCCCCGTGCATCATCGCGGGCATCTGAGCGCGCTCATCTGCGGGCGCCACGTATTGCAATCCCAATCGTCCGTGCATGGATCGACGGCCGAATTTCGTTCGCGTGCGCCTTCGCCTCAAATTTGCTACGCGGTGCATCTCGACCCTATTCAGGTGTGCGCAAGTGAGAGCTGTGACTGCTATGCTGCGCTCGCGGATGGTCGCGGGCACGGTGAGCTGGAGTGGTAGTGGTGGCCGTTGGATAGAAATCCAACAGCTATGATCTGATGGAGGATGGAGAGGCGCGGGTGAAGAAGGCACTGTGCTGTGGGCGAGGGGCGCGGCGATGGTGCCACGTGGCAGCTTTGTGGCCGTTGATCATCAGATTAACAGTCAGAACTTCTTGGGCCATTTGTGGGAGCTCCGGATGTCAGATTTGGTCAATTTTGGGTCTGTTGGACTCCGTTCGTCGTTCTGAATCCATTCGAGCGGTCCGATTGCTCATCTGAGGCCTGTTTTGACATGAACTTGTGTAAATGGCCATTAATACTGGTTTATAAGCAATCTTAACATGTGATGCATGCGATGCTCCCATGCCCATTCATGATGTGCTATTCGTGCATATTATCTTTAAGATAAACCCCGATTGGCAGAATTATTACCCCAAATGTAGTGTTATCAGGCACTGATCGCACAATGCTGGCTCTCGCGCACATGACCAGCCGCCCAAGCTGCTCTACGAATTCACATCGAATCCACGCGCAATTAGTCTGTGACCCCACATTTAACATAAGAGATTTGACATGAAAAAAATAAATATGTGGGCACACCCAACATTTAAATCAAATAACACAAATAATGTATACATCTGGGCACACCCCACAATTATACATGCAATTTACCTAATATCACAAAATTATAACTTCAAACAAGTTATTAAAATAAAGAGAAGCAAATTAATTATCTTAAATTTACATGCAAATTTCTTCTAACCTAATTAAAAGCAAATTATTGAGACATGAAGAGTAAAAAGAAATTGAGATAAAATAATGGAGAGCATATGAAAATCAGATGTTTAATTTTGCAATCAGACGTCTTAAATGTCTTTTTCTACAGTTCTTTGCTTCTTTTCTTCTTCTGATTTCTCTTTCTCTGATTCTTCTTCTTCTTCTCTGTCTCTGTGTACTTCTCTTCGTCTCTTCTTCTTTAGCTTCTTCCTTCTTATTTTTCCTTCTTCTTCCTTTGCCTTTGCGAACCCTTTGCCTATGCTTCCTTCTTCTTTCTGTCTTTGGCCTTCTCTTACTTTGAGGTCCTTCTCTTTCTCTTCTTCAACCTTCTCTTCTTCTTCTTCCTTCTTTGGCTCTTCTTCTCTCAGAATCTGGCTAAGTGTGGAGCCAAACTCCTGGGAGAAAAACCCCCTAACCCCGCGCAGCTCTCCTCTCTCCTCTCTTTTCTATTGCAGAATCGCTCTCCCAAAGCCTTTAGCCGGTCAGGTAATCGAACCTAACGCATACTCAGGTCCAGGCTCACCGGCATGTGTGGTAAGCGAGGAGTGAAGTCGGGTCAGGGTAGTCGGGTCGGCCAGGTCTGCGTATTAGGTGTCACGGACGAGTCCGGTGAAGGGGGGAGGAGGACCTCACCCTCAATGTTGGAGGCGAAGAGCCTACTTCACTTTTATAATTTATGTGCACAAAGGCGCCTTTCCACTTCCAAGGTGGGACTAAATGTCCCACCTTCCTTTTCGCGCATCGCAGCAGTAGGTTGGTCTTCGCAATTGCAACAGTCGCAGAGTCTCTCATCTCCAATTGAAGGCCTGGAACTGTGCGCGAGAGTCTTCTGCGCGTCTTGGGAGTGTCTTCCTAGGATTGGAACACCTGGAGCTACAACAAGCAAGCTTCACGCTTGGCAGCAATGGCTGATAAGTGTCTAAACCTGAAATCAATAGCACAGCCTCGCGGCCATGTCAAATCGCTCAAGAGGCTTCACCGGAGGATGGCGGATGTGATGGGAGTGGTTTCGTGGCATGTGGGTGGCTATGGTGGCGTGCCTAGGGCACACTGTGTGCGTATGAGTGGGTGTGTTCGGTGAGGCGCTTGGGTGAGTGGCGCAGTGAGTGGAGTGAGGGGAAGTGATCAGGGAGATGAGGCGGAGGTCGTAGGGTGGTCGGCGAGGTGGATGGAGGTGTGTAGCGATGGAAACACCTCACTGGAGGTATCGTCGGAGGTGGAGGAAATGAAGGTGTTTGGTGGCGTCGGTGGTTGGTTTTGGGAAATAAAGAGAGGAGGAGAAAGTGAGAGAGAGGGAATCTATGACCTACCTCTATGGGATGAAAAGGGCAAGAATCCCACGTCGATATGGTTGCCAGACGTGGGGAAGACAAAGCTCCATAGGTGAGGCAGCGGCGAAGATGGGGCAGGGGCGACATTAGCCGGTATTGCGCGACGTAGAGGACTGTGGCGAAGTTAACCCGACCATTGGTATTGTGGTTGGGCGATGAGAGAGCGAGGAAGAAGCTACCGGAGCTTGCAAAGAATTGTGGCTAGTGAGGGAGAGAAGAGAGGAATAGAGGGGGAACCGACCTAATTTCAAGCTGGGAGAATGCGAGAGGATCTGGGGCTTCTTAAATAGGTCATCGAAGAGGGTTTTGTGCTTGGAAGCCAAGCTTCCAAGCAAGGAATGCTTTGCCAGAGATGGAAACTTTAAAAGACCCAAATCTCTCATGCGTTAGTATGAGAGATTGGGAAAGAATCAGGGATCAAAGGTGGGTTCAGATTGGAGGGAATTTCTTAGAGAATCTCCCTTCCAATTTTGGAAGGGATTCTCCAAGTAATCAAGGAGAAATCTCCTTTCAAAGCTCGCCGAAGTAGGATTCCTCCGCTGTAATGGTGGAGGGACCTATTTGTGAAAATGATGAAGAAGCTAGGGGGTTGATTGCAAGGGTTTTTGAAAGTTAGGGGTAGAAATGTAATCAGACAAGACCTTTTGCAAATTAAGTCAAGATGAGTTCCCCTTAGGTCCAAATTTTGGTAGAAACCTAATTTGGACCTAAGGAATCCAATGGTGAAGTTGAATTTTGGGTTTGACCACGTTTTGCTAGGTAATTTATGCAAAAACTCAAATTAGGGCAAATTTCTGTCTGAGACTCCATTTTAGGTCAAGATGGGTTCCAATGGCCAAATTGAAGGTACTAAACCCTAGAGGATATTTTTCTATGATTTTTAGAGGATTTAGGTAAATTTTATCCTGACCAGAACCTTGGTTAATCAAGTGGGTCTGTTTTTAGGGTTTCAAGAAGTCATTTAATTCATAGAACACACACAAACCCTTTTCTGTCAAATCCAACCCACTTGTTATCTTATTAAGATCATTTGACCTTTATTTAGCCCTTAAGAAAACTCGTGGTTGTACTGCATTGGTAAAATTACAGTTTTACCCCTATTTTCTTGTGTTTCTCTTAGAAAGGTTATTTAGTGAATTATGACCTTTAGTTGATTATGTAGGAGCATTTATTCTCTTTAATGGGTCAAAATGAGCTAGTTATGACTCATGATGGTGTTCCCATTATACCCCGATGCCTAGCTTTTGCTAGTCCCTTAGCAAAATTTTAAGGTTTTAACTTTGATTCTAGACCATGAAATCCTTTGATGCTAAAAAACTGTGATGTGTGCTTTCTTCTGTAGATTAGGTTAGAATGCCGATAGTAGGCCTAGAGGTACTCAAGTACCAACCAAGATCTTGATCTGACCAGCTTTAGCCTCAGTCTGCCTCGAAGGTTTTTAAGGCCCACAGGAACTATCCTAAGGTTCGTTGAACTCCGCGGTTAAAGCACCCGTGCTTATAATATATTTTAGCCTCGGTTCAGTTTGCAATGCGTTTTTGTAAGAGAGTGACAAAGGAATTTTCTTTATTTTTGGATAGTTTTCTCTCTCTTTTCTTTTTATTTCTAGCTTCGGATTGGCTTCTCAACACAGTCTATATCGGATTCCTAGTCCCCATCATCAATCCTCGAAGGGTCCCTGGCAATCGATGCTTTGAGATAGCACTGTCCATGGCAACCCCTAGAACCCTGGCTTTCGAGATTTTGAGATAATCCCGCCCATAGCGTTCTGTAGCTAAAGCCAGACCCTGGCAATCGATGTTTCGAGATAATGCCGCCCATGGCTTCTAAACCAGCATAGGGTGCTTACATGCTCCTGGTAGGATATGTAGATATCCTAGGAGACAAGCACCGAGGAGATGATATATTATTGCGCATCTTCGGGAGGAATTTCCCGCCTCTTCGCGTCGAGAACTCGTCCAAATCAACTTGTGTTGATCAGCTGCTCCTAATCTAGGTGACTTTTTCAGAACGATTTAAACACATTTGCACGATTTTAGCCAATTAATATTATTAATAATTTAATTAATAAATGGACTCGAAATATTATTAAATATTTACCTAATTAATGTGTTAATTAACTTAAGCATAATTTATACCTAAGTATATAATAACTTAAGTAACATTACTTAATTAAATAAATTAAGTTAAAAAGGTCAAAAATGTAAATCCAAGGTTTATATATTATTTGTCTAATTTATAATCATATATAAAATGTTGAAAAAGATATAAATTAAAATAAGCCTTGAAAACCTTAGTTTACATTTTAGTCCTTAGGTTTTATTTCAATTGAGCCCTTTCCTTCACTTAGGTCCTTAGCTTTTCTTGCAATTAGGTCCCTGTATACATCTTCTCCTTCTTCATTTCTTCTTCAGCCATTTCGACGGCTGACAATAGGAGGTACTTTCACTTGCCGATCACCGTTCATCTAACGCTTGTCCACCTCTACCAAGCTCTTGGAGCTTGCGCTCACTGCCACCTTTTCATCCATCAGTCTGGATGAAGCTGCAATCCTATTTACGGTTTGAAGTTAACCTCACCGGCGTCAGAGAAGACACCGGTGGTTACTTCGCACCTAGACATTACATAGTCCAGATTCATCCTCCTTCTTAGCCGCCGCAACCTATAAATACCCCTCCACCTCTCCGATTTTGAGAAGTTAGCTCCCTTCCCTCTTCCCCCTACTGAGCTAACAAATAGGCTATTCACACCAAATCCGGTGACTTTCTCCCGCTTCCACCGTCCTCCTCCAATCATCTCCACTCGCCCCTGGTCTCCGCCATTGTTCGCTGAGTCTTCTGATGAAGTGCCGACGATGGACTTCATCTCTGCTGCTCGCTAACACCCATCGGACTTCTTCCTTTGCCCCTCTGATTTCCTCCTTCATTAAGGATCTTCGATGGAGACTCCTTACCCCCTTTGTCCATGTAATAGTAGGGTAGGTAAGTTAGAGTAATTAGAGTAGTTAATTAGGTAGTTTAGCTAGAATTAATGATAGTTCTTTCTGTCATCTTCCTCAGCTCCGGTGAGCTCTTTGAGCTTGATTGGAGCATCTTTTTGTCTATTTGAATCACTGATCACCTTCTATAATCCTTCACGATCATTTTTGGCACATTAATTTCTTGATTTTAACACATATATGCCTAATCCACCTCCACCTCCACCGGTTGCTTCCGTTGTCCATGGCGGAGGTCACCGAGGGCAATTCACATGCACTGGGGCACTCCATCACCTAGTCATCATCTAAGGGCCCCATCTTCATATTAATTTGATTAAAAATCATCTACATCTAAAATTCCTAAATTTCACTCAACCTCTTGAGCTCGCTGTCAATGGCGGCTCAGGAGGAGTTTCTCCATCTAATTAATAACCTGTACACCATTTCCACACCTCACTGACTTGTTCTCTCAACTCAATTGAGTGAGAGAACTTGACCTGAGTTCCAACGAACTCAGATCACACTCTCTATGAATTCACTACACATCTTTCATTGTAATCATCAATTGAATGAATTAATGAGTTCTTGAGGTTCCTTGTGACCTCAAGAAACTTTTCAGATCTTCAATGGCTTATTTTAATGATTTTTACACATTTACAACCATTGTCTGGACTCACCGGAGCTCCAGCGAGTCAAAAACTGCCTTCAGCCTATAGAACTTCCTGAGAAGCTCCAGATTGATTATGAATGATCTAAGGATTTTGCTTTGAGGTTTATTGTGATGTTTTGAGGTCTGAAGTTCCATATAGACCTCTATCTTCTCCAACTCTGGCAAAGTTGGAGAAGACTGCTGATTAGGGTTTAACTTAGTTTAGGAGGTCTAGAAGCATCAGGAAGATGGTTTGAGGTCAGTCCTGTGTGGATCAATCACTTAGAAAAGCTGTAGTTTGTTCTGTCGAACAAACTCATTTAGGATCTTAGGCAACATACCTGAAACCCTAGAATTCTTGGTTGAAATTACTTCTTGAGACCTTGAATTAGTTCCTAAGGTTAAATAGAGTTGATTTATGGTATTAATTTCATCTGAGATAGACTAACTTAGAAAGTCAAATTTTGAGGCTTAATGATCAACCTTAGGTCTGATTGGATGATTGAGATATCAATTAGGGAAATTGATGAATAAAAATGGTTCCTGGGATGTTTATAAATGATTTAGATTTGATTTGGATTAGTTTTATTTAGGAATTCATGTAAAATCAATTTCTCTTTAGTTTGGGTTCATTTGAACCCAAAACTGACTTTAGTACATTTCTGGTGAAGTTCAAAAGCAAATGTTGCCCAGATGGATTCTTTACAACGTTCAGAGTTTGTTTAATCTGATGTAACTGACCCTTAGCTGTCTGTCGAGCTAATCAGAGCTCAAATCAAAGCTCTGAAGCTCCTACTAGAAGCTTTTGAGATTCTTCTTCTTCCAGAAGCCTCTTAGCACTCCTAGCCTTCACCATTAGGAGCAGAATCATCTACTGAGATGATTTAGAACCTCATCTGGAGGTCAAAAGCCTCACTGCAGGTCCTTAGACCTGAGTTGCTTTTCTGCAGGCTAGATTGGCCATGTTAGCTGTCCATTTTCACCCTTCAAATCAAAGGGTAAGATCTGTTCTGAGCATCAAATTGATGCTAAATCCCTATTGTGCACCTCTAGAGCTTTCCAATGAGCCCTTGTTTGCTCGATTTGGAGCTTTGAGCCATCCATAGTCTCTAGCCAAAGTTTGGTCTGGAGGGGACTAACGTAGTCCCACATCGGTAGAATAGGAGCGTCCGCCTTAGAATAAAAGGAAAAAGTGAAAGGGCATTATCGGTCGTTAGCGTTGGGCACACAATGAGCATATGTGTGTGTGTGGGTGCGTGTGGTGCATGTGCCTGAATGTGTGTGCGCCTGTAGGTGCGAGCATGGGCTCATGAGCGGGCGTGTGTGTGGGCTTGGGAGGTCGAAGATTGTGCATGATGAAATGTGAACTGGAAATAAACCACCTAATACAAACTAGGATCGGATCCAGTAGGGTCTGGTCCCACCCTGAGAGGGGTGCTATGTATCTCTGACCGGTCCGAGCCGCCAATCAGAAAACCAATTTTTGGTTCAAGTGTGGTTAACCTGTACAGTTAAAGAGTTGAAGAAAAAGAGAAGAGAGGAGGGTTAAGAGAATTAAGAGAGAGGTGAAGAAGATCTTAAAGGAAAGAGATTAAAGAAAAGATGAAATTAAAGAAGAGCTCAACAGAGAGGTAAATAAAGAGGTAAAGAAAAAAGTAAAGGAAAGAGAGAGAGATGGGAGAAGAAGAGAAGAAGAATCAAGGCTGAAGAAAGAAGAAAAAAAATGGAAATGAAAGAGTTTTAAGACGTCTGATTTTTTGTAATTTCACTTCAATAACATTTCTTTTTGAGCTTAATTGATGTAATAAGGCACTTGTATTCATTTGGATGTCTTTTTCTTGCCTTAATGTTTTGTAAATAAATTGAAGTTAGTGTAATAGACATTTTTACTTACTTTTTAATAACAAATCATATGTGTAAATATGTTCTTCGTTATGGAATGTTGCATATCTTTTAATTGAATATCCTTTGTGCAAGATTCATTTTCTTAAAAGTAATCTAATTATAACTCTAATCGATTAAGTAAGTAGTAATTTATGTTTAGGATTTAATGGTGAATTAAGTTAAGTTATGCCTCCCAGTGAACGACATGGACTCAACCAGTTAAAAAAGAATTAAAATCTAAAATGTTATGTTAGCTTGACCCTATACTGCACAACCGACATTAAATCAAGTTAACCTAAGTTACTTTCTCTTGCATTTATTTAAGCCTAAATAACTTAATTAACTGTGTTGAGAATTTAAACCTATCATTTTAATGGCGCCATTGCCGGGGAGGTAACTATAGATTATAGTCGCCATTACTATTTTTGTTTTGTTTGTTCTTTTTACTGATTAGTTTTGTCTTGTTCTATTTTCTGTCTTCTTTTCAGGGTTACCTCTGCGAGTATTCTCAGGAAAGGAGGTGGGTTTTTTCTATTTTCTGTTTTTCTGACCATTATACATACCATTGTGAGTATTTCTTTCTTAGTCTTTAGTGTAGTTTGTATTTTTGCATTTAGCAAGTTAAAAAATTAAAAAATATAAAAATACTCATCCCTCTTGACTAGCAACAACATGTTTTAGGCATACACTCCTAGGAGTGAACATACCTGCTTATTTTATTGCAATCTGACTCGGGAAATTTTTCTACTATTTTTCTCGCATTAGCGGGAAAACACATAAAACCCTCGTAGATCCCTATCTTGGAGATAATAAACAAGACCATATTTTTGTTGAAAATATCTACAAAGCGGTCATTTTGCTTCTTTCTATCATTTTTGTAAAAAGAGGATAATAAAATTTGTGACTCAATCTGTTTGCAAAATGCATGCGGGTTTTTTTTTACGCTATCGTCTGTTGCATGCTATCGCGTACACAATGTGATCACTAGAGTCACATGAGTCTGATTTTTCTACCTCTCCTCTTTGCACCTCTTAGGGCTTTGGTCGAAGAACAACAAGTCTGTCTCACTACTAGAGCCCTGGGGAGCCAGTAGTGAACGGTCTCGATCTTAGACCTTAGACCTTTGAGCTTTAAGGATACACACTTGCGTAGACACTGGTTTAGGATGCGTATTTTGATATTGATATTATACTTGTTTGCGTCCAAATTATTTTGAGTATTCTAGGACTCTCTTCTTTCCTTTGAAAGAAGAGAAAAACCCACTTTTTTGCGTTGTTTGTGGGTCTTGTTTGTTGCTATTTTTAGTGGCGTGAGTGTGCCTTTGCACATTTTTTTTGTTTATGCATGGGAGGCAATCCCTGAAACTGCCTCTCGTATCTCAGTTGACAGGTATACCTAGGCCGGTTGCACTAAGGCAACCTATAAATTTCCCATCTAATACATCTGCTTTTTCTGCATTTGATTCTATGGACCAATTGCAGAACCAAAATCCCGAGATCCCTTCTTCTTCTGGTCAGGGGGAGATGCCTCCTTTTGATGTTCATGAGGCACTCCTGAACTAGAATCTTCAAATGCTCGAGCAGAACCGCCAAATTAATCTACTGACAGCTGCTCTTCATAATTTGCAAAATCTGTAAGCCCATCCTCCACCTTGACCTGAGGCAGGTTTTGATATCCCTGATTTACTGATTCCTCGTCCTAGGCCTCTACTCCGAGACTATTATAATCCATCTAATGCACAAGTAGAGCCTAATGTTAGGATTCCCATTGGGGAAAATGACCCAAAGTTAAAGCCAAATATTATAGGTCTAATCCCACACTTTCATGGATTGGCATCCGAGGATCCATTTCAACATATTGAAGATCTTAAGAATCTATCTCAAACTCTTGGACCTCGAAATCAAAGTCGGGAAATCCTACTCATGAAGATGTTCTCCTTTAGCCTTAAGGATAAGGCTGCCTACTAGTATAGAAAATTTACAAGATCAATCTCGACTTGGGCTGAACTTAAATATGCATTTTTGAAGAAATTCTTCCCTATTGGCCGAACCAATGCACTAAGGCGAGCTATCATGACTTTTACTCAAAATCAAGGAGAACCAATTCATGAAACGTGGGAACATTTTCATGAATTACAAAGGAAATGCCCACATCATGACATCCCTCATTGGAAACTAATGCACATCTTCTATTATCGATTGCAAGAGGTCATTCGCAATCTAGTCGATGCCTCTTGTGGAGGGCATTTCTTGAATCACAACGCAGAATCTACCTCAGAATTGTTTGAAGTGATGGCGAAAAACTCGATCAACAACGCATCAATGTCGCAATTCACGCGGGGCACCAATACAGCGCATCAAAACCCGCAGAAGGGCATTCACGAGATCGGTAATCCGTCTAGTTCCAAGGATTTAGAGATTACTCGAAGCATCTCGACGAGGTCTGAAACACGATGAAATCTCTTACGCCTCTACTCGCTACGCAAAATCCTGCGCATTTACCTATTTTGCAAATTCCCACGGGAAGGGAATTTGTGAATAATCTAGATTCTAGAGATCCATATTTCTTAGGTTTTCTATCTACTCCTACATCAACCCAAGGAGGGACCTTTGTCCCACAATCTTTCCCATCTCTATCTCTACTTCCTGTTTTTGCAGAAAACACGCCTTATCCTTCAGATTTAAATGCCATTTAGGGGTATGCACCAAGATCGAACCCATATTCTAATTCCTATAATCCTGAATGGCGTAATCACCCGAATCTCTCTTGGTCAAACCATTCACAAAGACCATCATATCCGACTCAGACCAGACAAAACCCGCCTATGTTGCCGTTTCAGCAACCAAATGCGAGGCCGTTTTACGTGGGTTCGTAGAACCTCGCGGGGCTAAATAGAGATTCACAGCTCGACCAAATTTTGCGAGCTGTGACTGAGAGCCAGCGACAGAATGCTAAGGCTCTTGCTGAAGTACAACGGCAATGCCCGACAGAATTGGCTGATCTTAGGGGACAAATCATGTAGTTAGCTGAATCTCGTCAGCTAGGGGCCCTTCCATCGCAGCCAGTTCAAAACCCTAGGAATATCCAGCAGAGACCACACCCGTGAGTTCAAAATCCGAATCAGGGACATGTCCATTTCCTTAATCAAATACCTCTGAATCAAAATCTGAATCAGAATCCATCCTCTGCTACTCATGATTACGAGTATCTAAATCAGCAGCAATCTTTTCTAAATCAAGGCAACCAGCCTTTACTCTAATCCATCTTTTCAGCACCAGCAAGCATCTTCTTCTTCATCAGCTTCTTCTTCGCATGTGGGTATTAACTCTATTACAACCCGCCATGGAACTTCCACTAGGGATCCAGTTTATCCAAGGAACCTATCCCAAGACCCTAGTACATCTAGAATGACCCCTGTTTCTACACCTGTAAGAGGTGCAGAACCCGATCCCGCAACTCCTGCTAATTCGCGAGATTCAGGAAATACCTCAGTAGAACAGGAAATCCAAGTCCCATTCCCAGAAGCTTTGAAGAAGACTAGGAAACAAAAGCAACCTGTTACATTAGATGAGGATTTAGTTAAAAATTTTGAACAGGTACATATTAATATCCCACTCCTAGATGCTATCAAACACATTCCAACTTACGCAAGATTTCTTAAGGAGTTGTGTACTCCTAAGTGTAAGCCGAAGAAAGGAAGCAATGTGGTACTCTCAGGGCATGTGAGTTCTATCATCTCGAGTACTCTTCCTTTGAAAAAGAAAGATCCAGGTTCTCCATTTATTTCTTGTATAATTGGGGACCGGTGTTTTGATTGAGCCCTCCTAGATTTAGGAGCATCTATTAACCTCATCCCTTCATCTTTGGTAGATCATTTCCAAATAGAAAACCTTAACTCTACCAATGTGACTTTACAATTAGTTGATAGATCTATTAAGTCACCTAAAGGAATGTTAGAGGATATAATTGTAAGAGTTTGGGACTTTTATTTTCTGGTGGATTTTATTGTACTTGATATGGAAGTACCTGAACACATTAGAGATACCCCAATTATTTTAGGGAGACCCTTTTTGGCCACTGCAAAGGCCAACATAGATTGTGAATCTGGAAAGACTGAATTGAAATTTGGGGAGAAGACAATTAAATTGGATATATTTAGAGCTTCTAGAGGATTGGATTGTAATTGGATTGAGGAAATTAGATCTATTTCAGTTTTTGAGGATGACCTTAGTTCCTTAGAACTAGAGAACACATCTTTTGATATCTTTTACGCTCAAAATGAAAACTCACTATCAGAATCTATACTCGATCCTGAATCTGAATCTTACGACTCATTTCATTCACTTTTTGCAGTCAAAAATCCTACCCTAAATCCTGCTGTTGATCCTACTCCTGCATTAGAATTGAAGTCATTACCTGATAATCTTAAATATGTTTATCTAGACCTTGATCAAACATATCTTGTAATCATTAATTTTCATCTTTTTGAATCACAAGAATCAAAATTGATCAAGGTTTTACGAGATCATAAGAAGGCAATTGAGTGGACTTTACACGATCTCACTGGGATTAGCCCTAATTTTTGTACTCATCGCATCTATATTGAAGACGGGGCACGACCTTCAAGAGAAGCTCAAAGACACTTGAATCCAAATTTAAAGGAGGTTGTAAAGAAAAAAATAATCAAGTGGCTAGATGCTGACATTATTTATCCTATATCTGATAGCCCTTGGGTGAGTCAAATTCAAGTGGTACCTAAAAAGGCAGGACTCGCCATAATCAAGACTAAATTTGGAGAAACCATTCCCACATGAATTGCGAATTCGTGGTGGGTTTGCATCGACTATCGCAAGCTCAACATGGTTACAAAGGTCCACTTTCCTTTGCCATTCATTGATCATATCCTTGAGAGATTAGCTGGTAATAGGTTCTTATGCTTTTTGGATGGTTACTCTAGATATAATCATGTAGCAATTTATCCCGAAGATCAAGAGAAAATGACTTTCACCTACCCCTTCAGAACCTTTGCTTTCTAAAGAATGCCATTTGGGCTTTGCAATGCACCCACGACTTTTCAATGTTGCATGGTAGCCATTTTTACCGAGATGGTGGGTGAAATATGGAGGTTTTTATGGATGATTTTTCAGTCTTCGGGGAAACATTTGATATCTGTCTGGATAATTTGTCGAAGATTCTCAAGAGATGTATAGAAGTGAACCTTGTCCTTAGTTGGGAGAAGAGACATTTTATGATTCCAGAGGGCATTGTACTTGTCCACCTTGTGTCTGAGCGAGGTATCCAAGTAGATCGAGCCAAGATCAATCAATTTCAAATCTTCCAATTCCTGACTCGATCAAAGGCATCAGATCTTTTCTTGGGCATGTGGGATTCTATAGAAAGATTGCCCGACCACTTACAAACCTCCTCACAAAGGATACAACTTTTTAGATGAGTGAGGAGTGTATATCTGCATTTGAGACATTGAGAGACAGAGTTACACAGGCTCCAATTTTGCGACCACCTAATTGGGATTTACCATTTGAAATCATGTGTGATGCATCAAATTAAGCAATTGGAGCTGTTTTAGGACAGAAAATAGAGAAGAATCCAGTAGTGATTTACTACGCTTATAGAATGAGGCACAAAGGAATTACACAGTTACGAAAAAGGAATTACTAGAGATAGTATTTGGATTAGAAAAGTTCATATCTTATATACTCGGATCTTGAATCATTGTATACTCTGATCACTCAGCTATTCGACACCTTCTATCTAAAAAGGACACGAAGCCTAGGTTGATCAGATGGATCTTGCTTTTGCAAGAGTTTGACCTAGAAATTCGTGATAAGGCGAGACAACAGAATATTGTTGCCGACCATCTTTCCCGCCTTCCTTCTGATACTATTGAATCATCTCCTCCAATCACTGAATACTTTCCTGATGAACATCTTTTGACTATATCCTCAGATCTTCCTTGGTACATAGATATTGTTAACTATTTGGTTACACATCAATTCTTGCCAGACTGGGACGGGAATTGCAAATCACGACTCAGATCAGAACGTAAATACTATTTCTGGGAGGATCCGTATCTTTCCGACTATGCAATGATCAAATCATCAGGCGTTGTGTTACTTCCTCTGAGATTGATTCTATCCTTTCTTTTTGTCATGACCAGGCTTGTGGTGGTCATTTTTCTGGTCGTAAGACTGCTGTAAAAGTTCTATAATGCGGGTTTTATTGGTCCACTTTATTTGTAGATTCACAGATGTATTGTAAGGCGTGTAGTCATTGTCAAACTCTTGGTAGCATGTCCCAAAAAGACATGATGCCTCTGAATCCGATTGTCGTCTGTGAAATCTTTGATATTTGGGGCATAGATTTTATGGGTCTGTTTTCATCCTCTTTTGGCTTCGAGTATATTTTACTTGCTGTTGATTATGTTTCTCGTTGGATTGAAGCCATACCTATACACATAAATGATCATCGAGTTGCCATTCCTTTTATACAGAGTCATATTATCGCTCGTTTTGGGGTACCTCGCGCCATCATTTATGACAGTGGTTCCCATTTTAATAATGCCCAGCTTAGGAATTTACTTAGAAAATATGGGGTTACAAATCATATCTCTACACCTTATCATCCCCAAACCAATGGGCAAACCAAGGTCTCTAATCGGGAGATCAAAAAGATCCTTTAAATGACAATCCGACCCGATAGGAAGGATTGGTCTTCCCATTTAGATGAGGCTTTGTGGGCTTATAAGATTGCCTACAAAACACTAATAGGCATGTCACCATACAGACTTGTTTATGGGAAACCCTGTCATCTTCCCGTAGAAATTGAACACAAGGCCTAGTGGGCAATTAAAGCCTACAATTTAGACCTCGCGAAGGTTGGTGATCATCATAGGTTGCAGCTTAGTGAACTTGAGGAACTACGTCCTGATTCCTATGAGAGTTCGAAGCTGTATAAGGAAAAACTCAAAGCCTTCCACGATAGACACATTTCCCGCAAATCTTTACACCTGGTCAGAAGGTGTTGCTTTTTGATTCTCGTATGAAGCTCTTCCCTGGAAAACTTAGGTCTAAATGGCAAGGACCATTTATTGTTGTTAGAGTCTTCGACAATGGAGCTGTCGAAATTACTGAACCCAACAAGGATCAACCCTTCAAAGTTAATGGTCAACGTTTAAAACCTTTCTTAGAACCACATGTTTTGGGTTTTGTTGGAGACTGTTACATGCTCCATTAGGGTTTGTCATCTATCCATCCACACTTTGTATATAGCTGTTTCCTGTTTTCTATACTTTTCTCTTCCTATACACTTGAGTCTGTATCTAATTATCACTTCATTCTACACTGATTATTTTCACTTAGTGCGACTGACCACTCTGACCTTTGGTTAGAACAGAAATCATCCGCACAGAGATCTTTGATCTCCTCTATCCGACTCCTTCCGTCACCTTACACTAAGTGAAGTGTAATATCTTTTTCACCCTTCTTACAATGAGGACATTGTAAAATCTTGGCTTGGGGGGGTGTGAAGTGAAAATTTCACTTCAAGTGTATTTGTAGAGAAAATATAAAAAAAACATAAAAATTAAGTACCCATGAAATTTAAAAAAAAATGGAAATACCAAAAATTAAAAAAATAGAAAAATAAGAAATACTTTAAAATTTTGAAAAATTCATAAAAATTTGGAAATTTTATAAAACATAAATACCATAAAAATTTGAAAATCACAAAATCATAAAAATAATAAAGGGGTTTTACATTTACAATAAAGAAAAGAAGAAAAGGAAGATATCAAAAATATATTTATACTTATTTATACTAGTAATTAAGAACTTAATTTTTCTTTTAGGTCAGAAACCAAAAATAAAAATTTATATTGTAAATAGTATTTTATAAGAGCATTAAATCCTTATTTAAGTTTTTACTTATAACATTTTTCAGGACACACTTTTATTTGCAAAATTTTAAATGGGATTTTATTTAAGTCAGAACCTAAAACCTTAAGGATTTGTTTTTCTATTCTATACCCTAAAATAAAGTAACTAAGGCGTATTAAGTTCAAAACTTAAGTTTTGGAATTAAATTGTAACTTTTTAGTCAATTAGACTAAGTAATCCTTTTGCTTTTTGAACATTTGTTTTTATCATAAGTTAAGTAAAAAGGCCAGATATTCAGAGTTAATTAAGTAAAGAGTTGGTAGAGTCTTAGTCTTAAGGTCTATCAGGTTATAGTTAGCTTAATCAACTAAGGACATTCGGCTAGATTTGGCGAGTTATGTCTTGACAGATCCTATAGGAGGAAACTAAAAGTTTGAAGGACTTGAGAGTGAAGCCTAAGAAATCAGGTTTTGAGGACTTGTAGTTGAGGCCTAAAGGAGAAAGATTGACAAAACCCTAGGTCTAGAAGTCTGTCCTTGGTGCTGTAGGTAGGCAGATTAGGATTTTACTACTCTAAGTTTGATTAATAATGAGTATCTGGTTAATTTGCTAAAACTTAGATTGATAAAAATTTGATTTCATAAACTTAAGGATTAACTTAAGTCTATTGAGTTTTTGAGTTAAAATTTAATTTCAAACTCTTGAGTTTTATTTTCTTAAAACACTTTGAATTCTGAGTTTCTAGGGTTTAGAAAGATTACAGAGAATAAGTGGGTTTCTGGGATTCTGATTTTTGATAAAATGCCCGTTAAAAACTCTATTTTTAATAGAGTGTGTTTGAGAAGTATGTTTGAGTTTTAAGTCTAAGTAAGGAGATTCCCACAAAATGCTCTATATATTTATGGATACTTTTATATATATACATAAAATCTAAAAAAAATGAATATTCAAAATTCTGACCTAACATTCCTCTACTTAGTTTTTATTTATATTAATTTAAACCCAAGTGTTTAAATCATCATATTTATGGTTAATTTTGCTAGGGACTAGCAAAACTTTGGCTTGAGGGTATGATGAGAGGCTCATCATGGCTTCTAATTACCCCTAATTAACAAGTCTTCCTAGTTAATTGTAACGAACGCGTGCCCCAGACGTCTTTTAAGACGTCTGGGAGGTGTCCCAGACGTCGGACTAGACATCTGGGATCATTTCCAGACGCCTGGAAATCCGTTATCTTCAACACACGCGGGTCGTCTGCACTCCTGAGCGCGCAGACCCGCATATTTGTTTATTCCCTGTGGCTGCAGACACCCTGCCGCGTCCTCTCTCCTCCTCGCACGGCCTTAAAAGGCCACGCCTCCCCTCACTTCCGTCACCACCGTCTCCTCCCTCTTCTCCTTCAGCGAGTGAGCGCGGAGGAGGTGCTGCGTGCGAGAGCGGAGCTCTGCCGTGAGGGCGAGCTCGCCGGGGCTGCTAGGGCCGGCCGGCGGAGGGCGAAGGTGGCGCGGAGCGACGCGGAGGGGGGACTGCTGCGGTCTGAGCAGTAGGCGCGCGAGGTGCGACGCGGGCGGTGTCGCGAGCGGAGGCCGAGTGGCGCCCTGATTCTGGAAAAATTTCCAGAATCAGACGTCTGGGTTGATAGCCAGACGGCGAGGGCGACGTCTGGAAGACCATCCAGACGTCTGAAAGGTGAGTTTTCCGTCTCCTTCTTCCTTCCTGTCGACTGACCGTACTGAGTGAGGGAGATGGGTGTGCGCAGGCTCGGTGATTCGCCATCCAACGCGAATCAGACGTCTGGTAGTAGTACCAGACGGCGGAAGCGACGTCCAGACGTCCGGAGTGACTATCGGACGTCTGGGAGCTAGGCCAGACGTCCCCGCAGACTTCTGAACGTCTGGGAAACCACGCTGAACAAGGTAATTCTCTGACCCACTTTTTAAGACGTCTGGAAGAAGTTCCAGACGTCTGATTTTGCACAGTGTCGTCGTTTTTGACTCGTTTAGGGCCCGTTCGGGTTCCGTTTTCCGCAATTCGAGTTGCGTTCTTTTCAGAATTAATTCCTCTACCCGTCTATAGTAGCTATACACTGTTTTGAGACACTCCTTGTGTTTGATCCTTGTGATAGGACCCCGTTCTGTTGCAGTCTCGGGGGTCGCGGAGGCACGCGGGATTCCCGACCACGCCCCCATTTCTCCCGTTGTACCTGGTAGAGTGGCTTTAAGTTATTAATAAAATCTGTTAAATTATGGAACCATAAATAGAACCTAGGACATTGCATGAATCCTAGGAATGAGAAATAGATGGAATGATAGCTCCTAGGTGTTGCATGAATCCTAGGGCTGGAAAACTAGATTGTATTATAGATCCTAGGATGTGGCATGAATCCTAGGATGGGAAAACTAGTGGAATGTATAATACTGCAGTCTTGGAAAATGGAAAGAGATATAAAGCTGGCTGTAATTTGAATTAACAGCTGCCTGTTGTGAATAAATAACGTGGTTGAGAACATGGATTGTAAGAATGTGAAACTGGAAAGTGAAACCTGGATGTTTGAGCAAAAAGGATGGAACCCTACAGGGAAGTAGGAGTAGAACTCCTGGAAAGTGAATGGAATAGTATTGGGGAAGTGAGCTGGCCCTTGAGTATGGAGTACCAAGGAGAGCGACTGTCCCCCTTTTTAGTGCAGAGCGAAGCCAGCCACCCCAGGGACCCGGGGTTAGGACTGGCGACTCTGTACCGACTTGTTGGCCCTCGCGTACGTAGTACCGAGGAGAGCTACTAGTGTAGGGAGGTACTAGCTACCCCACGGGCCCCGGGGTTCTGCTAGCCTCCCACACCGACTTGTTAGGCCCGCTGGGGCAAACCAGGGTAGTCAGGCGAGGGTGCGCGGACTGTGGAGGGGCAAGGCCCCGGTTTGGTTACTGTGGAGGGGTTGGACCCCTGTTACTGAGAGGGCTCTGCCCTGGACTGGTTCCGTGCTGTGCTTTGGGCGCACCCATTAACGGAAACGACTGACCGCGTGCCAGTACGGGTTAGCTACCTGTGCGTTTATCGCGTGTGCCGTAGTCACCGTTACGTCTGTCAGTGACCTTGGGGTGGTTGACTGAGGGTAGGATCACCACGGGGGACTCTCCCGGCCAGGAGAGCACCACGTGCTACTTCTACTTTTTGGAAAAGACTGCAATCAAGATCGTTCCCACGAGGAACATTCGAGATCAAGAAAAAGATCTGGGGAATAAATGAAATAGTGAGACAATTGAAAGATGTGAATAAAGAAAGTAATCGAATATAACAGCTACTGTACACTCTACTGTTGTCTTTAGTTTAGTTGCCACTCTACTCAGCGTTTTTGCTGACGTGTTACACTCGTTACCTTTTTCAGGACCAGGTGTTGAGCAGCCAGGGTCAGCGGCTGCAGAGGACGCTGGGCCGAGTAGGGTCCAGTAGAGTTACCACTGTCTCTTGTACCTCTTTTTGTTACGTTGTAGTGAGTAGTTCTTGTTTCCGCTGTACTTTCTTTACCTGCAGTTCAAATTTTATTATGAATGTTGTTCTACTGTTGTGATGGTACATACTGTGGTAGTTTCTTTCCTTACTGCTGTACTTTCCTACTGTTAGTTATATTCATGCTGAATGTGGTTTATTTTACTGCTCTTTTGGTTACTTCCTCGTTGGATGACTAGGTCTTGGGATTAGTTGAGTCGGTCCGGTTCTCGTGTCTCGTAGGGACTCAGGAACCGGATCGTTACAAGATGGTATCAGAGCAAGGTCGTCCCGAGAAGTGAATCAACTGACTGAAAAATAACCAATTCACATGTCTATAACTAGAGTAGCCACCACAACATATCTCTTGACATGAGCTCTTAGACGTTTTCGTTAGGTACTGTTCCGTACTGACGTATTTCGTTGTTTCGTGTTTCCTTGTAGGAGATGCCTCATCGTGAACTAGGAGGGTGGGCCGCGGGCACGGCCGAGGTCGGGGCCCGAGGGACAGATGTGTCGGGCTTGGAGTACATACTACCCCTCCTCTTCTCCTGAGCATACCGTCTCCGGACCTCGTCCAACTAATTCGAGAGGTGGTTCGTGAAGAATTTCAGCTTCCATCCACATCGCCACCCCCTCCTCCCCCTTCCGAGCGTACGACAGGGGAGTTGGTGGTGGAACGAGATTTCCGCCGTCACACTAGGCGTGTTAGGAGAACTCAAAGGAGACACGTGGCGTCCGCAGGAGAGCCGTCACGTTTTGCAGGGCCATCAGTGGCCTTTGGGGGCCCTCGACAGGGGCCAGTCGCCAGCACCGGACCCCCGCCTAGCCGACAGCAGGGACCCACTGAGGGCGGGAGTCGGGTTCCCCTCTGCTACCAGTGTGGCCAGCCGGGCCACGTCAGGAGGGACTGCCCATCTAGGGCAGGGGGTCAGATGATACTCCCCGCACAGAGCACTGGAGGGCGCGCAGGAGGCCGCGGTTCCCAGGCGCGAGGAGGAGGACAGCAGTCGCGAGGAGGGTACCGGCCAGCACCTACCCGTCTGACGCAGAGTGTGGCTGCTTCGTCCGCACCTAGAGCTGAGGGGCGTATCAACGCCCTCACACACAGGGACACTAGAGCTTCGGGATCGGTGGTAGCAGGTATGATTTCAGTTTCTGGCAGATTCGTTTACACGCTTTTCGATTCCGGCGCTACGCACTCGTTTGTCGTAGCCAGTTTTGCAGTTAGTTTGGACCAGGATTATACACTGTTAGAGAATCCGTTCATAATCAGAGGTCCGAGTGGCCAACTGTTTATAGCTGAGGAGGTGTACACGAATTGCGAGGTCAACGTCGGAGGACATAGCCTGCCAGCTGACCTGATTATGATCCAGATGGAGGACTTTGGAGTGATTCTGGGGATGGATTGGCTGTCCGCTTACCACGCCTTGGTGGACTATTTTGAGAGGAAGATTGTCTTCTCCATTCCGGAGTTGCCTTCTTTCGAGTTTCATGGGCAGCCAGTGGACGGAGGTTTCAGGTGCATTTCGGCACTTCGGGCGGCGAGACTTTTGAGCCAGGGGTGTGAGGGCTTCCTAGCTTGTGTGGTGGCAGAGCCCAGCCCTGTGGCAGACTTCCAAAGCATCCCGGTGGTCAGAGAGTACCCCGACGTGTTTCCAGACGAGTTACCAGGACTACCGCCTAAGCGTGAGATTGAGTTTGAGATATCACTAATACCAAGGACCAGCCCCATCTCCACCGCGCCATACAGAATGGCACCGCTTGAGCTGCGAGAGCTCAAGTCCCAGTTGCAAGACCTTTTGGAGAAAGGTTTCGTGAGGCCCAGTGCGTCCCCTTGGGGAGCCTCGGTACTGTTTGTGAAGAAGAAGGATGGTACCCTACGCCTTTGTGTGGACTACCGACAGCTGAATAGGGTCACCATCAAGAATAGATATCCGCTGCTGAGGATCGACGACCTGTTTGACCAGTTGTGGGGTGCCACGGTGTTTTCCAAGATCGACTTGAGGTCTGGATACCACCAGTTGAGGATCAGGGAGACCGACGTCTCCAAGACAGCTTTCCGCACCCGGTATGGACACTACGAGTTTTTGGTCATGCCGTTTGGGCTGACCAATGCCCCCACTACTTTCATGGACCTGATGAACCGGGTGTTTAGACTGTACTTGGACCAGTTCGTGGTGGTTTTCATAGATGATGTACTCGTCTATTCTAGAGATCGGACGCAGCACGGACAGCACTTGCGGATGGTTCTGGACACTCTGAGACGACGCAGGCTGTACGCCAAGTACAGCAAGTGCGAGTTCTGGTTGAGGGAGGTGACCTTCTTAGGTCATGTGATCTCTGGAGACGGCTTGGCGGTGGACCCAGCCAAGGTCGAGGCAATACTCAGGTGGGAGAGACTGCGTTCAGTCACTGAGATTCGCAGTTTTCTGGGACTGGCAGGCTACTACAGGCGATTCATCAGAGGATTTTCGTAGATTGCGCGTCCTATGACACAGTTGACCCGGAAGGACGTGCCTTTCGCTTGGACAGACGCCTGTGAGGCGTGTTTTCTGGAGCTGAAGGAGAGGTTGACCTCGGCTCCCGTGCTCACCATCCCTGACAGTAGTGGCGGGTTCGTTGTGTACACGGATGCCTCCTTGCAGGGGTTAGGAGGTGTACTCATGCAGAGGGGTCACGTTGTCGCTTACGCTTCGCGGCAACTGAAGCCCCATGAGCATACCTACCCTACCGATGACCTAGAGTTGGCAGCTGTTGTCTTCGCGCTGAAGAACTGGAGGCACTACTTGTACGGTGAGACCTTCGAGATTTTTACTGATCACAAGAGCCTCAGATACCTTTTTGATCAGAAGGAGCTCAACATGAGACAGAGACGTTGGTTGGAGCTCCTGAAGGACTACGACTGCAGCATCTCCTACCACCCGGGAAAGGCCAATGTGGTGGCTGACGCCTTGAGCCGTAAGGCGCCCGCACGCTTGGCCAGTCTACAGTCACAGAGTTGGAGCCATTTGGAGGAGGTGGGCAGTTGGTGACCTCTAGAGTTACGAGGGTACTGTGGGGCAGTGACGGTGACACGGCAGACCAGGCCAGAGCTATTAGACCGCATCATCACAGGGCGGATGGCCTATCCGTACTTGCAGTCTTTGCGCGACAGAGTACTGTCAGGAGACCCTGGGGACTTCTCTTTCACAGACCAGGTGCTACGCTTGAGGGGACGGTTGTGCGTTCCCAGAGACGAGGAGCTGTTGAGAGAGCTCTTGACTGAGGCACACGGTTCCAGATTCATCATACATCCCGGAAACACAAAAATGTACCACGACTTGAGACGCGAGTTTTGGTGGAGAGGGATGAAGCGGGATGTGGGTGAGTTCGTGCAGCAGTGTTTAGTGTGCCAGCAGGTGAAAGCCGAACACCAGAGGCCTGCAGGGCCGCTTCAGCTGCTTCCAATGCCATAGTGGAAGTGGGAGAGCATCACCATGGACTTGGTGGTGGGCTTACCTGTTACCCAGCGGGGACACGACGCAGTCTGGGTAATAGTGGATAGACTGACGAAGACGGCGCGTTTCTTGCCGATCCTAGTTACTTTGGGACCAGCACAGTTGGCAGAGAGGTATATCCGTGATGTGGTACGACTACACGGAGTTCCGCGAGAGATCGTATCCGACCGGGATACCTGCTTTACGTCCCAGTTTTGGGCTGAGTTTCAGCAGGCCTTGGGGACGCGGTTGAGGTTTAGTACAGCTTACCACCCCCAGACGGACGGACAATCTGAGCGCACGATACAGACACTTGAGGACCTTTTGCATGCCTGTGTACTGGACTGGAGGGGCTCTTGGGAGGAGCACCTGCCCCTGGCGGAGTTTGCATACAACAACAATTATCACTCGAGTATCGGCATGGCTCCCTACGAGGCTCTGTACGGATGGAGGTGTACGGCACCCTTGAGTTGGGTTGAGGTGGGGACCAAGTGGGAGGTTGGCCCCAGGTTGATCCGGCAGAGTGAGGAGGTAGTTGAGCAGATCCACAGACGACTCCGCACTGTCAGGAGCAGACAGAAGAGCTACGCGGATCGGAGACGTAGAGAGGTGTAGTTTGAGGTTGGGGACCACATCTTCCTTCGTGTCTCGCCCATGAAGGGCTTACAGCGGTTTGGGGTGAGAGGGAAGCTCGCGCCGAGGTTTTTGGGGCCCTTTGAGGTCCTTGAGAGGGTTGGACCCGTTGCTTACCGGCTTGCCCTCCCCCCGCAGCTTTCTGGTGTGCACGGCGTGTTCCACGTGTCCAACCTCAGGAAGTACGTAGCCGATCCCAGTCACGTACTGAGTCACGAGAGTGTTGAGGTGGGCGACGACCTGACCTACCCCGAGCGGCCAGTGCAGATCCTAGACCGAGCCGTCCGCAGTTTGAGACGAAAGCAAGTATCCCTGGTAAAGGTTTTGTGGAGGAGCCAGCGGTACGAGGAGGCTACCTGGGAGCCTGAGGCGACAATGCGGGAGCGGTACCTGGAGCTTTTCACGGGTACGTCTTTTCAGACTGGCTTCGGTCCTCTTTGAGTTTGTTATGGTTAATTGGACATCTTTTCCCGCACCCTAGCTGGCGCAAGTTTCGGGGACGAAACTTCCTTTGAGTTTGTTATATTGTAACGAACGCGTGCCCCAGACGTCTTTTAAGACGTCTGGGAGGTGTCCCAGACGTCGGACCAGACGTCTGGGATCGTTTCCAGACGTCTGGAAATCCGTTATCTTCCACACACGCGGGTCGTCTGCGCGCCTGAGCGCGCAGACACGCATATTCGTTTATTCCCTGTGGCTGCAGACACCCTGCCGCGTCCTCTCTCTTCCTCGCACGGCCTTAAAAGGCCATGCCTCCCCTCACTTCCGTCACCACCGTCTCCTCCCTCTTCTCCTTTAGCGAGTGAGCGTGAGCGCGAGGGCGGCAGCGGCAGCCGCAGTGAGCGCGGAGGAGGTGCTGCGTGCGAGAGCGGAGCTCTGCCGTGAGGGCGAGCTCGCCGGGGCTGCTAGGGCCGGCCGACGGAGGGCGCAGGTGGCGCGGAGCGACGTGGAGGGGGGACTGCTGCGGTCTGAGCAGCAGGTGCGTGAGGTGCGATGCGGGCGGTGTCGCGAGCGAAGGCCGAGTGGCGCCCTGATTCTGGAAGAATTTCCAGAATCAGACGTCTGGGTTGATAGCCAGACGGCGAGGGCGACGCCTGGAAGACCATCCAGACGTCTGAAAGGTGAGTTTTCCGTCTCCTTCTTCCTTCCTGTCGACTGACCGTACTGAGTGAGGGAGATGGGTGTGCGCAGGCTCGGTGATTCGCCATCCATCGCGAATCAGACGTCTGGCAGTAGTACCAGACGGCAGAAGCGACCTCCAGACGTCCGGGGTGACCATCGGACGTCTGGGAGCTAGGCCATACGTCCCCGCAGACTTCTGAACGTCTGGGAAACCACGCTGAACAAGGTAATTCTCTGACCCACTTTTTAAGACGTCTGGAAGAAGTTCCAGACGTCTGATTTTGCACAGTGTCATCGTTTTTGACCCGTTTAGGGCCCGTTCGGGTTCCGTTTTCCGCGATTCGAGTTGCGTTCTTTTCAGAATTAATTCCTCTACCCGTCTATAGTAGCTATACACTGTTTTGAGACACTCCTTGTGTTTGATCCTTGTGATAGGACCCCGTTCTGTTGCAGTCTCGGGGGTCGCGGAGGCACGCGGGATTCCCGACCACGCCCCCATTTCTCCCGTTGTACCTGGTAGAGTGGCTGTAAGTTATTAATAAAATCTGTTAAATTATGGAACCATAAATAGAACCTAGGACATTGCATGAATCCTAGGAATGAGAAATAGATGGAATGATAGCTCCTAGGTGTTGCATGAATCCTAGGGCTGGAAAACTAGATTGTATTATAGATCCTAGGATGTGGCATGAATCCTAGGATGAGAAAACTAGTGGAATGTATAATACTGCAGTCTTGGAAAATGGAAAGAGATATAAAGCTGGCTGTAATTTGAATTAACAGCTGCCTGTTGTGAATAAATAACGTGGTTGAGAACATGGATTGTAAGAATGTGAAACTGGAAAGTGAAACCTGGATGTTTGAGCAAAAAGGATGGAACCCTACAGGGAAGTAGGAGTAGAACTCCTGGAAAGTGAATGGAATAGTATTGGGGAAGTGAGCTGGCCCTTGAGTACGGAGTACCAAGGAGAGCGACTGTCCCCCTTTTTAGTGCAGAGCGGAGCCAGCCGCCCCAGGGACCCGGGGTTAGAACTGGCCACTCTGTACCGACTTGTTGGCCCTCGCGTACGTAGTACCGAGGAGAGCTACTAGTGTAGGGAGGTACTAGCTACCCCACGGGCCCCGGGGTTCTGCTAGCCTCCCACATCGACTTGTTAGGCCCGCTGGGGCAAACCAGGGTAGTCAGGCGAGGGTGCGCGGACTGTGGAGGGGCAAGGCCCCGGTTTGGTTACTGTGAAGGGGTTGGACCCCTGTTACTGAGAGGGCTCTGCCCTGGATTGGTTCCGTGCTGTGCTTTGGGCGCACCTGTTAACGGAAACGACTGACCGCGTGCCAGTACGGGTTAGCTACCTGTGCGTTTATCGCACGTGCCGTAGTCACCGTTACGTCTGTCAGTGACCTTGGGGTGGTTGACTGAGGGTAGGATCACCACGGGGGACTCTCCCAGCCAGGAGAGCACCACGTGCTACTTCTACTTTTTGGAAAAGACTGCAATCAAGATCGTTCTCACGAGGAACATTCGAGATCAAGAAAAAGATCTGGGGAATAAATGAAATAGTGAGACAATTGAAAGATGTGAATAAAGAAAGTAATCGAACATAACAGCTACTGTACACTCTACTATTGTCTTTAGTTTAGTTGCCACTCTACTCAGTGTTTTTGCTGACGTGTTACACTTGTTACCTTTTTCAGGACCAGGTGTTGAGCAACCAGGGTCAGCGGCTGTAGAGGACGCTGGGCCGAGTAGGGTCCAATAGAGTTACCACTGTCTCTTGTACCTCTTTTTGTTACGTTGTAGTGAGTAGTTCTTGTTTCCGCTGTACTTTCTTTACCTGCAGTTCAAATTTTATTATGAATGTTGTTCTACTGTTGTGATGGCACATACTGTGGTAGTTTCTTTCCTTACTGCTGTACTTTCTTACTGTTAGTTATATTCATGCTGAATGTGGTTTATTTTACTGTTCTTTTGGTTACTTCCTCGTTGGACGACTAGGTCTTAGGATTACTTGAGTTGGTCCGATTCTCGTGTCTCGTAGGGACTCGGGAATCGGGTCGTTACATTAATTAGTTAAGAATATGTATATATAAGGGTTTATTATAGAATAATGGATAAATCATTAAAGGACCATAAAATAAGTTTAAAATGCTAAATTATTATCCAATTAATATTATTAATAATTTAATTAATAAATAAATTCGAAATATCATTAATTATTTACCTAATTAATGTGTTAATTAACTTAAGCATAATTTATACCTAAGTATGTAATAACTTAACTAACATTACTTAATTAAATAAATTAAGTTAAAAAGGTCAAAAATGTAAATCCAAGGTTTATATATAATATTTGTCTAATTTATAATCATATATAAAAAGTTGAAAAAGATTTAAATTAAAATAAGCCTTGAAAACCTTAGTTTACGTTTTAGTCCTTAGGTTTTATTTCATTTGAGTTCTTTTCCTTCACATAAGTCCTTAGCTTTCCTTGCAATCTGGTCCCTATATACACTTTCTTTTTCTTCTTCATTTCTTCTTCAGCCATTTCGACGGCTGACGACAGGAGGTACTTTCACTCGCCGATCACCGTTCATTTGACGCCTGTCTACCTCTACCAAGCTCCTGGAGCTTGCGCTCACCACCACCTTTTCATCCATCGATCTGGATGAAGCTACAATCCTATTTAGGGTTTGAAGTTAACCTCACCGACGTCGGAGAAGACGCCGGTGGTTACTTCGCACCTAGACATTACATCGTCCAGATTCATCCTCCTTCTTAGCTGCCGCAACCTATAAATACCCCTCCACCTCTCCGATTTTGAGAAGTTTGCTCCCTTCCCTCTTCCCCTTACTGAGCTAACAGATAGGCTATTCACACCAAATCCGGCGACTTCCTCCCACTTCCACCATCTTCCTCCTATCATCTCCACTCGCCCCTGATCTCCGCCGTTGTCCACTGAGTCTTCTGACGAAGTGCCAACGATGGACTTCATCTCTGCTACTTGCCAACACCTACTGGACTTCTTCCTTTGCCCATTTGATTTCCTCCTTCGTTAAGGACCTTCGACGGAGACTCCTTACCCCCTTTATCCAGGTAACAGTAGGGTAGGTAAGTTAGAGTAATTAGAGTAGTTAATTAGGTAGTTTTGCTAGAATTAATGAAAGTTCTTTCGGTCGTCTTCCTCAGCTTCGGCGAGCTCTTTGAGCCTGACCAGAGCATCTTTTTGTCTTTTTGAATCACTGATGACCTTCTACAATCCTTCACAATCATTTTTGGCACACTAATTTCTTGATTTTAACACTTATACGCCTAATCCACCTCCACCTCCACCGGTTGCTTCCGCTGTCCATGGCGGAGGTCACCGAGGGCAATTTGATAGAGAGAGTTTCGCTTAATTAAAATAGCAATAGAATGATATGACATTATAATTTCTGTGGTGGAAATCTCTTAATCAAAGATCAAAATAGATATCAATTTAAACCATGAAAAGGATGTCGTATCCACAGGGTGGAATAGATTAATAAATTCACCAAATATTTTTTCTGTGTATTTGTTTAATCAAGTGCGCAATCCGTACTCAAATCTGATGCAAAACAAGGCGAAAAGAAGGAACATGTGATAATTTAAGAATGTGAGGGTATGTATGTAATTTTCCTTCCTTGAAATACCTTGCGATGGCATGTAACATAATTAAATCCCAAGACATTGGTCTTTCACCTTTTAAGTTTGATGGCATTTCATGCATGTATTTATAACTCTAAACCAACCGATAAAGATAGGAATTCATGTAAACAATACTTGTGAGGGCATCCATATAATTTCATATGAATAAAATATTCAAAAAAACATAAATCTAATTACACCAATGGCATTGAATGTAAATTCTAATTGCTCCCGTACTGTAGCAAAATAGGGGATAACTCCCCTTGGCGAGCACGAGAAAAGGAAGGATCGGCTGGAGGCGTGGTTTCGCAAGAAGGTCGTCGGTGGCGAGGGCTGCGCGTGGAGGTCGTGGAGTGGTCATTGGTGGTCGATGGCGGCCGGTCGGAGGAGATGAAGCTCGCCGGTGAGGAGCTTTGTCGGCGGTGAACGGCAACTGGAGGTGCTGCTACGCGAAGCCAAGGGTGGTTAGAGGATTAAGAAGAGATGGATGGTGTAGAGGGCACGTGGAATGGAGGGCGGAGGAGTCGGCTGCGTGTGGAGGACCGACGGTGGTGTTTGGGTTCTTTTTGTTCGTGCAGCAGGTGGCGAAGGAGGAAGAAGAAAGAGAGGCAAGGGGGTGAGGCACGCAAGCGGTTGGAGTGCGAGTGAAGACGTGCGCGGTTGCATGCTGCGAGGTTGCGCACTATGCGTGGTGGCTGAAGCGCAGGCGGGTGTGGTGGCATGCTGCGAGGTTGCGCGTTGCGCGTGGTGGCTGAAGCACAGGCGGGCGTGGTGGCGTGCTTGCGCTATAGCACGCGCCTGCTGGTCGCGCGATGAAGTTGGTGTGTGCACGGGCGTGCGTAGGGCGGGCGGAGGTGGAAGGAAGAAGAGAAAGAAGAAGCTCGCCAAAGGTCCCACAATGCATGCGGAAGTCCCACTGTGCAATAGGCAACGGTGCCTGCCTATTGCACAGTGGTGAAGAGATTGGAGATGGAGGACCTCTCCTGGGAAGAAGATGATCCCTTTTCCATTGCCCGTCCACTATTAAAATATGGAGGGAGAGAGAGAGTTAGATTTTCAGTTACCAAATATAGCAAATAGGAATTTTAGGGAGAGAGAGATTCATGAGAGAGATAAGGAATTTTATTGGAATAAATTTGAGGAATTGTTGAAATCTCTAAAATTTATTTTCTTATTGTATTTTGCTTAGATGAAATCCCACATATCTCTACTCATTTTGATGTGATGCCATTCCCTTTTAAAGTGAATAATCAATCCTCCCATATAAATATTAATGCAATTAATACATGGAATGATAAATTTAGCGTTCACATGATTTTATCAATAACATCCATGCTTTAAATTAGTCTTTCATCAAAATAATAATGTACTTAAGCACTAAATTAGTCCACTAAAGTGGACCCATCAAATACCCCCATGCCTAAGTTTTGCTAGTCCCGAGCAAAATCATATGAAACAAACCAGGTCTCTAGGTCAGATTTTACCGTCAGGATGCCTTATCGTACCAAACTCTAGAAATTAGATTGAAATACCAACTATAGGCCTAAAGGTACTCAAGTACCAGCCAAGATACAGACCTGACCAGCCTCAATCTTGGGTCCGCTGTAAAGGTTTCTAAGGCCTGCAAAAACTGCCCAAAGGCTTATTGACCACAGCAGTTAAAGCACTCGTGCATATGTATAGAGAGGTTAGGTTCAATTTTGCCAGCGCATTTTTAGTAAGAGAGAGGGAGAAATATTATTTTGAGAGTTTTCTCTCCTTTTTAAATTCCCCTAAACTCAACATTGAATTGGCCCTAAACATGATCTATATCAGATTCCTTGTTCCCACCATCAATCCTCGTAGGGTCCTTGACAATCGATGCTTCAGGATAGCATCGCTCATGGCAACCCCCAGAACCTTGGCTTTCGACACTTTGGGATAGTGCTGCTCATGACGTTCTGTAGCTGAATTCAGACCCTGGCAATCGACATTTCGGGATAATGCCACCCACGGCATCTGAACCAGCACAAGATGCTTCTGTGCCCCCGGTAGGATATTTAGCTATCCTAAGAGACAAGCATCGACGAGATGATATGTTATAATGCATCTTCGAGGGGATTATTTTACTTTCCTCCTCTCTGCGCCGGGAATTCATCCAATCAACTTGTGTCTTCAAGCCGCTCCTAAGTCAACTTTTCGGGAAAACATTTTTAGAACAAACACTTTTTGGCATTATTCTTTGTTATGCGCACTAAACCAGACTAGTGTGTGATTTTTTTTCTTTTTTTGGGTGCTTAGGTTACTAAGTTTCGCTAACCAAAGGGCAGGTAACAGGGTCGAATACACCCTAAGCCTTAGACTTCATACATCGACCTCACAACTCCCTCAACCTCTTGAGGAATAGTCCATATCTTAACAAGTATGTGAGTGTTTAAGCCCTAGAACAGACCCAGGAGGCCTAAAGTCGATATTCCTCACTTATTTCTTTTTCTCTTGCACTTCAAAACTTTATTTATTCATTCATTCTGGCCTAGAACTTAAGTAACTTTTCCATAATCAACTGCTGGGATCAGCACAATTTTGCACATTTTCTTTCTGTGTCTCTCCTCAATATATTTGAAATTCAGCTCACAAAGATTTCTTCTTCTTTTTCTCTCTTCTTCTTTTTCTCTTTTTATTTTTATTTATATATATATATATTTTGCAAGATGGAGGCCATAATTATGCATGTAAAATATGTATAAATGCTATGAATAGCCTTAGGTTATACCCCCCCCCCCCATGCCTAAATCTGCCAATGTTCTCATTGAAAAGCAAAGGCAAGGAAAGATATTACCTGAGGTAGAGTTGGGATACCTCGCAAATCAGGCTCTAGAAGGGAAATAGAAGGAGACCCAAAGAAGATACGTAATAAACCTAGCCTCGCGAGTAAGTAACCCAAGACGTTGGCAAGTTGGTGATGGATAGTGAGGCCAAACAATCGCCAGAAGCAGGTGAAAAGAGGGTACTCTTGAGCTATTTATGGAGGTTTTACATAATACCCATGAGTAATAACCTCCGGGAGTGTGCGACGAGGAGGCAAAGGCTCCTCAAGCAAATATGTGTGGGGTACAGAGAGTGCGACAAAACATACCCTAAGACTAATGGGCTGACATGGAAAAGCATCGATCCAAACTTGCCACTCTATTATAAGGTGCATTGGTCTGGATATTCCCCCGTTAATCAAAAGTGTGAGCAGAGATTTCAGGAAGCTGGTTCTATAGGAGTTGAAGTCGCTCAGGTGCGGTGTAGGGAATAGGGTTAAAGAGGGTGCGAGCAGTTCAGCATTCATCCTCGATATCCATTCCAGTTCTTGAATGTTATCAAAAGCAGCCTTAGTTACTAATTGCCTTTCATGCTGCATATCATTGGTGTGTGTGTCCTGGAATAAGCCCAAATGTTCGTCGTCCAAATTGAACCACTCAAGGGTGTCGCTCATTTCATCACCATGTAGAAGTGGGTTGAAAGTAATAGGACTATGAGTGTCCTTAGTAATGATATCCCTAGGTTCTTGTTCAATGTTAAGATCCTGCTCATAGGGTGTATACATTCTTTCCTCAAGAGTAGTAATTGCATCCATTTCTTTCGACTGTTTGAGAGGATGATCTTGATAATCAACGGTATGTAGGGATCCAGATTTGGCTAATTCAGTCAGATCGTTAGGGGGTAAGTCCTCGAACAAAACATATTCTCCCCTAGATTCACTCCATACTCTAAGTCTGGTCCTTTGAAAGTCATCATCATCCTCATCAATATTTCTTCTAATAGACTCAAAAAAATCTTTCACACCAGGATCAAGAGCTTCCTCAAAAATCAACTCATTGTGTCCCTGAGACCAATATTGATCTAATTCTTCCAATTTCGTCTCAATTTTCTCATGGTCACTTGGGTTGGGGACTTGTGAATCCTCAAAATATTCAATAACAAGTGTTGGTCCCGTTGATAGAGAAGTGTGATTATTATCACTTCCTTCTAGTATGATTTCCTCTGGCATCCAAGACTCCTGGAATTTGTTAACTTCTAAATCACAATCCTCAGGGGGCTCTAACTGAGGTGCAAGGTCCTCAGAAGCGTAAAGTATATGCTCAGGATCCCTAGGATGGGGTACAAATTCCACCTCAAGATTCAGACTGGGAGCGGGGTTGACTGTTTGACTGCGAGCCGTTTCATCAAATGTAACGAAGATACTATCATTCAAGTCGAGTTCATCTAATGGGTCCATTTTCTCCTTCCAATTAAGATCAGGTGGATAGTGACCAGGATTGCCTTTTGGTGGGCATATCTCATGAGGGATGTTTAAGTGATAGCTACTCCTCAAAATAGGATCCCTGTTGTCATTGTTTTCCTTGAAATTATCTTGGTAATCGGGGATATAAGGGTAGGGATCAGAATTGACTGTAGGAGGATCGCTAAGCTGGTTAATATCTTCAGTTAATCATTGACTATTCCTCAAAATCTCTCCCATAGAATCCATCATCTCTTTTTGTTGTTTTTGCATTTCTATCATAAAAGATGAGAGGCTACCATTAGATTGAGTAGGATAGTCAATCTCAGGTTCAAGTTGTCTAAGAGTTTCAATCCAACCTCGATAAGACAAATCATGAAGGGTGGGTGGGTTGGGCATGGTCATGGAAGAGCTAGGGTTGGGATACCCTTCTCCTAGGTTCTTCTCATCACCACTGGGTTGGGGTTTAATCAGACTAATGTTCCTATAGTAGGAGTAGAAAGGATCCCAATGCTCATTAGAAGATGGATAACTGCAGGATTGGGATTGGGTATTCTGGGGTGAAAAGAAGTGAAGTAGTTATTATAATCCATTTGAAAATACGACTTGAAAAACACACCCCAATCAAACACAAGGCAATAGGACTTCTCTTTTCTTTCTTAGAGCATATTTAAGCCAACCTCCAATCGACTCCTTAAAATTTGTCAAATGGAGTCAAGTTTGTACCTGTCCGGTCCCACTTAAGTGGTATAAGTGGGGGATGTGACTTGAGATCCCTGACAAGCTCTTTAGAGAAGACAGAGGTTGTTTATGTTCTCTCTTAGTGGCAAAACAAGTTTCACAATCAATTACGTGCCTTAAGTCGACCTTCGAGTGCCCTAGGACCTATGCTTTGCTTAGATGATACTCTCAGGTGATCAAATGAGAAGTTACTCCAAGGACGAACAAAGGGATGCAAGTAGGGTGAACCCTTCCTTTGAGGTGATGCGTAAGCGGTGCCTCTTAACTACCCTTTTGTTCTTTAAGGGGTGTCCCCCTCTGTGAAGTATCAAAACACTCGGTCAAAAGATAGTACCACCACCACAAAACAAGATAGGAGGGTCTGCACCGATAAAGAGATCAGTGCCTATAGCCTTAAGGGATCGAGCCTTAGTGTGGTGCTTAATGTGCGTGCTCAGTGCCAGAAGTGTGCATCACACCGCAAATCTTTTATTATTTTGAAAACGCAGACAAGTCCCTTTGAATCAAATCAAGTGTGATTTGATTTTAAGGTCGAATCTAATTATCAGTCCCAATTGCAGTTAGGTGACCACTGGATTAAGTAATTTCAGTCAACTTTGTAGTCTTGAATTTTAACCCTAATGCAAATGCGTGAACATGAGCTGGATGCAAAAGTTAGAAAGGTGTACCTGTCTCCAACAATCTTCATTCACATATGCTCGCAATGCAACAATGAAATCTAATGTGCTGCTCAATCACCCCTAAATGCTCGCACCTAAGGGCATGCAACTCCTAAACAGGCAGCTCGATATTTTCTTTTGTTTGTTTTATAGGTGAGCAAGCAGAAATTTAACTTTCACACGTAGAAAAAAATATAGCCCTATCCTCTAAAGAATGTGGGGACAGACCCCCGAAAATAAGCCCCAATTACTACAAGGGCGAGAAGATAGAAATAAAACTGCGATGAAGGAGAATCCCCTGTGAGAGTGGGATCCAGGTCTCCTACGTCTCCTCCACGTGTGAATGTCGCTCAAGGTCGATGTCGTTGCTCTACTGCACCTGTCTCCCTGTCAGGTTCCTCACACTGAAAGATAAAGAATGATCAGATAAATGTGCAACTCAGAATAATCAAAAATAAAAATCAGGTGAATCTATCGCGTCTGTTGCCTCCTCGACAATGGCGTCATTTGATAGAGAGTTTCGCTTAATTAAAATAGCAATAGAATGATATGACGTTGTAATTTCTGTGGTGGAAATCTCTCAATCAAAGATCAAAATAGATATCAATTTAAACCACGAAAAGGATGTCGTATCCATAGGGAGGAACAGATTAATAAATTCACCAAATATTTTTTCTGTGTATTTATTTAATCAAGTGCGCAATCCGTACTCAAATCTGATGCAAAACAAGGTAAAAAGAAGGAACATGTGATAATTTAAGAATGTGAGGGTATGTATGTAATTTTCCTTCCTTGAAATACCTTGCAATGGCATGTAACATAACTAAATCCCAATTCATTAGTCTTTCATCTTTTAAGTTTGATGGCATTTCATGCATGTATTTATAACTCTAAACCAACCAATAAAGATAGGAATTCATGTAAACAATACTTGTAAGGGCATCCATATAATTTCAGATGAATAAAATATTCTAAAAAACATAAATCTAATTACACCAATGGCATTGAATGTAAATTCTAATTGCTCCCGTACTGTAGCAAAACAGGGGATAACTCCCCTTGGCGAGCACGAGAAGTGGAAGGATCGGCTAGAGGTGTGGTTGCGCAAGAAGGTCGTCGGTGGCAAGGGTTGTGCGTGGAGGTTGTGGTGTGGTCATTGGTGGTCGATGGCAGCCGGTCAGAGGAGATGAAGCTCGCCGGTGAGGAGGTCTGTCGGCGGTGAATGGCAACTAGAGGAGCTGCTATGCGAAGCCAAGGGTGGTTAGAGGATCGAGAAGAGACGGATGGCGTAGAGGGCACGTGGAACGGAGGGCGGAGGAGTCGGCTGCGTGTGGAGGACCAGCGGTGGTGTTTGGGTTCTTTTTGTTCATGCAGCAGGTGGCGAAGGAGGAATAAGAAAGAGAGGCAAGGGGGTGAGGCGCGCAAGCGGCTGGAGTGCAGGTGAAGACGCGCGCGGTTGCACGCTGCGAGGTTGCGCGCTGCGCGTGGTGGCTGAAGCACAGGTGGCGTGGTGGCGTGCTTGCGCTGTTGCATGCGCCTGCTGGCCGCGCGATGAAGCTGGTGTGCGCACGGGCGTGCGTGGGGTGGGTGGAGGTGGAAGGAAGAAGAGAAAGAAGCTCGCCAAAGGTCCCACAATGCACGTGGAAGTCCCACGGTGCCTGCCTATTGCATGGTGGTGAAGAGATTGGAGATGGAGGACCTCTCCTGGGAAGAAGATGATCCCTTTTCCATTGCCCGTCCACTGTTAAAATAAGGAGGGAGAGAGAGAGTTAGATTTTCAGTTACCAAATATAGCGAATAGGAATTTTAGGGAGAGAGAGATTCATGAGAGAGATAAGGAATTTTGTTCGAATAAATTTGAGGAATTGTTGAAATCTCTAAAATTTATTTTCTTATTGTATTTTGCTTAGATAAAATCCCACATATCTCTACTCGTTTTGATGTGATGCCATTCCCTTTTAAAGTGAATAATCAATCCTCCCATATAAAGATTAATGCAATTAATACATGAAATGATAAATTTAGCATTCACATGATTTTATTAATAACATCCATGCTTTAAATTAGTCTCTCATCAAAATAATATTGTACTTAAGCATTAAATTAGTCCACTAAAGTGGACCCATCACAATTCACATGCACTAGGACCCTCCATTACCTAGTCATCATCTAAGGGCCCCTATCTTCATATTAATTTGATTAAAAATCATCTACATCTAAAATGCCTAAATTTCACTCAACCTCCTGAGCTAGCTGTCAATGGCGGCTCAGGAGGAGTTTCTCCATCTAATTAATAACCTGTACACCATCTCCACACCCCACTGACTTGTTCTCTCAACTCAATTGAGTGAGAGAACTTGACCTGAGTTCCAGCGAACTCAAATCACACTCTCTATAAATTCACTGCACATCTTTCATTGTAATCATTAATTGAACGAATTAATGAGTTCTTGAGGTTCCTTGTGACCTTAGGAAACTTTTCAGATCTTAAATGGCCTATTTTAATGATTTTTACACATTTACAGCCATTATCTGGACTCACCGAAGCTCCGTGAGTCAAAAACAGTCTTCAACCTATAGAACTTCCTGAGAAGCTCCAGATTGATTATGAATGATCTAAGGATTTTGTTTTGAGGTTTATTGTGATGTTTTGAGGTCTGGAGTTCCATATAGACCTCTGTCTTCTCCAACTCCGGCAAAGTTGGAGAAGACTGTTGATTAGGGTTTAACTTAGTTTAGGAGGTCTAGAAGCATCAGGAAGATGGTTTGAGGTCAGTCCTGTGTGGATCAATCACTTAGAAAAGCTGTAGTTTGTTCTGTCGAACAAACTCATTTAGGATCTTAGGCAACATACCTGAAACCCTAGAATTCTTGGTTGAAATTCCTTCTTGAGACCTTGAATCAGTTCTTGAGGTTAAATAGAGTTGATTTATGGCATTAATTTCATGTGAGATAGAATAACTTAGAAAGTCAAATTTTGTGGCTTAATGGTCAACCTCAGGTCTGATTGGATGATTGAGATATCAATTAGGGAAATTGATGAATAAAAATGGTTCATGGGATGTTTATAAATGATTTAGATTTGATTTGGATTAGTTTTATTTAGGAATTCATGTAAAATCAATTTCTCTTCAGTTTGGGTTCATTTGAACCCAAAACTGACGTTAGTACATTTCTGGCGAAGTTCAAAAGCAAATGTTGCCCAGATGGATTCTTTACAACCTTTAGAGGTTGTTTAATCTAATGTAACTAACCCTTAGCTGTCTTTCGAGCTAATCAAAGCTCAAATCGAAGCTCTGAAGCTCATGCTAGAAGCTTTTGAGCTTCTTCTTCTTCCTGAAGCCTCTTGCACTCCTAACCTTCACCATTAGGAGCGAAATCATCTACTGAGATGATTTAGAACCTCATATGGAGGTCAAAAGCCTCACTGCAGGTCCTTAGACCTGAGTTGCTTTTCTGCAGGCTAGATTGGCCGTGTTAACTGTCCATTTTCACCCTTCAAATTGAAGGGTAAGATATGTTTTGAGCATCAAATTGATGCTAAATCCCTGTTGTGCACCTCTAGAGCTTTCTAACGAGCCCTTTTTTGCTCGATTTGGAGCTCTGAGCCGGCTAGAGTCTCCAGCCAAAGTTTTGTCTGGAGGGGACTAACGTAGTCCCACATTGGTAGAATAGGAGTGCCCACCTTAGAATGAAAGGAAAAAGTGAAAGGGCTTTATCGGTCGTCAACATTGGGTGCATAATGAGCATATGTGTGTGTGTGGGTGCGTGCAGTGCACGTGCCCGGGTGTGTGTGCGCCTGTAAGTGTGAGCGTGGGCTCGTGAGCAGGCGTGTGTGTGGGATTGGGGGGCTGGAGATTGTGCATGATGAAATGTGAATCAGAAATAAGCCACCTAATACAAACTAGGATCGAATCCAGTAGGGTCTGGTCCCACTTTGAGAGGGGTGCTGTGTATCCTCAACCGGTCCAAGCCGCCAATCAAAGAACCAAATTTTGGTTCAAGTGTGGTTAACCTGCATAGTTAAAGTGTTGAAAGAAAAAGAGAAGAGAGGAGGGTTAAGAGAATTAAGAGAGAGGTGAAGAAGAGCTTAAAGGAAAGAGATTAAAGAAAAGATCAAATTAAAGAAGAGCTCGACAGAGAGGTAAACAGAGAGGTAAAGAAAAAAGTAAAGGAAAGAGAGAGAGATGGCAGAAGAAGAAGAGAAGAATCAAGGCTGAAGAAAGAAGAAAAAATGGAAATTAAAGAGTTTTAAGACGTCTGATTTTTGTAATTTCACTTCAATAACATTTCTTTTTGAGCTTAATTGATGTAATAAGGCACTTATATTCATTTGAATTTCTTTTTCTTGCCTTAATCTTTTGTAAATAAATTGAAGGTATTGTAATAAACATGTTTACTTGCTTTTTAATAACAAATCATATGTGTAAATATGTTCTTCCTTATGGATTGTTGCATGTCTTTTAATTGAATATCCTTTGTACAAGATTCATATTCTTAAAAGTAATCTAATTATAATTCTAATCGATTAAGTAAGTAGTAATTTATGTTTAGGATTTAATGGTGAATTAAGTTAAGTTATGCCTCACAGTGAACAACCTGGACTCAACCAGTTAAAAAAGAATTAAAATCTAAAATGTTAGGTTAGCTTGACCCTATACTACACAACCAACATTAAATAAAGTTAACCTAAGTTACTTTCTCTTGCATTTAATTAAGCCTAAATAACTTAATTAGCTGTGTTGAGGATTTAAACCTATCATCAGCTACCACATTCTATCTTCCCGCCTTGTCATGAATCTCGAGGTCAAATTCGTACAATAGGAAGATCTAGCGGATTAGTCAAGGCTTTGCATCCTTCTTTGCGAGGAGGTGCCTTACTGTAGTGTGATCCAAGTATATGATAACACGGAAACCCAAAAGATAAGATCAAAATTTTTTCAGGCCAAATACTACGGCTAGCAGCTCTTTCTCAGTAGCTGTGTAGTTACGCTGAGCCTTGTCAAGTGTCTTACTAGCGTAATAAATGACCACGGGTTTCCATCTATTTTCTGCCTAAGTACCGCACCCACTGCGTAGTCAGACACATCGCACATGATCTCAAAGGGTAGAGACCAGTCAGGGGACTACAGGATTGGTGCTTGAGTAGCTTGATCACGTAGGCTCTCAAATGCTTGAGTGCACTCCTTGGTGATCTCGAAGGGGACATCCTTAGAAAGTAGATTAGTCAGGGGGCGCACAATTTTTGAGAAATCGGGAATGAAACGGTGGTAAAAATTGATGTGCCCCAGAAAGGATCGGATGTCCTTGACCGAGCTAGGCATAGGGAGTTTAAAAATCAAATTCACCTTAGCTCGATCAACCTGGATGCCTTTTTCAGAAATGAGGTGACACAGGACAATTCCCTTAGGTACCATGAAGTGGCTCTTTTCTCAGGAAAGAACCAGATTCACATCGATACAACGCCTGAGGATTTGGACCAAGTGCAGGAGGCAATCATCAAAAGATTCCCCAAATGCCGAGAAGTCGTCCATGAAGACTTCAAGGTACTCACCTACCATATCTGAGAATATGGCAAGCATGCACCGCTAAAAAGTAGCAGGTGTATTGCAGAGACTGAACGGCATCCTGCGGAAGGCGTATGTCTCGAAGGGGCAAGTGAAGGTGGTCTTCTCTTGGTCCTCAGGATGAATTGCGACCTGGTTATAACTAGAATACCCATCCAAGAAGCAAAATAATCGATTTCCCGCCAATTTCTCGAGTATCTAATCAATAAATGGCAGGGGTAAATGATCCTTTTTCAGCTGTAATCAATACAAACTCTCCATGAGTTAGCTATACGGGTTGGTATGGTCTCTTCGATTTTAGTTGTAATCATGGTGAGTCCTGCCTTCTTGGGCACAACTTGGATTGGGCTCACCCAACGACTGTCGGAGATCGGGTAGATGATACCTGCATCTAACCACTTGATGATCTCTTTTTGCATGACATCCTACAGGTTTGGATTTAGGCGTCTCTGCATTTCACGAGATGGTCGTGAGCCCTCTTCGGTATAGATGATGTGTGCAATATGAGGGGTTGATGCCAGTCAGATCATCGAGAGTCCATCCAATGGCTCTCCGATGCTGCTGGAGGATAGTAATCAAGAGTGTTTCCTAATCAGATGTGAGTCGGGAATTGATAATCATAGGAAATGTCTGATTAAAACCCAAAAAGATGTATTTGAGATGGTCAGGGAGGGGCTTCAATTCCATAATTGGATTATCAACAGCAGCAGGTGGTTCAGGGTAGGATTCAGGGGAAAAGGGAGGAGCTATAGGTGTGTCTAGGTCTAGTCTAGGCTCCTCTAACTGCGGGGTTTGATCCTCTCGTGGTTGAACATCAAGGATAAGTGGGTTTTCCTCAACAATGGGCTATTCAACCACAGACTCGATATTGCAGATTTACTCGATAACCCCATAATTAACTCCTTTTTGGGCCTTGAAGATGTCGATCTTTAGTGCCTTGTTCCCAAATTTTAACTTAATTTGGCCCTCTTCGCAGTTGATATTAGCCCTAGCTATGGCCAGAAAAGGTCTCCCTAAAATAATCGGTGTATTCTTCAAGTTCTCAAGAGCATCCATGTCTAAGACTATGAAATCCACGGGAAAGTAAAAAGCGCATACCCTAACTATGACATCCTCGAGAATTCCTTTTGGTGACTTAATAGATTGATTAGCTAACTGCAAAGTCATCTATATCGGTTTAGGTTTAGATTCCTCAAAGTGGTCTAGTAGGGATGTGGGTATCAAATTTATGGAAGCTCCTAGGTCCAATAAGGCTCTGTCAAATTGTATATCACCGATAGCACAGGAAATCAGAGGGGTACCTAGGTCTTTTGCCTTAGGTGGGAGCTTGCTCAAGATGATGGAGCTGGCTTGCTCCGACAGTACGATCGGGTTCCTACCTTTGGTTCACGACTTATGCTTTGGTGTACATACATCTTTTAGGAATCGTGTGTAAGTTGGTACGTGGCGTATTGCATCCATCAAGGGAATGTTTATTTAGACCTGCTCAAAGAGCTTGACTAGGTCCTCCTCAAGTGCCACGGGCTTGGTTTTCTTCTTTCCCTTGGTCAAGGCCTCGGGAAATGGAACCTGAGATGGCTCCTCTAGAATTGGCTCAGGCTCTTTATCAGGGATGGGCATGTCCTGGATAACCAATTTATGGTTAGGTCTACAGTCTTAGGTGAGTTGTGGCTAGGAAAAGGTGGGTCCTGTGTTGCTTTGCCACTACAGGTGGTGACGGAATTTAATCCTGCCTGATTTTGGTTTGGGTTGGGCAAAATAGGTGTCTGTTGCAGAAATCCAGAGTATAAAGTTGAAGCATCCATCCCGTCAGGTGATGGAGCAGAAGGGGCCTGATAAATAAAGTAAGCTTGGCCCTGATTTGGGTTCATAATGCGCCTCTGGTTCAGCACATTATTTAGGTTTGGAAGAGGCTGAGAAGGAAGTACACTAGATTGGCGAGCACTTGCTAGCTGGGCCAATTGATTTTGCAGTTTAGAGATCTCTTCTTTGTGTTGCTTTTGTATGTCAACCAAGGTCTAGAGAATCAAAGATGTCTGATCTTCCTTAGGTGGTCCAGATTGGAAATTTTGATTGGGCCTTGGTTGAGTGGGTTGATATGGTTGCTGGTTTTGTGGTCGGGGTTGGAATTGGGATCTTGGATTCAGGTTATTTCCCGACCATGAAAAGTTAGGATGATTACACCATCCAGGGTTGTAGGTGTTCGAGAAAGGATTATTCTGGACGGCATGGAGATCCTCGCAGGTTTGAGGAGCTCCGAGATAATCAGGGTACGGGGGTTCAGAGTTCCCCCAACTGTGGTGGGCTGACTCAGAGTTGCCTCCGAAGCCATTATCAGACGGGGGTGGATATGCATCCATCCGCAGGGAGTGGTAGATTTTGTGCGTCGCTTCGCTTCCCGTGGGCGGGTGCGTGTATGTGCTTTGAGGTGCAAAGGTGGATTTGTGTAGATGACGAGTGATGTCTTCCACCTTGTTTTCGATGATGGAGACCTTATCCAATTGACCGGCTACCAACTCCAGATCTATAGATGCGGAAAGGCCTCAAGATTCGTGTACCCCTCGATTGTTTGTCAATGTGAGAGTGGATGTCCGGTCATACACACCCAGTGACTCATTGTTCAGAGAGTTTTCGCACATGTTTTCAAGAATTTCCCAGATCGTGTCCTCATGTTGACCCATGATGCTACCACCACAGGTTGCATTGACAAATAGCTTAATGTCATCACGGAGCCCATGGTAAAAGGATTAGACTTGTTCCCACTTCGGAACTCCGTGATAGGGGCACTTACGCATGAGATCCAGAAAGCGATCCCATGCCTCGTGTAGAGATTCTCCTGCTCCTTAGGAGAAGTGCATGATTTGGTGCCGCATAGTGTTTGTACGACCAATGGGGTAGAATTTTTGTAGGAAGGCGGTTTGAAGTTCTCCCCATGTGTTGATCGTGTGTGGTTGAGTCTAAAACTCGTGGGCAGCTTTGTTGGCCAGAGAGAAGGAGAAGAGTTTTAAGAGTAGTCCATCATGATTCTGCACATCTGCCCCGAAAGTGTGGGCTAGATGCTGCAAGTTCTTGATGTGCTGGAAAGGATCCTCGAAGTTCAAGCCATGAAACTTTGGAGTCATGTGAAGCATACTAGGCTTGAGCTCCACCTCGGTTCCTCCTACGGGAATGTTGATTCGGGGTTCGATCTCCACTGCTGCAGGATTATAGTGATCTCGCATTTGAGGATGCGGTGGTGGGTTGATGATGGCATTGATCTGATCTTTGAAATCAAAGAATTGTTGTGGTTCAAAGTGAGGTTGTTCTGGATGATCCATGGTTGTGATTGGAGCTTCGAGCTTAGAATCAGAGGAAGTGTCAATATGATCAGGTTGTTGCACAAACACGGAGGTCGAGGCCTTGCCTCGATGAGAGTGAATAACTAATGGAGGTTTCAAGATTGGTCTTAAGGACCTCCTCCCGAACATACATTGATGCAAAAGATGAGAGATAGAATGTCAGACGGACCCAATCGAGGCACCCAAAGATGTTTGGATGATTATAGAGGTTTGGGGCGGATGATACCCTTGGATCAGAAAGTCGTCCACCTGCGAATTAACTGGGCAGCTAGGAAGGGAGAGTCCCGCAAAGACCCCTACATGGAAGAGCATCCCCATGAGTTACAAGGTTCCCCCACCTGACCTTTCTTGTCACTGAGGGTCCAGGTAGACCAGAATGGTGACTTGACCTCTTAAGTCTACAAATTTTAAGTTAAGAGCAAGGTGCTTATGATTCCACTTGAACTTTAAGATACTTTTGTGCAAGGTGACCTAATTTGAAGATTGGTTGACCCTACAAGGTGGGTCAACTTCACCTGTTTGTCCTTTAAGAATATTAGGTCCCGCTGTTAGGATTCAAGTGAGATTTAGAGCCTGATTTTAGTGTTTGCTTGATTAGGTAGATTCAATCAAGGCTTAGGCACACATTGTTTTGAGAGGTTGATTCTATTTTTAAGCAAATCTGTCTCTAAAACCTTGAGATGGAAACCCTAGTTGGCTCTAATTGGTCCAATTAATTGATTCCAAAATCTGGCACCTAGGGCTCAATTAAGAAGGTGATAGCCCTAGATACCTTAAACCCTAAGTAGGTGCAAAAATTTGAGTTAGGGTTTGTTCACAAATGAATCAGATTAGGCAACTTGTGAGAATTGATTCTAAGAATGAAAAGCAAGTTGTCCCTAATTGATTTTCTTCCTTTTTTATCTCTTCTCAGAATTAGGGGCTTTTAAGGAATAAGGGAGTGGAATTTACCTACCCTTGGAGTGTTTGGTGTGTGGCTAACTCTCCTTGATTGGATTCCTGAACAGATCACAACAAAAGAGGTAGAACAAGTTAGTATCAAATCAGAAATCGTAATCCAGAGATCAAATTGTGCGTTGCTCCTCGACAACAGCGCCAAAATGCTGGCGCGATAAATCGATATTTTAAAAGTCGTTGTGTGGTAGAATAGCCAATAAATCGCGAAAACAGATACAATTTATACTCAAAAGAAATTTGAGGTTGAACATAAGGAGTAAGTTTTGCAATTAATCTCAAGGTCACAATTTGAATTAAATATATGAGTAATTTCAACCAAAACTTAATTCAGAACTAGTCAAGAATGATACATCAATAATTCAAGTACCAATGTGCAAAAGTAATAGGGTAAAATGGTGATTTGAATCACCAATTACCCTTATACAATAATAGAAAATATCCAAAGAGTATCAATTAAGCATACCAAGTGCACAGTGCACTATCAGAACTCCTTATCAGACTGCTTAAGTGCTCAGATGCTACAGTGGAAAGGCATTGTACTTCTCTTTGGATGCTTCCTCTTCTTCTTCTTCTTCTCTGCCTTTCTTTGGCTTTGTCACCTCTCTTCTCACGACTAAGTGTCGCACAAGTGTTTGCAAGAGCAAAACCCCCTAACCCCACGCTCTCTCTCTCTCTCTCTCTCTCTCTCCTCCCCTTCTCTTTCTCAATCTCCGGTCAAATGCTCGGGTAATCAAGTATTCGGGGATCCATGTATCCAGGACCAGGACTGCGAGCGTGGGTCGCAGTCGAGGTGTGAGAGCGGATTGGTAGGTTGGTGAGTGAGGGTGTGGGACCTCACCCCGTGTTTTGAGGTGATAAGCCCAGAACACTTTTTCGTATTATACCACTGCGGCGCTTTTGCCACTTCCGATGTGGCATTAAAGATAGCGCCCTTCTTCGCGCAACTGGCAGCAGATGTTCCTTCATCAAATTCATGATCAAGCTGTGGTCAAACGCTCTAATTGGTGATTTAAGACTGAAGACCTGAAACAAACAAAACGACCTTTCAGCCCTGTTAAACAAGTTCAGGAGCTTCATATGAAGTTGGCAAATGATGTAAAAACATTTATTGAGGGTAAAATGCCTATTCATGCATGTTTATAGGCTTAGATTTACATTTCATGTTATAAATATTGCATAGCATGCATCATTCTGCATTTAGAGTAGTTGTATATAATTTAGGTTAATTGCATCCTTTTTATGGTCAGGAGAAAAGGATATTTATTTCAGAGCCTCGGATTGACGATCCGACCGTAGGGATCTGATCAAGACGACGATCGGAGTCCAACGCCTCCGAAATTACCTCGATTGGAGTCCTGTAGCACCATATACAGTTTGAGGAAGATCAATGGCCAAGGGACTAGGTGACATAATTCAGAGCTTCCAATGAAAAATCTAACCGCACGGATGGATTTATGTCGATGATCGCAGCCTAACAGCGTGAAAATTGACTCAATTTGACCTCTGTAGCAGCCTCTACAATGAAAAGAAGATGAATGGCCCAGATTGCTCCATGTGGTGAAGCCCAGGCCGCCTAGGCGCACGCACATGTCACCACTTGTGTGAAGTAGCGCGGGTGCGTGTGCACACAGCGCAGTGCCAGCGCGTGAAGAGTGCTCGCACTCGGAGAGCGCTTAGCGCAGCGCCAGCGGAGCATGCAGCAGATCTTCAGCGACAGACTGGCAAACTTATAGTGACGCTTACAGCCGTTGCTAATTCATCGCATTCCAGCAAAGCCAGCTGTGGGCACTAGCGGGCATGAGCTGCTTACAACGATGTTTCCAGCAACGGCCTGGATGTCACTAATGGTCTCAGACCTATTTTTTGCCTCTTCTCCTCCACTATAAAAGGACCTACACCCCCTCCCTTCCAAGCCATCTCTACCTACTCTACTCCCACCTACTCCCAAGCTCTAGCAAGCCTACCAACGCTCCATTAGAGCTTGTTCTCAAGCTCCCAAGGCGCCTATTAGTGTAGCGAACCTCTACCCCACCAAATATTCCTCCAACTTTCCATCCCTATTCATAGGTCGCCTTGGAGCCATCCTCCCACCTCCATTCTGGTAGTAGATCATCTTCGTCTTCTCACCTCCATTCCGAAGTCACGTCGAAGCTTTCCTCAACCTGACGTCCTCCTGCTTCTCACCTCCATCGTCCCGCTCCTCACTCCTTCTTCCGAGCTTCCGCCACACACCGTCGTCTCGTCGAGCAGCTGATTCGAGAGATTTCCTCTCACCTCCCTCTCTTTTTATGCTTTCGTAGGTTATTGTAATGGACATTAATGCAATACATCATATTTGATTCCATCTTTATCTTGTGATTGCTTGTCTTTTATTTCAAAAACACATAAAAAAAATAACAAACCCTAAAATACCAAAAAGAAACAAATCGAAGCGCGATTTTGAATTAAAGTAAACATCGCCTCCCTGTGTTCGACCAGGGACTCCTTTTTCGAGTTTTGGTATAAATTTTATCTGGTCGACGTGTTTTGCAACTACGACGACAGGTTACTTGTAACCCCGATTTCTATCATGCGAAACACGCCCGACCATTTTGGCGCCATTGCCAGTGAGGCAACGGAATTTACTTTATTGTTTTATGTGCTTCTTTGCATTTACATAGCACTAACCCCGCTTGTCTTCGATCTACTGTCTTGCAGGTACCCTAGAATGGAGATCCAAGTGCGGTAGACCGGATCAAAGTGCAGGTATAGTGTTTTGTAAGTGTTCCCCACACCACCCCCACCTTAGTTTTCATTCCATAACCTAATAACTCAAACCCAAATCAACTTAAGTGCTTTTTATAGACCCTAGGATAGATTTGGTTGTTTGTTTGCCACCTCCACTCATCTCGCTATCCACATAAATAAATAAAAAATAAAAAAGTGTTATCTGATTGTGGGATTTTCTGAAAGAGACACCTTAACACCCACAACTTTTCACCCTAAGGCACACAATCACATCGATTCTACCACTTAACTGGGATCTGACCTATGGACCCGGTACACTTAATTCAACACACAAATAAGTGAGTAGAAATCTGAATAGGTCAAACATTTCTGTGTGCCTTAACTAAGTGGTGCAATAGGCCAATTGATTGAACTGTTTAGGCCACACCACTCAAATTAAAAGCTATCCATCAAGTAGCTTGTCACTTAGTGTTGATTCTTAAGGCTGAACCAGGCACTCCACATTATTTTTTTATTTTTAAATGAACATATCATCACTTGTGTTTTCAAAACTTGGAGTGTTCTAATAAACCTTGATTGAATGCACCTAAAGATTAAACCCTAGAAGCTACTAAACAAGGTTGAACCCTAAAAGACACATCATCAAATAACCTTGTTTGCAAATCCTGGTTGTGCACGCACACACATTTTAACTGATCATTAAGGGCACAACCCATCTAAAGGGCCCATCACATTCCTGAAGCACCATTGTCCCAAGCCTAACTAAAATTAATTAGACGTTGGCCCTAAGGAATGGTTCGCTCGTCGGGATCTAGATTGAGATTGTTCATGATTAAGCTGCTTATACTAGTCAATCTGATGTCTAACTAGGGGAGTAGCGACAAATGACCGTGGCTGGGAGGTACACTAGGAACCGAAGGCGCAAGCCAAAGGAAGAACCTTCTCCCCAGTCCCTCCTTCTAACTGGTTGAATTGCCTGGACATAAGTAGAGTAAATTGTCCATAATCTTAGGACGGATTCTGAGAGTCTGTAGACCTTTAGGCTACCCAACCTAAGGACAAGCTTATATTTTTGTATTGCAAGGCTCCTTCTTTCTCTTCTGATTTCCCTCCTATTCTACCATGTATCCTTCCACACCTTTCACACATTTCCAATCCTACCCTCCTACCACCACTTATCCCCAAGATGATTACTATTCCGACTTGACTTGTAATTACCCATCCACTAACCGGGATGACTTTGATTGGGGATATGAATTTGGACCTTAGTGTCCAGGGCCTAACCCTAGACAACAAGACTATGATTACTATCCTTCCCAGAGTTACAATGATTATAGATCTCCATCCTTTGATGATCAACCTAACCAGATCTACAACCATGAAGGATATGCAGATTATAACACTTATCCTCCCCAGAATTATGCTAAATTTAGGTCGTCACCAATCTTTAAACAACCTGAAATGACCTACTATCAAGGAGGGACCCGAGAACCTCGACATCTTGACTCCCTTAGATTTAACCCGAACCCACCCAAACCTGAACAGAAATTATCGAGGTTGAGGATTTGCTCCAAAGTGTTAGGGATAGGGACCTAGGTGAGTTTCTTGGGAAATTATTGAGGATGAGGATGAAATTTGTGGTTGCCCTAGTCAAATCTTGGGATGATTCTCAAGATGAACCCCCTTCAGGAGAGCCAATGTCTAAACCCGCTCAGGCGCCTGTCGGGGGGGATACATTTTCTGAGATCGGGGATGACCAGGTTGGGCTAGAGCAACCCATTGAGAATGAATCGATTGATTCACCCGAGATCCCCAAGCCAGGGAGCGAGGAAAAATGTCTCTTTGAACCAGGAAATGACAATCGATTTTGAGACATATATAAATGAGGACCATGGATTCTTTGATTCTGTGGGTGAAGAATCTCTTAGTGAAGTCTCACTTGAGCGTAAGGAAGATGATTTTAGTGAGACAAATGGGCTTGAGGAATTTGACGAATCATTTGATAGTCCAATTATTGAAGATTTGGATTCAGTTGGGGATAACTTGGAGGATTCGAATCCTCATTTACTAGAAGATTCAATCAATAGCCCCATTCCTCAACCACACCCCAAAGGGATTGATTTTGATTTAGAAATCATTGTACCCAAGTCAATTCTGAGTCAGCTACGATTTTTGGACTTGGGTAAATCTTATGGGGTGAACGGTATGCTAGAGGTCCCGGAACCTGAGCACTTGATGTTGGAGGATAGGAATGTTGAAATGAAAGTTTGGGAGGTTAATTTTGAGGGAAAAACAAGTTTGGATCTAAGGGTTCCTATTGACCTAAAACCATCAACTTTTTATCAGAACCCTTACGATATCTTTCACGTGCAACCTAAGCTCGAAATAACTGATTATTTTTCTGAGCTAGATGTTAAGTGGACAACTGCACCTATTGAATCAGCTTTACCCGTTGTCCGACATTTTAGTCTTGAGTTGCACAGCACTAAATCGCAGGCCCGACCCCGCAAACACAACAACCTTTGGTTCTGGGTGATTTTCATCCAGAACCTGAGAACCACTCGACCCTGGGGCATGGGTCTACATCATAATCTAGTCCACGTCTATGGACATCTTCTATTGGCGGGTCTGAGAATCAATATTTTTATTTTGATTCTGACCCACACTTGTGAATTCTCAATTTCTTCTTTGTATGTATGTTATGCCTAGCTGAAGGCATTAAACTTCGCGTGTGTGTATACATTCTTCTCTATGCGGAGCTGACCGGATTTTCATGACACTCAGGTGATATTCTGTTTACTCAGCCCTTTTCATGTCTTTATTTTTACAATGAGGACATTACGTCATTTAGGCATGGGGGGGTGGATAATCAATTCTTGAAATTATTATGTTAACTCCGTAGAATTTCTTTTAGTTTCTTATAAAACTTTTAAGAAAAATTGAAAATTTGAAAAAGATATAAAAAGAAAGAAATTAGGAAAAGAGAACTTAGGCATTTAGAAGTTATTAACTTTAGGAAATAATACGAGAGGACCTACACACTTAGACTCTTTAAGTCTTCAGGCTTAATTAGCCCAGGTGTCTACTCGAATGTGGACTTAGTCTCGAGTCATCACTAATTCAAATTCATTTTTAATTTGGCTAATAAATTAGGATGATAAGTATGCGACTTATCAACCCGCCCTCTGATTTGGGGGGACTTTAAGCTTAAGCATCTACACACATTTTTTGCACTGACTTACTTTTTGGCTGTTTCTTCAAAAATTGGGTAGCTAATGAACTATCTAGGGTGGTATGGCTGGCAAGTTGTCAGTGGTAACAGCTCGTCGGTCGGTTGTCCATAGCCCAGTCACAAGATCATTTTCATTGTACTGCCTTTAGGTAAATCTTAGATCAGGAAAGTCACTTACTTAAAAAAAAAAAGAAGAAAAGAAAATATAGAAAAAAAGAAAAAGGAGTAAATAAAAAAATAAATAAAATCACACTTCACCGTACGAGTATGACTGGCAAGTTGTCGGTGGTAAACGCTCATCGGCCGGTTGTCCAAAACCCAGCTCATAAAGAAAAAATGCATAATAATTCCCAAAACACTTAGGGAAGAAGCAGGGGAGTAGAATAAACTGGGGAGAAATACACTGGGTTTGCCCTTGTGTTGACCCCATAAATAAAAGAAGTAGGGAGAAAGCTACTGTTCGAAAAGATAAACCTCTAGGCAAGGTCACCTAGGGTTGTAGAAGCCCAAAGTCTGTTTTAATGGCCGCCTAGTAAGTCTTTCACTATTTTCACAAGATGCTTAGCACTTAAAGTACTTTTCGAGTCTTGGGCGGGTCAGGTAACCGTAAAAAGTTATCCTGGAACTCTCAAACTCCAAAAGTACAAAAGAAAATTAGAAAAGAAGAAAAATAAAAAAATGTATCTTCCCTTTTCAAATAAGGCGAGGACTTGGGCGGTCTGTATTCTGGCAGACACCCAGGTACTATTGAGTCTTCGTAGTTTAGGACCTTAGTTGAAATTTTCTATTGTTAATAAATGACTTAGGGTTAAGCGATCTAATCCTAATTCTGCTTTTATACATAGCATATAGTTTAATTTTGCTAGGGACTAGCAAAAGATAGGCATGGGGGTATGATGTAAGCACGTTTATTGAGGGTAAAATGCCTATTCATGCATGTTCCTAGGCTTAGATTTGCATTTCGTGTTATAAATAGTGCATAGCATGCATCATTCTGCATTTAGAGTAGTTGTATATAATTTAGGTTAATTGCATCCTTTTTGTGGTTAGGAGAGAAGGATATATATTTCGGAGCCTCCGATTGACAATCCGACCATACGGATTTGATCAAGATGACGATCAGAGTCCAACGCCTCTGAAATCGCCTCAATCGGAGTCCTGTAACACCATATGTAGTTCGACGAAGATCAACGGCCAAGGGACTAAGTGACATAATTCGAAGGTTCAAATGGAAAATTTGACCGCGCAGATGGATTCGGGTCGACGATCACAACCTAACAACGGAAAAATCGACTCAATCCGACCTCTGTAGCAGCTCTTACAACGAAAAGAAGATGAATGACCCAGATTGCACCATGTGGTGCAGCCCAGGTCGCAAAGGCGCACGCACACGCCACCGCACGCGTGCAGTAGCGCAGGTGCGCGCATGTGCGTAGGTGCACATGCGAACAGCATAGCGCCAACGTGTGTAGCGTGCGCGTGCACGGAGAGCGCCCAGCGCAGCGCCAGCGGAGCATGCAGCGGATCTTTAGCGACAGACTGACAAACTTACAGCGACACTTACAGCCGTCGCTAATTCATCGCATGCCAGCAAAGCCAGCTGTGGGTGCCAGCAGGCATGAGCTGCTTACAACAACATTTCCAGTGACGGTTTGGATGTCACTAATGGTCTCATAGCTATTTTTTGCCTCTTCTCCTCCACTATAAAAGGACCCACACCCCTTCCTTCCAAGCCATCTCTATCTACTCTTCTCCCACCTACTCCCAAGCTCTAGCAAGCCTACCAACGCTCCATTAGAGCTTGTTCTCAAGCTCCCAAGGTGCCTATTAGTGTAGCGAACCTTTGCCCCACCAAATATTCCTCCAACTTCCCATCCCATTCATAGTTCACCTTGGAGCCATCCTCCTACCTCCATTCCGATAGTAGATCATCTCCGTCTTCTCACCTCCATTCCGGAGCCACGTCGAAGCTTTCCTCAACCCGACGTCCTTCTGCATCTCACCTCCATCGTCTCGCTCCTCACCTCCTTCGTCCGAGCTTCCACCATGCACCGCCGTCTCGCCAAACAGCCGATTTGAGAGATTTCCTCTCACCTCCCTCTCTATTTATGCTTTCGTAGGTTATTGTAATAGACATTAATGCAATACATCATATTCGATTCCATCTCTATCTTGTGATTGCTTGTCTTTTATTTCAAACACAAAAATAAATAACAAAACCCTAAAATACCAAAAAGAAACAAATCGAAGCGCGGTTTTCAATTAAAGTAAACGTCGCCTCTCTATGTTCGACTAAGGACTCCCTTTTCGAGTTTCGGTATAAATTTTATCTGATCGACATGTTTTGCAACTATGACGACGGGTTACTTGTAACCCCGATTTCTAACACGCAAAACACGCCCAACCAGCGAACGTGTTGGCGAATGTTGCAGTGCGTGTGAGTGAGTGAAAAGGTCGTATGACCTTGGTCTGTTGGTGCGGAAGGCTTTGTGTTGGGGGGAGGGTTTGGAGGGGCAATTGACCTAACTAATTTAGGGCTTTTGCTCCTGGGATCGAGGCGGAGGTGTAGGGATAAGTGGCGGCCAATTTGGTGGAGCGTGGTGGCCGTGCAAACTCGTTGGAGGTACACCGACGAGGTGGAAGATGAAGGGCGTGCGAATGAGTCGGCGGTCGAAATGAAGTGTGGTTGGTGTAGTTGTGAAGTAGAGATGCTAGAGAACTTATCTAGGTGGTTAACAGACGATGGGGAGTAGAGGCGATGCTGGTTCTGGTATGGCTGGCACCGGGGATGAAGATGCTCCAGTGAGTAGGAAACGGCGAGGAAGATGTTGTCAGGTGCATCGACGAGTACTGCACGATGCGGAAGAGAGAGGAAAGAATAAATCCGTCGTCAGTATTGCAAACGGATGAAGGATGGAGTCGAGGGAGATCGTTGAATGTTGAGGTGCTATTCAGCCAGAGAGGAGGGAGGAATTGAGGGTGGTTCCGGTCGAATTCAAGCGTGGAAGGATCGGTGTGCCATGGGGATCCATATATAAGCCTCAGGGAGTCGATTTAAGCTTGGGAATCAAGCTTTGCAAGCTTGGAAGGTTCATCAGAGTTGGAAACCCAAATCTCTCATGCGTTCGCATGAGAGATTGGGAAAGAGTTGAAGCTCAAGAATAGGTTTGATTGGAAGAGGATTTCAAGAGGGATCTCTGGTTCAAATTTGAGGAAGTTTCATCAATCAATCAAGGAGAAATCCTTGATTGATTGTTGCTGGAGCTTTTAGGATTAGGAGTTCTGTTTGGCAGGGACCTTTTTGAAGAAGTGATAAAGTTGGGGGTTTTGTGTAAGAAATTTGAAAGTTGAGGGGTCATTTGAGATAAAAAAATCAGACTTGGACCAAAATGCAAACTACGTCGAAATAATCTCAGATTGGGCCCAAGTTTTGATACAAACCTAATTTGGACCTAAGGAATCGAATGGTGAAGTTAAATTTTATTTTTGACCTAATTTGACTAGGTAATTTATGCATAAACCCAAATTAGGGTAATAGTCTGTCTGTGGCTCTATTTTAGGTCAAGACGGGTTCTGATGGTCAAATTGAAGGTATCAAACCCTAGAGAATATTTTTATATGAATTTTATAGGGTTCAGGTGAATTTTATTCTGACTAGAACCTCAGTAGATCTGTTTTTAGGGTTTCAGATGTCATTTAATTTCTGAAATGTGTGAAAACCCATTCCTGTCTTCATGGACCCTCTTATTAACCATTAATTACTATATGACCCTTAATGAACCCCTGAAATACCCCATGGTTATTCTATGCTTATGAATTACTGGTAAAATTATAGAAATAGCCCAATCTTCTTTTCTTCTCAAAATAATTCAACCTGCCCATGAGACCTTCTGACTGATATGTAGGAGCTTTTATTAACTTTATCAGATCAAATTGAGCTAGTTATGGCTCATGATGGTGTTCCCATCAGAAGGTAAAATGAAGTAAGAGGAAACAACATCAAAAGTTCTTCGTTACTTTCCACTGACACCTAGGCTTCAACGCCTTTTTATATCAACTAAAACTACACGGTGGATGACATGCACCAGGATTGTAAATCTCAAGATGAAAGAATACGTCATCCTACTGATTCAAAGGAGAGGAAGAGATTTGATGAAAGAAATAATTTATTCTCTTGAAAAGCAAGGAACGTGCAGTTTGGTCTTGCAAGTGATGGATTCAATCCATTTAAGGGTATGTACCCATCGTACTCTATATGGCCAGTGGTAATGGTCACTTATAACTTACCTCTCTGGTTGTGTATGAGATCATCATTCATGATGCTGACCCTATTAATCCCTGATCCAAAACAGCCAGGAAATGCAATAGATGTTTATCTCCAGCTATTAATCGATGAACTAAAACAGTTGTGGTACACCGACATGAAGACGTACGATGCAGAAAAGAAAGAATTTTACAATATGCATGTAGCATTGTTGTGGACCATAAACGACTTCCTGACGTACGCAAATTTGTTAGGTTGGAGCACTAAAGGAAAGCTTGCTTGCCCAGTCTATATGGAACACTCATCATCTACGATTACCAGAAAGTAAGAAATTTTGTTACTTAGGACATCACAGATTTTTACCTATTGAACATAGATGAAGAATGTCACAGTTCAGGAGTAAATTTGATGGCAATACGTGTCGGTGTTCAAAGAAAAATCCAAAGAATAAACTTAGTACAGATTCTATCAAGTTGCCGGGTTAGGTTATAATGGAGAGATTACAAGAAATGGATGAGATACGGTTGGGTCGACCATTCAAACAAGACCAGACGACCTCGAGAAATTCTGGATTTCGAAAGAGAAGCATTTTTTTTATGGAGCTGCCATATTGGAAAGATCTTACAATATGTCATAATTTATATGTTATGCACATCGAAAAAAGTGTGATGGATAACATCTTAGACGTATTAAATCTAACGAATGATCTAAAGGATACAGTGAAAACAAGGAAAGACATGGAGAGTTTAGGGATACATCTGGAGCTACATATTTATGAGAATGATGCCTACTTCCCACCTGCTATTTACAGCTTGAATCAAGACTAGAAGAGTAGGCTGTTCTCCTTTTTAAAGGAAATTCGGGTGCCAGATGGATTTTCATCGCAGCTTTCTCATTGTGTGCATGAAGCACAGAAAAAGATATCTGGCTTGAAAAGTCATGAATCCTACGTTTATATGCAAGTATTATTTCTACTAGCGATACGGGGGATACTGCCAGAGCTAGTTGTTGATTCATTCACAGAGATGAGTAGGTTTTTCAAAGCTGTTTGTTCGAAGACGCTACAAAATGATACACTGGATCACTGGGATAAACAAATAGTCATTACTCTTTATAAGATAGAACATATTCTTCCCCTAGCCTTCTTTGATGTAATGGTTCATCTCAAGTTGCATCTTGCAAATGAAGTGAGAATCGGTGGACCTATATAATTCAGATGAATTATCCTGTGGAGAGATTTTTGAAAAAGCTTAAAGATTATGTTTTGAAAAGGCAAAGTTGGAAGGATCCATTGTAGGAGGGTATCTAGTGGAGGAATGCATAAATTTTACTTCCATGTACATGAATAAAATAGACAATTGCTTTAATAAACTTCAAAGGAACTATGAGGGGGAATACAATGGCAGTGATGAAGAATGTTTGTCAATTTTTGATATCACAGGAAGGTAGATTCTTCATACAGAGTGCAAGGTAATTTCAGAAAATGACAGACGTTGCGCACATTTATATATTTTAAAACAAATTCCTCAAATTAATCCATTTTACGAGGAATTTGAACGATTACCTCTTTCAAGGATAATTGAATTTGGCTTCTTAGATTGGTTTAAAGATCGGGTTAATCAATTGAAAGAGGATAAGGACCCACGATGGGTACCATATTTTGATGTAATTACTGATTCACCATTACATTATGTACATTACCACTCTGGGTGATAGAATAAATGGGTTCAGATTCAAGATAAAAGAAATTGACGATAGAAAGGTTACACAACAAGCTAGAGTTGTTGATTCAGATTTTTCCACCGGTCCAGATGGATATTATGGTGAAATCAGAGAAATTATGGGGATCAGCTTCAGATTTGATCTCAGAGTGTTCTATTTAAATGTCACTAGTTTGATATTTTTAAAGAAGGCACCAGTTTCAAAATTGACAAGAAATACAATTTCTTGAGTTAAATCGTAATCGTCAAATTCCTCAGTATGATGAATCATTCACATTGGCATGTCAACCGTCACAAGTTTTCTATGTCCCTGATAATTGCCAAAGGGGATGAGTTATACCCATAAGAGCAGTATCGCATAACCATTTTGATGTACAGCCTGGAGCATACCAAGAATTAACATAACAAGGTCATTTATTTGCAACCGATGTTGACATCTAACGTTAGTAACAATTTCTTTGTTTTGTTTCATTTCTGTTTAAATGAAATTCATATTAAAGTTAAAATTTATAGGGGCATGTATGTCATTACAAAGGGGGTTTGGAGTAAAATTGAAATTCATGTCTGTTGATTTATATATTAATGATTTTTAATTATATTAATTATTGCATTTTGTATGTGTTATAGATGTTGTTTAGGAAAAACCCCAAAAAAAAGGGTCCTCCTGAGACAGCCCTCCACGCAACCCGATTCGTCTCCTTAGGATGAGCCCCCCCCATAGCAGGCTTAGCCACCCCTTCGATAGCAGGTTTAGCCAGCCCCCCAGTCATGTTTCGTATGACATAGGGAGATGGCACGTTTACTACATACGAGGGGAAGGGAAAGAGGAAGGAGATTGCTCAGATCTTGCCAGATCGAGTAGAGGATGATCCAGATTATGGAGGATCAGATGAGGAGGACGGGAAGGAGGAGGGGGAGGCGACGGGAGAGGAGGGAGAGGAGGAGGGCGAGGAGGATGAGATGGTGGGGAGTACGTCCCTAGTTCATGTCGACCCCTCAGCGGCAAGCTTAAGTTTTGGTAAGAAATCATATACCTTTAAGAAGTAAATTACTTATATGTTTTAAAGTTTATTATAACTTCAAAAATATATAATGAATATGATTAATGTTTACGTAGGCAGAGTAGCAAAAGGATAGAGGAAGATAAAAAATCTAGACCTCCAACGTATCCCCAAGGGCGTAAGAATAATAATTAGGCTTAGAACCATAGGAGAGGTGGAGAATTACCTGGGCTTTATTAGTCGAATGGGCACAATTGTTAAGTCCATTGTGCCCATTTGCTACTTCGACTGGAGGAAGGTGCCCGCAGAGCTGAAGAGGCAGTTTCTCCGTCAGTTGGAGGTAATTTTATTTATAAAAGTTATTTATTTTATAACTTTATCTTAAAATTATTATAAAGTAAGATTTACATATTTTTTTTAAAATTAATGTAGACAAATTATGATTGGGGTGACGACTCCAATGCCTCTCGATATATCCTTAAGCACGTCGTTAAAATCCACAGGGATTAGAGGACGGAGACCAAGAGAAATGTAAGAATTTTTAAACATTTACATTTTTATTATATACACAATTTTTTACATTATTTCTAATAATTTATATTTGATATTTAGTTTTTCTCGAACAAGAGTTCACCCGAGGAGGCAATGGGTGATGCTCCTCTTGATGTCATGCCTTACAATTGGAAGAAGGCATGTGAGCATTGGCTGAATCCAAAGACGGAGGTTAGTAAACAATTACAAATTATTCTATTAATTTCATATATCTTAAATTCATAAAAATTATTATTATGTATATGTACAGGAGTAAGCAAGAAAAAATAAGGCTAATAGGGCTAAAGCTCCACCACAGGTCCATTGTCTAGGTCGAAGGAGTATTGAGATGGTTAGGAGCCATTACGTAACTGTTGCAACTACTTTTCAGTTGAATATTACTTAATTTTTATGTTATCTTAATATAATTATATCGTTTTTATATTTTCAGTCTGCTACTCATGATGGGATGGAAATGAGTAGGATGTATATATATGAGGTCACCCATAGTAAGGCTGCAGCTGAAGGTGCTCGTAAGTGGATTTATGAGTCATACCAGGAGAAGCACGTAGGTTTCTTAAACTCAAAAATATTTATAACTTTCTATATATATTATAATAATGATTTTCAATACATGTAGGAGCAAATGGTACAGTTAATACATCCCTCCATTGACGAGATGTCTGACAGTGTCCACCAGCCTTTGCAGCCAGAGGACGCATTTAGGAGAGTGATGCCACTAGACCACGGTGGTTTTGTTCGTAGTGTGGGGAGGGCACATACATTATTAATCGCTGACTTTCGCAGTTTAAAAAGATATGCGTTGTAGTATCACCGCGAAAAACGATTATCAAATTTATTTACTCGAAATTTAAAAACTTCCGAGGTTGAACTCAGGAAGCAATTCGGTATTTCAGAAGCAAAATATCACAATTCTCAACAATAATGTAGTGTTTATAAAAATCTAGAGAAGCAAAATCCACAATTCTCAAAATTTACTTGAAAGATAATGTTCAATAATGCATTGTATATAGAGAGTAAAAAGAAATAGATCTTCTCTTTTCTTTCTTCTTCTCCTCTCTTTCTTTTCCTCTTTCAGACGTCTGATTCTTTGAATCAGACGCCTTAACTGCCTTTTGCTACAGTACCGAGCCTTCTTCTTCTTCCTTCCTTCTCTTTGGCTTCAGCTACTCTGTCTTTGGCTACTTCTCCTTCTTCTGCTTTCTTCTTTCTTCTCTTTCTCTGTGGCTGCCTCCTTGGCTTCTTCTTCTTCTTTCTTCTTCTCTTTCTCTGCGGCTAAGTCTTTAGCTCCTTCTTCCTTAGGCTCTGCAAGTCCTTGCCTCCTTCTCTTTCTCTTCTTCTCCGTAGCTTCTCCTTCCTTCAGCTGTCCTTCTTCTTTGGCTCCTCCTTCTCTACAGGCTTCTTCCTCTGTGGTTAAGTCTTCAACTTCTTCTTTCAGCTGCTGCGCCTTCTTCTTCTCTTCCTCTTCCCCGCAGCTGCTTCCTCTTCCTCCTTCTTCCCTACACAGGCATAGAGAAGCAAAACCTACCCCCTACCCTCCCCGCGTCTCTCTCTATTTCTCTCTTCGCTCTCTCAGAGCCAGTCGGGTAATTGGGTCGGGTTACACGCTCGGGTCCAGGCGCACCGGCGTGGGTGGTGCGCATGGAGTGCAGGGTAAACGGGTCAACCAAGTCCGCGTAGGTGTGGTCGCGGACGAGGCAGGAGGAGTGGGCGAGGGACCTCACCCTGTGAGTAGGAGGCGAAAAGCCTTATGTAGTTTTTCAATTTATATTGCTGCGCCCGCTCACCCACTTCCGAGGTGGGACTAAACATCCCACCTTCTTGTTGCATGCACAACAACAGATGGCGCTTCCAATTGGCCAAGCTGCAGAGGTTGGAGTCATTGCGTGAGGGCCTAGACGCGCACGGGCTTCAAATTCGCACAGCCTGGGAGTCTCACCTGGAGCTACACGAAGCCTAGGCCTGCTCGAAGCTTGCTTCAAGGTCGTCAATAATGGCTGCCGACAGCTGGTTACCTAAATACACCAAAACGACCTCGCAGCCCTGTCAAAACACTTGGGTAGCTTCGCCGTGTCGAAGCAAAGGCGCTGCAGTGGTCGGGGTGGCATGGGAATGCTTGTGTGAGCATGCCTAGGGCACACTGTGGCTATGCAGGTGGGTGTTTTCGGGGGAAGATTGTGGGACGTGTGGTGGTCGATGGAGAAGGGGGAAATGATCAGTGAATTGGGGCGGTGCTTAGGGACCGATCGGCAAGGAGGGAGGTGGTCTGTGGTGGTGGAGCGAACTCGCCGGAGTGGTGGCCGGAGGTGAAGGGGATAATGGTGGTTGGCGTGTGGCAGTAGTCGATTTAGGAAATTAATATGGGGAAATTGAAGAGGGGAGAACGAGGTACTTATCTAGGGTGTTAAGAGCGAAGGGGGGAGGCGGAGGGTGAGCGGCGGGTGTCTGCCGTCACCGAAGATGAAGACCCTGTGGGGAAGAAGCGATGACGAGGAAGAGAGGCAGAGGAGCGCACGTTGGTACGGCGCGGCGCGGAGGAGTACGGCGGAGATGGCTCTGCCATTGGTACTGTGGTAGAGTGACGAGAAGAGAGAGGGAGAGTCACCGGAAGCTGTGGGTAGTTGGCCGGAGTGAGGAGGAGACGAGATTAGGGGGCAATCTTTGGCCAAATCAGGCTTGAAGGAAGCAGAGGGGTCTGGGCTTCCTTAAATAGGCAAGGGCAGAGGGAGGAGTCACGAGGAGGCAACAGGAAAATCACATTGGAGGTAAGGCCGAAGGGAGACCCATACCTCTCGAGCGTTCGCACGAGAGGTATGCGGCATTTCAGGGCATGGGGAGCTGCCCATGCGGTAGGGGCTTTGCAGGGAGCTCCCCTTTCAAATCTGGGGGCAGCTCTCCATGAAATCGAGGAGAAAACATCCGCACAAAGTCGCTGGAGGTATGGTCCCTTTTGCAATGGCAGAGGGACCGAAATGAAGAAAGTGACGAGAAAAATGAGGGGGTAATTGCAAGGGTTTTCAAAAGTTAAGGGTTAGAAAGTAATTAGGTGGACCAAATTGCAAAGGTCAAGACGACCTTCCGTTAGGTCCAAATTTTGGTATAAACCTAATATAAACCTAAGGAATCCAATGGTGAAGTTGGATTTTAGGTTTGATCACGTTTGACTGAACATTTTGCATAAAAACCCAAATTAGGTCAAATATTGGGTATGAACCCCAATCTAGGTCAAAACAGGTTCTAAAGGCCAAATTGAAGGTTCTAAACCCTAGGGGATATTTTTCCATGAATTTTAGAGGGTTTAGTTGATATTTATCTTGCTTGGAACCTTGTGAATTTAAGTGGGTCTGTTTTAGGGTTACAGAATGTCATTTAATTCCTAAATTTCACCATAACCCTTTTCTGACTGAACCATCCTACTTTTTCTCTTATTAAGTATAATTGACCTATGTTTAGACCCCTAGAAATCCTGTTGATGCACTGCAATGGTAAAATTACATTTTTACCCCTTGTTTCATGTTCTCTTTTCAGATTAGTAATCCCCTGAATTAGGCCTTCCTTTAGGTTATGTAGGAGCTTTTATTCATTTTATTAAATCAAAGTAAACTAGTTAGGGTTCATGATGAGGTTCTCATCAGTTATCTACCTGCTATGGGAGGAAAGGTGTCGTCTTATCTAGTGTTGTCGATCAGTTGCATCAAAAAATCAACACACTACAAAGATGAGAGGAAGAGAGGGAGAAGAGAGAGACATATATGAAGAGTCAGATGGATGCCATGCAATGACAAATAAATAAGACGGATGGTAAGATTGAGAAGCTTCTAACCCTTCTTCTGAAGAAGGGTTAGTGTAAAGACCCATCCCACTTTTAGCCTTTTAAGACGTCTGGAGCCTTTCCTAGATGTCTGAAAATGAAATTTTTGTACACGCTCTGCACTCTGCGTGTGGGCGACGCGCATAACTTCCTTTTTCTCTCTCCTTTCTCCTCCTTCCTACCCGAACCCTAAACCCACATCATCTATAAAGCCACCCTCCCTTCCTCTCCTCTCCACTCCATACACCATCATCTCCACCTTCAGAGCGTGGCGGAGCTGCGAGAGGAGGCGAGCGAGGGAGCGCGTGAGAGCGAGGAGGAGGAGAGTGTGGAAGGAGGAGGTGGCTGAGGTTGGGAGGTTTGGTGGAAGCTCGTCGGAGCGCGCACGTCCACCGCAGCACGTGTGGGAGGAGGGAGTCCGGAGCGACGTCCTCGACCACCTGCAGCATCTGCAGCTGTGGCGGGACGAGGAGAAGCGCGGCAGAGCGCGACGAGGAGCGCTGGGAGCACATTCTGACACTGAAATTTTTCCAGTATCAAACATCTGGAGTGAAGTCCGGACGACTGGCTGAGCATCTGAACGTCTGGAGTCAAGACCAGATGTCTGAAAGCACCTTTATTGCGAAGGTACGTTCTTTCCGTGGTTACGGCCATGCAGGCCGCACCGCAGAAGATATGCCGATTTGATTTTGCGGTGGCTGCTCTGTCATAAGCAGGAGCAGCCTTGGGAAGGTGTGCGGAATGCCCTCCCACGCACTTTTGGACGTCTGATCAGCTTACCAGACGACTGGAGGTGCTTCCAGACGATCGAAGGACTGGTTCAAAGTCTGGAACCGCCTTCAGACGATCGCAGAAGAGTCCTGGATGTCTGAGGACACCGCAGGGACTTGAGGTGAGATTCTGTATCTTTTAAGACGTCTGGACATGTTTCTAGACGTCTGATTTTGGCCAGTAGACATGTTTTTGACCCATTTGGGGTCCGATCAGGATCCGTTTTACACAAAAGAACTATATATAGTTTCCTTGTGAGTTTACCTATGTACTAGAAGCCTTTATACACTATTCTGAATCCTCCTTTGTGATGTATTCCTTGGTATAGGGTTTCAACCTGCTACGTGTTTGGGGCTAGCAGAGACGCCTGGGTCTGCTGTTCAAGCTCCCATTACTTCCGGATTGTCTGGTAGAGTGGTCTACTTCTATTAATCATATTAAATAAGAACGTGCCTGTGAAATTAGCCAACTAGAACCCCTAGGATGTGGCATGAACCCTAGGGCAGAGAAATGAATGAACCAATTGTACTGCATGATTGTATTTGTATACATGATTAAGTTAAACTGCTAGCAATTGCCTGTAATATAGCTGTGAGCTGCCTGTTAGAATATGAGCTGCCTAAGATAAATGAACAATTACCTGTGAAATCATCAGTTGCATGTATTGAATTATGGAAACACGAGCTACTTGTATATAAACGAGAATTGAATTGTGAATGGTGGAATTTGAATCGGAAAAATGTGGTCAACATGAGCATGAACCCTACGGGGAATTAGGAGTAGAGCTCCTGTGGATAGATGGGAAAATTTGGAATGTAGATGGGAAGTGTGCTGGCCCTTGAGTACGTGGTACCAAGGAGAGAGACTGTCCTCTTTTGTGTAGAGTGAAGCTAGCCACCCTTAGGTTGGGACCTGAGGTTAGAATTGACCACTCTACACAGACTTCTATTGGCCCTCGTGTACACGGTACCGAGGTGAGCTACTAGTATAGGGAGGGAGCTAGCTACCCCACGGGGCCCAGGGTTCAGCTAGCCATCCTACACCGACTTGTTAGGTCCTCTAGGAAAATCGGGGTAGTCAGACGAGGGTGCACGGACTGTGGAGGGGTGAGACCCCTATTTGGTTATGAGGGGATAGACCCCTGTTTCTGAGAGGGCTAGGCCCTATACTGTTCCATGCTGTACTTTGGGCGTACCCGCTAGCGGAAATGACTGACCGCGTGTCAGTGTAGGGTAGCTACCTGTGCGCTTATCACACGTGCCGTAGTCACCGCTACGTCTTGACAGTGACCTCGGGTGGGTTGACTGGGTGTAGGACTACCACGAGGACTCTCCTAGCTAGGAGAGCACCACGTGTACCTTCTACTCTTCGAAAAAGATTGCAATCAAGATCGTTCCCATGAGGAACATGCAAGATCAAGAAAATCTAAAAGTTTGAGGGAAAGGGGTGAAAAAGGAAATGCATATAAAATAAAATAGCTAGTAAAGAGAACTAAACCTGTTGCTTTTATTGCTTTAGATAGTATAGATACCACTCTACTCAGCGTTCGCTGACTCTGTCTTTTTCATAACACTGTTCAGGTCCAGGAGTTGAGCAGCCTAAGCTTCCGACTGCGGAGGGTGTTGGGCCTAGTCGAGCCCAGCCGTAGTTTTTCTGCACTTCTTGTAGTACCCCTTTACTGTTGTAGTGAGTTCCAGACTTTTAGCTACTATTGTTGTTACTGTTACTTTTATTTCAGTTGTCTCTATTGTTGTGGTGGTATGTATTGGAACAGCAGTCTTACTTTTCCTTTACTGCTTTGCACGTTTTTTCTGCTTAGTTATATTGCATATGTGAATGTGGTTTACTTTCCTACTTTTTAATTATTTCTTGTTGGACGACTGGGTCTTGGGATTAGTCGAGGCGAGCCGGTCTCGGGTCTTGTCGGGATCCAGGAACCGGGTCGTAACAGTCAGTCAGAGCATCTGTCTTCATCAGATCCCTGCATCTACAGATGAGACGACGACGACAACATGGGTGGAGTTGGTGGCATCGGGGCAGCTGTATAGTGATATTTATACATTTTCTTCTCTTATGTTTTTCATGTAAATATTTTATTTTCATTTTATGTAAATTTTTCATTTTCAAACTTTTTATGTACTAGACTTTTTATATTTATGCAATATAAACTTCTCTTCATTAGTAAGTCTTTTAAGTATATTTAGTATGTAGTTCCATCATTTTGTAATTTCTCATTTAAAAAAAATTTGTAATTTCTTTTTTTTTAAAAATTTCATACATTTGCCGTCAATTAGTTAATTAACCAACGACTTAAAAGTGATGGGAAAAATATTTTTCCCTTCGCTTTCTGGAATAACCGACGGCGATAATATCTTCCAGATTAACCACATCGCATATTTCTCGTCACGTATAAGTAAACTGACGGCAAAAATATTTTTGCCATCACATATATGCTGTTGGTTATAACAACACGCGATGGCAAAAATATTTTTGCTGTCACTTCTATAACAGACGGGAAATGTACATAACTGACAGGGAAACTTCAGAAAAAGGCGCATAAAGGTGGGAAAAAGGGATGGATTAATGCTGTCGCTTGACAAATAAGCGACGGGACATACACTTACCGTCAGTTTTGAAATGACAATGAAGCATCTAAACCGACCTTGGGTGAACACTTTTTTGCCGTCGGTTATTAATAAATTGACGGTAATTGTATTTTCCATCGATTTGTAACCGACGTCGAAATGGCCAATCCGTCTTGTAGTCAGACACTATTTTGACGTCAGATGTGCTCTTCAATTGACGAGAAAACTAAACAGTGACGATCATAATGGCGTCGTGTAATGGTGTCGGTTATTAGATTTTTGACGTTGGTTTCTAACCAATGGCAAAAGTGGAATATGTTGTAGTGTTATCACATGACGATTCTAATTAATAATCACTTATTTATCTTAATTGATGGTTTCAACTTCAAAGTTATGGCATACTGCCGATCAAGTTTTAGATATAACTTCATCTTGACATGATGAGGTATAATAAAACAGACCAGGGTGACTCCCATGTCAAAGCACTATTCACTTCAAAACTTCACTTCCTCTTTCCATAACGAGAAGGTCCAAGTGCAAGGGGAAAGCGTGTTATAGATAAATCTGACTGCTGCATCCCTAGTTACTTCAGTTGTATGACAACAACAGTCTACACTTACAACGACAGTCAATAATTGTCGGTATAGGTCAAAATGACCATTGTTGTAGGTCTAAAGTGCTATTCTGATGGTCATTGGAGCCGTTCTCTTAAGATGTGTCATTGTAGGCAACACCAACGGTAAAAACTATCGGTGTTATACCTAGAGCTACAGTTTTGTCACAGTAGGAATAACGACGGTTTTATCCTCAATGTAGAATAAAAAAATGTTAGTAAAACCGTCACTATAATTAATAACTCCAATTATTTTTTTAACATAATGCCAACATGACTATCTGGCACTAGATTTATCGATATAGATATCAAGATCTTCACTATTAAATTCAATTCAATTTATGATCCTACAATATCTTAATAGATTTAAGATTTAACCTTATCATCAACAATAATACTTACCTTCATTCAATTATGATTAAAGAAAAACATACAAGATATAACACTCTTTTAAAATAAAAAATTAAATTATCTATAAAATCATACATGTACATCCAATGGAACAAATTTTCTATATGATTCTAAAATAAAATTATCTATCTACAAGTACTCTAAGAGACATGAGCCACAGTTATCCATCAATCTCTTTCTATACACAAGTATCTAATTGTTTTAGAAGTTCGTTAGTCATCAGGTACTTCATTTATGAGGTCTTGAACAACTTGCAAAGGTTCTTGATCAACTTGAGGTAATGCACAACTGCAAATCATTAAACATGAAGCTCTTGAAAAAAAAAATGATGATGTTATAATTTGCTTATACATAAATACAAAATCATTAGTAGCTTATTCCTAAAATAATGAAAACTTCAATGTTAATATCCAGTTTCTCTTAAAAAAAAAAAAAAAAATCCTAAAGGTAACATTGTTGCCTATAAAATTCAAGGGTGCATATTTTACACTTGAATACTTGCCTCTTAGCTAGCTCCCAACGGTATCACTACTGTGAGCCAAATACCATAATTTTGCAAAAACTAATGATCGTTGGGGTGTTAGCATTCAAGTTCAAAAAGGTGAACTTTGTCATCCGAATTCTTTATCAATTTTGAGGCACCTAATAGAAAGATTTTCAACTATAGTTACTCTATATACATTCCCTAAAATATTGTCCTTTCTTTTTTTTTTGCAGATAATAATTTGTTCTTGAGTTACCCTATGTACAAGTATTGTGATAACTTGTGTCCTACGAGCAAAGTGATTGTAGGTCCAAAACAACCTACATGCAAATTTGTTTCTCCTAAATTTACTAATATCAACGTAGTACAAAACCAAACAAGATGATATAACCAATATGTCCAAGGTCCATCTTGATAAGGATCATAAAGAAATGTAAATGGTTGAAATTTATCTTTAACACATCTAAACATCAACTATATTAAGTGCTAGTTAAGGTTAAAGAATTTTTGTGGTACATCTAAGCATGCATGTACATTTTATAGGGATACCTTAACTTTTAAAAATATATTCTTCCACAGAATATGTTTTCTTTAAAGCTAATCTAATGGAAATACCACAACACCTCCAAAATTGCATACCTATTGAGATGAGATTCACAACACGTGCTCTTACTGAAGGTAACAATACTGATGTGTTCACACTTTTGAGCTATGAAATTGGAAGAAACAGCAATGATTTAGTACAATATGAATTGATTAGCTCATCTATATTAAATAAAGAAAGATTTTATAACTATGCATTTCTTGAGAGATTATAACTATGTATATTAAAAGAAAATTTGGGGAAAAAACAAAATCCTTGAAACAAGCGATTGTAAACACATCAAATAATCAAATTGTTACATTAATTTTTTTGGTAAATAAAAGTAACACTTTCTCGATGTTCAAAATATTTTACTTTGTTTGAATAAAACCTATTAATTAGTAGAAGTCTTTTATATTAACACAAATAAATAGCATGATCTCTAGATGTTATTCTCTATGTATCTTTCCTACACTTTTTACACCTTCTTATCATTTTGTCTCAAAAATAATTAACCAAACATCCTAGGATTAACATAACATTTCTCCAAAATTCAAAATAAAAGTTGTATCACTACCATGAAACATGCATGAAATTAGCTTCATATAATTATTTATAATTCTGTTGCACTTCATCAGTACATTCGTGAACAACCTCCCATTTTTTATTTACAATAAAAAATTCATGAAATATGAAGATTACAAATGGATGCTTTAATTTGGAATTAAAGAAAAGATACACCAACTAGAAATGGAACTCAGGTCTGTACCATGGAAATGTACTATTCTACAACTAAACCACCGTGCTATTCATGTCTCATGAATCTAAATTGATATAAACTAAGCATAGTCAGAAAATGAATAATCTTGAAATCCTTCGTAATAATTTCAAATATTAGTGATTTAAAGCTTCAATATTTAAAGAAATGATATAGGAAATGAGTATTTGATTCCAGCAAGATTTTGAACTTTACATGTCTCGATGATCATGCTTTGTCATTTCATGAATAAAGTCATTTTCATCAAAGAGGAAATATGAAAAGATTTTTATTTTGTGATATGGAAGAATTATCGAAGAAAAGGTGGAATAACATCAATCTATAGGTCTATAAACATAACCTTCTCCATCTGTCATTTACTCAACATTTTTCTTCGACTCATTCGTTAAAACAATATCTTCTACATGATCATTTATCTACCATCTTATCTAAATCAAGGTGGGGCCAAAGAGGACAATAGAAAATATGGACTCGTACAATTTCTTAATGCACGTAACTGTACAACTTTAAAACCAAAATTAAAAAGAACTAAAACCAACACCCATACCAGAAATCCACATATCTTGCAAGTTGCAGGTTTTTGCTTCACTTATAGGAAACTAAGAATATCCAAAGCTACATACATAGCAAGGCACCTCCAATAGTTATTATTTTTGGAGAAAAAGATTTGTGAGGGGAAACAACCTTTACGACTTCTATTTGCTACATCTCCAACAACCAATTCGATTCAAGGCGGGGGTGGGGTGAGTATGCCACAGTAGTTCATGGAAATGTAGCCCATGATGGCAGCCTATGCATCCCCAACAACGTCACCACCAATATTAATTATCCGGCATTATCTGGATGAAAACAAATAGCTGATTCTGGCCATTCTTGAAAATCAAAATTATGGGAAGGAGGAAGAATATTGTGCTCAGCACCAAGCCAGGCTTCCAAGAAACCTTATGTATATTGCAGATTCTCAACCACAGATGGAAACCATGGCATAACTCCAAGTACCGTAATGCAATTGGGCCCTCGCTACATGCCAGCGCAGCAAGCCCAAGAGATGATGCCGCAATCCCTCATGGCTGCCCGGTCTGCGATGCTATATGCCCAGTCACTGCCCTCCGCAATGCAGAGTGCTCCAGAGCCTGATGGGAATGAGCTCTGGAGGCAACACCAGGCTCAACATGCTTCATAGCAAGGCCACCATGGCTAGCGGTGGGCCCATCATGAGCGGGGCGAGCAGCTTCCCTAACTTAGCCATAGCAGCGGAACAAACAAGAAAGACGGTGGAGGCGACACTGGATCTGCGGAGGGGTCCGATCAGGAAGTAAACTGACTGACCGACTAGGTGATTTTGCGGGTTTAATTTGGCCATGTTTTCCGTACTGTTTCGAGGATGTACGGAGGGTTAGGTCCTTTGTATTTGGTAGCTTTAGAACTTTGACTATTTGTGGTGGTAACGGTGTAATCCCTCTTCCGAGATGGTGATGGTGGTGGGGACAATGGTAGTGATAGTACTGATATGGAGAGATATAAAGCTGGTTTGCTGCGAGCTTTGTTGTTTTTTTGAGTCAGCAAGGGGCATGGAGATGGATACTAACAAACCACCTAATGCTTGTTGCAAAAAAAAAAAAAACCATCCAACCAATTCATGCCACAGAACACAATCATTTCAAAAGAGAGATAGGAGAAACAAAATTAAAGTGTCATCAAATGGGGTTTGCTTTATTTTATCTCAAGATTTGGACTTAATATGGATATATAGGTTACTTGCAAGAAATTACACATCGCCCATGGCCGATCTCCAATCATATAACCTAGTACATTGCATCAAATTCATAATCTTACCTGAGAAGGACTGTTCCTAACCAATGATGTGCTCTTTTAATAAGATGGATCAATCTTCAGAACCTCCTTACACTCCCCAACAGCCTCCAGCAACTTCCCAAGCCCAGTCGGGGCTCTTGCCTTGTTGCTCTAATATGCTGCCTTCTTTGTGTCCATTACTTTTGCCTTGTCATTAGATATAATAAACATATCTAGTCATTACTAAATGCAACGTAGTCATATCCACATCCATTCCAAATTTTCATTTTCAGAGAGCCACCCAAAAAGCACGTCATGAAAGGTGTATATATCCAAGATATTAGTAAATAGCCACTACATTTATTCTAGCAAATTAAACTAACTTGTATTATATGGATATAGAGACAACATTAGCTAAAACTATCTTGCCAAGATGTTCAAATAATCAATTGTCCTAGCATACACATAATGAGGACATTGGCCACCACTAGTTAACGTGATTGTAGCTAGAAAGCATTCATGTTTACTACTACAAACTTGGACCACGTGGATTGCAATATTGAGACTGGGTTTCATGGTGAATATGCAATTGGTATAATGTAGATAGGTGATAAAAAGGTGTTGATGATAAAAGGAAGTGCTACATTGATATAATGTATAGTAAGTGCAAATAAAGAGAGCTACAAGTGTTCATAGTTTGAATTCCCAAAGAATTTACCAAGGTTATGTTATGTAGAGTATATATGAATTTATTTACAAAACAAGGTACAAGATATCCATAATGGGGTGCACTCACTTTTTACTAAAAAAAACAACTACGGAGGAGAAGGAGATAAGGAAACTGGGCCTGAGTAGGGTAAGGGGGAGGGTGAGGTGAAGGTTGTGCAGAGGAGGAGGTGCCCACAAGGGGATCCTTCACTCGACCATCTCGACACGGCAATGTTCATGTAGCATGTATCATTGGCCAAAAGCAGTTAATCTGGAGTAGTGATGGCCAAATCTTTTTTAAAGGTGGAAATGTACATTTTCTATATAGGTCTACCTTGTTGAAATGACATTTGGAAGAGGAGGATGGTATTAATCAACCCTTCGGAACTTTCAGCTGCTTGTAATTGAATAGAACTGTTCAATTACACTCAATGAAGAAATAAGACTATCTGGGTGAAAGTGGATGTACCAAAGATGCAAGCACATGCATAATTATCATTGCTTTGTTAGATATGTCGGTGATTTGTGCACTTGGGCCAAAATGCTAGATGTAAGGAAGAAGATATTTCAGCACTTCTCTGCTGATGGAGGTTGAGTGGTGGTGGTCCATTAAGGGAGGGAAACTAAATGTGTAAAGTCCAGGTACATGGTTAGGTTGATAAAATTAATTCATCCATTTTCCCAAGGCAATGTGTCCCAAAGTGGTCGAAATTACACTCGAATTGGCATGGACAGGTAGCTTACTAGGGTACCAAGTGGTAGACTTTGAGCCCTCGATACATTTCATGCAGCACTTGATTGGCCTCTTGGGTTCTTTGGCAGTTATCATCAACGAAGGCATTGGTTGCAGTTGCCACCGTTTGGACTGTGGCATGAAAGCGAATGCATGCCTGCATTGGTTCCTCATCATCGTCAAATGAACTCCACTTACCAGTTTAAATTCTACTGCTGCAAGTTCAGTAATGCAATAATGATGTTGTCATATAGCATCTCACAATGTGGTGTATCATGAAGCATTATTGCCTGATTCTTATTTTTTGAGTAACAAATCTTACACTTTTTAAAATAAAACTTGTATGGTTATTTCTGAAAAAAATCTTCATTCTATATCTACTACTAATAGGAAAATGATAAAACATGTGTACACCTGAATTAGAAAGAGCCGCCCTTGTATCTAGTGTAACCTCCAGGTCACAACTATCCACAACAAAAGTTAAGAACAAACCTTTTTTCATTCTCTTCAACAACCCAAAGATTTCAGATAGAGGTGATTTTATAACAAGAACTGACAGGAAAGTAACCGTTAGTGGTACGTAAGAGGCAATCGATGCTGCTAAGGACATGAACATGTAGAGGATATCTGTGAATATCGAAAGTTGGTGGCATTCTCTTTTCTTGTGGAAAATTAGATTGTCGGGAAAGTTAGACTATGAAAAATTATATTGTAGTGGAAAATCATCACTGGTACAGAAGGGTAAGATCTGATCTCCAAATTGAGTTGAATGTGATTTTCTTGATTGAGAAGATATTTTGTTAGGCAAACATTATAAATCTTAGGGATGTGATTTTCTTTGTTGCTAGTGGGATTTTTGGCAGACTTGAATGATTTTCTCTAAAACATAGGTAGCATTTGATTATTTTTTAAAAAAATCCAACATATATCTTCCAACAATAAGAAAGTAATCTTCTTGGTGGCATGATGGCACAATGGTTTTATTTGGGCTTGTAAACAAAAATAGAACAGTAAAGAAATCATGTAATCAAACGACTTGTTGAATTGCAAAACTTTAGTCTCAATCATGGTGAGAGACTAGTAAAACTACTTGTTAAATTACATAAAGTACCTCAAATAGAATAAAATAGGAAAAAATGAACACAATGAACAATAAAAGGTAGACTTTCTTCTCATAAAAAAAAAGTATAGGTGAGAAGGTTGACTTACTTTGCACCCTCCCCATATTGGGGATGGAAGAGGGTTCCACATTGGGGTGTTGATCTCCTCCTTGGGCAAATTTTGAATCCCCCCTCCGATTCTCTTTGTTTTGTTTTGTTTTATTCCAATTAGCTCTTAACAAATAAAGGGCTCAATACCCAAACAAATAGCGATAGAACAAAGAAAAGTGCATTCCAACAAATCAAATAATCATAAAAGGTTCAAGTACAAATTACTTAACAAACATGTAGGCATTACTATTAGAAACCAATAAAGGGAGTACTCTTTTTTGACTTACAACAATTAGAATGCAATGAAAGAAGGAAATTACCCACAAAAGAAAGCATCAGACAGACCTGAGCAAATAGAACAAAAAATATGATAAGCAGTAAATCCATGTATACTTCCAACCATATAGTACTCCATATATGTATCTTCTCCATCCTCTATTATCATCATCATCCTTTTTTTCTTTACTTCCACGATGGCATTCCAACCATATAGTACTCCATATATTCTAGATTTCTAAAGGATGGAAGGTGTTTAGAACATTTTCTCATGCTTGACATGTAGTACTTTTGGGATGGTTTGGTTAAGTAGGTTTCCTACACGAACATCTCCTTTGAAACCAAATAATTGGATTAAGTGCTGAAAGTTTTTTTGTTAACTACTCATTTGTCAAGAGGATTTGCTTAATACTTTCCAGGCATTCCTTTAATTCTCCTATATGGTAATACATTAAATGGATGAAAAGATTTCAATTGGATTATCAAAGTTGAGACTTTAAAAATCATAGAAGTTCATTAATCACTTTTTACTCTTGAATTTGTCCATCCGAGATGGTCCAAGATCAATAAGATATATAATAGATTTTTTTTTTCATTCTAGTTCCCATCAAAGATATGTTTTCTTGATTTTTGTTATTATTTCTGCATTCTTGAGAGGATTGTGCAACTTTTTTCTAAGGTAGTTGGGTCAGTGTCATTTATCCCAATTCTTTTCCACAAGATATAGGAATTTCAAACTGTTTGTTAAGCTGGATCTCCATTTGAAAGAGTGTTTTGCCAAAGAAAGATATTCCTTTGAATTTCAAATGGGAAGTATAGATAGGTAATTGGGCATGAAGTACAAATCTTGAAAGATAGTAATATGTTTAGATGATATCATACTTTTTTTCAGCCTTGCTCTTTTCATCTTCATCCCTTGAGATCTTACGGATTCACTACCTTTTGCCTTACTTGTGATTTATTGTGACAAAAATAAAAAACCACAACAAACCACTTCTAACCTTTTTATATAGAATTGTAAAGACCCATTCTGTTATGAACCTTTTAAGACGTTTGGATTATCAGTCAGACATCTGATCAGACGTCTTGACCCCTTTCCAGACGTCTGAAAATTGAAATTTTTGTACGTAAGCTCGCGTCTGCGTGCTGGCTGCGTGTAGACAGTCTCCCTCTTTTCTCTCTCTCTCTCTTCTCTCCTCCACCAGAACCTTAGCCGCACCCTCTATATAACCCCTCTCCCCCCTTCCTCTCTTCTCCACTCCACCACCACCACCTTCCTTCTTCCTCTCCACTGCAGCGAGAGGGACGAGTGCGAGAGACGGCGCGAGAGTGAGGAGGCGAGGCAGTGTGAAGAGAGGAGGAGCTTGTGTTCGTGAGCTCGTGGGAGCTCGCCGGAGGACGCACGGCCGGAGCGGCGCGTGCGGGAGGAGGAGCGTGTCGGGGAAGACGTCCCTGACACCCTGCTGCAGTCGGAGCTGCAGACGAGGAGGAGAGGCCGTGGCTACGCGCGGCGAGGGGAGCAGGAGGTCGGTCTGGTTCTGGATTTTTCCAAGAATCAGGCGTCTGGCATGTCATCCAGACGACGGGTTGGATGTCTGGTGACGACACCGGACGTCTGAAAGCAGCCAATGTGGAAGTGGTACTTTGTGAAGGTACGTTCTGCTAGCGGGTACGTCTTTGCGAAGGTACGTTCCTCTTGTAGTTACGGCCATGCAGGCTGCACCGCAGCATCGATCTGCGTGGCTAAAAGAGGAAGATTTTGTCTCTCGTGAGCAGGGATAGCTTCGGGAAGGCGCGGGGCATGCCCTCCCACGCATTTCGGACATCTGGATAGCTTACCAGATGACCGGAAGCACTCCTAGATGACTAGAGGGGAGGTCGAACGTCTGGAGCTGGGTCCAAACGGTCAAGTAGGGGTTCTAGACATCTGAAGTCAACGCATGAACCTGAGGTGAGACCCTGGTGACTTTTAAGACATGTGGACCTTGTGCCAGATGTCTGATTTAGGTCTGCAGTTCTGTTTTTGTCCTGTTTAGGGTCCGTTTGAGGTCCATTTTATGCAAACAAGATATCCGTGGTTTCCTTGTGAGTTCCTCTACATGTTAGAAAGCCTTATATACTGTTCTGAACATTTTATTGTGTTATGTTCCTTGGTATAGGACTTCGACCTATTGCGTGTTCAGGACTTGCAAAGGCACGTGAGCCTGTCGTTTGAGCCCCCAGTACTCCTGGAATGTCTGGTAGAGTGGTTTCCCCCATTTTAATTATAAAACATGAATGCATATGTGAAATTGGATAAATAGAACCCTAGGATGTGGCATGAATCCTAGGACGAGAAGTACTTGCACTGTTTGTATGCATGTTTGAGATTGCAGTCATAAATAAATGAATAGAACTATAAACAAGTGCCTGTAATAAATACGAGCTGCCTGTGAAATATGAAATGCCTGTACTAGTTAAACAGTTACGTGTGACATTACTTGTTGTATATGTTGAATTGTGGAAATACGAGCTGCATGTGTATAATATGAGAATGGAAATGTGAATGATGAAACCTAGTATAAAACAATATGTTGAATACGAGCATGAACCCTACGGGGAAGTAGGAGTAGAGCTCCTGTGGATAAATGGAATGGATCTGGAAATGTGAGTGGGAAGTGTGCTGGCCCTTGAGTACGTGGTACCAAGGAAAGAGATTGTCCCCTATTTAGTGCAGAGCGGAGCTAGCCGCCCTTGGGTTGGGACTCGGGATTAGGATTGGCCACTCTACATCAACTTCTGTTGGCCCTCGCATACACTGTATCGGGGAGAGCTACTAGTGTAGGGAGAGAGCTAGCCACCCCATAGGGCTCGGGCTTCAGCTAGCCACCCTACACCGACTTGTTAGGCCCACTGGGCAAACTGGGGTAGTCAGACGAGGGTACGCGAACTGTGGAGAGGCGAAACCCCTGTAACTGAGAGGGCTAGGCCCTATACTGTTCCATGATGTACTTTGCGCAACGACTGACCGCGTGCCAGTGCGGGGTAGCAACCCGTGAGATTATCGCGCGTGCCGTAGTCACCACTACGTCTGTCCGTGACCTCGGGGCGGTTGACTGGGTGTAGGATCAGCACGGGGGACTCTCCATTATTACGAACGCACCCAAGGCATTTTTTTTAAGATGTCTGGGAGGTGTCCCAGACGTCTGGCCAGACGTCTAGAACCACTTCCAGACGTCTGGGATCTATTTTCGGTGGCACGCGGGACTGCGTCTGCGCACAGGCGCGCGCAGACCCGCAACCGTCTTCCTCTCTCTTTTTCCCTCTCTCCTCCTGCGACCCCAGGCGCAGCGCTGTCCGCTCTCTCTCTCTCTCTCCTCCTCGCACGGCCTTAAAAGGGCCACGCCTCTCCCTCACTCCCGTCACCTCCGCCTCCTTCCTCTTCTCCTTCAGTTAGTGCGCGAGAGCGTACGCGAGAGCGAGCGCGAGGGTGCAGCGGCGGCGGCGACAGCCGCCGCGGGTGCGGGAGGAGGTGCTGCGTGGGGGAGGAAGCGCTCGACCGTGAGGGCGAGCTCACCGGGGCTGCTAGGGCCGGCCGGCGGGGGGCGCAGCGGGCGTGGAGCGACGCGGGAGGACTGCTGCAGCTCGAGCAGCAGGCGGAGTACTCGAGGCGCGGCCGGGCATCGCGAGCGGACGGCGTGTGGCGCCCTGGTTCTGGAAACTTTTCCAGAATCAGACGTCTGGGCGGATAGCCAGACGGCGGGCACGACGTCTGGAAGACTGTCTAAACGTCTGAAAGGTGAGTTATTTCCGTGTCCTTCCTTTTCTTCGACTGACCATACTGAGAGAGAGAGAGATGGGTACGAGCAGGTTCAGTGATTCGCCATCCAACGCGAATCAGACGTCTGGCTCCAGTGCCAGACGGCGGGAACGACTTCCAGACGTCCTGGGTGACCATCGGACGTTTGGGAACTAGGCCAGGCGCCCCCGCAGGCTTCTGGACGTCTGAGAGCCCACGCAGAGCGAGGTAATTCCCTAATCCACTTTTTAAGACATCTGGAAGAAGTTCCAGACGTCTGATTTTACACTGTTTCGTCGTTTTTGACCCATTTCGGGCCTGTTCGGGCTCCGTTTTCCGCATTTCGAGTTGCGTTCTTTTCGAAATTATATCCTCTACCTATCTACAGTAGCTGTATACTGTTTTGAGAAGTTCCTTGTGTTTGATCCTTATGATTGGACCCCGTTCCGTTGCAGTCTCGGGGGTCGCGGAGGCACGCAGGATTCCCGACCACGCCCCCATTACTCCCGTTGTACCTGGTAGAGTGGCTTTAAGTATAATCTGTTAAATTATGAAATCATAAATAGAACCTAGGACATTGCATGAATCCTAGGAATGAGAAATAGATTGAATGGTAGATTCCTAGGGTGTTGCATGAATCCTAGGGCTGGAAAACTAGATTGTATGATAGATCCTAGGATATGGCATGAATCCTAGGATGGGAAAACTAGTGGAATGTATGAATACTGCAGTCTTGGAAAATGTGGAAAGAAAATACTAGCTGCCTGTGAATTGAATTAACAGCTGCCTGTTATGAATAAATAAACGTGATTGGATTGTAAGAACGTGAAACTGGAAAGTGAAACCTGGATGTTCTGAGTTAAAAGAGCTGGAACCCTACGGGGAATTAGGAGTAGAACTCCTGGAAAGTGAATGGAATAGAATTGGGGAAGTGAGATGGCCCTTGAGTACGGAGTACCAAGGAGAGCGACTGTCCCCCTGTTTAGTGCAGAGCAGAGCTAGCCGCCCCAGGGACCCGGGGTTAGGACTGGCCACTCTGTACCGACTTGCTGGCCCTTGTGTACGTAGTACCGAGGAGAGCTACTAGTGTAGGCAGGTACTAGCTACCCCACGGGCCCCGGAGTTCTGCTAGCCTCCCACACCGACTTGTTAGGCCCACTGGAGCAAACCAGGGTAGTCAGGCGAGGGTGCACGGACTGTGGAGGGGCAAGGCCCCTGTTTGGTTACTGTGGAGGGGTTGGACCCCTGTTACTGAGAGGGCTCTGCCCTGTACTGGTTCTGTGCTGTGCTTTGGGTGCACTCGTTAACGGAAACGACTGACCGTGTGCCAGTGCGGGTTAGCTACCCGTGCGTTTACCGCGCGTGCCGTAGTCACCGTTACGTCTGTCAGTGACCTTGGGGTGGTTGACTGAGAGTTGGATCACCATGAGGGACTCTCTCGGCCAGGAGAGCACCACGTGCTACTTCTACTGTTCGGAAAAGACTGCAATCAAGATCGTTCCCACGAGGAACATTCGAGATCAAGTGAAAGATCTGAGAAATAGATAAATCGTGAGATAATTGAAAGACTTAAATAAAGAAAGTAACAGAACTTAACAGCTACTGTACACTCTACTGCTTCTTTAGTTTTAGTTGCCACTCTACTCAGCGTTTTGCTGACGTGTTACACTCGTTACCTTTCAGGACCAGGTGTTGAGCAGCCAGGGTCAGCGGCTGCAGAGGACGCTGGGCCGAGTAGGGTCCAGTAGAGTTACCACTGCTCTCTTGTACCTCTTTTTGTTCCGTTGTAGTGAGTAGTTCTTGTTTCCGCTGTACTTTTCTTTTCGTGCAGTTCATATTATTTTATGAATGTTGTTCTATTGTTGTGGTGGTATATACTGTAGTGGTTTCTTTTCTTACTGTTGTATTTCCTTACTATTAATTATATTCATGTTGAATGTGGTTTATTTTACTGCTCTTTTGGTTACTTCCTCGTTGGACGACTAGGTCTTGGGATTAGTCGAGTCGGTCCGGTTCTCGTGTCTCGTAGGGACTTGGGAATCGGGTTGTTACAAGATAGTATCAGAGCAAGGTCGTCCTGAGAAGTGAATCAACTGACTGGAAAATAACCAATTCACATGTCTATAACTAGAGTAGCCACCACAACATATCTTTTGACATGAGCTCTTAGACATTTCTGTTCGATATCGTTCCGTAGTGACGTGTTCCGTTTTGTTTCGCATCTCCTTGTAGGAGATGCCTCGTCGTGGGACCAGTGAGGCGGGCCGCGGGTGCGGCCGAGGACGAGGTCAGCGAGGTGGGCGTGCCGTTGCCGACACCCCAGTGGACCAGCCACTACTCCCGGGCGTCCAGGCCCAGGACCTCGCCCGGCTGATATGAGACATTGTACGAGAGGAGCTCCACCCACCGCCCCGAGCGCCTCACCCTGGGGCTGCGGAGGGGGAGTCCTCTGTGGGACCACTCGACGGACGCGACGCTAGACACGGGGGAGGGGATGGGCCACCGCAGCCCCCACCTTCCTCCGATACTTCCGTGCACGAGGCACCTTCGCCTGGAGGTGCACCAGCACCTCCCCTACAGCGCCACTTCAAGCTCTTCGGGCAGTTCCAGAAGCTGAAGCCCCCCTCCTTCAAGGGGGATGAGGACCCGACCGAGGTAGAGGATTGGCTTGAGCAGCTGGAGAAGATTTTCGACACCCTTCGCCCCCTGGTGGAGTGCCACGTGGCCTTTGCCACGTACCAGCTGGAGAGTGCGGCACACAGGTGGTGGAGGGCGGTCCGGGGACAGGAGAGGGACGAGCCGACCTGGGACCGGTTCGTCTCCCTCTTCTGCGAGCAGTACTTCCCCCAGACATGGCAGGACCAGAGGAGGCGGGAGTTCCACACTCTCCGCCAAGGGACGATGACCGTGAGCGCGTACCGCACGCGTTTCCTGGAGCTGTCCCGCTTTGCAGCGACAGCGGTAGCTACTGAGGAGGAGTGCCTTTGGAGGTTCACCGAGGGGCTCCGGCCTGCGATTCGGGGGTATGTCAAACCCCTGAAGTTGCCTACGTTTTCGAGGGTGGTGGAGGCAGCTATGAGTTATGAGGAGACCAACCAGTCCGTGCGAGACACTGACGGCGGGCGGAAGAGGCCCTTTCAGCCAGACTTTTCACAGGGTCGGCGAGAGAGGAGACACGTGGCGTCCGCAGGAGAGCCGTCACGTTTTACAGGGCCATCAGTGGCCTTTGGGGGCCCTCGACAGGGGCCAGTCGCCAGCACCGGACCTCCGCCCAGCCGACAGCAGGGACCCACTGAGGGTGGGAGTCGAGTTCCCCTCTGTTACCAGTGTGGCCAGCCGGGCCACATCAGGAGGGATTGCCCGTCTACGGCAGGAGGTCCGCAGATACTTCCCGCGCAGAGCACTGGAGGACGTGCAGGAGGCCACGGTTCCCAGGCACGAGGAGGAGGACAGCAGTCGCGAGGAGGGTACCGGCTAGCACCTACTCGTCCGACGCAGAGTGTGGCTGCTTCGTCCGCACCTAGAGCTGAAGGGCGTATCAATGCCCTGACACACAGGGATGCCAGAGCTTCGGGATCGGTGGTAGCAGGTATGGTTTCAGTTTCCGGCAGACTCGTTTACACGCTTTTCGATTCCGGCGCTACGCACTCGTTTGTCGTAGCCAGTTTCGCAGTTAGTTTGGACCGGGATTATACACTGTTAGAGAATCCGTTCGTAATCAGAGGTCCGAGTGGTCAGCTGTTTGTAGCTGAGGAGGTGTACACGGATTGCGAGGTCAGCGTCAGGGGACATAGCCTGCCAGCTGACCTGATTATGTTACAGATGGAGGACTTTGGAGTGATTCTGGGGATGGATTGGCTGTCCGCTTACCATGCCTTGGTGGGCTATTTTGAGAGGAAGATTGTCTTCTCCATGCCGGAGTTGCCTTCTTTCGAGTTTCACGGACAGCTAGTGGACGGAGGTTTCAGGTGCATTTCGACACTTCGGGCGGCGAGACTTTTGAGCCAGGGGTGTGAGGGCTTCCTAGCTTGTGTGGTGGCAGAGCCTAGCCCTGTGGCAGACTTCCAGAGTATCCCGGTGGTCAGAGAGTACCCTGACGTGTTCCCAGACGAGCTACCAGGACTACCACTCGAGCGTGAGATCGAGTTTGAGATCTCACTAGTACCATGGACCAGCCCCATCTCCACCGCGCCATACAGGATGGCACCGCTTGAACTGCAAGAGCTCAAGTCCCAGTTGCAGGACCTTTTGGAGAAAGGTTTCGTGAGGCCCAGTGCGTCTCCCTAGGGAGCCTCGGTACTGTTTGTGAAGAAGAAGGATGGTACCCTACGCCTTTGTGTGGACTACCGACAGCTGAATAGGGTCACCATCAAGAACAGATATCCGCTGCCGAGGATCGACGACTTGTTTGACCAGTTGTGGGGTGCCACGGTGTTTTCCAAGATCGACTTGAGATCTGGATACCACCAGTTGAGGATCAGGGAGACCGACGTCTCCAAGACAGCTTTCCGCACCCGGTATGGACACTACGAGTTTTTGGTCATGCCGTTTGGGCTGACCAATGCCCCCACTGCTTTCATGGACCTGATGAACCGGGTGTTTAGACTGTACTTGGACCAGTTCGTGGTGGTTTTCATAGATGATGTACTCGTCTATTCTAGAGATCGGACGCAGCACGGACAGCACTTGCGGATGGTTCTGGACACTCTGAGACGACGCAGGCTGTACGCCAAGTACAGCAAGTGCGAGTTCTGGTTGAGGGAGGTGACCTTCTTAGGTCATGTGATCTTTGGAGACGGCTTGGCGGTGGACCCAGCCAAGGTCGAGGCAATACTCAGGTGGGAGAGACCGCGTTCAGTCACTGAGATTCGCAGTTTCCTGGGACTGGCAGGCTACTACAGATGATTCATCAGAGGATTTTCACAGATTGCACGTCCTATGACACAGGTGACCCGGAAGGACGTGCCCTTCGCTTGGACAGATGCCTGTGAGGCATGTTTTCTGGAGCTGAAGGAGAGGTTGACCTCGGCTCTCGTGCTCACCATCCCTGACAGTAGTGGCGGGTTCGTTGTGTACACGGATGCCTCCTTGCAGGGGTTAGGAGGTGCGCTCATGCAGAGGGGTCACGTTGTCGCTTACGCTTCGCGGCAACTGAAGCCCCATGAGCATACCTACTAGTACAACCGACAAAATGTTTAAACAAATATAAAGAATTTTATTACTCGAAAATCGGAGTATCCGAGGTCGATCACAGGGAGCAAATGGAATTTACTACTAGTCAAAATGTAATTGAACACTCTAATTTACTCAAAATATCAATTCAACTATGAATGTATGCGATTAAAAGTAGTTAGGACTAAAAGAAATGAAATTGGACGTCTGATCACAAGATCAGACGTCTTAAAAGTAGGTTCCCTTTTCTTCTTGATTATTCTTCTTCCTCTGCAGTCTCTCTGTTTCTTCTTTTTCTGCTGCTGTGTTTGCTTTCTTTTCTTCTCTTTCTTCTCCTGCGAAGGCTTCTTTCTTTCTTCTTTGGTCTCTCTGTTCTTCCTGCCTTTCCTTCTTCCTTCTTTCTTTTCCTTCTCGCGACCAAGTCTTTCTTCCTCAGCGTTCAGCCAGTGCCTACACAGAGCAAAACCTATCCTTTCTCCCTCTACCCACGCGTATCTCTCTCTCAAGCAATTCACTCAAGGACGCTCTCCCAGAGCCACAGCCATTATCGGGTCGGATCGTACCCGGGACCAGGCGCACCTGCAGGTGGTGTGATGCGCGAGGAGTGCGTAGGTTTAGGTCAGGTCGGATCCGCCAGATCCGCGTGGTCAAGCCGCAGGCGAGGTGGGTGTGGGGTCAGTGAGGGACCTCACCCCTGTGCTTACGGAGGCACTAAGACGAAAACACAAAAACAACTTATATGGTACCTGAGTGTTGCAATCCCACGATGTGGGACTATCTGGTCTCGCCTTCACGTGCGCCTGCAGAGTTTTGTCGCTCTATTACCCAAGCTGTTGACTCCTCTACGCTACTGGCTGGCCTCGGTTGCTTCGCGACACTTGCGAGAGTCTGCTGCACCTGCCGCCTGGGAAGCCCGACGCCTGCTGCTACTCCAAGCTCCCTGCTGCTTCGGCTGTTAATGGCGGCTGGGGCGTACACGTGACATCCAACAGAACGGCCTATTGGCCCAATCAGAATAGCTGGAAACCTTCGCCGTAGCATGGCAAAGGCGGTGGGTGATGGTGCAGGTTGCCGGTCGGCCTAGGCATGCGTGCCTAGGTCAACCTGTGGCCGGAGATGGTGGGTTGGTCGGGGGGTGATTATGGAGGTCTGGAGTGGCAGTTGTGGGGTGGAGCGAGTTCCTGGTGGTGAGGCGGAGCTCTCGAGGTGGTTGGCGAGCCGTGTGGGGGGCTGGAATGGTGGAAGCGGCTCGCCGGAGGTCGGTCGGTGATGTGGAAGATGAGGGTGGTCAGCATCGGTCGAGGGGAAATCAGATGAGATAACAAGGGGAAAAGAGAGAGGAGAGGATGGAGAGGAGTTCTAACCTAATTGTAAGGATGAAAGGGGATGGAAGGCGGACAGCAGTACCTGCTATCGCTGGAGAAGATGATGCCCAGTGGGGGAGAACGGCGGCGACGACGGGGCTGAGGCGGCGTGCGCGGGTACTGCGCGACGCAGAGGGAAGTCAGGAAGCTAACTCTGCCACTGGTTTTGTGGCAGAGCGAAGAGGGAGGGGAGGGGGGCTCGTCGGAGCTTGCTGGGACTTTTGGCCGGGCAGGAGGAGACGAATTGGGGGTGGACACTCGGCCAAATCAAGCTCGCCTTTTGCGGCAGGGTCTAGGGGGTGTTTTATAGGTGCTGGCCGCTCCTATCAGCGCGTGGAGAGCGCGCAATTAGGTCTGCCATCTTGCCGGAGTTGGAAGGAAGGTGGATACCCAAATCTCTCATGCGTTCGCACGAGAGATTGGGTTCACACCAGCGATTGTAATTGGCTTTATAAGGAAGGGTATTCCTCAGAGAATCCCCCTTCCATTTCTGGGAGGGAATCTCTGAGGGATTAGAGAGCAATCCCTCTCTGAACCTCGTCGGAGCTCGGTTCTGCCCTAACAATGGCGGCAGGACCGGATTGCAAAGGGGGCGAAGAACTTGGGGGGCTCTTTGCAAGGATATTCAAAAGATAGGGACCTATTTGTGATTTGGGTATACTAAATTGCAAAGTAGGTCAAGATGACCTCCCCTTAGGTCCAAATTTTGGTATAAGCCTAATTTGGACCTAAGGAATCCAATGACGAAGTTGGATTTCAGGTTTGACCTCGTTTGACTGGACATTTTACGTAAAAACCCAAATTAGGTTAATTGAGGAGCTAGGACCCTAATCTAGGTCAGACTAGGTTCCAAAGGCCAAAGTAAGTGTTCTATCGATTTTTATCTTGACCGGAACCTTGTTAATTAAAGCGGGTCTATTTTAGGATTATCAGGTGTCATTTAATTCCTAGATTGCACATGAACCCATTTCTGATTGACTCAACCCTCTTTTTATCTCATTTGTACCATTTGACCTATGTTTTGCCTCTGAGAAATCCCGTTTATGTACTGCAATGGTAAAATTGCAGTTTTAACCTTTATTTCATGTTTTCTTCTCAGAGCACTTGTTCCTTCAGTTAGGCCTTCTTCTAGGTTATGTAAGAGCTTTTATCTTCTTTATTGGGTCAAAATGAGCTAGTTATGGCTCATGATGAGGCTCTTATCACCTACCCTACCCACGACCTAGAGTTGGCAGCTGTTATCTTCGCGCTGAAGACTTGGAGGCACTACTTGTACGGTGAGACCTTCGAAATTTTCACAGATCACAAGAGCCTCAGATACCTTTTCGATCAGAAGGAGCTCAACATGAGATAGAGACGTTGGTTGGAGCTCCTGAAGGACTACGACTGCAGCATCTCCTACCACCCGGGAAAGGCCAATGTGGTGGCTGACGCCTTAAGCCGTAAGGCGCCCGCACACTTGGCCAGTCTACAGTTACAGAGTTGGAGCCTTTTGGAGGAGGTGGGCAGTTGGTGACCTCTAGAGTTACGAGGGTACTGTGGGGCAGTGACGGTGACACGGCAGACCAGGCCAGAGCTGATAGACCGCATCATCACAGGACAGATGCCCGATCCATACTTGCAGTCCTTGCGCGACAGAGTACTGTCGGGAGACCCGGGGGACTTCTCTTTCATAGACCAGGTGCTGCGCTTGAGGGGACGGTTGTGCGTTCCCAGAGACGAGGAGCTGTTGAGAGAGCTCCTGACTGAGGTACACGGTTCCAGATTCACCATACATCCCGGAAACACGAAGATGTACCACGACTTGAGACGCGAGTTTTGGTGGAGGGGGATGAAGCGGGATGTGGGTGAGTTCGTGCAGCAGTGCTTAGTGTGCCAACAGGTGAAAGCCGAGCATCAGAGGCCTGCAGGGCCGCTACAGCCGCTTCCAGTGCCAGAGTGGAAGTGGGAGAGCATCACCATGGACTTGGTGGTGGGCTTACCTATTACCTAGCGGGTACACGACGCAGTCTGGGTAATAGTGGATAGACTGACGAAGACGGCGCGATTCTTACCGATCCGAGTCACTTTGGGGCCAGCACAGTTGGCAGAGAGGTGCAGTTTGAGGTTGGGGACCACGTCTTTCTTCGTGTTTCGCCCATGAAGGGCCTGCAGCGGTTTGGGGTGAGAGGGAAGCTCGCGCCGAGGTTTGTGGGGCCCTTTTAGGTCCTGGAGCGGGTTGGACCCGTTGCTTACAGACTTTCCCTTCCCCCACAGCTTTCTGGTGTGCACGACGTGTTCCACGTGTCCAACCTCAGGAAGTACGTAGCCGTTCCCAGTCACGTACTGAGTCACGAGAGCGTCGAGGTGAGCGACGACCTGACCTACCCCGAGCGGCCAGTGCAGATTCTAGACCGAGCCGTCCGCAGTTTGAGACGAAAGCAAGTACCCCTGGTAAAGGTTTTGTGGAGGAGCCAGCGGTACGAGGAGGCTACCTGGGAGCCTGAAGCGGCAATGCGGGAGCGGTACCCGGAGCTTTTCACGGGTACGTCTTTTCAGACCGGCTTCGGTCTGCTTTGAGTTTGTTATGGTTATTTATGATGTTTTCCTGCACCCTAGTTAGCGCAAGTTTCGGGGATGAAACTTCCTTTGAGTTTGTTATATTGTTACGAACGCACCCAAGGCATTTTTTTAAGATGTCTGGGAGGTGTCCCAGACGTCTGGAACCACTTCCAGACGTCTGAGATCTATTTTCGGTGGCACGCAGGACTGCGTCTGCGCGCAGGCACGCGCAGACTTGCAACCGTCTTCCTCTCTCTTTTTCCCTCTCTCCTCCTGTGACTGCAGGCGCAGCGCTGTCCGCTCTCTTTCTCTCCTCCTCGCGCAGCCTTAAAAGGGCCACGCCTCTCCCTCACTCCCGTCACCTCCGCCTCCTTCCTCTTCTCCTTCAGCCAGTGCGCGAGAGCGTACGCGAGAGCGAGCGCGAGGGTGCAGCGGCGGCGGCGACAGCCGCGGTGGGTGCGGGAGGAAGTGCTGCGCAGGGGAGGAAGCGCTCGGCCGTGAGGGCGAGCTCGCCGGGGCTGCTAGGGCCGGCCTGCGGGGGGCGCAGCGGGCGCGGAGCGACGTGGGAGGACTGCTGCAAATCGAGCAGCAGGAGGAGTACTCGCGGCGCGGTCGGGCGTCGCGAGCGGAGGGCGAGTGGCGCCCTGGTTCTGGAAACTTTTCCAGAATCAGACGTCTGGGCTGATAGCCAGACGACGGGCACAACGTTTGAAAGGTGAGTTATTTCCGTCTCCTTCCTTTTCTTCGACTGACCGTACTGAGAGAGAGAGATGGGTACGTGCAGGTTCAGTGATTCGCCATCCAACGCGAATCAGACGTCTGGCTCCAGTGCCAGACGGCGGGAACGACTTCCAGATGTCCTGGGTGACCATCGGACGTCTGGGAACTAGGCCAGACACCCCCGCAGGCTTCTAGACGTCTGAGAGCCCACGCAGAGCGAGGTAATTCCCTAATCCACTTTTTAAGACATCTGGAAGAAGTTCCAGATGTCTGATTTTACACTGTTTCGTCGTTTCGACCCGTTTCGGGCCCGTTCGGGCTCTGTTTTCCGCATTTCGAGTTACGTTCTTTTCGGAATTACATCCTCTACCTGTCTACAGTAGCTGTATACTATTTTGAGAAGTTCCTTGTGTTTTATCCTTGTGATAGGATCCCGCTTCGTTGCAGTCTCGGCGGTCGCGGAGGCACGTGGGATTCTCGACCACGCCCCCATTACTCCCGTTGTACCTGGTAGAGTGGCTTTAAGTATAATCTGTTAAATTATGAAACCATAAATAGAACCTAGGACATTGCATGAATCCTAGGAATGAGAAATAGATTGAATGGTAGATTCCTAAGGTGTTGCATGAATCCTAGGGCTGGAAAACTAGATTGTATGATAGATCCTAGGATATGGCATGAATCCTAGGATGGGAAAACTAGTGGAATGTATGAATACTGTAGTCTTGGAAAATGTGGAAAGAAAATACTAGCTGCCTATGAATTGAATTAACAGCTGCCTGTTATGAATAAATAAACGTGATTGAGAATATGGATTGTAAGAACGTGAAATTGGAAAGTGAAACCTGGATGTTCTGAGTTAAAAGAGATGGAACCCTACGGGGAATTAAGAGTAGAACTCCTGGAGAGTGAATGGAATAGAATTGGGGAAGTGAGCTGGCCCTTGAGTACGGAGTACCAAGGAGAGCGACTGTTCCCCCCTGTTTAGTGCAGAGCGGAGCTAGCCGCCCCAGGGACCCGGGGTTAGGACTGGCCACTCTGTACCGACTTGCTGGCCCTCGTGTATGTAGTACCGAGGAGAGCTACTAGTGTAGGGAGGTACTAGCTACCCCACGGGCCCCGGGGTTCTGCTAGCCTCCCACACCGACTTGTTAGGCCCGCTGGGGCAAACCAGGGTAGTCAGGCAAGGGTGCGCGGACTGTGGAGGGGCAAGGCCCCTGTTTGGTTACTGTGGAGGGGTTGGACCCCTGTTACTAAGAGGGCTCTGCCTTGTACTGGTTCCGTGCTATGCTTTGGGCGCACCCGTTAACGGAAACGACTGACCGCGTGCCAGTGCGGGTTAGCTACCTGTGCGTTTACCGTGCGTACCGTAGTCACCGTTACGTCTGTCAGTGACCTTGGGGTGGTTGACTGAGAGTAGGATCACCACGGGGGACTCTCCTGACCAGGAGAGCACCACGTGCTACTTCTACTGTTCGGAAAAGACTGCAATCAAGATCGTTCCCACGAGGAACATTCGAGATCAAGTGAAGGATCTGAGAAATAGATAAATTGTGAAACAACAGAAAGACGTAAATAAAGGAAGAAAGAAAATTTAAAACAGCTACTGTACACTTTACTGTTTCTTTAGTTTAGCTGCCACTCTACTCAGCGTTTTGCTGACATGTTACACTCGTTACCTTTCAGGACCAGGTGTTGAGCAGCCAGGGTCAGCGGCTGCAGAGGACGCTGGGCCGAGTAGGGTCCAATAGAGTTACCACTGCTCTCTTGTACCTCTTTTTGTTCCGTTATAGTGAGTAGTTCTTGTTTCCGCTATACTTTTCTTTACGTGCAGTTCATATTATGTTATGAATGTTGTTCTATTGTTGTGGTGGTATATACTGTAGTGGTTTCTTTCCTTACTGCTGTATTTCCTTACTGTTAGTTATATTCATGTTGAATGTGGTTTATTTTACTGCTCTTTTGGTTACTTCCTCGTTGGACGACTAGGTCTTGGGATTAGTCGAGTCGGTTCGGTTCTCGTGTCTCGTAGGGACTTGGGAATCGGGTTGTTACACCTTACCAGGAGAGTACCACGTGCGCCTTCTACTCTTCGGAAATGATTGCAATCAAGATCGTTCCCACGAGGAACATTCGAGATCAAGAAAGGGATCTAAAAGTAAACCAATGGGTAAAAGGAAATGACTAGTAAAATAACATAATTGGAAAAGATAATTTACCTGTTAGCCTTTACTGCTTTAGTTAGTTGGTTGCCACTCTACTCAATGTTCGCTGACTACATTTACTCATAACCCTTTTCAGGTCCAGGTGTTGAGCAGCCCGAGTCACTGGCTACAGAGGGTGCTAGGCCCAATCGAGCCAGCAGTAGTTCCTGTTGTTGTTGTACTTCCTTTTTGCTAGTGAGTTAGACTGTTGTTACCGTTTCTGTTCTGTACTTTATTCCACTTTGCTGTTGTGGGGGTGATATGTACTGTTAGCAGCTTTTACTTCCTTTACTGCTTGTACTCTTTTACTATTAGTTACTTAACATAGTGAATGTGGTTTACTTTCTTGCTTTTTAGTTATTTCTTGTTGGACGATTGGGTCTTGGGATTAGTCGAGTCGAGCCGATCTTGGGTCCTGTAGGGATTCGGGAACCGGGTCGTAACAAGATGGTATCAGAGCAAGGTCGTCCTGAGAAATGAACCAACTAGCTTGAGAATAACCAATTCACATGCATGTAACTAGAGTAACCACCACAACGTACCGCTTGACATATGTTCTGTGTTTCATTCGCTGAAGTCCGTTAGAGTTGACTTCTTTTTGCTCTGTCTTTCGTGTCTCCTTGCAGGAGATGCCTCGACGTGGAGTTCTTGAGGCGGGCCGCGGACGCGGCCGTGGACGAGGTCGGAGGGGTGGACGTGCTGGGCCCGAGATGCCAGTTGACCCACCACTTATCCCAGGCATTTAGGCCCAGGACCTCGCTCAGCTAATTCGAGACATAGTACGAGAGGAGCTCCACCTACCTCCACGGGTGCCTCTCCCTAGGGACGTGGAGGGGGAGTCCTCTGTGGGGCCAAGAGACCGACGCAGTGCTAGACAAGGGGGAAGGGGTGGTCCTCCACTGCCCCCACCGCATTTTGACACTTCTGAGCACGAGCCCTCCCTGCCTGGAGGTGTGCTTGTTCCCCCACTGTAGCTGCACTATGAGCTTTTCGGACAGTTCTTGAAGCTGAAGCCCCCCTTCTTCAAGGGGGATGAGGACCCATCTGGGGCAGAGGACTGGATGGAGCATATTGAGAAGGTGTTTGACACCCTTTACCCCCCTGCGGAGTGCCGCGTGGCCTTTGCCACGTACCAACTGGAGAGTGTAGCACACAAGTGGTGGAGGGCTGTCAGAGGCCAGGAGAGGGGAGAGCCGACGTGGGACCAGTTCGTGACCCTCTTCTACGAGCAGTACTTCCCGCAAACTTGGCAGGACCAGAGGAGGCGGGAGTTCCACACTCTCCATCAGGGGGCGGTGACTGTTAGCACGTACTGCGTGTGCTTCCTGGAGCTGTCACGTTTTGCTGCGACAGCTATAGCTACAGAGGAGGAGTGCTTGTGGAGGTTCACTGAGGGGCTCCGACCTGCCATTCGGGGGTATGTCAAGCCCCTGAAGCTGCCCACTTTCTTGAGAGTGGTAGAGGCAACTATGATGTACGAGTAGACCAACCCGACCGCACGAGACACCAACAGCGGATGGAAGAGGCCCTACCAGCCAGAGTATTCACAGGGTCGACGAGAGAGGAGGCACGCAGCACCCGCGGGAGAGCCTTCTCATTTTGCGGGGTTGTCAGTGGCCTTTGGGGGCCCTCGACAAGGGCCAGCTGTCAGCACTGGACCCCCACCCAGCCGTCAGCAGGGACCTACCGAGGGAGGGAGTCGAGTTCCCCACTGCTACCAGTGTGGCCAGTCAGGTCACATCACGAGGGACTACTCATTTAGGACTGAAGCGCAGCAGATGCTCCCTGCACTGAGCGCTGGAGGTCGAGCAGGTGGTCGTGGTTCCCAGGCGCGTGGGGGAGGATAGCAGTTGCAGGAAGGGTACCGGCCAGCGGCTACCCGTCTGACGCAGAGTGTGGCTGCTTCTTCTGCATCGAGGGCTGAGGGGTGTATCAACGCCCTGACACACGGAGACGCCAGGGCATCAGATTCAGTGGTGGCAGGTATGGTTATAGTTTCCGGTAGATTAGTTTACGTACTTTTTGATTCCGGCGCCATACACTCTTTTGTCACTGCGAGTTTTGCTGTCAGTTTGGGACAGGACTGCGTGTTGTTAGAGGATCCATTTGTGATCAGAGGTTCGGGTGGTCAGCTGTTTGTAGCTGAGGAGGTCTATACAGACTGTGAGGTTAGTATTTAGGGACATAGCCTCCCCATTGACCTGATCGTGATATCGATGGAGGATTTTGGCGTGATTCTAGGGATGGATTGGCCATCCACTTACCACGCCTTGGTGGACTGTTTTGGGAGGAAGATCGCCTTTTCCATATCGGAGATGCCTTCCTTTGAGTTTCATGGACATCCGATGGACGGAGGTTTCAGGTGCATTTCTACACTTCGGGCAGCGAGACTTTTGGGCCAGGGGTGTGAGGGCTTTCTAGCTTGTGTAGTGACAGAGCCCAGCCCCATGGCAGACTTTCAGAGCATCCCGGTGGTCAGAGAGTACCCCGACGTGTTTCCAGAGGATCTACCAGGACTACCGCCTGAGCGTGAGATCAAGTTTGACATCTCACTGGTACCACTGACCAACCTCATTTCTATGACACCGTATCGGATGGCACCACTTGAGCTGCAAGAGCTCAAGTCACAACTGCAGGACCTATTGGAGAAGGGCTTTGTGAGGCCTAGTGTGTCCCCGTGGAGAGCCCCTGTGTTATTTGTGAAGAAGAAGGATGGTACTCTACTCCTTTGTGTTGACTACAGACAGTTGAATAGGGTCACCATCAAGAGCAGGTATCCGCTCCGAGGATTGATGATCTGTTTGACTAGTTGCGAGGTGCTACGGTATTCTCTAAGATAGATCTGAGATCAGGCTACCACTAGTTGAGGATTAGGGAGACCGACGTCTCCAAGACAGCACTTGCGGATGGTTCTGGACACTTTGAGACGGCGCAAGCTATATGCCAAATACAGCAACTGCGAGTTTTGGTTGAGACAGGTGACGTTCTTGGGCTATATGATTTTAGGGGATGGCTTGGCTGTGGATCTTGCCAAGGTTGAGGTAGTACTCAGGTGGGAGAGGCCATGTACAGTGACAGAGATACGCAGTTTCTTGGGATTGGCAGGTTACTACCAGTGGTTTATCAGGGGTTTTTCACAGATTGTGCATCCTATGACTCAGTTGACCCGGAAGGACGTACCCTTTGCCTGGACAGATGCTTGTTAGATGTGTTTTCAGGAGTTGAAGGAGAGACTGACTTCAGCTCCTATACTTACTATCCCAAATAGCAGTGGTGATTTTGTGGTCTACACGGACGCTTCGTTGCAGGGGTTAGGGGGTGTGCTCATGCAGCGGGGTCACGTTGTCACTTACGCTTCGCGGCAACTGAAGCCCCATGAGCATAGTTACCCTACCCATGACTTAGAGCTGACAGTTGTTGTCTTCACATTGAAGACATGGAGGCACTACCTTTATGGTGAGACCTTTGAGATTTTCACGGATCATAAGAGTCTCAGGTATTTGTTTGATCAGAAGGAGCTTAACATGAGACAGAGACGTTGGTTAGAGCTCCTGAAGGACTATGACTGCAGCATCTCCTACCATCCAGGGAAGGCTAACGTGGTGGCTGACACCTTGAGCCGGAAGGCACCCTCTCACTTGGCCAGTTTACAGGCACAGAGTTGGAGACTTATGGAAGAGTTGGGCAGTTGACGACCCCTAGAGTTACAGGGGCATTGTGGGGCAGTAACGGTGACACGACAGACGAGACCAGAGCTGATAGACCGCATAATCACAGGACAGATGACAGATCCATACCTGTAGTCGTTGCGAGACAGAGTACTATCAGGGGACCTAGAAGACTTCACTTTTACAGACGAGGTGTTGTGCATGAGGGGATGTTTGTGCGTTCCCAGGGATGAGGAGTTGTTGAGAGAGCTCCTGACTGAGGCGCACGGGTCTAGGTTCACCATACATCCCAGGAACATGAAGATGTATCATGATCTGCGAAGTGACTTTTGGTGGAGAGGGATGAAGCGTGATGTAGGTGAGTTCGTACAGCGGTGTTTGGTGTGCCAGCAGGTGAAGGCCGAGCGTCAGAGGCTTGCAGGGGTGTTGCAGCCACTTCCTATGCCAGAGTGGAAGTGGGAGAGCATCACCATAGACTTGGTGGTGGGCTTATCCATTACCCAGTAAGGACACGACGCAGTCTGGGTGATTGTAGACAGATTGACGAAGATGGCACGTTTCTTGCCGATCCGAGTCACCTTGGGACCAGCGCAGTTGGCAGAGAGGTATATTCATGACGTGGTACGTCTGGACGGAGTTCCGCGTGAGATTATATCCGACCAGGATACCCGTTTTACTTCCTAGTTTTGGGCTGAGTTTCAGCAGGCCTTGGGGACACGGTTGAGGTTCAGTACAACGTACCACCCCCAGACGGACGGACAGTCAGAGCACACGATACAGACACTTGAGGACCTTTTACGCTCCTGTGTACTAGACTGGAGGGGTTCTTGGGAGGAGCACTTACCCCTGGCAGAGCTTGCATATAATAACAGCTATCACTCGAGTATCGACATGGCACCCTACAAGGCTCTATACGGACGGAGGTGTACTGCGCCCTTGAGTTGGGTTGAGGTGGGGACCAAGTGGGAGGTTGGCCCTAGGCTGATCCGGTAGAGTCAGGAGGTGATAGAGTAGATTCACAGATGACTTCGCACTGTCAGGAGTAGACAAAAGAGTTATGCCGATCAGAAGTGCAGAGAGGTGCAGTTCGAGGTTGGGGATCACATCTTTCTTCACGTTTCGCCCATGAAGGGCCTGCAGCATTTTGGGGTGAAAGGGAAGTTTGCACCGAGGTTTGTGGGGCCATTTGAGGTCCTGGAGCGGGTAGGACCCGTTGCTTACTGACTTGACCTTCCTCCCCAGCTTTCTGGTGTGCACGACGTGTTCCACGTGTCCAACCTCAAGAAGTACGTCACTGATCCCAGTCATGTTCTGAGCCACGAGAGTGTCGAGGTGGGTGACGACCTGACCTACCCCGAGAGACCAGTGCAGATACTAGACAGAGCTGTCCGGAGCTTGAGATGGAAGCAGGTACCCCTGGTGAAGGTCTTGTGAAGGAGCCAGCGGTACGAGGAGGCTACCTGGGAGCCTTAGGCGATGATGTGAGAGCGGTACTCAGAGCTTTTTGAGGGTACATCTTTTCAGACTGGTTTTGATCCTCTTTAAGTTTGTTATGCATGTATATTTCCTTTTCCGCACCCTCGCTAGCTCAAGTTTTGAGGATGAAACTTCCTTTAAGTTTGTTATGATGTAAAGACCCGTTCTGTTCTAAGCCTTTTAAGATGTCTGGACTGTGTTATGAACGCGTGCCCCAGACATCTTACCAGACGTCTTTTAAGACGTCTGGGAGGTGGGCCAGACGTCGGACCAGACGTCTGGAATCACTTCCAGACTTTGTATCAGACGTCTGGGATCGTTGCCAGACGTCTGTAAATCTGTTATCTTTGACACACGCGGGTCGTCTGCACGCCTGAGCGCGCAGACCCGCATATTCGCTTATTCCTTCCTCCTGTGGCTGCAGATTCCCCTGCCGCGTTCCTTCTCTCTCCTCCTCGCGCAGCCTTAAAAGGCCACGCGCTCTTCCGTCACCACCGCCTCCTTCCTCTTCTCCTTCAGCCAGTGAGCGCGAGAGCGAGCGCGAGGTTGCAGCGGCAGCGGTGACCGCAGTGAGCGCGGAGGAGGTGCTGCATGCGAGAGTGGCGCTCAACCGTGAGGGCGAGCTCACCGGGGCTGCCAGGGTCGACTGGCGGGGAGCGCAGCGGGCGCGGCGCGACGCGGGGGGGACTGCTGCGGTCCGAGCAGCAGGCGCACGAGGTGCGACGAGGTGCGGCGTCGCGAGCGGAGGGCGAGTCGCAGCCTGATTCTGGAAACATTTCCAGAATCAGACGTCTGGGCTGATAGCTAGACGGCGGGGGCGACGTCTGGAAGACCATCCAGACGTCTGAAAGGTGAGTTCTTCCGTCTTCTTCCTTCCTGTCGACTGACCGTACTGAGAGAGAGAGAGTTGGGTGCGTGTAGGCTCGGTGATTCTCCATCCAACGGGAATCAGACGTCTGGCTGTAGTACCAGACGGCGGGAGCGACCTCCAGACGTCCGGGGTGACCATCGGACGTCTGGGAACTAGGCCAGACGTCCCCGCAGGCTTCTGGACGTCTGAAAAATCACACAGAATAAGGTAATTCTCTGATCCACTTTTTAAGACGTCTGGAAGAAGTTCCAGACGTCTGATTTTTCACAGTGTCGTTGTTTTCGACCCGTTGAGGGCCCGTTCGGGTTCTGTTTTCCGCGTTTCGAGTTTTGTTCTTTCCGAAATTAAATCCTCTACCCGTCTACAGTAGCTATACACTGTTTTGAGACACTCCTTGTGTTTGATCCTTGTGATAGGACCTCATTCCGTTGCAGTCTTGGGGGTCACGGAGGCATGCGAGATTCCCGATCACGCCCCCATTACTCCCGTCATACCTGGTAGAGTGGCTTTTAAGTATAACCTGTTAAATTATGGAATCATAAATAGAACCTAGGACATTGCATGAATCCTAGGAATGAAAAACAGATTGAATGATAGATCTTAGGTGTTGCATGAATCCTAGGGCTGGAAAACTAGATTGTATGATAGATCCTAGGATACGGCATGAATCCTACGACGGGAAAACTAGTGGAACAGATGAATACTGCAGTCTTGGAAAAATGGAAAGGAACAAATAGCTGCCTGTAAATGAATTAACAACTGCCTGTTGAATAAATAAACGTGTTTGAGAACATGGATTGTGATAACGTGAAACTGGAAGGTGAAACTTAGACGTTCTGAGCTGGAACCCTACGGGGAAGTAGGAGTAGAACTCCTGGAAAGTGAATGGAATAGAATTGGGGAAGTGAGCTGGCCCTTGAGTACGAAGTACCAAGGAGAGCGACTGTCCCCCTGTTTAGTGCAGAGCAGAGCTAGCTGCCCCAGGGACTCGGGGTTAGGACTGGCCACTCTATACCGACTTGCTGGCCCTCGTGTACGTAGTGAAGGTTCCCTACTACCAGGAGAGGTGACGTAATAATATGCGGAAATAATATAAAGCAATCTCACAAAAATCAATCGCACAATGTACACAGGTATTTTTAGGTGGAAACCCAAACCGGGTGAAAACCACCACCTAACCCTCTCGAGTTAGGATTTTCCGATCAACCAAGTTGATCAAAATCTACTAAACGAATCACTTTGAACGAGGGTGATTCAACCTCAGTACAACCACGCTACAAGTACGAGGGTAGCGTTCCTCAACCCCTTCTCTCCACGAGAAGGATTTTGTCCCACGAAGGAGACGGGAATTCGCAAAGCGAATACCCAACCAAAATACAAAGATAAAATAAAACAACAGTCCTATAGAGCCAACAAAATTAAACCTAGCTTCTATAGGAAATAGGAAACTCCCCTTTGCAAGGAGTGCGTCGACGATGACGCGGTGCGTGTGCCACGCGATGGCGCTACGTCGCTCTCGTTAGCAACGCCGGGAGAGCGGGTGCGCAATGGTTGAATGCTCTCAAGAAAATGGAGCTTGAGCTTGGAGAGCAAGAGAGTCTTTTCTTTGGACACAAAAGGTTTGAAAGTGTATTGCAAGGTGTGTGTCTTAGTGTGTATATCTTGTGTCTCTAGGTGTGTGTTTTGTGTGTAAAGGCTCCCCTCTATTTATAGAGGCCGTAGGAAGGCTTTGGAAGGCTTGGAAAAGCTTCCATAGCCGTTGGGTGCAAAGCCCAAGAGAATCAGGCCGAAATCAGGACAATGATTGCATTTGACAGGGTTATCAGATGTCTAACTCTGGCATCAGACGTCTGGAAGGACACTTTAAGACGTCTGATCTCAAGGTCAGACGTCTGATTCTATGCGGGTTTCTCCCTGACTTGAATCAGATCTAAACAGGATTTTTGTGCAAGTCCATCAGACGACATACAGGACGTCTGGCACTATGTCTGGACGTCTGGAAACCTACTTTTACTGTGGGAATTGATTTCCAGACGTTGCAACGGCTAGAAAATCTCTGAGAAGAGATTTTGGGTCAGCCGAGGCAAAACGGTCATTTATCAGACGTCTGGTAAGTCCTAAGGACGTCTGATAAGGCTCTAACGGTCATAATCTTGAGTGTTTTCTAAGCCAGCCAACGGTCCACTAATTGGACGTCTGGCAAAGTCATCAGACGTCTCCTAAGACGTCTGGTCTAAGGTCTGGACGTCTGATTTCATCAGACATAACTAACTATGTCCAGCCTAACAGTTATCAGACGTCTAAAACAACAGTCAGACGTCTTAAAATACTTTATCAGACGTCTGATTTTGGGATTAGACGTCTGGAAATGTTGTTTGAGCCCTATATTGGTTTTCTAAGTATTCTACAGAAAACCTAAGTATCCTAGGGTTGTGCAGGTGTTCCTAGGACTACTTTTAGGGTACTTTGAGGCTCTTTAACATAATGTTCTAAGGAATCAAAAAGAGCAAGACAATAAATACAAGAGATACATGAAAGGATAAAAAAGAATCTATCCTATTCTTCTTGTCTTCCATCTCTAATCTTTCGCTCCACGCAAACCTCCTCTGTTTTCCGTCAAGCTCCTCCAATCCGTCCTGGATGCGAGCTCGAACTCCGTCTAAACACGTCCACATTTGCAATTGACCTGAAATCTAGGACTCAAATTGCAAATGTTAAATAACACGTGTTTTGTTATCATCAAAACAAATGATCGTGGTGCTCTAGCACCAACAATCTCCCCCTTTTTGCTGATGACAAAACCGTAAATAATAATGCATAAAAATCCTCCCCCTTTTTGACATTATCAAAAAGGTTTAATTGATTTTACATTTCCTATAACTCCCCCTTAAAACATGCTCTTCTATGAGTTTCTTTTAACAAAGGTAATGTCCTCCCCCTTTTTGTAACAATGCGATAGCTATTATTTTTCTCCCCCTTTCTAAAGGAAATTTAGCTACCTTATATCTCCCCCTTAAAAATTGACAATTAGCTCATCCTTTTGTAACTCCCCCTATCTAAATGCTTATAAAAAGATAGGGTTAAAAATTTTACCTCACCTACCATGGCCAATAAAATGGCCCGAATGGTGGTGGTGGATGCCACATCGGATGGGGCTCCCATCCGTAGCTTGGAGGCCCGGGCATCGGCGCCGGTCTCCAATCTGGTGGTCGATGTGCGGCGGGTCCGTCGTTTGTTCGCCGTCTCGTCGGTCTTCTTGTTCTCCTCCTTGGTCTACTCCTTAGTTCTCCTAACTCGAGTTGACCAGCCTTGAGTTTGTAGGTCCAGTCCTGTGTATTGTAGTTATCCCTGAATCCTACAAAACAAGATTCTAATTCTTTTTTCGGTATCCAAGTGGGCTTGGATCCGGATTTGTTAGCGGGTCTCCTTGATGGAGATCCTTTCTCAACCTTAGGGCTATAAAAATTATCTACTTTATTGATTAATTTGTTGGAGTTTTCCCTAAGACATGCAATTTCTTTTTCTATAATACTCATCTTAGTCTTTAAATCAGAAATTTCTATTTTTAGACTATCATTTTCCTCAATCAATTTATTATTTTCATTGATGAGGTCTTGATTTTCTAACAATAGGTTATCAATTCTAGGATTAGCTTCTAGATCCTTAAGTTTTATTTCTAACCTATCATTTTCAGATTTAAGAAAGCTAAGATTCTTTTTCATGCTTTTGTTTTCTATCCTAAGTGATTTACTAATCTCAAAAAGTTCATTAAAAGCTTCTTGAAGATCGAGATTTACCTCGTCGTCGGAGTCGCTTCCGCTGTCGATGTCGCTTTCTCCGATTGCCATGAAACCAAGGCACGTGGTTTCCTTCTCTCCGAGATCTTCTTCCGAACTCGTCTCCTCATGAGTGCCTTCCAACCTCCTCCATATCTCGTGGGCGGTGGTGCACTCTTTGATTTTCTCGAACTCTTTCGGACTCAATGCGCAATACAGGGCATTCATTGCCTTTGCGTTGAGTGAAAGATCCTGAATCTGCAGCTGCGAGTAGCCTCCAGCGGGTTTTTCTGGGATGTCGAAAGGCGTCTCGCATCTGGCCCAGACTATGAAATCGGTGGCTTTAAGCCACGTCTTCATCCGCAACTTCCAGTAGGGGTAGTTGCTCCCGTCGAAGAACGGCGGACGGGTTGTGGACTGCCCCTCGGAAATCCTGCTTGTGGAACAGCTTCCCTCCATTTGATCTCTTGCCGGGTTGTTACGCCGAAACAGCAAGACCTGCTCTGATACCAATTGAAGTTTCCCTACTACCAGGAGGGGTGACGTAATAATATGCGGAAATAATATAAAGCAATCTCACAAAAATCAATCGCACAATGTACACAGGTATTTTTAGGTGGAAACCCAAACCGGGTGAAAACCACTACCTAACCCTCTCGAGTTAGGATTTTCCGATCAACCAAGTTGATCAAAATCCACTAAACGAATCACTTTGAACGAGGGTGATTCAACCTCAGTACAACCACGCTACAAGTACGAGGGTAGTGTTCCTCAACCCCTTCTCTCCACGAGAAGGATTTTGTCCCACGAAGGAGACGGGAATTCGCAAAGCGAATACCCAACCAAAATACAAAGATAAAATAAAACAACAGTCCTATAGAGCCAACAAAATTAAACCTAGCTTCTATAGGAAATAGGAAACTCTCCTTTGCAAGGAGTGCGTCGACGATGACGCGGTGCGTGTGCCACGCGATGGCGCTACGTCGCTCTCGTTAACAACGCTGGGAGAGCGGGTGCGCAACGGTTGAATGCTCTCAAGAAAATGGAGCTTGAGCTTGGAGAGCAAGAGAGTCTTTTCTTTGGACACAAAAGGTTTGAAAGTGTATTGCAAGGTGTGTGTCTTAGTGTGTATATCTTGTGTCTCTAGGTGTGTGTTTTGTGTGTAAAGGCTCCCCTCTATTTATAGAGGCCTTAGGAAGGCTTTGGAAGGCTTGGAAAAGCTTCCATAGCCGTTGGGTGCAAAGCCCAAGAGAATCAGGCCGAAATCAGGACAATGATTGCATTTGACAGGGTTATCAGACGTCTAACTCTGGCATCAGACGTCTGGAAGGCCACTTTAAGACGTCTGATCTCAAGGTCAGACGTCTGATTCTATGCGGGTTTCTCCCTGACTTGAATCAGATCTAAACAGGGTTTTTGTGCAAGTCCATCAAACGACATACAGGACGTCTGGCACTATGTCTGGACGTCTGGAAACCTGCTTTTACTGTGGGAATTGATTTCCAGACGTTGCAACGACTAGAAAATCTCTGAGAAGAGATTTTGGGTCAGCCGAGGCAAAACGGTCATTTATCAGACGTCTGGTAAGTCCTAAGGACGTCTGATAAGGCTCTAACGGTCATAATCTTGAGTGTTTTCTAAGCCAGCCAACGGTCCACTAATTGGACGTCTGGCAAAGTCATCAGACGTCTCCTAAGACGTCTGGTCTAAGGTTTGGACGTCTGATTTCATCAGACATAACTAACTATGTCCAGCCTAACAGTTATCAGACGTCTGAAACAACAGTCAGACGTCTTAAAATACTTTATCAGACGTCTGATTTTGGGATTAGACGTCTGGAAATGCTGTTTGAGCCCTATATTGGTTTTCTAAGTATTCTACAGAAAACCTAAGTATCCTAGGGTTGTGTAGGTGTTCCTAGGACTACTTTTAGGGTACTTTGAGGCTCTTTAACATAATGTTCTAAGGAGTCAAAAAGAGCAAGAAAATAAATACAAGAGATACATGAAAGGATAAAAAAGAATCTATCCTATTCTTCTTGTCTTCCATCTCCAATCTTTCGCTCCACGCGAACCTCCTCTGTTTTCCGTCAAGCTCCTCCAATCCGTCCTGGATGCGAGCTCGAACTCCATCTAAACACGTCCACATTTGCAATTGACCTGAAATCTAGGACTCAAATTGCAAATGTTAAATAACACGTGTTTTGTTATCATCAAAACAAATGATCGTGGTGCTCTAGCACCAACACGTAGTACCGAGGAGAGCTACTAGTGTAGGGAGGTACTAGCTACCCCACGGGCCCCGGGGTTCTGCTAGCCTCCCACACCGACTTGTTAAGCCCACTGGAGCAAACCAGGGTAGTCAGGCGAGGGTGCGCGGACTGTGGAGGGGCAAGGCCCCTGTTTGGTTACTGTGGAGGGGTTGGACCCCTGTTACTGAGAGGGCTCTGCCCTGTACTGGTTCCGTGCTGTGCTTTGGGTGCACCCGTTAACGGAAACGACTGACCGTGTGCCAGTGCGGGTTAGCTACCCGTGCGTTTACAGCGCGTGCCGTAGTCACCGTTACGTCTGTCAGTGACCTTGGGGTGGTTGACTGAGAGTGGGATCACCACGGGGGACTCTCCCGGCCAGGAGAGCACCACGTGCTACTTCTACTGTTCGGAAAAGACTGTAATCAAGATCGTTCCCACGAGGAACATTCGAGATCAAGTGAAAGATCTGAGAAATAGATAAATCGTGAGATAATTGAAAGACTTAAATAAAGAAAGTAACAGAACTTAACAGCTACTGTACACTCTACTGTTTCTTTAGTTTTAGTTGCCACTCTACTCAGCATTTTGCTGACGTGTTACACTCGTTACCTTTCAGGGCCAGGTGTTGAGCAGCCAGGGTCAGCGGCTGCAGAGGACGCTGGGCCGAGTAGGGTCCAGTAGAGTTACCACTGTTTCTTGTACCTCTTTTTGTTCCGATATAGTGAGTAGTTCTTGTTTCCGCTGTACTTTTCTTTACCTGCAGTTCATATTTAGTTATGAATGTTGTTCTACTGTTGTGGTGGTATATACTGTAGTAGTTTCTTTCCTTGCTGCTGTATTTTCTTACTGTTAGTTATATTCATGTTGAATGTGGTTTATTTTACTACTCTTTTGGTTACTTCCTCGTTGGACGACTAGGTCTTGGGATTAGTTGAGTCGGTCCGGTTCTCGTGTCTCGCAGGGGCTCGGGAACCGGGTCGTTACAAGATGGTATCAGAGCAAGGTCGTCCCGAGAAGTGAATCAACTGACTGTAGAATAACCAATTCACATGTTTATAACTAGAGTAGCCACCACAACATATCTCTTGACATGAGCTCTTAGAAGTTTCGTTAGGTACCGTTTGTTTTGATGTTTTTCCGTTTTGTTTCGCATCTCCTTACAGGAGATGCCTCGTCTCGGGATTGGTGAGGTGGGCCGCGGGCGCGGCCGAGGACGAGGTCGGCGAGGTGGGCGTGCCGTTGCCGACACCCCAGTGGACCAGCCACTACTGATACGAGACATTGTACGAGAGGAGCTCCACCCACCGCCCCAAGCACCTCACCCTGGGGTTGCGGAGGGGGAGTCCTCTGTGGGACCACTTGACGGACGCGGCGCTGGACACGGGGGAGGGGATGGGCTGCCGCAGCCCCCACCTTCCTCCGATACTTCCATGCACGAGGCACCTTCGCTTGGAGGTGCACCAGCACCTCCCCTACAGCGCCACTTCGAGCTTTTCGGGTAGTTCCGGAAGCTGAAGCCCCCCTCCTTCAAGGGGGATGAGGACCCGACCGAGGCAGAGGACTGGCTTGAGTAGCTGGAGAAGATCTTCGACACCCTTCGCCCCCCGGTGGAGTGCCGCGTGGCCTTTGCCACGTACCAGCTGGAGAGTGCAGCACACAGGTGGTGGAGGGCGGTCCGGGGACAGGAGAGGGACGAGCCGACGTGGGACCAGTTCGTCACCCTCTTTTGTGAGCAGTACTTTCCCCAGACGTGGCAGGACTAGAGGAGGCGGGAGTTCCACACTCTCCACCAAGGGACGATGACTGTGAGCGCGTACCGCACGCGTTTCTTGGAGTTGTCCCGCTTTGCAACGACAGCGGTAGCCACTGAGGAGGAGCGCCTTTGGAGGTTCACCGAGGGGCTCCGGCCTGCGATCCGGGGGTATGTCAAACCCCTGAAGCTGCCTACTTTTTCGAGGGTGGTAGAGGCAGCTATGACTTACGAGGAGACCAACTCGTCCGCGCGAGACACCGACGGCAGGCGGAAGAGGCCCTTCCAGGCAGACTTCTCACAGGGCCGGCGAGAACGGAGACACATGGCGTCCGCAGGAGAGCCGTCACGTTTTGCAGGGCCATCAGTGGCCTTTGGGGGCCCTCGACAGGGGCCAGTCGCCAGCACCGGACCCCCGTCTATCCGACAACAGGGACCCACTGAGGGCGGGAGTCGGGTTCCCCTCTGTTACCAGTGTGGCCAGCCGGGCCACATCAGGATGGACTGCCCATCTAGGGCAGGAGGTCAGCAGATACTCCCCGCGCAGAGCACTGGAGGGCGCGCAGGAGGCCACGGTTCCCAGGCGCGAGGAGGAGGACAACAGTCGCGAGGAGGGTACCGGCCAGCACCTACCCGTCCAACGCAGAGTGTGGCTGCTTCGTCCGCACCTAGAGCTGAGGGGCGTATCAACGCCCTAACACACAGGGACGCCAGAGCTTCGGGATCGGTGGTAGCAGGTGTGGTTTCAGTTTCCGGCAGACTCGTTTACACGCTTTTCGATTTCGGCGCTACGCACTCGTTTGTCACAGCCAGTTTCGCAGTTAGTTGGACCAGGATTATACACTGTTAGAGAATCTGTTCGTAATTAGAGGTCCGAGTGGTCAGCTGTTTGTAGCTGAGGAGGTGTACACGGATTGCGAGGTCAGTGTCGGGGGACATAGCCTGCCAGCTGACCTGATTATGATACAGATGGAGGACTTTGGAGTGATTCTGGGGATGGATTGGCTGTCCTCTTACCACGCCTTGGTGGACTATTTTGAGAGGAAGATCGTCTTCTCCATTCCGGAGTTGCCTTCTTTCGAGTTTCACGGACAACCAGTGGATGGAGGTTTCAGGTGCATTTCGGCACTTCGGGCGGCGAGACTTTTGAGCCAGGGGTGTGAGGGCTTCCTAGCTTGTGTGGTGGCAGAGCCCAGCCCTGTGGCAGACTTCCAGAGCATCCCGGTGGTCAGAGAGTACCCTGACGTGTTTCCAGTCGAGTTACTAGGACTACCGCCCGAGCGTGAGATCGAGTTTGAGATCTCACTAGTACCAGGGACCAGCCCCATCTCCATCGCGCCATACAGGATGGCACCGCTTGAGCTGCGAGAGCTCAAGTCTCAGTTGCAGGACCTTCTGGAGAAGGGTTTCGTGAGGCCCAGTGCGTCTCCCTGGGGAGCCCCGGTACTATTTGTGAAGAAGAAGGATGGGACCTTACGCCTTTGTGTGGACTACCGACAGCTGAATAGGGTCACCATCAAGAACAGATATCTGCTGCCGAGGATCGACGACTTGTTTGACCAGTTGCGGGGTGCCACGGTGTTTTCCAAGATCGACTTGAGGTCTGGATACCACCAGTTGAGGATCAGGGAGACCGACGTCTCCAAGATAGCTTTCCGCACCCGGTACGGACATGATAAACGCTAGTTTATCATCATTTTTATGCATTAAAACAAACTTAGCTCTTAGGATTTTGCTCCGCAAATGGGTTTTTGGGCTGCATTTAGGCATCAATTAGGTTAGGCATGCATTGCACTTTTTATTATCTTTTTAATGTGTTTTTGTGAGTGTTAGGGATATGCAGATTGTCAGAACTCCAAAACCCTAGCACTCAGGAAGGCAACTGGTGAAGAAGAAGCTCAAACTAACTGGAACTCAGCTTGATCCAGCTCACCATAGCTGGATTCCAGCTCACTTGAACTAGGGTTAGTTCATCTCAGCTGAATGGCAGCTCAAGAGAGCTCATCGTAGCTCACCCTAGCTCAGATCCAGCTCAACTTAGCTAAGTCTAGCTCATCTCAGCTCCCATTAGTCCACAGGGAGCTCTAGCTAGCTTAGCTGAGTTGACTGGAGTTCACCCCAGCTCAGGTCCAGCTACATCCATCTCTACTCAACTCCGGCCAGCTAAAGATGACTTCACTCCAGCTTAGGAAGCTCAAGTTCAGCTCCCGGGGACTCAGCTTAGCTCAACTCAGTTGAGCTAAGATACCTTAGCTGCCTCACCCAGCTTGATCCTCCCCGGGAGCATTAGACCCAGCTCACCTCAGCTCCTTTTAGCAGAAGCCAGCTTGCTTTAGCTTGGCTTAGTAGCTAGCAAAGAACTAGCAAGCTAAGCTAGCTAAGGTAGCTCCTTCCAGCTCTCTTCAGCAGCCACCAACTCTAGTGCAGCTCAAGATAAATACCTCCAACTCTTCTCCCTGAAAACCTTAGCTCCAAATGCCTCCAACTCTACTCCCTACTAGCTAAGCTATTTAACTTAGCTAGTCCACCTCCATGGCACCAAAACCTACTACCCTACTACCTAAGCTCCAGCAAAAAGACCACCTACTCCTTTATTTTGGTGCCAACTATCCCTTCCATCACCACCCTGCATCCACCATCAAAACCCATCTCCACCCTCCATTTTTTTCCCTCCAAAATTGCCTTCTAGAAGGTATTTTTGGAGGGAAAACCAAGGCACCTCTTCATTTTCCTCCCATTTTTCCCTCCAAAAATAACCAAGCACCCCTTCATTTCCCTCCAAAAAAACACCATAACCACCCCCCTTCCCATCCTATAAATACCCTACCCTACCACCACATAATTCTCATCCTCCCTTAGTATATTTTTCTACCTAAACCACCTATACCTACGGCCAAGAAGGAGTAGAGAAGGAGATTAAAGGGGCACATCACCAGCCCCTTTGGTGCCTTCTTCTCCCCACTCTCTTCAACTTGAGCCACGCCAAGGAGGAGGACTCTTCCACTTCAAGGAGGACGGCCAGGCAAAGGAGAAGGACCTAGGGTGGACGTCCACCCTTGGAGAGAACTTAGGGCATGCCCCCCTAGGGCTTGCCTTGAAGGACATCACCTTGGCGGAGCACTGCAAGGAAGGAGTTGAAGGACTCTTTTCAAGATTGGGAGCCACCAACCTTGGAGCAAGAAGCCCTCTTCTTCACCATCTATCTAGAGGATTTGTGTTTTCCTTTCTTTATGTCAATTTTCTAGTAGTAGAAGCATTCCTCTACTAGGCATTTTTGTTAAACATTTTTTTTAATTATCTAGTTGCCTTCTTTGCAATTTCTTGTTTGCATTTCTATTTGCTTGTTTTTAGCATTCCTCACTCCCTCTCCCTAATTATTCTAGGCCTCCACTTGCCTAGAGTGAGCTTAGGGAGAGGCTCTACTTGCCACTTAGAAGTAGTATTTTAAATTGAAGTGTAAATCACCTTCCCGTCACCATTCCGCATGTTGTCTTAATTTAAAACAAAAAAATGATATATTGAAAAATACCAAAAAGAAAGTTGAGATTGTATTCCAAGCAAGAGAATCACTATTGCAAACATTTGGCCTCCTTGGACGACCCTAGATACTCCCCTATCTAGGAATATAAATTTAAGAGTTGATCGATTTTACGCGTTATAACGACGTATTTTAACAAACCGCGTGAAATTGCTATCACTTTTTGGCGCCGTTGCCGGGGGGCACGGCTTTGCATTAATTAATTTTCTCTTGCTTGAAGTGGATCTCATCCCCTTCTCTTTCTTTCTTTTGTGTGTGCAGGAACTACAGCGGGAAGGCGGGAATTTGAAAGCGAGAGCTCAAAGATCCTTTTCTTCCCGTGAAATTCAGGTTGGTTCCCCTTTCTTGTCGCATTTAGGGTAAAAAACTACCAAAATACACTAAAATTGGCTTTTAGGACCCTAAACACTTTAATTAAGTGGAGTAGTGCATTATAAAATCCATTGTTTGCTTGTATGCTTCTTTAGCACCACTCCATTGCAAGTATTGGTGTTCTATTTTTCGGGTCCAGATTTCTATCCGAACTTGAAAAATCGATTCCTAACACCATAGGCCTCCTAAAATCATAAAATTTCATAGAGCAATTCCCAATTAAGTTAGGAACATTTGTTCCAAATTTCAGAACAATTGGATTTTTTTTTAATTTTTAAAAATTCGTGGACTACAGAGGGGTCACACCCTCTAATCTTCCTATTTTGTTACTGTCCACGAATTTTTATAATTTTTATACTCATCCAATTTTTGTGAAATTTAGCTTTCTAGAATCCTTGTGAAATTTTACACATCACATAAAATCACAAAAATTTTCTGAGGTCAGTGGTAATACTGAAAAGTCCACAATACCCACGGGTATCATTTCTGGACTTTGACACCAGTACAATTAAAAATTTAAAATAATTATCAAACAAATTCTTAAAATCTTTAAAAAATCTTTTTTGGAATCCTTGTTTGATTTTCTTCAAAGTAGTGGTGTTGTTTGACTTGTTTGGACCACTACTTAATTCTGAGAGCCTAAAAATAATTCATTAGTAGTAAAATTTCTGTCTTAGGGAAAATTGGCTTAGGGTTTCTTCTTTCCTTTTAAAGACTCAATTAAAAGGAAATATACAATCACCCATACAGCTTGTTTTCCTTTGATTGTGGATCTTCAAACTTGTTTGAAAGTTTAATTAGAAAAATCCTAAAACACATTTGATTAAATTGAATAAATAAAAGAAAATTGTGTGACAACTTGATTTTCATTGGAGCCACTCTCCAATTCCTGCACACACACACACAAATCTAAATAACAGGGCAACATCCCAATAACGCCCTCCACATTCCATGTGCACTGTAGTATACTATACCTAACTAAAATTCGTAGCAATTTGACCCCTAAGGTTTCATCAATTTAGGCTTGCTATATAGGATTTAAGTTTTCTCTAGTTAATACCAATTCTGTCATCTATATCTGGTGTTCAGGCTGAGGGGCCGTGTCAAACGACCAGGCGCGGGTTTGTACAAGCACCTGAGAATTTTCCTGGGAAACGCTTGGGCCCAAACCTCCCCTTAAGCAACTTGGCTAGATTTGTTGACAGAACGGGTATTCACTATTGATTACTTGTTTCTTAGGTAGACCAAGTCTTAGGTTAAATTCTAGGGAGTCACAATTAAGTTAGGTCTAGAATTTGATTGCTTGTGTGCACACTTCTCTCATCCCCATCTCTTCTCCTCCCTTGCCATTTCTTCCATTTTACACGGGCGGCGGTCCAAAACTCCACACTTGGAGGGACCACTTGATTTTGCCTCCCTAAAAAAGACTTTTCCTGCATTCTTCCTCTTCTCTCAAAATGGAAAATCAAAATTGGTCCTCTAACCCGCATGCTAATTTTTCTTTCCCCTATTTTTCCACCCAGGAGCTACTTAATCAGGCCCCTCCACCTAATCTCTACTCTATCATGGCTCAGCTACAAGTTAAGCAACAACAGTTGCATAAGGATTTAACAAACCTAGCCAACCAAGGGAGTCCTGCCACACCTACCCAAGCTCCACACATTCCACATCTCACCCCTTTAAACACCCGCAAGAGAGAAAATCTGCATAAATCTCGTGCTGAGTATAATTATTATTCTGAGGCTTTCTATGGTTCAACAGGGAATTATGTTTATCCCAATCATCACCCCACCCAAAATGTCCCTACTTTCCAGGAGAAATTGAAAAATTCCTCTAATAGGGGAAATTATCCAGCTCACTCCTGGACCAATCCGGTTCCACACCAACAACAAAACCCGTTTGGAGGGTATGATTCTAATCAGAGTTATCAATCTGGGCAATCTCAAGAAGACATTAATGCCCAGATGATGAAAACCCTGCAGGAGTTACAAAGAAAAACAAAGGAAACAACCCGTCTTATTAACAATCTCAATGATAAAATTGGGGATATTCTGACTCAAAGACCTGCAGGACACTCACCATCCCAACCCACACCAAACTTTATTAATCCCAGGAACCAACACCCAGGTGGATACCAACATCAGAACCACATGGTTCAGCCTCCTACTAACCCAATATCACAACACCAACCCAGTTTCTATCAGAATCAGCCCCCCCCCATCTCCTCCCAGTGACCACCAAGTTGCGTATGCAGAGACTTTGAGGAGTGAGGAAACCAACATGGATTTAAGGCCTTCACATTCAAATGATGAAAGAGATTCTCAACCAATGCAGATTGACTCCCCTAACCTCAATAAGGAAGAAGAAAAAGAAATCCCAAAAACACCTGATTCAAACCCTATTTCCCACTCTCAAAAACTGCAATCCAACAATCCAAAATCAGAGCCCTCTGACCACAATCCTTTGGACTTATTTGAGCAAGTCAAGAGGAATATTCCCCTCCTAGATTCTCCCCATGCCTCTAAAAAATTTACTTCAAAAAGTCATGATCAGAATCTAGAAAGGTTGGTCCTTTCTAAGACAGCCAGCTCAGTTTTTCAGAGCATGCTGCCTTTCAGAAAAAAGGACCAGGGCACATCGCTCATCTCAGTTGTCATAACTGACACCATTTTTTTTCGCGCCCCTCTCAACTTAGGTACCTCTAGTAATCTCATCCCCCCAGTCTTATTTGAGGAATTTCGATTCAGTGATTTAAAACCTCCTAAGGTTCAATTTCAATTGGATGATCGATCTACCATTCAACCGTGGGGAGTTGTTGAGGATAGTATTATCAAGGTCTGAAATTGTTTATTTCCGGTAAATTTTCTGGTCCTTGACATAGAGGTACCTAAGGCTCTCATTAATACCATTCTTGGAAGACCCCTTTTGATTACCGCAACATCTAATATCCATTCTCATTCTGGGAAAATGAATATAAGTTATAGTAACCAGACCTTCTCATTAGATTTATTTCTAGCTTCCAAGAGGTCCAGTGATCATAAAATTTTTGAGGATACTGATAATAAAATGGAAGCAGTATTTGAAAAGTATATGTTGATCCAATCTCATTCAGCTTTGACCACTATTGATCTAGATTTTATTGATTCTTATTCTAAGGATAATTATGTGGTCCAAGACTTTCCAGATCAACTAGGGTTTGACTTTCCCCCTTTTCATCTTCCTGATTTTTCACCAAAAATATCCACACTAACTTCACCCATCTTGCATATCACTAACTCCTTTCCCCTCCCTTTTCTATTGGACCTACCACCTGATCCACCTGAGTTTGGCCTTCATCATCAATTCAAACCATGGCCAGACCGGGGTCCTTTTTCCATTTCTCTATTTTATTTTGATCCCTTTATCTTTACCACTCATCTTTTTAGGGATCTTGAGGAAGACACTTTTATTAAAGACATTCAAGTGTCCAATTATTTACATGATTTTCCGTCTTCTGTGCATACCTTCACGCTCGGCTGAATGGCGTAAAAGATAGCACTGGATGGGAGGTAACCCATCAATTTTTCTTGCTTTCCTTTTTTTTTCCCTCTTTTTCCAGGTTTTGTTCCTCCTAAACCCGACCGTTCTTCACTAAGGTGATCCCTTTTCCCTCCTAATGCATGAGGACATGGCATATCTTAAGCATCGGGGTGTGTTTTTAAATTTGACGATCGATTTAGGATGTTCAAAATCTAAAAACATGCATTTTTGTTTAATTTATTTCTTGCTTGCATACCTAAAAAAAAAATGCAATTTTCTTTAATTTATTTCCTGCTTGCATACCCAAAAAAATAAAAATGTTGAAAACTTTTTGAGGAAGAATTTTGAAATTGGGACTAAGGTCGAAAAATTCACTTTTGGTACAATGGGATTTAATCTTTAACAAACTAAGGATGATGACATGGATCTGATTATTAGAATTCCAGGGTCTATTTTAGATTAGATCAGATATCCTTCTCTAAAACTCCACCTGAACTCATGATAGTTCAGGTGACTTGATCTTATTTTGTAATATGGAAAGTATTTGACTTAGCTTCTGATTCAAAAACTTGCGTGTCTTGAGAAACTTTTTGTGTCAAGCCAACACTTAAAAATAATTAAAAATTTGAAAAACTCCTTTGTTTGGACTTAGTAAAAGTTTGAAGCAGATCATTGGTTTGAGTTCCCACCGCCAAGAAGAAGGAAAATACCTCCTTTGAGGACGCGATGTCAACATATTACCACCTCGGTGCTGCTACATATCTATATTTCATATCTTTAGACGGAGCATTAAAGCGCATTTTAGTAGCTCAAGTGTCTTGGATGGTGCTCTACCTATAGTGTCGGAGCAAGAGCTTGAGTTTGCTTGGAGCGCCCCTTTACACCGCATTGTGTTTTGGGGTTGTGAGCTCCTGGGTGGTGTCATGGACAGTGCTATCCCGAAGTACTGGCGCCAGAGCCCCCTCAAGGATTGGTAACAGGAATGATGATCTCGACACATCTGTTGTAAGACTAAGCTGATAATAAGCATGGGGGATAAAAAAAAAAGAATAAATAAATAAATTAACATGCTCCTATAAATGTTGGCTTTTCACAATCACAGACACAAGACTTTAAAGGATTTTTGCAAGTTGTGAATCAGATTCATGAGCTAGAAAAATCCTAAAAACAAAAATTTCAAGTCATCTGAATTAACAAGGAGTTAATTTGCGAAGTTTCTGGAGGATATATTGATCCCGTTTCATCTAATGGTTGGATCCAAAACAAATCTCGATGTTTATCTTTAACAAATCCTGTACCTCTTGTGTTTAGATCAACCAAGGTCCCTTAATCTATTTCTCCTCAAAAGTAGAAAAAAATTAGATTTCCCAAAAATTCCATTTTTTAAAAAAAATTTAAGTTTTGCTAAGAGACTAGCAAAAGATCAGCATGGGGGTGTGATAAATGCTAGTTTATCATCATTTTTATGCATTAAAACAAACTTAGCTCTTAGGATTTTGCTCTGCAAATGGGTTTTTGGGTTGCATTTAGGCATCAATTAGGTTAGGCATGCATTGCACTTTTTATTATCTTTTTAATGTGTTTTTGTGAGTGTTAGGGATATGCAGATTGTCAGAACTCCAAAACCCTAGCACTCAGGAAGGCAACTGGTGAAGAAGAAGCTCAAACTAACTGGAACTCAGCTTGATCCAGCTCACCATAGCTGGATTCCAGCTCACTTGAACTAGGGTTAGTTCATCTCAGCTGAATGGCAGCTCAAGAGAGCTCATCGTAGCTCACCCTAGCTCAGATCCAGCTCAACTTAGCTAAGTCTAGCTCATCTCAGCTCCCATTAGTCCACAGGGAGCTCTAGCTAGCTTAGCTGAGTTGACTGGAGTTCACCCCAGCTCAGGTCCAGCTACATCCATCTCTACTCAACTCCGGCCAGCTAAAGATGACTTCACTCCAGCTTAGGAAGCTCAAGTTCAGCTCCCGGGGACTCAGCTTAGCTCAACTCAGTTGAGCTAAGATACCTTAGCTGCCTCACCCAGCTTGATCCTCCCCGGGAGCATTAGACCCAGCTCACCTCAGCTCCTTTTAGCAGAAGCCAGCTTGCTTTAGCTTGGCTTAGTAGCTAGCAAAGAACTAGCAAGCTAAGCTAGCTAAGGTAGCTCCTTCCAGCTCTCTTCAGCAGCCACCAACTCTAGTGCAGCTCAAGATAAATACCTCCAACTCTTCTCCCTGAAAACCTTAGCTCCAAATGCCTCCAACTCTACTCCCTACTAGCTAAGCTATTTAACTTAGCTAGTCCACCTCCATGGCACCAAAACCTACTACCCTACTACCTAAGCTCCAGCAAAAAGACCACCTACTCCTTTATTTTGGTGCCAACTATCCCTTCCATCACCACCCTGCATCCACCATCAAAACCCATCTCCACCCTCCATTTTTTTCCCTCCAAAATTGCCTTCTAGAAGGTATTTTTGGAGGGAAAACCAAGGCACCTCTTCATTTTCCTCCCATTTTTCCCTCCAAAAATAACCAAGCACCCCTTCATTTCCCTCCAAAAAAACACCATAACCACCCCCCTTCCCATCCTATAAATACCCTACCCTACCACCACATAATTCTCATCCTCCCTTAGTATATTTTTCTACCTAAACCACCTATACCTACGGCCAAGAAGGAGTAGAGAAGGAGATTAAAGGGGCACATCACCAGCCCCTTTGGTGCCTTCTTCTCCCCACTCTCTTCAACTTGAGCCACGCCAAGGAGGAGGACTCTTCCACTTCAAGGAGGACGGCCAGGCAAAGGAGAAGGACCTAGGGTGGACGTCCACCCTTGGAGAGAACTTAGGGCACGCCCCCCTAGGGCTTGCCTTGAAGGACATCACCTTGGCGGAGCACTGCAAGGAAGGAGTTGAAGGACTCTTTTCAAGATTGGGAGCCACCAACCTTGGAGCAAGAAGCCCTCTTCTTCACCATCTATCTAGAGGATTTGTGTTTTCCTTTCTTTATGTCAATTTTCTAGTAGTAGAAGCATTCCTCTACTAGGCATTTTTGTTAAACATTTTTTTTTAATTATCTAGTTGCCTTCTTTGCAATTTCTGAAATTTCTCCCTTCGAAGGAGGGGTGACGTAATAATTACGGAAATAATATATAAAGCAATCTCACAAAAAATCAATCGCACAAGGTACACAAAGATTTTTAGGTGGAAACCCAAACCGGGTGAAAACCACCACCTAACCCTCTCGAGTTAGGATTTTCCGATCAACCTAGTTGATCAAATCCACTAACCGAATCACTTTAAAACGAGGGTGATTCAACCTCAGTACAACTACGCTACAAGTACGAGGGTAGCGTTCCTCAACCCCTTCTCTCCACGAGAAGGATTTTGTCCCACGAAGGAGACGGGAATTCGCAAAGCGAATACCCAACAAAATAACAAAGATAAAAGAAACAACAAGTCCTATAGAGCCAACAAAGTAATTATAAACCTAGCTTCTATAGGAATAAGGAAACTCCCCTTTGCAAGGAGTGCGTCGAGGACGCGGATGCGTGAGCCACGCGACGGCGCAACTTCGCTCTCGTAGACAACGGCGGGAGAGCGGGTGCGCAACGGTTTGATGCTCTCAAGATGTAGAACTTGAGCTTAGAGAGCAAGAGCTTCTTGGACACAAGAGTGTGAGAGTATATTACAAGGTGTCTCTTGGTGTGTATCTTGTGTCTCTAGGTGTGTGTCTTGTGTTGCAAAGGTTCCCCTCTATTTATAGAGGCCTTAGGAAGGCTTTGGAAGGCTTAGGAAAGGTTCTATAGCCGTTGGGAACAAAGTCCAAGAGAATCAGGTCGAAATCAGGACAATGATTACATTTGACAGGGTTATCAGACGTCTAACTATGGCATCAGACGTCTGGAAGGCCACTTTAAGACGTCTGATTCCAATGTCAGACGTCTGATTCTATGCGGGTTTCCTCCTGACTTGAATCAGATCTAAACAGGGTTTTTGCGTAAGTCCATCAGACGACATACAGGACGTCTGGCACTAAGTATGGACGTCTGGAAACCTACTTTTACTGTGGGAATTGATTTCCAAACGTTGCAACGACTAGAAAATCTCTGAGAAGAGATTTTGGGTCAGCCGAGGCAAAACGGTCATTTATCAGACGTCTGGAAAGGCCTAAGGACGTCTGATAAGGCTCTAACGGTCATATTCTTGACTGTTTGCTAAGCCAGCCAACGGTCCACTAATTGGACGTTTGGCAAAGTCATCAGACATCTCCTAAGACGTCTGGTCTAAGGTCTGGACGTCTGATTTCATCAGACAGAACCAACTATGTCCAGCCTAACAGTTATCAGACGTCTGAAACAACAGTCAAACGTCTTAAGATACTTTATCAGACGTCTGAATTGGGAATTAGACGTCTGGAAGTGCTGTTTGAACCCTATATTGGTTTTCTAAGTATTCTACAGAAAACCTAAGTATCCTAGGGTTGTGCCGGTGTTCCTAGGACTACTGTTAGGGTTCTTTGAGGCTCTTTAACATAATTTTCTAAGGAAAATAAAAAGAGCATCAAAATAAAGACAAGAGATACAAGAAATGATTCAAAAGAATCTATCCTATTCTTCTTGTCTTCTATCTTCAATCTGTCGCTCCACGCGAACCTCCTCTGTTTTCCGTCAAGCTCCTCCAATCCGTCCTGGATGCGAGCTCGAACTCCGTCTAAACACGTCCACATTTGCAATTGACCTGAAATCTAGGACTCAAATTGCAAATGTTAAATAACACGTGTTTTGTTATCATCAAAATAAATGATCGTGGTGCTCTAGCACCAACAATTTCTTGTTTGCATTTCTATTTGCTTGTTTTTAGCATTCCTCACTCCCTCTCCCTAATTATTCTAGGCCTCCACTTGCCTAGAGTGAGCTTAGGGAGAGGCTCTACTTGCCACTTAGAAGTAGTATTTTAAATTGAAGTGTAAATCACCTTCCCGTCACCATTCCGCATGTTGTCTTAATTTAAAACAAAAAATTGATACATTGAAAAATACCAAAAAGAAAGTTGAGATTGTATTCCAAGCAAGAGAATCACTATTGCAAACATTTGGCCTCCTTGGACGACCCTAGATACTCCCCTATCTAGGAATATAAATTTAAGAGTTGATCAATTTTACGCGTTACAACGACGTATTTTAACAAACCGCGTGAAATCACTATCAGGACACTACGAGTTTTTGGTCATGCCGTTTGGGCTGACCAATGCCCCCGCTGCTTCCATGGACCTGATGAACCGGGTGTTTAGACCATACTTGGACCAGTTCGTGGTGGTTTTCATAGATGATGTACTCATCTATTCTAGAGATCGGACGCAGCACGGACAGCACTTGCGGATGGTTCTGGACACTCTGAGACGACGCCGGCTGTACGCCAAATACAGCAAGTGCGAGTTCTGGTTGAGGGAGGTGACCTTCCTAGGTCATGTGATCTCTAGAGACGGCTTGGCGGTGGACCCAGCCAAGGTCGAGGCAGTGCTCAGGTGGGAGAGACCGCGTTCAGTTACTGAGATTCGCAGTTTCCTGGGACTGGCAGGCTACTACAGACGATTCATCAGAGGATTTTCACAGATTGCGCGTCCTATGACACAGTTGACCCGGAAGGACGTGCCTTTCGCTTGGACAGACGCCTGTGAGGCGTGTTTTCTGGAGCTGAAGGAGAGGTTGACCTCGGCTCCCGTGCTCACCATCCCTGACAGTAGTGGCAGGTTCGTTGTGTACACGGACGCCTCCTTTCAGGGGTTAGGAGGTGTGCTCATGCAGAGGGGTCACGTTGTCGCTTACGCTTCGCGGCAACTGATGCCCCATGAGCATACCTACCCTACCCACGACTTAGAGTTGGCAGCTGTTGTCTTCGCGCTGAAGACCTGGAGGAACTACTTGTACGGTGAGACCTTCGAGATTTTCACATATCACAAGAGCCTCAGATACCTTTTTGATTAGAAGGAGCTCAACATGAGACAGATACGTTGGTTGGAGCTCCTGAAGGACTACGACTGCAGCATCTCCTACCACCCGGGAAAGGCCAATGTGGTGGCTGACGCCTTGAGCCGTAAGGCGCCCGCACTCTTGGCCAGTCTACAGTTACAGAGTTGGAGCCTTTTGGAGGAGGTGGGCAGTTGGCGACCCCTAGAGTTACGAGGGTACTGTAGGGCAGTGACGGTGACACGGCAGGCTAGGCCAGAGCTGATAGATCGCATCATCACAGGACAGATGGCCGATCCGTACTTGCAGTCTTTGCGCGACAGAGTGCTGTCAGGAGACCCAGGGGACTTCTCTTTCATAGACCAGGTGCTACGCTTGAGGGGACGGTTGTGCGTTCCCAGAGACGAGGAGCTGTTGAGAGAGCTCCTGACTGAGGCACACGGTTCCAGATTCACCATACATCCCGGAAACACGAAAATGTACCACGACTTGAGACGTGAGTTTTGGTGGAGAGGGATGAAGCGGGATGTGGGTGAGTTCGTGCAGCAGTGCTTAGTGTGCCAGCAGGTGAAAGCCGAGCATCAGAGGCCTGCAGGGCCGCTTCAGCCGCTTCCAGTGCCAGAGTGGAAGTGGGAGAGCATCACCATGGACTTGGTGGTGGGCTTACCTATTACCCAGCGGGGACACGACGCAGTCTGGGTAATAGTGGATAGACTGACGAAGACGGCGCGATTCTTACCGATCCGAGTCACTTTGGGACCAGCACAGTTGGCAGAGAGGTATATCCGTGATGTGGTACGACTACACGGAGTTCCGCGGGAGATCGTATCCGACCGGGATACCCGCTTTACGTCCCAGTTTTGGGCTGAGTTTCAGCAGGCCTTGGGGACGCGGTTGAGGTTTAGTACGGCTTACCACCCCCAGACAGACGGACAGTCTGAGCACACGATACAGACACTTAAGGACCTTTTGCGTGCCTGTGTACTGGACTAGAGGGGCTCTTGGGAGGAGCACCTGCCCCTGGCGGAGTTTGCATACAACAACAGTTATCACTCGAGCATCGGCATGGCTCCCTACGAGGCTCTGTACGGATGGAGGTGTACGGCACCCTTGAGTTGGGTTGAGGTGGGGACCAAGTGGGAGGTTGGCCCCAGGTTGATCCGGTAGAGTCAAAAGGTAGTTGAGCAGATCCACAGACGACTCCGCACTGTCAGGAGCAGACAGAAGAGCTACGCGGATCGGAGATGCAGAGAGGTGCAGTTTGAGGTTGGGGACCACGTCTTCTTCGTGTTTCGCCCATGAAGGGCTTACAGCGGTTTGGGGTGAGAGGGAAGCTCGCGTCGAGGTTTGTGGGGCCCTTTGAGGTCCTCGAGCGGTTGGACCCGTTGCTTACAGGCTTGCCCTCCCCCCGCAGCTTTCTGGTGTGCACAGCGTGTTCCACGTGTCCAACCTCAGGAAGTACGTAGCCGATCCCAGTCACGTACTGAGTCACGAGAGCGTCGAGGTGGGCGACGACCTGACCTACCCCGAGCGGCCAGTGCAGATTCTAGACTGAGCCGTCCGCAATTTGAGACGGAAGCAAGTGCCCCTGGTAAAGGTTTTGTGGAGGAGCCAGCGATACGAGGAGGCTACCTGGGAGCCTGAGGCGGCAATGCGGGAGTGGTACCCGGAGCTTTTCGCGGGTACGTCTCTTTGGACCGGCTTCGGTCCTCTTTGAGTTTGTTATGGTTATTTGGACGTCTTTTCCGCACCCTAGTTAACGCAAGTTTCGGGGACGAAACTTCCTTTGAGTTTGTTATGTTGTTATGAACGCGTGCCCCAGACGTCTTTTAAGACGTCTGGGAGGTGGGCCAGACGTCGGACTAGACGTCTGGAATCACTTCCAGACGTTGTATCAGACGTCTGGGATCGTCGCCAGATGTCTGTAAATCTGTTATCTTTGACACGCGCGGGTCGTCTGCGCCCCTGAGCGCGTAGACCCGCATATTCGCTTATTCCTTCCTCCTGCGACTGCAGATTCCCCTGCCGTGCTCCTTCTCTCTCCTCCTCGCACGGCCTTAAAAGGCCATGCGCTCTTCCGTCACCACTGCCTCCTTCCTCTTCTCCTTCAGCCAGTGAGCGCGAGAGCGAGCGCGAGGTTGCAGCGGCAGCGGCAGCCGCAGTGAGCGCGGAGGAGGTGCTGCGTGAGAGAGCGGCGCTCAGCCGTGAGGGCGAGCTCGCCGGGGCTGCCAGGGCCGACCAGGGGGGAGCGCAGCGGGCGCGGGGCGACGCGGGGGGGATTGCTGCGGTCCGAGCAGCAGGCGCACGAGGTGCGATGAGGTGCGGCGTCGCGAGCGGAGGGCGAGTCGCTGCCTGATTCTGGAAACATTTCCAGAATAAGACGTCTGGGCTGATAGCCAGACGGCGGGGGTGACGTCTGGAAGACCATCCAGACGTCTGAAAGGTGAGTTATTCCATCTTCTTCCTTCCTGTCGACTGACCGTACTGAGAGAGAGAGTTGGGTGCGCGTAGGCTCGGTGATTCGCCATCCAATGCGAATCAGACGTCTGGCTGTAGTACCAGACGGCGGGAGCGACCTCCAGACGTCCGGGGTGACCATCGGACGTCTGGGAACTAGGCCAGACGTCCCCGCAGGCTTCTGGACGTCTGAAAAATCACGCAGAACAAAGTAATTCTCTGATCCACTTTTTAAGACGTCTGGAAGAAGTTCCAGACATCTGATTTTGCACAGTGTCGTCGTTTTCGACCCGTTGAGGGCCCGTTCGGGTTCCGTTTTCCGCGTTTCAAGTTGCGTTCTTTCCGGAATTAAATCCTCTACCCATCTACAGTAGCTATACACTGTTTTGAGACACTCCTTGTGTTTGATCCTTGTGATAGGACCTCATTCCGTTGCAGTCTTGGGGGTCGCGGAGGCACGCAGGATTCCCGATCACGCCCCCATTACTCCCGTCGTACCTGGTAGAGTGGCTTTTAAGTATAACATGTTAAATTGTGGAATCATAAATAGAACCTAGGACATTGCATGAATCCTAGGAATGAAAAACAGATTGAATGATAGATCCTAGGTGTTGCATGAATCCTAAGGCTGGAAAACTAGATTGTATGATAGATCCTAGGATATGGCATGAATCCTAGGATGGGAAAACTAGTGGAACAGATGAATACTGCAGTCTTGGAAAAATGGAAAGGAACAAATAGCTGCCTGTAAATGAATTAACAGCTGCCTGTTGAATAAATAAACGTGTTTGAGAACATGGATTGTGATAATGTGAAACTGGAAGGTGAAACTTAGACGTTCTGAGCTGGAACCCTACGGGGAGGTAGGAGTAGAACTCCTGGAAAGTGAATGGAATATAATTGGGGAAGTGAGCTGGCCCTTGAGTACGGAGTACCAAGGAGAGCGACTGTCCCCCTGTTTAGTGCAGAGCAGAGCTAGCCGCCCCAGGGACCCGGGGTTAGGACTAGCCACTCTGTACCGACTTGCTGGCCCTCGTGTACGTAGTACCGAGGAGAGCTACTAGTGTAGGGAGGTACTAGCTACCCCACGGGCCCCGGGGTTCTGCTAGCCTCCCACACCGACTTGTTAGGCCCACTGGAGCAAACCAGGGTAGTCAGGCGAGGGTGCGCGGACTGTGGAGGGGCAAGGCCCCTGTTTGGTTACTGTGGAGGGGTTGGACCCCTGTTACTGAGAGGGCTCTGCCCTGTACTGGTTCCGTGCTGTGCTTTGGGTGCACCCGTTAACGGAAACGACTGACCGTGTGCCAGTGCGGGTTAGCTACCCGTGCGTTTACCGCGCGTGCCGTAGTCACCGTTACGTCTGTCAGTGACCTTGGGGTGGTTGACTGAGAGTGGGATCACCACGGGGGACTCTCCCGGCCAGGAGAGCACCACGTGCTACTTCTACTGTTCGGAAAAGACTGCAATCAAGATCGTTCCCACGAGGAACATTCGAGATCAAGTGAAAGATCTGAGAAATAGATAAATCGTGAGATAATTGAAAGACTTAAATAAAGAAAGTAACAGAACTTAACAGCTACTGTACACTCTATTGTTTCTTTAGTTTTAGTTGCCACTCTACTCAGCGTTTTGCTGACGTGTTACACTCGTTACCTTTCAGGGCCAGGTGTTGAGCAGCCAGGGTCAGCGGCTGCAGAGAACGCTGGGCCGAGTAGGGTCCAGTAGAGTTACCACTGTTTCTTGTACCTCTTTTTGTTCCGATATAGTGAGTAGTTCTTGTTTCCGCTGTACTTTTCTTTACCTGCAGTTCATATTTAGTTATGAATGTTGTTCTACTGTTGTGGTGGTATATACTGTAGTAGTTTCTTTCCTTGCTGCTGTATTTTCTTACTGTTAGTTTTATTCATGTTGAATGTGGTTTATTTTACTGCTCTTTTGGTTACTTCCTCGTTGGACGACTAGGTCTTGGGATTAGTTGAGTCGGTCCGGTTCTCATGTCTCGTAGGGGCTCGGGAACCGGGTCATTACAGACTGTCTGTTAAATGTCTGATCAGATGTCTGGACCCCTTCCTAGACGTTTGGAAATTGAAATTTTTGTACGCAAGCTTGCGTCTATGCGCTGGCTACACGCAGACAGTCTCCCTCTTTTCTCTCTCTCTCTTTTCTCCTCCACTAGAACCTTCGCCGCACCCTCTATATAACCCCTCTCCCCCTTCCTCTCTTCTCCACTCCACCACCACCACCTTCCTTCTTCCTCTCCACTACAGCGAGAGGGATGAGCGTGAGAGAGGGTGTGAGAGCGAGGAGGATAGGCGACGTGAAGAGAGAAGGGGGAGCTTGTGTTCGCGAGCTTGTGGGAGCTCGCTGGAGGATGCACGGCAGCAGCAGCGTGTGCGGGAGGAGGAGCACGTCGGGGAAGATGTCCTCGAACCCTGCTACAGCTGGAGTTGCAGACGAGGATGAGAGGCCGCGGCTGCGCACGGCGAGGGGAGCAAAAGGTTGATCTGGTTCTGGGTTTTTCCCAGAATCAGACGTCTAGTGTGTCATCCAGACGATGGGTTGGACGTCTGGTGGCGACACCGGACATCTGAAAGCAGAGCTTCGTGAAGGTACGCTCCTCTTGCAGTTATGGCCATGTAGGACGCACCGCAGCGTCGATCTGCATGGCTAAAAGTGTAAGATTTTGTCTGTCGCGCGTAGGGATAGCTTCAGGAAGGCATAAGGCACGCCCTCCCACGCGTTTCGAACGTCTGGACAACTTACCAGACGACTGCAGGGGAGGTCGGACGTTTGGAGCTGGGTCCAGATGGTCAAGTAGGGGTTCTGGGCATCTGAAGTCTACGCAAGAACCTGAGGTGAGACCCTGGTGACTTTTAAGACGTCTGGACCTTGTGCCAGACGTTTGATTTAGGTCTGCAGTTCTATTTTTGACCCGTTTAGGGTCCATTTGAGGTCTGTTTCATGTAAACAAGATATCCATGGTTTTCTTGTGAGTTTCTCTACATGTTAGAAACCCTTATATACTGTTCTGAACATTCCATTGTGTTATTTTCCTTGGTATAGGACTTCGGCCTGTTGCGTGTTCGGGGCTTGCAGAGGCATGTGAGCCTACCGTTAGAGCCCTCAGTATTCCTGGATTGTCTGGTAGAGTAGTTTCCCCCATTTTAATTATAAAACATGAATGCATATATGAAATTGGATAACTAGAACCCTAGGATGTGGCAGGAATCCTAGGACGAGAAGTACTTGTACTGTTTGTATGCGTGTTTGAGATTGCAGTCATAAATAAATGAATAGAACTGTAAACAAGTGCCTGTAATAAATATGAGTTGCCTGTAAAATATGAAATACCTATATTAGTTAAACAGTTACGTGTGACATTACTTGTTGTATATGTTGAATTGTGGAAATACGAGTTGCATGTGTATAATATGAGAATGGAAATGTGAATGATGAAACCTGGTATAGAACAATATAGTGAATACGAGCATGAACCCTACAGGGAAGTAGAAGTAGAGCTCCTGTGGATAAATGGAATGGATCTGGAAATGTGAGTGGGAGGTGTGCTGACCCTTGAGTACGTGGTACCAAGGAGAGCGACTATCCCCTTTTTAGTATAGAGCGGAGCTAGTCGCCCTTGGGTTGGGACCCAGGGTTAGGATTGGCCACTCTACACCGACTTCTGTTGGCCCTCGCGTACACTGTACCGGGAAGAGCTACTAGTGTAGGGAGAGAGCTAGTCACCTCACAGGACCTGGGGTTTAGCTAGCCACCCTACACCGACTTGTTAGGCCCACTGGAAAAATCGGGGTAGTCAGACGAGGGTGCGCAGACTGTGGAGGGGCAAGACCCCTATTTGGTTCTGAGGGGCTAGACCCCTGTTATTGAGAGGGCTAGGCCCTATACTGTTCCGTGCTGTACTTTGGGTGTACCCGCTAGTGGAAATGATTGACCGCGTGCCAGTGTGGGGTAGCTACCCATGCGATTATCGCGCATGCCGTAGTCACCACTAAGTTTGTTTGTGACCTCGGGGTGGTTGACTGGGTGTAGGATCACCACGGGGGACTCTCCCAGCCAGGAGAGCACCACGTGCACCTTCTACTCTTCGGAAAAGACTACAATCAAGATCATTCCCATGAGGAACATTCAAGATCAAGAAAGCGATCCGAAAGTAAACCAATGGGTAAAAGGAAAGGACTAGTAAAATAACATAATTGGAAAAGATAATTTACCCGTTAGCCTTTACTGCTTTAGTTAGTTGGTTACCACTCTACTCAGCATTCGCTGACTCCGTTTACTCATAACCCTTTTCAGGTCCAGGTGTTGAGCAGCTCGAGTCACCAGCTGCAGAGGGTGCTGGGCCCAATCGAGCCTAGCAGTAGTTCCTATTGTTGTTGTACTTCCTTTTTGTTAGTGAGTTAGACTGTTGTTACCGTTTCTATTCTGTACTTTATTTTATTTTACTATTGTGGTGGTGATATGTACTGTTAGTAGCTTTTACTTCCTTTACTGCTTGTACTCTTTTACTATTAGTTACTTAGCATAGTGAATGTGGTTACTTTCCTGCTTTTTTGTTATTTCTTGTTGGAGACTGGGTTTTGAGATTAGTCGAGTCGAGCCGGTGTCGAGTCCTGTAAGGATTCGGGAACCGGGTCGTAATAAGAGTATATTAATAATTTAGTTCATATAATGCAAGTTTGCTGCTAAACCTTCACTACATGAATGGATGCTTTTTGCAACGGTTGAAAATTGTCGCCTAATCTGGGAAAACCGTTGTATTTTTCTTCGCGAAAGTATGTGCCGCGTTACTATATACACGATGATTTTTATTTGAACCGTCATTTTATAATAATTAACGACGGTTTCTCTAACAGTCTTCATTCGTTGGTTTATATGCCACGCAAAGAATAAATGATGGTTTCTTTGACTGTCGTGTATTGTTATGAAAGATGGTTACATTACAAATCTTCGTGTAATACCATTACACAACAGTTTTGTTGATTGTCATGTATGACATTATTTTGGAGGTGAGATGTGCACGCGAAACATAAACGATGGTTATTAAATTGTAGTGTACTAGTAGTAAACGATGGTTTGTAACATAACCGTCGTGTATATGTGTGTATGTTTTTTTCGATATATATAATGTAGGTATTATAGAATCTTATAACATCTTAAATCTATATATACAACATAAAAAACATATAACATACACAATATACAACATGCAGCATAAAACATTTAACATATAACAAATATATATATAAACCTAATGAAAAGATACAAAATATACATATAACTAAACAAAATACAAAATTTCGGTAGCATCTCCTCATACTTCTTCAGTATATCTTCTAAGCCTAACCTTAACTACATTCCCAATAACTCCCATTTAAGGATGCATTAGGAACGTAGATAAGATCGGTTGGTATACCGGAGAAGAGAGAAAAGATACTATCAAAATTCCTCCAGACATCGGTTTCATGTAACAAGTAACCCTAAGTTGTGATCAAATCTTCAAGGACTCCTATTTGTTCAGAACTTCTCTGAACAAAAGACGACGACTCTTATAGCATGCTATAAAGACAAAGCTTCGTGAATGTAAGTGAGGTATACAAACACTCTGCAATATTCGTATAATATGATAATAAGTGTTGACGGACAAGTATTTTGACATGATTATCCTTTCTCAAAACCTGCAACCTACGAGTTAGAAATCTATTATTTGGCCTTAAGTGCATCTATATTTGTGCAAGTGTGTATCTATAAATTTATTAAAATAATATAATCAAACAAACATAAAGTTGGTACATAATAGAATCAAATTCAATTTACTAAATTAATCAAACATACATAATAGAATCAAATAAATATTTAGAAGAAAGTGGATACACCTAACAATCATAAAAATAATTCACATTCTAAACCTAAGTGGGCACACCTCACTTTCTATAAAAGTAACAAGCTTGTATTGAAATCCAGAGGCTTTAAATGGGACAAATAAAATCAACACCAACTCTATCTCCGTCTCTTCTTATTCACCATATGCAATATTCAAGTCTATCCTTGTCTCTTTTTACTTCATCAATTTGAACTAGAACAAAACTTCTTGGCAATAGTGTTCCATTATTTATGAACCGGTGCTAATTGCATCTTTTAAAATAATTAATGACTTTATAAATGATGATGCAAATAAGTAACGTATTTTTGGTCTAGGATTCTTCTCTTTACATGTCATGTTTTAAGGAAATAGACACTGCACCCACATTAAAGTGATAACTATTTTAGAGGCACCGGAAAACATGAAACTAGAGTAAACAGTTACCGAGACACTTGAAAATGTGAAACTAGAGTACCCTTTATTATCCCACTTCAGAATTTAGTTAATAAATGAAGCACCTCATTTATCAATCCAAGGACCAGTGTGGTGGATGAGTAACATTTTTAGAGATCTACAATAATTAAAATGTTAGCGACGAGAACATGAAACATTCAACTAGGTTGCAGATCAGATTGCACTTTTGGATGAAAATTATGATCCAATCATCAAGACATCTCGATTTCATAGAATATGCTAAAACTTGCGGTTATCATCTGACTCTAATTTTGGTCACTTTAATCAAAATTTCTAGATAAATTCAAGTAAATTTCATTTAGTTCTGGCAGATAAGCACAAAAACTCCAGTTGACCAACAATAATGTATACCATGTGGCATTTTTCTATTCATGTCGGCCAACAAAGTTTAAGTTGCAAATGAGAGTCTAAATAAATAAACAAAATTTGGAACTGATAAGTAAAGAAAATAAAATTTCCCCCACAAACTGACAAGTAAAGAAAATAAATTTTATAATATACGCAAAACATAAATTAACCTTCAAAGCAAGGAAATTTTGCTTCAACCCTACAATGCATATGCATTTGTTCATAAAGTCTTAAATCCTATAATCCCTTCCCTTCCTTCTCACCCACCTCACCACGACATTCCATCAAACACCATACTTGCACCACCACCTCACACCTTACCCCAACTACAACATTTCATCAAACACCTGGCCTACACCATCCGAACCCTCCCTCCCATTGTAGCATTTTGTTATAAACACCTTGAGAGAAAGATCAACACATATACCAAGAGAGATCGAGTAGGAGATCTTGATGTAGATCCGACCACAAGTTGATTTCAAAACCTAATCGAGCAAAAGATTTGAAAGAGATCCCATCTTTTAAGATCTAAGTGAGTTTGATTAGATCTGAGAGATCTTACGTGTGAGAGTGATAGATCAAGAGAACAAAGAGAGAGAGAGAGAGAACGAAGAGAGATCTACGCAAACTTGAGTAAAATCTAGAGAGTCATGTAAGAACGAGTGGGAGAGACCTATTCTTATTGGAGATCGTCAAGAGAGAGGCGTGGAGAGATCATCAAGAGGAAGCGGTGACAATTGTAGAGGTGGAGATGACGGAAGGCGTCACGAGCTTTGGAGAGTCGAGGGCATCGATGACCTTTGACCTATAGTTTCAGAGAGGAGGTGAGGGCTGGGGAGGGGAAGCTGGAGAGTGAAACTGTGGTGAAGGGAGATGGATGAGACGAATGGCTCTGGAGAGCAAGGCGGAGGAGGTCGATTACGAAGGAGGAAGAGGACATGTCGGAGGGGGTGTGGGGTGGCATTGGGGTTGGTGCTGTGTTTCAATTTAAGGGTATAGGGTTTGGGTTAGGTAGGGTAAAAAAAAAAGGATGAATGTGATTGTAGATCATAAGATTAGTGACATGTAATGAATTTTATAGCAGCAAATTTAAAATGTTATTATAATCTATCCATTCGTATATAGGTAATTAATTTTGTAGTGTATGATATGACCCCGACTCCAGCCCGGCAGAATTATTCAGATGAACATGTGAAATTCCCAAGCTCTGAGGCTAAGGTTGCTTACCGAGGTTAGGAGAAAGACTCCCTTAAATACGCAGCCCAATTCGAATAATTTCTTGTCCCCTTCAGCCATTTTCATGTTTTAATTTTCTAATGACCATGTTAATTTATTTCGTTTTTTGCTACGTAAATAATTTCCATGATGTGATGCTTGACGAATTGAATGATTGAATACATAGATGTTGTAAAATTAGCACATTTTGCTGTCTACCATATTCATTATCGCTATGTTGAATACAACTAATTTCACTTACTTGATCATATGTCAATTAATGGATACAAGGCACATACAGTTGTCTATGGTAAGATTAGGATACGAAGAAATATACTTTTATTCTAATGCAACTTGATAGTATGCACAGGGTACTTCATCTAGATGGTAGTTTGTCTTCATGGATAGCTCCACACAACTATGACGTGGAAGCGAGGAAGCTACGGCACCAATAAATGCTGCATTCATGTAAGTGGTGGGTTCCAAGTGATTTGAGTCAGATCTAACAACGTCGAATTGATCGTTGCCATTAGGACCTCCAACTATTGCTCCCACATGAATGTTAGGGTTGGGGTCACCGGAGGAAAACCAGCTCGAGAATCCATCCTTGCAAGGAAGCTTCCTAGGGTGGGATCTAATGGATGGGAGTGAAGATCCACGATGGTGAACCTGCAATGGGTATTTTCCACCAAATCCAACCATGTAGGACATTCCTAGTGGATTTTTCCCCAGTATGTAGTCCACCTGCAAGAAAAGAACTCTTGAAAACATGTTACAAATTATCACCTCCAGTTACATATGCTTCTTTACTATAAGGTTTAAGCTTACATTTATGATTTTGCATATTTTCTGGATCCGCCATCTAACCTTTATCCTTTTCTATTAAGTTTTCTTTTACTGTTGTTATAGATCTCAACCAATATATGTAACTTTATTTTGATTCCTTTCTTTATTGCTTCTTCCCTCTCCCTTCCAAATCATTACCTCTTGGGCTTTTTCCTCCTCTACTAGATCACCTCATCCTCATGCAAACATAGCAACACCCCCTTCCACCCCCCCGCCCCCCCCCCCCCCCCCCCCCCACCACCAAGGGGGAATAACCCCTCCCCAATAAGAGCAGGGAGAATATGGTGGAATAGAGAACGATTGGGACAATAAGCAGTGGTGGAGGGGAGAGGTGAGGGTGGTCATGGGTAGGAGTGTGATTAGAAGGGCAAGACTTTGGAAGAAGCATTAGATGGATTTTAGTTTATATCGCACTACCATCTTGTCCAAATTCGTCACCTATCAGGAAAAGTAAGAATAAGCAACTTTACAAAGTCAAATATGTCCATATGAACTTGATAAGAGTGTAAACATAATTTTAATAATGAATCTTGGGTGTGAGCTTCCTTGCAACTTATCCTTCCTTCAATTGAGAATCCTTGTATTTAACTTAAAAAAAAAAAAAAAAAACAAAATCTTTGTGTTTAATGTTGAGCGATACTTATTACAAATTGAATTCATGTGTAAAATTATGAAAATAAGCCCTTTTAAACTTCAAGTGGTGTTTATTTATTAAAATTAAGCCCACAATTTCAGAATAAACTTTTCCACCTCAGGGATGAAATTTGTTTATCCCTAGCGACAATTCCTTGAAATGACCCAAACAGAAATCCTTTAATTCTTCCATTTATTCTATTTTTCTCCGATTGCACCGTTTATTCTACTTTCCTAACTCTACTAACCGAACATTACCTTAACGTTAGTTATTTATTATCTGAATTAAGCAGCTCTTAAGACCTACAGAGAGAATTGACAAGTTAGCCTTTCTTTATATGGGATAAAAATCGTTTAATTCAGATAAGAAAACGATGCGACTGAAAATATAGGAGATTTTTCCTTGTTCGAATTCTATTATGCTGGGTTGTGGTGCCGTTAATTTGGTTCCATATTTTAACTTTGGGAGGCTTTCAAATGTGAGATGTTGGAGCACGTAAAATTGTGGTGAATATCTCGTTAGGATGTAAATATGGTCACTGCACTAAATAATAGGCCATAGAATTAGTTCTTACTTTTTCCAAAATTAAAGCCCCTCAAATTCTTTCTGCAAGAGATTGGAAACAAAAGAGAAAAAGATAATTGTTATTGCGGTCTATGCCACTGGCAGAAAAGTCCACATACGTAGAGAGCCGAAGACCTCATTAATTAGGTTCAGGAAGAAAATTGATTCTTGACTCATATTTTGAAGTTAAAATATATAAAAGGTAATTAATGATCAAATTCAAAAAGTAATGTAAATTCAAAAGCTATTATCACTTTGTAATTAAGTTGTTCGATTTGAATCTAAAATGCAAAAATAATTCTTAATTGTATCTTGTGATTTTACATTGTGTAAAATAATTTTGAAAATAATTATAATAGTTTTATATTAATGTAAAATAATTTTAAATATAATTTTGTATGATTTTACATTAACAAAAAATAATTCTAAAGGTAATTTTTAGTAATTTCATACTAATATAAAATAATTTTATATCTGTATAAAATAATTTTAAAAATAATTTTATATCTGTATAAAATAATTTTAAAAATAATTTTAGTAAATTGTAACTTACGTAAAATCATTTTAACAGTAAATTAATTTTAATTTTATATCAGTATAAAATTATTTTATATTTATATATTTTTAATTTAAAAGTGGTGATGATATTTTTAAAACTATAGAAAACTACATCAGTTGACAACTGGGCATTAATTTTATCTGAAGAAGAGACTCACGACATGAATTTCACTTCTAAATTTATATTTTTAATTACCTCAACCTCACCTTCTTATGTTACAAAATATATTACGTTTTAGGTTTTTAGATCCGTATCTTATTTTGTATATATTGAAAAATTTTCTTTTTTGGCGAATGTGGATATTGGGATTAAAGTAATTAACACATGCCTGCGACTTTCCAAACTCTGCTATTTGAGTTGACGAGACGTAGGCGGAACCACATTGGATTCCATTGATACGAGAAGATTACAGGGCTTCTGCGTAGAATCGGAAGGCGAAAGCTGCGGTGGTTACGTATTGCAGATTAGCATAATCCCTTGCGAATAGAAGCCCTCCTGTTAAATAACCCTAACAGGTAAGGATCTCTAATTCAATACATTATATACCATCGACAGAATTAATAATATTAATTGCTAAGATTAGTCATATTCTTTACCTGGTGTAAGTTGTACCGTTCTGATGCTACTATTTGGCATCAGTGAGCACACAAAGGAATCTGCGTCACTCTTGTATTTTTCCAGCTCGTGATTACCAGCAAGGAACTCCTTAATTAGCAATTGTTAATCGTTAATTGTTAATTGTTAATTGAAATAAGATAACATAACATAACATAACATAACAGAAGGATTGATGGAAGTACAATTTTGGAACTTTTACAGCAATATTTATGAGAAGGATTGATTAAGTGGATCGATCCAAACGCAAAATTAAAAGCTAATTTGATGAAAAATTTTCATGTTTACATTAATGAACGTCTACATCTCGGGCGCGGCTATATCGTAAAGTTTACGGTACTTTCGCTGCGTCGGCAGTTGACTTTGCTACGTAAAACTATCAGGTAATATTTTATAAATTTTATAAATTACATATAAGTTCCTATATTTTTTATAACACATAAAGCCGTGCGTCTCTTCATTTTAAAATTTTTCTCAATCGGAATTATATAAAGCTCCTTAAATGATAAGAAAATAACATAGAAGTACCTATAGCAACTACTAAGCATTGCATCCAAGCTCTCATGTGTGCTAAAAATTACAAAAAAAAAACTTACATCTTTTTCTTTTCTAAATTTTGTTTCAATCAAAAAATGCAAGAAGCTCATTGAATAAATAAAAATAGCACAAAGGTAGAGCGGTAATTACATTTGATGTAAAAATTTGTATCAAAGTCCTTATAATTGTTAAAAATTGTAAATATGACCCTACAGTAGCCAGTATTGTAAAAATTACGTCAAACAGTCTTAAGTGTTAAAAATTGTAAATAAAACCTCATGTCTCTTCCTATTTTTAAATTTTTTTCGATAAAAAAATGAAAAACTTACATCTGGACCCTCTTAAGTGTTAAAAATTGTAAATAATATCTTATGTCTCTTCCTTTTTTAATTTTTTGATAAAAAATGAAAATAACATAGAGGTTCCTTTGCACTATAGCAACTACTACAAAAATTGCATTTGAACCCTCTTAAGTGTTAAAAATTACAAATAAAACTGTCTCTTCCTTTTTTAATTTTTTATGATCAAAATTATAGGAAGCTCCTTCAATGAAAAAAAAATAGCATAGAGGTCTCTATGCACTGTAAATTAAATCCAAGCCCTCAAAGTACTAAAAATTACAAATATAACCTTATGTCTATTCTTTTTAAAATTTTCTTCTTATCGAAATTACATAAAGCTCCTTGAATGACGTCAAAATAATAGAAATGTTCGGTATATTTTGATTTATAATCAATAAAAAATTAAAACATACATGTTGAAATCATCATATATTGCAATGTGTATTTTTTTATATTTTAACTTTTTTTTTATATAGTAATTTCTTGAGTGATAGAATTTTGATACAATATTATTTTTTATTTCCATAACAAATGCGATTTAAAAATTAGTTGATATAAAAACCTACAAAGTGGGAAAATTCAACCAAAGCCTAAATTTTGATTGCATTGGTAATAAAACATCAAAATAACCTCCCATGGTCGAGATATATAATTCATATGGATATTAGATAATGAGTGATATATATATATTCCTAAAATACTCACGCGCTAAATCTCACAGTTAAATCGTGAAAGATGACAGGTTTCTGCAAACGATGCCTATACGGTAATCGAAATATTCGATACGTAAAATCTACGAACCTATGACGTGTTTCTCTAACGTAATTTTTATTTAATAATTAATATTTAATATAAAAATTTAAAAGAATATAAAATATGTTATACGATGGATTTTAGCACATTAAAAAAATTATCATATTATTTTAAATTAAAATATATAAGTGATAAATTATTTTATGTCGATGATAATTTAAATTTATTATCGATGTAAAATAATTTATTAACTATTCAAAATAATTTATCTCTGATATATTCCAATTCAAAGTCGTAGGTATCAAAATGAAAAAATTGATGTAAAGTATCGATGTAAAATTATCATCAATTATTTTACATTGATATAAAATCATCATGAATCACTTTATATCGATACATCATAAATCACTTTATATTACTGCAAATCACTTTATGATTATTTTATACTAATGTAAAATCACCAATAATTACTTTACACCGATGTAAATCGATATGTCACGTAAGTAGTTTATAAAATACATCGCATAATATGTTTTTATATATTTTAACTTAATTCAAAATGATAATTTTTATAATATAGTGAGACCTACCATATAATAAATCTCATGTTCTTTTATTTTTTTACATTAAATATCAATTTCCAAATTGATATCAAATTTACACCACCTTCCCCATTCAAGCCACGACACCTGCCACATCTTCGTACATTTTGACTCTCGGTAAAATTCCTCGTCGCCGATTAATCTTTTTGACTAACGTATTTCATTAATTGGGTTTCTTAATAAATATCAAACATATAACGATATTATACCTTTGCCAACAATACTTGCACTCCGGCGAACTTGTAATCCCAACTGAACTCGGACACAGGAGCACTCCATCCCTCGTTACTTTTAAGGAACTCCAAATATTGGGACCCTCCGGTTGCCCCGTACAGTCAAGTAGCTGCCCACAGCAGCTCATCCTTTCCATTCCAAACAGCTCCATTAGCTTTTGTCAACAACTTACGTATAGAATAGGAACTTTTACTGGCATGCTTCCTCCGTAACTTGTCAATTGCATTTATATCCTTAAAAATTCATTAACCATTACTTAACCATGACCCTAGGTTAACTTGACATTAGTTCTCCAAAAAAACTTCATTAAAATTAACGACGTTACCCTAAAAACTTACATAAATACCCCTGTTTGTGTCTTCCTTTCTTTTTCTATCTTTTTTTTTCTTCCACCTCAATCCACAACCTCCTTCCTCCTCCTCTATGGTACGCAACCTGACCTCGCTGGTCATTTCTTCATCCACCACCTTCATTCCAACCTATATGCCATCTCCACCTACTACAACAATAACTTCACCCCCTCATCCTGTAATCCCCTTTCGCCCCCTCCACCCCAGCTTCCTCAGCCTCTTGCAAACCCCCTCCTCCCCCTTATGTAACCCCACGCCAGCCCCTCCTCACCTAACTACCTCATCCTTCTCTCCTAACCCATCTCTTTATGCTCTTCTTTTTAGGTGGATATATGATATATGGTTGAAATGCAATCACAGTTAATCCAAAAAATCAGTACACATTAACTTAAGGATATATCTTTCAAGTTTTTGGAGTTACAGATATAATTGACAGAAATTCAAGGAACATACTTGTAAAAATCCCTACAGAATAGCAAATGCATACATTTGCATGTTACCCGATATCCGGAATACGAGCAATAGAAAGGGCAAGAACCGTGGTAAGATCCCCTGTATTCATTTGCAAATTCAAAGAGCTGATAGAAAGGAAAATAATTCGTAGGGTTAGTGTCAACTTGGCAAACAATGGCCATCATTACAGAAATGTTATCCAAAATGGAGAAACGTTGTTGGGTATTGAAGGCAATAAATTCAATCGTGTTTTCGAAGAAGAATAGTTGAAAAATTAAAATGGCAGGCCGGGCAAGATATAGATAATTGCCCTGTATATTAAGTTTCCCACGCTTAATCCCCCCAACATGTCTACTCTCTTCTTCTTCTCTCCCAACTACCTCCAGTGAACGTGGTTTATGTTTTAGCGTGGCAGAGCATGCACTTGTATATTCTTGCAAGAATAGTAGGATAACTAGCAATTATAAGATCAAGAGCCTGAATCTTGATTCAATCCATGGGCATACCGATTTCGCAGAATTTAGTAACATGGAGGAGTAATTTCGATCAACACTTCTAAACACGATGGAAGAAGAGGCCAGCGCCGCGGAGGCATCCGCAGCCGCCTCGGTCCCTGGGGAAGACGAGGTAATTTTGTACAACGTCCTCGGCGTGTCCATGTCCTCTGGTCTCTCCCAACATTGATGATCTGCATTCCCATCGGCCACCTACAATAATTGGGAAAATTTTTTCATATCTAATTAGATTAGATTAGGTTAAGGAAATTATCTCTCAAGATTCAAGAGGCATGAAAACAACCTGAGTGTAGAGGGTGGTGGGAGAGACGTGGGCTTTCAAGATGAAATCAGCGGCCCACCTGATCGCGGACCGAAGGTGGTGCGTTTGACGGGCCGAGGCGATTTCGTTCGGGTTATGGGCTGCGGCCCAACTTAGTAAACTAGTGGTGAATGACATGGGCCATCCAAATTTGACGTTGTCCCCAGAATCATAATAGCCACCCGCCAAATCCACCTGTGCCAAGTTAAGGTGATTTCTTATCTGACCATCTCACTTTAATTCAAATACTTGATATTGGTTTCGTTTCTTTGTTGGTTTAATCATGATTTATTAACCAGGAATCGACAATATTGAGTTGGTATGCTAACACATGATCTCATGGTCGTTACTTAATGTCAGATGGCACCTTAAAATAGGAATGAGTAATCTTGTCGTATTAAATTTATGGTAAGTACTTAGATCAATCAAACAAAGTAAAGAACACCAGCCGACGACGTAGTTTAAGGTGCTCAAAGTGAAAATTTTTGAAGTTTTCTCCGCGTCATAAAATAAACAAGAAAGTATGACCGCAGAAAGTCTCTGCTATCCGGTTAAATTTGAACGTAATTTTTTTCCTCTTGCATTCGCCAATTGCACACTGAAACAATATTTTTCTTTTCTTAAGAATTTGATTCGCAGTATATGTCCATCTTTTTTAATTGCTTGCAAACAACGAAGGATTTTGGATTCATGAACACGTGCACTGAATGTAACAATCCAACAATAACAACAATAATCAAGTTTTTCCCATATTAAGTGGGGTCGGCATATGGATTCTTTGCCTCTACACAGATCGATTTTCAATCATTTCACGACTTAAATTAAAGTAATTGAGGTCATACTTAATAATTTCCTTCTAACACTTGTTTGGTCTTCCTCGCTCCCTCTTAACGGGTTCAGCCGTCAACTTCTCGCATCTCCTAACTTAAGCATCTAGTGGCCTTCTTTGTAAATGTCCAAACCACCTTAGACGTACCTCTCTCATTTTATCCTCTATCAGTGGCACCCTAACATTTTTTCTAATAATCTCATTTGAAATACGGTACTTTCTTGTATGACCACACATCCATCTTAACATCTTCATTTCTGCTACAGACATCTTCTGTACATGCCTATAGTTTATAGCCCAACATTCAGAACCGTACAACATGGCTGGTCTTACCATAGCTTGATAGTATTTTCCTTTGACTTTTAAAGGAACCCTCTTATCACAGAGAACACCAGATGCACCCCTCCATTTCAACCACCCTGCATTAATTCTATGTGTAACATCTTCATTAATTCCACCATCATGTTGGAAAATGGATCCCAAGTACTTAAAAACATCTTTCATTAGAATACACTCTTCTCCAATTTTTACATCAATCCCTTCATTGTTTCCTCTACTACTAAACTTGCATTTCATATACTCAATCTTCATCCTATTTATGCGTAATCCTTTATCTTCAAAGGTTTCTCTCCAAAGCTCAAGTTTTCTGTTCACTCAATCTCTTATCTCATCAACCAACACAATGTCATTAGCAAAAAAGCATACACCAAGGCACCTTAACTTGGATATGCTTCGTCAACTCATCCATGACCAAGGCAAAAAGATAAGAGCTTAAAGGCGAACCTTGATGCAGACCAATGGTGATATCAAAGTAGTCTGTCAAATCATCCTTAGTCTTTATACAAGTTGCTGCTCCATAATACATATCCTTTAGGAGGTTGATATATATAACTGGCATTTGTCTTTTCTCCAAAATTCTCTACAAGATATCTCTTAGGACAGAATCATAGGCCTTCTCTAAATCAATAAAAATCATATGTAAATCCTTTTTCTTGACTTTGTATGCCTCCATCATATGTCTCAAGAGATGTATTGCCTCAATGGTAGACTTGCCTGGCATAAAGCCAAACTGATTTTCATTTACCATAGAGACTTGCCTGACCCTTCTTTCAATTATTCTTTCCCCAAGTTTCATCTTATGACTCATCAACTTAATACCTCTATAGTTGGAACAATCATGTATGTCACCCTTGTTCTTGTATAAAGGTACCACAAAACTTTTCCTCCATTCCTCTGGCATCTTCTTACCTCTTCACACAGTATTAAATAAATTTGTGAGCCAAGTTATACCCCATTCTCCCATCCTCCAAACGTCTATAGGAATATCATTAGGCCCAACAACCCTCTCACTTTTTATCATCTTCAAAGCCTCCTCTACTTCTTTCTTTTATATCCTTTGATAACATGCCCGATTCACATACTCTTCTGAGTTGGCTAACTCCCCTAAGATGATATCATTCTTTTATTTTTCGTTAAATAGCTTATGAAAATATCTTGTCCATCTTATCTTTATATCCTCACTAGCTTTAAGCACCCTTTCTTCTTTATCCTTGATGCATCTTACATGTGTAAGGTCTTTTGCTTTCCGCTCTCTTGCTTTAGCTAACTTGAAAATATCTTTTTCACATTCTTTAGAATCAAGTTTCTTATAAAAATGCTCCCAAGCTTTTGCTTTTGCTTCACTAACTATTTTCTTTGCTTCTTTTTTTGTTATTTTGTAGTTTTCCATATTTTCATCGGTCTTATCTCGATATAAGGCTTTAAAGCAAGCTCTTTTAATTTTAAGCTTCTCTTGCACTTCCTCATTCCACCACCAAACCTCCTTTTGTCCTGTAATACCTCCTTTGTTACCTTCCTAATATAGTTTACCATATTTAACCATATTTCATCAGCATTACCATCAAGATCCTAAGTCTTTTGTTGCATCATCTTCTCTTTAAATCTCACTTGCTCTTTCTTAAGATTCTACCATTTAATTCTAAAATTCTTAGACACTAATTTTCTCTTCTTTGTCTTCTTTAAATGAACATCCAACACTAAAAGACGATGTTGAGTAGTTAAACTCTCCCCTAGAATAATCTTGCAATATTTACAAGATAAACGATCCTTTCTTCTCAAAGCAAAGTAATCGATCTGTATTCTTGTTAAGCCACTTTTATAGGTAATTAAATGCTCTTCTCATTTTTTGAAGAAGGTATTTGCTATGAAAACATCATAAGCCATAGCAAAATCAGGGAACGTCTTCCCTTCTTCATTCCTAACACCAAAATCATGATTTCCATGCACTCCTGCATACTCTAAAGCCTCTTTTCCCACATGACCATTTAAATCTCCACCCAAGAAAATCATTTCTCTCTGAGGGATTCCTTGAATTATCATATCAAGCTCTCCCCAAAATTTATTCTTTATTCTTTCCTCCAGACCAACTTGAGGTGCATAAACTGAAATGACATTCAAGATCTCTTCTTCTAAGACTAATTTTATCAAAATAATTCGATCACCCAATTTTTTAATCTCAACCACACTCTCCTTCAAATCCTTATGAATTATAATGCCCACGCCGTTTCTACCTTTGTCCCTTCCTGAATACCATAGTTTGAAATCTGTTCTCTCGATTTCCTTTGTTTTTTTCCAACTGTAACGTCCCGGTTCCCGAGTCCCTACGAGACACGAGAACCGGACCGACTCAACTAATCCCAAGACCTAGTTGTTCAACGAGGAAGTAACCAAAAGAGCAGTAAAATAAACCACATTCAGCATGAATATAACTAACAGTAAGAAAGTACAGCAGTAAGGAAAGAAACTACCACAGTATATACCACCACAACAGTAGGACAACATTCATCATATAATTTGAACTGCAGGTAAAGAAAAGTACAGCGGAAACAAGAACTACTCACTATAACGTAACAAAAGAGGTACAAGAGACAGTGGTAACTCTACTGGACCCTACTCGGCCCAACGTCCTCTGCAGCCGCTGACCCTGGCTGCTCAACACCTGGTCCTGAAAAAGGTAACGAGTGTAACACATCAGCAAAACGCTGAGTAGAGTGGCAACTAAAACTAAAGACAACAGTAGAGTGTACAGTAGCTGTTATGTTCCATTACTTTCTTTATTCACATCTTTCAATTGTCTCACTATTTCATTTATTCCTCAGATCTTTTTCTTGATCTCGAATGTTCCTCGTGGGAACGATCTTGATTGCAGTCTTTTCCAAAAAGTAGAAGTAGCACGTGGTACTCTCCTGGCCGGGAGAGTCCCCCGTGGTGATCCTACCCTCAGTCAACCACCCCAAGGTCATTGACAGACGTAACGGTGACTACGACACGCGCGATAAACGCACAGGTAGCTAACCCGTACTGGCACGCGGTCAGTCGTTTCCGTTAACGGGTGCGCCCAAAGCACAGCACGGAACCAGTCCAGGGCAGAGCCCTCTCAGTAACAGGGGTCCAACCCCTCCACAGTAACCAAACCGGGGCCTTGCCCCTCCACAGTCTGCGCACTCTCGTCTGACTACCCTGGTTTGCCCCAGTGGGCCTAAACAAGTTGGTGTAGGAGGCTAGTAGAACCCCGGGGCCCGTGGGGTAGCTAGTGCCCTCCTAACACTAGTAGCTCTTCTCGGTACTACGTACATGAGGGCCAGCAAGTCGGTACAGAGTGGCCGGTCCTAACCCTGGGTCCCTGGGGTGGCTGGCCCCACTCTGCACTAAACAGGTACAGGTACTTCCCTTGGTACTACGTACCCAAGAGACAGTACACAACTACATCTCAGTTCCATTCCTTTCTCTTTCCAGGAGTTCCACTCCTAATTCCCCCGTAGGGTCCCATCCTTTTTACTCAAACATCCAGGTTTCACTTTCCAGTTTCACATTCTTACAATCCATGTTCTCAACCACGTTATTTATTCACAACAGGCAGCTGTTAATTCAAATTATAGGCAGCTTTATATCTCTTTCCATTTTCCAAGACTGCAGTATTATACATTCCACTAGTTTTCCCATCCTAGGATTCATGCCATATCCTAGGATCTATCATACAATCTAGTTTTCCAGCCCTAGGATTCATGCAACACCTAGGAGCTATCATTCCATCTATTTCTCATTCCTAGGATTCATGCAATGTCCTGGGTTCTATTTATGGTTCCATAATTTAACAGATTTTATTAATAACTTAAAGCCACTCTACCAGGTACAACGGGAGTAATGGGGGCGTGATCGGGAATCCCGCGTGCCTCCGCGACCCCCGAGACGGCAATAGAACGGGGTCCTATCACAAGGATCAAACACAAGGAGTGTCTCAAAACAGTGTATAGCTACTGTAGACGGGTAGAGGAATTAATTTCGAAAATGGAACCCGAACGGGCCCTAAACGGGTCGAAAATGACGAAACTGTGTAAAATCAGACGTCTGGAACTTCTTCCAGACGTCTTAAAAAGTGGATCAAAGGATTACCTTGTTCTGCATGATTTTCCAGACGTCCAGAAGTCTGCGGGGACGTCTGGCCTAGTTCCCAGACGTCCGATGGTCACCTCGGACGTCTGGAGGTCGCTCCCGCCGTCTGGTACTACAGCACAGACGTCTGATTCTGGAAATTTTTGTAGAACCAGGGCGCGACTCGCCCTCCGCTCGCGACGCCGCGCCTCGTCGCACCTCTTGTGCCTGCTGCTCGAGCCGCAGTAGGCCTCTCGCGTCATTCCGCGCCCGCTGCGCTTCCCACCGGCCGGCCCTGGCAGCCCCGGTGAGCTCGCCCTCACGGCTGAGCGCCGCTCTCGCACGCAGCACCCCCTCCGCACTCACTGCGGCCGTCGCCGCCGCAGCAACCCTGCACCCGCTCTCGCGCACTGGAAGGAGAAGAGGAGAGGGGTGGAGGCGACGGGAGGGAGCGCGTGGCCTTTTAAGGCCGCGCGAGGAGGAGAGAGAATCGCGGCAGAGCGTCTGCAGCCGCAGAGGGAATAATTAATATGTGGGTCTGCGCACTCAGGCGCGCAGACGACCCGCGCGTGTCGAAAATAACTGATTTCCAGATGTCTGGAAACGATCCCAGACGTCTGGATGTGATCCCAGACGTCTGGTCCGACGTCTGGGCCACCTCCCAGACATCTTAAAAGACGTCTGGGGCACGCGTTCGTAACACCAACCCACTTAGTCTCTTGAAGGTAAAGAATTTGAATCATTCTCCTTACCATTGTATCCACAATCTCATGAGCTTGCTGGTCAAAGTACCAATATTCCAACTATCGAATCTCAGCATTCTTTGTGACACACTTCGATGGCGAAGTGGTGGAGCTAGCTTCTTTACTCGCATGCGTTCCTCATGCGAGAACCCATGCTCATTTATCACTACACCCAGGCGTTGATGCAGTGCGTCACAAGTAGGGAACGCCCCAACGAAATCTGAGTGTTTGCTAGAATCCATGTTTAAAGATTCGACAAATTTTACGCTGGCTGTCGGCTACCTAACGCAACCCTCCTTTACCCGGGCTTGGGACCGACAATGAAAAGGCATATGAACCTCAACATAGGAGAAGTTGAATACAATAATCCAATGCAACTAAAATCCTCTAAGTCAACATGATATATATATCTAGAAGAATCCAACAATCTAATGCAACTAAAATCCTCTAAGTCAACATGATATATATATCTAGAAACCTCTTCAAAATATTGATGCGTTCTAAAAAATGTTTCCTTAATCACTACCTAGCTAGTAATATATAGTGATGATTTTATCCAAATTTTTCATCCTGCGCGCTCGAATAAAATCATCGCTATTGCTATCACCAAAGTTGACCAGCTTTGAGAAGTTGACCACCATTGTAACTCTAGGTACAACATCAAAAATATTTTCTATCAATATAGGCTATAGTGATGCCTCTAAAGAAAATTGCCTAAATGAACATGAGAATAACTCTTTCAAGCTACAGTAACGGTCAATGTAACTTATACCAACGGTTACAGATTGTCGGTGTAGGTACAAATTATTGTTGTGATATAATCTAAAAACCTTTTGAAATATTGATACATTCTAAAAATTGTTTCATTGAGCGTGACCCAGCTATCATGCATGCAAATAGAAATTGTTAGTTACATTATCTAGAAGCCCATCAGCAAGACCAGAGTCAACTCTCCATTGTACTTGTTGCCTCGAGGGCAACCTCCCTGATCGTTGCCCTTAGAAGAAAGTAAAGCCTTCTTGAGTGCGCCAAAATACCCTAGCCCTGAGGCACATCCCCTACCTAATTCCCAACCATCCTCATCCACCACCCCTCCATGACACCACAAAATCTCCAACACCAAAATTACCACCAACACAACCTTCTCCCTCCCCATTAATTATATATGTATGATCACCCTCTTCTCCCTCTACATATATCGTCTTCACAATCTCATCCTTACGGGCTTAATATATGGAGTGAACAAAAAGGGGAGAAGAAAATGAAGAGAAATCAACTCCCCATCTACTCCCAGAATTGGCAATTGTTGCCAACAGAAAATCTAAAGGGAAATGATATATCTATGATCACCTAGAGAGTTTACAGTTATGAGTACGAACGCACCTATTCTTTGAGGTTGGTTGTGGCCATTTCGCTCCATTGCACTCGCATGCGCCCACCTCTTTGGAACATGTTGATATAAGTGCCCAAGCATTGCGTTCGTATATATGCTTATGGATTCCAAGTCGAGATTATGGCAAGATGCGTGTAACGCACATCATCGAGTAGACATATAAAGACTTCTACACGTCTTGATTAAAGATAAAGTTGAGTGCATATATGGAGCACTATCATCGTCGAAGTATTTGGTGCATATATAGGAGTACACATGTGATTTTTCTGGAAAAATAGTATCAAAATTCCTTATTCATTTTTTTAGCAACTAAATAAATTATTTTCAATGTATATGTATATTGTAGAGGTACAGTGTAATTTTTATTAGAAAACAATATCAAAATTTGGATTATGAGCATTCATGTAATTTTCAAATATCCAGTCAAGTTTAGATTTAACATATACGTATACTATCAAGGTGTCGATGTAATAAGAAATGATACCAAAGTCTAGATGAGTGGTTTATAACTATTTAGAGGATTCAAACCCATGACCAATTTGACACAAGCCACTCATCTATCGCACCCAACTTTAGATTCCTTTGAATGCTTTAAACAATCATAAGACTAAACAATTAATGTCAAGCTACTGAATAGCATTACTGTATATAGTACCAACCCATTAGGATTTATAAAGTAACATAGAAGATATGGATTGTCATGGTCAACCTGGATGAATAGAAACGTTGAGATAAACCCAAAAAAAGGTCACCAAAGGTTTTTACTGATGTCTAATTAACATTAAGCTAAATTTCAAATGCTTAGAGGGAGATATATTCACATTTAAAGATAAATATAAATAATTGAAGTAATTTCAATGTTAAATCCTGTTGCCAGATAATGACTTTTGTCAATTGGATAAAGGGTTTTGAGGCATGATAATATGAAATTATCTTGAGTTTTTAGAAAAAGTAAGAACAAAATTATCAATTAGAAAATCAAATAAGATGATCAAAGTAAATGTCAAGATCACATAACATAAAACTTGAATATCACCAAAATTATCATCCACAACTTCTTAATTTGAACAAGAGACAAGAACTAGAACAAGAAGATAGAGGCGAGGTAGAGAGGAAGGGAGAAGGAGAGTGTCTCTTCTTTAGAGTTGAATTGTGTTTTTATGCTCTATATCTAAAAGGCTTCATATTTTTTGTTTATAGAAATCAGGAAATAAGGAAGGTTATTTAGATCCTTGTTTCGAAAGGCAAACTTAGCTAGATGTTTGACAAGTTTATTGCCCTTTTTTCTAATTTCCATTAAGTGTCTCCTAATATTACTCACTTAGTCCTTCAATTCATATCTTCACATTCTTGAGAGAACTATTTACCCAACTTAATGATTAATTCTTAGTTATAAGTAACTATTTTCATTTGCAAACACAAAATTAGGTTATTGTCTAACTTATTGACTCAACCTCTTTTTTACTCTTGTTTGATATTTTAGTAGCTCTCTTGAATTCATATAATTCATCACAAGTTACCTCATCATCCAAATCTTCCTTACTTGTGAGTCATTATTGTGGGACTTCAAGTTCTTTGACTCATCTTTGATTGTAGTGAAAATAGCACATTGGTTCTCCATGAAGTAAGCTTCTCCCTCCCTTTTTGAATCATCCTATCAACTTTCTTAAACAATCGCTACAAATTATTGTTTCCTCACCTTTTTTTGAACTAATTATTCTTTGTCCAAACTTGATTTAAAATATTTCCACGTTCATTGATGGTGAGGGAAAAATCATTCCTCACGCATCTATTACATGACATCTAAGCAAAAGGCATTAATATGCCCAATAAGAGCGAAATGAAGCACTAGCAAATCCTAATAAGGTCAATGTATAGGCACAATGAAGGTCTAGTAAGGCACAAAGGTTGCCCAAAAAGTGCACTAATTCCCAAAGATAAGGAGGGCCTATACAAGCTAACTAAGATGAACTAAGTTTGAAAAGGAACTTGCAAGGAAGAGACACCAAAATGGCCCATTGAATCACTCTAGCTAGAGTCCTAGTCAAAATGACCAAGCCAAGCTTGCTAGAAATGGGGCTTTGAAATATTGTATTTTGTTAATGATAAAAGGTAGAGTATAAAAAAATGAATGCTTCCATGAAAGAAACTTGAAGATAATAATTTTAATGAGGTAGCCGAATAAATATTATGACAGTTAATTATATTTAGAGGGCTTCTTAGAATCACCTTTAAGGAATATGCGTACCTAGTTCTACTTAATTCTTTGTTGGCTATGGTTGTAAGTTGCACGTTGATAATTGCCTTATTGCACATCAAATTCACATAATTAATGCAATTATATATCCTAAGGCCATCATTTCCATGCATATTTACACTTAAATTAGTATATGATTGGTCTAAATTGAATGTAAGAATTTGAAGATTTGCAGAGAATTGAAGGAAATTACATGCATTTCAACTAGTCGAAGGGATAAAGTTTCTTTGCCATGTGCGAGTAGATGCTCATCTATAATTCCAATTTCAATGAGAAATCCAAATTCATGGTTAATTCTTGATATTTATTACTTTTCTTGCTATTATTAGACACTAATAATTATTAGAAAATTTCCTATGAGTGTGGAAAAGAAATATAGTATCACAACTATTCATGAAAACTTAAAATGATTTCTAGCCTCTAAAGTGACAAAGCTGATTGTCGTCGTAGGTAAGCATAATGCGTAGCTAGCTAATTGAAAGATCAGGATTGATCTTAGGTGTAACTCTAGTTGGCTAATAAGCATAGCCAACTAGGTATTGCAAGGGCATAATCAAATCCCAACCATGATTTTATCAATTATCATGCATATCACAATTGACTTAATCTTTGTTAAAGTTTTCACTTGGTCATCCACTTTAATATTCAACTAGAGAGATGCACGGTCGCCTAAATGACACACATAACCAACTAGGGCTGAGTTACACAATTTAAGTCATGGTTGAGGAACTATAGCTATATGGTTTGACTCCTTGTCATGCATCTCACAAACTCTTACCTTTCCCAACACTAACTCCCAGAACCCTTGTCACTTGGCTAGAAGAATTGAAATTCTTTGTATGTGTCACAAAAATTTCAAAAAAATTTGCACCCTAGGTACCAGAGAGTTGACCTTCGCATGGAGTATGGTAGCAGAGACATGGACTTTTACAATGAAATCATAGTCCTTACAGGAGTTCAGGCAATGGGTGACTTAGATGATTGGACCAAATTGATTTCCTTCGCATATTCGGGTGTAGCGGCCCAGTTTAAAAGACTTGTGGTGAAAGAACATGAGTTGGTCGGAACTTGACGTGGTCTCATTTGCAATAGTGAAAAAATAAAGAAATATATGTCGTTACATGTTTTACAATTTATGGATTGAGAGTGGTACTTTTAATCGGTGTATTCTGATTTTTATCTGTAAAAATCACTTTCCATAGGTACAATACCACGTTTCAAGTGAAGAATCATTTTTCATTGATGTATTTTCATTGTCCACCGGTATCTTTTGATTTTCAACTGATATATTTTGATTTTCAACAAAAAAAATCATTCTTCTAAGAAAAATTATTTTTCACAAATGTAGTTTCATTTTCAAATGATTTATTTTAATTTTCAATCAATATATTTTTATTTTTAATCGATATATTTCTATTATAAAATCTCATACGTGTTACAATAGGCATTTTCATCCACCCTTAAAAAAAAAAATTTCCAATCAAGGAGGCAGTCTAAATGACCGGGCATCTAATTCCAAGCCAATACGCAAATTAAGTATCTTGTGGTCCTTAAACACCCCAGAGTCCCACTGGTTTGCTTAACTTCTCTTGGTCACGACGAATTGTGTGGAGTAAATTTCCATCTAATTGCGTGAAGTAAATTTCCATGTAAGGAGTGGGAGCCCGTAATATCTTACCTTGACTCACAACATTAATAAAACTCAAAATGGTGCAGGTGTACGCTAATTAATTAAATCACTTCCAAAAATATGAATTCGTGCCATTAAATGGAGAGCATCCGTTTAATTACGACTGATGCAACACTGTGATAGCTCGTGTTGCTTAAGGTGTCATTTGGTAAAATGGGATTGGAAAGTGGGATAGGTTAAGAAATTAAAAGATGATAGGATTTATTTTAGGTCCAAGGGATAAATAGCTTATAAATTTACTCTTTCATGATAGTGGGACTCAAATTCGAAATCTGTCCTTCCAGTTAAAGTGATACAACGAACTCAAGTGGAATAGGTTTTGACAAGTAGTTAAAAGAAGTCAGAATACTGGAAGAAGTCACTCGTGTGTTTGAGTGCAAACAGCGAGAAAAAGGTCATTTTTAAGAAGAGGTGAAATTTGCTCAATCCTGATATTCGACGATTAAATCTGGAATTACTGAAAGCTAGACGTAAGATCGTGGTTCCTAACTCACGTAATAAATGCTACCTAAATAAACGTTTGATATTTGTGTCAAAACGCGTACAACCGTAATTATGTAAGCAGCAAAAATTAGGGTGTGGAGATCGCAGATTCTATTTTCCATTTTCATCGTGAAATTATTTATCTTGGAAAACTCAAGCAAATGACTCACCTTACTAAAATTTGTACTATCGAACACACCGAATCTTGGAATTGTTTTTTCTTGCCTAGACCTGTGAACAGCAATAGATTCACAATCTTGTGCATGAAAAAAAAATAGAGTTCAGAATTCAAGCTAAGAGCATGCCCCCCTTATAGGTACATCTATCAAATACTTCTTCATGCATATGTAAGATTTCCAAACATCGCTTACGACTACAACAGCAAGAACATGCAAAAATATTAGAGGGGCAATAGTGATTTGGTAGTTACATTTTCAAGATGCCCATCCTCAAGGCCAGAGTCACCTCTCCATTTCACTCGTTGACCCGACGGCAATTTCCTTGATTGTTGCCCTTCGAAAAACAATATCGCCTTCTCAAGCACGTCACCATGGTCTAGCCTCGAAGTAGAGTTGATCGCCTTCTTAAGCTCATTGTCATATGCTAGCTTTGGGATCGAGTTGCATCTTCCTTCTACTTCCCTATTCCTCACCCCTCCAATGCTCCACATCAATAAATCCAAGACCACTACCCCAAGCATGACCTTCATCTCCATTCACAGCTCTCTACCCCCTTCCCACTCTAAACTATGTCTAACACCTTCTTGCATATATCATGTGTGTATAGATATATATATATATATATATATATATATATATATATATATATACCTATTTCTATTATCTATTCTATATACTAAACGAAGGTGCACTTCACCTTCTGCAAGCACGTGTCCCTTTCTTTCACACGTAAATTTACAATTAATGTCTTCCCTAAGAAGAATTACGATCTCTCATTTGGCAAGGAAACCGACCAACTGCTTCAACCTCATAAATTACAACTCTCTCTCTCTCTCTTTCTCTCTCTTTCTCTCTCATCCAATGGATCCGCCATCTAATCTGGGAAATTTACAAGGGCACCCCTGTTGAATGTTTACTTCGTACCTTGGCAAAAACTTGCAGAGAAGGAATCTTATATTTGATGAATAGTAAAGCCATCATCTTTGGATGGATGATGTTGCAGTTCATTTGAATGAATTTTTTTCCTATATGATAAAAAGAAGGTGCACTTCACCTTATGCAAACACGTAGCCATCCAATCGTTTAATCATGTCTCGCACTTGATCCCTTCCTCCATATGTGAATTTACAATCTCTTCCCTCAGAAAAATTATGGTCTCTCATTTGTTAAGGAAATCGACCCGCTGCTTTACCCTCATAAATTATGCTCGTCCCAACCCCTCCCACGTAGCCCTCTCCACCACCTACTTACCCACCCACAAGTCACAACCATCTCTCTCTCTCTCTCTCTCTCTCTCTCTCTCTCGATATACATATATCGATTTGTAGATTTATACACACATTCACACGTCACATTATATTATCTGGGTTCACATGATCTTGGGGAAAAATTTTTAGTGAAGGGGTTTCATATTTCATAGATGGTAAAGCCACCTTCTTTGGATGGATAATGTTGCAATTAGTTTTAATGAAATTTTTTATTAAAGAATATGCAACAAGAATCTAAGTCCCTTCTCAAAAAGATGTTGAAATACAAGCTATCAAACATGAAATCAAGGCTACCATGTATAAGCTATTAAATATGGAATCAAAGCCATTATGCATATCCTATACAAATGATGACATCTTGATTTTAAAGGCTAGTTTCTACCATGTGTGGCATCGTTTTGGAGGTTATCATCAATGATCAAGGAGATCGTACAATCGCTTCATATGTTCCCTTTCAAGACCACGAATGCCTAATCAGTGAAAAGCCAAGAACCATGCTACTATGATTCCTAAGACACAGGCAGCTCTCTGTTAGGTAATAGATCGGTACCCTGCTCAACAATTGAAGGGGTGGGGAGTCGAATGATTCGATCCTCAAATCCCTATGGCATCAGGGAAGCATGGAAATTGGTTTTTTAAATTTTTCTTCGACTCAAATACTCGGGTCAATGCCCACAAAATCCAAATAATAGAAATCAAGACACAGATAACAACCTAAAAAATCAGAACCATATAGGAAAAACTAGTTTCTTCCAGTTCCAAGATAATCATGAGTAACAAAGTATACTTGTAAGTGGCATAGCACAGCACCTCATGAATTATATCTCCTCAAATAAGTCCCACATAGAGAAACTTCCTTCTTCTTGGCAAGTGGATAAAGCCCTTCATGTAGAGAGCACTTAATTCCTTATGTGCAACACAAACATTTCATGTCTTACAAACTCTTTCGCATGTCTTGAGATGACAGTCACCTTGGATCTAACTCCACGTAGAAGGAGAAGAGAAAGAAGGGTCGCACACCCTCCCTCCGATACTGGTCAGTCGACCAACAGGGGCATTGGTCGTTTGATTCCTAAAGGCAACAATTGCCTGGTGAGGGAGGACCTTAGTGGTCAGTCAATCAGGTACTAAGGGATCGACTTCCATCCCCTGTTGCAAGTCAGCATCCTTCTTCGTAAAGCCTCTATTCTTCTTGCTAAGGCTTCTTAGAGTTGGGAAGAAGAAGGAGGCCGACGACTCTCCTTTCAAGGTGGAGAAGAAGCACACAATTGATTTGTATTGATTGGAATCAATTAGGGTTTCCCAATTAAGTTTTGGAAGATATTTATAGGGTTCCAATCTTAATCCTAATATGGTGTGAACCCTTAGATCTACATCTAAGGGTTGGGATGTAATCCTACTTGATGTTTATAGGATTTGTCCATAACAATTCATGGGATGTTTAGATTTAGTATCTAAACATTATTAATTATAATCCAACCCTTGGATTTTATACCAAATCAAATTAGATTTATTAATCACCAAATAAATGCAATTTAACACCTTAAATCACATTAATCAATCCTACAAGTGAAAACCCGCTGATGGGAACACCATCATAAACCCTAACTAGCCAATTTTGATCTTAGAAAGGTAATAAAAGCTCCTACATATCCATCAGAGGATCCTAAATGCTTGATGTTCTGTTTTGAGAAGAAAAGATGAATATAGGGTTATTTCTACAAAATTAACTGCATTTCCACAAATACAGAATAACCATGGGGTCTTTCAGGGGTTCATTAAAGGTCATATGGTAATTAATGTGTAATAAGTGGGTCCATATGGAACAAAACGGGTTTCACACGATTTAAGAATTAATGGACATCTGAAACCCTAAAAATTGACCCTCTTAATTAACTGAGGTTCTGGTCAGGATAAAATTTACCTAAATCTTTTCAAAATCATATAAAAATATTCCCTAAGGTTTGGTACTCTTTATTTGACTATTGAAACCCATTTTGACCTAAAATAGAGTCTCATACAAACAGTTACCCTAATTTAGGTTTCTACTTAATTTACCCAGATAAACTTGGTCAAAACATAAATTTGACTTCACCATTAGATTTCTTAAGTCCAAATTAGGTTTGTACCAAAATTTGGGCCCAATCAGAGATCACCTTGACCAAATTTGCATTTTGGTCCTGTCTAACTCTTTTCTCTCACACATAAGTCCCTAACTTTCGAATTATTTATAAATAGGTCCCTAACTTTTTCATTATTTTCACATTTAGGTCCCTACTGCCATTGATGTAAACACATCGAGCTTTAGCAAGATTCGAGCGAGATTTTCTTGCTCAATTCTCAATCAAACAATCCCAAATTTGAATCAGAGATTCCTTGTGAATTTCCCTTCCAATTGAGACTGGTCATGGATTCTAACTCCTTCCCAAAAGCTCATGCGAACTCTTTGAAAGGAAGGGTATTTGGCTTGAGCAAAAAACACGGAGTTCGCGAGCTTGTTTCCCAAGCTTAGAACTTCGTTCTATGGCCTATAAATGATCCTACATCAAGTTCCTCAGCTCCTTAGCAAGTTTTGGTTAGAGAACAACCCTTCTTCTACCCTCTCCGTCCACCGGAAACCCTTGCTTCGGCGACCCTATCTGCCCTCCTCTTCCGATCATCCAACCATCAAATTGGATGGCCTTCTACCTTCCTCATTCTCTTCCGCATCTCTCCGATCAAAGAGGGACTGCCCTCCGCCTCTTCTTCATCGCTGCCACCTCATCAGACTTCACCATCTTCTCTGGCTCCAGTTGGACACAACCGGAGCCCTCCGCATATCTCCTTCCCCTCTAAGTCTCACCATTCCTTCCTCTCTCCCTCTAAGTTCATTTCACTCACGCATGACTCACTCACGACCACCGCACCGCCCTCCCACACTTCATCATCTCCACAGCGCTGAACTTCGGCGAATTCGCATGACCTCCACATACCTCCGTTTACCACGAAATCACCTCCACAAGCTCCTCTCATTCACGCTCGATAAAACCCCTCAAGAAATTGAAGGGTTCACCTTCCCAATTGCCCCACCGAGCCCCTCAACCTGCACGCATCTCCCCCGAGGTCGCCAGACCTTCTTAAACACCCTCACACTACGTTGAGGCCCTTGTCACACTAGCCATAGTCCGACGATCCCCATGAGCAATTTTAATAAGGTCGTGAGGCCGTATTCTTGCTTTTCAGGTCTGACCGGAGCTCCGTTGCTGCCTCCACCTTCTCCGGCCTCGTTCGCGACATTTAGAGCGTGTTCTTCAGCGCTCTTTGCTCCAGGTGTTGTGGACACCTTCCAGGAACGTCCTCAGCTCCTCAATTGCAGCTGCCTAGTCTGCTTGCATCGTCAATTTAGATGCCCTTCAGCTGTAGCTCATGCGGGACTTTGAAAAGAATAGCAGTGGGATTTAGTCCCACATCGAAAACTTCAGGAGCCCCTGCACGAGATAAAATCAATTTGTGCTAGGGCCTTACTGCCTCGACACATGGGGGTGAGGTCCCCCGTACACCTGCGCACCCTCATTCGTGCACACAGCTCGTGGACCTGGACCCCTAATCGTATACCTGGTTACCGACTTGATTAGCCTCGGGTATCTGAGAGAGAGGAGAATAGCGAGAGAGAGAAGGGGGGTTTTTGCCCTTTGCACCTCTACTCTCAACACTTAGTCTCTGAGAGGCTTTCGTGCCTCTGTGCTGTGCTCGTCCCTCTCACTGAGGCTTGAAGAAGAAGAGAGGCCTTTGCCCCTATTGTTGGTTCTAGGCTACTGTTGCATCATTGAGATCCTAACTGACATGGAAATTGGTTGATATTCACTATTCAAACATTTCAAATATTTGTGATTAAATTATCTAGGGTTAATTTGGTGATTCAAATTACCATTTTAACCCATTATTTTTGCACATTGGTACTTGAATTATTGATATATCATTCTTGAATAGTTCTGAATCAAGTTTTGGTTGTAATTGCTTATATATTTTACTTAGAATTGTGATTTTGATATTGATTTGCTACTTTCTCCCTGCGTTCGACCTCAGATTTTCATTCGAGCATAAATTCTATTTGTTTTCGCGCTTTATTGGCTATACTGCGGCATATCATTTTTAAAACCTAGATTCAGAGCAAATGACATTTTGGCACCGTTGCTGGGGAGTAACATGCAATTTGATCTCTTGATTACGATTCCCGACTTGATACTAACTTGAATTATCTCTTTTGATTGTGATTTGTGCAGAGATTTAGCTGAGGAGAAAGATCAACTGCATAGCAGCCACTCCAGGGGCAGGTAAACCGCGAATCCATCTTCGTTAAGCCCCTGACTCTGAAAAGCTAAAAGAGGAAAGAAATCGATTAAGTCCAACTTGCCTTCTATTTTTAGATTAATCATCACAAGTTGCTTAATTTGGTACATTTTTAGAAACATTCCAATCCTGATTCTTGCACCTATTTAGGGATTTAAGACACCTAGGGCTATCACCTTCTTGATTAAGTCCTAGGTGCTAGATTTGGAATTAATTGATTGGACCAATTAGAGCTAATTAAGGTTTCCATTCTAGGGTTTTAGAGACACACTTGCTTAAAAAAAAAGATTTAATCTTCCCAAATTGTGTGTGTCCTAAGCCTTGTTTGAACTTACCTAAACAAGCAAACCATAAGAATTAAGCTCTAAATCTCACTTGAATCTTAAAAGTGGGACCTAATAATCAAGGACAAATCAGGTGAAGCTGACCCACCTTGCGAGGTCAACCAATCTTCAAATTAGGTCACCACTCACACAAACATCTTAAAGTTCAAGTAAAATCCTAAGCACCCATGCTCTAAACTTAAAATTAGCAGACTTAAGAGGTCAAGTTATCCATTCTGGTCTACCTGGATCCGCGGTGACAAGGAAGGTCGGGTGGGGGAAACCTTGTAACCTGTGGGGGTGCTCTATCGTGTAGGGTCATCGCGGGACTCTCCCTTCCTGGATGCCCAAGTATTTCTCAGGTGGACGACTTTTTGATCTAGAGGTATCATCCACCTTGAACCTCTATAGTCATCCAAAAATCTTTGGGTGTCTTGATTGGCTCCATCACACCTTCTATCCCTCATCTTCTCCATCAGTGCATGTTTAGGAGGTCCTTGAGACCACCCTTGTGGCCTCCATTAGCTATTCACTCTCGTCGAGGTCAAGCCTCGACCTCCCTATTTGTGCAACAACCCGACTAGATCGATATCTCTTCTAATTCATCTGAGCCTAGATCTCCATCCATAATCATGGAGCACCCAGCAGAAGAAGAAAACAATCTCTAGAATCAGCTTCAGTGCCTCAACGATCTATTCCAAGTTTTTATGAATCCACCGTAGCGTCCTATGATGCGAGATCATTTCAATCCCGTTGCAGTTGCGATTGAACCTTGAGTCCAAATCCCGGCTGGAGGTCTAGATACTGAACGCAAGCCCAACATGATTCATGCTATTCCTAAATTTCATGGGCTTAATTCTAAAGATCCCTCCTAGCATATCAAGCAACTCAAGCATCTGGTCCAGGCCTTCGGGTCTCATGAAGATGTTCTTCTCTCTCATGGACAAGGCTGCTCACTAGTACCAAACCCTAACTCGTCCGATCAATACATGGGCTGAACTACAATTTGAGATTCTGAAAAAGTTCTTTCCCGTTAGTTGGACAAATGCTTTGAGGCACCAGATTACTCATTTCATGCAAAATGTAGGAGAATCGCTTCATGTGGCATGGGATTGCTTTCTGGATCTCATGTGAAAGTGCCCCCATCACGGAGTTCCTAAATGGGAACAAGTCTAGTCTTTTTACCAGGGACTCCGTGAGGACATCAGATTGTTCATCAATGCAACCTATGGAGGAAACATCATGGGTCAACACAAAGACACCGTGTGGGAGATTCTTGAGAATATGTGTGAGAACTCCATCAATAGTGAATCCATGGGCATGTTCGACTGGATGACTACTGTGCATTGACGAATACACGGGGAGCACAGGAGATGCAAGGCCTGTAAACATTCGTCGATCTGAAATTAATGGCCAGTCGCTTGGATAAGGTCTCAATCGTCGAAAAGAAGGTGGACGAACTGACTTGACATTTGCAGCGAGCCACTTCTGAACAAAATCCATTTACGCAACCACCCTCTGGGAGGGAGGTTGTGCATAACATTTACCACCGACCTTCTCAGGGGATGGACTCGTATCCACCCCCGTCTGCTCCTGGGTGCAAAGGAAACTCCAGACCCGCTTACTCTAATTGGGGGAACTCTGAACCCTCGTCTTTTGATTTTTCCGGGGTTCCTCAGACTTGCGAGGACCTCAACGCCGTCCAGAATGATCTTTTCTCAAACACTTATAATCCTAGATGGCGTAATCATCCTAACTTCACATGGTTGGGAAACAATCAAAATCAGAGACCTCAATATCAAACCTGACCACAAGTTTCTCGTCTATATCAACTGCCTCAGCCTAGGCCCAATTCAAATTATCAATTTGGGCCAACATGAGAAGATCAAATGCCTCTAATCCTTCAAACTCTGGCTGACATTTAAAATACGAATGCAACTATGCAAAAACAACACAAAGATGAGATCACAGAGCTTCGCAGTCAACTCGCCCAGATGGCAAATCCCTGCCAACTTGGTGCACTCCCTTCGCAACCTCTGCCTAATCCAAATAACATGCCGAACCAGAGGTGCGTTATGAACCCTACTCAGGGCTAGGCTCACTATGTCTATTAGGCCCCTTCTGCTCCATCATCTGATGGGATGGAGGCTTCGACATCATACGCGGGTTCTCAGCAGCAACCACCTCTTTTTCCTACCCCAATCTAGAATCGAGCAGGATTGAACTCTGTTACCACCCGTAGTGGCAAAACAACTCAAGACCCACCTTATCCGAGCCACTCTCAGCCTGGTAGTTCGCACCAAAACCCTAGGTTGGTCATCCAGGATACCCTTATCCAAGATCAAGAACCTGGACCAATTTTAGAGGAACTTGCAGAGGTTCCATTTCCAGAGGCCTTGACCAAAGGAAAGAAGAAACCCAAACCTGTGGCTCTCAAGGAGGACCTGGTCAAGCTCTTTGAGCAGGTCTAAATAAACATCCCATTGATGGATGCAATTCGCCACGTATCGGCTTACATGAGATTCATGAAAGAAGTGTGTACACCCAAGCGTAAGCCGCGAACCAAAGGCGGGAATCCAATCGTACTATCGGAATAGGCCAACTCCATCATCTTGAGCAAACTCTTGCCTAAGGCAAAAGACCCTGGTACCCCTATGATTTCATGGAAGATTGGTGATTTAGAGTTTGACAGAGCCCTTTTAGACTTAGGAGCTTCCTTCAATTTGATCCCTATGTCCCTACTAGATCATTTCGAGGAGACTGAGCTAAAACTAACTGAGGTGACTTTACAATTAGCTGACTGATCGATCAAGTCACCTAGAGGAGTTCTCGAGGATGTTCTGGTTTGGATCTGTGGTTTCTACTTTCCTGTGTACTTCATTGTGTTGGATATGGAGACTCCTGAGAATCTGAAGAATACACCGGTTATACTAGGTAGACTGTTCTTAGCGATAGCTAGGGCAAACATTAATTACGAAGAGGGCTAGATTGAATTGAAATTCGGGAACAAGACGCTAAAAATTGATATATGTAAGGCCCAGAAAGGAATTAATCGTAGGGCAGTGGAACAAGTATGCGACATCAGTTTTGTGGTTGAGGACACATTTCCCGAGGATGACCTGATTATCCCTGATTGTTAGCTCCAAGCTGGTCATATCCCGTAAATAGAGGAGCCTGGCATCGATCTAGACCCACCCATAGCTCCTACTTTTCCTTCTGAGACTCATTCTGACTCACTTGCTGCTGCTGATAATCCCATTATGGAGCTAAAGCCTCTTTCTGATCATCTGAAATACATCTTTTTGGGTTTCGATCAGACATTTCCTATGATTATCAATTGTCGTCTCATTTTTGATCAGGAAACACATCTAATTTTTGTCCTCCAGTAGCATCGGAGAGCCATTGGTTGGACTCTTAATGATTTGACTGGCATTAGCCCTTCGTATTGCACACACCGCATTTATATTGAAGAGGGCACATGACCATCTCGTGAAATGCAAAGACATTTGAATCCTAATCTGTAGGAGGTCGTGAAGAAGGAGATCATCAAGTGGTTAGATGTAGGGATCATCCACCTGATCTCCGACAGTCGGTGGGTAAGTCTAATCCAGGTTGTGCTTAAGAAGGTAGGACTCATCGTGATCACGACTGAAACCGGAGAGACCATACCGACCCATATAGCGAACTCGTGAAGGGTGTTATGACCTGATAACTCTACATTTAATGATGATAATTCCATCAACCAGAGTTTATTTTAGGGGTATACGTAAACTAATAACATACCATGATGGGCATGGGAGCACTGCAGGCATTGCGAATTAAGATTGCATATAAATCATTATTTAAATGCCATATGTACAAGTGCATGTTGGAATAGGCCTCAGATAAGCAATCGGATTGCACAGATGGATTCAAATAGCTGAATGGAGTCCAACGGACTTGAAATCGCTTAAATCCGACATTCGGAGCTTCCCTAACAAGCCTAAAAAGTTTTGGCCGTTGATCTGATGATCAACGACCCACAATCGGCCATGTGGCGCCCACCCTTGCCAAATCGTGCTCGACGGAGAGCGTTGTCGATTACAACCATCGATGCAGGCGCAAACGACGTAGATGGAATCCATGCGGTGCCTCCAGATGAAAGCATGCCCGACTCACGCGATCACGGGTGCTCATCCGGTGAGAGGTGAGATCTAGCATACCCAATTGCATGCAATCCCAGCCGTTGGTGCGTGATCAGACAGCATACGGCGCAAGCACGTGGATCGCACACGAAAAAGCACCCGTGGGCACAGTGGGGGGGGCGATGTGGCGCATCCTCAGCTATTCAATGGTGATCCGCACCTCAGATTCGATGGCTGAGGATGTGGGCGCGGCTTGAGAAGAAGAAGCATAGGCACACGGACCGGCGGGCGTGGGACTTCAGTGACGCTTCTAGAAAGGATTTAGCGATGTACTGGATGTCGCTAAAGGCCCGTATCTCTTTTAGAAGCCCTCCTCTACTATATAAACCCCCTCAACCACCCCATTCAAAGGCATTCAATTCACACACACTCTCCATACAATACTAAGCCTCTCCTAGCTCCACCAAACATTCCATATCCACCCCAGAGTTGTTGAGCCGCCGACGGAGCCCCCCTCCACTGCCGTGGTCGCCCCGCCTCCTCCTTACACTCTTTCTTACTCTAGTTTTATGTTGCACTATTTTAAGCTTTCATCTATTGTTGTATTTGTAAACAAACTCTAATTGCATGCTATATGTTAATGTTGCTTCTTATATCATAGTTCACATCTCTTTAAAGTGATTGCCATGTTTTAAATGCAAGCTCTAACCCTACTCTCTCTCTTTCTCTCTCGTTTTCGCAAGCAAACCATGCTACCATTTTGTGACACCCAAAGTGACTAAAACAAATTTGATTTCATGCCTCCCTGAGATCGACACTTGGACTCACAAATCCATAAACCAACGACACGAGCGCATGCTACAATGATATAATTAAACCAACGCGCTCTACGTGCGTCAGTTTTTGGCATCGTTGTTGGGGAGGCAACTGATTTCTTTTGTTGCTTTCATCCCGCGTTAGTATTCACATCTTCTAACTCATTTTTCTCTCTCTACTTGATTAGTTGCAAGAACTCGACGCTTGGGCGATGGAGGAGCACGATGCAAGACAGTAGATAGGGAGTAAAGACTGTGAAGCTGGTTGTGAATATTACTCCACTCATTGATTATTTGCTTGCTTAAAAAAATACAAAAAAAATATAAATCTAAAATTGGCGTGGTGAATGGTTACTTGACCTACATTCCAAACTCATCACCCAACCAAAGAAATACACTCTAATGTTCTTGAAGAGATAATCTTTTTGGAGTGTTCTTTCGTTTGAGTGGTGTTTGTGAAGCTACCATGACTTGACTTGGGCCGCACCACTCACCATAATTAAAATCAACTCACTTGGTAGAACTGCATGAACACTAGGGTTGTTTTTCTAAGGCCACATCATTCTAAAGGAAATAGACTTTAGCCCGTTGTGTGCAAAACTTTGTGTGCCCACTTGAACCTTGTTTGAAAACATTAAGGAACTTCAATCCTAAAAAGCATTAAAGCAAGGCTAAATTAGTAAAAGGCACCACATCTTAAAATCCTTGCTTGAGAACCATGTTTTGTTGAGTGCATGCACATGCTCAATTGGACTAACTAAGAGGCACAACCCTAAACAACACCTCATCAAATATTCTAAGCACAAGCACTAACCTAGCCCTCAATAAAATGGAGTAGACGTGCCCTAGGCAGGACAAGTCTAAGTCTTTGAGGTGTGATTAGATTTGCTAGGCACTTGGCTTTCATTCCCTCTGTAAAATTTGGTGTCTAGGCTATGGGGAAGTCTTAAACGACCGCGGTTGTGGGCTCTACAGAATCGGCGGCGCAAGACGAAGAAAGAACCTTCCCCTCAATCCCCTCATAATCAACCTGGCCAGATTAACATTGGGAAGGGAGGTTAAGTGCTTGCAGATTTGATCATTCCCTTTGAGGCTTCTAGGTCACCTAAGGTATACACTATAAGGACTAGACTTGCTTGCTTGTTTGTGCATACATTTCTCGCGCTTGTCTCTCTCCTCATCCCTCCCTGTTCTTTTCTAGTGTATGCACGGGAGAAGATCACTTTATCCTGAGCTATTTTTTTTAGAAAGGGAAATCAAGAGGAGACTTGATTTTTCAAGGGAGATGGCTGACCCAAGAATTGATGAGGTTGAGGATCGACCTCAACCCAATTCTATGGCCATCATTCAGGCTCAAATCTCTGCTAACCACCAACTTCAACAATAGCAGATCTAAATCATCATGCAAGCCATACATCGATTGCAGAACCCGCAAGGGCAATCCCCACCCAACCCTCCACAAGCTCTAGAGGGCCAACCAAGGGCTCTCTGTGATTTTTACGATCCATTTGCTATCTAGATTGAGCCACATCTTAGGGTCCCCGAAGGGAGAGATGATTTTGAGCTAAAGCCAAATGTCCTGAGCTTCATTCAAAGCCACTTTCATGGGAGCTCAAATGAGGACGCCTTCCAACACCTAGAGAACCTAGATCGGATCGCCCAAACTGTGAAACCAAGGAACATCAGCTTGGATATTGTTTTAATTAAGATGTTCCCTTTCTCCCTAAAAGACAAAGCATCTCACTGGCTTAGAACCTTAGGGAGACCCATCTCCACCTGGGAGGAACTGAGGCATGCATTCTTGAAGAAAATTTTCCCCATAGGTAAAACTAATGCCCTCAGAAGAGCCATTACCACATTGACACTACAAGGTGGGGAACAATTCCATGAGGCGTAGGAAAGATTTAATGAATTGTTGAGGAAATGCCCACATCATAAGGTTCCAAGGTGGCAATTGGCCCAGATCTTCTACAATGGTATGGACAGCAACCTTAGGAACTTTGTTGATGCCTCATGTGGAGGCAACTTTTTGAACAACGATGAGGAGAGCACGTTTGAATTCTTTGAATCTATGAGCGAAAATTCACTCAACAATGCCTCCATGACCCAATTTAATCAATCCAGTCAACCCCGTGGTGGGATCTATGAGGTGCAAGCCAATTCAGGAATGGTTGACATGGACATTATAGCCAAAAAGTTGGATCGAGTTGAGTTGGTGGACAAAAAGATTGATAAGTTATTGAACCAAACCTAAAACCCACTACAGACCCTCTCCCTAGCAAAGGGAGCTCACAATGTAGATTTGGTGCAACCAATGAACCAAATACACCTGGAACAACCCCTGACTATGTTCCAGGGAGGGACCTTTGCTCTCTCAAACCCTGATTACTCTCTCTCCTCTCCCTCAGCACCTTCTATCTTTAAAGATGTCCAGGCTATCCAAGGTTACTCCAAACTTGATCCCTTATCCAACACCTACAATGCCGGATGGCATAATTACTCGAATTTTGCCTGGACAAAGTAAAAATCGAACCAATTCCAGAACCAACCCAGGCCAAGCCCTCCCTCCTATCAGTAAGGTCCATCGATTATACCACCCTATAATCAGAATAAGGTGACCCCTCCCCCACAAAACCAAATGGACACACTGATAAAAATGATGGCTGATATGAATAAGAAACATCAGGAGGAAATAGTATTAGTGAAGGGACAATTGAGCCAGCTGTTGGATAGCAAACAACAGGGGTCCCTTCCTCTCAGCACAACCGAACCAGAGAAATGTGATCAACAGAGGCCCCAATCCTCAAGGGTTCCAAGCCAATCCTGGGCATGCCCACATTATCTAGCAAGCCCCATAGATACCCCCTAGGTTTGGTGCTTCCTCTTCTTCTTCTCAAGGATCTACCCATGGTCCCAACGCCTCAGCTAACGCGGTTACCTTGAGAAGTGGCACTAAAACCCAAGGACCCCAAATGGACAACCCCTCCTGTGACCTTGCTTCCTGAGATGCCTGATTTTGAGGATGAGTGGGAGGAGCCCAAGGACCTGGAGATTGAACCAATTCAAACACAAACACCATACCTTAAGGCCTTGGAGAAAATGAAGAAAATGAAAAATGTAGTTGAGAATGAGGAGTTGTTAGATATTTTCAAACAAGTTTAGATTAATATCCCTCTCCTTGAAGTAATCAAGCATATCCCGGCTTACGCTAAGTTCTTGAAGGATGTCTATACGCCGAAGCGTAAGCTAAGAACCCAAGCACCTAGGAAGGTAGTGCTCTCAGAATAAGCTAATTTAGTGATATTGAGTAGCCTACCTCCCAAATGAACTGACCCAGGAGCACCCTTGATATCTTGTAATATCAGGGATATGACATTTGATAGAGCGCTCTTGGACTTAGGTGCTCCAATCAACCTAAACCCGACTACTCTTTATCACTAGTTTGGATTTAGGGAGTTGAAACCCACATGATTGAACGTGTTTCATGAGTTTTAAATCGGGGTTACGAGTAACCCGTCTTCATAGTTGCAAAACTTGTGGTCAAATAAAATTTATACCGAAACTCCAAGGGAGTCCCAAGTCGAACATAGGGAGACGACATTTACGTTAACTAAAAATCGTGCTTCGCTTTGTTTCTTTTTGGTATTTTAGGATTTTGTTATTTTTTTTGTATTTTTGAAAAGAGGACAAGCAGAATGAATCACAAGATAGAAATGGAACAAATATGATATATATATCAATCCAAATGTCGATTACAATAAACTATGAAAGCATAAAAGAGAGAGGGGTGAGCTGTTCGGCGAGACGATGGTGCCTGGCTGAAGCTCGGATGAAGGAGGTGAGGAGCGGGTTGACAGAGGTGAGATGTAGGAGGATGTCAGGTAGAGGAAAGCTTCGACGTGGCTCCGGAATGGAGGTGAGAAGGTGGAGATGATCTGCTATCGGAATGGAGGTAGGAGGATAGCTTAAAGGTGACCTATGAATGGGCATGGGAAGAGGGATGAATATTTGGTGAGGCAGAGATTCGCTACACTAATAGGAGCCTTGGGATCTTGAAAGCAAGCTCTAACAGAGCATTGGTAGGCTTGCTAGAGCTTGGGAGTAGGTGGGAGTAGAGTAGGTAGAGATGGCTTGGAAGGGAGGGGGTGTAGGTCCTTTTATAGTGGAGGAGAAGAGGCAAAAATAGCTATGGGACCATTAGTGACCTCCAGGTCGTCACTTGAAGCGTCGTTGTAGGAAGCTCATGCCCACTCATGCCCACAGCTGGCTTTACTGGTGTGTGAAGAATTAGCGACGACTGTAAGCGTCGCTGTAGGCTAGCGCCAACCGAGCACGCGCCCACGTTGCCGCTATGCTGGCGTGTGCGTTGATGTGCTGGCATTATGCTGTGCGCATGCGTGCCTCCGCGCGTGAGTGTGCACACCCGCACTGCTGCGCGTGTGCGGTGGCACGTGCGTGTGCATGGGCGGCTTGGGCTGCTCCATGTGGCTTAATCTGGGCCATCCATCTTCTTTTCGTTGTAGGGGCTGCTACAAAAGTCGGATTGAGTCGATTTTTGCGCCGTTGGTCTACGATCATTGACCTGAATTCATCCACGCAGTCGGATTTGTCATTTGAAGCTCCAAATTATGTCACCTAGTCCCCTGGCTGTCGATCTTCCTCAGACTGCATATGGTGCTACGAGACTCCTATTGAGATGATTTCGGAGGTGTTGGACTTTGATCGTTGTCTTGGTTAGATCCCTATGGTCGGATCATCGATCCAAGGCTTTGAAATAAACACCCTTCTCTCCTGACCACAAAAAGGATGCAATTAACCTTAATTATATATAACTATGCTAAATGCATAATAATTCATGCTATGTAATATTTATAACATGAAATGCAAATCTAAGCCTTGGAACATGCATGAATAGGCATTTTACCCTCAATAAATGTGTTTACATCATACCCCCATTCCTATCTTTTGCTAGTCCCTAGCAAAATTAAACTATATGTTATGTAAAAAAGCAAAATTAGGATTAAATCGCTTAGGCCTAAGTCATTTATTAACAATAGAAAATTTCAACTAAGGTCCTAAACTATGAAGACTCAATAGTACCCTGGTATCTGCCAGAATGCAGACTGCCCAAGTCTTCGCCTTATTTGAAAATGGAAGATACATTTTTTTTTATTTTTCTTCTTTTCTAATTTTTTTGTACTTTTGGAGTTTGAGAGTTGCGGGATAACTTTTTACGGATACCCAACCCGCCCAAGACTCGAAAAGGACTCTAAGTGCTAAGCATCTTGTGAAAATAGTGAAAGACTCACTAGGTGACCGTTGAAACGGACTTCGGGTTTCTACGACCCTAGTTGACCTTGCCTAATGGTTTATCTTTTCGATTGGTAGCTTTCTTCCTACTTTTATTTATGGGGTCAACACAAGGGCGAATCCAGTGTATATCTCCCCGATTTATTCTACTTCCTCGCTTCTTCCCTAAGTGTTTTGGGAATTATTATGCATTTTTTTTGTGAGCTGGGTTCTGGACAACCAGTTAATGGGCTGGTACCCACAGCAACTTGCCAGCCATACTTATACGGTGAAGTGTGGTTTTGTTTATTTTTTTATTTTTTCTTCTTTTTCTATATATATGTATTTTTCTTTTTCTTTTCTTTTTTAAGTAGGTGGCTTCTCTGATCTAAGATTTACCTAAAGGCAGTACAACGAAAATGGTCTTGTGACTAGGCTCTGGACAACCTGCCGATGAGCTGTTACCACCGACAACTTGCCAGCCATACCACCCTAGATAATTCATTAGCTACCCAATTTCCAAAGAAACTGCTGAAAAGTGAGTCAGTGCAAAAAAAAGTGTGTAGATGCTTAGGCTTAAAGTCCCCCCAAATCAGAGGGTAGGTTAATAAGTTGCATACTTATCATCCCAATTTATTTACCAACTTAAAATGAATTTTAATTGGTGAGGACTCAAGACTAAGTCCACATTCGAGTAGACACTCAGGCTAATTAAGCCCGAAGACCTGAAGAGTCTAAGTGTTTAGGTTCTCTCGTATCATTTCCTAAAATTAATAACTTCCAAATGCCTAAGCTCTCTTCTAATTCTTCTTCTTATTTTTATCTTTTTGAATTTTCAATTTTTTTTAAAAGAATCAAATAACAAGAAATTACTATTACAGCTGACAAAAAGGTTATAAAATATGTCCACCCCCCCATGCTTAGCTATTGCAATGTCCCCATTGTGAAAAATGAAAGCATGCAGGAGAGTAGAAGTGGAAGAATAGCACTTGATTTCCGTGAGACTCTGGTCAGCTTGGAACAATCTTTACATGTGCTGAGTTTAGTGCCTTCAGTTAGGCGAGGTCCTCAATAAAAAATAACTAAACATTGAGGCCACAACAACATAGTTTTTGGGCCCCCAGGTATGGATCTCGGAGAGTGAAAATGGGCTTGCCAAAGAGATGAATAATGAAAGTGGCAAGCTGGTGTGCAGGGAGAGCCCAAATGGTCTCCAATAGGAGTTTTGTTGATTTATTACAGAGGAAATGTGGTTGGGTATAGAATTTGTGCAATGGTTGGGTGAAAAAGGACAAAGAGGGTTTTTTGATGTGCTGGGGATTTGTGGGTACCCTAGAATACCTAATGTTTGAAGAGTTCTTCCCTAATGTTCAATTTCATCCTCACACTTTGGGTTCTTAAACCAACCATCTTGATCCTCAGAATTTCCACCCACAAGTTGGACCTCAAACTCTAAGCATTTAGGATAAGGATGTTGTTGGGTTTTATCTTGATCACGTGAATCATCCAACAAATTTTTGATTTCATGTATATCTTCCTCATCCCCTGTTGCTACAATTGGTCGCATTTTTGCTTTGTCCTCAATTATTTCCTCAACCGTGTGATCTTCTTCTTGAGTTTGGGTTGAGTTGGCCATTAAAAGATTGTTTAAGGTAGATATGGCCATTACTTCCTCTATTCTACCAAGCTCCTCCATCGAACTACACTTAATTTTATTGTCCTTTGAGACCTCGAAAATATTGAATCGATTTGTCTTATCCAATGAGGCCATTTCTATATTTCCAGATTCACAATCAATCCTTGCCTTGGCAGTAGCTAGGAAAGGTCTTCTCAAAATAATCGGGGTGTGGTTAAGCTGTTTTGGGGTTTCCATGTCCAGGACCATGAAATCAACAAGGTAATGCAAATCATTAACCTTGACTAAAACATCCTCCAAAATACCCCTTGGTTTTGTAATGGATCTATCGGCTAACTGCAAGGTTATGCCAGTGTGTTTTAGGTAGCCTAGACCCAATTCCATGTGCAGTGAGGTGGGGATCACATTAATGGAGGCACCCAAGTCGAGGAGGGCCCGATCAGAAGTAATGTTTCCTATTGTGTAGGAAATCAGCGGGGCTCCCAGGTCTTTCTTCTTAGGAGGTAGCTTGTTTAGGATCAGTGTGCTTGTGTTATCGGACAAAACTACTCTCCTATTATTTTCAGATTTCACTCTATGACTTTCTTTATATGCATTCAGTAAGCCTATGGCGTAGGCGAGGATTGATCTGATAGCCGCAAGGAGTAAAATGATTGTCAATTTGAAAGCCTGAAGTAAGGACATCCTTTCCTCCAATTTCTCCAACTTTTTTTGTTTGCCCATACAACAACAACATACTCCCGAATCTGACTCTGATGTTTTGTTGATCACATTCTTAGTTGGGAATTTGGAATTCTTGCTATGGGGCCTAATGGGGTTGACATGGGGTTGGGTAGGTCCCTTGTGTCTACTACCACTCCTCAAGGTGATGGTGTTTGCCGTGGCAAAATGCTATTGGTTAGTGCCTTGGGGAGGGTTGGGCAAAACAGGAGGCTCCTGGTTGATTATGGTAGGAACTTGGTTCGCTCCAGGAGGGGCTGGGGTAGCCTGATAGATAACATGAGCTTGAGCATGCGACTCCCCATCATTACCAAACCCTTGAGGTCAAGTGCCTCGGTTCTGTACATTCCTTGGGTTTGGTACAGATTGTGATGGTAGAGATCTGGGTTGTTGGTTGTTTATACTAAGTCCAGATTGCAAGGTGTCCAGCAAAGTTTCATCTGTTGCATGAGTTGGAGCATTGACCCTTGCATTTCTACCATTTTCAGGTTCAAGTTAGCCTGCTCGGCAGGTTGTTGAGCATTCCACATGGGCTGATTAACCTGATTCAGGGGCAATTGAGTATAAACATAACCCTGACCCATTTCTTTTTGCGGTACATAGTTGTTGGGTCGATATTGGGTCTGCTGCCCCTGATCTTTCCAAGAGAAGTTAGGATGATTTTTCCAACTAGAATTGTAGGAATTTGAATAAGGGTTGGACCTAACATTCTCTTGCACAACATGAACATTCTCATAAGATGAGGATGAAGAAGGATCAAAAAGACTGGGATCAAAGGCCCCAGTTTGGAACCCATAAGGTTCCGAGAAGAGTTGGCTCGAAGGTCGAGCCGACTCCAGTTGGTTCACAAACTCCCATCCCATAGGAGCTTGCGAAGAATGGAATCTCGATACTTAGGATTGAGTGGATCTAGAAAAATTAGAGTTTCTAGACATCCACTCTTCCATTCGTTTAGCAACCAGATCCATCTTATCTAATCTACTGCAGATCAATTCCATATCAGAAGTATGAGAATCTTGGACCTCATTGGCATTTGATCTAGTTTGTTGGGATCGGTTGAAGGTTTCCATGGAGGCGTGGTTTAAAGATTTTTTGCTCAATTCCTCAAACAAATCATACGCGCTATCTGCGTCTTTATTGAGGAAATTGCCTCCGCAAGAAGCATTCACATGATTATGGAGTTGATCATTCAACCCGTGATAAAAAATATGCACAAGTTGCTATTTAGGCACCTCGTGGTGTGGACACTTCCGCAATAGATCTTGGAATATCTCCCAGGCCTCATGAAATGGTTCCCCCTGCCGTTGGGCAAAAGTGGTAATTGCCCGTCGCAACGCATTGGTTCTCCCAATTCGGAAGAATTTCTTCAGGAAAGCCGGTTTCAAAGCTGTCTAGGTAGCAATTGGTCTTCCAATGGTACAATACCAATGTGCGACCTTATCCCTGAGTGAATGGGGGAAAAGCCTCATGAGCATCTGTTCTTCATCAACATTCCGTGATTTGGTGGTCTGAACCAGAGTGATCAGGTCCTCCAAATGTTGGAATGGGTCCTCTGAGCCAAGCCCGTGAAAGTGTTTAATTAGATTCAAAACCTAGGGCTTGATCTCAACATCTCCGGTGGGAATTACAACGTCGAGACGATCCTCATAATTTGAAGGATCATAAAAATCCTTCAAGGGTTGAGCACCCTGACCATTCATTCGTTGGAACCATTGCTGCATCTATTGCAATTCTTCCAACTGCCTTTGAATCAGCTCCTACTGGTTTGGGGGCGGGGGAGGTGGTTGTTGATCAGCCATGGGATCTACTTGGCTAAAGATCAACCTTTGCCTCTGGGAATGGTCTAAAGGTCCTTCCAATCTAAGGTTCAATGACCTCCTTCCAAGCATACACTGGAAGGAAGTCGGAAGGACGGGGAGGAGAAGGGACCCTGCAGCAAAAAAATACAAGCTTGTCCTTAGGTTTGGTAGCCTAAAGGTCTACAGACTCTCAGAATCCATCCTAAGACTATGGACGATTTACTCTACTTATGTCCAGGCAACCCAACCAGTTAGAAGGAGGGACTGTGGAGAAGGTTCTTCCTTTGGCATGTGCCTTTGGTTCCTAGTGTACCCCCCAGCCGTGGTCGTTTGACGCTACTCCCCTAGCTAGACATCAGATTGACTAGTAGAAGGAGGTTATTCGTGAATAATCTCAATCTGGATCCCATAGAGCGAACCAGTCCTTAAGGCCAATGTCTACTCAATTTTAGTTAGGCTTGGGACAATGGTGCTTTTGGAATGTGATGGGCCCTTAATGGGTTGTGCCCTTAATGATTTGTTTGAGAATGTGTGAATGTGCACAACCAAGAGGTTTTCAAGCAAGATTAATGATGGGGTGAGTTTTAGGGTTCGAATCTTGCTTAGTAGCTTTTAGGATTCAAATACTAGGTACACTCAATCAAGTTTTGTGAGGCAATCCAAGTTTTGAAAGCACGAGTTCAAGTATTTTTCCTTTGTAAATCAAGAAAATATGGAGTGCCTAGCTTGACCTAAGTATTGAATCCTATGGGGCAGTTACAAAATGAATCTCTTTTAGATTAGGTGGTGCAGCCCAAACAATTCAATCAATCGGCCTAAATGCACCACCGATTAAGGCACATAGAAAAAGTGATTAACTTAATATAATTTCTACTCTTTTATGTGTTGAATTCGTGTACCGGGTCCATAGGTCAGAATCCTAGTTGAGTAGATGAAAATCAAGTCAGGTTTTGTGCCTTTGATGTGGGTGTATAAAGTGTGTAAATTGATTCGTCCCACAGAAACTATCTTTCTAATTTTTTTTATAAGATGTGGGTGAGATGGGTGAAGGTGGTAAACAAGACAAACAAAGTCTATCCTAGGGTTTATGCAAGCACCTAAGTAGATTAGGTCTTGGTTATGATTGTGGCGAAATGAACTAGTGGGGGGGAATATGGGGAACACTTACAAAACACTCTACCCGCACTTTACTCCGGTCGACCACACTTGTATCTCCATGCTAGGGTACCTGCAAGACAGTAGATCAAAGACAAGCAGGGTGACAAGACCATTTTCGCGCATTTTAAAGTCATCAAAAATCATAGTATAGTCGCGCTAAATGCTCGTCAAAAATAATTTCTAAAGATAACGAGACTTTGAGTCCCGGTCGTTTGTCTCTGGGAGGCGTTTATGCAAATTTGAAATCGATCTCTTCCACTCTACTTGTTTAAAATCGCATGCCAGTTTCTAATCGTCGGATCAAAGTTTTGCCACTTTCATTATGAACCCTGATTACATGCGCATGTGTTAGATAGATGACGAAGGTGAAAGTGTGAGTGTCAGTATGCAAGATTCTAGTTATGTGGTGGCTATTTACGGAAAATGCATTAAGCTCATGGTGATTCTCAACATAGAGATATATATATATATATATAAAATATTTCTTTCATTCATTCATTCATTTAGGAGGGTGTTTGCAACATGGAACTAGAGGAAAGCTTATAGAGGAAAGCTTGGAAACATAAATCTAACTAACAGAAAATGATCGCATACATAAATTTATGGGGGGATTTTGCATGCATCATTGGGGGAGAATAAAGAGCTACACTAGTAAGCAGTAAATAAAAGCATGTAAATATGAAGAACTTATGCTAATTTAGCAGAAAGAAGGGCATTCGGAGGTGGTCTCCGATGACCTTTGAGTGGTTGAGAGGAGGAGGGGCGGCCAATGGTGCTTAGGCCAGCCCTTGGAGAGAGGTTGGAAAGGTGATCCAGCATCCTAGCGTGGAGATGGTGTTGACCATGGCGAGCAACTCGTGGAGGTGGAGTGGAGGTGGAATGTAGCTAGCCTAAATGGAGGTGAATAAAGCCAAGAGATGGATGGGTGCAAATGGCCACCCCTTAGGTCTTTTTATAGACCTAAGGGAAGCTCTCTAGAGAAGTGTGGAACTCTCTAGAGAGAGCTCCAAGAGTGGCCGGCCAAGGAGAGAGAGAGGTGGTTCTTAGATCCACCATTTGTGGATCTCAATTTGAATGGCTTTTGGTTGCTAATTTTGGCAACCAAGAGTGGCGCCACCTTTGGAAGAACCTAGAATACTCTAAGTTATGTGGGAGTGTGTGTGTGTGTGTGTGGTCGTGCCCTAGGTGTCTAAGTGGTATAGGTTAGGTCTTAAGGGGTTTAGGTTGGTGTAGGCCTTAAATTAGGGTTGCAAACCTTAATTGCTAAAGGGGAATTGCAATTAAACTCAACAAAAGTTTAATTGAATGGGTGTGAACCTAATTGAGAGTAAAATGACTCAATTAAGTTAGGTCTAGGTCAATTGGCCTATTACTAAGTCCAATTGGATAGTGTGTGCTGAGATCAGGGCTCAATTGGACTCAATGAGTCCAATTGAATAGGCTGATGGAATTGACTAAGATTCAAGTCAATTAGGTTTAGTGAGGACCTAATTAGGTTCTTAGGGAGGTCTAGAGGTGATGTACTAGGGTTAGGGCACCTTAATTTTGGTTCCTATGGGATTGGAATTGGGTTTAGGGACTTAGAATCCAAGATCAAGGCTTGAATCTCAAATCAAGAATTGGAGAGCAGTTCCAGATGTCCAATAATAGCATTAGACGACTTATACTAAAAAATCAGAAGTCCATACTTCAATCCTGGACATCTAATCAGAGTCAGGAAGGATTCTAGGTTATGTCTTGGGTATTTTATAGAAATTGGACGTCTGACCAAGTGCCTGGATGTCCAATAACACTGCAGAAGTGGGTTTAAGGTGTGCAAGAGTTGGCTAAGGGTTTTGGACATTCTATAACTCATTTGGACATCTAGATAGAGGTTGGAATTAGGGTTTTAAGGTTTCTTAGGGTGTGGTGACCTAATCTAAGGGTGGCTAAGGCTTGGGGAGGCTTCTAGGCTGTCCTAGGGATAGGATGGACCTAAGTTCTTCACATTTTACTGCTTTATTCCTACTTAATAGGATAGCATACCTTAACTCCCTTACATTATTTTCTACTACATCTTATTCTAGGTCTTCCACTCCAGCTCTGCTGCAACACCAATTATTCTTCTATTCTTCTGATCCAGCTTTAGATCTAGCTTCAGATCTACCTTCTGATCAGCTTATTACCTGTAATTGACATAATGCACTTGATCAGTACATTATAGCATTATTTTATGCATAGCTAAAAGAAAGCAGTAAAGGTGCTAGTAATGCTTATGCATGCATGAATTATCCTAACTTATGCTAAGTTGTAGCCTAATTTAGGTCAATTAAGACCTATGATTGCTACGCAATCATGGGGTTAGTGCTATGTAAATGCAAAGAAGCACAGAAAACAATAAAGTAAATTCCATTGCCTCCCCGGCAACGGCACCAAAATGATTGCACGTGTTTCACGAGTTTGAAATCGGGGTTATGAGTAACCTGTTGTCGTAGTTGCAAAACTCGTGGTCAAATAAAATTTATACCGAAACTCCAAGGGAGTCTCGGGTCTAACACAGGGAGGCGACGTTTACTTCAACTAAAAACCATGCTTTACTTTGTTTCTTTTTGGTATTTTAGGGTTTTGTTATTTTTTTTTGTATTTTTGAAAAGGGACAAGCAGAATGAATCACAAGATAGAAATGGAACAAATATGATATATATATCAATCTAAATGTCGATTATAATAAACTATGATAGCATAAAAAGAGAGGGGGTGTTGAAGTGATGGGTTACTACGCTATCGAATTTGGTTTTGAAAACCTGTTGTTGTAGTTTTAATAGCGAAGAATTCGGTTCAACAAAAAAAATTTATGTCGGAATAGAAATCCTAGGTTAAACTCAGGGAGGCTACGTCAATCTAAATTTGTAATTATATTTTTTTCGTGTTTTTGTTAAAAAGTGGAGTAATTACAATGAAATGAAGCACTATAAACAATCAGAATAAGAGAGAGAGAGAGAGAGAGAGTGAGAAAGCATTCACTTGATACATCAAATGTTTATACAACTAAGTAAGCGAGAAATTACATTAGAAAGCAGGAAAACTATTACAACTAGAAAGTAGGAAAATTCTACTCTAGAAAGCAGGAAAAAGGAATGGGAGAGAGAAGTTATCCTCCTTGACGATCGCTTGGAGGATGAGTCGGATGCGATGACTCTTGGAAGACAAAGAACAGAGTAGGAAGAAGGAGGTCGAGGCAAGAAGAACGAGAACGAGGCAGCACGTCATCGTCGTCGTGGGATTCGCTTCCAAAATGTGGGCAAAAAATTGACTTTTTCTCTTGAGGAGCATTCCGGGTGTGGGATAAGCTTCTCTTGAGCTTTGGAGAGGGAGAGAAGAGAAGGAAGGGATGAGAAATTTATATGGAGGGGGTCTCTTATTATAGTTGCAAGGAGTGAGGGCATTTTGGAAATTACATGTTGAAAATCATTAATTTAAGACCTTTTAGTGACGGATAAATCCGTCACTAAAGGCCTGAATGTGGCCTTCGTGGGCGGCGCGCGTGTGCCCGCTTGCGTCCCTGCGCCTTAACACGCATTCACGTCCATCAGATCTTGGCCATTCGATCATGAGATCGAATGGTTGAGAACGCTCCTCGCTGCACCTCAACCATGCACCTTGCGCGTGAGATCCCGCGTCACACGGGGGCATTAGGTGGCGTGTTCAGCCGATTGGATGATCTGAACCGTCCTCTGTTGGTTGCACGGCTCCTCGCGCCCGAGCAACCGCTCCAATTTGAGGCTCCCGCGGCTCGATCCTATGCCTCTTGGCCTTATTAAGGCGCTCGACCAACGCGCTACAGGTGCGTTTGTGTCAAGCGCTTAACTTAAGCGTGCGTGCTTTGCAGCCATTAGATCTTGATCCAATGGTGGAGAAGCACTGGCGCGAAGTGCTTCAACGGGTGCGTGCAGCCGGTTGGACGTGACGCCATCTCGACTGTCCATCTTCTGGGTGATGTAGATGGTGCCACGGGTATCAGATTGAGTCGATTTTTGCACCGTTAGGCTGCGATTGTCGATTCAAACCCATCCATGCAGTCAGATTTGTTGTCTGAAGTGCGGATTAACACCATCTTGGCCCTTGATCTTCTAGAGTTCCTCGATCTCTATCTGATTCTACGAATATCCGATTAGGGCGATCTTGGAGTCGTTGAACTCCAATCGTTGCCCTGATCAGATCCGTACGGTTGGATCTTCGATCTGAGGCCCCGATAAAAAGTCTCCCTGTCCCTGACCATAAAAAGAGAGAATTAACCTCCATTTTATTCAGACTAATCTAAATGCAAGATGATGCATGTTATGCAATATTTATAGTATGTAATGCAATTTTATGCTTAAGAACATGCATAAATAGACATTTTATGTAATATAAACATGTTTACATCACACACCGATGCCTATCTTTTGCTAGTCCCTAGCAAAAACTAACATGCTATTTATAAAAGAATTAGGTTGGATTACTTTAGCATAAGTTATTTTCAATATTAAGAAAATTTTTACTTAGGATCTGAACTTTGAAAGACACAACAGCGCTTGGGTATTTGCCAAAATGCAAATCGACTCAAGCGCTTGCCTTATTCAAAGAAAAATTTCTTTTTCTCTTTTTCTTCTTTTCTAATTTTTTTGGATTTTTTGAGTTTAGGGTTAAAGAGTGGCTTTCTACGGCCATTCAACTTGCCCAAGATTTGATGAGAAACCTAAGTTCTAAGCATCTTGTTGTGAATGTGATAGAATCGTTGATCGGCAATTAGAACAGACTTTGGGTTTCTACACCTCTAGGTGACCTTAAAAAGAGAGTTCTGCCTAAAGGTATATCTTTACGACCGGTAGCTTTCTCCCTACTTTTATTTTTATGGGGTCAACACAAGGGTGAATCTGTAATTCTTTAGTTGGAGGGGGTGAGATTTGCGTTACAAAATACAAAGTGATTGCAAAATTAAAATAGAGAATCTCACAAAAATGAACAATCACACAATGGGCACAAGTATTTTTAGGTGGAAATCCAAACCGGGTGAAAACCACCACCTAACCCTCTCGAGTTAGGATTTCCCGATCGACCTAGTCGGTCAAAATCACTAAACCCAGTCACTTAAATGAGGGTGACTGAACCTCAATTACAACCACACTACTTAGACCGAGGGTAGTGTACCTCAGCACCCGTTCTCTTCACAAGAAGGAATTTGTCTCACGAAGGAGATGGGAATTTGCAAAGCAAATAACCAACCAAAGACAATATAAAGTACAACAATCTTATAGAGCCTCAAATATATAATCCTAGCTTCTATAGGAGTTAGGAAACTTCCCTTTGGTGGAAGTGCGTCGAAGTGACGACGTAGGTGCGTGAACCACGCGGCAGCACTTTGTTGCTCTTGTAATCGCGGAGGGAGAGTGGGTACGCAAAGGGATGAAGCTCTCTAGATATGAAATAGATGCTTGGAGAGCTAGAGCTTCAACTACTTCTCTTGGACACAAAAGATGTGGAAAGTGGTTTGCTTAGTGTGTCTTGGTGTGTCTTTCAAGCCAAGGGGTCCTTCTCTATTTATAGAGGCCCTAAGAAGGCTTTGGAAGGCCTTGGAAGGCTTCCATAGCCGTTGGGGTTGAACCCAAGGCAAAACAGGCCGTAGTTAGAATTAATCATGATTTTGACAGGGTCATCAGACGTCTGGTCCTGGAATTAGATGTCTGGAAAACCTGTTTAAGATGTCTGGGAACTAAGTCAGATGTCTGATTTTAGGCGGGTTTCCTTCCTGACTTGAATCAGACCTAAACAGGGTTCTAGTGAAAGTCCAGTAGATGACACACAGGACGTCTGACACAAGGTCTAGACGTCTGAAAACCTATTTGTTCTCTGGAAATGGATTCCCAACGATTCTAACAGCTATAAAATCTCTGAAGGAAGATTTTGGGTCAGTCGAGGCAAAACGTCATGTATCAGACGTTTGGGGTCCTATATGGACGTCTGATATGAGGCTAACGGTCATTTCGTCAACGTTTGTTAAGGGAGCCAACGGTCCACTAATTGGGCGTCTGGCAAAGACATCAGACGTCTTCTAATATGTCTGGACTAAGGTTTGGACATCTGATTTCATCAGATAGAACTAACTAAGTCCAGCCTAAATAATCGGACGTCTGAGTCAATAGTCAGACATCTTAAAAGTTTTTATCAGACATCTAAAATTCAGATTAGATGTCTGAAAAGGCTGTCTGATCCCTATTTTGGTTTTCTAAGTTCTCTATAGAAAACCTAAGTATCCTAGGGTAGTGCAGGTGTTCCTAGGACTACTTTAAGGATCCTTTGAGGCTCTTTAATAGATATTCTAAGAAATAACAAGAGCAAGAATATAATGACAAGTAGATAGAAAAAGATAAATAGAAATCTATCCTATTCTTCTTGTCCTTTCATCTTCAAGCTATCGCTCCTCGCGAAGCTCCTTCTCCTCTGTCAAGCTCTTCCAATCTGCCATGGATGCGAGCTAGAACTCCGTCTAAATACCTGCCTCCATTTGCAATTTGACCTGAAAATTAGGACTCAAAAGCAAATGTTAGAAGACATGTGTTTTGTTATCATCAAAATAAACGATCGTGGTACTCTAGTACCAACAATCTCCCCCCTTTTGATGATGACAAAACTAAAAATAATAATGCATAAAATAAGTTAGATGTCTGATTTTAGGCAGGTTTCCTTCTTGACTTGAATCATACCTAAACAGGGTTCTAGTGAAAGTCCATTAGACGACACACAGGACGTCTGGCACAAGGTCTGGAAGTCTGGAAACCTATTTGTTCTTCGGAAATGGATTCCCAACGATTCTAACGGCTATAAAATCTCTGAAGGAAGATTTTGGGTCAGTCGAGGCAAAACGGTCATGTATCAGACGTCTGGGGTCCTCTACGTACGTCTGATATGAGGCTAACGGTCATTTCCTCAACATTTGTTAAGGGAGCCAACGGTCCACCAATTGGACATCTAGCAAAGGCATCGGATGTCTTCTAAGATGTCTGGACTAAGGTCTAAATGTCGGATTTCATCAGACAGAACTAACTAAGTCTGGCCTAAATAATCGGACGTTTGAGTCAACAGTCAGACGTCTGAATTCAGATTAGACATCTAAAAAGGCTGTTTGATCCCTATTTTGGTTTTCTAAGTTCTCTATAAAAAACCTAAGTATCCTAGGGTAGTGCAGGTGTTCCTAGGACTACTTTAAGGATCCTTTGAGGCTCTTTAACAGATATTCTAAGAAATAAAAAGAGCAAGAATATAATGACAAAAGTACATAGAAAAGGATAAACAGAAATCTATCATATTCTTCTTGTCCTTCCATCTTCAAGCTATCGCTCCTCGCGAAGCTCCCCCTCCTCTGTGAAGCTCCTCCAATCTACCATGGATGCGAGCTAGAACTCCATCTAAATACCTGTCTCCATTTGCAATTTGACCTGAAAACTAGAACTCAAAAGCAAATGTTAAAAGACACATGTTTTGTTATCATCAAAATAAACGATCGTGGTGCTCTAACACCAACAGAATCCATTGTATATCTCCCCAGTTTATTTTACTTCTTTGCTTCTTCCTAAGTGTTTTGGGAATTTAAGTGCATTTCTTGAGCCGGGTTCTAGACAACCGATCGATGAGCTGTTACCACCGATAACTTGCCAGCCATACTCGTGCGGTGAAGTGTGGCTTATTTCTTTTGTTTTCTTTATTTTTTTCTTTTCTCCTTTTTTCTTTTCTTTTTGACTTTCTTTTTTTTTTTAAGTAGGTGGCTTCCCTGGTCTAAGATTTACTTACAGGCAGTAAAAAGAGAACGATCCAGTGACTGGGCTTTGGATAACCTACCTATGGGCTGTTACCCATGATAACTTGCTAGCCATATCACCCTAGAAGGTTCATTAATTACAAAATTTCCGTTAAAATCGTCGATCAACAAGTCAATGAAAAGAAAGTGTGTAGATGCTTTAGACTTAAAGTTATCTCAAATCAGAGGGTGGGTTGATAAGTCATGTACTTACCACCCAAACTTATTTAATCAAATTACAATAGAATTAAGATGGCGAGGACTCGAAAAATAAATCCACATTTTAGTGGATACACGGGCCGATTAAGTCTGAAGACCTGAAGGGTCTTTGTGTTCAGATCCTAATGTAATATTTCCTAAGATTGAAAAGTCATAATGTCCAAGTATTCCTTTCTAATTCAATTTTTTTTTATGTATATATAAGAAGAGAAATACAATTTACAAGAATTTCACAGAGCTGACAAAATGATTCAAAAATGAATCCACCCCCCCATGCCTAGCTGATGCAATGTCCACATTAAGAAAAAGAGACATAAAAGAAAGGGTAGATGATGAGAACCTCATCATGAGCCATAACTAGCTCATTTTGACCCAATACAAAGGATAAAAGCTCCTACATAACTCAAGGAAAGGCTTAACTCAGAGAATTCTGAGTTTAAGGAGAAAACAAGTCATAAGGGGTAAAAATGCAATTTTACCAGTATAATCTGCATACAGGGTAATTCAGGGTCCAAACACAGGTCAAACAAACCAAATAAGAGGGAAAGTGGGATGATCTGATAAGGGCTACAGCAATTCCAAGGAACTAAATGATAATCTGTAACCCTAAAGCAAACCCACTTCAATTCACGAGGTTTGAGGCAAAGTAAAAATAGTATAAACCCTCTAAAATTCATAGAAAAATAATCTCTAGGGTTTAGAACCTTCAATTTGGCCTTCAGAACCTATTTTGACCTACATTGAGAACCATACCCAATTAATAACTTAATTTGGGTTTTTGCGTAAATTGACCAGTCAAACAAGGTTTAATCTAGAAATAAAATTCACCATCAAATTCCTTAGGTCCTAATTAGTCATGTATAAAAACTTGAGCCTAAGAAGAAACCTTCTTGACCAACTTTGCACTTTGGTCCTCATATATTTACTTTTTGGCCCTCAACTTTTGAACCCTCACATTTCTACCCCTAACTCTCCTTCGTTCTTTGCATTCAGGTCCCTCCTGCCAAAACCTGCCAGCACCATGCTCCGACGACCTTGCGCGGAGCATGGCGTTGCGTAGGGTGAGGGGGAGGGGCTGACAAGTCAACCGGGGGTGCCCTGCGTCGTCAGCCGTCGCAGGAACACCCCCCTGGTCGCTGCAACCCACCATACCGGCCGTGCGAACGCACGGACGGTATGGGTATCCATCTCCGGCGTCCTCCGGCGAGGGAGACACGTCGTCTCCCTCCGCCCTCCTCTCTGATTCCGCCTCTATAAATACCCCCGTCGCTCCGCCGTTCGGAGCAGCTCGGATCTGACGGAGAAAACCCCCAACTTTCCTCTCTTCTCACTCCGGCAGACGCCCACCAGCTCCGGCGGTTCTTCCTCCTCCTCCTCTTCGCTCTGCCGCAATACCAGCAGCAGAGACTTCTTTCCCTCGCTCTTCCCGCGCCACGCCGCACCCAGCTGGCGCCTCTCCGACCCTCTGCTCGCCGCCGCCCCTTCCCCCGGGCATCTTCTTCTCCGGCGACAGTCGATACGACTGTCGCCCGCTTCGGCCCCTCCTCGTCCCGCTAAGTAGGTAGAACTCCTCCTCTTCCTCCCCTCTTCCTCTTCCTCACTTTAAACATTTACTGTCGCCCTCGATTCCGACCAATCACCCTCACCTTCTCCGCCTCAGGCCATCCTCCGGCGAGTCGCTCCCATCACTCCAGCAACCCACACGGCTCGCCGACCACCGCAGAACCTCCGCCTCCTCACCCTGATCAACCTCTGCCCTTCCACTTCCCCCAAATCACCCTCTGCAACTCCACCAAACAAACCCATCTCCCGACCCACAGTCCGACCTAGGACAGCCCTTAGGCTCTGCCCCGCCGCCTGCACACCCCCCGACCACCTTCGCCGTGCCACGGCGAAGGTCCTCCGCGTTTCTGATTGGGCCGAGAGGCCGTTTCTCTGTGGGCAGGTACCTGCGCTCGCCGCCACCATTGCTGAAGCGAAGCAGCTTCTTCACCTGCTGCCCCAGGTGCGCCGTGCCCAGGTCACGCTCCCAGGCTGTGCGGGGGCATTTCAGCAAAGCGTTAGGCTGCAGTCGAGGCGAATCCTTCACGCGAAGGCCTCGCGTAAAGCTGCGATTACCAGCTGCTTCCGCCGCGCAGGCGCGAAATTGGAGGTGGGACATTTAGTCCCACCTCGGAAAGCTCTGAAGGAGCGCAGCAGTATAAATCGAAAAAGTGCTGGAGGCTTATTGCCTCAGCACACGGGGTGAGGTCCCCTTCACCCGCCCGGTTACCCGGTCTCGTCCGCGCTCACGCCCCGCGGACCTGGCCCGACCCGACTTAGACTGACCTGCACTCCTCGCCCACCACGCACGCCGGTGGGCCTGGACCCGGGCGCGACCCGTACCCGGCAACCCGGCAGCTCTGGGAGAGCTTTCCCAAGAGTGGCTTCTGTGAGAGAGAGACGCGGGGGAGGGTAGAGTTAGGTTTTGCCCCTGATCAAGCTGTGTAAGTGTGCAGGCACAGGTGAAGAAGAACCGTGGAAGAAGACGAAGGCTGAAGGAGGGAGGAGCACCGAGCGGCACTGTAGCAGCAGCGGTTTAAGTCGTCTGATTGGAAAATCAGACGACGTCCTGAAGGCAACGAAGGAGAAGGAAGGCGAGGCAGAGGAGGAACACAGAGAGGCCAAGTGAAGACTCTGCAGAAGAAGAAGAGCACGAGAAGAAGATCTGAAGAAAGAAAGAAGAAGAAGAAGAACAGGACCGCTCTGCAGAAGAAAAAGGAAGAGCAGAAACAGCTGAAAGAAGAAGAAGAACATCACCACTGCAGAAGAAGAACAAAGGAAGAGAGCAGAAGATTTGAGAAGGAAGAAGCAAAGAGAAAAGAAGAAAAGCCAACAAATTCTCTCTCTCTCTTTCTTTATTTTTGTAAAAGAAACTTGTACCCCTAGAATACAACTTGCTCCCTGAGTTCGACCTCGGGAACTCTTTTATTTTCCGAGTAACAAATTGTATTAAATTGGTAATCACCTCTCTCTATACTATACTACGACGAAATAATAAAACTATAGAGGAAGGTCGCCCACCAGTTTTTGGCGCCGTTGCCGGGGAGCAACGGCTATTCTAGAGGTAAACATTCCTGTTTCTTTTTAATTTCTGATAATCTCCTCTCTTTTGTGCAGCTACAGGAAATCAAGAAGACAAGCAACCGCACGACAACCACTCCGAGGACAGGTAAATTTTTCCTCTCGCTATTAACCCCTAAACTCTAAAGAGGAAGAAAAGAAAAGAACAAGCAATATAGGGCTAACCTGTCTTCCATACTTAGTAACCATAAAGAGTTGCATGTTTTCAACTCATTAGTCCTGCACACTATTAAGGGTATTTAAGGGCTAACACATTCTTGCTTGAGCCCTAATTACCCAACAAAGAACTAACTGGACCAAGTAGAGCCAACATAAGATTCAACATTAGGGTTTTAGAGACACACTACTTAAATCAAGAATGGAGAAAATCCAAAAGAAGTGTGCCTAAACCATTGATTGAAAATACCTATTCAAAGAAAACCTAAAACAATTGGCTCTCTAAACACTTGAACCCTAAAAGACAAGACCTAAAAGCTCTCAAAGAAAACAAGAGGTAAAGTTGACCCCTTGGGTCAACCAACCTTAAATTAGGTCACTCTTTGCACTTAAAAGACTAAAGTTCAAGTGAAACCTTAAGCACCCTGATCTTAAAATTGGTAGACTTAAGAGGTCAAGATCCCCATTCTGTCTACCTGGAACCGCAGTGACAAGAGAGGTCAGGTGGGGGAAACCCTGTAACCCGTGGGGATGCTCTACCGTGTAGGGGTCTTCGCGGGACTCTCCCTCTCTGGCTGCCCAGGTAATTCTCAGGTGGACGATCTTTCTGATCAAGGGGTCCATCTGCCCCGCACCTCTATAGTCACCCAACACATTTTTGGGTGTCTTGATTGGGTCCAGCACCTTCTAAACTTACCTCTTCCAACAGTGCATGTACGGAAGGAGGTCCTTAAGACCACCCTTAAGACCTCCTTTAGAAATTCGCTCCCGTCAAGGCCAAGCCTCGACGCCCGTGTTCGTGCAGCAACACCCTCACATTATTCTCTCTTCTGATTCAGAACCAAGTTCTTCTTCTTCCCCCATCATGGCTCAGCCAGTTGAGGAAGAAAATAATCTGGAGCACCAGCTCCAGCGACTCAATGACCTCTTCCAAAACTTCGTGCACCCACCACAGCGTCCTATGATGCGGGACCACTACAATCCTGCTGCGGTGGCCATTGAGCCTCGAGTCAGAATCCCGACTGGAGGACCTGATTCCGAATTAAAGCCCAACATGATTCATGCTATACCTAAATTCCATGGGCTTAATTCTGAAGATCCCTTCCAGTACATCAAACAGCTAAAGCATCTGGCCCACACTTTTGGATCAGATGCGCAAAATCGGGATATTCTTCTCATGAAGATGTTCTCCTTTTCTCTTATGGACAAGGCCGCCCATTGGTATCAAACTCAGACCCAGCCGATCAACACTTGGGAAGAACTTCAATCCGAGTTTTTGAAAAAGTTTTTTCCTGTTGGTCAGGCCAACGCCTTGCGCCATCAGATTACACACTTCACTCAACAATCAGGAGAACCTCTCCATGAGGCATGGGATCGTTTTCAGGATCTCATGAGAAAGTGCCCCCATCACGGAGTTCCTAAATGGGAACAAGTCCAATCTTTTTACCAGGGACTCCGTGAGGACATCCGCCTTTTCGTCAATGCAACTTGCGGAGGAAACATCATGGGTCAACATGAAGACACCGTATGGGAGATTCTCGAAAACATGTGCGAGAACTCCATCAACAATGACTCCATGGGATTATTCGACAGGACGAATACCCGCGCAGCGACGAATCTTAAGGGAGCACATGAGACGCAGGGCCTGTCCGCATCAGTCGACCTGGAATTAATGGACAGTCGATTGGACAAGGTTTCAATCATTGAGAAGAAGGTGGATGAGCTGACTCAGCACTTGCAGCGAGCCACCTCTGCGTGTAACTCCTTTGCACAGCCTCCTTCCACACAGGAGACTGTGCAAAACATCCTCCACCGATCTTCCCCTAGGATGGATCCATATCCATCCCCATCTGATTCTCGGATCGGAGGATCATCCAATCCTTTCTACACCAGCCCGGGGAACTCCATTCCCCCTTTCCCTGATTCTCAGGAGGTTCCTCAGACCTGCAAGGACCTCAACGCCATCCAGAACGACCCATTCTCCAACACTTACAACCCGGGATGGTGAAACCATCCCAATTTTCAGTGGGCGGGAAATTCCCAAACCCAAAGACCACCTTTTCAGTCCCGCCCACAGCCCTCTCGTCATTACCAGCCGCCTCAGCCTCGGCCCAACCCTTCTTATCCATCAGGGCCAAATCAGGATCAAATGTCCCTAATCCTTCAGACTCTGGCTGACATTCAAAGAACGAATGCGGCTATTCAAAAACAGCACAACGACGAACTTACAGAGGTTAAAACTCAACTGGCCCAGTTGGCAAATTCTCGCCAGCCAGGCACACTCCCTTCCCAACCTCTTCCTAACCCAAATAACGTGCCAACCAAGAAGCGCGTTATGAATCCAAATTTAGGCCACGCACAATGGATTTATCAGGCCCCTACTGCTCCATCTCCAGACGAGATGGAAGCTTCAACTTCTTATGCGGGATTTCAGCAGCAGCCACCCCTCTTACCAAGCCCAAACCAAAATCAGGCCGGATTAAATTCTGTAACAACACGTAGTGGTAAAACAACTCAAGACCCGCATTACACAAACCACTCCAAGCCTGATAACCATGACCCTAGGATAGTTATCCAAGATACCACTGTCCCGGATCCACAACCTGGACCTATTCTAGAAGAACCAACCAAGATCCCGTTTCCCGAGGCCTTGACCAAGGGAAAGAAGACCACCAAACCCGTGGCCCCTGAGGAGGACCTGGTCAAGCTCTTTGAGCAGGTCCACATAAACATCCCCTTGATGGATGCAATCCGCCACGTACCAGCTTACGCACGATTTCTGAAGAATATATGTACACCCCAGCGTAAGCCGCGAACCAAGGGAGGGAGCCCAATTGTTATGTCAGAGCAAGCCAGCTCTGTAATCCTCAGTAGACTCCCACCCAAGGCAAAAGATCTTGGTACTCCCCTGATTTCCTGCAAGATAGGTGGTACCCAATTTGATAGAGCATTGTTAGACTTGGGTGCATCCATAAACCTGATACCCTCATCCTTACTTGACCATCTAGAAGAATCTGAGCTAAAACCAACCGAGATAACATTACAATTAGCAGATCGATCTATAAAGTCGCCAAAAGGGATTCTCGAGGATGTTATCGTAAGAGTGCGGGATTTCTATTTCCCAGTGGACTTTATAGTCTTAGATATGGACGCACCTGAGAACCCTAGGGATACACCAATCATTCTAGGGAGACCTTTCTTGGCTACTGCTAGAGCCAACATCAGCTGTGAGGAGGGCCAAATAGAGCTTAAGTTTGGAGATCAAACATTGAAAATTGATATATTTAAGGCCCAACAAGGAATTAATTGCGGTGTCATCGAACAAATTTGTGACATCAGGACTGTGGTTGATGAATCACACTTCCAGAATGACTCGATTATGCCTCATCAACCACAGAAGGATCTTGACCCGCAAACAGAGGAGTCGAATCCAGATATGAACAACCCAGTAACTCCCACCCTTGAACCTCACATCTATACTGAACCACCCGCTGCTGCTGATAACCCCATCCTTGAACTAAAACCCCTTCCTGCTCACTTGAAATACATCTTTTTGGGTTCTAATCAGACCCTTCCTGTGATTATCAATTCCAACCTCAGTCCTGAACAGGAATCCCGTCTGATTGTTGTCCTCCAGCAACATCGCAGAGCCATTGGATGGACTCTCGATGATTTGACTGGAATAAGTCCCTCTTATTGTACTCATTATATCTATTCAGAAGAGGGCACACGACCTTCTCGTGAAATGCAGAGACGCTTAAACCCTAATCTGCAGGAGGTCGTGAAAAAGGAGATCATCAAGTGGTTGGATGCCGGAATCATCTACCCGATCTCCGATAGTCGTTGGGTGAGCCCAATTCAGGTCGTGCCCAAGAAGGCAGGACTCACCACTATAACGACTGAGACCGGAGAAATCATTCCTACCCGATTAGCCAACTCGTGGAGAGTCTGTATAGATTACCGCCGACTCAATTCCTCCACGAAGAAGGATCATTTCCCACTACCCTTCATTGATCAAATTCTCGAAAAACTTGCGGGAAATAGGTTCTTCTGCTTTCTTGACGGGTACTCCGGTTATAACCAGGTGGCAATCCATCCTGAGGACCAAGAAAAGACCACGTTCACCTACCCCTTCGGAACATACGCTTTCCGAAAGATGCCTTTTGGTCTTTGCAATGCACCCGCTACTTTTCAGCGATGCATGCTTGCCATATTCTCAGATATGGTAGGTGATTATCTGGAAGTCTTCATGGATGACTTTTCAGTTTTCGGAGCATCATTCGATGATTGCCTCCAGCACTTGGTCTAGATACTCAGGCGGTGCATAGATGTGAATTTGGTTCTTTGCTGGGAAAAGAGCCATTTCATGGTGCCTGAGGGAATTGTCCTGGGAAACTCAATTTCGGAGAAAGGTATCCAAGTGGATCGAGCTAAGGTTAATTTGATTTCTCACCTTCCTATGCCTAGCTCGATCAGGGACATCCGTTCCTTTTTAGGGCATGTCGATTTTTATCGACGATTTATCCCTGATTTTTCAAAAATCGCGTGCCCCCTGACCACTCTTCTCTCCAAGGATGTTCCTTTCGAAATTTCCAAGGAATGCACTCAAGCATTTGAAATCCTGCGTGACCGAGTCACCCAAGCCCCGATCCTACAGTCCCCTGATTGGTCTCAACCCTTTGAGATCATGTGCGATGCATCCGACTTCGCTGTAGGAGCAGTTTTGGGGCAGAAAATTGACGGGAAACCTGTGGTCATTTACTACGCCAGCAAAACACTCGATGAGGCTCAGCGTAACTATACGGTTACTGAGAAAGAGCTGCTAGCTGTAGTATTGCCCTAGAAAAATTCAGATCATACCTTCTGGGTTCCCATGTCATCATATACTCGGATCACACAGCTGTGAGGCATCTCCTTGCAAAGAAGGACGCGAAACCTCGATTAATCCGATGGATCTTGCTGTTGCAAGAATTTGACCTTGAGATTCGCGACAAAGCGGGAAAGCAAAATGTGGTAGCTGATCACTTGTCCCGTCTTCCTTCTGAAATAATTGACCCTTCCAGACCCATCACTGAGCATTTTCCCGGTGAGCACTTGCTGACTATTGGTACTAGCCTTCCATGGTTTGCTAATGTAGTAAATTACTTGGCATCTCATCAGATCCCGTCCGATTGGCCGAAGGCCAAGAAGGACAAATTACGCTCCGATGCCAAGTATTACATTTGGGAAGACCCGTACCTCTTCCGCATAGGTGCCGATCAGATCATTCGGAGATGTGTCCCGGAAGGGGAATTCAACAATATCCTCTCTTTCTGCCATGACGAGGCATGCGGTGGCCATTTCGCCGGGCATAAAACCGCATCAAAAGTCCTCCAGTGAGGCTTTTACTGGCCCACATTGTTCAAAGACGCGTACGTCACTGCAAGGCATGCAGTCGTTGCCAGACTTTGGGCAACATGAGCCATCGCGGCATGATGCCTATGCAACCGATTCTAGTATGCGAAATCTTTGATGTTTGGGGGATTGATTTTATGGGCCCCTTTCCTGTTTCGGATGGTTTCGAATACATTCTGTTGGCTGTGGACTACGTGTCCAAATGGATCGAAGCCATACCGACCCGAACCTGTGATCACAAAATCGTTCTCAAATTCATTATCAAATTCATTCATCAAAACATTTTCTCAAGGTTCGGGATTCCTCGTGCAATAATCTCTAATGGGGGGACCCATTTCACAAATGCTCAGTTTAGGTCACTGATGACCAAATACGGGGTGTCTCACCGAATCTCTACTCCTTACCACCCCCAAACTAATGGTCTAGCTGAGCTGTCTAATCGGGAGATCAAGAAAATCCTACAAGTCACTGTTCGACCTGATAGGAAGGACTGGTCGTCCCGACTTCCAAAAGCATTGTGGGCCTATAGGACCGCCCACAAGACCCAATTGGGCATGTCTCCCTTTAGACTGGTGTACGGAAAGGCATGCCACCTTCCCGTAGAACTGGAGCATAAAGCCTATTGGGCAGTACGGAACTGTAATCTAGATCTTTCCAAGGTTGGGACCCACAGAAAACTCCAAATCAGTGAGATCGATGAATTACGCCTAGACGCGTACGAGAACTCGCAAATCTACAAGGAGCGGGTTAAAGCCTTCCACGACAAACACATCTCGAGAAAGATCTTTCATCCTGGTCAAAAGGTCCTACTCTTTGATGCCCGACTAAAACTCTTCCCAGGAAAACTGAGATCCAAGTGGGTCGGACCATATTTGGTCCGACAGGTTTTTGGAAATGGAGCAATCGAAATCAATCCACTCAGCCACGATTCTGAACCTTTCATCGTGAACGGTCAGAGACTCAAGCCATTCATTGATGTAACTTCTACTGATTTGGCTGAAACATCTTATGTCCTCCATTCCCCTTGAGCTTATTGCGCCCAGCTGATGGCGTAAAACTCAGCGCTTAACGGGAGGCAACCCGTCATTTTCCTAAAAATCCAAAACTTTTTCTGACACCTTTTTGCACTTCAGGTTCACCCTTATAGACAGCCGACCCCACCTCAGATGCTTGCATCTGGGATTAGAAATCGTCCGCAAAAATTCAACCCGACCCATTCACTCATCCAAATTTCTGTCTTAAGGAATGAACTAAGTTAAATAAAAACCCCTAGGTTACAATGAGGACATTGCAAATCTTAGGCATGGGGGGGTATGAAAGTGCAAAACTTGTAAGAAAAGGTTTCAAACAAAAAATTCACATATGCCAAAAACACCATAAAAATTAAAATTTTTTTTTTCAAAAAAAAAAAAAAATAATAATAAAAGGAAAAGAGGAGAAGGAAATTTTCTGAAGGAGAAGGAGAAAAGAAACAAAATGAAAAAGGAGCACAAAATTATGAGAAAAGGTGATAGTCATTAGTAAGGAACTAAGGAATTAACCTAAGTTCTAGACCTCATTCAAGAAAATAACTAAAAAGTGCATAATGAGATTAGTAAGAACGCAAACCTTAGGCATTCTTGAATAGACTCTTGGTACCCATTAAGATCTAGACATTCCTCAAGAGGTTGAGGAAAATGAAAAGCTGAAGTATTAGGTCTAAGGCTTAGGAAGTATTTGGCCTCATTAACTAATTTTTGGTTTACGGGACTCAGTAACCTAAGCACCCTAACCTCACACACAGCCTGGTTCAGTAAGCGTAAAATTCAAAATCACGCAGAAGCGTCGCAAAATTCTGAAAAGAACACCTAGAATAGGAGCGGCCGATCAACACAAGTTGATTTAGACGAGTTCCCAGCGCGGAGAGGCGGGAAATCCCCTCGAAGATGCGTAACAAAATATCATCTCCTCGGTGCTTGTCTCTTAGGATATTCACATATCCTACTGGGGGCATGTAAGCACTCTGCTGGTTCAGATTCCATGGATGGCATTATCTCGAAGTGTCAATTGTCAGGGTCTGGATTCGGCCACGGAACACCATGGATGGGATTATCTCGAAATCTCAATAGCCAGGGTTCCGGGGGTTGCCATGGGCGGTGCTATCTCGAAGCATCGATCGCCAGGAACCCTTAAGGATTGATGATGGGAGCAAGGAATCTGATACAGACCGTGTTGAAAAGCCAATCCTAGGCTAGAACTAAAAAGAAAAAGAGAGAGAAAACTCTCCAAACAGAAAACTTTCTATCTCTCTCTTATAAAATGCACCGCGAACTGAGCCAGGGCTAAAATCATTTCAAGCACGGGTGCTTTAACCACAAAGTCCAATAAATCTTTGGTTAGTTCTTGTGGGCCTTAAAAACCTTTGCTAAAGACTGAGGCTAAGGCTAGACAGATTTGGATCTTGATTGGTACTAGAGTACCTTTTAGGCCTATGGTCAGCATTTTAACCTAATCTAAGCTCAAATAAAAAAGCACTTATCTGAAGCTATTAAGAACTTCATGGTCTAGAACAAGGGTTGAAACCTTAAGTTTTTGCTAAGGGACTAGCAAAAGCTAGGCATGGGGGTATGATGAGAACCTCATCATGAGCCATAACTAGCTCATTTTGACCCAATACAAAGGATAAAAGCTCCTACATAACTCAAGGAAAGGCTTAACTCAGAGAATTCTGAGTTTAAGGAGAAAATAAGTCATAAGGGGTAAAAATGCAATTTTACCAGTATAATCTGCATACAGGGTAATTCAGGATCCAAACACAGGTCAAACAAACCAAATAAGAAGGAAAGTGGGATGATCTGATAAGGGCTACAGCAATTCCAAGGAACTAAATGATAATCTGTAACCCTAAAGCAAACCCACTTCAATTCACGAGGTTCGAGGCAAAGTAAAAATAGAATAAACCCTCTAAAATTCATAGAAAAATAATCTCTAGGGTTTAGAACCTTCAATTTGGCCTTCAGAACCCATTGTGACCTACATTGAGAACCATACCCAATTAATAACTTAATTTGGGTTTTTACGTAAATTGACCAGTCAAACAAGGTTTAATCTAGAAATAAAATTCACCATCAAATTCCTTAGGTCCTAATTAGTCATGTATAAAAACTTGAGCCTAAGAAGAAACCTTCTTGACCAACTTTGCACTTTGGTCCTCATATATTTACTTTTTGGCCCTCAACTTTTGAACCCTCACATTTATGCCCCTAACTCTCCTTCGTTCTTTGCATTCAGGTCCCTCCTGCCAAAACCTGCCAGCACCATGCTCCGGCGACCTTGCGCGGAGCATGGCGCCGCGCAGGGTGAGGGGGAGGGGCTGGCAAGTCAACCGGGGGTGCCCTGCGTCGTCAGCCGTCGCAGGAACACCCCCCTGGTCGCTGCAACCCACCATACCTGCCGTGCGAACGCATGGACGGTATGGGTATCCATCTCCGGCGTCCTCCGGCGAGGGAGACACGTCGTCTCCCTCCGCCCTCCTCTCTGATTCCGCCTCTATAAATACCCCCGTCGCTCCGCCGTTCGGAGCAGCTCGGATCTGACGGAGAAAACCCCCAACTTTCCTCTCTTCTCACTCCGGCAGACGCCCACTAGCTCCGGCGGTTCTTCCTCCTCCTCCTCTTCGCTCTGCCACAATACCAGCAGCAGAGACTTCTTTCCCTCGCTCTTCCCGCGCCACGCCGCACCCAGCTGGCGCCTCTCCGGCCCTCTACTCGCCGCCGCCCCTTCCCCCGGGCATCTTCTTCTCCGGCGACAGTCGATACGACTGTCGCCCGCTTCGGCCCCTCCTCGTCCCGCTACGTAGGTAGAACTCCTCCTCTTCCTCCCCTCTTCCTCTTCCTCACTTTAAACATTTACTGTCGCCCTCGATTCCGACCAATCACCCTCACCTTCTCCGCCTCAGGCCATCCTTCGGCGAGCCGCTCCCATCACTCCAGCAACCCACATGGCTCGCCGACCACCGCAGAACCTCCGCCTCCTCACCCTGATCAACCTCTGCCCTTCCACTTCCCCCAAATCACCCTCTGCAACTCCACCAAACAAACCCATCTCCCGACCCACAGTCCGACCTAGGACAGCCCTTAGGCTCCGCCCCGCCGCCTGCACACCCCCCGACCACCTTCGCCGTGCCACGGCGAAGGTCCTCCGCATTTCTGATTGGGCCGAGAGGCCGTTTCTCTGTGGGCAGGTACCTGCGCTCGCCGTCGCCATTGCTGAAGCGAAGCAGCTTCTTCACCTGCTGCCCCAGGTGCGCCGCGCCCAGGTCACGCTCCCAGGCTGTGCGGGGGCATTTCGGCAAAGCGTTAGGCTGCAGTCGAGGCGAATCCTTCACGCGAAGGCCTCGCGTAAAGCTGCGATTACCAGCTGCTTCCACCGCGCAGGCGCGAAATTGGAGGTGGGACATTTAGTCCCACCTCGGAAAGCTCTGAAGGAGCGCAGCAGTATAAACCGAAAAAGTGCTAGAGGCTTATTGCCTCAGCACACGGGGTGAGGTCCCCTTCACCTGCCCGGTTACCCAGTCTCGTCCGCGCTCACGCCCCGCGGACCTGGCCCGACCCGACTTAGACTGACCTGCACTCCTCGCCCACCACACACGCCGGTGGGCCTGGACCCGGGCGCGACCCGTACCCGGCAACCCGGCAGCTCTGGGAGAGCTTTCCCAAGAGTGGCTTCTGTGAGAGAGAGACGTGGGGGAGGGTAGAGTTAGGTTTTGCCCCTGATCAAGCTGTGTAAGTGTGCAGGCACAGGTGAAGAAGAACCGTGGAAGAAGACGAAGGCTGAAGGAGGGAGGAGCACCGAGCGGCACTGTAGCAGCGACGGTTTAAGTCGTCTGATTGGAAAATCAGACGACGTCCTGAAGGCAACGAAGGAGAAGGAAGGCGAGGCAGAGGAGGAACACAGAGAGGCCAAGTGAAGACTCTGCAGAAGAAGAAGAGCACGAGAAGAAGATCTGAAGAAAGAAAGAAGAAGAACAGGACCGCTCTGCAGAAGAAAAAGGAAGAGCAGAAACAGCTGAAAGAAGAAGAAGAACATCACCGCTGCAGAAGAAGAACAAAGGAAGAGAGCAGAAGATTTGAGAAGGAAGAAGCAAAGAGAAAAGAAGAAAAGCCAACAAATTCTCTCTCTCTCTCTTTCTTTATTTTTGTAAAAGAAACTTGTACCCCTAGAATACAACTTGCTCCCTGAGTTCGACCTCGGGAACTCTTTTATTTTCCGAGTAACAAATTGTATTAAATTGGTAATCACCTCTCTCTATACTATACTACGACGAAATAATAAAACTATAGAGGAAGGTCGCCCACCAGTAGAGTATGAAAGATATCACCTGAATATGAAGCTCAGGTCAGCTTTGTGTCATATGTACAACTGCTGAGTTTAATGCCGTTAGCTAGGCGAAGTCCAACCAAAGAAGTCACAATATGGCTAGAGCAGTCGTGTCTAAGACGGGTTCTGGAAGAGTATGGTCAATAACAGGCTTCAGACGTTGACCGTTGACTTTAAATGTGTTACCCATCTTTGGGTCAGAGATCTGAACGACTCCATTTGGAAAAATCTGGTCGATAATGAATGACCCGTTCCATTTTGATCTAAGTTTGCTGGGAAAGAGCTTAAGTCGAGAATCAAATAACCAGACCTTCTGGTTCAGCTCAAAGCTCTTGTGGGAAATCAATTGATCATGTAGAGCTTTGGTCCGAGCCTTGTAGATCTTGGCATTGTCATATGCATCATTTCTAAGCTCTTCCAACTCAGATAGTTGGAGTTTCCTGGTCTTCCCAGCTAAACTTAGATCTAAATTGCATTACTTGATTGCCTAGAATGCCCTATGTTCAATCTCTATGGGTAAATGGCATGCCTTTCCATACACCAAACGAAATGAAGACATGCCGATGGGCGTTTTATACGCTGTACGGTAGGCCCAAAGAGCGTCCTCAAGCTTTTGAGTCTAGTCCTTTCGATCAGGCGTAACCATTTTCTGCAGAATATTCTTGATCTCTCAATTGGAGATCTCAGCCTATCCATTCATCTGGGGATGATAAGGTGTGGAAATTCGGTGATTAACCCTGTATTTAGCCAGCAAATTACAGAACTGGGCATTAGTAAAATGAGTGCCAACATCACTGATAATGGCCCTCAGATTCCCGAACTTGCTGAAGATGTTTTTCTTGACAAAATTGATGACCACCTTGTGGTCATTAGTTTGGGTGGGAATTGCCTCAATCCATTTGGACACATAATCAACAATGACAAGAATGTACTGATGTCCAAATGAATTGAGAGAGGGTCCCATGAAATAGATGCCCCAAACATCAAAGATTTCGACAGGAAGAATTGGGTTTAGGGGCATCATATCTCTCTTAGTTATGCTCTCGAGTGCCTGACATCGGGAACACGACCTTGAGAAATCCTGGGCATCCTTGAATAAAGACGGCCAATAGAAGATAGATTGCAAAATCTTTGCAGCCGTCTTTTTCTCGGAGAAATGTCCACCACACGCAGATGCATGGCAGAACTCGAGTATACTATTGAATTCGTTCTCTGGAACACATCGGCGAATAATCTAGTCAGAGTTGATGCGGTACAATTCAGGGTCCTCCTAGAAGTAGTATTTGGCCTCAGATTTGAGTCTATCCCGTTGTTGCTTGGTCCAATCCTGGGGGATTTGACCAACAGCCAAATAATTAACAATGTCAGCAAACCACGGGGTTTGAACACGTGAAACTGTAAGGATGGTTTCGTCCGGAAAAGTTTCACCAATCGGGACGTCCGGACGAGAAGAATCACTTAGAAGTCTAGACAAATGATCCGCCACCACATTTTATACCCTAGATTTATCCTTGATTTCAAGATCAAATTCTTGAAGCAGAAGAATCTACGGAATAAGTCGGGGTTTGGCATCCTTTTTTTAGCCAAGAGATGTCTCAAGGCCGAGTGGTCGGTATAAATAATGACATGAGACCCTAAGAGAAGCCTTGAATTTTTCCAAAGCAAATACTACGGCTAGTAATTCCTTTTCAGTAATAGTGTAGTTCCTCTGGGCTTCATCCAAAGTTTTACTAGCGTAGTAGATGACAGAGGGCTTCCTGTCAACTTTCTGACCCAAAACAACCCTGACCGTGTAATCAAAAGCGTTGGTCATGATCTCAAAAGGGGCTGTCCAAACTGGTGGTTGCAACACCGGAGCACAAGTGTTTACCGTTTTCAAGAAATCAAATGCCTTACGACATGATTCGTCGAAAACAAACGGCATTTCTTTGGCGAGAAGATTACTCAGAGGACGAGCAACCTTCGAGAAATCCTTGATGAATCTTCTGTAGAATCCCACATGACCAAGAAATGATCGAATTTGTTTAACAGATGTGGGAGGAGGAAGTTTAGCGATAGCATCAACCTTAGCTTTATCCACTTCAATTCCCCGTTCAGAGATTACATGACCCAAGACGATGCCTTCTTGTGTCATGAAATGACTCTTTTCCCCGCTAAGGACCAATCGTGTTTTAATGCATCGTTTAAGAATCATTTCTAGATTAGCCAGACAAGAGTCAAACGATTCTCCAAAAATAGAGAAATCATCCATGAAGACTTCCATAAACTCTCCCACCATGTCAGAGAATATGGCTAACATACACCTTTGAAAAGTCGCAGGTGCATTGCATAAACTAAAAGGCATCCTACGGAAAGCAAAGGTTCCGTAGGGACAGGTGAAAGTAGTTTTTTCCTAATCCTTGGGATGGATAGGAACTTGGTTGTATCCCGAGTAGCCATCAAGAAAACAGAAGCACTTCTACTCGACTAATCTTTCCAAGATTTGATCAATGAAAGGTAGAGGGAAATGATCCTTTTTCATGGCCGTGTTCAGTTTCCTGTAATCGATACAAACCCTCCAAGAGGAAGCTGAACGAGTTGTGACAGATTCTCCTCTCTTGTTAGTCACAATGGTAATCCAGAATTTCTTGGGAACAATCTGCATGGGACTTACCCAGGGACTATCAGAGATTGGATAAATAATTCCTGCATCGAGCCACTTAATGATTTCCTTTTTGACCACTTCTAGCATATTTGGATTTAATCTCCTTTGCATCTGGCGAGAAGGGCGGGATCCATCTTCCAAGAATATTCTATGATTGCAGTAAGATGGCTCGATACCCCTAAGGTCATGAATGGTCTAACCAATTACCTCCTTGTGTTTCTTCAGGACCTTTATCAGTTTAATCTCCTGCTCCTTTGTTAATTTAGCACTGATAATCACAGGGAGTGTCTTCTGTGGTCCTAAAAATTGATATTTCAAATTCTCAGGCAATGGTTTCAGTTCAAGCTATGGCAGGTTGATGTTTGAAGGTAAAGAAGATGCTGATGACTCATCAAGAGGAAGAGGTTGAGAGTGAACAAAATCAATAACCTCTTCAGAATGGCAGGTTTGCCAAAGAGGGTTGCGGGTCCAATTCATCATCAAAGGAGGAACTTTCAATTGTAGAAACCATCAAACAAGTTTCAATGTTCACATTATCCTCCTCAAGTTCCTTAATAAATCCACAATCCTCAAATTTATTAATCGCCTTAAAAATATCAAATTTCATTCGTTGATCCCCAAAGGCGATTTCCATGCTATTGCTTTCACAGTTAATGTTGGCCTTAGCGGTAGCCAAGAATGGACGCCCCAGAATGATGGCCATGCTCCTCAGATTTTCTGGTACATCCATGCCAAGGACAAGGAAATCTACAGGAAAGTAGAAATCCTTAACATTAACTATAACATCTTCAATAATGCCTCGCGGATTTGTGACCGAACGGTCCGCTAATTGCAACGTTATTGAAGTCGGCCGAAGTTCACCTAATCCAAACTTCTCGTAAAGAGAAGTTGGAATTAGGTTGATGGACTCATCGAGATCCAGAAGCGCTCTATCAAAATTGTAATCTCCGATGACACAAGAAATCAACAGAGCACCTAGATCTCTCTTTTTCTGAGGGAGGTAGTGTAGGATAATAGAACTAGCCTGCTCAGAGAGTACCACCTTTCTCGGAACAGATTCTCTCGACTTACGCTTTTGTGTACATAAATCTTTTAAAAATCTTGCATAAGTCGGTATATGCTTGATAGTATCGAGGAGCGGGATATTGATCTCAACATTCTTAAAAATATTTAGAAGCTCCTCATTGCTATCAACAGACTTCTTCTTTGATTTGATCAAGGCTTCAGGAAAAGGAACATGAGTCAAATCTTTGGAATCAGGTTCCTGAGCCTTGATTTCTTCTCCAGAATTCTCCTTTCTCTCCTCAAGTTCTCCAGGATTTGGTAAATCAAATTAGTGCGGTTGTGGATCCTGAGTTTGTTTACCACTCCTCAAGGTAACAAACTTTGTGGATGCATATGAGTTTGGGTCTTGGGGAGGGTTAGGAAAGATTGGAGGGGCTTGATTAGCCAAGAATTGTTGATGTACAGAAGAAGAAGAAGGACCCTGCTCAACCACCTGAGCATGTGCATGTGGGTCCCTCTGATTTCTGTACCCATGGCTTGGTTGCCCGGATTTAGGATATTTCGCAGGTTGGGTGCGGGTTGGGATGGTAAAGATCCGGGTTGAAGAGAGTTAGCTATGAGCCCGATTTGCAAGTTTTCAAGTGAGATTTTCATTTGCTACGTGAGCTAGAGCATGGATCCTTGCATCTCTACTATTTGTCGGTTCAAATTAGCCTGCCCTACGAGTTGATGGGCATTCCAAGCTGGCTGATTGACCTGATTTGGGGGCAACTGAGTATACACATGACCCTGACCCATTGGTCATTGCGGAGCATAGTTGTTGGGTCGGAATTGAGTCTGTTGCCCCGAGTTTTTCCAGGAGAAGTTAGGGTGGTTTCTCCAACCCGGATTATAAGCATTAGAGTAGGGGTTGGATCTAACGTTCTCCTGTACAACACATACATCCTCATAGGGTGAGGATGGAGAGAAAGAATGGGATGGATTAGAAAAACTGGGATCAAAGGCCCCAGTTTGGAACCCGTGGGGTTCCAAATAACGCTGACTCGTAGGTTGAGCCGCATCGAGTTGATTCACGAACTCCAGTCCAGAAGGAGCTCACGACGAATGGAATCCCAAATTCTGGGATTGAGTGGATCGAGAGTTGTTCATTGAATTTCTAGCCATCCACTCTTCCATTCTCTTAGCAACCAAGTCCACCTTAACAAGTTTGTTACAAATCAATTCCATATCAAATGAATGAGAGTCATGGACTTTATTAACATTTGATCTGGGCTGCTGGGATTGGTTAAAAGGATCCATGGAGGCATGATTGATTGAATTCTCGCTCATTTCCTTAAACAAATCATGTGCACTATCTGCGTCTTTGTTGAGGAAATTGCCTTCGCAAGAAGCATCCACGTGATTTCTGAGTTGTTCAGTCAACCAGTGGTAGAAGATCTGCACGAGTTGCCATTTCGGCACCTTGTGATGTGGACACCTAAGCAATAGGTCCTGGAATCGCTCCCAGGCCACATGAAACTGCTCTCCTGGTCGCTGGGTAAAGGTAGTGATTGCCCGTCTCAAAGCATTGGTACGTCTGACAAGGAAGAATTTCTTAAGAAAGGCCGATTTCAACTCATTCCAAGTTGCAATTGGTTTTCCTATAGTCCTGTACCAATGAGCGACTTTATCCCTAAGAGAGTGGGGGAAGAGCCTCATGATCATTTGCTCCTCATTCACGTTTCATGCCTTGGTGGTCTGGACCAAAGTGGTCAAGTCCTCTAAGTGCTGAAACGGGTCTTCGGAGCCAAGCCCATGGTAATGTTTGATCAGGCTTAACACTTGGGACTTGATTTCTACGTCTCCGGTCGAAATCTAGACACCGAGATGTTCCCCGTAATTTAAAGGATCATAAAAATCCTTCAAGGGCTGAGCGCCCTGCATTCTTTGGAACCATTCCTGCATTCTTTGCATTTGTTCCAGCTGCCTTCCGAATTCCTCCTGTGGATCTTGAGGCAGAGGAGGCTGTTGATCGGCCATTTATGCCTCCTAGAATACTCTAGTGGTCCTTCCAATCGGGGATTCAATGATAGTCTTCCCAGCATAAACTAGGAAAAGGTTGGAAGGACTGGGGATAAGGACCCTGCAGCACAACAAAACAAGCCTGTCCTTAAGTGGGGTAGCCTAAGGATCTATAGACTCCCAAAATAGCCTTAAGATTATAAATGATTTACTCTACTTGTGTCTGCTCAATCCAACCAGTTAGAAGGATGGACTGGGGAGAACGTTCTTCCTTTGGCTTGCGCCTTCGGTTCCTAGTGTACCCCCCAGCCATGGTCGTTTGACGCTACTCCCCTAGCTAGACATCAGATTAATCAGTACAAGTAGGTTAATCATGAACAATCTCAGACTAGGCCCCGAAGAGCGAATCAGTCCTTAAGGCCAACTTCTACTATATTTTATTGAGGCCTGGGATTGTAGTGCTTATGGAATGTGATGGGCCGTTAAAATGGGTTGTGCCCTTGATGATTGATTGAGTATTATGTAAGTGTGTGCACAACCAGGGTTTTCAAGCAAGATTATTTTTGATGCATAGATTTTAATGTTCAAATTTTTCTTAAGTAGCTTTTAGGGTTTAAAATTAGGTTGATTTCAATCAAGTTTGAGGCAAACCAGGTTTTCAAGCACTGGTGAAGATTTCTTTCCTTTAAAACCAGAATTAAAGTGGAGTGCCTGGTATGAACCTAGATTGAAACCCCTAAGAGGAAGCTACTTGATGAGTTGATTTTAGGTTGAGTGGTGCGGCCCAAACAACTCAAACAACTGGTCACAACTGCACCACTAGGTTAGGCACACATAAATACTTAACCTAGAATAATTTCTACTCTTTTATGTGTTGATTTGTGTGTACCGGTTCCACAGATCAGAACCCGGTTGAGTAGAAGTAAATCAAGTAGGTTAAGTGCCTTGAATGTGGGTGTATGTTGTGTGTCTGTTGAAAATTACCCCACAAAATTATATTTTTATTTTTTTTTATATAAGCGAGGGTGGAATAAGTGTGAGTGAAAATCCAAACAACCAAACTAATCCTAGGATTTATGCAAACACCTAGGTTAATTGGAATTTGAATTTAATGTGACAAATAAAATCTATGGAGGGGGAAGAATGGGGAGCACTTACAGTCGTCTTCAACTGCAATTTACTCCGGTCTACTGCTTAATGATTCCCTGATGGAGGTCTCTGCAAAACAATAGACACAAGAGAAAGTAAGTTAGAAGACAATAAAGTGCATGAAATGCGAAAAGAAGATCGGAAATCGTTGCCTCCCTGGCAACGGCGCCAAAATGTGGAAGCGATGGGATACTACGCTATCGAATTTGGTTTTGAAAACCTGTCATTGTAGTTTAGTGGTGAGTATTCCCGCCTGTCACGCGGGCAACCCGGGTTCGATCCCTGGCAACAGCACCAAAATGTTGAAGTGACGGGTTACTATGCTATCGAATTTGGTTTTGAAAACCTGTCTATGTAGTTTGAATAGCGAAGAACTCTGTTCAACAAAAAAAATTTATACCGGAATATAAATCCCGGGTCGAACTCAGGGAGGCTACGTTGATCTAAATTCACAATTATATTTTTTTCGTGTTTTTGTTAAAAAGCAGAGTAATTACAATGAAATGAAGCACTATAAACAATCAGAATAAGAGAGAGAGAGAGAGTGAGAAAACATTCACTTGATACTTCAAAATGTTTATACAACTAAGTAAGCGAGAAATTACACTAGAAAGCAGGAAAACTATTACAACTAGAAAGTAGGAAAATTCTACTCTAGAAAGTAGGAAAAAGGAATGGGAGAGAGAAGTTATCCTCCTCGACGATCGCTTGGAGGACGAGTCGGATGGGACGACGCTTGGAAGAGAAGAACAGAGTGGGAAGAAGGAGGTCAAGGCAGGAAGAACGATAATGAGGCAACACGTCGTTGTCGTCACGGGATTGACTTCCGAAATGGGGGCGAAAAATTGACTTTATCTCTTGAGGAGCATCCCGGGTGTGGAACAAGCTTCTCTTGAGCTTTGGAGAGGGAGATAAGAGAAGGAAGAGATAAGAAATTCGTATGAAGGGGGTCTCCTTTTATAGTTACAAGGAGTGAGGGCGTTTTGGTCATTACATGTTGAAAATCATTAATTCAAGACCTTTAGTGACGGATAAATCCATTACTAAAGGCCTGAACGTGGCCTTCGTGGGTGGCACGCACGTGCCCTCTCCCCTCCCCGTGCCTCAATGTGCATTCCTGTCCATCAGATCCTGGCCGTTCGATCGTGAGATCGAACAATTGAGAGTGCTCCTCGTCGCACCTCAACCGCATGCCTTGCGCGTGAGATCTCGTGTTATGTGGGGGCGTCAGATGGCACGTTCAGCCGATTGGATGATCTGGACCGTCCACCACATGGCTCCTCGTGGTCGCGCATCTGCTCCAATTTGAGGCACCCATGGCTTGATCCCGTGCCTCTTCGCCTTGTACGGGCGCGTTTGTGTTGAGTGCTTAACTTAAGCGCGCGCACTTTGGAGCCATTGGATCTTGATCCAACGGCGGAGAAGTGCTGGTGCGAAGTGCTTCAATGGGTGTGTGCGGTCGGTTGGGCGGCTAAGATGGCACCACGTGGTGCCATCTTGGCCGTCCATCTTCTGGGTGATGTAGATGGTGCCACGGGTATCGGATTGAGTCGATTTTCACATCGTTAGGCTATGATCGTCGATCCGAACCCATCCGTGCAATCGGATTTGTCGTCCTAAGTGCAGATTAACACCATCTTGGCCCTCGATCTTCTAGGGTTCCTCGGTCTCTTTCTGATGCTACGGATATCCGATTAGGGCGATCTTGGAGTTGTTGAACTCCAATCATTGCCCTGATCAGGTCCGTACAGTTGGATCTTTGATTCGAGGCCCCGATAAAAAGTCTCCCTGTCCCTGACCATAAAAAGAGATAATTAACCTCCATTTTATTCAGACTAATCTAAATGCAAGATGATGCATGTTATGCAATATTTATAGTATGTAATGCAATTCTATGCTTAAGAACATGCATAAATAGACATTTTATGTAATATAAATATGTTTGCATCATGGGGGTGAGAAGAAATCTCCCGAATTGGCTGTTCGGTGAGACGACGACGCTTGGCTGAAGCTCGAACAGGAGGTGAGGAGCGGGTCGACGGAGGTGAGATGTAGGAGAACGTCGAGTAGAGGAAAGCTTCGGTGTGGCTCCAAAATGGAGGTGAGAAGGTGGAGATGATCTGCTATCGGAATGGAGGTGGGAGGATGGCTCCAAGGCGACCTATGAATGGGGATGGGAAGAGGGATGAATATTTGGTGAGGTAGATGTTCGCTACACTAATAGGAACCTTGGGAGCTTGAGAGCAAGCTCTAACAGAGTGCTGGTAGGCTTGCTAGAGCTTGGGAGTAGGTGGGAGTAGAGTAGGTAGAGATGGCTTAGAAGGGAGGGGGTGTAGGTCCTTTTATAATGGAGGAGAAGAGGCAAAAATAGCTTTGGGACCATTAGTGACCTCCAGGTCGTCGCTTGAAGCATCGTTGTAGGCAGCTCATGCCTACTCACACCCATAGCTAGCTCTGCTGGCGCATGAAGAATTAGTGACGGCTGTAAGCATCGCTGTAGGTCCAGCTCATGCGTTGTTGTAGGCTGGCGCCAACTAAGCATGCGCCAATGCTACCGCTACGCTGGCATGCACTTCGCACGCTGTCGCCTGTGCGCTCACCCGCTAGCGCTGCATTGTGCGCATGTGTGCCTTCGAGTGTGCGCACGCACTCGCACTGCTGCACACGTGTGGTGGCACGTGCGTGTGCATGGGCGGCCTAGGCTGTGCCACGTGGTGCAATTTGGGTCGTGCATCTTCTTTTCATTGTAGGGGCTGCTACAGAGGTCAGATTGAGTCGATGTTCGCGTCATTGGGCTGTGATCGTCTATCTGAATCCATCCGTGTGGTTGGATTTGTCATTTGAAGCTCTAAATTATGTCACCTAGTCCCTTGGATGTCGATCTTCCACAAACTGCATATGGTGCTATGAGACTCCGATCGAGACGATTTTGGAGGCGTTGGACTCCGATCGTCATCTTGATCAGATCCGTACGATTGGATCATCAATTTGAGGCTCCAAAATAAATACCCTTCTCTCCTGACCAAAAAAAGGACGCAATTAACCTAAATTATATATAACTACTCTAAATGCATAATGATGCATGCTATACAATATTTATAACATGAAATGCAAATTTAAGCCTAGGAACATGCATGAATAGGCATTTTACCCTCAATAAATGTGTTTACATCACCACATATGTGATGATCCAATTGGCTGATAGATCCATGAAAACCCCGAAGGGGATAGTTGAGGATGTAATTGTTCGAGTCAAGGACTTCTACTTCTCGGTCGACTTTTTGGTCCTCGACATGGAAGTCCCCAAACAGCTACAAAACACACCCATCATCCTGGGTAGACCCTTCTTAGCTACGACTAAGGCGAACATTGATTGTGACATGGGATGCATGGAAATCACCTTTGGAGACAAGAAGATGCAATTGGATATCTTCAAGGCGGCTAAGTCTTTTGATTGTGGCCAGGTTGAGGAGCACGATCACGTGGAACCTTTGCTTGAAGAATGCCTCATTCTTAGCTCTTTAGTAGTCCATATGACTCAACTAGTTGATGACTACCCTGACCCACCCTAGCCTGTGGATGTTGACCTTTGTAGAGCTGATTACCTTCAGCAACCTTCATTAAAGGAGATTGATGTTGATCAACTCCTACCTTTCCCTTACCCGTCAAATGTTGTCCCACCTACACCCAAACTAAAGCCTTTGCTCGATAATCTCAACTATGTCTTCCTAGGACCTAACTAGACCTTCCCTATGATTATCAATGCTCATTTAACTAGGGATCAAGAACTTAGGTTGACCGCAACTCTCTCTGAACATCGGGCAGCCATTGGGTGGATAATTTTTGACTTAAGGAAAATTAGCCCTACTTATTGCACTCACAAGATCTATTTGGAAGATGGGGCTCGACCTTCTTGCCAAATGCAGAGGTGATTGAGCTAGAATATGTGAGAGGTTGTGAAAAAAGAAATAATCAAGTGGCTTAATGCAGACATCATTTATCCAATTTCCGATAGCCCCTGGGTGAGCCCCACTCAAGTGATACCCAAGAAAGCTGGGCTCACTGTGGTAACCAATGACCAGAGCGAATTCATCCCCAACCGCACCGCTACCGCATGGCGGGTGTGCATCAACTATAGGAAGCTTCATGAGGCTACCAAGAAAGATCATTTCCCTCTACCATTCATTGACCAGATTCTCGAGCAATTGCCAGGACAGAAATATTTTTGCTTCCTGGATGGATATTCAGGATACAACCAAGTTGCTATTGCACCAGAGGATCAAGAGAAGACCACATTCACTTGCCCATATGGCACGTTCACATTCCGTCGTATGCCATTCGGGTTATGCAATACACCTGCTACCTTTCAGCGTTGCATGCTAGCCATCTTTTTAGAGATGGTGGGTGAATACCTGGGGGTCTTTATGGATGATTGCTCCGTGTTTAGGAACTCATTCGACCATTGTCTTAGCAACCTGGAAAAGATCCTGAAGTGATGTATCGAGGTCAAGTTAGTTTTAAACTAGGAAAAGAGCCATTTCATGATTCAGGAAGGGATTGTCCTCGATCACATCGTCTCGCATAGGGGCATCGAAGTTGATCGAGCTAAGGTTGATTTAATTTCCAAACTTCCACCCCCTAGCTCAGTCAAGCAAATCCGATCTTTCCTAGGATATGTTGGCTTCTATAGAAGGTTCATTAAGGATTTTTCCAAGCTTTCTAAGCCCTTGACTGACCTTGTAGCCAACGACGCCCTTTTTCACATGAAACTTGATTGCATCAAGGTCTACAATACCTTTAGGGAAATAGTCTCCACTGCACCTATTTTACAAACCCCAGACTGGTCCTAAGACTTTTAGATAATGTGCGATGCATCATATTTTGTTGTCGGTGTAGTCCTGGAACAAAGAAGAGGAAAGAAACCCGTGGTGATCTACTACGCGAGCAAAACATTGGATGAGGCTCAATGGAATTACATTGTCACATAAAAGAACTGTTCTCCGTAGTCTTTGGGTTAGAAAAGTTCATATCATACCTTCTAAGATCCCATGTGACGGTTTACACTGATCACTCGGCTATCCGGCATTTGTTGGCTAAAAAGGACACTAAACCCAGGCTCATTAGATGGATCCTACTCTTGCAGGAATTTGACTTGGAAATGCACGACAAGGCCTGGCCTAAGAACGTTGTAGCCAACCACTTGTCCAGACTTCACCTGGACCACATTGGACCCTCATTACCCTTAACCGAAACCTTCCCTGATGATGAACTTCTAGTCGTGCAAGGAAGGAAGTTACCCTGGTATGTAGACTTAGTCAACTATCTGGCGGTAGGTTAGAATCCGCATGGTTGGTCCAAACAGCAATAGGATAAGTTCTTAGCTGAAGTCAAGTACTATTTCTGGGATGATCCTATGCTATTTAGACTCTGTGCTAACCAGATCATTAGGAGGTGTATTTGCTGAAGAGGAAGTCCAGAGTGTGCTATCCTTCTGTCACGACCAAGCCTGTGGTGGCCATTTCTCTATGAAGCAGACGGCTGTAAAAGTTTTGCAGTCTGATTTTTACTGGCTATCCTTATTCAAGGACGCACATAGCTTTGCGAGGACTTGCTCTTGGTGCCAGACATTAGGGACTATGACCAGAAAGGATATGATGCCCCTACAGCCCATTATGATTGTCGAAATTTTCGATGTCTGGGGCATCAATTTTATGGGTCCCTTCCGACCATCCAATGGCTTCGAGTACATATTAGTCTTAGTGGACTATGTCTCGAAATGGATCGAAGCTGAAGCCACTTGAAGATGTGACCATAAGGCTGTCATGGACTTTGTTAAGAAAAACATCTTCTCTTAGTTTGGGATACTGAAGGCCATGATCAGTGATGGTGGGAGTCGCTTTATTCATGCCCAATTCCGTGCCTTACTTAGAAAATATGGGGTTACTCACCGCATTGCCACCCCGTATCACCTGCAAACAAATGGGCAAGCTGAGGTCTCTAATAGGCAGATCAAGAATATTTTGCAAAAGACTATGAGACCTGACTGGAAGGATTGGTCCACACGATTGGATGATGCCCTTTGGGCATATAGGATCGCTTTTAAGACCCTGATAGGCATGTTGCCTTATTGATTGGTCTTTGGCAAGGCTTGCCACCTTCCTATCAAGTTGGAACATCGGGCATACTGGGTTGTTAAGCAGTGCAATATGGATTCCTAGTTGGCTGGAGCACAAAGGACACTCGAACTCTCTGAGCTTGAGGAAATCCGTCGGGACGCTTATGAGAACAATCGACTTTACAAAGAGAAGATGAAAGCCGTCCACGATAGACACATTCATGGGAAAACCTTTGAGCCCAATTAGCAAGTCTGGCTTTTTGATGCAAGACTTAAACTTTTCCCTGGGAAGCTGAGATCAAAGTGGACAGGACCATATCAGGTGGTCAAACCTTATCCCAATAGGGTGGTTGAAATTGCAGATCCTAACACTGGGCAAACCTTCATAGTAAACGGCTAGAGATTAAAACATTTTCTTACCCAAGTTCCCCTAAAGGAAGTAGTCACCCTCATTGAGGGTTGACATGGAGCTTCGCCTAGCTAGAGGCAATAAACTTAGTACTTCCTGGGAGGCAACCCAGAAGATTCAGACTGATCAAGTACACGGTGGCACTCAAGTGATTTCTTTCTGTACCCCCTTGCATACATTTATTTGCCAATGAGGACATTGTCCAACATTTCTTTCTCTGAGTTTATATTATCAGCCTGAATTATAAAAAAAAAGAGAAAATTAGGAAGGAAAACTTAGGCATTAGGAGCTTGTCAACTGTAGGAAATAATACGAGAAAAACCTAAACACTTAGACTTTCAGGCCTTTAGGCTTAATCAGCCCAGGTGTCTACTAAAATGTGGATTTAGCCTTGAATCATCGCAACCTTAATTTACATTAATCTGATCAATAAAGTAGGGTGATAAGTATACGACTTATCAATCCGCCCTTTGATTCGGAGGGACTTTTAGTCTAAGCATCTGCACACATTTTTGCACTGACTTCTTAGGGATTCTAATAGAAATTGGGTAGCTAATGAACCTTCTAAGGTGGTATGGCTGGCAAGTTATCGTGGGTAACAGTCCATTGGCTGGTTGTCCAGAGCCTAGCCACAGGACCATTTTCTTTTATTGCCGTTAGGAAAATCTTAGATCAGGGAAGCCACCTACTAAACAACAAAAGAAAAAGAAAAGAAAAAAAAGAGAAATAGAAAAATATAAAAAGAAGAAAAAGGAAAAAAAAGATAAATAAGCCACACTCCACCGTATGAGTATGGATGGAAAGTGGTCATGGGTAACAGTCCATTGGCTGGTTGTCCAGAACGTAGCTCACTAAATGCATGAAAAAGCCCAAAACACTTAAGAAAGAAGCAGGGAAGTAGAGCAATCTGGGGAGATATACACTGGAAGCACCCTTGTGTTGATCCCACATAAAATAAAAATTGGGAGAAAGCTACCAATCGAACAGATACACCTTTAGGCAAACATTTTCTTTTCTGGTCACCTAGGGTCGTAGAAACCCGAAGTCTGTTTTAATTACTGTTGAGTGAGTCTATCATAATCTTCACACCAAGATGCTTAGCACTTAGAGTCTTGTTCGAGTTATGGGTGGGTTGGGTAGCCGTACAAAGTTACCTACACACTCTCAACTCCAAAAATACAAAAAAATTAGAAAAGGTGAAAAAGGAAAAAAATATAATTGTATATTTACTTTAAAGTGAGGACTTGGGTGGTTTGCAGTTTGGCAGACACACGGGCGTTGTTAGTCTCTGTGGATTAGGCTCTTAATATATATTTCCTCCCATTGACAAGCAACTTATGTCTAAGTAATTAATTCCTAATTTTGACTGAAAATAATGGCTAGGATAAACCTTGCTAGGGACTAGTAAAAGATGAGCATGGGGGTATGATAACTCTGCATTTAATGATGATAATTTCATCAACTAGAGTTTAGTTTAGGGGTATATGTGCACTAATAACATACCATGATGGGCATGGGATCACTGCATGCATTGCAAATTAAGATTACTTATAAATCAATGTTTAATGGCTACATGTACAAGTGCATGTTAGAACAGGCCTCAGATAAGCAATCGGACCGCACAGATGGATTCAGATCGACGAATGGAGTCCAAAGGACTCAAAAGAGCTTAAATTTGACATTCAGAGCTTCCCCAACAAGCCCAAGAAGTTCTGGCCGTTGATCTAATGATCAACGGTCCACAATCAGCCACGTGGCGCTTGCACCTGCCAATTTGCGCTCTACCGAGAGCGCAGTCGATTACATCCGTCGATGTAGGCGCGAATGGTGCAGATGGAATCCACGCTCATCGCGCCCGAGGCACTATCCAGCATACCCGATCGTGCGCAATCCTAGCCATTAATGCACGATTGGACGGCTTACGACGTGAGCACGCTGATCGCTCATGATGAAGCACCCGCGAGCGTAGCAGAGGGAGCGACATGGCACATCCTCACCTGTCTGATGGCGATTCGCGCCTCAAATCTGACAGCTGAGAATGCATAGGCGTAGCTTGAGAAGAAGCACAAGCGCACGGACCGGCGGGCGTAGGACTTTAGCGACTCTTCTGGAAAGCATTTAGTGACGTACTAGACATCGTTAAAGGCTCGTACCTCTTTTAGAAGCCTTCCTCTACTATATAAACCCCCTCAACCACCTCATTCAAAAGCATGTGATGTGTATACATCTGAATAGCCAAAAATATCTATTAATGCGTGTTCTTAGTATCATATTACCATCATGCATTATAAATATTGCATAACATGCATCATCATGCATTTAGGTCAAATTGTACAAATTTTATAGTAATTTCTTCTTTTTGGTGGCCAGAGACAGGGCAACTTTTAATAGAGGCCTCGAAGGTCCAACCATACGGATCACATTAGGGCGATGATTGGAGTTCAATGACTCTAAGATTGCCCTGATCAAACTTCCGTAGCATTAGATATAATCCAAGGAAGGTTAGAGATCAAGGGCCAAGATGGTGTAAATCTATACATCAGATGATAAATCCGACCACACGGATGGATTCGAATCGACATTGCAACCCAACAGCGCGAAAATTGGTCCAATCTGACATCCGTTACACCATCTACAAGGAACAAAAGATGGACGGCCAAGATGGCACCATGTGGTGCCATCTCAGCCGCCTACACCAGCCCAAGACTCACCGCTGCTTTTCCCTTCTCAACTGCGCGATGGATCTGGGCTGTTGGATCACCATCCAACCGCCATGGTCACTCATGCACAAAAACCATCCGCGCGCCTCAAACGCATGCATAGCGTAGCGGGTGAGCGTCTCTTTGTGAGGCAGAGGCGCGGGTTTGAGACCACAAACGCCTCAAATCAAGGGCACAAGAGGGTGTAGGCTCAATTGAGCCATTGGATGGCGAGCAGGCGATGCAGATGCGGGAGACGTGGCAGCACTTGAGCTCGTGAATCACCTAGAGCGATCTAACGCACATCTAAACGCTCCATCGCATGCACGGGCGCGCGGTTGCGCTGAAGAAGTGGGCAAGATCGTTTTTAAGTCGTTCGATCTTGTGATCGGATGACTAACAAGGCAATATCGTGCGTGTGCGTTAGGCACGCGGGAAAGGAGGAGACGGCAGGCGCGCTTTCACGTCACCCATGTTCAGGCCTTTAGTGATGGATAAATCCATCACTAAAGGCCTTGAATTAATGTTTTATATATAAAAAAACCTAATTGCCCCAACCTATACACCTATATATAGCCCTACGACCTCCACTTCTTCTTCATCCCTTCCTTCACTTCTCTCCCTCTCCAAAGCTCTAAAGAAGCTGGTCTCAAACCTGGGATGCTCCTCTAGAGTCAAAATCAAAGTTTTCTCTCCCCCATTTCGGAAGTGGATCCTGCGACGACGATGTTCCAAGGGTCGCCCTGTCCGGCTCATCCTCCAAGAAACCGTCGAGGAGGATAACATCTCTCTACTTTCTTTATCGCTTTCCAGAATAGAATTTTCCTCTTTCTAGCTGTAATAATTTCCTACTTTCTAGTTGTAAAAATAATATTCAGTTACAAAGTGATTGTTCTCTCTCTCTCTTTCTTTTAGTGTTAATATCAATGTCATTGTGATTATCTCACTTTTAAAACAAAAATACCAAAAGAATATAATCACGGAATTTAGATCAACGTAGCCTCCATGTGTTTGACCCAGAATTCTTATAGTTTCGGTATAAATTTATCTGTTGATGGATTTCTTCGCAAATCATACTATGACGACGAGTTTTCAAAACTCAACTTCCGTTTGCTTAGATTTTCCGATCAAACACATTCAATTCACACACACTCTCCATACAATACTAAGCCTCTCCGAGCTCCACCAACCATTCCATATCCACCCTGAAGTTGTTGAGCCGGCGACGGAGGCCCCCTCCATCGCCGTGGCCGCCTCGCCTCCTCCTCGCACTCTCTCTTACCCTAGTTTTATGTTGCACTATTTTAAGCTTTCATCTATTGTTGTATTTGTAAACAAACTCTAATTGCATGATATATGTTAATGTTGCTTCTTATATCGTAGTTCACATCTCCTTCAAGTGATTGTCATGTTTTAAACGCAAGCTCTAACCCTACTCTCTCTCTCTCTCTCGTTTTTGCAAGCAAACCATGCTACCATTTTGTGACACCCAAAGCGACTAAAACTAATCTGATTTCACGCCTCCCTAAGATCAACACTTGGACTCACAAATCCATATCTTAATTTAAAACTAATGATGCGAGCGCATGCTACAATGACATAATTAAACCAACGTGTTCCGCTCGCATCACACTCGATCCTAGCTCCCTACAGGACTCAAGATCTGCTCGCCTCGATTAATCCCAAGACCCAATTGTCCAACGAGAAATAACCAAAAGCAGAAAATATACCACAACCACACATGCACTGTAACTAAGCAGAAATAAATAAGAGACAGTAAGGGAAAATAGGACGAGAAATCTCAAACATATTACATGCCACAAGCAGAAGAGTACTATAACATACATAGCCATCGCAACCACAACAGAGAGAAACATAACATGAACATAATATAATAGAGACAACTAATAGGCTAAAAGTACTCACTACTATAAAAAAGCTCTGAAACAAAAAAGTAACAACTAAGGCTGGGCTCAGCTGGGCCCAGCACCTTCTGTAGCCAGTGGCATTGGCTGCTCAACCCCCTGACCTGAACATGATTATACAATTCGTGGTCAATTAACGCTGAGTAGAGTGGTGGTTAAGCCATTTACATGCAATTAAACAAAAGAAACAAGAAAATACTAATCATTCATTTCCATTTATCTCAACTAGGTGTTTTTGTTTCAGTTATTCTAATAAGGATCCACAACATTTCTTAATCCTCATGTTCCCTAAGGGAATGATCTTGATTGCAGTTTATTCCACGATGTACGATGTACATGTGGCACTCCCCTGGCCGGGAGAGCCCCTGTGGTAGTCCTACACCCGGTCTACTACCCCGAGGTCATAGTCGCGATGTAGTGGTGACTACGGCAAGCGCGATAAGAGCACGGGTAGCTACCCCGCACTGGCACGAGGCCAGTCGTTTCCACTAGCGGGTACGCCCAAACATACAACACAGAACAGAACAGGGCCTTACCCTCTCAGAACAGGGGTCTCGCCCTTCAGAAGTCTGCGTACCCTCGCTCGACTATCCCGGTTTGCCTAGTGGACCTAACAAGAGTTAGTGTAGGGTGGCCAGTCCTAACCCCGGGCCCCATGGGGCAGCTGGCTCCCCCTATACTAAAGTAACAAGAGTCGGTGTAGGGGGACATTCCTAACCCCGGGTCTCAACAGAAGGGCAGCTAGCTCCCCTCTACACTAAAGTGACGATAGGTCTCCTCGGTACTGCGTACACGAGGGCCAGCTCACTTTCCATGCAAAAGGGACAATTGCTCTTCTCGGTACCGTGTACTCGAGGGCCAGCTCACTTCCCTCCTGCATACGATATTCATTCCGTATAGATGAGTTCCTCTCTTGTTCCCTATAGGGTCTACGCATTGTATTCATTTCATTTCATTTCACGACATGCATATCTCGTTGTTCACAACTTGGTTCTTAACCATATAATTGGCAACTCATAATTTAATAATTGAAAGAAGTATCACATCATTTAACTATTCATTTGCTAGCATTAAGGGTTCTAACATGCAGTTCAGAAATAAACCGTGTGGCTCAAGCAATGTTCATTCACTCAATTCTGCCTTAGGGTTCATTTCTTATCCTAGGGTTCCATCAATTCATTCTAAGATAACATGCACTTGATTAATTAAGTCATAATATTGAGAAAAAACTACTCTACTAGGATACATGGGTGGAATGGGGGCTCAAATTGTAGATCCCGTCATCTTCGCGGGCCCTGTATACTCTATTAGCTGAAGACCTATACAATTGACTAAATCACATTAAACGAGCTCAAAATAGTATACGAGTGACACTAACACGTAGAGAAACTCGAATAGAAACCAATAATACTTCGTTTATGCAAAATTGATTCCGTTTGGGCCCTGAACGGGCCAAAACACGCATACTGACTAAAATTAGACATCTGGGACTAGACCCAGATGTCTTAAACAACCTTAAAATCTTACCTTGCTTTTCTGCGCTGATCTTTGACATCTGGAACCCCTCATAGCCATCCTGCGGTCCTTCCAGACGTCTATCAGTGCACTCGGATGTTTGAGATGGTTATCAAACGTTTGTAGAGACGTCCAGATGTCTTAAAGCACCTCGAAGGCCATGCCACGTGCCTTCCAATTCCTTCACCAGCGTACACACGTGCCTCTTCAAAAACATGACACATATACTTACATATTTGCATGCAGGTGCGTACAAACACATACCTCGGCACTCTGCGTGCTATTAGATGTCCGTCGCTAGCCCCGGACATCCTGAGGTTCCTCCAGACGTGTGGATGGCATCCCAGACATCTGATACTACGGAAAAATGGTTCCACAGTACTCCCTGCAAGCTTCTCTCCCCATGTGACCCTCCGTCCGTAGAGCCAAAGTTGCTCCTCCAATAGCTATAGGAGGTCGCGGAGCTCCTCTCCATGAGCTCCCTCGGTCGTATCTCCGTTTGCACCTCCTCTCCCAATCTCCTCTGAGCTCCTCGCTCTCCCTCTCCCTCGCCCATGCTCTCCCTTCCTCCTGTGCTCCTTTGTCTCAACTCCCTCCTTCCTCCCTACTCGTGGCTGTAAGGGGGATGGGGAAGGAGGTGGTTGCTGGTAGGTGGTGGAGGAACGACGGTGGAGGTGGTGGTGGTGTGAAGATGGAGAGGGTGGGGGAGTATTAATAGGGAGAGGGTTAGGGTTTTTGTGAGGGTAGGTGTGTGTGCATGGGTGTGGGAGCGGGTGTGTTGTGTGGGAAGAGAGAGACAGAGAGAGCAAAATTGCAGAATCTCCTCAGCAAAACCTTTCTCTTCCCTACAAGGCCCACACACCTAAACCCAGGGGTTTAAAAATTACGCTCACACCCCTATCTTTTCCGAAAGAACTCGAACGATCCTTAGGAAGGGTTATTTCAACATAGCAAATTTAAAGGAAGTTTCGTCCCCAAAACTTGAGCTAGCTAGGGTGCAGAAATAAATGTAAAAGTGCATAGCAAACTTAAAGAGGATCCAAGTAGGTCAGAAGCGGCATACCCTCAAAAAGCTTCGGGTACTGTTCTCGCATCGTCTCCTCGGGCTCCCAAGTTGCTTCCTCATACCATTGGCTTCTCCATAGGACCTTCATCAGTGGCACCTCTTTCCATCTCAAACTCTAGATGGCTCTATCTAGTATCTATACTGACCTCTCAGGATAGGTCAAGTCATCTCCCACCTCGATGCTCTCATGGCTCAGAACGTGGTTGGGATTGGCGATGTACTTCCTGAGGTTGGACATATGGAACACGTTGTGCACTCCAGAGAGCTGGGGAGGAAGGGCAAGCCGGTAAGCAACAGATCCTACCCACTCCAAGACCTCAAATGGCCCCACAAACCTTGACGCAAGCTTCCCTTTCACCCCAAAATGCTGCAAACCCTTCAAGGCGAAACACGGAGGAAAATGTGATCCCCAACCTCAAATTGCACCTCTCTGCGCTTCCTATCAGCATAGCTCTTCTGCTTGCTCCTGATAGTACGGAGTCATTTGTGAATCTGCTTTATCACCTCCTGATTCTGACGGATCAGCCTGGGACCAACCTCTCACTTGGTTCCCACTTCGACCCAACTCAAGGGTGCAGTATACTTCCTCCTGTACAGAGCCTTGTAAGGTGCCATGTCGATGCTTGAATGGTAGTTGTTATTGTATGCAAACTTTGCTAGGGGAAAATGCTCCTCCCAGGAGCCTCTCCAGTCTAATACACAAGCGTGTAGGAGGTCCTCTAGTGTATGTATGGTGTGCTTTGACTGCCCCTTGGTCTGGGGGTGGTAGGCGGTACTGAACCTCAAACGAGTCCCCAAGGCCTGCTAAAACTCTGCCCAGAAGGTGACTCGGATATGATCTCGCAAGGGACTTCGTGAAGGTGCACCGCATCTCTGATGTATCGCTCTGCTAGCTGTGCTGGCCCAAAGGTGACTCGGATTGGCAAGAATTACGTCGTCTTAGTCAACCTGTCTACTATCACCCAAACTACATCGTGTCCTCGCTATGTAACTGGTAGCCCCACTGCCAGGTCCATGGTGATACTCTCCCACTTCCACTCTGGCACAGGAAGTGAATGCAACGGCCCTGCAAGCCTTTGGTGCTCGGCCTTCACCTGCTGGCATACCAGGCATTGCTGAATGAACTCACCAACATCTCACTTCATTCCCCTCCACCAAAAGTCATGTCGTAGATCATGGTACATCTTTGTGTTCCCAGGATGTATGGTGAACCTGGACCCGTGTGCCTCAGTCAGGAGCTCTCTCAATAGCTCCTCATCTCTAGGAACGCATAGACATCCCCTCATATGCAGTATCTCGTCAGAGAGAAAAATCTCCTGGGTCCCCTGTCAATACCCTGTCCCGCAGTGTCTACAAATATGGATTGACCATCTGCCTTGTAATGATACTGTCTATCAGCTTTAGTCGTGCCTGCCGTGTCACTATCACTGCCTTGCAGTGACCTCGTGACACCTGGGGTCGCCAACTACCCACCTCCTCCAAGAGTCTCTAACTCTATGCCTGTAAGCTGGCCAAGTGGGCGAGTTTCTTCCGGCTCAAGGCGTCGGCCACCACATTGGCCTTCCCTGGGTGGTAGGAGATGCTGCAGTCATAGTCTTTCAGAAGCTCTAACCAACATCTTAGTCTCATGTTGAGCTCCTTCTGATCGAACAGGTACCTGAGCTCTTATGATTCGTGAAGATGTCAAATGTCTCAAAGTACAAGTAGTGCCTCCATGTATTTAGCACGAAGACAACTGCTGCCAGCTCAATGTCATGGGTGGGGTAGTTATGATCATGGGTCTTTAGTTGCCGCGAAGCGTAAGCAACAACGTGGCCTTGCTGCATGAGCACAGCACCCAACCCTTGCAACGAGGTGTCAGTGTAAACCATGAACCCGCACTACTGTTTGGGATGGTGAGTATAGGAGCTGAAGTTAGTCTCTCCTTGAACTCCTAAAAGCACGACTCACACTCATCTGTCTAGGTGAATGGCACATCCTTCCGGGTCAGTTGGGTCATAGGACGTGCGATCTGAGAGACCCCCTGATAAATCACCGGTAGTAGCCTGCCAGTCCTAGGAAGCTGTGTATCTCTGTCACTGTGTGTGGCCTCTCTCACCTGAGCACGGCCACGACCTTGGCTGGATCCACAGCCAATCCATCTCCTGAAATCACGTGACCCAAGAAGGTCACCTATCTCAACCAGAACTATCACTTGTCGTACTTGGCATACAATTTGCGTCATCTCAATGTATCTAGGACCATACGTAGATGCTGTCCATGTGTGCCTGATCTCGAGAGTAGACTAGTACGTCATCGATGAACACCATCCCAAACTAGTCTAGGTATGGCTTGAAAACATGGTTCATCAGATCCATGAGAGCAACGGGTGCATTGGTTAGCCTAAATGACATGACCAAGAACTCGTAGTGTCTATACCGAGTATGGAAGGCTATCTTGGAGACGTCGGTCTCCTTGATCCTCAGCTGATGGTAACCTGACCTCATGTCTATCTTGGATAACACTGTGGTGCCTTTTAATTGAGTGGAGCTAGATGTAGCTAGACCTGAGTTGGAGTGAACTTTAGTCAACTCAGCTGAGCTAGCTAGAGATCCCTGTGAACTAATGGGAGCTGAGATGAGCTAGATTCAACTAAGTTGAGCTAGATCTGAGATGACCTGAGCTAGGGTGAACTAAGATGAGCTCTCTTGAGCTGCCATTCAGCTAAGATGAGCTGAATGGAGCTAGGATGAGCTAACCCAAGTCCAAGTTAGCTGAAATCTAGCTATAGTGAACTGGATCTGGCTGAGTTTCAGCTGGTTTGGGATTCTCCTTCACCAGTTGCCTTCCTGAGTGCTAGGGTTCTAGGGATCTGGCAATCTGCTTATCCCTAACACTCATAAAAAAGGCAATAAAAGGTAAAATGCATGCCTATCCTAATTTATGCCTAAATGCAGCCCAAAAAACTGTTTGCGTAGCAAAATCCTAAGAGTTAGGTTTGTTTTAATGCATAATAATGATGATAAATTGGCATTTGTCACACCCCCATGCTTATCTTTTGCTAGTCTCTTAGCAAAGCTTTAATTTTTACAAAATTGAATTTTGGGAAAATCTAATTTTTTTTGACTTTTGAGGAGAAAAAGATTATGGAACATATGATGATCCAAACACAGGAGGTACGAGAGTTGTTAAGGATAAACATCGGGATTTATTTTCGGATCCAAAAATTAGACAAAAATATGATCAATATATCATCCAAAAAATTCACAGATTAACCCCTTGTTAATTCACATGACTTGAAATTTTTGTTTTTAGGATTTTTATGGCTCTTGAATCTGATACGCAACTTGCAATAACCTTTAAAACCTTGTGTCTGTGCTTGTGAAAAGCCAACATTTATAAGGGTGTGTTTTTGGTTTAAAACATATTTTTTTGTTCCTCCATGCTTATTTTTAGTTTAGTCTTACAACAGATGTGTCGGGATCAGCATTCCCGTTACCAATCCTTGAGGGGGCTCTAGCGTCAGTACTTTGAGATAGCACTGTCCATGACACCACCTAGGAGCTCACAACCCCAAAACACAATGCAGTGTAAAGGGGCGTTCTAAGCAAACTCAAGCTCTTGCTCCGACACTATAGTTAGAGTACCGTCCAAGACACTTGAGCTGCAAAAATGCGCTTTAATGCTTTGTCTAAAGATATGTAATATAGATATAGAGCAGCGCCGAGGTAGTAACATGTTGACATTGCATCCTTAAAGGAGGCATTTTCCTCATTCTCAACGATGGGAACTCAAACCAATGATCTACTTTAGACTTTTATTAAGGTCAAACAAGGGAGTTTTTCTAATTTTAGTTGTTTTTAGGTGTTGGCTTGTGTGTGAAATTTGACATAAGAAGTTTTGCATGAAATGCAAGTTTTTGAATAAGAAACTAAGACAGATACTTTCCATATTACAAAAGAGGATCAAGTCACTTGAACTATCATGAGTTCCAGTGGAATTTTGGAGAAGGATATCTGATCTAGTCTAAAGAAAGACCTTGAAATTCTAATGATTAGATCTGTATCCTTATCCCTAGTTGTTAAAGATTAAATCCCATTGTACCAAAAGTGAGTTTTCAACCTTTGTCCCGATTTCAAAATTTTCCTCAATGAGTTTTCAATATTTTTATTTTTTTGGGTATGCAAGCAGAAAACAAGAAAATGACAAAAGAAAAAGAATGCATATTTTTAGGTTTTGAAAATCCTAAATTGATCATCAAAATTTTAAAAACACCCCCCGTTCTTATGATATGCAATGTCCTCATGCATTAGGAGGGAGAAGAGATCACCTTAGTGAAAGGCAGTCGAGTTTAGGATGGTTAAAACCTGGAAAAGAAAGGAAAAAGAAAGCAGGAAAAATGATGGGTTACCACTCATCTAGTTCTATTTTTTACGACATTCAGTTGGGTGTGAAGCTATGCACAGAAGATGGGAAATCATGTAAATAGTTGGACACTTGGATGCCCGCATAAAAGGCGTCTTCTTCTGGATCCCTAGAAAATTGATTGGAGGAAATATAAGGATCAAAGTTGGATGGAAAATAATAAGTGTAGCCCGAGTCTGGCCAAAGTTTTAATTCAGAAGGGAAGACAAACTTGGGTGGCTTCGATGGTAGGTCCAATGGAAAGGGTTTGGGGGAAGAATGGTGAAGGGTGGGTGAAATTAGAGTGGAAGGGTGGGTTGAGAGAAGAGTGGGTGGGTTAGGGAAAGGATCGGGGGGATCATCAGGAATGGATTATTGTTGAAGACAAGTCCCTAAATCATAGATTTCGCCGACCACTGATTTTGAATCTGATTCCTCAAAAATATTGTGGTTAGTATGGGTATCTATCAACGTTGTCTCCTCCACCATATTTGAAATTTCAGTATCTAAATCCTCAAAAAAGTTATCATCATAGAATCTCTTGGAGGATTTAAAAATATCAAGAGTGATAGGTTGGCCTGCACAGGTGATATCCATTTTGCCTGTGTGGCAATTGATATTTGCCTTTGTAGTGGCCAAAAAGGGTCGTCCAAGGATTATTGAGGCATTCAATAAAGATTCGGGTACCTCAATGTCAAGGACCAGAAACTCTGCAGGGAAGACACAATTCTGGACCTTGACCAAAATATCCTCAACAATCCCACGAGGTTTGATTGTAGATCGGTCGGCTAATTGCAGGGTAACCTCGACAGGTTTGAATTCATCGATCTGAAACTCTTCAAATAAAATCATGGGAATGATATTAACTGAGGCACCAAGATCAAGGAGGGTGCGATCAAAGGTAGTATCATCAATAATCACTGAAATTAAAGGCACCCTCGGATCTTTCATCTTAAGAGGTAGCTTCCTCTATATGACAGAGCTTATTGTCTCCGAAAGAAGTACCTGTCCTAGAGTTTTGGCCTGTCTTTTAGGAGTACAGATCTCCTTCAAAAATTTGAAGTAGGTAGGTATATATTTAATGGCATCTAGGAGAGGAATATTGATTTGAACTTGCCTAAATAGATCCATGAGTTCTTCTGTGGTGAGCTCAGATTTCTTTTTTCTATTGGTGGTGGGGTGGAGAGCTTGTGGGAAAGGGATAGGAGTCGTGTCTTGAGATTTTTGTGTTTCTTTTTCTTCCTAATGGGGAGGTGGAGAGTCAATGTGCACAGGGATGGGGATGTCACCAGGTTTTTGTGAAGGCCTAGGATCAGTGATGGTTTTCCCACTCCTCAACATAACTACATGTGTAGTCGGATTATTATTTAGGGGAGGTCAGGGGCCTGTGGTTGTGGAAACCTGGGAGGCTGCTGAGGTGGTGGATTAGGCAGCTGATTTGGGTAGTGTGGATTTCTACCCAGATACTGGTTCCTTTGGTGATTAGGGTCGAGTATGGGTTGGGAGGGTAGATGTCCTGTAGGTCATTGAGTGGTAGTAACCCCGATTTGATTATTTATATTTGTGATGGTGCAGGTTACTTCTGTCATCTTTGTTTGCATTTCCTACAGGGTTCTCATCATTTGGACATTAATGTCTTGTTGGGATGGCCCAGGATGAAAGGTCGGATTAGACCCATACCCATTAAATTGATTTGGTTGGGAAAGACCTGATTATTCCAGGAGTAGTTCGGGTAATTCTTCCAATTTGAAGAATTTTTAAATGGTTCCTGGATGGCAGAAATATTTTGAGTGGGGTTAAGATTTGGATAGTTGTAATTCCCCAGTGAATCATGGGCAACCTCAGAATACTGGTATTAATCAGTAGGAGTAGTGTTGAGATTGTGCAATTTTTCTGTTCGTGGAAAGTTGGGTTGGGTTAGATGTGGATTGTGTGGAGCTTGGGTTGGTGTGGCAAGTCTTTCTTCAATTTTCTTTTGATTAATGTGCATCTAGTCGAGTTTTTGTGCAATCATTTGAAGATCATCTTGGGTTATAGGAATAGACTGAGTGCCTACTTCATGAACATCGAACTACGGGTTTGGAGTTCTGCAAAATGTGTTCATGGAAGCTTGATTAAATGAGTTTTCACTCATTTCTGCAAAAAGGTCATAGGCACTCATAGCATCCTTATTCAAGAAGTTGCTGCCACATGAGGCGTTGATGAAATGTCGGATTTGTCCTTCTAATCCAAGATAGAAGATCTGCATGAGCTGCCATAAGGAATCTCGTGGTGTGGGCAACTTCTTAGGAGATCTTGAAATCTTTCCCAAGAATCATGGAAAGTCTCACCAGATTTTTGTTGAAAGGTCGTAATAGATCTTTGCGGGGAATTAGTATGACCTATGGGAAAGAATTTCTTGATGTGATGGGTCGGCCAATGGTTCTGAATCAGTAAGTGGCCTTACTTTAAGAGATAATGGAAATAGCCGCATCAGCCGTAGGTTTTCTTGCACATTTCGAGAATGGGTTGTTTGTGCAAGAAGAGTCAGCTCTTCAAGGTGGTTGAACGGGTGATGTAAACACATTTATTGAGGGTAAAATGCCTATTCATGAATGTTCCTAGGCTTAGATTTGCATTTCATGTTATAAATATTGCATAGCATGCATCGTTCTGCATTTAGAGTAGTTGTATAAAATTTAGGTTAATTGCATCCTTTTTGATGTTAGGAGAGGAGAATATTTATTTTGAAGCCTCGGATTGACGATCCGACCGTATGGATCTGATCAAGACGACGATTAGAGTCCAACACGTTTGAAATCGCCTCGATCGGAGTTCTGTAGCACCATATGCAGTTTGAGGAAGATCAACGGCCAAGGGACTAGAAGACATAATTTAGAGATTCAAATGACAAATTTAACCGCGCGGATGGATTCGGGTTGATGATTGTAGCCTAACAACGTGAAAATCGACTCAATCTATCCTCTGTAGCAGCCCCTACAACAAGAAGATGGAGGGCCTAGACTGCACTACGTGGCGTAGCCTAGGCTTCCCAGTGCATGCACGTGGCACCGCACGTGCGCAGCAGTGCGGGTGTGTGCACGTCACGTGCGCAGGCATGCATGCGCACAGCGCAGCGCCAGCGCATTGCCAGCATGTGGGCGCGCGCGTGCGGCAAAGGTGGGGGAGCGTAGCGCCAGCTATGCATGGCTTGGACCTACAGCGACGCATGAGCTGGACTTACTGTTCTCACATGCCCCTTTGGAACATTCACTTTCAAGCAGATGCCCTTTGGCCTCTGCAATGCACCAACAACATTTCAGCATTGTATGATGGCCATCTTCTCTGATATGATTGGGGACTATGTGGAGGTGTTCATGGATGACTTCTACGTTTTTGGAGATGATTTCACATCTTGTCTTGATAACCTCACCAAAATCTTGAAACGGTGTATTGAGGTAAACCTAATACTATCCTGGGAGAAAAGCCATTTCATGGTGAGGGATGGCATAGTACTAAGGCACAGGATCTCTAAAAATGGACTCGAGGTTGATCGAGCTAAATCTGAGATTATTTCTCACTTATCCCCACCTAGCTCGGTCAAGCAGATTAGATCATTCTTGGGTCACGTCAGCTTCTATCTGAGATTTATACGTGATTTCTCAAAAATTGCACGACCTTTGACGAATCTCCTTGTTGCTGATGCCCCATTTGAATTCGACACCTCATGTCTCAGCGCCTTCGAGACTTTACAAAGCGCTGTCTCTGATTCCTCGATTCTCCAACCACTCGACTGGTCACTTGATTTCAAGATGATGTGCGATGCTTCTGATTTTGCCGTTGGTGTTGTTTTAGGCCAGCATCGGGAAAAACAACCCTTTGTCATATACTATGCTAGCAAGATGCTGAATGAGGCTCAGTGCAATTATACTGTCACTGAAAAAGAACTGCTAGCAGTAGTATTCGAGTTGGAGAAATTCATATCTTACTTATTAGGGTCCAAAGTTATCATCTTCACTGATCACTCCGCCCTCCGACATTTGTTGGCAAAGGATGCCAAACCCTGGCTCATCAGATGGATCCTTCTATTGCAAGAATTTGATATCAAAATCCACGACAAAGCCAGAAAGCAGAATGTTGTGGCGGATCACCTATCTAGACTGGACCGAGCCCACATTCCTTATTCCCTACCTATCCATGACCAATTTCCTGATGAATCCCTTTTGGCAGTTCACTCTGTCGAGTTCCCCTGGTACGCGGATATATCAAACTATCTTGCTGCAAGCAAGATTCCCGCGAACCTATCCAAGGACCAGAAACTCAAATTTACTACGGAGGCTAAATTCTACCTCTAGGATGACCCACTGCTTTTCCGCATTGGAGTAGATCAGATTATTCGAAGATGCATCCCAGATTCTGAGATCCCCAGTGTGTTATCTTTTTGCCACAATGATGCTTGTGGTGATCATTTCTCGGGATGGAAAACCGCTGCAAAAATTTTACAGTCGGGATTTTTCTGGCCAACTATTTTCAGAGACACACACGAATACGCCCAGCACTACAAACGATGCCAGTCGGTCGGTTCTATGACTAGGAGAGACATGATGTCACTCCAGCCCATCATGGTTGTAGAAGTGTTTGACGTCTGGGTTATCGATTTTATGGGCCCTTTTCCAAACTCGCATGGCTTCGAGTACATATTATTAGCCATTGACTATGTCTCGAAGTGGGTCGAGGCCATCTCGGCAAGACGGGTTGATCATAAGACTGTCATTTCTTTCGTACGACAATACATCTTCGCGAGATTCGGAATACCCCACGTTCTGATTAACGACGGGGGAAGCCACTTCATCCATGCCCACTTCAGGTCATAACTAAAGAAATATGAGGTACATCACCGTATAGCCACCCTGTATCACCTGCAAACCAATGGGCAGGCTGAAGTGTCTAACTGTCAAATCAATCTGATTCTCCAGAAGACGGTTAGACCAGATAGGAAGGACTGGTCCGATAAATTAGTTGATGCACTCTAGGCATATCAGACCGCATACAAGGCCCCACTCGGAATGTCACCATATCGTATGGTATATGGCGAGGCCTGTCACCTTCCTATAGAGCTGGAACACCGTGCCTTTTGGGCAGTGTGAAAATGTAACCTTGACCTCGATGCAGGAGGTCAAGAACAGAAACTCCAGCTCAGCGAATTAGAAGAGATCTAGCGAGAGGCCTATGAGAATGCATTGATATACAAGGACAAGATCAAGGCCTATCATGACTGCCACATCCAGAGAAAAGCATTCAAGCCCAACCAACAGGTCTTGTTGTTCGATTCACGATTAAAACTTTTCGCAGGGAAGTTCAAGTCCAAGTGGACTGGCCCATATGTTGTGATTCACCCATATCCTAATGGGGCAGTCCAAATCATGGACCCAAAATCTGGGCATATATCTATGGTAAATGGCCAGCGCCTCAAGCCATTTTTGGCCCAAGAACCTCCTCCAGCTGATGAGATCATTCATCTTATTAAGGACGTGTGATTGAATTCTCGCCTAGCTGGAGGTGTTAAACTCAGCATGTATAGATAGCATATCCCACATTCATCCATCACCCTATACATATTCATTTTTATATATAGCATATTTTTCCTTTTAGCATATTTTCTTTCTGCATACTGCATACTGTCAGGTTGGTTGGTGTTGGATGTATAATTTCAGGAGCAATTATAGGTGATTTCTACCCATTTACTCCCTGTTGTATTTATTTTCTTTTATATTCATGCATGAGGACATGCACGAACTTAGGCATGGGGGGGTAGATACAACAAAACTGAAAATTTTTATGCCAACATTTAGGAAAACCTCGAAGCTGCATGTAAAACGTACTTTAGGATACTAAATAAAAGAACAATTGACTCCACCTCCAATGCTCGCATTGGAGCTAAAAATCGTCTGCAACAGCCATTTCCGACTCACTCGCTCACCTTTTGTTCTAAATTTAGGGTTAAGCTAAATGTAACCCGATAAGGGAAATTTCATGAAGTACAAATATAGGAGGTTACTTGTTTATAGCATATATACATATTGCATTCATGAATAAGATTATTTTGTTAAGAGAATACATTAGGGATTTTATCCTTTAGTTGATTCCTATAATCTGGAATCCAGTATAATATTTCACACACAAGTAGAATTTGCAATGGATTCATGGTGAAGGCTGATAAACGTCTTTAATCTGTCAAGAAGAAGCAATGCTTCCTTTCCTGAACCCCTGGACAGTGTTTTGGGAAGTCAGGCAGATTTTCTTCCAAAAAATCCACTAAATAGTGTGAGATGAGAGTAGAGTGTACTGGTGCTCTAAGATTAGTGCAAGGAATCCAGAATCCTAGATAATTAGGTGATGATACTCAGAGATTAGGCATAGTTTTCGCTCTCGGTTTCTGCGTATACATTTTGTGTGAAATTTTGAAAGCCATCAAATAAGGCAAATACGCGGAGAGTGAGTTTTCATAAAACTAGGGCTAAGGTGGATGGTTACGATCATTCTTTATGGAATCGTCGGCTGAAGGAGGGTAATGATGTCAAGGTCAGAAATACACCGTCCTATCCATCTCTCCCGGTGCCGTGAGTAGGCACTTCCACCAAATAAGCCACCCAATGTCTCTTGAGTACCACCAATCCCTAATAATGCCTCCTTAATAAAGTTCATGAATGTATGCTGGCTTGTGTTGTGTTGAAAAAAAAAATTACATAGAAAAAAATATGAAAGAAAGAGAGAAAAGAGAAAAAAAGAAGAAAGACAAAGAAAAAGAAGAAAAAATTGGAAGAAGAAAGAGCTAAGAAAAAGAGTATGTGAATACTTAGTGTTTATTTCAATCAGATTGAGGCAATACCACCAAATAAATTTGAGATCCACCAAATATGGCCTTAACCCACCTTTCTTGTGTTTCTGAGCGCCCGAATACTGGCTAAGGAATTCCAACTTAGTGTTAGGGTTGTGGAACTCAATTAAAGTGTTAATGCCAAGTGAGACCACCAAAAATAGCTCATATGTGTGAATCTGGTGAGATTGTGAGCTATAAGAAAAAAAAAAAGAGAGAGAATGAATATAAAGGAACTAGAAGAGAGTATAGTTTTTCTTGTCTTTCTCTTAGTTGAGTTACTTGATAGTCCAGGAATCTAGATTCTGAAATACTAATCTCTATGTAGTACCAAGTGAGAGTAAGCCACCAAATAACACCCGTATCCCTCAGACATCCTCTACCCAAGCTTAAAGTTTGGGTGGAATTTATAGAATATGTTGAATACCCTCAGGGAAGAAGTCCGCCTATCCTGCAAGAATTTTACTAGGGGCAAGTATAGGCTTTAGAGGTGAATTAGTTTTACACTTGAATCCATTGCAAAAGCTACATAACTACACTTTCACGATTGTCTGGATTTCTAGAGCATAGGATGAAAACAAAAATGAGAAAGATCTATAGGCATACACTTGATAAAATAATCAATCCCTTAGGGACCCTGCTGTGAATAATTTAGTCTTGCATTTGCTAGGGACTAGCAAGATTTAGGCATGGGGGTATGACTGCACAGCATTCATAGGTCTTAATTGACCTAAATTAGGCTAGGACTTAGCATAAGTTAGGGTAATTCATGCATGCATAAGCATTATTTGCATCTTTACTGCTTTCTTTTAGCTATGCATAAAATAATGCTATAATGTGCTGATTAGGTGCGTTATGTCAATTACAGGTAATAAGCTAGATTTGAAGCTGGATCTGAAGAATAGAAGAATAACTGGTGTTGCAGTAGAGCTGGAGTAGAAGACTGAGATTAGATGTAGTAGATAATAATGTAAGGGAGTTAAGGTATGCTATTCTATTAAGTAGGAATAAAGTAGTAAAATATGAAGAACTTAGGACCATCCTAGCCCTAGGATAGCCTAGATGCCTGCCCAAGCCTTAGCCACCCTTAGATTAGGTCACCGCACCCTAGGAAACCCTAAAACCCTAATTCTAGCCTCTATCTGGACGTCCAGATGAGTTATAGGACGTCCAGAACCCTTAGCCAACTCCAGCACACCTTAAACCCATTTCTGCGGTGTTATTGGACGTCCAGACACTTGGTTAGACGTCCAATTTCTGCAGAATACCCAAGACAGAACCTAGAAACCCTCCTGACTCTAACCTAATAGCTTAAACCCAAATCAACTTAGGTGCTTTTTATAAACCCTAGGATAGATTTGGTTGTTTGTTTGCCACCTCCACTCACCTCACCATCCACATAAATAAAAATAAAAAATAAAAAAAGTGTTATCTGATTGTGGGATTTTCTGAAAGAGACACACCTTAACACCCACAACTCTCGACTTAAGGTGCACCACTCCACTTTGATTCTACCACTTAACCGGGATATAACCTATGGACCCTGTACACTTCAACTCAAAAAAAATAAGTGAGTAGAAATTTGATTAAGCTATGACATTGTCTGCCTTAATCTGTGGTGCGAATAGGCCAATTGATTGATTTGTTTGGGTTGCGCCACTTAAGATAAAAGCGATTCATCAAGTAGCTTGCCACTTTGGGTTGATTTTAGGACTGAACTAGGCACTCCACATTTTATTTCTGATTTTTAAAGGAATATATCTATACCAGTGCTTTCAAAACTTGGAGTGTTCTACTGAACCTTGATTGAATATACCTAAAGATTAAACCTTAAAAGCTACTAAACAAGGTTGAACCCTAAAAGAAACATCATCAAATAACCTTGTTTGAAAACCCTGGTTGTGCACGCACGCACATTTTAACTAATCATTAAGGGCACAACCCATCTAAAGGGCCCATCACATTCCTGAAGCACCATTGTCCCAAGCCTAACTAAAATTGATTAGACGTTGGCCCTAAGGACTTGTTCGCTCTTCGGGATCCAGATTGAGATTGTTCACGATTAACTTACTTATACTATTCAATCTGATGTCTAGCTAGGGGAGAAGCATCAAACAACTACGGCTGGGGGGTACACTAGGAACTGGAGGTGCAAGCCAAAGGAAGAACCTTCTCCCTAGTCCCTCCTTCTAACTGGTTGGATTGCCTGGACATAAGTAGAGTAAATCGTCCATAATCTTAGGATAGATTTTGAGAGTCTGTAGACCTTTAGGCTACCCAACCTAAGGACAAGCTTGTATTTTTATATTGTAGGGCTCCTTCTTTCTCTTCTAATTTCCCTCCTTACTTCACCATGTACCCTTCCAGATCTTACACACATTTCCAATCCTATCCTCCTACCACCACTATCCCCAAGATGATTACTATCCCAACTTGACTTGTAATTACCCATCCACTAGTCGAGATGACATTGATTGGAGATATGAATCCGGACCTCAATCTAATTGATTGCGCAGCAATCATAGGTCTTAATTGACCTAAATTAGGCTAGGACTTTGCATAAGTTAGGGTAATTCATGCATGCATAAGCATTATTTGCATCTTTACTGCTTTCTTTTAGCTATGCATAAAATAATGCTATAATGTGCTGATTAGGTACATTTATGTCAATTACAGGTAATAAGCTGGATCTGAAGTTGGATTAGAAGAATAGAAGAATAATTGGTGTTGCAGTAGAGCTAGAGCAGAAGACTTAGATTAGATGTAGTAGATAATAATGTAAGGGAGTTAAGGTATGCTATTCTATTAAGTAGGAATAAAGTAGTAAATGTGAAGAACTTAGGACCATCCAAGTCCCAGGATAGCTTAGAAGCCTCCCCAAGCCTTAGCCACCCTTAGATTAGGTCACCGAACCCTAGGAAACCCTAAAACCCTAATTCTAGCCTTTATCTAGATGTCTAGATGAGTTATATAAGACGTTTAGAACCCTTAGCCAACTCCCACACACCTTAAACCCACTTCTACAGTGTTATTGGACGTCCAGACAATTGGTTAGACGTCCAATTTCTGCAGAATACCCAAGATAGAACCTAGAACCCCTTCTGACTCTGACTGGACATCCAGATAATAAGTCTGAACTTCTGATTTTTTAGTATAAGACATATGATGCTATTTTTGGACGTCTGGAACTGCTCCGCAGTTCCTGTTTTGAGATTCAAGCCTTGATCTTGGTTCTCTAGCTCCCTAAACCCAATTCCAACCCTATAGGAACCTAAATTAAGGTACCCTAATTCTAGTACATCACCTCTAGACCTCCCTAAGGACCTAATTAGGTAATCACTAAACCTAATTGACTTAGATCATAGTCAATTACCATTGCCTAGTCAATTGGACTCATAGGGTCCAATTGAGTTCAGATCTCAACCCATACAAGTCCAATTGGACTCAGTGAGAGTCCAATTGACCTAAGCCCAACCTAATTGAGTTATTTCACTCTCAATTAGGTTCACACTCATTCAATTAAACTTGTGTTAAGTTTAATTGCAATTCTCCCTTAGCAATTAGTGTTTGCAACCCTAATTTAAGACCTACACCAACCTAAACCCCTTAGGACTCACCTATGTCACTTAGACACCTAGGGCACGACCACACACACACACACACACCTACTCATGCACTCCCACACAACCTAGAGTATTCTTGGCTCTTCCAAAGGTGGCGCCACTCTTGGTTGCCAAAATTAGCAACCAAGAGCCATTCAAATTGAGATCCACTTTTTATGGATTTAAGAACCACCTCTCTCTCACCATGGCCGGCCACTCTTGGGGCTCTCTCTAGAGAGTTACACACTTCTCTAGAGAGTCTCCCTTAGGTCTATAAAAGGACCTATGGGGTGGCCATTTGCACCCATCCCATTCTTGGCACTCATTCACACTTAGGTTAGCTACACTCATCTCCATTCCACCTCCACGAGTTGTTCACCATGGCTGCCACCATCTCCACGCCAGGATGCTTGATCAGCTCTCCAACCGCTCTCCAAGGGCCAGCCTAAGCATCATTGGCCGCCCCTCATTCTCCTTTCAGCCATTCAAAGGCCATCAGAGCCCACCTCTGAATGCCATTATTTTCTGCTAGATTAGTAGCTAGTTATTCTTATTTATATACTTTTATTTACTGCTTAGTAGTGTAGCTCTTATTGTCCCCTAATGATGCATGCAAAATCCCCCCATAGATTCCTGTATGCGATCATTTTCTGTTAGTTAGATTTATATTTTCAAGCTTTCCTTTATAAGCTTTCATCTAAGTCTATGTTGCAAACACCCTCTCGAATGAATGAAAGAAAGATATCTTTTTTATATACATTTCTATGTGTTGAAAATCACCATGAGCTTATTGATTGCAATCTATTTTGTGTGATCCAAGTTGCCTGCTCTTCATTTTTATCTATTGCAACCAGCATGTCGGTATTAGAAAATATTGAAGATCTAACGATTAACGCATTTTCTGTAAATAACCACGACATAACCAGAATCGTGCGTACTGAAACTCATACTTTCACATTTGTCATCTATTTAACACATGCACACGTAATTAGGGTTCACAATGAAAGTGGCGAAACTTTAATCCAACGATTGGAAACTGGCATGTGATTTTAAACAAGTAGAGCGATAAAAGATCGATTTTAGATTTGCATAAATGCCTCCCAGAGATGAACAACCGGGACTCAAGTCTCGTTATTTTTACAAAATCATTTTTTGACGAACGTTTTTGCACGACTATACTACGATTTTCGATGACTTTAAAATGCGTGAAAAATGGCTTCTGTCACTAACCCTAGGCAACAAGACTATGATTACTATCCTTCCCAGAGCTACAATGATTATAGATCTCTACCCTTTGATGATCAACCTAACCAGATCTACAAGCATGAAGGATATACTAATTATAACACTTACCCTCCCCAGAATTATGCTGAATATAGGTCACCACCATTCTTTGAACAACTCAAGACGACCTACTATCAGGGAGGAACCCGAGAACCTCAATATCTTGACTCCCCTAGAATGACCCCAAGCCCACCCAACCCTGAACTGAACCAGTCGGTTCAGGTGAACCACATCCAAGACAGAGTGTTGGCTAACTTGAGGAACACCATACAATCTTTAGAAGCTCAGCAAACACCATGCACTAAAGCATTGGAGCCTATGATAAAAATGATCGATGAGTTGAATAGCTCTTTATTGGACTTGCTCCAAAGTGTTAGGGATAGGGACTGAGTGAGTTTCTTCTTGGGAAATTGTCGAGGTTGAGGATGAAATTTGTGGTTTCCCTAGTCAAATCTTGGGATGATTCTCAAGATGAACCCTCTTCAGGAGAGCCAATGTCTGAACCCACTCAGGCACCTATCGGGGGGGATACATATTCTGAGATTGGAGATGACCAGGTTGGTCTAGAGCAACCCTTTGAGGATGAACCAAGTTTCTCACCTGAGATCCCTGAGCTAGGGAGCGAGGAAAAATATGTCTCTTTGAACTAGGAAATGATAATCAATTTTCAGACATATATAAATGAGGATCATGGATTCTTTGATTCTGAGGGTGAGGGATCTCTTAGTGAAGTCTCACTTGAGCATAAGGAAATTGATTTTAGTGAGACAAACGGGCATGCGGAATGTGATGAACCATTTGATAGCCCATTCATTGAAGATTTTGATTCGGTGGGGCTAACTTGGAGGATTTGAATCCTCATTTACTTGATGATTCAATCAGTGACCCCATTCCTCACCTGCACCTCGAAGAACTGACTTCTGAGATCATTGTGCCCAAGTCAATCTTGATTCAGCCACGATTTCTAGACTTGGGTAAATCTTATGGGGTGAACGGTATGCTAGAGGTCCCAGAGCCTAAGCCCTTGATGTTGGAAGATAGAATTATTGAAATAAAAATTTGGGAGGCTAATTTTGAGGGAACTTTGATTTTGGATATAAGGGTACCTATTGACTTGAAACCACATATCTTCTTTACGGACCCTTATGGTATCTTTCACGTGCGACCCAAGCATGGAATAATTGATTATTTTTCTAAGCTAGATGTTAAGTGGACAACCACACCTATTGAACCATCTTTACCCATTATCCGACACTTTGGTCTTGGGTTGCACACCACTAAACCGCAGGCCTGGCCCCGCAAACATAACAACCTTCGGTTCCGGGTGATTTTCATCTAAAACCTTAGAACCACTCGACCCTGGGGCATGGGTCTGCATCATAATCTAGTCGACGTCTGTGGACATCTTCTGCTGGTGGGTTTCAGGATCAATATTTTTATTTTGATTCTGACCCGCACTTGTGAATTCTCAATTTCTTCTTTGTATATATGTTATGCCTAGCTGAAGGCATTAAACTTAATGCGTGTGTATACACTCTTCTCTCTGTGGAGATGACTGGGTTTTCACGACACTCAAGTGATATTCTGTTTACTCCACCCTTTTCATGTCTTTATTTTTACAATGGGGACATTGCATCATTTAGGCATGGGGGGTGGATAATCAATTCCTAAAATCATTATGTTAACTCCATAGAATTTCTTTTAGTTTCTTATAAAATTAAAAAAAAATTAAAAATTTGAAAGAAAGATAAAAAAAGAAAGAAATTAGGAAAAGAGAACTTAGGCATTTGAAAGTTATTAACTTTAGGAAATGATACGAGAAGACCTAAATGCTTAGACTCTTCAGGTCTTCAGGCTTAATTAGCTCGGGTGTCTACTCGAATGTGGACTTAGTCTCGAGTCCCTGCCAATCCAAATTCATTTTAATTTGTTAAATAAATTGGGATGATAAGTATACGACTTATCAACCTGCCCTTTGATTTGGGGAGACTTTAAGCTTAAGCATCTACACACATTTTTTGCACTGACTCACTTTCCAGCGATGTTAACGGAAATTGGGTAGCTAATGGATTGATTTGGGTGGTATGGTTGGCAAGTTGTCGGTGGTAATAGCTCATCGGCTGGTTGTACAGAGCCCAGCCACATGATCATTTTTGTTGTACTATCTTTAGGTAAATCTTAGATCAGAGAAGCCACCTACTTAGAAAAAAAGAAAAAAAAAGAAACACTAAAAAAGAAAAGAAAAAAAGAAAAAGGAGAAAAAAGAACAAATAAAACCACACTTCATCGCACCAGTATGGTTGGCAAGTTGTCGGTGGTAACTGCTCATCGGCCGATTATCCAAAACCCAGCTCACAAAAAAATGTACAATAATTCCCAAAACACTTAGGGAAGAAGCGAGGGAGTAGAATAAATCGGGGAGATATATACTGGGTTCGCCCTTGTGTTGACCCCATAAATAAAAGAAGTAGGGAGAAAGCTACCAATCGAAAAGATAAACCTCTAGGCAAGGTCACCTAGGGTCGTAGAAACCCGAAGTCCATTTTAACGGCCGCATAGTGGGTCTTCCACTATTTTCACAAGATGCTTAGCAGTTAGAGTCTTTTTCAAGTCTTGGGCGGGTTGGGTAGCTGTAAAAAGTTATCCTGGAACTCTCAAACTCCAAAAGTACAAAAGAATTAGAAAAGGAGAAAAGTAAAAAAAAATGTATCTTCCCTTCTCAAATAAGGCGAGAACTTGGGCATTTTGCATTTTGGCAAGCACCCGAGTACTGTTGAGTTTTCGTAGTTTAGGACCTTAGTTGAAATTTTCTATTGTTAATAAACAACTTAGGCCTAAGCGATCTAATCCTAATTCTATTTTTATAGATAGCATATAGTTTAATTTTGCTAGGGACTAGCAAAAGAGAGGCATGAGGGTATGATGTAAACACATTTATTGAGGGTAAAATACCTATTCATGCATGTTCCTAGGTTTAGATTTTCATTTCATGTTATAAATATTACATAGCATGCATCATTTTGCATTTAGAGTAGTTGTATAAAATTTAGGTTAATTGCGTCCTTTTCGTCATTAGGAGAGAAGGATATTTATTTCGGAGCCTCAGATTGACGATCCGACCGTACGGATCAAGATGACGCTCGGAGTCCCATAGCACCATATGCAGTTTGAGGAAGATCAACGGCCAAAGGACTAGGAGACATAATTCAGAGCTTCAAATGACAAATCCAACCACGCGGATGGATTCAGGTCGACGATCGTAGCCTAACGGCGTAAAAATCGACTCAATCTGACCTTTGTAGCAGCCCCTACAACAACAAGAAGATGGACTGCACCCAGGCTGCCTAGTGCAAAGGCGGGGCAGCGGAGCGTTAGCTATGCATGGCCTAGACCTACAGCGACGCATGAGCTGGACTTTCAGCGATGCTTACAGCCATCGGTAATTCATCGCATACCAGCAAAGCTAGCTGTGGATGCCAACGGGCATGAGCTACCTACAGCGACGCTTCCAGCGATGACCTATATGTCACTAATGGTCCCATACCTATTTTTGCCTCTTCTCCACTATAAAAGGACCTACACCCCCTCCCTTCCAAGCCATCTCTACCTACTCTACTGCCACCTACTCCCAAGCTCTAGCAAGCCTACCAATGCTCCATTAGAGCTTGTTCTCAAGCTCCCAAGGCACCTATTAGTGTAGCAAACCTTTGCCCCACCAAATATTCCTCCAACTTCCCATCCCCCTTCATAGGTCGCCTTGGAGCCGTCCTCCCACCTCCATTTCGGTAGCAGATCATCTCCGCCTTCTCACCTCCATTCCGGAGCTACGCCGAAGCTTTCCTCTACTTGACGTCCTCCTGCATCTCACCTCTGTCATCCCACTCCTCATCTTTTTCGTCTGGGCTTCTGCCAGTCACTGTCGTCTCGTCGAATAGCCGATTCGGGAGATTTTCTCTCACCCCCTCTCTTTTTATGCTTTCGTAGATTATTGTAATAGACATTAATGCAATACATCACATTTGATTCCATCTCTATCTTGTGTTTGCATGTCTTTTATTTCAAAAACACAAAAAAATAACAAAACCCTAAAACTCCAAAAAGAAACAAATTGAAGCATGGTTTTCAATTAAAGTAAACGTCGCCTCCCTGTGTTCGACCCGGGACTCCCTTGGAGTTTCGGTATAAATGTTATCTGATCGACGTGTTTTGCAACTACGACGACGGGTTACTCATAACCTCGATTTCTAACATGCGAAACACACCCGACCAATAGGTCTTCCCTAGGAAGGCCATGAAAATGTTTAATCAGGTTTAGAACTGCTAGCTTGATCTCGAAGTCCCCTTTTGGTATGACCACCCCTAGTCGTTCCTCATAATAAGAAGGATCATAAAAATCTTTTAGAGGAATGATAGGCTACTGACGGGGTGGTGGGTTTGGCCTTTGATTGGCTTGGTTTTGGATGTTCCTAGTCAATGTTTATTGATTGGCATTTAGTTGAGCAATCTGCTCAACCATCATTGTCAAGAGATCAGGCGGGGAGGATTGATGTTGTGATTGAGGCAAATCAGCATTAGGGAGCTCCAAGTGTGAGAAGTCAAAGGTGGGGGGTTTTGGGTGGAAGGGTCAAAATTAGGGTTAGTAGTGGGGTTAGAGGTGGGATTAGAGGTGGAAGTGGAAGGGTTAGTGGACCTGTTTTGTTTTGAGAAGAGGAAGATAGAAAAAGTGATCTTTTTGACGGTGGGGCGAAATCAAATGGTCCTCAAAGTGCGGATTTTGAGACCATCACTTGTGCATAAAATGGAAGAACGGGAGGGGAGGAGAAGAGATGGAGATGAGAGAAGTGTGCACACAAGCAATCAAAATTCTAGAACTAACTTAATTGTGACTCCCTAAAAATAACCTAAGACTTGGTCTACCTAGGGAATAAGTAATCAATAGTGAATACCCGTTCTGTCAACAAATCTAGCCAAGTTGTTTAAGGAGAGGTTTGGGCCCAAGAGTTTCCTAGGAAAATCCCCAGGTGCTTGTATAAACCTGCACCTTGTCGTTTGACATGTCCCCTCAGCCTGAACACCAGATATAAATGACAGAATTGATATTAACTAAAGAAAGCTTAAGACTTAGATAGAAAGCCTAAGTTGATGAAACCTTAGGGGTTAAGTTCCTACAGAATTTAATTAGGTCTAGGATACTAAAGTGCACACTAAATGTGGAGGGCGTTGATTGGGTTGTTGCCCTGTTATGTCAATTTTTATAGTCTGTGTAAGATTGGAAAGTGGTTCCAATTCAAACAAGTTGTCACACAAAAATGTATTTCTGTCTTTTATGATTTATTTTAAATTAATGCATTTTAGGGTTTCCTTTCTTAAGACTTTAAACGAGTTTTGAGATCCACAAACAAGAGGAAATCAAGTTGTATGGGTGAAGATATGTTTCCTTTATGTTGTTTGTCTCTAAAAATGAAAATGAAACCCTAATTCAATTGATCCTGGGATAGAAATTTAACTACCAATGGATCTTTTTTAGGCTTTCTGTATTAATTAGTGGTCCAAACAGATCAAACAACACCACTACTATAAAGTAAATCAAACAAGGATTCCAAAGAATATCTTTTTAAGATTTTAGGAATTTGTTTGATATTTGTTTTGAATTTTTATTTGTGCTGGTGTCAAAGTTCAGAAATGATACCCATGGGTATTTTGGACTTTTCAGCATCATCACCGACCTCAGAAAATTTTGATGATTTTAAATGATGTGTAGAATTTTACAAGGACTCCAGAAAGTTAAATTTCATAAAAATTAGATGAGTACAAAAATTCTAAAAATTTGCAGACAGTAGCAAAATAGGAAGATTAGAGGGTATGACTTCTATGCAGTCCACGATTTTTTAAAACTTAATTACTAATCCAATTATTCTGAAATTTGGAACACATGTTTCTTACTTGATTTGGAATCATTGGGTGAAATTTTATGATTTTAGGAGGTTTGTGGTGTTGGGGATTGATTTTTCAAGTCCGAACTGAAATCTGAACCTGAAAAATAGAACACCAACACTTGAAATGGAGTGGTATTTAATGATGCTAACAAGCAAACAATGAGTTTTAATTTGCACCACTCCACTTAATTAAGTTGTTTAGGGTCTTGAAAGCCAAGTTTAGTATATTTTGGTAGTCTTTTAATGCTTTATGTGAGAAGATAAAGGGAACCAACCTAAATCCACAGGAAGACAAGGGAATTAAGTTCTTCTTTCCAGAATTCCCGCTTGCTTCCTGTAGTCCCTACACACACGAGATAGAAGAAAAGAGAAGGGGATGAGATCCACTTCAATCAAGAGAAAAGTGATAGAAGCAAAGCCATGCCTCCTCGACAACAGCGCCAAAAAGTGATGCAAAATTTAGCGTGATTTGTAATTAGGATTTTTAGAGTCGTTGTAACACGCGAAGTCGCATACGCTTTTAAAATTTGTAACCTAGATAGTGGAGTATCTAGGGTCGTCCAAGGAGGACAATTTTTTTGATAAATCAAATCTCTTGCCTTAAAGGGAACTCAACTTTCTTTTTGGTGTTTTATATATATGATTTTTTTAGGTTTTGAAATAACGGGAACAAGGTGGGTTTTTTGATAGTGAGAAAACAACTAATACCTATTTTAATAAAGCTAACCCTAAGGTGACAGGTAGAGCCTCTCCCCAAGCTCACCCTAGGCACGTGGATGCCTAGAGTAATTAGGGAGAGGGAGTGAAACAAATGCTAGGCAAAACTAGTAAAAAGCTATGCAACAAAAAATAAGAGAAGGCAACTTGATTTAATGAAAATTGTCTACACAAAACCTATAGAGGAATGCTTCTACTCTACTTGAAAACACAAGGAAAATAAAACACAAATCCTCTAGATAAAATGGTGAAGAAAAGGGCTTCTTGCTCTAAGCCAAGTAGCTCCTTGACTTGAAAAGACAACTCCTTCTCCTTCCTTGAGATGCTCCTCTAAATGATGTCCTCCAAGGTGGAAGTTACCACCTTCAATGATCTCCTTCAAAGGTGGGTGTGCACCACCCTTGCTCCTCCTTGCCTGGTTGTCCTCCTAGTGGGGAGTGCTCCTCCTCCTTGGCATGGCACAAGGGAGAAGAAAAAGGGGAAGAAGGCACCAAGGGGGCGGGTAGGGTGCCCCCTTAATCTTCTTCTCTTCTTCTTCCTTGGCCGTGGGTATGGTTATTGTAGGGTGGAATTATACTAGAAAGAGGATGATGAAAATGGTGGTGGGTGATGGGTTTTTATAGAGTGGGATGGAGGTGGTTGGCATGGCCTTTAGTGGAGGGCTAGGATGGCTTGATGGGAGGTGGTTAGGGATCCAATGGAGAGGGCTAAATGGTGCCAACCAAGGGGGTGTGAAGGGGGTTTGAAGGTGGCCTTTGGTGGTTGAGTATGGGGTGGAAGAGCACCTTATTTTGGCACCAACTTTGGCTTCTAGAAGGGGGTGTTCTTGGCACCAAAAATCAAGGGTGGAGATGGGTTGGTTGGTGAAGTGTAGGCTAGTGATGAGGAGATGGGTTGGTGCCATTTTGGTGGCGGTTATGGGGGGTGTTTTGGTGCCAAATTTGGGTGGCTTTTGGAGGGAGGTGAGGGGTGAAAAGGTGGCTAGGGTTGGCGCCAACTTAGGGGTGGACTAGGTTAGCTAGGTGGACTTATTGGTAGAGGTAGTTGGTGGAGATAGTTAGGTGGTGTTTTAGGGTGGCAAATGCCAAGGGAGCTGGAGCCTAACTAAGCTAAGCTAAGCTAAGCTAGCTTAGCTAGTAATGGAGTAGAGGAGGAGGCAATGGGAGCTAAGGTTTGAGGACAGGAGTTGAGGAGGAGAAGTCTGGAGCTGAAATGGAGTTGACAACTGCTGAAGAGGGTGGCATGGAGCTACTTTAGCTAGCTTAGCTTGCTAGTTCTTTGCTAAATGCTAAGCCAAGCTAAAGTAAGCTGGATTCTACCATAAAGAGCTGAGGTGAGCTAGGTCTGGTGCTCCCAGGGAGGATCAAACTGGTTGAGGCAGCTAAGGTAGCTTAGCTCAACTGAGTTGAGCTAAGCTGAGTCCCCAGGAGCTGGACTTGAGCTTCCTGAGCTGAAATGAAGCCATCTTTAGCTAGATGGAGTTGAGTGGAGCTGGATGTAGGTAGACTTGAGCTGGAGTGAACTTCAGTCAACTTAGCTAAGCTAGCTAGAGCTCCCTGTGAACTAATGGGAGTTGAGATGAGTTAGATTCAACTAAGTTGAGCTAGATCTAAGATGACCTGAGCTAGGGTGAGCTAAGATGAGCTCTCTTAAGTTGCCATTCAGCTGAGATGAGCTGAATGGAACTAGGATGAGCTAACCCTAGTCCAAGTGAGTTGAAATCTAGCTATGGTGAGCTGGATCTGGCTAAGTTCCAGCTGGTTTGGGCTTCTCCTTCACCAGTTGCCTTCCTGAGTGCTAGGGTTCTAGGGATCTAGCAATCTCCATATCCCTAACACTCAAAAAAAAATCAAAAAGACAATAAAAGGTAAAATGCATGCCTATCCTAATTTATGCCTAAATGCAACCCAAAAAACCTATTTGCGCAGCAAAATCCTAAGAGATAGGTTTGTTTTAATGCATAAGAATGATGATAAATTGACATTTATCAGTACTCCGGCTGGTAGGGCCTCTTCCGTCCTCCGTCAGTGTTTTGCACGGTTGGGTTGGTCTCCTCGTAGGTCATGCCACCTCGACCACGCGAGAGAAAGTAGGTAACTTCAGGGGTTTCACATACCCTCGAATAGTAGGTCGAAGGCCCCCAGTAAACCTCCACAAGCGCTCCTCCTTTGTAGACGCAGCCGTCGAGGCGAAGCATGACAGCTCTAGGAAACACGTAGGTACACTCTAACTGTCATCGCCCCTTGGCGGAGAGTGTGAAACTCCTGCCTCCTTTGGTCTTGCTAGGTCTGTTGGAAGTACTACTCTTAGAAGAGTGCCACGAACTGGTCCCATGACTGCTCTCCCCCTTCTTGTCCCCTAACTGCCCTCCACCACCGGTGGGCTGCACTCTCCAACTGATACGTGGCAAAGGCCACACAACACTCTGCAGGAGGGTGGAGCATGTCAAAAACCTTCTCTATCTGCTCCAGCCAGTCCTCTACCTTAGACGGGCTCTCATTCCCTTTGAAGGAGGGGGGGCTCATCTTCTGAAACTGGCCAAATAGCTCGTGGTGGAGTTGCAATGGGGGAACAGGCACGCCTCCAGGCAAGGAGGGCTTGTGCTCTGAAGTGTCTGAGGGTGGTGAAGGTGGTGGAGGATCATCCCCTCCCCCTCCAGCTCGTCTAATGTTGCGGCGACTCCCTTGTCTCACAGGGGACTCTCCCTCCACATCCTCAGGGAGGGGTGGCTGAGGACGAGGTTGCTGAAGCTCCTCCCGCACTATGTCCCCAATCAGCTGGGCGAGATCCCAGGCTTGGATACTTGGAAGGAGGGGTGGGTCGATTGGTGCCTCAGTCTAACACGTCCGCCCCTATGACCACTCCCACGGCCACATCCGTGGCCCACCTTGAGAACTCCTTGCTGAGGCATCTCCTACAAGGAGATACAAGAGAAAGAACATGGACTGTCAACGATACCAGGTTACATAAAGAAATTACACTCGGAAGCGAAGATTAAGGCAATACGTTGTAATGGCTATCCTACCTACATGTACATGAGTGGCTACTTTCGGACCATTTGGTTCATTTCTTGGGACGACCTTGCTTTGATACCATCTTTGTTATGACCCAATCCTAGCTTCCTATAGGACCCGAGATCTGCTCGCTTCGATTAATCCCATGACCCAGTCGTCCAATGAGAAATAACCAAAAGTAGAAAATATAACACAACCACACATGCACTGTAACTAGGAAGAAATAAATAAGAGATAGTAAGGGAAAATAGGATGAGAAATCTCAAACATGTTACATGCCACAAGCGGAAGAGTACTCTAACATACATAGCCATCGCAACCACAATGGAGAGAAACATAACAAGAATAGAATATAATAGAGACAACTAATAGGCTAAAAGTACTCATTACTACAAAAGAGCTCTGAAACAGGAAAGTAACAACTAAGGCTAGGCTCGATTGGGCCCAACACCCTCTGCAACTGGTGGCATTGGCTGCTCAACTCCCTGACTTGAATGTGGTTATACAATCCGTGGTTAACTAACGCTGAGTAGAGTGGTGGTTAAGCTATTTACATGCAATTAAACAAAAGAAACAAGTAAATACTAATCATTCATTTCCATTTATCTCAACTAGGTGTTTCTATTTCGGTTATTCTAATAAGGATCCACAACATTTCTTAATTCTATTATTCCCTAAGGGAACGATCTTGATTGCAATTTATTCCACGATGTAGGATGTACACGTGGCACTCTCCTGGTTGGGAGAGCCCCAGTGGTAGTCCCACACCCGGTCTACCACCCCAAGTCATGGTCGTGATGTAGCGGTGACTATGACATGTGCGATAAGTGCACAGGTAGCTACCCTCACTGGCACGCGGTCAGTCGATTCCGCTAGCGGGTATGCCCAAACGTATAGCAAGAACAGAACATGGTCTTGCCTTCTTAGAATAGGGGTCTCGCCCCTCAGAAGTCTGCGTACCCTTGCCCGACTATCTCGGTTTGCCCAGTGGGCCTAACAAGAGTCGATGTAGGGTGGCCAATCCTAACCTCGTGCCCCATGGGGTGGTTGGCTACCCCCCTACAATAAAGTAACAAGAGTCGGTGTAGGGGGCCATTCCTAACCCTAGGTCTCAATCCAAGGGCGGCTAGCTCTCCCTACAGTAAAGTGACGGTAGCTCTCCTCAGTACTACGTACATGAGGGCCAGCTCACTTTCCATGCAAAAGAGACAGTTACTGTCCTTAGTACCGTGTACTCGAGGGCCAACTCACTTCCCTTCCTACATACGATATTCGTTTCGTATACATGAGTTCCTTTCTTGTTTCTCATAGGGTTCATGCATTGTATTTATTTCATTTAGTTTAATGACATGAATATCTCATTGTTCACAACTTGATTCTTAACCATATAACAGGTAGCTTGTAATTTAATAAATGAAAGAAGCATCACATCATTTAATTATTCATTTGCTAGCATTAAGGGTTCTAACATGTTGTTTAGAAATAAATCGTGTGGCTCAAGCAATGTTCATTCACTCAATTTTTCCCTAGGGTTCATTTCATATCCTAGGGTTCAATCAATTCATTCTAAGATAGCATGCACTTGATTAATTAAGTCATAATATTGAGAGAAAATCACTCTACCGGGATACATGGGTGGAACGGGGGCTCGAATCGCAGATCCCGTCATCTCTGCAGGCCCCGTATGCTCTACTAGCTGGAGACCTATACAATTGACCAAATCACATCAAACGAGTTCAAAATAGTATACGAAAGACACTAACACGTAGAGAAACTCAAACAGAAACCAACAATACTTCGTTTGTGCAAAATCAATTCTGTTTGGGCCCTAAATAGGCCAAAATGCGCATACTAATTAAAATCAAACGTCTGAGACAAGACCTAGACATCTTAACCGACCTCAAAATCTCACCTTGCTTTCCTACGCTAATCTCGGACTCCTGGAACCCCTCACAGCCATCTTGGGGTCCTTCAAGACGTCTGTCAGTGCACCCAGACATTTGAGATGGTTATCAGACATCTATAGAGACATCTAGACATCCTAAAGCACCTCGAAGGGTGTGCCATGTGCCTTTCCAAGGCCTACACCAGCGTATGCACGTGTCGCTTCAAAAACACGACACATATACTTACGTACATGCATGCAAGTGTGTACAAGCACATACCTCGGCACTCTGTGTGCTGTCAGACGTCCGGCGCTAGCCCCAGACGTCCTAAGTTTCCTCCAGATATCTGGATGGAGTCCCAGACATCTGATACTGCAGAAAATGGTTCTGCAGTATGCCCTGTGAGCTTCTCTCCTCGGGAGACCCTCCGCCCGCGGAGCCACAGTTGCTCCTCCAGCAACTGTAGGAGGTTGCAGAGCTCCTCTCCACGATCTCCCTCAGCTGTATCTTCATCCGCACCTCCTCTCCCGAGCTCCTCACTCTCCCTCTCCCTCGCCTATGCTCTCCCTTTCTCCAGTGCTTCTTCATCTCGAGCTCCCCTCCTTCCCCCCTACTCGTGGCTGCAAGGGGGACAAGGAAGGAGGTGGTTGCCGGTGGGTGGTGGAGGAACGAAGATGGAGGTGGTGGTGTGAAGATGGAGAGGGTGGAGGGGTATTAATAGGGAGAGGGTTGGGGTTTTTGTGAGGGGAGGTGTGTATGCGTGGGTGTGGGAGCGGGTGTGTTGTGTGGGAAGAGAGAGAGAGCAAAATTGTGGAATCTCCCCTGCAAAACCTTTCTCTTCCTTACAAGGCCCACACACCTAAACCAGGGGTTTAAAAATTACACTCACGCCCCTATCCTTTTAGGAAAAACTCGAATGACCCTTGGGAAGGGTCATTTCAGAGGGTCTACATTGATTATAGAAGACTGAATGCCTCCTTGAAGAAGGATCATTTCCCACTACCGTTCATTGATCAGATACTCGAGAAACTAGCAGGAAATCGATTCTTCTACTTTTTGGATGGGTACCCTGGTTATAATCAGGTGGCAATCCATCCTGAGGACCAAGAGAAAACCACCTTCACCTGCCCCTATGGGACGTATGCATTCTGTAGGATGCCATTTTGGCTCTGCAATGCACCCACCACCTTTCATCGGTGCATGCTCGCCATATTCTCTGATATGGTAGGTGAGTACCTTGAAGTCTTTATGGACGACTTCTCGATATTTGGTGCATCTTTCGATGATTGCCTCCTGCATTTGGTCCAAATCCTCAGGCGTTACATTGACATGAATCTGGTTCTTTCTTGGGAAAAGAGCCATTTCATGGTTCCTGAGGGAATTGTCTTGGGACACCTCATTCTAGAAAAGGCATCCAGGTTGATAGGGCTAAGGTAAATCTGATTTCCAAACTACCTGTACCTAGCTCAATCAAGGACATACACTCTTTTCTAGGGCATGTCGATTTTTACTGTCGTTTCATTCCTAATTTCTCGAAAATCACGTGCCCCTTGACTAATCTTCTCTCAAAGGATGTCCCTTTCGAGATCACCGATGAGTGCACTTGAGCATTTGAGAGCCTACATGATCGAGTTACTCAAGAACCAATCCTACAATCCCCTGATTGGTCTCTACCCGTTCAAATCATGTGCGATGCGTCTGACTATACAGCGGGGGCGTGCTTGGGTAGAAAGTTGATGGAAAACTCGTGGTCATTGATAAACGTCAGTTTATCATCATTCTTATGCATTAAAACTAACCTAGCTCTTAGGATTTTACTCCGCAAACGGATTTTTGGGCTGCATTTAGGCATAAATTAGGATAGGCATGCATTGCATTTTTTATTGTCGTTTTAATGTGTTTTTGTGAGTGTTAGGGATGTACAGATGCACAGATCCCTAAAACCCTAGCACTCAAGAAGGCAAATGGTGAAGGAGAAGCCCAGACTAGCTGGAACCCAGCTTGATCCAGCTCACCACAGCTGAAACCTAGCTTACTTGAACTAGGGTTAGCTCATCCCAGCTCCATTTAGCTAATCACAGCTGGATGGTAGCTCAAGAGAGTTCACCTTAGCTTACCCTAGCTCAAGTCAGCTCAGATCCAGCTCAACTTAGCTGAGTCTAGCTCATCTCAGCTCCCACTAGTTCACAGGGAGCTCTAGCTAGCTCAGCTGAGTTGACAGGAGTTCAGCTCAGCTCACATCCAGCTCAACTTAGCTGAGTCTAGCTCATCTCAGCTCCCACTAGTTCACAAGGAGCTCTAGCTAGCTCAGCTGAGTTGACAGGAGTTCACCCCAGCTCAGATCCAGCTACATCCAGCTCCACTCAACTCCAGCCAGCTGAAGAAGAATTCATCTCAGCTAAGGAAGCTTAAGTCCAGCTCCCGAGGATTCAGCTTAGCTCAACTCAGTTGAGCTAAGCTACCTTAGCTGCCTCAACCAGCTTGATTCTCCCCGAGAGCACCAGACCTAGCTCACCTCAGCTCATTTTGGTAGAAGCTAGCTCACTTTAGCTTGGCTTAGCAACTAGCAAAGAACTAGCAAGCTAAGCTAGCTAGAGTAGCCCCATGCCAGCCTCTTCAGCAGCAGCCAGCTCCAGCTCCAGCTCCAGACTTCTCCTCCTCAGCTCTTCTCCCTGAAAACCCTAGCTCCAAATGCCTCCAACTCTACTCCCTATTAGCTAAGCTAGCTAAGCTGCTTAACATAGCTAGTCCACCTCCATGGCACCAAAACCTACTACCCTACTACCTAAGCTCCAGCAAAAAGACCACCTACTCCTACTTTATTTTGGTGCCAACTATCCCTTCCATCACCACCCTACATCCACCATCAAAGCCCATCTCCACCCTCCATTTTTTCCCTCCAAAATTGCCTTCTAGAAGGTATTTTTGGAGGGAAAATCAAGGCACCTCTTCATTTCCCTCCCATTTTTCCCTCCAAAAATAACCAAGCACCCCTTCATTTCCCTCCAAAAAAACACCATAACCACCCCCTTTCCCATCCTATAAATACCCTACCCTACCACCACATAATTCCCATCCTCCCTTAGTATATTTTCTACCTAAACCACCTATACCTACGGCCAAGAAGAAGGAGTAGAGAAGGAGATTAAAGGGGGACATCACCAGCCCTTTTGGTGCCTTCTTCTCCCCACTCTCTTCAACTTGAGCCACGCCAAGGAGGAGGACTCTCCCATTTCAAGGAGGACGGCCAGGCAAAGGAGAAAAGCTTAGGGTGGACGTCCACCCTTGGAGAGAAACTTAGGGCACGCCCCCTTAGGGCTTGCCTTGGAGGTCATCACCTTGGCGGAGTACTGCAAGGAAGGAGTTGAAGGATTCTTTTCAAGCTTGGGAGCCACCAACCTTGGAGCAAGAAGCCCTCTTCTTCACCATCTAATTAGAGGATTTGTGTTTTCTTTCTTTATTGCAATTTTCTAGTAGTAGAAGCATTCCTCTACCAGGCATTTTTGTTAAACACTTTTTCAATTATCTAGTTGCCTTCTTTGCATTTCTTGTTTGCATTTCTAGTTGCTTATCTTCAGCATTCTTCACTCCCTCTCCCTAATTATTCTAGGCCTCCACTTGCCTAGAGTGAGCTTATGGAGAGGCTCTACTTGCCACTTTAGAAGTAGTTTATTTAATTCGAAGTGTAAACACTTTTCCCGCCATCAGTTCGCATGTTGCCTTAGTTCAAAAATAAAAAAAATGGTATATTGAAAATTACCAAAAAGAAAGTTGAGATATATTCCAAGCAAGAGAATCACTATTGCAAACAATTGGCCTCCTTGGACGACCCTAGATACTTCCCTATCTAGGATTATAAATTTAAGAGCGAAAGCGGATTTACGCGTTACAACGACGTATTTTAACAAACCGCGTATTTTCGCTATCACTTTTTGGCGCCGTTGCCGGGGAGGCACGGCTTTGTATTAACTCATTTTCTCTTGCTTGAAGTGGATCTCATCCCCTTCTCTTTCTTTCTTTTGTGTGTGCAGGAACTACAGCGGGAAAGCGGGAATCTGGAAGCGAGAGCTTAAAGATCCTTTTCTTCCCGCGAAAATTCAGGTTGGTTCCTCTTTCTAGTCACATAATTAATTAAAACTACCAAAAATATATTAAACTTGGCTTTCAGGACCCTAAACACTTAAATTAAGTGGAGTGGTGCATTTTAAAATCATCGTTTGCTTGTATGCTTCTTTAGCACCATTCCATTGCAAGTATTGGTGTTCTGTTTTTCGGGTCTAGATTTCTGTCCAGACTTGAAAAATCGATTACTAACACCACATGCCTCCTAAAATCATAAAATTTCATAGAGTGATTCCCAATTAAGTTTGGAACACCTGTTTTAAATTTCAGATCAATTGGATTTGTATTTAATTTTTAAAAATTCGTGGATTACAGAGGGGTCACACCCTCTAATCTTCCTGTTTTGCTACTATCCGAGAATTTTCAGAATTTTTATACTCATCCAATTTTTGTGAAATTTATCTTGTTGGAATCCTTGTGAAATTTTACATATCATATAAAATCATAAAAATTTTCTGAGGTCGGTGGTAATACTGAAAAGTCTATAATACCCACGGGTATTATTTCTGGACTTTGACACCAGTACAATTAAAAATTCAAAACTATTATCAAACAAATTCCTAAAATCTTACAAAAATCTTTTCTGGAATCCTTGTTTGATTTTATTCAAAGTAGTGGTGTTGTTTGACTTGTTTGGACCACTACTTAATTCTGAAAGCTAAAAATAATTCATTGGTAGTTAAATTTCTGTCTCAGGGATAATTGGTTTAGGGTTTCTTCTTTCTCTTTAGAGACTCAATTAAAAGGAAATATACAATCACACATACAACTTGTCTTTCCTTTGATTGTGAACTTTCAAACTTGTTTGAAAACTTAAAGAGAAAAACCCTAAAATTCATTTAATTAAATCACATCCTAAAAGACAAAAATATAAAAAAAATTATGTGACAACTTGATTTTCATTGGAGCCACTCTCCAATTCCTGCACACACAAAAAAAAATCAAATAACAGGGCAACAACCCAATAAACGCCCTCCACATTCCGTGTGCACTATAGAATCCTAGACCTAATTAAAATTTGTAGCAACTTGACCCCTAAGGCTTTATCAACTTAGGCTTGCTATTTAGGTCTTAAGTTTTCTTTAGTTAGTACCAATTCTGTCATCTATATCTGGTGTTCAGGCTGAGGGGCCGTGTCAAACGACCAGGCGCGGGTTTGTACAAGCACCTGGGGTTTTCCCTGGGAAACGTTTGGGCCCAAACCTCCCCTTAAGCAACTTGGCTAGATTTGTTGATAGAACGGGTATTCACTATTGACTACTTATTTCCTATATAGACCAAGTCTTAGGTTATTATTAGGGAGTCACACTTAAGTTAGGTCTAGTTTTGTCTGTTTGATTTGCACACTTTCTCTCATCTCCATCTCTTCTCCTCCCCTCCCGTTTCTTCCATTTTGCACGGGCGGCGGTCCAAAACTCCACACTTGGAGGGACCACTTGATTTTGCCTCCCCAAGAAAAGACTTTTCTGCATTCTTCCTCTTCTATTAAAATGGAAAATAAAAATTGGTCCTCTAACACGCATGCTAATTTTTCTTTCCCCTATTTTTCCACCCAGGAGCTTCTTAATCAGGCCCCTCCACCTAATTTCTACTCTATCATGGCTCAGCTACAAGTTAAGCAACAACAGTTGCATAAGGATTTAACAAACCTGGCCAACCAAGGGAATCCTGCCACACCTGCCCAAGCTCCACACATTCCACATCTCACCCCTTTTAACACCCGCAAGAGAGAAAATCTGCATAAATCCCATGCTGAGTATAATTGTTATTCTGAGGCTTTCTATGGTTCAACAGGGAATTATGTTTATCCCAATCATCACCCCACCCAAAATGTCCCTACTATCCAGGAGAAATTGAAAAATTCCTCTAATGGGGGGGATTATCCGACCCACTCCTGGACCAATCCGGTTCCACACCAACAACAGAACCCGTTTGGAGGGTATGGTTCAAATCAGACTTATCAATCTGGGCAATCTCAAGAAGACATTAATGCCCAGATGATGAAAACCTTGCAAGAGTTACAAAGAAAAACAAAGGAAACAACCCATCTTATTAACAATCTCAATGATCAAATTGGGGATATTCCGACTCAAAGACCTGCAGGACACTCACCATCCCAACCCACACCAAACTTTATTAATCACAGGAACCAACACCCGGGTGTCTACCAACATCAGAACCACATGATTCAGCCTCCTATTAACCCAATATCACAGCACCTACCCAGTTTCTTTCAACATCAGGCCCCCCTACCTCCTCTCAGTGAACACCAAGCTGCATATGCAGAGACTATGAGGAGTGAGGAAACCACCATGGATTTAAGGCCTTCTCAATCAAATGATGAAACTGATTCTCAACCAATGCAGATTGACCCCCCTAACCTTAATAAGGAAGAAGAAAAAGAAACCCCAAAAACACTTGATTCAAACCCTATTTCCCACTCTCAAAAACTGCAATCCAACAATCCAAAATCAGAGCCCTCTGACCACAATTCTTTGGATTTATTTGAGCAAGTCGAGAGGAATATTCCCTTCCTAGATTCCCCCCATGCCTCTAAAGAATTTACTGCAAAAGGGCATGATCAGAATCTAGAAAGGTTGGTCCTTTCAAAGACAACCAACTCAGTTTTTCAGAGCAAGCTGCCTTTCACAAAAAAGGACCAGGGAACATCACTTATCTCAATTGTCGTAACTGACACCATTTTTCGTGCCCCTCTCGACTTAGGTACCTCTAGTAATCTCATCCCCCCTGTCTTATTCGAGGAATTTCGATTCAGTGATTTAAAACCTACCAAGGTTCAATTTCAATTGGAAGATCGATCTACCATTCAACCGCGGGGAGTTGTTGAGGATAGTATTATCAAGGTCCGGAATTGTCTATTTCTGGTAAATTTTCTGGTCCTTGACATAGAGGTACCCAAGGCTCTCATTAATGCCATCCTTGGAAGACCTTTTTTGATTATGGCAGCAGCTAATATCAATTCTCATTCTGGGAAAATGAATATAAGTTGCAGTAACCAGACCTTCTCATTAGATTTATTTCAAGCTTCCAAGAGGTCCATTAATCACAAAATTTTTGAGGACACTGATAATAAAATGGAAGCAGTATTTGAAATGTCTATGTTGATCCAATCTCATTCATCTTTGACCACTATTGATCTAGATTTTATTGATTCTTATTCTAAGGATAGTTATGTGGTCCAAGACTTTCCAGATCAACTAGGGTTTGACTTTCCCCCTTTTCATCTTCCTGAAACATCCACACTAACTTCACACACCCTACATCTCATTGACTCCATTCCCCATCCCTTTCCATTGGACCTATCACTCAACCCACCAGAATCTGGCAATTTACAAGCACTTAAACCATGGCCAGATCCAGGTCATTTTTCCATTTCTCTATTTTATTTTGATCCCTTTATCTTTACCACTCATCTTTTTAGGGATCTTGAGGAAGACACTTTTATTGCGGACATCCAAGTGTCCAATTATTTACATGATCTTACGTCTTCCGTGCATACCTTCACGCCCGGCTGAATGGCGTAAAAGATAGCACTGGATGGGAGGTAACCCATCATTTTCTTACTTTCCTTTTTTCTTCTTTTTCCAGGTTTTATTCATCCTAAACCTGACCGTTCTTCACTAAGGTGATTCCTTTTCCCTCCTAATGCATGAGGACATGGCATATCTTAAGCATGGGGGGGTGTTTTTAAATTTTTACGATCGATTTAGGATGTTTAAAACCTAAAAACATGCATTTTTCTTTAATTTATTTCCTGCTTGCATACCCAAAAAAAAAAAAAAAATTGAAAACTTTTTGAGGAAAAATTTTGAAATCAGGACTAAGGTCGAAAAATTCACTTCTGGTACAATGGGATTTAATCTTTAACAAACTAAGGATGAGGATTTGGATCTAATCATTAGAATTCCAGGGTCTATTTTAGACTAGATCAGATATCCTTCTCTAAAATTCCACCTGAACTCATGATAGTTCAGGTGACTTGATCCTATTTTGTAATATGGAAAGTATTTGACTTAGTTTCTGATTCAAAAACTTACGGGTCTCAAGAAACTTCTTGTGTCAATTTTCACACACAAGTCAACACTTAAAAACAACTAAAAATTTGAAGAACTCCCTTGTTTGGATTTAGTAAAAGTCTGAAGCAGATCATTGGTTTGAGTTCCCACCGCCGAGAAGAAGGAAAATACCTTCTTTGAGGACGCGATGTCAACATGTTACCGCCTTGGCGCTGCTCTATATCTATATTTCATATCTTTAGACAGAGCATTAAAGCGCATTTCAGTAGCTCAAGTGTCTTGGACGGTGCTCTACCTATAGCGTCGGAGCAAGAGCTTGAGTTTGCTTGGAGCGCCCCTTTTCACCGCATCGTGTTTTGGGGTTGTGAGCTCCTGGGTGGTGTCATGGACAGTGCTATCCCGAAGTACTGGCGCCAGAGCCCCCTCGAGGAATGGTAACGGGAATGATGATCCCGACACATCTGTTGTAAGACTAAGCTAAAAATAAGCATGGGAGAGAAAAAAAAAAAAGAAAAAGAAAAAAAAGAAAAAAAAAAAAATAATAACACGTCCTTATAAATGTTGACTTTTCACAAGCACAGACAAAAGGTTTTAAAGGAATTTGCAAGTTGCGAATCAGATTCACGAGCAAGAAAAATCCTAAAAACAAACATTTCAAGTCATCTGAATTAACAAGGGGTTAATTTGTGAATTTTCTGGAGGATATATTGATCCCGTTCTGTCTAATGGTTGGATCCAAAAATAAATCCTGATGTTGATCTTTAACAAATCCCGTACCTCCTGTGTTTTAATCTACCAAGGTCCCTTAATCTCTTTTTCTCCTCAAAAGTCAAAAAATTAGATTTCCCAAAAATTTCGTTTTCAAAAAAAATTAAAGTTTTGCTAAGAGACTAGCAAAAGATAAGCATGGGGGTGTGATAAACGTCAGTTTATCATCATTCTTATGCATTAAAACTAACCTAGCTCTTAGGATTTTACCCCGCAAACGGATTTTTGGGCTGCATTTAGGCATAAATTAGGATAGGCATGCATTGCATTTTTTATTGTCATTTTAATGTGTTTTTGTGAGTGTTAGGGATGTACAGATGCACAGATCCCTAAAACCCTAGCACTCAAGAAGGCAAATGGTGAAGGAGAAGCCCAGACTAGCTGGAACCCAGCTTGATCCAGCTCACCACAGCTGAAACCTAGCTTACTTGAACTAGGGTTAGCTCATCCCAGCTCCATTTAGCTAATCACAGCTGGATGGTAGCTCAAGAGAGTTCACCTTAGCTTACCCTAGCTCAAGTCAGCTCAGATCCAGCTCAACTTAGCTGAGTCTAGCTCATCTCAGCTCCCACTAGTTCACAGGGAGCTCTAGCTAGCTCAGCTGAGTTGACAGGAGTTCACCTCAGCTCACATCCAGCTCAACTTAGCTGAGTCTAGCTCATCTCAGCTCCCACTAGTTCACAAGGAGCTCTAGCTAGCTCAGCTGAGTTGACAGGAGTTCACCCCAGCTCAGATCCAGCTACATCCAGCTCCACTCAACTCCAGCCAGCTGAAGAAGAATTCATCTCAGCTAAGGAAGCTTAAGTCCAGCTCCCGGGGATTCAGCTTAGCTCAACTCAGTTGAGCTAAGCTACCTTAGCTGCCTCAACCAGCTTGATTCTCCCCAAGAGCACCAGACCTAGCTCACCTCAGCTCATTTTGGTAGAAGCTAGCTCACTTTAGCTTGGCTTAGCAACTAGCAAAGAACTAGCAAGCTAAGCTAGCTAGAGTAGCCCCATGCCAGCCTCTTCAGCAGCAGCCAGCTCCAGCTCCAGCTCCAGACTTCTCCTCCTCAGCTCTTCTCCCTGAAAACCCTAGCTCCAAATGCCTCCAACTCTACTCCCTATTAGCTAAGCTAGCTAAGCTGCTTAACATAGCTAGTCCACCTCCATGGCACCAAAACCTACTACCCTACTACCTAAGCTCCAGCAAAAAGACCACCTACTCCTACTTTATTTTGGTGCCAACTATCCCTTCCATCACCACCCTACATCCACCATCAAAGCCCATCTCCACCCTCCATTTTTTCCCTCCAAAATTGCCTTCTAGAAGGTATTTTTGGAGGGAAAATCAAGGCACCTCTTCATTTCCCTCCCATTTTTCCCTCCAAAAATAACCAAGCACCCCTTCATTTCCCTCCAAAAAAACACCATAACCACCCCCTTTCCCATCCTATAAATACCCTACCCTACCACCACATAATTCCCATCCTCCCTTAGTATATTTTCTACCTAAACCACCTATACCTACGGCCAAGAAGAAGGAGTAGAGAAGGAGATTAAAGGGGGACATCACCAGCCCTTTTGGTGCCTTCTTCTCCCCACTCTCTTCAACTTGAGCCACGCCAAGGAGGAGGACTCTCCCATTTCAAGGAGGACGGCCAGGCAAAGGAGAAAAGCTTAGGGTGGACGTCCACCCTTGGAGAGAAACTTAGGGCACGCCCCCTTAGGGCTTGCCTTGGAGGTCATCACCTTGGCGGAGTACTGCAAGGAAGGAGTTGAAGGATTCTTTTCAAGCTTGGGAGCCACCAACCTTGGAGCAAGAAGCCCTCTTCTTCACCATCTAATTAGAGGATTTGTGTTTTCTTTCTTTATTGCAATTTTCTAGTAGTAGAAGCATTCCTCTACCAGGCATTTTTGTTAAACACTTTTTCAATTATCTAGTTGCCTTCTTTGCATTTCTTGTTTGCATTTCTAGTTGCTTATCTTCAGCATTCTTCACTCCCTCTCCCTAATTATTCTAGGCCTCCACTTGCCTAGAGTGAGCTTATGGAGAGGCTCTACTTGCCACTTTAGAAGTAGTTTATTTAATTCGAAGTGTAAACACTTTTCCCGCCATCAGTTCGCATGTTGCCTTAGTTCAAAAATAAAAAAAATGGTATATTGAAAATTACCAAAAAGAAAGTTGAGATATATTCCAAGCAAGAGAATCACTATTGCAAACAATTGGCCTCCTTGGACGACCCTAGATACTTCCCTATCTAGGATTATAAATTTAAGAGCGAAAGCGGATTTACGCGTTACAACGACGTATTTTAACAAACCGCGTATTTTCGCTATCAGTCATCTACTACACCAGCAAGATGCTGGTCGAGGCTTAGCATAACTATACGGTTACTAAGAAAGAGCTGTTGGCAGCAGTATTTGGCCTAGAAAAATTCAGATCACACCTTCTGGGTTTCTGTGTCATTATTTACTCGAAGCACACTGTAGTGAGGCACTTACTCGTGAAGAAGGGCATGAAACATCAACTAATCCACTGGATCTTGCTGTTGCAAGAATTCGACCTCGAGATTCATGATAAGGTAGGGAAACAGAATGTGGTAGCTGACCATTTATCCTATCTTCCTTCTTCAGTCATCGACCCGTATGGTCCGATCACCAAGCATTTTCCAAACGAGCATCTACTGGCCATTCACGGTCTCCCCTAGTTTGCTGATATAGTGAATTACTTGGTTACGAGGAAAGTCTCGCTAGATTGGGCAACTTCCAGGCGATACAAGCTGATTTCCAAGGCCAAGTACTATATTTGGGAGGAACCGTATCACTTCCATATTGGCAATGATCAGGTGATTTGGAGATGCATTCTTGACGACGAGGTCAATGACATGATCTCATTCTGTCATGACCTGGCTTGCGGTGGCCATTTCTCTGGTTGTAAAACCACAGTGAAAATTCTCTAGTGTGGGTTCTTCTGGCCCATGATGTTCAAAGATGCACAAACGTATTGTAGGGCATGCGCTCGTTGTCAGATTCTCGGCAACATGGGCCCACGGGATATGATGCCCTTGAACCTAATAATTGTGTGTGAAATCTTTGACATATGGGGAATTGATTTCATGGGATCTTTTCTAGGATCTAACGGATTTGAATACATCTTACTCGTTGTTGATTACGTCTCAAAATGGATCAAAACCGTCCCCACCAGAACTAGTGATCACAAAGTTGTTCCCCGATTCATTCAAAAGAACATCTTTTCTAGATTTGGGGTTCTTAAGGCCATCATCAGCGATGGCGGGTCTCATTTCAACAATGTGCACTTCCAGTCCCTAATGAAAAAGTATGGGGTGTCGCATTTTATCTTGACTCCTTAACACCCCCAGACTAATGGACTGGTAGAACTGTCAAATTGAGAGATCAAGAAGATCCTTCAGGTCACTATTTGGCCTAATAGGAAGGACTAGTCTACTCACCTTCCAGAAGCTTTTTGGGCTTATAGGACCGTCCACAAGACCTAATTAGGCATGTCTCCCTTTAGATTAGTGTATGGAAAGGCATGTCACCTTCCTGTAGAGATGGAGCATAAGCCTATTGGGTAGTACGGAAGTGCAATCTAGATCTGATGAAGGCTGGAATACATTGCCGGTTGCGAATGAGCAAGATCGAGGAATTACTTAATGATGCGTATGAGAACTCGTGTATCTACAAAGAGCGGGTCAAAGCCTTCCATGACAGGCACATTGTGCAAAAATCTTTCCACCTTGGTCAAAAACTCCTACTCTTTGATAACAAACTCAAACTCTTCCCAGGCAAACTTAGATCTAAGTGGATTGGACCTTTCTTGGTGAGAAAAATCTTTAGAAATGGAACTATTGAAATTAGTGAACTCAGCCATGATTCTGATCCTTTTATTGTGAACGGTCAGAGACTCAAACCATTCGTCGAACTTACTGATCCAAACTTGGCTGTTGTCTCTTTTGATCTCCATTCCCCCTGAGCTCATTGCGGTCAGCTGATGGCGTTAAACCTAGCGCTTAACGAGAGGCAACCCGTCATCTTTTGAAAAAACCCGAAATCCTTTTGACATATCTCTTTGCTGAAATCATATTGCACTTTAGGGATTGTCCATTAGAACAATCGATTCCACCTTTGGTACTTGTATCAAAGCTTGAAATCGTTCGCAACAGTCACCCCAACCCGTCCATCCACCCTTTGACCTTATTCTAATATACAATCTATGCTGAACTCAAATCCACGTAATTTACAATGAGGGCATTGCAAATCGTAGGCATGGGGGGTATTAAAGTGCAAAATGCCGTGAAAATCAAATCACAAGAGGATTTTGTAAAAAGAAAATGGAGGTTGAGAAAAAAGAAGGCCCATTTAAGAGAAAAATGAGAAAAAGGGTGGAGGAAAATTAAAAAGAAAAGAAAGGAGAAAAAAGATAAAGAAAAGCATGGAGTCCCTTCAAAATAATATGGAACTTACCTAACTTCTAGGTTGGATTGAATGATGAATTAGGATCTGGAAGGCTAAAACTTAAGGGATTAGGGGCAAATACTGACCTTAGGCCTCTTGAATATGTTCTGAGTTTTAAACACTCACGTACTTGTCAAGATTCGGATTAATTCTCAAGCGGTTGAGGAAAATGCAAAGCTTATGTATTAGGTCTAAGGCTTAGGTAGTATTCGACCCTGTTAACTAACCTCTAGTTTGCAGGACTTGATAACTTAAGTACGTTAAAATCACACACAGTCTGGTTCAGTGCGCTTAAATATGAAATCATGCCAAAAAGCATTTATGCTGTTCTGAAAATGGTCCTAAGATCTAGATTAGGAACGACTCAAAAACACAAGTTGATTTGGACGAATTCCTGATGCGGAGAGGTGAGAAATTCCCTTTGAAGATGCGCAATAACATATCATCTCCTCGGTGTTTGTCTCCTAGGATATCTAAATATCCTACTGAGGGCACATAAGCACCTTGTGCTGGTTCAGATGCCATGGGTGGCATTATCACGAAATATCGATTGCCAGGGTCTGGATTTAGCTACAGAATGACATGGGTGGCACTATCTCGAAGTGTTGAAAGCCAGGGTTCTGGGGGTTGCCATGGGTGGTGTTATCTCGAAGCATCGATTGCCAGGGACCCTGTGAGGATTGATGATGGGGACAAGGAATCTGATACAGAATGTGTTTAGGGCCAATCCGAGGTTGGATTTGAGAAAAAATATAATGAAAAGAAAACGAGAGAGAAAACTCTCCACAAATGAAAATCTTCTTCTATCCCTCTCTCTTACAAAAAAATGCACTGCCAAATTGAACCCGGACTAACCATGTTACAAGCATGGGTGCTTTAACCACTGGATCCAATAAACCTTAGGATAGTTCTTGCGAGCCTTAGAAACCTTCACGGCAGACTGAGGTAAGAACTAGTCAGGTTTGGATCTGGGCTGGTACTTGAGTACCTTTGGGTCCATTGTTGGTATTAAGATTTGATTCCTAGAGATTTGGCTTAGTAGGGCATCCTAATAGTTACATCTGACCTAGATAATTGGTTTGATCCATAAGGTTTTGCTAAGGGACTAGCAAAAGCTAGGCATGGGGATATGATGGGAACACCATCTAAGCCCTAACTAGCCAATTTTGGTCTTAAAAAGGTAATGAAAGCTCCTACATATCCATCAGAGGATCCTAAATGCTTGATGTTCTATTTTGAGAAAAAAAGATGAATACATGGTTATTGCTGCAAAATTAACTACATTTCCACAAATATAGAATAACCATGACATCTTTTAGGGGTTCATTAAAGGTCATATGGTTTTTAATGTTTAATAATTGGGTCCTTATAGAACAAAATAGGTTTTCATGTGATTCAAGAATTAATGGACATCTGAAACCCTAAAAATAGACCCACTTAATTAATTGAGGTTCTGATCATGATAAAATTCTCCTAAACCTTCTAAAAATCATAGAAAAATATTCCCTAAGGCTTGATACTCTTGATTTGACCATTGGAACCCATTTTGGCCTAAAATAAAGTCTCAGACAGATAGTTGCCCTAATTTGGGTTTCTATACAATTTACCTAGTCAAACTTGGTCAAAACCTAAATTTGACTTCACCATTAGATTTCTTGGGTCCAAATTAGGTTTGTACTAAATTTTGGACCCAATTAGAGATCACCTTGACCAAGTTTGCATTTTGGTTCTGTCTAACTCTTTTCTCTCACACACTGGCTCATAACTTTTGAATTATTTACAAATAGGTCCCTAACTTTTTAATCATATTTACATTTATGTCCCTACCACCATTGGTGTGAACATGTCGAGCTCTGACGAGATTCAAGTGAGATTTTCTTGCTCAATTCTCAATCAAACAATCCCAAATTTGAACTGGAGATTCTTTGTGAATTTCCCTTCCAATTGAGACCAGTCTTGGATCCCAACCCTTTCCCAAAAGCTCATACGAACTCTTTGAAAGGAAGGGTATCCAGCTTGAGTGAAAAGCACGGAGTTCGCATGCTTGTTTCCCAAGCTTAAAACTCCGTTCTATGGCCTATAAATGATCCTACATCAAGTTCCTCACCTCCTTAGCAAGTTTTGGCTAGAGAACAACCCTTCTTCTACCCTCTCTGGCCACTAAAAACCCTTGCTTTGGCGATCTTATCTGCCCTCCTCTTTCGGTCATCCAACCATCAAATTGGACGGCCTTCTACCTTCCTTGTTCTCTTTCGCATCTCTCCAATCAAAGAGGGACTGCCCTCCGCCTCTTCTTCATCGCTGCCACCTCATCGGACTTCACCATCTTCTCCGGTTCCGGTCGGACACAACCGGAACCCTCAGCATATCTTCTTCCCCTCTAAGTCTCTCTATTCCTTCCCCTCCCCCTCTACTTTCTTTTCACTCATGCACAACTCACTCACGACTATCGCACCGCCCTCCCACACCTCATCATCTCCGCAGCTGGCCAAACTCCAGCGAGTTTGCGTGACCTCCACACACCTCCGTTTATCACAAAATCACCTCCACAAGATCCTCGCATTCACGCTCGATGAAACCCCTCAAGAAATTGAAGGGTTCGCTTGCCCAATCACCCTATCGAGCCCCTCAGCTTGCACACATCTCCCCCAAGGTCGCCAAACCTTCTCAGACACCCTCATACTATGTTGAGGCCCTCGTCACTCTCGCCGTAGTCCGGCGATCCCCTTGAGCGATTTTAATAAGGCTGTGAGGTCATATTCTTGCTTTTCAGGTTTGATCGGAGCTTCGCTGTCACCTCCACCTTCTTTGGTCCCGTTTGTGACATTCACAGCATGTTCTTCAGCTCTCTCTTTTCTAGGTGTTGCGGACACCTTCCAGGAATGTCCCCAGCTCCTCAATTGTGGCTGCCCAGTCCACTTGCACCGTCAATTCAGATGCTGTTCAGTTGTAGCTCACGTGGGACTTTGCAAAGGATAGCAATGGGATTTAGTCCCACATCGAAAACTTTAGGAGCCCCTATGTGAGATAAAATCAATATGTGCCAGGGCATTACTGCCTCGACACACATGGGGTGAGGTCCCCTGCACACCTATGCACCCTCGTCCGTGCACACAGCCTACAGACCTAGACCCCTGATTTATATACTGGTGGGCACGATCGCAGTTTGTATAAAAAAATTATCGTTTTTGTAGTATATATCATAAATACAAATCGTTATTGCATCCATTTTATTTAATTACATAATTTTTACTGGTTTATTCTAGGTCGTTAATTAGGAGGCAGTTATTGATATACATCACTCTCTAAGTCCAATATCATTCTTTAATTCCAAAAAGATCAATTTTATGTACAATCATGAATGAATGAATTAAACTAATTTATGTACAAAAGAATGTATTAAAAATACTTGCAAACAGATATATACAAATAAGCATCAACACTATAATTAGGTACTATATACTATCTATTTATACTTATAATAGCAATATTTACATATATACACAATAATAATTAATAATATATACTATACTAACTTAACTTAATATACTAACATATACAGTAACATATATAGTTTGTACAACGACATAAATAAACGTCGCTAAACCTTAGGAAAAACTATGTAATATACTAGGGTCTATAATGACACTTATTCTATCTACAATGACGGATTATTCTATCAGTAAAGCTATACAGTTATTTATATACATATATAGCTCAAACATATGTTATACTACGTATACTTAATATACATATATTTATTATTTACAGCATACTTATAGATATATATACACTATATACAAATATACACAGTCAGAGGTACAAGGCAAACTTCATCTTCTTCTTCTTCTTTGTTCTCAACTTAGTCATTTGAGGTTCTCTTATCTCTTTAGTCTCTCTGAAGGTTCACAGACTCTGACACTTAGCTATTTTCCTTGCTCATTCTCTCTTCTTAACCCCTCATTAGGTGCAAAAATTAGGTTTTAGGTTGGCGGGCGGCCTGTTCGAGGGATACACACCACCCTCTCGGGTGGGACAAGACCTCTACTAAGGCCACCCTGATAAGTTAATTAGCCTCTTATTCTCGGTTTATGCTCAATATTGGGCCCACACAAGCCCACACACAGTGCCAGGCCCCCGGACCACACCGCATACAATCACACATCACAGATCATAATGCTCAGAACATATGCTCAAGGGGTATAGGTATGCTTTGCGCTTGGCGCATGTTGACTGGGAAGCAAGGATAATAAAATCAATATAAATAGTGATGCACACTTGCCACTTCACGATGTGGTGCTATGTGCATCGCTTCACAGCTTTGCAATTCTAGCGCGCCTGTTCTGATTTCAATGTTTTGGCCCTCAATTTGAGGGCCATAATTTATTATAAATTTAAAATAAATTATGGGATATTAAGGTATTTACATATGGCTACATAATTGTACAATTTATTTACAAAATTAGTTATGTTTACTATATAAATAAATTAGTCAAAGTTTACAGTTTATTTATATTGATTATTAGGTTTTATTCCTTAATTACATATAAATTAGTTAATGGACGGTCTAATTGACCCTGTACAGTATTAATATACATATTAAAGTATTTAATAAAGATTTTTATTGTATTTTACAACATATATTTTGATTTTATTCACATTTAAATAGGTGGATTCAGGCTAATATACATATAAATTATGTATAACAAATATAATACATTATAAATATAGTTAAATCAGCTTAATTTACTTAAAATACATTAATATAAATGTACAGTATAAATTAGTTCTGTTATAACTTAAATTACTAATTTATTTTAATTTAATCTAATAACTTAGCTAGTAACTTAATAAATTAATTATTTATTCTATATACATAATTAAATTATGGTACAGAGTTCCTTATGTACATAATATGCATATAATTACGTATGTAAAATATCAATAGTAAATATGTTTATTTTTAGGATTTTATTAATTTACTTAGAGTATAGTACATATAAGTTAGTACGATTAATAAATAATTACATCAATAAGCTATGTACAATTTAAGTTATCTTAAATATTTAAGTTATGCTATAGCATACAAACATAAGTTATATTTACATATTATATACATATTATGCATTATGTACATAGATAGCTTAGTATAACTTATATTTACATGTATATACATAGTATACAAGGTGTTTTTAGGTATTTTTATGATTTTTATGGGTTTTATATGTTTTGTAGAGGTAGGGGATGACAAAGAAAGAGATAGATGAGAAAAATGGAGATATTTTTGATGTTTTTATTGTTAAGTTTTTTTTTATTAAATTCTAAGGTATATTAAACCGTCGAATGGTATGTTCTGCTAAGCCGGAGGTTCAGAATACCATGAAACTTGGTATGTACTTAAAAGCATACCTAGTCTTCATCAAGACTGGTCTATCTTATTACTTTTTATTTTTTATAGTAGTTTTATTTATTTGTAAAGTGAGTTCATTCTAGGCCTAAAAAGGATTTTCTAATGTGAACCTAAGGCCCTAAAAAAAAATTCTAATGGCTGGAATGGCAATAAAAGTGTTCCGATGTGCTTTATTCAGTTTAAGAAAGATGTTCCAGCCACTAAATGTGATTTTCATTCCTTTTTTTTCCTTTAATTTCACAATGTGTACAGTTAGGTAAAAAAGTAGCTGACAAAAGATTAATTAAAACCAAATTACAAGCATTCAAATTCAATTAGAAGTCATTTTAGATACATGACGGCTTGTGCATAATGTGTACAACACTGAAAACAGGTCAGCCATTTTAAAGCAAATCAAATCCACCTACTATCCTATCAATTCAACCCATCCAGCAGGAGCGACAATTGCAGTAGCAGCTTCAGACAGCAACAGCAGCAATTGACAGCAGCTACTACAGTTGTTGAAATACTGCTGCTGGAATTCAGCACTACAGCAGCAACAAATTCAGACCATCTGAATTAATTCCAGATGTCTTAAAAGTTAATTCCAAGGCTGCTGTGTAGCCCACAGAACAACCAAACACCTACAGCTGCTGAAACAACAGCTATAAGGTATTTAGCTTCAAATGCATCTCACTTCAGAGCTTCTAAATCAAGTTCAGATGTCCTAAGTAAATTCCAAATATCTGTAGCAGTGTCTAAATTCTAATATTGATAGCTTTTATCCATATTTCAGTACATGAACACCCCAGGATCAGACTAATTAAGACTGATCTGGGGATGTTTATCTACTGAAATCAGATCAAATTCATCTCTAAAACCTCCACAAAAAAAAATATGTGAGTGAAAATAGGGGAGGAATAAAATGTCGCCCCATTTAAAGCTTTTGATTTGGATCTTATATTGATTTCTCCACTTGATCTCCTTGAACACCATGGATGGATGTTCAAAGCAATCATATGGATAGATCAAGACCCGTTGGATCCTTGTTCAATCTCAAATCAGTCTTGTTGATCATCCTTGGCCAAACTCTCCAACATAAGGCTTGATTCAGATGTATGCTCATCCACATATCAAAATTCAAATCCAAAACTCAAATCCTTGGAATCCTTGCAAAACACCTCATCAAGCTCATAAAATCCTCAGAAAGCTCAATCAAGATCAATGAAACCTTAGATTGATTTCAAATAAATGATTTGAACATTAAAAATCTTTTTTAAAAAAGATTGAGCAATTCAAGTTGGTGAATTAAGATCAGGGGGTCTTTGTGGATTTTCGAAATGAGTGGGAGACCCCCCAAAGTGCTTTATGGCACTAATTTCAAATCTGAGAACCAAGATCCTTAGATCTGAGATTAGACCATGATGAATGAGTGATCAGTGAATTTCAAATCAAGGGAAAAGAATGCGATAAAATGGAATGCAAGGGAAGAGTCATGATCAAGTGAATGTTGGTGGATTCTTCTCCTCTGATCTGAATTGATCAGAGGAGGTGTAGGATCTACTCTATCTCTACTCCTAAATTACACTAACAGTCATCACAACAAGCTCTAATTACTCCTACTCCTAGAAAGCATATAAATCTAATATAAGAAAGCAATAAAAAGCTACTCTAAGGGAGGAAGATGTCTAAGGTCACCCGCTGGTCGGCTGGCGATGACGAAGGGGGAAGAGGACCAGCAGCTGAGGAAGATGTCTCAGGTCCACCACCCAATCGGCTGGCGGCGATTGAAGGGGGAGGAAGGCACCAACTCTGTCACAGCCGGTGGAGGAAATTGGGTTGAGGGGAAGCTGTAGGTGTGGATGAAGGGACCGGCTCAAGGGGAGGCAGTCGATCGGTGCACACGCGATCAAGGGAGCTCCTTAGGTAGAAGATCAGAGTGAAACTCCTCATTGCACGGTGCGAATAGGCAGAAGGGTTTTGGGTGGTGACAATTTGAGGAGAGAGTGCGCGCAAGCTTCAAATCAAAAAGCTGTCGTTGGATGGGATCTGCGTGAGGTGGTCAACGCATGCATGGAGTCACGTGAAGCTTCTAATCAAGGTATGCCATAGATTGAATAGGGTGTAGAGGATCAACGGTCGTGATCTCTCAAGTTCATGCATTGCTATAGTGATTATGCGTAGCTGTAGGTGGCTGGGTGATCTATTGGTGTATTTGCAAGGAAGGTCCCTTGCGAAGGGGTAGAAAGATTACGCAGAAGCCAATAAGTGGTTAAGAAATGTTTCAAGGCAGTCCTTAAGGGCTTACAAATAGGTCCCTGCGATCTTCAAGTAGGTCCTTGGCTAATTTTTTTTTTTTTGAAACAGTGAGGACTGCTATCATGATCCGATGGCAATCCGGAGGGAAGTGGTCCTTGGCTAATTTTTCTATGAATGAAATGTAATGGAAGGAGGATCTAAATGTAAATCTATAATTGCAGGGTCCTAATGATGTCTAAATGCACCTAAGCTTTTATAGAATCTTAATTGAACATTTGAGAAGTTAATTACACTTTTGATTTGAACTTTTAAACTTATTTGTGTGGATCACCATTTAAACTTATTTAAAAGAATATCTCATTTAATGACCTAATTATGCATTTTTAACACAAAATTGATGTTTTAAGTCTTTTTCTCTATTTCCCACACTTAACCCTTTTTATATGTTAATTTGATAGTGTTTAACCTAGTTTCTAGCTTAATTTAGGCGATTTAGCTATGATGAGTCGCAACTCATCATATACCCAGTTACCAACCCGATTAGCCTCGGGTATCTGAGAGAGAGGAGAATAGCGAGAGAGAGAGAGGGGGGGTTTGCCCTTTGCGCCTCTGCTCTCAACACTGTCTCTGAGAGGATTTTGTGCCTCTTTGCTGTGCTCGTACCTCTCGCTGAGGCTTGAAGAAGAGAGGCCTTTGCCTTTGTTGCTGGTTTTAGGCTATTGTTGCATCATTGATATCCTAACTGACGTGGAAATTGGTTGATATTCACTGTTTAAACATTTCAAGTATTTGTGATTAAATTGTCTAGGGTTCATTTGGTGATTCAAATCACCATTTTAACCCATTATTTTTGCACATTGTTACTTGAATTATTGATATATCATTCTTGAATAGTTCTGAATCAACTTTTGGTTGTAATTGTTTATATATTTTACTTAGAACTGTGATTTTAAGATTGATTTGCTACTTGCTCCCTGCATTCGACCTCGGATTTTCATTCGAGCATAAATTCTATTTGTTTTCAAGCTTTATCGGCTATACTGTGACGTATCATTTTTAAAACCCTGATTCAGAGCGAATAACAACCACCAAAATCATTATTGATTTCGTCACACCAATAATAAAGAATTTAGGATTAGTGGAATTATGATGCTACACGTCCCTCGAGTATTCCAAATACCCTTGAATCCTTCACATTAGAAGACATGTAGCCTTTAGTATTAAATCCCAGATTCACTATCTATTCCATCATGAGTTACACATTTTCCATGTTCTTCTTATAACATCAGGACGAGAACGAAGACTAGATCCTTTTACAAAGGATGGTCTTCTTCTCTTTGTGTATGGATCTGATCAAGACCTATACGACCATGCATGGAATTTTATACTTCCCAATATACGTGGAGAGAGCCCAAGTCTCATGATCTGCTACATACACCTATTGTTCTGAACATGGATATGATTGCGAGAAATCGCTTTTCGTCATAGTAAATGCACACATAAACTTTTGAAATTTGTAAATTGGATCGAACTCATAAGATTTTTAGGATAAAATATGGGAGTTTGAGTCATTTGTACAGAGGCAAATAGATTAAAATCACTTTTTGACTAGAACCAAGTAGCAAATAGATTAAACAAGTTAATTAATAGAGCATGCAACTTTGCATCTAAGTACTATAAATACTATAAGCACAAGTAGAGAATAAGTAATTAGAACTTTTATTGAAAAATTATAGTTTGAATACCAAATGCTTACAACTAGAATTCAACTAGAAATAAAGTGTTAGGTCTGTTAAAACCTTAGGGGATTAACTGAAAGTAACTCACTTCTAACTTAGGATGAACCTGAATAACAATTAACCCTAGTTGAGCCAATATCTAAATGGGTACTGATGAGAGACTCATTGATGAGAACCTCATCATGAGCCATAACTAGCTCATTTTGACCCAATACAAAGGATAAAAGCTCCTACATATCTCAAGGAAAGGCTTAACTCAGAGAATTCTGAGTTTGAGAAGAAAACCAGTCATAAGGGGTAAAAGTGCAATTTTACCAGTATAATCTGCATACAGGGTAATTCAGGGCCCAAACACAGGTCAAAACAGCTTAATAAGAATAAAAGTGGGATGAGATGATCTAGCAAGGGCTACAGCACTTCCAAGAAACCAAATGATAATCTGTAACCCTAAAACAACCCACTTCAATTCACAAGGTTCGAGGCAAAGTAAAAATAGAATAAACCCTCTAAAATTCATATAAAAATAATCTCTAGGGTTTAGAACCTTCAATTTGGCCTTTAGAACCCATCTTGACCTACATTGAGAACCATGCCCAATTAATAACTTAATTTGGGTCTTTACGCAAATTGACCGGTCAAACAAGGTTTAATATGAAAATGAAATTTACCATCAGATTCCTTAGGTTCTAATTAGTCATGTATAAAAACTTGAGCCTAAGAAGAAACCTCCTTGACTGACTTTACACTTTGGTCCTCATATATTTACTCTTTGGCCCTCAACTTTTGAACCCTCGCATTTAGGCCCCTAACTCTCCTTCGTTCTTTGCAAACAGGTCCCTCCTGCAAAACCCTGCCAGCACCATGCTCCGGCGACCTTGCGCGGAGCATGGCGCCGCGCAGGGTGAGGTGGAGGACCTGGCATGTGTACCGGGGGTGCCCTGCGTCGTCAGCCGTCGCAGGAGCACCCCCATGGTCATTGTAGCCCCCCATACCGGCCGTGCGAACGCACGGACGGTATGGGTTCGTATTCCGACCATTCTCCGGCGAGGGAGACACGTCGTCTCCCTCCGCCTTCCTCCCTGCTTCAACCCTATAAATACCCCCCGCCGCTCCACCGACCAAGGCAGCCTGGATCTGACGGAGAAAACCCCCAGCTTTCTTCTCTTCTTTCTCCGGCAGACGCTCACCAGCTCCGGCGACTTCCTCCCCCTCCACCTCGTCGCTCTGCCGCAATACCAGCAGCGGAGACTTCCTCCCCTGTTCTTCCCGCGCCACGCCGCACCCAGCTGGCGCCTCTCCAGCCCTCTGCTCGCCGCCGCCCCTCTCCCTGAGCATCGTCTTCTCCGGCGACAGTCGATACGACTGTCGCCCTGTTCCTCCCCCTTCGTCCCTGCAGTTAAGTTAGAACTACTCCCCTTCTTCTCCTCTTTCTTTCCCCGCTTTCGATTTAGTCAATTAAGCCCTCTACCGACCCTGTTCACCCTCATCCTCTCCGCCTCCGACCACCCTCCGGCGAGCCGCTCCCATCACCTCAGCGACCCACACGGCTCGCCGACCACCGCAGAACATCCGCCTCCTCACCCTGATCCTCTTCCGCCCCTCCACTTCCCACCAAACACCCTCTGCAGACCCACCGAACACACCCACTTCCTCGCTCACAGTTTGACCTAGGACGACCTGTTAGCTCCATCTCGCCCCCTGCAGACCCCCTGACCACCTTCGCCGTGCCACGGCGAAGGTCCCCCGCCTGTCTGATTTGGCCGAGAGGCCGTTCTATTGATTTCAGGTTCCAGGCCTTGACCGCCATTGGCGAGGAAGCTCGAAGCTTGCTTGAGGTTGCTCCAAGCCTAGATATCCCAGGTTGAAGACCTAGGCTGCGCGAAAGAGTCTTGCGCACACACCCTGGCCCTCAATTGGAGTTGCGAGCCTCAACAGCTGTTGCAATTGGAAGCACCATCCCTATTGCAGGCGTGAGAGAAAAGGGGCGCGCGGATAGTCCCACCTCGGAACCTTCTGAAGCCACACACCCACATAAATTGCAAAAGTGCCACCATCTGTTTGCCTCAGTTACCACGGGGTGAGGTCCCTCTCACCCGACCCGACCCGACCCGGCCTCGTCCGTGACCACGCTCCGCGGACCTGGCCCGACCCGATTAGACTGACCTGCACTCCTCGCCCACCACGCACGCCGGTGGGCCTGGACCCGGGCCTGACCCGAACCCGATTACCCGATAGCGCTCTGGGAGAGCTTCCGAAGAGTGATTTCAGAGAGAGAGATACGCGGGGGAGGGGGGTAGAGTAGGTTTTTGCCTCTTGACGAAAAAACTCTGAAGTGTGCAGGCCAAAGAAGAAGAAGCAGACCCGCTGAAGAAGAAGGAGCTGCGGCACTGTAGCATAGGCATCGTTAAGTCGTCTCAGCACCGGGGCAGACGACGGAAGGTCAGCAGCCAGAGCAGGAAAGAAGACAGGCTGAAGAAGAAGGAAGAGCAACGGCCAACGCGAAAGAAGCAAGAAAAGAAGAAGACGATCTGAAGAAAAAGAAAGAAAGGAAACAAGGAAGAACAGAAGAAGAAGAGCACGAGGGGAAGATCTGAAGAAAGCAGAAGAAGAAGAAGAACAGGAAGAACCAAAGACAAAGAGGAAGAAAGAAGAAAAGAAGAAGAAGCCAAATTTTCATCTCTCTCTCTCTCTCTTTATTTTTGTAATAGAACTTGTATATCTCTAGAATACAACTTGCTCCCTGAGTTCGACCTCGGGAACTCTTTTATTTTTCCGAGTAAAAAAATTTATATTTGAAATGTTGGTAACAACCAGCTTTACTACAACGTTATAACAGAACCGACGTTTCACTCATCATGGCTCTTAATTACCCCTAATTAAGTAGGTTCCCTAGTTAATTAGCTAAGAATATACTAAATACAGGATTAATTATACTCTAAGGGATTAAATAAGTAGGACATTTAAAATAAGTTAAAAACACTAAATTAAATGTCAATTAATATTATTAATAATTTAATTAATAATTTTGACTGAAATATTCAACATTTAGCTACCTACTTAATATTTAAACTAGCTTAGTTGATTTTATGACTTAAGTATTTAATTAACTTAAGTAAATTAGTTACTTAATTAAATATGGCTAAAGGGGACAAAAACATAAATTCAAGGCATAAACATAATATTTATCTAATTTATAATCATATATAAAAAGTTGAGAAAGAAATAAATTAAGTTAAGCTTAAAAATCAATTGTTTATGTTTAGGTCCTTAGTTTTTACGTCAATTGAATCCTTTTCCCTACAAGAAGGTCCTTATTTTTCATTGCATTTAAGTCCCTATGTGCACTTCACTTCCGTCTTCTTCTTCTTCCTTAAGTCTGAACGGCTGAGGACTGTCGGTGTCTACATCACCCGATCACCTTCCATCTCATGATTGCACATCTTCTTCCTTGCTTCCAACCTTCCGCTCACTGCCACCATTCCATCCAATGGTCCTGATCGTCCTAAACCTAACAAACTTTGGCACAGTGACTTCACTGTTGCCAAAGACGAAACACCTTAAACCCTTGCACCTAGACGTGATTACGTCCAGATGCAAGCCCCTTACCCTTCTCCGCCACCTATAAATAGCCCCATTGACCTCCGAATTCCGGAAGCGATCCCTTTCCACCTTCCCCCGACAGATTGTTCAATAGGCTATTCTTCTTCAACCTCCAATGACTCCTAACCAACTTCCTCCAGACTTCCCCGAAGCCCTAACCACCTCCTGACCTCCTCCTTTCTCTGCCGCACTTAACGACGAGGCTGCACCGCATCTTCCTCCCTCCTTTCGACACTGTCTTCTTCGCCAGAGCGCTATCTCCAACCCTCTGATTCCCTCCTCTGTCACGACACTTCGACTGAGTTCTCTACCTCCTTCGTCCAGGTAACAGTAGAATTAGGTTTTATCTTAATGTAGTATAATGCAGTCTAGTTAGTTAGTGTAGTTTAAATGACCTATTTTCCGTCATCTTCTTTAGTTGTCCTTTTAGATCGCTGATCACACTTCACACCTCTTCACAATAACTTCTACTCCGTTAATTTCACACTTAAATCTGCTTATGTTACGAACGCGCGGCTTCAGACGTCTTTTAAGACATCTGGGAGGTGGCCCAGACGTCGGATCAGACGTCTGGAACCCCTTCCAGACGTTTGGGATTCGGTTTTGGCGGCACGCGCGGTTGCATCTGCGCGCCTGTGCATGCAGACCTGCGGGTGCCTTTTCCCCTCTCTCCTACGGCCGCAGGCTGCGCCCTCTGTTCCGCTCTCTCTCTCCTCCCCGCGCGGCTTTAAAACGCCACGCCCTCTCCCTCACTCTCATCACCTCCGCCCCCTTCCTCTTCTCCTTCCAGCCGGTTCCGAGTGCGAGCGCGAGTGAGCGGCGGCAGTGACAGCCACGGGAGGAGGTGCTGCACGAGGGAGGAGGCGCTCGGCAGTGAGGGCGAGCTTGCCAGGGTTGCTAGAGCTGACCAGAGGGGGCGCAGCAGGCGCGGAGTGACGCGGGAGGCCTGCTGCAGCTCGAGCAGCAGGCGGACGAGACGCGGTGCGGCTGTGCGTCGCGAGCGGAGGGCGAGTTGCGCCCTGATTCTGGAAATTTTTCCAGAATCAGACGTCTGGGCTTCCAACCAGACGATGGGGAGGACGTTTGGAGGACTGTCCAGACATCTGAAAGGTGAATTATTTTCGTCCTTCTTCCTTTTCTTCGGCCGTCCGTATTGAGAGAGAGAAATGGGTATGCGCATGTTCTGGATTCGCCATCCAACGCGAATCAGACGTCTGGCTACAGTGCTAGACGACGAGAACGACTTCCAGACGTTCGGGGTGACCATCGGACATCTGGGAACTAGGCCAGACGCCCCCGCAGGCTTCTGGACGTCTGAGAGACCACGCAGGACAAGGTGCCATCTGATCCCCATTTTTAAGACGTCTGGAAGAAGTTCCAGACGTCTGATTTTGCACTGTTTCGTCGTTTTCGACCCGTTTAGGGCCCGTTCGGAGTCTGTTTTCCGCGTTTCGAGTTGCGTGCTTTTTGGAATTAAATCCTCTACCCATCTACAGTAGTTGTATACTATTTTGAGAAACTCCTTGTGTTTGATCCTTGTGATAGGACCCCGTTCCGTTACAGTCTCGGGGGTTGCGGAGGTATGCGGGATTCCCGACCACGCCCCTAGTACGCATGTTGTAACAGGTAGAGTGGCTTTTAAGTTTATTAGTATAATCTGTTAAATTATGGAACCATAAATAGAACCTAGGACATTGCATGAATCCTAGGAATGAGAAATAGATTGAATGATAGATCCTAGGTGTTGCATGAATCCTAGGGCTGGAAAACTAGATTGTATGATAGATCCTAGGATATGGCATGAATCCTAGGACGGGGAAAACTAGTGGAATATATGAATACTGCAGTCTTGGAAAAATGGAAAGGAACAAATAGCTGCCTGTAAATTGAATTAACAGCTACCTGTTATGAATAATAAACGTGACTGAGAACATAGATTGTAAGAACGTGAAACTGGAAAGTGAAACCTAGATGTTCTGAGTTAAAAGAGCTGGAACCCTACGGGGAATTAGGAGTGGAACTCCTGGAAAGAGAAAGGAATGGAACTGAGGAAGAAAGACATGGTAGTGTGCTGTCTCTTGGGTACGTAGTACCAAGGGAAGTACCTGTACGTGTTTAGTGTAGAGCGGAGCCAGCCACCCCAGGGACCCGGGGTTAGGACTGGCCACTTTGTACCGACTTGCTGGCCCTCGTGTATGTAGTACCGAGGAGAGCTACTAGTGTTGGGAGGTACTAGCTACCCCACAAGCCCCGGGGTTCTGCTAGCCTCCTACACCGACTTGTTAGGCTCACTGGGGCAAACCAGGGTAGTTAGGCGAGGGTGCGCGGACTGTGGAGGGGCAAGGCCCCTGTTTGGTTACTATGGAGGGGTTGGACCCCCTGTTACTGAGAGGGCTATGCCCTGTACTGGTTCTGTGCTGTGCTTTGGGTGCACCCGTTAACGGAAACGATTGACCGCGTGCCAGTGCGGGTTAGCTACTTGTACGTTTATCGCGCGTGCCGTAGTCACTGTTACGCCTGTCCGTGACCTTGGGGTGGTTGACTGAGAGTAGGATCACCACGGGGGAACTCTCCCGGCCAGGAGAGCACCACGTGCTACTTCTACTTTTTGGAAAAGACTGCAATCAAGATCGTTCCCACGAGGAACATTCGAGATCAAGTGAAGGATCTGAGAAATAAATCAAATTGTGAAACAATAGAAAGACGTAAATAAAGGAAGAAAGAAAACAAAACAGCTACTGTACACTTTTCTGCTTCTTTAGTTTAGCTGCCACTCTACTCAGCGTTTCGCTGACGTGTTACACTCGTTACTTTTCAGGACCAAGTGTTGAGCAGCCAGGGTCAGCGGCTGCAGAGGACGCTGGGCCGAGTAGGGTCCAGTAGAGTTACCACTGTTCTTTTGTGCCTTTTTGTTCCACTGTAGTGAGTAGTTCTTGTTATATTATAAATGTTGTTCTACTATTGTGGTGGTACATGCTGTAGTAGTTCTTTTTCTTACTACTGTATTTTGTTACTGCTAGTTATATTTCATTTTGAATGTGGTTTATTTTACTGCTCTTTTGGTTACTTCCTCGTTGGACGACTAGGTCTTGGGATTAGTCAAGTCGGTCCGATTCTCGTGTCTCGTAGGGACATCGGGAATCGGGTCGTTACAGCTTAGATGCCTAATCCAACACACCTTCACCAGAGATCTCCGCTGTCCATGGCGGAGGCATTCTGGCATGGAACACATCCACTAAGGCCCTTCATCACTTCTACACCACTTCAGGGCCCCAATCTACATCTTAATTTGCTTAATTAACATATATACATAAAACACCTAAAAGCATTCCAATCTCCTAAGCTTACTGTCAATGGAGGCTTAGGAGGAGTTCTATCACCCAACTATACACTCACGAACCATCGCAAGACTCTCTTGAGTCTTTCCCCACACTTAATTGAGTGAGAGGAATAATCTTGAGTTCAGGCAAACTCAAAATCTACTTTAATGAATTCCTGATAAATTTATAAGTTTGATTGATAATTGGAATAATTAAGAAGTTCCTGAGGTTCCTTGTGACCTCAGGAATCTTTTAAGATAATTTTTAATATGTTTCATGAAGAATTCATGTCCAATGATATCGCATGGTGTTCACTGGAGCTTCAGCAAGCTCCAACGAACCAAATCTACACCTTAGCCTTTAGAATTCTTCTAGGGACTCCAGATCACTCTCTTATGATCATAGGAACAAGAATCAGTGATTTACTTTTAGTTTTAATGAGAAATGTTCTTTAATGGATTTCATCTTCTCCAACTCCACCGGAGTTGGAGAAATGATTCCATTAGGGTTAAGGATCTGGGAATCACCTCTAAAGTTGAAGGGGACCACTAGGAACTTAAACTAGCTTTTGCTTAGGTCTAAAACCTTCTCACTCCTGATGAACACAGCTACTTTGGATCTTAGGCGACATTGCCTGAGAACACTTTAGACTTATCAAAACTAGGTTTTAAGATGTGTAACAACTTCTTGAGGTTGAAGTGAACCTACTTAGGCCATTAATTTGTTCGAAGAAGCTAAGTCTAAAAGTCAACTTTCGAGCTTTCTAAGTCAACCCTAGTCTGAATCCAAGGATTTAATCTTTGAATCTCTGATTTGTGGGTAGAAGTGAATTTCTAGGGCTATTTAGAAGTGTCTTGGATTAATTTGAATAAGAATTATTGAGGAAATTGGAAGTTTGAATGATTTATGCATATTGGGTTAGTTTTAGAACCCAATACTATTCCTTGGATTCTGTTGATATTTGGAATTAAAGAGTGCTCAGATTAGTTCCTTTTTGGTCACTTAATTGGTTTAAATCGATCCTTGATGATTTGATCACTTTGTTCTTATGATTTGATTTTAAGTTCTGAGCTCTGAGCATCAAGATCGAAGCTTCTCTCTTCTGTAACTTCTTGTAGCCTCTTTTAGGCTATTTTCCTTCTCACTTCTACGTGGAATGGTCACCTGAAATGCCTCAGATCCTTAATTGAGGGATGCCACTGTATTGCAGGTCGATAGACTTGAGTTTACACCTTTGTAGCATGTTTTGGGCATGGCGTTAGAGCCATGTTCTCCCATTAAATCCGTGGATCAAATCTGATCCCAAGCTTAAATTGATTCTAAAATTGGATAAAGGAGCCTTAGAGCTTTCGCTAGGGCTCTTATATGCTCGATTTGGATCAATGAGTCGTCTGGAATTGAGTCTTGAAGATTCGATCAGATGCAGCTTTGCACGGAGGAGAGCAAGAGAACTTGGTCCCACATCAGTGGAATGGAGATGGGTGCCTTGGTATAATACGATTTCGTGAACTGTTGATGCAGAAAATCATCACAAAAAGGTTGAGTTTTGAAAACCCATCATTGTAGTGTGATTTGTGAGAAATCCGTTGACGAATAAGGTTGCCGAAACTCAAAAGAAATTCTAGGTTGAACATAGGGAGGCTACGTTGATTTGAAATCCGCGATTATATATTTTTTTGTAATTTTTTTGTTTAAAAGCAAGATAATCACAATGAATCTAATATTAACACTAGAGAGAGAGAGAAAGAGAGAGAACAAAACACTTTTATAATAAGGATAATGTTTTTACAAATAGAAAGCTGGAAATATTACAACTAGAAAGCGGTAAACCTACTCTAGAAAGTAGTAAAGAGAAGGGAGGTGAGAAATTATCCTCCTCGTCGGCTGCTTGGAGGACGAGCCGGAACAGGCAACGCCTGTAAGACGGAGAGCAGAGATGGAAGACAGAGAACGAAGTGGGAAGAACCGAGGGTGAGGTAGGACATTGTCGTCGCGGGATCCACTTCCGGAAGGGGGTGAGAAGTCGACCATGGGAGCTCCACTAACGGGGTGAGAAGTGGACAAAATTTTGACTTTAACTCTAAAGGAGCATCCCGGGTTTGGGACAAGCTTCTTTAGAGCTTTGGAGAGAGAGAGAGGTGAAGGAAGGGATGATTGATATGTAGGGGTTGTAGGGCCTTTTATAGGTGAGGATTGGAGGGGTAAATGGGTCATTTCATCTCAAAACATTAATGTTAGGGTATTTAGTGACGGATTTATTCGTCATTAAAGACCTTGAATGTGGGCTTATGTGCGTGCGCTCACCACACCTGATCTTCTCCCCGCACGCTCAACGCATGCACTCGTTTGTGTAATATCAGCCTTCCGATCGTAAGATCGGATGGCTTAAAAGCCATCGTGCCTCATCATGCCTTCAGAGTGCACCTGCGGATGAGATCGAGCATCAACGATGCATTGGATTGAGCGTATGTGCCCCGAGCTCATCCGTGCGGCCAAGTGGTTGCTGCCGATGCTGCTCGATCCTCATCTGACAGTGGAATTTCACCCTCACCCACGATTTAATGCTGGTGGATTCAAACGCGCGTCGTGGAGTTGCTTGTGGAGGCGTTCTCCATTGTGCTGTCTCCGTGGATTGGTGCGGAGATCGTTTGACCGCTACGCCCTCTCAGCCATTGAATCAAGATCCAACGGTTGAGATCCTGCCTTGCCCGCGCCTTCAGAAGCTGAGAAGAGATGCTGTGGCTAGTTTGGGCAGCTGTGATGGTGCCACGTGGTGCCATCTTGGCCATCCATCTTCATATGCTCACAGGTGGTGCCACGGATGTCGGATTGGAGCGATTTTCACGCTGTTGGTCTACGATCATCGATCTAAACCCATCCGTGCAGTCGAATTTGTCGTCTGAAGAACATATTTACACCACCTGGCCGCTTGACCTCTGATCTTTCTTGGACTGCATCTAATACTACGGAAATTCAATCAGGGCGATCTTAGAGTCGTTGAACTCCGATCGTTACCCTAATCAGATCCGTATGATTGGGTCTTCAATCCGAGGCCCCAATATGATATTGCCCTATTACCTGACCACAAAAAGAGAAAATTAACCTAAACTTTATATAACGTGATCTAAATGTTTGATGATGCATGTTGTGCAATATTTATAATGTATGATGCAACTATATGCCTAAGAACACTTATAAATAGACAGTTTATGTGATATAAATGTGTTTACATCACACCCCCATGGCTATCTTTTGCTAGTCCCTAGCAAAACTACATGTTATTTATAAGAGAATTAGAGTCAGATTTCTTGGGCAAAAGTTATTTTTCAACACTTAGGGATTTCAACTAAGATCTGAACTACAAAGACACAATAGTAACTGGGTGTCTGCTAAAATGCAGACCGCCTCAGGCCCTTGCCTTATTCAAAAAAGGATCTTTTTCTTGTTTTACTCAACCCACCCAAGACTCGAAGGGAACTCTAAGTTCTAAGCATCTTTATGTGTGAAATGTGATAGACTCACTGATCGACTATTAGAATGGACTTTGGGTTTCTACGCCCCTAGGTGACCATAAAAAGGAATTCTGCTCAAAGGTGTATCGATTCGATCGGTAGCTTTCTCCCTACTTTTATTTTGATGGGGTCAACACAAGGGTGAACACAATGTATATCTCCCCAGCTTGTTCTACTTCTCCACTTCTTCCAAAGTGTTTAGGAATTATACATGCATTTCTTGAGCTAGGTTCTGGATAACCTACCAATGAGTTGTTACCCACGATAACTTGCCATCCATACTCGTGCGGTGAAGTGTGGCTTATTTCTTTTTTTCTTTTCTTTTCTTTTCTTTTCTCCTTTTCTATATCTTTTTCTTTTCTTTTTGGATATTTTTCTTTTTCTTTTCTCTATTTAAGTAGGTGGGTTCCTTGATCTAAGATTTACCTAAAGGTAGTAATAAGAAAATGGTCGTGTGACTGGGCTCTGGACAACCAACCAATGGGCTGTTACCCACAATAATTTGCCAACCATACCACCCTAGAAGGTTCATTAGCAACCCAATTTCCGTTAAAATCGTCGAAAAGGGAGTTAGTGCAAATAGTGTGCAGATGCTTAGACTTAAAGTCCCCTCAAATTAGAGAGCAGGTTGATAAGCCATGTACTTATCACCCCAACTTATTTAACCAATTTGAAATAAATTTAGCATGGTGAGGACTCGATAAACAAATCAACATTTTAGTGGACACCTAAGCTGATTAAGCCCGAAGACCTGAAGGGTCTTAGTGTTTAGATCCTACTGTATTATTCCCTAAGGTTGAAAAATCCTAATGCCCAAGTATTCTTTTCCTAATTCAATTTTTTTTAATTTTAATAAATAAAGAGAAAAATAAGTAGAATTTACAAGAATTTCATAGAGTTGACAAAATGATTCAGAAATGAATCCACCCCCTCATGCCTAGCTGATGCAATGTCCTCATTGAAAATAAAAGGCATGAGAAGCAGGGTAGAATGAAGACAATATCACCTGTATTCCATGATGTTCGAGTTAGCTCTGAGTCAGACTGTACAAGTGCTGAGTTTATTGCCACCAGCTAGGCGAAGTCCAGCCAAAGAAGTCACATTAAGGTTAAAGAAACCTTGTCTGAGATGGGTTTTGGAATAACATGGTCAACATAAGGTTTTAGACATTCGTTCACATTAAAAGAATTACCCATTTTTGGTCAGAGATCTCAACGGCTCCATTTGGGAATATCTGATCAATGATGAACAGGCCATTCCACTTTGACCTAAGCTTGTCGGGAAAGAGCTTAAGTTGAGAATCAAAGAGCCAGACCCTTTGATTCGGCTCAAAGCTCTTGCGGGAAATCAGTTGATCATGAAGAGCTTTGGTCCGAGCCTTATAGTCTTGGCATTCTCGTATGCATTGTTTCTATGCTCCTCCAAATCAGATAGTTGGAGTTTCTTGGTCTTTTCGGCCAAACTTAAATCAAAGTTGCATTTCTTAGTCGCCTAGAATGACTGATGTTCAATCTCTATAGGTAAATGGCATGCCTTTCCATACACCAGATGAATGGTGACATGCCGATAGGCATTTTGTATGCTGTACGGTAGGCCCAAAGAGCGGCCTTAAGCTTTTGAGTCCAATCTTTTCGATCAGGTCTAACCATCTTTTGCAGGATGTTCTTGATCTCCCGATTGGAGATCTCGACCTATTCGTTCGTCCGAGGGTGGTAAGGTGTGGAGATTCTGTGATTTACCCCATATTTTTCCAGTAAATTATAGAACTGGGCATTAGTGAAGTGAGTACCACCATCGCTGATGATGGCCCTCAAAATCCCAAACCAATTGACGATATTCTTCTTGACGAAATCGATGACCACCTTGTGGTCATTGGTTTGGGTAGGAATAGCCTTGATCCACTTGGACAAGTAATCAACAGCAACAAGAATGTACTGGTGTCCAAATGAAGGAAGGGTCCCATGAAATCGATGCCCCAAACATCAAAGATTTCGATGGGAAGGATTGGTTTAGAGGCATCATATCTCTCTTGGTTATGCTCCCGAGTGCCTTGCATCGGGAACATGATCTCGAGAATTCCTGGGCATCCTTGAATAAAGCTGGCCAATAGAATCTAGATTGAAGTATTTTTACAGCCGTCTTTTTCCTGGAGAAATGTCCACCACATGCAGATGCATGGTAGAACTCAAGTATGCTTCGAAACTCATTCTCTGGTACAAATCGGCAAATAATTTAGTCAGAGCCGATGTGATACAATTCAGGGTCACCCCAGAAGTAATATTTGGGCTCAGATTTGAGTCTATCCCATTGTTGCTTGGTTTAATCCTGGGGGATTTGACCAACAACAAAATAATTTACTATATCTGTAAACCAAAGGGTTTGGACACCTGAAATTGCCAAAATAGTCTCGTCCGGAAAAGTATCAATAATCAGAATATCTAGACGAGAAGAATCAGTTAGAAGTCTTGAAAGATGATCCACCACTGCATTTTGTTCCCTGGATTTATCTTTGATTTCAAGATCGAATTCTTCAAGAAGAATCCACCGAATGAGCCACGATTTGGCATCCTTTTTGGTCAAGTGATATCTCAAGGGTGAGTGGTCAGTGAAAATTATGACATGAGACCCTAAGAGATAAGCCCTGAATTTTTCTAAAGCAAATACTACAGCTAGCAATTCCTTCTTAGTAATAGTGTAATTCCTCTAGGCCTCGTCCAGAGTTTGCTAATGTAGTAGATGATTGTAATGACCTGATTCTTGAGTCCCTACGAGACACGAGAACCGGACCGACTCGACTAAACCCAAGACCTGGTCGTCCAACGAGGAAGTAACCAAAAGAGCAGTAAAATAAACCACATTCAACATGAATATAACTAACAGTAAGAAAATACAGTAGTAAGGAAAGAAACCACTACAGTATGTACCACCACAACAGTAGAACAACATTCATAACATAATATGAACTGCAGGTAAAGAAAAGTACAGCAGAAATAAGAACTACTCACTACAGTGGAACCAAAAAGAGGTACAAGAGAACAGTGGTAACTCTACTGGACCCTACTCGGCCCAACGTCCTCCGCAGCCGTTGACCCTGGCTGCTCAACACCTGGTCCTGAAAGGTAACGAGTGTAACACGTCAGCAAAACGCTGAGTAGAGTGGCAGCTAAACTAAAGAAACAGTAAAGTGTACAGAAGCTGTTTTAATTTTCTTTCTTCCTTTATTTACGTATTTCTATTATTTCACAATTTATCTATTTCTCAGATCCTTCACTTGATCTCGAATGTTCCTCGTGGGAACGATCTTGATTGTAGTCTTTTCCGAACAGTAGAAGTAGCACGTTGTGCTCTCCTGGCTGGGAGAGTCCCCCGTGGTGATCCTACTCTCAGTCAACCACCCCAAGGTCACGGACAGGCGTAACGGTGACTACGGCACGCGCGATAAACGCACAGGTAGCTAACCCGCACTGGCACGCGGTCAGTTGTTTCCGTTAACGGGTGCACCCAAAGCACAGCACGGAACCAGTACAGGGCAGAGCCCTCTCAGTAACAGGGGTCCAACCCCTCCACAGTAACCAAACAGGGGCCTTGCGCCTCGACAGTCCGCGCACCCTCGCCTGACTACCCTGGTTTTCCCAGTGGGCCTAACAAGTCGGTGTAGGAGCCTAGCTGAACCCCAGGGCCCATGGGGTAGCTAGTACCTCTCTACACTAGTAGCTCTCCTCGGTACTACGTACACGAGGGCCAGCAAGTCGGTACAAAGTGGCCAGTCCTAACCCCGGGTCCCTGGGGCGGCTAGCTCCGCTTTGCACTAAACAGGGGGACAGTCGCTCTCCTTGGTACTCCATACTCAAGGGCCAGCTCACTTCCCCAATTCTATTCCATTCACCTTCCAGGAGTTCTACTCCTAATTCCCCGTAGGGTTCCAGCTCTTTTAACTCAACACAATCAGGTTTCACCTTTCCAGTTTCACGTTCATACAATCCATGTTCTCAATCACGTTTATTTATTCATAGCAGGCAGCTGTTAATTCAATTCACAGACAGCTATTAATCCCTTTCCACATTTTCCAAGACTGCAGTATTCATACATTCCACTAGTTTTCCCGTCCTAGGATTCATGCCATATCCTAGGACCTATCATACAATCTAGTTTTCCAGCCCTAGGATTCATGCAACACCCTAGGATCTACCATTCAATCTATTTCTCATTCCTAGGATTCATGTAATGTCCTAGGTTCTATTTATGGTTTCATAATTTAACAGATTATACTTAAAGCCACTCTACCGGTTACAACAGGTGAACTGGGGCGTGGTCGGGAATCCCGCGTGCCTCCGCAACCCCCGAGACTGCAACGGAACGGGGTCCTATCACAAGGATCAAACACAAGGAATTTCTCAAAATACTATACAGCTACTGTAGACGGGTAGAGGATTTAATTCCGAAAAGAACGCAACTCAAAACGCGGAAAACGGGACCCGAATGGGCCCTAAACGGGTCGAAAATGATGAAACAGTGCAAAATCAGACGTCTGGAACTTATTCTAGATGTCTTAAAAAGTGGATCAGGGGTTACCTTGCTCTATGTGGGCTCTCAGACGTCCAGAAGCCTGCGGGGGCATCTGTCCTAGTTCCCAGACGTCCGATGGTCACCCCGGACGTCTGGAAGTCGTTCCAGTCATCTGGCACTGCAGCCAGACGTCTGATTCGCGTTGGATGCGAATCTCAGAACCTGCGCGTACCCATTTCCTCTCTCTCTTAGTACGGTCAGTCGAAGAAGCGGAAATAACTCACCTTTCAGACGTCTGGACAGTCCTCCAGACATCATCCCTGTCGTCTGGCTAGAAGACCAGACGTCTGATTTTGGAAAAGTTTCCAGAACCAGGGCGTGACTCGCCCTTCGCTCGCGATGCCCGACCGCGCCGCGTCTCGTCCGCCTGCTGGTCAAACTGCAGTAGTCCCCCCCGCGTCGCTCCACGCCCACTGCTCCCCCCCGCCAGCTGGCCCTAGCAGCCCTGGCGAGCTCGCCCTCACGGCCGAGCACCTCTAACATGCGTAGCACCTCCTCCCACGCTCACCGCGGCTGTCGCCGCCGCCGCTCACTCGCGCTCGCTCTCGCGCACTGGCTGGAAGGAGAAGAGGAAGGGGGTGGAGGTGACGGGAGTGAGGGAGAGGGCGTGGCCTTTTAAGGCCGCGCGAGGAGGAGAGAGAGAGAGCAGACAGGGTGGGTTTGCGGTCGCAGGAGAGAGGAAAAAGAGAGGGAGAGAGAGCGTATGCAGGTCTGCGTGCTCAGGCACGCAGATGAAACACGCGTGCCAAAAATAACCGATTCCCAGACGTCTGGTCAGACGTCTAGGCCACCTCCCAGACGTCTTAAAAGACGTCTGAAGCGCGCGTTCGTAACAATATAACAAACTCAAAGGAAGTTTCATCCCCGAAACTTGTGCTAACTAGGGTGCAGAAAAGACGTCAAAATAACCATAACAAACTCAAAGAGGACCGAAGCCGGTCCGAAAAGACATACCTACGAAAAGCTCCGGGTACCGCTCCCGCATTACTGCCTCAGGCTCCCAGGTGGCCTCCTCGTACCGTTGGCTCCTCCACAAAACCTTTACCTGGGGTACTTGCTTTCGTCTCAAACTGCGGACAGCTCGGTCTAGAATCTACACTGGCCGCTCGGGGTAGGTCGGGTTGTCGCCCACCTCGATGCTCTCGTGACTCAGTACATGACTGGGACTGGCTACGTACTTCCTGAGGTTGGACACGTGGAACACGTCGTGCACACCAGAAAGCTGCGGGGGGAGGGCAAGCCTGTAAGCAACGGGTCCAACCCGCTCCAGGACCTCAAAGGGCCCCACAAACCTCGGTGCGAGCTTCCCTCTCACCCCAAACCGCTGCAGGCCCTTCATGGGCGAAACACGAAGAAAGACGTGATCCCCAACCTCGAACTGCACCTCTCTGCGTCTTCGATCCACGTAGCTCTTCTGTCTGCTCCTGACAGTGCGGAGTCACCTATGGATCTGCTCAACTACCTCCTGACTCTGCCGGATCAACCTGGGGCCAACCTCCCACTTGGTCCCCACCTCAACCCAACTCAAGGGTGCCGTACACCTCCGTCCGTACAGAGCCTCGTAGGGAGCCATGCCGATGCTTGAGTGGTAACTGTTGTTGTATGCAAACTCCGCCAGGGGCAGGTGTTCCTCCCAAGAGTCCCTCCAGTCTAGTACACAGGCACGCAAAAGGTCCTCAAGTGTCTGTATCGTGCACTCGGAATGTCCGTCCGTCTGGGGGTGGTAAGTTGTACTAAACCTCAACCGCATCCCCAGGGCCTGCTAAAACTCAACCCAAAACTGGGACGTAAAGCGGGTATCCCGGTCGGATACGATCTCCGGCGGAACTCCGTGTAGTCGTACCACATCACGGATATACCTCTCTGCCAACTGTGCTGGTCCCAAAGTGACTCGGATCGGCAGGAAACGTGCCGTCTTCGTCAGTCTATCCACAATTACCCAGACAGTGTCGTGTCCTCACTGGGTAACAGGTAAGCCCACCACCAAGTCCATGGTGATGCTCTCCCACTTCCACTCTAGCACTGGAAGTGGCTGTAGCGGCCCTGCAGGCCTCTGATGCTCGGCTTTCACCTGCTAGCACACTAAGCACTGCTGTACGAATTCACCCACATCCCACTTCATCCCCCTCCACCAAAACTCGCATCTCAAGTCGTGGTACATCTTCGTGTTTCCGGGATGTATGGTGAACCTGGAACCGTGTGCCTCAATCAGGAGCTCTCTCAACAGCTCCTCGTCTTTGGGAACGCACAACCGTCCCCTCAGGCGCAGCACCTGGTCTGTGAAAGAGAAGTCCCCTGGGTCTCCTGACAGTACTCTATCGCGCAAGGACTGCAAGTACGGATCGGCCATCTGTCTTATCAGCTCTGGCCCGGTCTATCGTGTCACTGTCACTGCCCCACAGAGCCCCCGTAACTCCAAGGGCCGCCAACTACCCACCTCCTCCAAAAGGCTCCAACTTTGTAACTGTAAATTGTTTAAGTGTGCGGGCGCCTTACGGCTCAAGGCGTCAGCCACCACATTGGCCTTTCGCGGGTGATAGGAGATGCTCAGTCGTAGTCCTTCAGGAGCTCCAACCAACGTCTCTGTCTCATGTTGAGCTCCTTCTGATCAAAAAGGTATCTGAGGCTCTTGTGATATGTGAAAATCTCGAAGGTCTCACCGTACAAGTAGTGACTCCAGGTCTTCAGCACGAAGACAACAGCTGCCAACTCTAGGTCGTGGGTAGGGTAGGTATGCTCATGGGGCTTCAGTTGCCGCGAAGCGTAAGCGACAACGTGACCCCTCTGCATGAGCACACCTCCTAACCCCTGCAAGGAGGCGTCCGTGTACACAACGAACCCACCACTATTGTCAAGGATGGTGAGCACGGGAGCCGAGGTCAACCTCTCCTTCAGCTCCAGAAAACATGCCTCACAGGCGTCTGTCCAAGCGAAGGGCACGTCCTTCCGGGTCAACTGTGTCATAGGACGCGCAATCTGTGAAAATCCTCTGATGAATCGTCTGTAGTAGCCTGCCAGTCCCAGGAAACTACGAATCTCAATGACTGAACGCGGTCTCTCCCACCTAAGCACTACCTCGATTTTGGCTGGGTCCACCGCCAAGTCGTCTCCAGAGATCACATGACCTAAGAAGGTCACCTCCCTCAACCAGAACTCGCACTTGCTGTATTTGGCGTACAGCCTACGTCACCTCAGAGTGTCCAGAACCATCTGCAAGTCTTGTCCATGCTGCGTCTGATCTCTATAATAGATGAGTACATTATCTATGAAAACCACCACGAACTGGTCCAAGTACGGTCTAAACACCCGATTCATCAGGTCCATGAAAGCAGCGGGGCATTGGTCAGCCCAAACGGCATGACCAAAAGCTCGTAGTATCCGTACCGGGTGCGGAAAGCTGTCTTGGAGACGTAGATCTCCCTGATCCTCAACTGGTGGTATCCCAACCTCAAGTCGATCTTGGAAAACACTGTGGCACCCCACAACTGGTCAAATAAGTCGTCGATCCTTGGCAGCGGATATCTGTCCTTGATGGTGACCCTATTCAGTTGTCGGTAGTCCACACAAAGGCGTAAGGTCCCATCCTTCTTCTTCACAAACAGTACTGGGGCTCCCCAGGGAGACGCACTGGGACTCACGAAACCTTTCTCCAAAAGGTCCTGCAACTGGGACTTGAGCTCTCCCAGCTCAAGCGGTGCCATCCTGTATGATGCAGTGGAGATGGGGCTGGTCCCTGGTACTAGTGAGATCTCAAACTCGATCTCACGCTCGGGCGGTAGTCCTGGTAACTCGTCTGGAAACACGTCAGGGTACTCTCTGACCACCGGGATACTCTGGAAGTCTACCACAGGGCTGGGCTCTGCCACCACACAAGCTAGGAAGCCGTCACACCCCTGGCTCAAAAGTCTCGCCGCCCGAAGTGCCGAAATGCACCTGAAACCTCCGTCCACTGGCTGTCCGTGAAACTCGAAAGAAGGCAACTCCGGAATGGAGAAGATGATCTTCCTCTCAAAATAGTCCACCAAGGCGTGGTAAGCGGACAACCAATCCTTCGAGGAGTCTGTGCAAAAATGTGTGCAGATGGTTAGACTAAAAGTCCTTCTGAGTTAGAGGGTGAGTTGATAAGTCGTATACTTATCACCTTATTTAGTTAGTGGATTAGAGTAGCTTAAGGTTGCAAGGATTTGAAGCTAAATCCGTATTTTAACGGACACCAGAGCTGATTAAGCCTGAAGGCCTGAAAAGTCTAAGTGTTCAAGTTCTTTTCGTATTATTTTCCATTATTGACAAATTTCTAATGCCTAAGTTTTTCTTCCTAAATTCTTTTTTTTTTTTAATTTTATTCTATTCAGACTGATTAAATGAGCTCAGGATCATGCAATTTACCACCCCCCCATGGTTAAGTTGGACAATGTCCTCATTGACAAATACATGGATGCAACAGGGGTTTGAAAAGATATTACCTGAGTGAAGTAGAATACCTGATCAGTCTGAATCTTCTGGGTTGCCTCCCAGGAAGCGCTAGGTTTAACGCCTTCGGCTGGGCATAGTGCACAAATAGGAATAGTTTGGGTCAAGGAGGCATGTACAAAATTAGCCAAACCCAAAATCAGAAGTCCACAGATGCGAACAAGGTTGTGGTGGAGTCTCGCTCCTAAGGGGCGGGAATTTTGCAGCACATGTATCATGCATGCTCGTGTCAGATCCTCTCTTAGTCTGCGGGCATGCAAAGAAGTTGATGTGGATGAGCGCACCCTGAATATGACATGCCAAACACTAAAGATGTAGGTTTTATACTCAGCTTGTGTCCCCATAAATTTGTAATCCGTCAAAGGTGTATCAATTTTAGTGCATTCAGGTTGTGGGATCTTTATTCTGGTAGGGTAGGTAACAAAATCAAGAGTTTCATAATGAGTCCTACAATCAAGCATGAGGTCTCTCTCCAAAGATGAATCCATCTCTTCCGTAACTACGGTTTCATTGCTCATTCCCTCCAAGTCCTTGACCTCAAGAATATTTTCTTCAACCTCTTTTGTATCAGATTCACTGTTTGAGGTTGCATTAGAGGTAGGGCCAATTTCATCCTCTAGTTCATATTCTTTCTCTCGGCCCTCCTCCAAATTTGTGATGGGGATTCCAACTTATTCATAATCGATTTCTTTGAAATTGTAACTCCATTCCCTATCTCCTATGTTGGCTGTTGTTCCCACCAGATCACTTCTCTTGGGCCGATTATATTCGGATTCCAAGGCATCTCCCCTCACATTCTCAGTTTCCTCCTGATGTTTGTCCTCAATGCTCCCCAAATTATGTTTCGAGGAATCCTCAATGACCTTATCCATTGAGTTGTCTAACTCCTGGGGGGTATCAATGGTGGACTGAACCAAATTAGGGTGACTGGGTGTAGTCCAATTGATCATGGTAGGTCCTTGCTTTACGAATTCCATGAATAGCGTTGTGTGCAACAGCTTTCTCTGGCCTTCTTCCCCCAATTGTTGGAACATATCCAACATGGCCTGTTGCCCTTTAACCAATTCTTGATTTTGTCTGTGTAACTCTAACTGGAGGTTATCAAGAATTGACAGGGTATCATTTGGTGTCCTTTGGATTTCCTCCTTGAAATCCAGGTTAAGAGGGTGTGGTTGAGGTTGTGGATTAGAATCCATACTGGGGTTTAGGTTCTTGGGTGGGTCCTCTATTCTATCATGTTCAGGGTCCAGTTCTTCAAGAGGAACCATTCTCTGTTTGGTCCTACTCTAGAATAGTTGAGGTTCTAAGTCCTCCTCCCAGTCAGATTCTTCATCAGGGAACCAAATCAGAGGTTGATGATCCTGGGCTTGCCTAGATTTCTGATCATTCTCTAATTTCCATTTGTCTAGAATTCCTTCCAATCCAAAGGTCAAGTAGGAAAGGTTGTTAAATTTAGATGACCTTTCTTGGTTATTGTCCTGAGAAGGGTAGGGTTCTTGGTGTTCTCCTAGAGTGTAGATCCCATCAAAGTAGTTAGAGAGCGGGTGGGACCTAAATGATGAGGCATCGTGAGGAGAATCGAGATATGGAACCCCACGATTTGAATCATACCCTTAGGTGGATATGTTGGGTGTATCCCAATAAGAGTTTGGTGCGGTTTGGTCATAACTGGGATAGTTGGGCCAAGAGGGATATTCTAGGCCCAAGTAGGCTGTGGATATGGTCTACTTGGGTTAGCATACAAATCATGTTGGGGGCAGTTTGGGTAAGATGGATGGGCATTGAAATCCATGGTTTTGAAGAAATGGAGGGATGAGGGAAGAACATATGAGAGAGAGTTGCGTGTGTTCAATCAAGCAAACAAGCCTATTCCTTATGGTGTATTCCTTAGGGGACCTAGAAATCTCCAAAAGGGTGATCAAGTCCATAAGCACTGGACTCCCATTCCCAAAGCTCATCTGGCCAGGTTGATTACGAGGGGATTGTAGGGAAGGTTCTTCATTTGGCTTGCGCCGCTGGTTCCATAAACCCCACAACCGCAGTCGTTTGACACTTCCCTGCAGCCTAGTCACCAGATTCTACTAAGGGAATGAAAGCCAAGTGCCCAGCGAACAAAACCCCGCCTCTCCAAACTTAACCCAGTCCTGCCTAGGGCACGTCTACTCTATTTTAAAAGGGCTAGGATAGTGCTTGTGCTAGGGTTATGTGATGAGGCGTTGATTGGGGTAGTGCCTCTTAATTTTCCAATTTTAGTGTGTGTGCTTCTATCAAAACATGGTTTTCAAGCAAGGATTTTTTTAAAGATGTGCCTTTTAATGTTTTATCCTTACTTTAGTGTCTTTTAGGATTGACGTGTCTTAATATTTTCAGACAAGTTTCAGTGGACACGTCAAGTTTTGCACACAATTCGGTAAAAGTAGATTTCCTTTTGTTGTGTAGAGGCTCTAAAACCCTAATGTACTCATCCTAGTGATCATGTAGCTTCTATTGGATGAGTCGATTTTAGGGGTGAGTGGTGCGGCCCAAGTTAATTCAAGGTGGCTTCGCAAACACCACTCAAAAAGAAAAAGGAACACTCCAAGAATCTTAGATTATTCATAATGTTAGAGTGTATTTTTTTTTTTTGGTGATATGTTAATGATGCGGATTAGGCAATCATGCACCATGCCAATTTTTTTCCAGTTTTACAATTTTTTTTTTAGATTTTTAAGCAAGCAAATAACCATGGGTGAAGAAATACTCATGACCGGTCCTTGTTGCGCTTACTCCCTTGTTACCGTCACGAGTTGCACTACTTCTTTGTCCTGCAACTCATCAAGTAGAAGGAGACAAGGCATTAAACGATATGATTATGGATGTAAAATGGAAGTGACAAAATAAATCCATTGCCTCCCTGGCAACGGCGCCAAAAACTGACGTGCGTGGGATGCGTATGTTTTAAAAGAGTTGTTATAGCTTGCGCTCACAACGTCGGTTTTAAATGAAGAAATGTATGTGAGTCCGAGTGTCGATCTCAGGAAGGCGTGAAAATCGAATTTTTCTTCTCACTTAATGTCACAGAAATCATGGATTTTTGCTTGCGAAAAGACATGGGTGAAAAGCGAGTGAGAGAGGGAGAAAGAGAGAGAGAGAATAGGGTTAGAAGTTTTTCATTCACAACATGCAGCTTAAACATAAAAGAGGGCAATTAGCTAGATAGGAAACAACTTCATTTAACATGCAACTTTGGTTTTACAATTACAACACTAGATAAATGCTTAAACACAAGTAAAGTAAAGCTTAAGATAAAGAGGGAAAGAGAGAGAGAGAAGACGGCGAGGCAGCCACGACGGTGGAGAGGGGTTCCGTTGGCGGCTCGTCAGCTCCGGCAATTACAAAGAGGGCTAATGGTAGCTAAGAGTGGGGTAGAGCACTTGCAAGTGGAATGAATGCCTTCCATGGGTGGTTGGAAGGGGTTTAAATAGGGAGAAGGTCTTTCCAAATAAAGAAGGGGTTTTAGCGACGTTCGAGACATCACTAAAACCCTTCCCAAAATGTCGGTTAAGCCCCCTGCCTGGCGGTCACTCGCGTGTGCCCGTTCTTCTTCTGTGGTGATCCACGCACATGCATTGTAAGCCATCCGATCGAAGATCGGACGGTTGAGATCTCGCGAAGGGCGCACTTGCGGATCGCTGTTGAGGCGCGCCCTTCTGCCGCATCATCGTGTGCGTGAGCTTCTACATGCATCCATTGCGCCGCGTGGCTCCATTTGCGCCATTCACTGCTGATCGAGTGGTTCAATTTCCTTGGTGCACGCCTTTGCCTTTTGATTTCCGCGAAGCGTGATTCGAACCCGCACAGGCGGTCGACCACTGCGCTGCGCCTGCTGCTCTGTCGCGGAGAGGGCGTGCGCGCAGGTGGATCTCAACTGTTCGATCGAAGATCGACAACTGAGATTGATCCTCCGGGTGAAGGCAAAAGCAGGCGACGGTGGAGATGCAGTGAGCGAGCACCACGTGGCACACTGTGGGCCGTTGATCATCAGATCAACAGTCAGAACTTCTTGGGCCCATTGCAGGAGCTCCGGATGTTGGATTTGGCCGATTTTGAGTTCGTTGGACTCCGTTCGTCGCTCTGAATCCATCCATGCGATCCGATTGCTCATCTAAGGCATGTTTTGATATGTCCTTGTACACATGGCCGTTAATAATGCATTATAAGCAATCTTGGTGTGCAATGCATATGATGTTCCTATTCCTATTTATGATGTGTTATCTGCGCATTTTGCTCTTAAGATAAACCCCAATTGATAGATTTATCACCCCAAGATGCAGTGTTATCAACGACCCGCCTCGATAACTCCCCGACGAGGCATCTCCTGTAAGGAGACGCGAAAGATAGAACAAGGGCGTCAATGATATCGAATTACTTCGACAAAAGGCTCGGAACGAATATCAAGGTGATACATTATGATGGCTATCCTAGTTATATGCATGTGAATGGTCATTTTCAAGACAATTGGTTCATTTCTTGGGATGGCCTTGCTCTGATACCATCTTGTTACGACTCGATTCCTGGATCCTTACAAGACTCGTGACCTGCTTGCCTCGACTAATTCCAAGACCCAGTCATCCAACAAGAAATAACCAAAAAGCAGGAAAGTAAACCACATTCACATATGCAATATAACTAAGCAGAAGAAACGTATAAAGCAGTAAAGGAAAGTAAATCTGTTGTTTCATTACATGCCACCACAATAACAAAAATAATGGAAAGCGGAAGTAAAAAGTAGAGTCAAATAGTAACTAACAGTCGAACACTTACTACAACAGTAAAGGAGCGAAAAGGAAGTGCTCAAAACTATGGCTGGGCTCAACTAGGCCAAGCACCCTCTGCAGCGGGAAGCTCAGGCTGCTCAACTCCTAGTCCTGAACAAAATTATGAAAAGATAGAGTCAGCGAACACTGAGTAGAGTGGTATCTATATTATCTAAAATAGTAAAAGCAACAGGTTTAATTCTCTTTTCTATTTATCTATTTTATGTGTATTTCCTTTTCACCCATTTTTCTCAAACATCTAGATATTCTTGATCTTGCATGTTCCTCGTGGGAACGATCTTGATTGCAGTCCTTTCCGTAGAGTAGAAGGTACACATGGTGCTCTCCTGGCCGGGAGAGTCCCCTGTGGTAGTCCTATACCCAGTCAACCACCCTGAGGTCACTGTCAAGATATAGCGGTGACTACTGCATGCGTGATAAGCGCACGGGTATCTACCCCGCACTGACACGCGGTCGGTCGTTTCCTCTAGCAGGTACGTCCAAAGTACAGCACGGAACAGTATAGGGCCTTTCCCTCTCAGAATAGGGTTCTCGCTCCTCAGAACCAAATAGGGGTCTTGCCCCTCCACAGTCCATGCACCCTTGTCTGACTACCCTAGTTTGCCCAGAGGGCCTAACAACTCGGTGTAGGGTGGCTGGCTGAACCTCGGGCCCCGTGGGGTGGCTAGTTCTCTCCCTACACTAGTAGCTTGCCTCGGTACCGCATACATGAGGGCCAACAAGAGTCGGTGTTGAGTGGCCAATGATAACCCCGGGTCTCAACTCAAGGGAGGCTAGCTCTGCTCTACACGAAAAGGGGACAGTTGCTCTCCTTGGTACTAGGTACTCAAGGGCATTATACCGCGTACATGAAAAGTATATCAATCATGCATGCAAGTACATTATACAACACAAACGGTTCATTCATTTCTCTATCCTAAGGTTCATGCCACATCCTAGGGTTCCATTTGGCTATTTCCACAAGCACATTCTTATTTAAATATTATTAACAGAATTAACCACCCTACCAGGCAACACAGGAGTAATGAGGGCTCGAACTGCAGGCCCAGGTGTCTTTGTGAGCCCTAAACACGCAGTAGGCTGAAACCCTATACCAGGGAATACATCACAAAAGGACAGTTCAAAATAGTGTACAGAGGACTCTAGTACGTAGAGAAACTCGCAAGGAAAATATAGGTATTTCGTTTGCGTAAAACGGATCCCGATCGAACCCCAAACGGGTCAAAAACATGCCTACTGTTCAAAATCAGATGTCTGGGGATACTCCCAGATGTCTTAAAAGGTGCAAGATCCTTACCTTATGTCCTAGCGGTATCCCCAGACATCCAAGCCTTCTCTACGATCGTCTGAAGGCAATTCGAGATGTCGAACATTGCCTTCGGTCATCTGGACGCACCTTCGGACATCTGGTGATGTGATCAGACGTCCAAAAATGCATGGGAAAGCGATCCATGCTCCTTCCTAAGGCTGCTCCTGCGTACGACAACAGCAGGCCCCCAAATCAGGCCAAAGCATGCATCTGTGGTGAGGCCTACATGGCCGTAACCGCGAAAAAGAGCGTACCTTGCAATATAAGTGCTTTCAGACGTCTGGCCTTAGGTCCAGACGTCTAGGTACCCCGTCAGCCATCTGGACTCCACTCCAGACGTCTAATATTGGAAAACTTCTAGTATTAGGAACTCCTTCCAACACTCTCCGCTCACTCCGCCTCGCGCCACCACAGCTTTAGTCGCTATAGAGGGCCAGGAGGCCGCCTCCCCGAGCTCTCTTCTCCTCACGCACGCACCTGCGGTGGCTGTGTGAGCTCCGCCGAGCTTCCATCAAAGCTCCCCGACCTCGGCCTCCTCCTCCTCCCTCTCGCTCTCACTCGCTTGCCTCCTCTCGCCACTCTCGCATAGCTCTGAAGGTGGTGGTGGCTGGTGTGTGGAGTGGAGAGGGGAGGGATTATTATAGAAGGCATGGGGGGGTTAGGGTTTGGGAAAGAAATGGAAGGGAGAGAGGAGAAGAGGGTCCTGTGCACCACCCGTGCGCAGGGCATAGTGTGTGTTCAAAATTTTCATTTTCAGATGTCCAAGAAAGGGTCCAGACATCTGAGTGAGACTCTAGACGTCTTAAAAGGCTAAAAGTATGATGGGTCATTACAATGTGAGACTAAATTCGGTCCTCTTGTCGCGTGTAACTACAGGTGGAGTGGCTTCAAATTGGAGTAGTAGTAGGTGGTGTGGTGCCCAATTGACCAACTGGCCATTTGCCTGGAAAGAGTCTGTAGATCCTGGATGGTGCACCTGGTGCTTTTGACGCCTAGAGCTCGAAGAACGATGGCGGTGATGGTGGAAGTGGCAGAGCTATGGCGTAGAACCTGAGAACATGAAATAAGGCCTTGCAGCCGCATTAGAACATTGTGGAAGCTTCGCTTGGTCATGGCGAAGGTGACAGTGTTGGTAGCATGTTGTGAAAGGGTGTGAAGTGGCTGGATGGAAGCGGAGATGGTTGCATGAAGGTGGGTTGTTCAGTGAGGAGATGGAGTGGGCAATAGGCCTGGAAATGTTAGGGCTTTTGTGCAGGTGGATGTGGCGGAGGTCACGGGCATATTGGCGAGGTGGAAGGAGGTGCGTAGCAATGGAAACACCTCACCGAAGTGGTCACCAGAGATGGAGGAGATGAGGGTGAATGGCGTAATAGGTGGTCGAAAGGGATAGGAAATAAGCTAGAAATGAAGTAGAGAGGGAGAGGGACCTAACTATCTCTAGAAATACCGACGAAAGGGGTAGGAGGACACCAGCTTTGATTGGCTGGCACTGTGGAAGAGAACTTCTCTGTTGAGGTGGACGGCGAGGAAGAGAGGGGAGGACGGCCCTGGCTTTGGCACACCAAGCGCAGACGAAGGAGACAAAGATGATGGCACTCCTAATTTGGTCGTTGGGAGGCCGTAGAGCGACGGAGGGAGGTGCTCACTGGAGCTAAGTCGGAGATGGCCGGGGAAGAAGTTTTAAGAGGGTATTTTGGCCAAAACTTAGCTAAGAAGATGCGGAATGCAACATGGGTTCTTTTATAGGCCATAGGAAGCCCTTCCAAGCTTGAAAAGAAGCTTCCAAGCTCGGAAGGTTTTTTGCAAAATAGGATACCCGAACCTTTGAAAGGTTCACATGATCTTTTGGGAAAGACGTAGAGCCCAAGGTACGGCTCAAAAGGAAGGCAATTTCACAAGGAATCCCCGTATCAATTTTAGAAGAGATTGATTGAGAATCGAGCGAGAAATCCTCACTCAAAACTCGACGGTGAGGGTTCAACCTTCCAAACATGGCGTGAGGATCTGCGTGCAAAGAAGATGATGAAGTTAGGGAGCTCTTTGCAAGGAATTCAAAAAGCTAAGGGTCTGAATGAGATACAAAGACTCTAATTAGACTAAAATGCAAACTTGGTTAAGATGATCTCAGATTGGGTCCAAATTTTGGTACAAACTTAATTTGGACCCAAGGAATCCAATGGTGAAGTTGGATTTAGGTTTTGACCAAGTTTGACTAGGTAAATTACACGGTTACCCAAATTAGGGCAACTATCTGAATGAGACTCTTTTTTAGGTCAAATTGTGTTCCAATGGTCAACTCAAGCATACCAAACCCTAGAGAATATTTTTCTATGATGTTAGAGGATTTATGTGAATTTTATCCTGACCAGAATCTCAGTAGATTAAGGGGGTCTATTTTTAGGATTTTAGATGTCATTTAATTCTTGAAACGTGCGAAAGCCCATTTCTGTTTGCACAGACCTACCTGTTAAACATTTAAGACCATTTGACCTTTGATTAACCACTGAAAAATCCCATGATTATTCTACAATTGAGATATACTGTTAAAACTCTAGTTTTACGCCTATTTTCTTGTTATTCTCTCAGAATGGATTTGCAGTGAATTAGGGTTCTCTGGCAGTTATGTAGGAGCATTTATTCCTTAATTATGACTAATTAAAGCTAGATGTAGCTGATGATGACGTTATCATCATACCCCCATGCGTAACTTTTGCTAGTCCCTTAGCAAAATCTCATGGAATTAACTCAAATTCTAGACCATGCCTTTTTATGCTCAGATTCTTGATGTGTGCTTTCTTTTGTAGATTAGGTCAGAATGCTAACAATAGGCCTAGAGGTATTCCAGTATCAACCAAGATTCGAACTTGACCAGCTTTACCCTCAGTCTATAGAGAAGGTTTCTAATGTCTACAAGAACTAACCTAAGGTTCGTTGAACTTTACGATTAAAGCACCCGTGCTTAAAACATGGTTAGTTTCGGTTCAATTTGCAGTGCACTTTTGTAAGAGAGAAGAATTTTTGCATTTTTTGAAGAGTTTTCTCTCTCTTGTTATTTTTTATTTCTAGCTTTGGATTGACCTTACAACACGATTTGTATCTAATTCCTAGCTCCCACCAACAATCCTCGCAGGGTTCCTAGCTTTCGATGCTTCGAGATAGCATCGCCCATGGCAACCCCCAGAATCATGGCTTTCGACACTTTGAGATAGTGCCGCCCATGGCGTTTTGTAGCTAAATTCAAGTCCTGGCAATTGACATTTCAGGATAATCCCGCCCATGGCACCTGAATCAGCATAATGTGCTTATGTGCCCTTAGTAGGATATTTAGATATCCTAGAAGACAAGCATCGAGGAGATGGTATGTTATTGCACATCTTCGAGGGAAATTTCCCACCTCTCCAAGTTGGGAACTCATCCAAATCAACTTGTGTTGGTAAGCTACTCCTAATCTAGGTGGCTTTTCCATAACAGAATTAACGCATTTTCGTGATTTTGATTATTAAGTGCACTGAACCAGACTGTGTGTAGATTAGGGTGCTTAGGTTACCGAGTCCCACAAACCAGAGTTTAGTTAATGAGGCTGAATAATTCCTAAGCCTTAGACCTAATACTTAAGCTTCACATTTTCCTCAACCTCTTGAGGACTATCCAGATCTTAACGGATACATACATTTTTAAGCCTAAAACAAGCCCAAGAGGCCTAAGATCAGCACTCATACTTATCTCTGTATCTCTTAGCACTTTTTGACTTTTATTTCTTCTTTTTTTGATTTGGTCTAGAACTTAAATAGATTTCATAATCCTTTATTAATTACTAATTCTTTTTATTTCAAATTATTGCTCCTTTTTGACATTTAAATCACCTCCTCTTCCTCTCAAGAATGATTTTCATTTATTTATTTTTCAAAATTTCCTCCTATTTATTTTTTTATTCTTTTTCAATCTTCTATTTATTTTTTTGGTTTCTTTGGAATGTGTATTTTTCTTTTTGTGAGAACCCTTCACAACTTTGAATTTTTATGTGTTTGCACTTTAGCACCCCCGCATGCCTAAGTTTTGCAATATCCTCATTGTAAACCAGAGGGTATGAAATTAGTTTGGGTTCAGGGATTAGAATAGGATAATCAGGTGGGCGAACGGGTTAGGATGACTGTTGCAGACGATTTTAAGCTCTGGTATGAGTACCAAAGGTGGAGTCGACTGTTCTAAAACTAAACTTGAAGTGCAATAGACATGAAGTACAAAAGGATAAGCAGAAGGATCTCAGGTTTTTGGAATGATGGGTTGCCTCTCGTTAAGCGCTAAATTCAATGCCTTCAGCCGAGCAAAAAAATGGTATGGAGGAGTGGTCAAATCAGATGAATTTTGTATAACAAGCACCTTGATTAATAGCCTGGTTGGTCTAACCAGGTGCTTATTCAAGTCAACAGGTTGATGATGCAGCCCAAACCCAATCAATCTGGTGGGTTGATAGATGTGAATCAATAGATGTGGAGCCCACCAGGTACTCTGTGACTCAAATAGATGTGGAAGTGAAAAGCTAGGGTTTGGCTGAATCGGATCAGCCTGGTGACGTGCGCTTGTGCGTGTGTGTTAAGACATATCGTTATAGTCACACTTGCAATGCCGATTTCAAAGTAAAGAAACGGAGGTGAGTCCGAGTGTCAGTCTCAGGGAGGCGTGAAAATCAGATTTTTCTTATCACTTATTGTCACGGAAATCGTGGGGTTTTGCTTGCGAAAGGTGCGATTTGAAAAGCGAGAGAGAGATAAAGAGAGAGAGATTAGGGTTAGAGTTGTTGCTTGCTTGATCATGCAACTTAAACAGAAATTAAAGTAAACAACTAAATAGAAAGTAACTTCATTAATCATGCACTTTTAGTTCATAGCTTACAACATTAAATACATGCTCAAACAAAAGTAATGGAAAGCGTAAAAGAGAGGAAGAGAGAGAGAGAGGAGGGAGAGCGGCGAGGCAGCCACAGCGGTGGAGGAGGCTCCGTCGGTGGCTCGTCATCTCCTGCGATTACAAGAGGGCCTAAAGCTAGCTAGGAGAGGGGTAGAGTAGTTGCAAGGGAAGTGAATGCCTTGAATGAGTGGTTAGAGGGGGTTTAAATAGGGAGAAGGGCTTTCTAAAAGAAGAAGGGGCTTTAGCGACGTTTGGGACGTCGCTAAAACCATTCCAAAAGCATCGGTGAAGCCCACAAGCCCGCTGGTCAACCGCCCGCGCCGTTCTTCTTCATGCTCGATCCGCAGCCGCTGCGTGAGAGCCGTCCGATCTCGATCAGACGGTTGAGATCCTCCCTTGGATGTGCTTGGATTGTGCCTCTGGCACGTGTGTGCACGGGGGTCGTCGCCCGGCGTGCGCGCGGGCGTGGGCGCTCGTGATCTGAGGGCAAGCCGCGTGCCGCGATCTCAGCCACCCGCACTGATTGGGCGGCCCAATTTCACCGTGCGCTCCTTTGTCTTCAATCCTTCTCACCGCGCGGCTCGAACCCGCGTCACGTGCATGCGGGCATGCGCGCTAACCGTTGCGCCACGCCCGCACTTTGTCGCGTCGACTGAGCGATTCTCGACCGTCAGATCGAAGATCGACGACCGAGATTTGATCTCAGCTGATGGATGAAGTGGCGTGCGGTGGAGAGGGGGTGACATGGCGCAACGAGGGTTGTTGATCACCAGATCAACGGTCAGAACTTCTTGGGCCCATTGTAGGAGCTCCGGATGTCGGATTTGGCCGATCTTAAGTTCGTTGGACTCCGTTCTTCGTTCTGAATCCATCTGTATGGTCCGATTGCTCATTTGAGGCCTGCTTTGACAAGTGCTTACACAAATGTCCATTAATACAATTTTGTAAGCAATCTTGGTACATGATGCATGCAATGCTCCCATTCTACTTATGCTGTACCTTTTATTCTTAAGATGGACCCTATTTAACAGAATTATCACCCCCATGTGCAGTGTTATCATATCCCCATGCTTACTCCTTGCTAGTCCCTAGCAAGGTTTATTCTAGCCTTTATTTTCTTTCAGAATTTAAGAAGTAATTGTTTAGACACTTCGTCACTTGTCAATAGGAGGAAATATACCAAGATCTTAATCTACAAAGACTATGCAGCATCTGGGTGTCTGCCAAAATACGAGTCGCCCGAATCCTTGCTTTAATGTATAACTATACATATGTATATGTGAATATATATATATATATTTTAGAATTTTTTCGAAATTCAGTGTGGCTTGGTAACTTTTTACGGCTACTCAACCCACCCAAAACTCGGTCAAAACCCTAAGTGCTAAGCATCTCAGTGTGAAGATTATGATAGACTCACTTAACGGTAATTTAGACAGACTTCGGGTTTCTATGCCCCTAGGTGACCGGAAGAGGAAATGTATCTGCTTGAAGGTGTATTTGTTCGATTGGTAGCTTTCTCCCTACGTTGGTTTTAATTAGGGTCAACATAAGGATTTTTCCAGTGTATATCTCCCCGGCTTGTACTACTTCCCCACTTCTTCCTTAAGTGTTTTGGTTCTTTTTGTGCAGTTATTGAGCTGGGCTCTAGACAACTGACCAATGGGCTGTTACCCACGATCACTTGCCAGCCATACTCGTGCGGTGAGGTGTGGTTTATTTTCTTTTCTTCTCCTCTTTTCTTTTTTTTTTTCGTAGGTGGCTTCCTTGATCTCAAATGTACCTAGAGGCAATGAAGAAGAAATGGTTTCGTGGCTAGGTTCTGAACAACCTGCCAATGGGCTGTTACCCACAACTTGCCAGCCATACCACCTTAGAGAGTTCATTAGCTACCCAATTTCTGTCAAAATATCCGAGAAGTGAGTCTGTGCAAAAATGTGTGTAGATGCTTAGACTCAGTTTTTCTGAGTTAGAGGGTGAGTTGATAAGTCGTATACTTATCACCTTATTTAGTAGGTGGATTAGAATAGCTTAAGGTTGCAAGGATTCGAAGCTAAATCCATATTTTAACAAACACTAGGGCTGATTAAGCCTGAAGGCCTGAAAAGTCTAAGTGTTTAAGTTTTTTTTGCATTATTTCCCACTATTGACAAGTTTCTAATGCCTAAGTTTTCTTCCTAAATTCAATTATTTATTTATTTATTTATTCAGACTGATTAAATGAGCTCAGGATTATGCAATTTACCACCCCCCCATGGTTAAGTTGGACAATGTCCTCATTGGCAAGTACATGGATGCATAAGGGTTCAAAAAGATAGTACCTGAGTGACGTAAAATACCGGATCAGTCTGAATCATCTGGGTTGCCTCCCAGGAAGCGCTGAGTTTAACGCCTCCAGCTGGGTGGTGCTCCGTGTCATCCCTCAACGAGGGTAACACTTTCTTTTAGGGGAACCTGGGCCAGGAAGTGCTTCAATCTTTGACCATTAACTGTAAAAGCGTGCCCAGTGTTAAGATCAGCGATTTCAATTGCCCCATTAGAGTAGGGCTTAACCACCCGAAATGGTCCTGTCCATTTGGACCTGAGTTTCCTTGGGAAGAGTTTGAGGCGGGCGTCAAACAACCAGACTTGTTGGTTAGAAGGTTTTTCTATGAATGAGTCGGTCGTGGACGGCTTTCATTTTCTCCTTATACAGTCGACTATTGTCAAAGGTGTCCCGACGAATTTCTTCGAGCTCAGATAATTGGAGCATCCTCTGCGCACCGGCTAACTGGGAATCCATGTTACACTGTTTGACAGCCCAGTAAGCTCGGTGTTCCAATTTGACAAGAAGATGGCAGGCTTTGCCAAAGACCAGGCGATAAAGCGACATGCCTATCGGGGTCTTGAAAGTGGTCCTGTATGCTCACAGGGCATCATCAAGTCGTGTGGACTAGTCTTTCCTGTCAGGTCTCGCAGTCTTCTGTAAAATGTTCTTGATTTTTCTATTTGAGACATCGGTCTACCCGTTTGTTTGCGGGTGATACGGGGTAGCAATGCGGTGGTTCACCCCGTATTTTCTAAGTAGGGCACGGAATTGGGAATGGATAAAATGGCTTCCACCATCATTGATCATGGCCTTGGGTATTCCAAACCGGGAAAGATGTTCTTCTTAACAAAGTCCATGACAGTCCTGTGATCGCATTGGCTGGTGGCAATGGCTTCAATCCATTTGGAAACATAGTCTTCCGAGACTAGGATGTACTCGAAGCCGTTGGATGGTGGAAAGGGGCCCATAAAATCGATACCCCAAACATCGAAGATTTCGACAATCAAAACGGGTTGGAGGGGCATCATATCTTTCTTGGTCATGGTCCCCAGCATTTGGCAGGTTGAGAAAGTCTTGGCAAAGTTGTGTGCATCCTTAAATAGGGACAGCCAGTAAAATCCAGACTGCAGAACCTTTGCAACCGTTTTCTTTCCAGAGAAGTGGCCAACACAAGCCTGGTCATGACAAAAGGAAAGCACACTCTGAACTTAGTCTTCGGGGATACACCTCCTGATGATCTGGTCAGCACAGAGGCGAAACAGCATGGGATCATCCAAGAAATAGTGCTTGGCCTCATCCAAGAAATAGAACCTATCCCGTTGCTGTCTAGACCAGCTGTGTGGAGTTTGTCCTACAACTAGGTAGTTGATGTAGTCAGCATACCATGTCATTCTCTTGTCTTGTACAGCCAGGATGTGTTCATCAGGGAATGCGTCAGATAGAGGTAGGGAGGGTCCAATGTGGTCTGGATGAAGTCTAGACAAGTGGTCAGCCACCACATTCTTCGGTCTGGCCTTGTCTCGGATTTCCAGGTCATTCCTGCAAAAAAAGGATCCATTTGATGAGCCTGGGCATTGCGTCCTTCTTGGCCAACAGGTGTCGGATGGATGAATGGCCAGTGTAAATCCTCACGTGGGATCCCAGCAAGTATGATCGGAACTTTTCAAGTCCAAAGACTACAATGAGCAGCTCTTTCTCTGTGACCATATAATTTCGTTGGGCCTCGTCCAATGTTTTGCTTGCGTAGTAGATCACCACGGGCTTCTTATCTTGCCTTTGTCCCAGGACAATGCCTATGGCAAAATCTGATGCATCACACATAATCTCAAAGTCCTGGGACCAGTCTGGGGGTTGAAGTATAGGTGCGGTGGACACTAAGTCCCGGAGGGTGTGATAAGCCTGGATGCAATCAGAAGACATGTGGAATATGGCGTCATTGTCTAGAGGATCAGTCAAGGGTTTGGAAAGCTTGGAAAAGTCTTTAATGAACCTTCGGTAGAAGCCAACATGTCCAAGGAAGGAGAGAATCTGTCGGACCGAGCTAGGTGGAGGAAGTTTGGAAATTAAATCAACCTTAGCCTGGTCTACCTCGATGCCCCTATGCGATACGATGTGACCGAGGATAATTCCTTCTTGAACCATAAAATGGCTCTTTTCCCAACTTAACACCAGATTAACCTCGATACATCGTTTCAGGATTTTCTCCAAGTTGCTCAGACAATGGTCGAATGAATTCTCAAATACAGAGAAATCATCCATAAAGACCTCTAAGTATTCACCCACCATTTCTGAAAAAATGGCTAGCATGCAACGCTGGAAGGTCACAGGTACGTTGCATAACCCGAACGGCATTTGACGGAATGCAAACGTGCCATACGGGCAAGTGAATGTGGTCTTTTCCTGATCCTCCGGAGCAATTGCGACTTGGTTATATCCGGAATATCCATCCAGGAAGCAAAAATACTTCTGCCCTGCCAATCTTTCAAGGATTTGGTCAATGAATGGCAAGGGGAAATGATCCTTCTTAGTTGCTTCATTAAGCTTCCTATAATCAATACACACCCGCCATGCGGTGGTGGTGTGGGTGGGGATGGATTCGCCATGAACATTGGTGACAACGGTGAGCCCAGTTTTCTTGGGAACTACTTGAGTAGGGCTCACCCAGGGGCTATCGGAGATAGGATAGATGATGTTGGCGTCAAGCCACTTGATAATTTCTTTCTTAACGACCTCCCGCATGTTTGGGTTTAAATGTCTCTTCATCTGGCGGGAGGGTCGTACCCCATCTTCCAGGTAAATCTTATGGGTGCAATAGGTGGGGCTAATTCCTCTTAGGTCAGAAATGGTCCAACCAATGGCAGCCCGATGTTCTGAAACGGTTGCAGCCAACCTGAGTTCCTGATCCTTGATTAGATGAGAATTAATGATCACTGGGAAGGTCTAGTCAGGTCCCAAGAAGACATACTTGAGATTCTTGGGTAATGGCTTAAGTTCAGGTGCAGGTGGAACCACAGTTGATGGAAAGGGAAAGGGCGGGAGTTGATCAACATCAATCTCCTCAAATGGTGTTGTGTGATGGTACTCAGCCTTACAGAGGTCCACGGGTAGTGATGGTGACGGGTTAGAACAGTCATTACGGGTTTGGTGGTCTGATATAGAACTGAGGGTGAGGCATTCCTCGATTAGAGTTTCCATGGGATCATGTTCCTCAACGTAATCGCAATCAAAAGACTTTGTCGCTTGGAAGATATCCAATTGCATTTTCCTATCCCCGAAGGCGATTTCCATACATCCCATGTCACAATCAATGTTTGCCTTAGCCGTAGCTAAGAAAGGTCTGCCTAAGATTATGGGTGCGTTTTGTAATTTTTCAGGGACTTCCATGTCGAGCACCAAAAAGTCGACCTGGAAATAGAAGTCCTTGACCTGTACAATCATGTCCTCAACAACCCCCTTCGGGGTTTTCACTAATCTATCAGCCAGCTAGATGGTGACAGGGGTTGGTGTCAACTCTTCGAAACCAAATTGGTGGTACAGGGTTGTTGGAATTAGATTGATAAAAGCACCTAAGCCCAGGAGCGCTCTATCAAATGTCATGTCCCTGATATTGCAGGAAATCAGGGGCGCTCCTGGGTCAGTTCGCTTGAGCGGAAGGTTGCTTGATATTACGGAACTTGCTTGTTCGGAGAGCACAACCTTCCTAGGTGCTTGAGGTCTTGGCTTACGTTTGGGTGTACAAGCATCCTTTAAAAACTTGGTGTAAGCCGAGATGTGTTTGACAGCTTCAAGGAGCGGAATATTAATCTGTACTTGCTTAAAGATTTCCAACAGCTCCTCAGTTTCCACAACATTCTTCTTTTTCTTGATTGTTTCCAAGGCCTCAGGGTAGGGTGTCTAAATGTGTATTGGTTCTATTTCTGGGTCCTTGGTTGGTGCCTCTTCTGAGTCGGGTATTTCAGCGGGTGAAGTCTCGGGGAGAGTCGGCCATTTGGGGTCCTGGGTTTTGGTGCCGCTTCTCAAGGTCACCACATTTGTAGAGGCATTGGGGCCATGGGTTGATCCTTGAGAAGATGGGGATGAAGAAGCACCGAACCCAGGGGGTGTTTACGGGGCTGGCTGGACCATGTGAGCCAGCCTAGGGTTGCCTTGGAACCCTTGCGAATTGGGGCCTCTGTTAATTATGTTTCGCGGGTTCGGTTGTGGCTGGGAAGGTAGTGATCTTTGTTGTTTACAGTCCAAGAGTTGGCTTAACTGTCCCTTTACCAAGGCCATTTCCTCCTGATGTTTCTGGTTCATGTCAGCCATCATCTTTATTAGGGTGTCCATTTGGTTTTGTAGGGGAGGGGCTGCCCTATTCTGATTATATTGGGGTCTAACTGGTGGTCCTTGCTAATAGGGGGCAGGTGTGGCTACTGGTTTGGCCTGGGCCGGTTTTGGAATTGCGGTGGTTTCTGGTTTGTCCAACCAAAGTTGGGGTGGTTACGCCAACCAGTGTTGTAAGTGTTGGAGAAAGGATCAGGTTTCGCATAACCTTGGACAGCTTGCACATCTTCAAGGATAGCCGATGTCGATGGAGAGTGAAGAGAGTAATCAAGGGTTGAGGGAGAAAAGGTCCCTCCCTGGAACATGGTCAGGGGTTGTTCCAGGTTCAGTTGGGTTAAGGGCTGGACTAGGTCAACATTATGTGCTCCCTTTGCTAGGGAGAAAGTCTGTAAGGGGTTCCTGGTCTAGATCAGTAGCTCATCAATCTTTTTGTCCACCAATTCCACTTGATCCAGTTTCTTGGCAATGATGTCCATGCCAACCATTCTAGAATTTGCTTGTACCTCATAAATCCCACCACGGGGTTGACTGGACCTGTTGAACTGGGTCATGGAGGCATTGCTGAGCGAATTCTTGCTCATAGACTCAAAGAGCTCAAATGCACTCTCCTCGTCTTTGTTCAGGAAGTTTCCCCCGCATGAGGCATCGATGAAGTTTCGTAGGTTGCTGTCCAGACCATGGTAGAAAATCTAGGCCAATTGCCACCTTGGTACTTCGTGGTGTGGGAAATTCCTCAAGAGTTCATTAAATCTTTCCCACGCCTCATGAAACTATTCCCCACCCTGGAGTGTAAAGGTGTAATAGCTCTTTTGAGGGCATTGGTCTTTCCTATGGGGAAGAATTTCTTTAAAAATGCATGCCTCAGTTCTTCCTAGGTGGTGATGGGTCTACCTAGGGTTCTAAGCCAATGAGAAGCCTTGTCTCTTAATGAGAAGGGAGACATCTTGATTAGAACAATGTCAAGGCTAATGTTCCTAGGTTTCACAGTTCGTGCTATGCGGTCGAGATCCTCTAGATGCTGGAAGGGGTCCTCATTTGAGCTTCCATGAAAGTGGCTCTGGATCAGACTTAAGACATTCGATTTCAGCTCAAAATCATCTCCCCCTTCGGGGATCCTAAGGTGTGCTCGACTCTAATAGCGGAGGGATTATAGAAATCGTGGAGGGGCCTCGGCTGATCCTGAAATGGTGGTATATCGAGTGGTGGTTGTCCTTGTACGCCTTGGAAAAGTGGTGGTGGTTGTTCTTGTGGGTTCTGTAACCGTTGTATGGCTTGCATGATGGTGTGGATTTGTTGTTGTTGAAGCCGATGGTTTGCATTAATTTGGGCTTGGATGATGGCCATTGCGTCTGGTGGGGGTTGATCCTCAGCCTCATCTACCCTAGGTTCAGCCATATTCCTAACAGAATTACGTCGCCTAGATTTCTGCCCCAAAACACTCAACTCGGGATGTAGTGAGCGTCTCCCGTGCATACACTAGAGAAGAACAGGAGGGGATGCGGAGGGCGACAGATGCGAAAAATGTGTTTCAATCAAGCACACAAGCCTAATCCTTATGGTGTATTCCTTAGGAGACCTAGAAATCTCACAAAGGGTGATTAAGACCGTAAGCACTGGACTCCCCTTCCCAAGGCTAATCTGGCCAGGTTGATTACGAGGGGATTGCAGGGAAGGTTCTTCCTTTGGCTTGCGCCTCTGATTCCGTAGACCCCACAACCGCGGTCATTTGACACTGCCCCGCAGCCTAATCACCAGATTCTACCAAGGAAATGAAAGCCAAGTGCCCAGCGAACAAAACCTCGCCTTTCGAGAATTAACTCAGTCCTGCCTAGGGCACGTCTACTCAATTTTAAACGGCTAGGATAGTGCTTGTGCTAGGGTTATGTGATGAGGTGTTGATTGGGGTGGTGCCTCTTAATTTTCCACTTTCAAAGTGTGTGCTTCTATCAAAACGTGATTTTCAAGCAAGGATTTTAAAGATGTGGTGTCTTTTAGTGTTTCATCCTTACTTTAGTGCTTTTTAGGGTTGACGTGTCTTAATGTTTTCAGACAAGTTTCAGTGGGCACATCAAGTTCTGCACACAATTCGGTGAAAGTAGATTTCCTTTTATTCTGTAGAGGCTCTAAAACCTAATGTACTCATCTTAATGATCGTGCAGCTTCTATTAGATGAGTCCGTTTTAGGGTTGAGTGGTGCGGCCCAGGTCAACTCACAGTGGCTTCACAAACACCACTCAAAAAAAGAGAAAAGAACACTCCAAGAATTTATTCAGAATATTAGAGTGCATTTTTTTGTGGGGTGATGTGTTAAGGATGTGGGTCAAGCAATCATACACCATGCCAATTTTTTTCAATTTTTACACTTTTTTTAGTTTTTCACGCAAGCAAACAATCATAAGTGAAGAATTACTCACCATCGGTCCTTGTTGCGCCTACTCCCTTGTTACCGTTGTGGGATGCGTTGCTTTGCAGTCCAATTGCTGAATTTCTACAACCATCAAGTAAAAAGGAAAACAAGGCATTAGACGATGTGAGAATGGATGTGGAATGGAGGTGACAAAACAAATCTGTTGCCTCCCTGGCAACGGCGCCAAAAACTGACGTGCGCTTGTGCGTGTGTGTTAAGAAGTGTCGTTATAGTCGCACTTGCAACGTCGATTTTAAAGTAAAGAAATGGAGGTGAGTCCGAGTGTCGGTCTCAGGGAGGTGTGAAAATCGGATTTTTCTTATCACTTGTCACAGAAAGCACGGAGTTTTCCTTGTGAAAGGTGTGGTTTGAAAAGCGAGAGATAGATAGAGAGAGAGATTAGGGTTAGAGTTGTTTCTTGCTTGATCATGCAACTTAAACAGAAATTAAAGTAAACAACTGAATAGAAAGTAACTTCATTAATCATGCACTTTTAGTTCATAGCTTACAACATTAAATACATTCTCAAACAAAAGTAATGGAAAGCATAAAAGAGAGGAAGAGAGAGAGAGAGGAGGGAGAGCAGCGAGGCAGCCATGGTGGTGGAGGAGCCTCCGTCGGCAGCTCGTCGTCTCCGACGATTACAAGAGGGCCTAAAGCTAGGAGAGGGGTAGAGTAGTTGCAAGGGAAGTGAATGCCTTGAATGAGTTGTTAGAGGGGGTTTAAATAGGGAGAAGGGCTTTCTAAAAAAAGAAGGGGCTTTAACGTCCGGGACGTCACTAAAACCATTCCAAAAGCGTTGGTGAAGCCCTCCAGCCCGCCGGTTAATCGCTCGCACCGTTCTTCTTCGCGCTCGATCTGCGGCCACTGCGTGAGAGCCGTCCGATCTCGATCAGACGGCTGAGATCCTCCCTTGGATGCGCTTGGATCACGCCTCAGGCGCACGTGTACGCGAGCATCGTCGCCCAGCTTGCGCGTCCGCGTGGGCACTCGTGATCTGAGGGTGCGCCGTGTGGCGCGATCTTGGCCGTCCTCTACTGATCAGGCGGCCTAATTTCTCCGCGTGCTCCTTCATCTTCAATCCTTCGCACCACGTGGCTCAAACCCGCGTCATGTGCATGCGGGCATGCGCGCTAACCGTTGCGCCATGCTCGCAATTTTTTGCGTCGACTGCGCAGTTCTCGACCGTCCGATCAAAGATCGACGGCCGAGATTTGATCTCAGGTAATGGATGAAGTGGCGTGTGGTGGAGCGGGGGTGACGTGGCGAAACGAGGGCCGTTGATCACCAGATCAACGGTCAGAACTTCTTGGGCCCATTGTAGGAGCTCCGGATGTCGAATTTGGCCGATCTTGAGTCCGTTGGACTCCGTTCGTCGTTATGAATCCATCCGTGTGGTCCGATTGCTCATCTGAGGCCTGCTTTGACAAGTGCTTACACAAATGGCCATTAATACAGTTTTATAAGCAATCTTGTACATGATGCATGCAATGCTCCCATTCTACTTATGTTGTGCCTTTTATTCTTAAGATGGACCCTATTTAACAGAATTATCACCCCCATGTGAAGTGTTAGCACCTAGTCAAAGTAGGGATTCTCAAATAAAAAAAGGGTCGGTGGAGGATGTAGGAACCCTACGAGAGTGATTAGAGAAGGATGAGGCGTGATTATCAGTCTGATCGAACTCCGATACCCACTTAAAAGATGGAGGAGAATCATTTGCAACCTTCTCATCAAGAGGAGAATCAGAGCAAAAATTAAGTCTGGTTGCGGGTCGGAGTTGAGAATGGGTTTTGGAAGACTCTGTATATGCTGTGGAAGAGGTAGTTTCTTTCAAATCATTGACCTCAGTGTCAGAATCAAAGGACAGGTTACAGTTGCTGAGGTCGTAAATTGGTTTGGCTTTGTCAAGATACAACAGTTCTTCGAAATCAAGGTAAGATTTGAAATCATCGGAGAACTTGCAAGAATCGTGTTCTGAATCTGATTTGAGATCAAAGGTCGCACCACTGAGTAAATCAAGATGTGGAGAAGCAGCAAGCTGACTTGGATCTAACCTGTTTTCATATTCCGAGCTCAAAAAAGTGTCCCTATTAGGCTTAACCTTGGGTTCTTTGCTCATAGGGTAGACCCAAGTGATTCCTAACTCTTCCAACTCCTCTGTTTCTGTATCATAGATTGGCGTGACTTTCAAAAAATCAATCTGTATCTCTAAGGAGGTTGGAGAGGTGCACTCATCAAATATAGGCCCAGAATTGTAATCTAGATTCAAAATTTGATTTCCATCACACAGGGCCTTGTAATCAACCTGATAAGGCTTAGATCCAGATTGTAGGTTAAGGGTGTGGGTTGGATCACTAGAATCTAGATTGGGCTCTACAGGTATATCAGAATTTCTCTTGAGAGTCACATTATCAGAATAAGGGATGGAATTTACACCCTTGAGAGGTTCTGATTCAATCTTAGTATCACAGGTGTTTGGGAAATCTAAGCTTGGTGAACCAGGCTCTTGATTTTCTAGGGCTGGCTCACAATTGTGAACACCTGTAATCGAATCCTCCCAACCTGTCTCAAGATCAGGAATGCCAATTTGTTCATAATTTGAATCAGATTTCATTTGGGTTGGGGGTCCATAACAAGCTTGATCTCCAAACATGGGATTTCGAAAATTACATGGATTACTGGAATTACTCCAAGATGTCATCTTAACTTCTGACGGGTATTTGTGATCGATGGATCTATACAATTTATTCAAAAATTCTCCCCGTTTTCCCAAAATTTCTGGAGTTCTTCTGGAACTGAAGGATTTGACCAATATTGTAGACAGTCATTGTTGTGTAATTTCACCAATTCCATGTGTTTTGCTAAGAGATCATCTCGGGTTGAATCGTGGTTTAGTTGTATCCATATCATCTCCATACGGTTCAAAATGTGGTTCATTGTTTTCTTGAATTTTATAATATTCTTCATGGTTTCTATAAGCATTCTCAAGTATCTCTTCTTTTATGCTCATTTGGGGCTCAAGTTTCTTAAATAGTCTTCTTATATAGCCAGGCTGCATTTTTGAATCAAGTGGTGGAATCAGGATGTAGAATCAAATTCAAGATTAAATTTGAAGTTGATTTGACCAGATAGAAATCCCTAAGATGATCTGTGTATGTGTACTAGAGAAAAGATGAGGGACTAGATGTTGTTGGACACAATCAAGGCACCCAAAGATTTTTGGATGACTGAAAGAGCCGACTTTCTGCTTTACGTTGTAGTATTTAAGTGGTGGAAAAATCGACTAATCAAAAAAATGAAAATAACCACTCGTAGAAGAGCGGGTCATGTCCACAGGGAGGCAATTATGCAATAAATTCTTAATTATTTTATATTCTTTCGGATAAGTGCAAAATTCCTATTCAAATCTGACATAAAATGCGAAGGAAAGTAGATTCGCAATAACTTAAAAAGATAAGGGTATATGTGTAATTTTCACTCACTGAAATCTTCAATAAATTTATGATGATTTTATGTAATTTTCACGTGACGTGTACTAGAGAAAATTAGTGCTTAGGTTAAGCCCAAAATCAATCTTGAAATAGATGAATATCATGAATGTGCAATTATCAGAGAATATGAGTGTGCATGTGCAATTTCACCATAATATAACAATAATAAATAAATAATCAAATTCTGTGGTAATGGCAGTGAATGTAAATTTTAATTAACTTCAAAACAGAGCTTTTTCTCTCTCTCCTCCTCGCCCGAGAGAGAGAGCACCGGCGATGGAGCTGCTATGGAGGAAGATTGACCGGTGCGTGGGGATCACGATGGCGGTGGCAGAACGGCGAGAGGTGGCCGACGGGCGGAAGAGGACCGCCGACCTGTTGGAGAAGAAGGCAGAGCGGTTATTGCAGGGCGGCTTGTTGGCGGGTGTCTACGCGCTGGTGCACACCCGTGCGCGTCTGCAGCAGTTTGGTAGCGAGGGCACGAACCTGGCAGGGTAGTGGGGATGGCGCGAACACCTGTGGCATTGGAGGGGAGCACTAGTGCGCGCTTGTCTTGGTGCGGCGCGGCTGCAGGGCGGAGGAGGTGAGGCGATGCAGCTTTGGGTGCACAGGGAGGAGGCTTTGGCAGTGGCGTTGGAGAGGTTGTGCATAGTGCAAGCCTGGGGTTGTTCCCCGCAAGGGGGAAGATGGCGAAAGTTCTTCTCTCCCTGGATGATCTTCTCCTCATTCTCTGCCTCTTCTTTTAACTCTTCTCCTTTGTGCGTGTGCCAATCAAGGGATTTTCAAATCCCTTTTCTAATTTTGGCAGGAGGTTGTTGGGGAGACATTCTTCAGGCCGGCAACTATTGAGGGTGGCCGATGGAAAAGAAAGAGAGCAACCGCTGGTTATTTGAAAGGGTAATTTACCCTTTCCTCCTCATTCTTTTGCCACTTATTTTTCCTGCACATAAAAAGCACATATTAAGTTATAGAATAGATGTAAACCTAAATCATGATGCATGCAAACATTCTATAACTTAATATAGTTACTAACAAACCTAAAAGATATAATTAAAGTTACTTAGGCGTAATATTAGTCCATTAAAATGGACTCATCAGTGACTATAGAGGTTCAGGGTGGATGATACCCTTGGATCAGAAAGTCGTTCACTTGAGAGTTACCTGGGCAGTTGATGAGTGGCTACTCATCATAGCTAAATAGCTAAAGTTAAGCTAGAAACTAGATTAAATAATGTTAAATTAACACGTAAAAAGAGTTAAGTGTGGGAATCAAAGAAAAAGACCTAAAACATTAATTCTATGTTAAAATTGCATAATTAGGTTATTAAGCGAGATATTCTTGTGAAAAAGGTGAAATGGTGATCCAAGTGTAAATTGAACACACAAATGAGTTTAAAAGTTCAAATCAAAAGTATAATTAACTTTTTAAAAGTTCAATTAAGCTTATATAAAAACTTGAAGGCATTTGGACATCATTAAGGCCTTGAAATCAAAGATTTACATTTAGGTCCTTTATGCATTACATTCCATTAGAAAACCTCCTAGGACTTATTTGTAACCCACAGGGACCTCTTTGTAAGCCCTAAAGGACCACTCTATAACTATTCTCTATCACTTTTGGGCCTGCCTATAATTTTTATACCCCTTTGCAGAAGGGTATCCCTGCAATTTCTCCAATACACTTCCAACGCCTGCTACAGTCCGCGTGTGCACTATAGCGCATGAAGAACACAGGCCATTTGGACTGTTGATCTCTCAACTGGATTGATCTGTAGCTCTCTTTGATTCGAATCTTTGTGCGATTCGGCGTGTATGGTCACAACTACCCTCAAATCCCATCCAACGGTCAATTTTTGATTTGGCAGCCGTGCCCACTCTCTCCTCTCATCCTCGCTACCCTTGCCATCTACGCCTAATTTCACTCGCATGGTGCCTTGATTCACTGAAATCTCTACTCAAGCACCTCCTTGGTCACACGCACAAGGGATCGCTCCCTCCTACATTCTTAGCGGTCATTCGTCCACTCCAACCACCTCTCCCCACCAATCCCCAATTTTCATAGCCACCGGCTATGAATACTCTGACTTCTCTCCAACTCTCCTCATCGCTAGGGATGACATACGCATGAGGATGACCCTGAACTCCACTAGCAAGTTTTCACTCCACTGGAGCACCCTCCCCTCCATTCCTCCTCCTTATCCGCCCGCTAAAGACCCACAGGTTCCATTCTTCTTGTTAGAGTAGTTTTAATGCTTTCTAATTTAGCTGTAGTGTTAATTAGATAGATTAGCAATAGAATTAGAGTTAGAATTAATGTTGACCTGCTATGCATATTGGTAGTTTAGTTTAGGAGTAGAAATTAGCTTTTATTTCCCCCCCATCACCTCCTCTGATCATTCCAGATCAGAGGAGACGAAATTCACCCAATCATTGTTCATATTGTTCTTCCTCTACATGTTTTCACCTCATTTCTGATTTCCTTGATCTGGCTTTCGCAATTTACCCATTCATTAGATCTAATTTCATATCTGAATGGTTTTCACCCTCAGATCTGAAATTAGTGTCAAAAACCATATTAGGGGCTTCTCACTCATTCCATCTTGTTCACAAAAGCCCTTGATCTGAGCTGAAAAGAGAATCGGTTTGCCCAATTTACTTTGAGTTTGGATTGTAAGTATTTTGAACCAATTGAGTTTTGAATGCTTTGATCGAGCAAACCAAAATGTTTTGATTGTGATTCACTGTTTGGCTGGGAATCTGAGATGATTCTGATGTCAGAATTCATCTCAGATGGGCCATGATCTGATTTGATTCTTTCTGAGGATTTGGATGCCTTGAATGCATGGTAGACCCAATGAAAATCAATTTTGTTGATTTGAGACTCCACCTTGTATCTATGAGCTGATTTAAAATGCAATTCTGATTTTCAACATAAGGAATTCTCAATATTCCTTAAGGTTTCAGAGTTCTAGGATTTAAGTTTTTGTATTAAATTGTCTGATTTAATCCTTTCTACATGTTGTCTATAGCATTAGAAGGAGTTAAATCAGTTATTTTTCTGATCTGATTTGATGAGATATTTGTGACAAGGGATCTTGATTTTAAATTGTAATCCCTAGTGTTTTTTATTTTTTTATGTGATATGTAGCCCTTGTCAAATTGTGTTTATAGAATATATGTTTCTATTTTGAATCCCAGCAGTCATAGTAAATTACTGCAAATGCAGCTACATTCCCACCGAATCCAGCTAAGTATTCCCTGAACTAGTTCTTTTGCATCCCTAATCAGGTTCTCTTGAATCTGATCTGGGATATAAATGGCTAAATCAGGAGATAAAAGCTGAATTTAGGTCCCTTCCTACTTTAGGCTTACTTCTCTGGAGTCTGGATTAACTGTAGCAGCAGTTAAGCCATCTGAACTAGTTCTTTTGCATCCCTAATCAGGTTCTCTTGAATCTGATCTGGGATATAAATGGCTAAATCAGGAGATAAAGCTGAATTGAGGTCCCTTCCTACTTCAGGCTTACTTCTCTGAAGTTTGGATTAACTGTAGCAGCAGTTAGGCCATCTGAAGAGAAGTTTTGTCTTGTTGCAGTTGTTTAGCTGTTAGCAGCAGTGTTTCTGGATTTGTTTGCTCCAGTGCTGCTGCTGTCCTGCTGCTTTGCTTTCTACTACTGTAGCAGATCAAAAATATGTTAAGATGTGTTTTACCATTGCATACTATGTATATAAGTGTAAATATAAGCTATATTGTAAGTATATATATATCTACAGTGTAAATTATACATATATATGGTATAAAATACTTATGTATATATTGTAGAATGTAAATTAAGTATTTAAGTTAGATAAGATTGTATATATCTTAATTACATAACTATTTATTAATTTAACTAATTTATATGTACTAATAGGCTATATAAATTAATACACTCTATAAATAAGCATATTTAGTAATAATATTGTACATACGTATTTATATGTATATTGTAAGAATATTAAACCCTATATCATAATTTAATTATATATTTAGAATAAATGATTAATTTATTAAGTTACTAGTTAGGTTATTAGATTAAATTAAAATAAATTAGTAATTTAAGTTAAAACTAAACTAATTTATACTGTATATCTATATTAATGTATTTTAAGCAAATTAAGCTAATTTCACTATATTTACAATGTATTATATTAGTTATATCTAATTTATATATAAAATAATCCAAAATAAGCTATTTAAATGTAATAAAATTGAAATAAATGTTGTAAAATTCAATAAAAATATTTATTAAATATCTTAATATGTATATTAATACTGTATAAGGTCAATTAGACCATAAATTAAATAATTTATACGTAATTAAGAAATAAAACCTAATAAACAATATGAATAAATTGTAAACCTTACCTAATATATTTATATAATAAACGTAATTAATTTTGTAAATGAATTATACAATTATGTATTACTATGTAAATACTTTAATATCACATAATTTATTTTTAATTTATAATAAATTATGGCCCTCAAATCGAGGGCCAAAACTACAAATTCAGAACTGCTGCATTATGATTCTAGTGTTGAAAGGCACTAAAGATAGTGCCAGATTGTGTGGCACGAAGCGCACTGAGGCGCTTAAATGTAATTTGTTATCTCCCCTATTCAGTTGTCATGCATTGGGCGCGAGCAAACTCCTTACCCCTTCCCCTGATCTAAGTATGGCTATGGCATCTGACTTTGTGATGAGATGTGATGTGGTACTGGTGTGCAGTGTGTGGCTGAGAGCCATGCATTGTGCGAATGGCTTGATTAAGCCCATTACTGAACATAAAACATGGTTAACCAGCCTAGTTAAGAAACTAGGGTGGCACCTAGTAGAGGTCTTATCCCACCTGGTCCTTGGGTGCTGTGTACCCTCGAACGGAGCTGCCTGCCAATCAAACACTAATTTTTGATTAGTGAAGGCCATATTGAGTTAAGAGAAGAGAGAGTAAGAGAAAAGAATGGCAAAGTATAGAAGACGTAAAGAAGAAGAAGAAAGATAAAGGAGAATAGAAGAGAATAAGGAACAAAGAAGAAGTATTCGTATAATGTGTAGTATATAGTATATATGTATATATAAATATATAAGTGTATACTGTAAATAACTAGTATAAGTATTCACAGTATAGTCATGTTTGAGCTATATGTGTAGATAAATAACCATATAGCTTTACTGATAGAATAAACCATCACTATAAGTAAATAAGTGTCTCTATAGACCTTAGTTTCTACTTTAGAGTCTGTACATAGTTTTTCTAGGGTTTAGCGATGTTTGTTTCTGTCGCTGTAGCACTTCAATATGTTACTATATAGGTTAGTATATTAAGTTAAGTATACTATGTTTTGTTACTTATTATCGTATATATATGTAAGTATAAGTAATATAAGTTATAAATAGAAAGTATAGAGTATATATGTGTAGTGTTCGATGCTTGTTTATGAGTATGTGTTTGCAAGCATTTTAATAGATTCTTTTGTACATAATTAAGCTATCATTTCATTCATTATTAATTCATTCTTGATTGTATATAAAATTGATCTTTATGGAATTAAAGAGTAATATTGGACTTAGAGAGTGATGTATATCAATAACTGCCTCCTAGTGAATGACTTGGAATAAACTAGGAAAAATTATGTAAATTAAATAAAATGGATGTGAAAACGGTTTGTATTTGTGACACATACTACAACAACGACGATTTTTCATACGAACCATAAAACATACACTAACAGCAACCAAGAAGGGAGAGTCCCGCAAAGACCCCTACATGGTAGAGTATCCCCACAAGTTACAGGGTTTCCCCCACCCACCTTTCTTTCCACTGAGGGTCCAAGCAGACCAGAATGGATAAGTTGACATCCTAAGTCGACCAATTTCAAGTCCTAATTTGTGCCTTTAATTCCACTTGATTAGAAGTTAATTTGACTTGTGACCCAATTTGGAGGTTGGTTGGCCTACTAGGTAGACCACCTTCACCTAACCTACCCTAAAAGATGGAGAATGAAATCTAGGTCATGACCCAGAAATCATCTTGATTGACTATCAAGTCATTAGGTCCAAGATTTTAGGATTAAAGTGAAATTAGAGCATGATTTTAGTGTTTTTCTTGATTAGATCTTTTCAATCAAGGTCTTGGGTAGCACACAAATGCAGGAGGGTTATTTCCTTTTATGCAGGCAAATGTGAACTATCACTCCAAAACCCTAATGTAGAAACCCTAATTGGCTTTATTCTACATCCAATTTGATCTTAAAATGCTCTCCTTGGACTTCAAACAAGAAGTGTGTAGTCCAAGAAGATTAGAAATTACATGTAGTCCTTAATAGGTATAGGCAATTAAGGATAGGAATCTCTAACAGAATCGCCTCAAGCTTCAATCAGATATGAAATTTGTTTGCAAATAAGGAAAATTGCCTTTTTAAATGATGATTACTATAAAAATAAGGCAGGTGATTCCTAATTGATTGTTTCCTTTTTTTGTCTTCCCAAGATTAAGAGGCTGATTAGGGAAGAATAGAAAAGTCACCTACCCTGGAGTGGCTATTTTGCGTAGAAGATCGCCTAGTGATATACGTCGCAAAATCACAAAAAATCAAATAGGGTAAGTTAGTGCTCAAATATAATCAGATAAAGCAGAGAATAGTGGTGAATTATGCATTGCTCCTTGGCAACGGTGCCAAAATGTTGTACCACACGATGCCAGTGTTTAAGATTGATACGTTGTAGTACAGACCAAAGTCGCTCGTCAATAAATATAATTTATTACTCGAATTTATGTCCAAGGTCGAACACAGGGAGCAAGTATTGCATTCATGCACTAATCTCAACAAATAATATAAATGAGTACAAGAACTTGAGTAGAATATAGATTTTCAATGAATAATAACCTGTCACATTAAATATTCAATGAAGAATAACTACTCAAATGATATTTAATACTAAGTAAGAGTATATCAGGAGTTTAATGAGGCAAAAAGATATCTAAGGCAAAATAATGGTGATTTGAATCACCAATTATTAGCTTAGATACACATATAATAATTGCTTAATGATTTAAAAGAACGAACAGTATCAACCACTTTAAATCCACGTAAGCTTTAGTGCATAGTGCACTCCCTATCAAACAGATCAAACAATAGAGCTGTTAATAAGACAGCTTAACCGTCCACTGCTAGAGTGCCAAGAGGGCACTCTTCTCCTGTTCTTCTTCTTCTTCCTTCCTTTGGCTTCTCTTCTTTCTTTCCTTGTGTATAGTTCCTTCTTCTTGCAACTAAGTGTCGCACAAGTGTCTACAAGAGTAAAACCCCTTAACCCCGTGCTCTCTCTTGCTTCTTCTCTTTCTTTCTTAATGTTCGGTCAGATGCTCGGGTAATCGAGTATTCAGAAATTTGCGTACCCAATACCAAGACTGAGTTAGAGATGGCCAGAGAAGGAGTTTGAAGAGGGTATTTTGGCCAAAACATAGCTAAGAAGATGCAAAATGCAACAAGGGTTCTTTTATAGGCCATAGGAACCCTTCCAAGCTTGGAAGGAAGCTTCCAAGCTCGGAAGGTTTTTGTGAAATAGGATACCCGAACCTTTAAAAGGTTTGCATGATCTTTTGGGAAAGACGTAGTGTTACGATCCAATTCCCGAATCCCTACGAGACACGAGAATCGGACCGACTCGACTAATCCCAAGACCCAGTCGTCCAACGAGTAAGTAACCAAAAGAGCAGTAAAATAAACCACATTCACCATGTATATAACTAGCAGTAAAAAAAGTACGACAGTAAAGAAAGAACTACCACAGTACACACCACTACAACAGTAGAAAATTAAATAGGTACATAAACATGATGCTACAATAAAAGAGTATAGTAGTAACAGAAAATACTCACTACAATAGAAGAAAAGGTACAGTAGGTACTACACAAGTAAAACTACTGGGCTCTACTAGGCCCAACACCCTCTGCAGCTGCCGGCTCTGGCTGCTCAACACCTGGTCCTAAACAGGTGACAAAGGTGACACGTCAGCGAAATGCTGAGTAGAGTGGCAACCAAAAGCTAAGGAAGCAGTAAGGTGGACAAGTAGCTATTATTTTTAATTTCTTTCTTTATTTTCTTCTTAGTCATTCTTGAATTATTTCTCAGATCTTTCTCTTGATCTTGAATGTTCCTCGTGGGAAAGATCTTGATTGCAGTCTTTTCCAAAAAGTAGAAGTAGCACGTGGTGCTCTCCTGGCCGGGAGAGTCCCCCGTGGTGGTCCTACCCTCAGTCAACCACCCCAAGGTCACTGACAGACGTAACGGTGACTACGGCACGCGCGATAAACGCACGGGTAGCTACCCCACACTGGCACGCTGTCAGTCGTTTCCGTTAATGGGTGCGCCCCAAAGCACAGCACGGAACCAGTATAGGGCAGAGCCCTCTCAGTAACAAGGGTCCAACCCCTCTGCAGTAACCAAACAGGGGTCTTGCCCCTTCACCATCTGCGCACCCTCTCCTGACTACCCTGGTTTGCCCAGTGGGCCTAACAAGTCGGTGTAGGAAGGCTAGCAGAACCCCGGGCCCATGGGGTGGCTAGTGCTCTCCCTACACTAGTAGCTCTCCCCGGTACTGTGTACGCGAGGGCCAAAAGTCAGTACAAAGTGGCCAGGCCTGACCCCGGGTCCCTGGGGCAGCTAGCTCCGCTCTGCACTAAACAGGGGGGACAGTCACTCTCCTTGGTACTCCGTACTCAAGGGCCAGCTCACTTCCCCAATTCCATTCCATTGACTTCTCAGGAGCTCTACTCCTAATTCCCCGTAGGGTTCATGCTCATTTCTTCTTTAACTAAGCCAATTTAGGTTTCATCATTTCAGCTTTATATTCATATAGCTCATGTTCTCAACAGTTAATATCCATTCATAAACAAGCAACTGTTATCCAATTACAGGCAATTATCATTTTTCTTTCTACTTTTCCAAGACTGCAATTTATATATTCACGACATTCGTTTTGCTGTTTTTGTTCCTAGGATTCATGCCACACCCTAGGATCTATCATTCAATCTAGTTTTCCAATCCTAGGATTCATGCCATACCCTAGGATCTATCATTCAATCTAGTTTTCCAATCCTAGGATTCATGCCATACCCTAGGATCTATCATTCAATCTAGTTTTCTAATCTTAGGGTTCGTGCCACACCTTAGAATCTATTAATTATCTCACAAGTGCATAAATGTTGGTAAATAATTAAAGGGAGCCACTCTACTCGCAAAACTGGGAGTACCGGAGGCGTGATCGGCAAGCTCGCGCGCCTCTGCAACCCCTAGAGCCGCAGCAGAATGGGGTCCTAACATAAGGACCAAACATAAGGAATTACTCACAATAGGATACAAATACTGCAAACAGGTAGAGGAACAATTTCTGAGAAGAACGAAACTTGAAACGTGGAAAACGGACTTCGAACGGACCCTAAACGGGTCAAAAATGACAAATCTGCCCAAAATCAGATGTCTGGAACATCTTCTAGACGTCTTAAACGATGGTTCAGGTCATACCTTCTCTCTATGCGGTTCTTCAGATGTCCAGAATCCCACTGAACCATCTGGACTCAGTTCCAGATGTCTGACTGTCAGTCCAGACATTTGGAGACCCTCTCTGTCGTCTAGTACTGTGCCTAGACGTCCGATCTGTGTGGGAGGGCATGCCCTTGAGCCTTCCCAAACGAGACCTGCACGTGTACGCGATCATCCTCAACACGAAATGAGGTAGAACCCTTCGGCGAAACAGCTGCATGGCCGTACACGCGAAAGAAGGGAAGGAAAATATCGTACCTTTCAGACGTCTGGACCTCCCTCCAGACGTCTCCCATGTCGTCTGGATGTGGGTCCAGACGTTTGATTCTAGGAAATTTTCCCAGAATCAGAACCTCCTCGTCCTCCGCCTACTGCGCACGGCCGTGCCGCACTGCGCTCGCCTGCTGCCTGAGCTGCAGCAGCACCTCCCCAGCACCACGCTCCCTTTGCGCGCCCGCCAGCAGGACCTGGCTGCTCCAGCGAGCTCGCACCCTCGCGCTCTAACTCCCTCCCTCTCGTTGCAACCCCTCCTCCCCACGGACACACGGCAGCAGCTACTGCCCTCGCCCGCTCACTCTCATGCTAACAGGAAGAAGAAGAAGAAGAAGGCGGTGGAGTGAGGGTGAGGGAGAGGAGAGGGGGTGTATTTGAAGGCACCATGGGGGAGAGAGAGAAGGACGGCTACGCCTGCAGGACGGGGAGGAAAGAGAGAGAAGAAAGGAGGGCGATGGTTCAGTCTGCGCGTGCATGCGCACATACGCGAAACCGTACGTTGAAAAAATTAATTTCCAACCGTCTGGGAAGGCTTCCAGACGTCTGACCAGATGTCTGGACCAATTCCCAGACATCTTAAACGACGTTTGATGTCGGGGTCATAACAACATAACAAACTCAAAGTAAGTTTTGTCCCCAAAACTTGCTCTAACTAGGGTGCGGAAAAGAATGATATATGTATAACAAACTCAAAGAGGACCGAAGCTAGTCCGAAAAGGCGTACCCTCAAAAAGCTCCGGGTACCGCTCTCGCATCGCCGCCTCAGGCTCCCAGGTAGCCTCCTTGTACCGCTGGCTCCTCCACAAAACCTTGGCCAGGGGTACTTGCTTCCGTCTCAGACTGCGGATGGCTTTGTCGAGAATCTGCATTGGCCGCTCGGGGTAGGTCAGGTCGTCACCCATCTTGACGCTCTCGTGACTCAGCACGTGACTGGGATCGGTGACGTACTTCCTGAGGTTGGACATGTGGAACATGTCGTGCACACCAAAAAGCTGGGGAGGAAGGGCAAGCCTGTAAGCAATGGGTCCAACCCGCTCCAGGACCTCAAAGGGTCCCACGAACCTCGACGCGAGCTTCCCTCTCACCCCAAACCGCTGCAGGCCCTTCATGTGCGAAACACGAAGGAAGACGTGGTCCCCAACCTCAAACTGCACCTCTCTGTGTTTCCGATCTGTATAGCTCTTCTGTCTGCTCCTGACAGTGCGGAGTCACTTGTGAATCGGCTCGACTACCTCCTGACCCTGCTGGATCAGCCTGGGGCCAACCTCCCACTTGGTCCCCACCTCAACCCAACTCAAGGGTGCCGTACACCTTCGCCCGTACAGAGCTTCGTAGGGTGCCATGCCGATGCTCGAGTGATAACTGTTATTATATGCAAACTTCGCCAGGGGCAAGTGCTCCTCCCAAGAGCCCCTCCAGTCCAGTACACAAGCACGCAAAAGGTCCTCAAGTTTCTGTATCGTGCGCTCAGACTGTCCGTCCGTCTGGGGGTGGTATGCTGTACTGAACCTCAGTCGCATCCCTAGGGCTTGCTGAAACTCAGCCCAAAACTGGGACGTAAAGCGGGTATCCCAGTCGGATACGATCTCCTGCGGAACTCCGTGTAGACGTACCACGTCGCGGATATACCTCTTTGCCAACTGTGCTGGTCCCAAGGTGACTCAGATCGGCAAGAAACGTGTCGTCTTTGTCAATCTATCAACGATTACCCAGACTACGTTGTGTCCTCGCTGGGTAAGCCCACCACCAAGTCCATAGTGATGCTCTCCCACTTCCACTCTGGCACTGGAAGTAGCTGTAACGGCCCTGCATGCCTCTGATGCTCGACCTTCACCTGCTGGCACACTAAACACTGCTGTACGAATTCACCCACATCCCGCTTCATCCCCCTCCACCAAAAATCGCGTCTCAAGTCATGGTACATCTTTGTGTTTCCAGGATGTATGGTGAATCTAGAACCGTGTGCCTCAGTCAGGAGCTCTCTCAACAGCTCCTCGTCTCTAGGAATGCACAAACGTCACCTCATGCACAGCATCTAGTCTGTAAAAGAGAAGTCCCCAGGGCCTCCTGACAGTACTCTGTCAGGCAAGGACTGTAAGTACGGGTCAGCCATCTGCCCTGTTGAGAACACTACACAAGGGGGTGATAATTATGTTGAATATGGCCTATCTTTAGAATAAAAGGCACAACATAAGTAGAATAGGAGCATTGCATGCATCATGTACCAAGATTGCCCATAAACTATCTTAATGGACATTTGTGTAAGCATTTGTCAAAGCAAGCCTCAGATGAGCAATCGGACCACACGGATGGATTCAGAACGACGAACAGAGTCCAACGAACTCAAGATCGGCCAAATCTGACATCCGGAGCTCCTCCAAAGGGCCCAAGAAGTTCTGAATGTTGATCTGGAGATCAACGGCCCAGATTGCACCACGTCAGCCCCACCCCACCGAGCGCCGCGCCTTTAGCCAGCCGAGACTCGCGCGCCCGCCAGCGGTTGCCACGACAAAGCTCGGGCGTGGCGCAACGGTTAACGCGCACGCCCGCACGCAGGCGACGCGGGTTTGAGCCGCGTAGAGGAGAAATTGAAGACGGGAGATGGGCGCGGAGAAATTGGGCCGCCCGATCAGCAGCGGGCGGCCGAGATCTTGCCACGCAGCGCGACTGCAGCTCACCGGCGTCCATGCACGCGCGCACGTCGGGCGATGACGCGCGCGCACACGCGCTCCCAAGGCTCGATCCCAACGTAGCCGAGGAGGACTCTCATCCATCCGATCCTTGATTGGACGGCTCTCGTTCAGCGGCCGTGGATCGCATGAAGAGAAGAAACGAGGCGAGCAGCTGACCGACGGCTGGATGGCTTCACCGACATTTTTGGGAGTAGTTTTAGCGACGCTCTGGATGTTGCTAAAGCCCCTTCTTTTAGGAAGCCCTTAACTCTATTTAAACCCCCTCCAACCACCATTTAAGGCATTCACTCCCCTTGCAACTACTCCACCCCTCTCTTAGCTAGCTTTAGGACCTCTTGTAATCGCCGGAGACGACAAGCCGCCGATGGAGCCTCCTCCACCGCCGTGGCTGCCTCGTCGCTCTCAACTTTCTCTCTCTCTCTCTTTTAAAGCTTTCTATTACTTTTGTTGAAGCATGTATTTAATGTTGTAAGCTATGAACTACAAGTGCATGATTAATGAAGTTATTTTCCGTTCAGTTGTCATTTTAATTTCCGTTCAAATTGCATGATCAAATAAAGAACTTTCTAACCCTAAACCCTCTCTCCCTCTCTATCTCTCTCTCACTTTTTAAAACCACATCTTTCGCAAGCAAAACTCCGCACTTTCCGTGACAACAAGTGATAAGCAAAAATTCGATTTCCACGCCTCCCTGAGACCGACACTCGGACTCACCTTCGTTTACTTATTTTAAAACCGACGTTGCAAGTGCGACTATAACGGCACTTCTTAACACACACGCACAACGACACGTCAGTTTTTGGCACCGTTGCCGGGGAGGCAACGGATTTGTTTTATCACCTCCATTCCACATTCATTATCACATTGTCTAATGCCCTATTTTCCTTTTTACTTGATGGTTGCAGGAATTCGGTGCATGGACGGCGAAGCGACGCATCCCACGATGGTAGCAAGGGAGTAGGCGCTACGAGGATCGATAGTAAGTAATCTCTCTCATTGTTTGCTTGCGTGAAAAAAAAAACTAAAAAAATTGTAAAAACTGAAAAAAATGGGCGTGGTGTATGATTGCTTGACCCACATCCTTAACACATCACCCCACAAAAAATGTACACTCTAACATTCTGAATAAATTCTTGGAGTTTTCTTTTCTTTTTCTTGAGTGGTGTTTGCGAAGCCACCGTGAGTTGACCTGGGCCGCACCACTCAACCCTAAAACTAACTCATCTAATAGAAGCTGCATGATCATTAGGATGAGTATACTAGGATTTTAGAGCCTCTAGGCAGGACTGAGTTAAGTCTTAAAAGGCGAGATTTTGTTCGCTAGGCACTTGGCTTTCATTCCCTTGGTAGAATCTAGTGACTAGGCTGCGGGGCAGTGTCAAACGACCGTGGTTGTGGGGTCTACGGAACCGGAGGCGCAAGCCAAAGGAAGAACCTTTCCTGCAATCCCCTCGTAGTCAACCTAGCCAGATTAGCCTTGGGAAGGGAAGTCCAGTGCTTACAGACCTAATCAACCTTTGTGAGATTTCTAGGTCTCCTAAGGAATACACCATAAGGACTAGGCTTGTTTGCTTGGTTGAGTACACAACTCTCTCTCATCTGTTCTTCTCGCATCCCTCCATTTCTTCCAAACCTTGGATTTCAATGCCTATCCATCTTACCCAAACTACCCCCAACAAGATTTGTATGCTAACCCAAGTGGACCATACCCACAGCCTACTTGGGCTAACCAACCACCAAGTTGGGGATACAACCTTGAATATCCCTCTTGGCCCAACTATGACCAAACCGCATCAACCTCTTATTGGAATACACCCAACATAGCCACCCAAGGGTACAATTCAAATCGTGGGGCTCCATATCTCGATTCTCCTCACGATGCCTCCTCATTTAGGTCCGACCCGCTCTACTGTGATAAGACCTACGCTTTAGGAGAACACCAAGAACCCTACCCTTCTCAGGATAATAACCAAGAAAGGTCATCTGAATTCAACAATCTTTCCTACTTGACCTTTGGATTGGAAGGAGTTCTAACAAATGGAAATCATAAAATGATCAGAAATCTAGGCAAGCCCAGGATCATCAACCTTTGATTTGGTCCCCTGATGAAGAATCTGACTGGGAGGAGAACTTAGAACCTCAACTATTCTGGAGTAGGACCAAACAGAGAATGGTTCCTCTTGAAGAAATGGACCCTGAACATGATAGAATAGAGGATCCACCCAAGAACCTAAACACCAGAGTTGGTTCTGATCCACAACCTCAACCATACTCTCTTAACCTGGATTTCAAGGAGGAAATCCAAAGGACACCAAATGACACCAGGTCAATTCTTGATAACCTCCAGTTAGAACTACACAGACAGAATCAAGAATTGGTTAAAGGGCAACAAGCCATGATGGATTTGTTCCAACAATTGGGGGAAGAAGGCCAGAGAAAGCTGTTGCACACAGCGTCATTCATGGAATTCATAAAGCAAGGACCTACCATGATCAATTGGATTGCACCCAGTCATCCTAATTTGGTTCAGTCCACCATTGATACCCCTCAGGAGTTGGACAGCTCAGTGGATAAGGACAGTAAGGATTCCTCGGAACACAATTTGGGGAGCATTGAGAACAAACATCAGGAGGAAACTAAGAATGTGAGGGGAGAGGCCTTGGAATCCGAATCTAATTGGCCCAAGAGAAGCAATCCGGTGGGAGCAGTAGCCAACATCATAGATGGAGAATCGAGTTACAATTTCAGAGAAATTGATTATGAATCGAGTGGAATCCCCATCACAAATTTGGAGGAGGGCCGAGAGAAAGAATATGATCTAGAGGATGAAATTGACCCTACCTCTAATGCAACCCTAAACAGTGAATCTGATACAAAGGAGGTTGAAGAAAATATTCTTGAGATCAAGGGCTTGGAGGGAATGAGCAATGAAACCATAGTTGCGGAAGAGATGGATTCGTCTTTGGAGAGAGGCCTCATGCTTGATTGTATGGCTCATTATAAAACTCTGGACTTTGTTACTTGCCCTACCAGAATAAAGATCCCGCAACCCGAATGCACTGGAACTGATACACTTTCGATGGATTACAATTTTATGGGGACACAAGCTGAATATAAAACCTACATCTTTAGTGTCTGGCATGTCATATTTGGGGTGCGTTCGTCCACAGCAACTTTTTTGCATGCCCACAGACTAAGAGAGGATCTGACACGGGCATGCATGATACATCTATTGCAGAATTCCCACCCCTTAGGAATGGGACTCCACCACAACCTTATTCGCATCTATGAACTTCTGATTTTGGGTCTAGTTAATTTTGAACATATCTCCTTGATCCAAACCATTCCTGTTTGCGCACCGCCCAGCTGGAGGCGTTAAACTCAGCGCTTCCTGGGAGGCAACCTAGAGGATTCAGACTGATCTGGTAGTTTACGTCACTCAGGTACTATCGTTTTGAACCCTTTTGCATCCATGTATCTGCCAATGAGGACATTGTCCAACTTAAGCATGGGGGGGTGGTAAATTGCATAATCCTGAGCTCAATTAATCAGTCTGAATGAATAAATAAATTTAAAAAAAATTGAATTTAGGAAGAAAACTTAGGTATTAGAAACTTGTCAATAGTGAGAAATAATACAAAAAGAACTTAAACACTTAGACTTTTCTGGCCTTCAGGCTTAATCAGCCCTGGTGTCCGTTAAAATATGGATTTAGCGACGAATCCTTGCAACCTTAAGGTATTCTAATCCACCTACTAAATAAGGTAATAAGTATACGACTTATCAACTCACCCTCTAACTCAGAAAAACTTTGAGTCTAGGCATCTGCACACATTTTTGCACAAACTCACTTCTCGGAGATTTTGACAGAAATTGGGTAGCTAATGAACTCTCTAGGGTGGTATAGCTGGCAAGTTGTTGTGGGTAACAGCCCATTGGCAGGTTGTCCAGAACCCAGCTACAGGCCATTTCTTCTTCATTGCCTCTAGGTACATTTGAGATCAGGGAAGCCACCTACACAAAAAAGAGGGAAGAAGAAGAAAAGAAAATAAGCCACACTTCACCACACAAGTATGGCTGGCAAGTGATCATGGGTAACAGCCCATTGGTGGTTGTCCAGAGCCCAGCTCAATAATTGCACAAAAAAGACCAAAACACCTAAGGAAGAAGCAGGGAAGTAGTACAAGCAGGGGAGATATACACTGGAAAAATCCTTGTATTGACCCCAATTAAAACAAACGTAGGGAGAAAGTTACCAATCGAACACATACACCTTCAGGCAAATTTATTTCCTTTTTCGGTCACCTAGAGGCGTAGAAACTCGAAGTCTGTCTCAATTACCGTTAAGTGAGTTTATCACAACATTCACACCAAGATGCTTAGCACTTAGGGTTTTGACCAAGTTTTGGGTAGGTTGGGTAGCTGTAAAAAGTTACCAACCCACACTGAATTCCAAAAAAATTGTAAAATATATATATATACATATGTATAGTTATATACATTTAAGCAAGGATTCAGGCGATTCGTATTTTGGCAGACACCCGGGCGCTCTTAGTCTTTGTAGATTAAGATCTTCGTATATTTCCTCTTATTAACAAGAACGAAGTGTCTAAGCAATTACTTTTTAAATTCTGAAAGGAAATAAAAGCTAGAATAAACCTTGCTAGGGACTAGCAAGGAGTAAGCATGGGGGTATGATAACACTACATAAGGGGGTGATAATTATGTTGAATATGGCCCATCTTTAGAATAAAAGGCACAACATAAGTAGAATAGGAGCATTGCATGCATCATGTACCAAGATTGCTCATAAACTATATTAATAGCCATTTTTGTAAGCATTTGTCAAAGCAGGCCTCAGATGACCAATCGGACCGCACGGATGGATTCAGAACGACGAATGGAGTCTAACGGACTCAAGATCGGCCAAATCCGACATCCAGAGCTCCTACAATTGGACCAAGAAGTTCTGACCGTTGATTTGGAGATCAACGGCCCAGATTGCGCCACGTCAGCCCCTCCCCACCATGCGCCGCGCCTTCAGCCAACCGAGATCAAATCTCGGCCGTCGATCTTCTATCGAACGACCGAGACTCGTGCGCCTGCCAGCGGTTGCCGCGACAAAGCGTAGGCGTGGCGCAACGGTTAGCACGTACGTCCGCACGCAGGCGATGCAGGTTCGAGCCGCGCGAAGGAGAAATTGAAGACAGGAGATGGGCACGGAGAAATCGGGCCGCCCGATCAGCAGCGGGCGGCCGAGATCTTGCCACGCAGCGCTACTGCAGCTCACGGGCGTCCACGCGCGCGCGCACGTCGGGCGATGACACGCGCGCACACGCGCGCCCAAGGCATGATCCCAGCGCAGCCGAGGAGGACTCTCATCCGTCCGATCCTTGATCGGACAGCTCTCATTCAGCGGCCACAGATCGCATGAAGAGAAGAAACAAGGCAGGCGGCTGACCAACGGCTAGAGGGCTTCACCGACATTTTTGGGAGTGGTTTTAGCAACGCTCTGGATGTCGCTAAAGCCCCTTCTACTTTTAGGAAGCCCTTAACTCTATTTAAACCCCCTCCAACCACCATTCAAGGCATTCACTCCCCTTGCAACTACTCCACCCCTCTCTTAGCTAGCTTTAGGACCTCTTGTAATCACCGGAGATGATGAGCCGCCGATGGAGCCTCCTCCACCGCCGTGGCTACCTCGTCGCTCTCCACTTTCTCTCTCTCTCTCTTTTAAAGCTTTCTATTACTTTTGTTGAAGCATGTATTTAATGTTGTAAGCTATGAACTACAAGTGCATGATTAATGAAGTTATTTTCCGTTCAGTTGTCATTTTAATTTCCGTTCAAATTTCATGATCAAACAAAGAACTTTCTAACCCTAAACCCTCTCTTCCTCTCTATCTCTCTCTCGCTTTTTAAAATCGCATCTTTCGCAAGCAAAACTCCACACTTTCCGTGACAACAAGTGATAAGCAAAAATCTGATTTCCACGCCTCCCTGAGACCGACACTAGGACTCACCTCCGTTTACTTATTTTAAAATCGACGTTGCAAGTGCGACTATAACGGCACTTCTTAACACACACGCACAATGACACGTCACTTGTGATGATGCGATTTATCAGCTCTGGCCTCGTCTGTCGCGTCACAATCACTGCCCCACAGTGCCCTAGTAACTCTAGGGGTTGCCAACTGCACATCTCCTCCAAGAGGCTCCAACTCTACGCCTGTATGCTGGCCAAGTGGGTGGGCACCTTCCAGCTCAAGGCGTCAGCCACTACGTTGGCCCTTCCCAGGTGGTAGGAAATGCTACAGTCATAGTCCTTCAGGAGCTCCAACCAACGTCTCTGTCTCATGTTGAGCTCCTTCTGATCAAATAGGTATTTGAGGCTCTTGTGATCTGTGAAAATCTCAAAGGTCTCACCGTACAAGTAGTGCCTCCAGGTCTTCAGCGCGAAGACGATAATTGCCAGCTCCAGGTCATGGGTAGGGTAGCTATGCTCATGGGGCTTCAGTTGCCGCGAAGCGTAAGCGACAACGTGACCCCTCTGCATGAGCACACCCCCTAACCCCTGCAAAGAGGCATCCGTGTACACAACGAACCCGCCACTACTGTCTGGGATGGTGAGCACGGGAGCCGAAGTCAGCCTCTCCTTCATCTCCTGAAAACACGCCTCACAGGCGTTTGTCCAAGTAAAGGGCACGTCCTTCCAGGTTAGCTGTGTCATAGGACGTGCAATATGTGAGAAGCCCCTGATAAACCGACTGTAGTAGCCTGCCAGTCCTAAGAAACTATGGATCTCAGTAACCGTACGCGGTCTCTCCCACCTGAGTACTGCCTCGACCATGACTGGGTCCACAGCCAAGCCATCACCGGAGATCACATGACCTAAGAAGGTCACCTCCCTCAACCAGAACTCGCACTTGCTGTATTTGGCGTACAGCCTACGTCGTCTCAATGTGCCCAAAACCATCCGCAAGTGCTGTCCATGCTGTGTCTGATCTTGAGAATATATGAGCACATCATCAATGAATACCACCACGAACTGGTCCAAGTACGGTCTAAACACCCGATTCATCAAATCCATGAAGGCAGCAGGGGCATTGGTCAGCCCAAACAGCATGACCAGAAACTCGTAGTGTCCATACTGAGTGCGAAAAGTTATCTTGGAGACGTCTGCCTCCTTGATCCTCAACTGGTGGTATCCAGATCTCAAGTCGATCTTGGAGAATACCTTGGCACCTCGCAGCTGGTCAAACAAGTCATCGATCCTTGGCAGTGGATACCTATTCTTGATGGTGACCCTATTCAACTGTCTGTAGTCCACACAAAGGTGTAGGGTACCATCCTTTTTCTTTACGAATAATACCGGGGCTCCCTAGGGAGACGCACTGGGCCTCACAAAGCCCTTCTCCAGAAGATCCTGCAACTGAGACTTGAGCTCTCGCAGCTCAAGTGGTGCCATCCTGTATGGTGCTGTGGAGATGGGGCTGGTCCCCAGTACCAGTGAGATCTCAAACTCGATCTCACGCTTGGGCGATAGTCCTGGCAACTCGTCTGGGAACACGTCGGGGTACACTCTGACCATCGGGATACTCTGGAAGTCTGCCACAGGGCTGGACTCTGCCACCACACAAGTTATGAAGCCCTCACACCCCTGGCTCAAAAGTCTCGCTGCCAGAAGTGCAGAAATGCACCTAAAGCCTTCGTCCACTGGCTGCCCGTGGAACTCAAAAGAAGGCAATTCGATATGGAGAAGACGATCTTTCTCTCAAAACAGTCCACCAAGACGTGGTAAGCGAACAGCCAATCCATCCCCAAAATTATGCCAAAGTCCTCCATCTGTATCATAATCAGGTCAGCGGGAAGGCTGTGTCCCCCAACCTTGACCTCGCAGCCCGTGTATACCTCCTCAGCTACAAACAACTGACCACTCGGACATCTGATCATGAACGGATCCTCTGACAGCATACAGTCCTGCCTAAAACTAACTGCAAAACTGGTAGCGACAAACGAGTGCGTAGCGTCAGAATCGAAAAGCGTGTAAACGAGTCTGCCGGAAACTGAAACCATACCTGCCACCATCGATCCCGAAGCTCTAGCATCCCTGTATGTCAGGGCGTTGATACGCCCCTCAGCCCTAGGTGCGGACGAAGCAGCCACACTCTACGTCGGACGGGTAACTGCAGGTCGGTACCCTCCCTGTGACTACTGTCCTCCTCCTCGCGCCTGGAAACCGCAGCCTCCTGCTCACCCTCCAGTGCTCGGCGCGGGAAGCATCTGCTGACCTCCTGCCCTAGATGGGTAGTCCTTCCTGATGTGGCCCGGCTGGCCACATTGGTAGCAAAGGGAAACTCGACTCCCGCCCTCAGTGGGTCCCTGCTGTCGGCTAGGCGGGGGTCCAGTGCTAGCAGCTGGCCCCTGTCGAGGGCCCCCAAATGCCATTGATGGCCCTACAAAATGTGACGGCTCTCCTGCAGGCGCCACGTGTCTCCTCTCTCACCGACCCTGTGAGAAGTCTGGCTGATAGGGCCTCTTCCACCTACTATCGTATGTCATGGCTGCCTCCACCACCCTCGAGAACATAGGCAACTTCAGGGGTTTGACATACCCCGAATCATCGGTCGAAGCCCCTCGGTGAACCTCCAAAGGCGCTCCTCCTCAGTGGCCACTGCTGTCACTGTGAAGCGAGACAGCTCTAGGAAACGCGTGCGGTACGCGCTCACGGTCATCGTCCCCTGGCGGAGAGTGTGGAACTCCCGCCTCCTCTGGTCTTGCCACATCTGGGGAAAGTACTGCTCGGAGAAGAGGGTGACGAATCGGTCCCAAGTCGGCTCATCCCTCTCCTATCCCCTGACCGCCCTCCACCACCTGTGTGCCGTGCTCTCCAGCTAGTACGTGGCAAAGGCCACGCGACACTCCACCGGGGGGCGAAGGGTGTCAAAAACCTTCTCGATCTGCTCGAGCCAGTCCTCTGCCTCAGTCGAGTCCTCATCCCCCTTGAAGGAGGGGGGCTTCAGCTTCCGGAAATGTCTGAAAAGCTCAAAGTGGCACTGAAGTGGAGATGCTGGTGCACCTCTAGGTAAAGAAGGCTCGTGCTCGGAAGTGTCGAAGGAAGGTGGGGGCGGTGGCAGCCCATCCCCTCCCCTGCGTCCAGCGCCATGTCCGTCGCATGGTCCCACAGAGGACTCCCCCTCCTCAGCCCCAGGGAGAGGCGCTCGTGGCGGCGGGTGGAGCTCCTCTCGCATGATATCCCGTATCAGCTGCGTGAGGTTCCGGGCCTAAATGCCCGGGAGTAGTGGCTGGTCCACTGAGGCGGTGACCTCAATGCGCCCACCCCTCCGACCTCATCCTCGGCCGCGCCCGCGACCAGCCTCACTACCTCCTCGTTGAGGTATCTACTGCAAAGACACGAACACAAAACAGGAAAAGATGTCAATACGAATCGATATCAAGCGGAGAAGTCTACGAACAGATGTCAAAAGATACGTTGTGGTGGCTACTCTAGTTACAGGCACGTGAATTGGTTATTTTCCAGTCAGTTGGTTCACTTCTTGGGACGACCTTGATCTGATACCATCTTGTTACGACCCGATTCCCGAATCCCTACAAGACACGAGAATCGGACCGACTTGACTGATCCCAAGACCCAGTCGTCCAACGAGTAAGTAACCAAAAGAGCAGTAAAATAAACCACATTCATAATGTATATAACTAGCAGTAACAAAAGTACAACAGTAAGGAAAGAACTACCACAGTACACACCACCACAACAGTAGAAAATTAAACAGGTACATAAACATGATGCTACAATAAAAGAGTACAGTAGTAACAGAAAATACTCACTACAACAGAAGAAAAGGTACAGTAGGTACTACACAAGTAAAACTACTGGGCTCTACTAGGCCCAGCACCCTCTGTAGCCGCTGGCTCTGGCTGCTCAACACTTGGTCCTGAAAAGGTGATAAAGGTGACACGTCAGTGAAACGCTGAGTAGAGTGGCAACCAAAAGCTAAGGAAGCAGTAAGGTGGATGGCGAACGGTGGCAGCAACTAGCTTTTCTTAAGTCATTGTAGTACAGATAGTTATTGCCATCATTTGCTAATATTTGTTACTCGGAAAATACAGTTCTCCCGAGGTCGAACTCAGGGAGCAAGTCGTATTCTAGAGATATACATGTTCTATTACAAAAATAAAGAGAGAGAGAGAGAGATGAAAGTTTGGCTCTTCTTCTTCTCTTCTTTCTTCCTCTTTGTCTTCTCTCCTCTTTGGCTTTTGTTCTTCGTGTTCTTCCTCTATTTCTTGGTTGGACGATCCTGTCTTTTTCTTCTTTTTATTTTCTTTGTTTCTTCTTTTCTTGCTTCAGATCTTCCTCCCGTGCTCTTCTTCTTCTTTTCTTCTTGCTTCTCTTCTTCTTCTTCTTCTTCTGCTTTCTGTTTCTTCACTTGGCTGCTCCTTCTCTCTTCTGTTCTTCTTCTTCTTTGTCTTCTGATCTCTGCAGAGTCTTCACTTGGCTTCTCTGTGTTCCTCTCTTTCCTCTGCCTCGCCTTCCTTCTTCTTCTTTGCCTTCACCTGTCTTTAGGACGTCGTCTGATTTCTCAATCAGACGACTTAACCCGCGGATGCTATAGTGTCGATTCAGTTCTTCTTCCGCATTCCTTCTTCTTCTTCACCTGTGCCTGCACGCTTAAGAGTTCAGCATCAGAGGGCAAAAACCTACGCTACCCCCCTCCCCCACGCGTCTCTTTCTCTCTCAGAATTCGCTCTTAGGACAGCTCTCCCAGAGCAACAGGGTAATCGGGTATGAGTCGCGCCTGGGTTCAGTCCCACCGGCGTGCGGTGGTGGGCGAGGAGTGGTAGTCAAGTCGGGTCGGGTTGGCCGGATCCGCGTGATGAGCTCGCGGACGGGCCGGGTGAAGCGGTGTGAGAGGGGCCTCACCCCGTGTGTTGAGGCGATAAGCCTACAGCACTTTTTCAACTTATATCGGCGCTCCTCTTCGAAGTCTTCCGAGGTGGGACTAAATGTCCCACCCTAATGTGAGCGTCTACGCGGAGAAAGCAGCGGCAGCAAGAACTTCGCGTGAGGGCTTCGGGCGAGGGCTTCGCCCGAACTGCAGCCTGACACTTCGCGAAGCTATCCCGCGAACCCTGGGAGTCTGACCTGGGCGTGGTGTTGCCTGGAGCAGCAGGTCGAAGGAGCTTCGCTGCTCAGCAATGGCGACGGCGGGCGTGACACCTGTTCACAGAAGCACGGCCTCTCGGCCTAATCAGATATGCGGAGAACTTCACCGTGGCACGGCGAAGGTGGTCGGAGGGTCTGCAGCGGGCGTGGTGGAGCAAAAGGGTCGCCCTAGGTCAAACTGCGGGCGGAGAAGTGGGTGTGTTCGGTGGATCTGCAGAGGGCGTTTGGTGGGAAGTGGAGGGGTGGAAGAGGATCAGGGTGAGGAGGTGGAGGTTATGCACAGGTCGGCGAGCCGTGTGGGGTGCTGGAGTGATGGGAGCGGTTCGTCGGAGTTTGGCCGGAGGTGGAGAAGGTGAGGGTGATCGGTGGGAAATCGGGGCCGACAGTAAGGGTTTTCAGTATGGAAAAGAAAGAAGGGAGGATGAAGAGAAGTTTTACCTATTAAACTGGACGAAGAGGGGTTGGCGTAGGCGACAGTCGTATCGACTGTCGCTGGAGAAGAAACTGCCCAGAGGAAGGGGCGGAGGCGAGGAAGGGACCGGAGAGGCGCCAGCTGGGTGCGGCGTGACGCGGAAAGATCGAGGGAAGGTAACCCTGCTGCTGGTAGTGCAGCAGGGCGACGAGGAGGAGGAGGAGAGGCCGCCGGAGCAAGGGGGCGTCTGTCGGAGTGGGAAGGGAGGAATTGAGGGGGTGTCTCTGTCAGATCCGAGCTGGGAAGAACGGCGGAGCGACGGGGGTATTTATAGGGGTAGAATCAGAGAGGAGGGCGGAGGGAGACGACGTGTCTCCCTCGCCGGAGGACGCCGGAAGTGGAGACCCATACCGTCCGTGCGTTCCCACGGTCGGTATGGGTGGGTGCAACGCTCAGGGGGGTGTCCCTGCGGTGGCTGACGACGCAGGGTACCCCCCATTGACTTGCCAGGGCCCCTCCCTCACCCTGCGAGGCGCCATGCTCCGCGCAAGGTCGCCGGAGCATGGCGCTGCTCAGGTTTTGCAGGAGGGACCCGAACGCAAAGAACGAAGGAGAGTTAGGTGCCAGAATGTGAGGGTTCAAAAGTTGAGGGCCAAAAAGTAAATATATGAGGACCAAAGTGTAAAGTTGGTCAAGAAGATTTCTTCTTAGGCCCAAGTTTTTATACATGACTAATTAGGACCTAAGGATTCTGATGGTGAATTTCATTTCTAGATTAAACCTTGTTTGACCGGTCAATTTACGTAAAAACCCAAATTAAGTTGTTAATTGGGCATGGTTCTCAATGTAGGTCAAAATGGGTTCCTAAGGCCAAATTGAAAGTCTTAAACCCTAGAGATTATTTTTCTATGAATTTTAGAGGGTTTAGTTGATTTTTACCTTGCCTCGAACCACGTGAATTGAAGTGAGTTTATTTTGAGGGTTACAGGCTGTCATTTAATTCCTTGGAGTTGCTGTAGCCCTTATTGAGTCATTTCATCCCACTTTTCTTCTTATTAGGTTGTTTTGACCTATGTTTGGATCCCGAGTGATAGCGATTTCACGCGGTTTGTTAATTAGGTCGTTGTAACGCGTAAATCCACTTTCTCTCTTAAATTTATATTCCTAGATAGGGGAGTATCTAGGGTCGTCCAAGGAGGCAATATGTTTGCAAAATTAATTCTCTTGCTTGGAATATAAATCTCAACTTTCTTTTTGGTATTTTTCAATATATCATTTTTTTGTTTTTTAAACTAAGGCAACATGAGAACTTATGGAGGAAAGGTGTTTACACTTCGAATTCAATAAACTACTTCTAAAGTGGCAAGTAGAGCCTCTCCCTAAGCTCACTCTAGGCAAGTGGAGGCCTAGAATAATTAGGGAGAGGGAGTGAAGAATGCCGAAAATAAGCAAATAGAAATGCAAACAAGAAATGCAAAGAAGGCAACTAGATAATTGAAAAAGTGTTTAACAAAAATGCCTAGTAGAGGAAAGCTTGTACTACTAGAAAAATGCAAATAAGAAAGGAAAACACAAATCCTCTAGATAGATGGTGAAGAAGAGGGCTTCTTGCTCCAAGGTTGGTGGCTCCCAATCTTGAAAAGAGTCCTTCAACTCCTTCCTTGCAGTACTCCGCCAAGGTGATGTCCTCCAAGGCAAGCCTTAGGGGGGCGTGCCCTAAGTTTTTCTCCAAGGGTGGATGTCCACCCTAAGCTTTTCTCCTTTGCCTGGCCGTCCTCCTTGAAGTGGGAGAGTCCTCCTCCTTGGCGTGGCTCAAGTTGAAGAGAGTGGGGAGAAGAAGGCACCAAAAGGGCTGGTGATGTGCCCCTTTAATCTCCTTCTCTACTCCTTCTTCTTGGCCGTAGGTATAGGTGGTTTAGGTAGAAAATATACTAAGGGAGGATGCCCAAAAATGGTGGTAGGTGGTGGCTTTTTATAGAATAGGAGGGGGGCTATGGTGACCTTTGAAATGGATGGCCAAGATGAGTTGATGGAGGTGGTTGGAGATCCCATGGCCAAGGAGAGTTGGCGCCACCTTAAAGGGCACCAAGGGGTAGTTATGGGTGTTGACACCCTTTGGTGTTGGCGCCAAAATGGGCATTCTAGAAGGTCATTAGGTGGCGCCACCTTAAGGTTCTAGAAGGGGGGGTATGTGGATGGCTAGGATGGCTTATGTGGGTAGGTGTAGGGTGGATTTAAGGGGCTGAAAGTGGCGCCAATATAGAGGTGGTTAGGGGTGGTTTTTGGCGCCAACTTGAAGTGTCTTTTGGTGGAGATAATGGGGTGAAGGGATGGCTAGGAGGTGGCGCCAACTTGAGTAGAGTAGCTAGCTTAGGTAGGCTTGAGTTGGTGGAGCTAGCTAGGGTTGATTTTGGAGGTAATGAATGGCCAAGGAGCTGGTTGTTAGCTATGCTAAGCTAAGCTAAGATAAGCTAAGCTAGCTTAGCTAAAGGTGGAGTGGAGGAGAAGGTGTTGGAGCTAGGGTTTGGAGGAAGGAGCTGAGGAGGAGAGTCTGGAGCTGGAGCTGGAGCTGGCTGCTACTGAAGAGGCTGGCATGGGGCTACTCTAGCTGGCTTAGCTTGCTAGTTCTTTGCTAGCTACTAAGCCAAGCTAAAGTGAGCTAGCTTCTACCAAAATGAGCTGAGGTGAGCTAGGTCTGGTGCTCCCGGGGCGAATCAAGCTGGTTGAGGCAGCTAAGGTAGCTTCGCTCAACTGAGTTGAGCTAAGCTGAGTCCCCGGGAGCTGGACTTGAGCTTCCTGAGCTGAGATGAATTCTTCTTCAGCTGGCTGGAGTTGAGTGGAGCTGAATGTAGCTAGATCTGAGCTCGGGTGAACTCCTGTCAACTCAGCTGAGCTAGCTAGAGCTCCCTGTGAACTAGTGGGAGCTGAGATGAGCTAGACTCAGCTAAGTTGAGCTGGATCTGAGCTGACTTGAGCTAGGGTGAGCTAAGATGAACTCTCTTGAGCTGCCATCCAGCTGAGATTAGCTGAATGGAGCTGGGATGAGCTAACCCTAGTTCAAGTAAGCTAGGTTCCAGTTGCGGTGAGCTTGATCAAGCTGAGGTGAGTTGGATCAAGCTGAGGTGAGCTGGATTAGGCTGAGTTCCAGCTAGTCTGGGCTTCTCCTTCACCATTTGCCTTCTTGAGTGCTAGGGTTTTAGGGATCTGTGCATCTGTACATCCCTAACACTCACAAAAACACATTAAAACGACAATAAAAAATGCAATGCATGCCTATCCTAATTTATGCCTAAATGCAGCCCAAAAACCCGTTTGCGGAGTAAAATCCTAAGAGCTAGGTTAGTTTTAAAGCATAAAAATGATGATAAACTGGCGTTTATCACCGAGTTACCCTATTTTCAGATCGGATTGGTGAAATTGCAATTTTACCCCTTAGTTTATGTTTTCTTTGCAAACTCAGAATCTCTCTGAGCCAAGCCTTTCTAAGGTTATGTAGGAGCTTTTATTCTCTGCATTAGGTCAAAATGAGCTAGTTATGACTCATGATGAGGTTCTCATCAGTGGACAAGTAGATATTACTTTTAATTTCTTTCTTTATTTTCTTTTTACTCATTCTTGAATTATTTCTCAGATCTTTCTCTTGATCTTGAATGTTCCTCGTGGGAACGATCTTGATTGCAGTCTTTTCCGAAAAGTAGAATTAGCATGTGGTGCTCTCATAGTCGGGAGAGTCCCCCGTGGTGGTCCCACCCTCAGTCAACCACCCCAAGGTCACTGACAGACGTAATGATGACTACGGCACGCGCGATAAATGCACGGGTAGCTACCCCGCACTGACACGTGGTCAATCATTTCCGTTAACGGGTGCGCCCCAAAGCATAGCACGGAACCAGTATAGGGCAGAGTCCTCTCAGTAACAGGGGTCCAGCCCCTCCACAGTAACCAAATAGGGGTCTTGCCCCTTCACCGTCTGCACCCTCGCCTGACTACCCTGGTTTGCCCAGTGGGCCTAACAAGTCGGTGTAGGAAGGCTAGCAGAACCCCGGGGCCCATGGGGTGGCTAGCACTCTCCCTACACTAGTAGCTCTCCCCGATACTGTGTTCGCGAGGGCCAAAAGTCGGTACAAAGTGGCCAGGCCTAACCCCGGGTCCCTGGGGCGGCTAGCTCCGCTCTGCACTAAACAGGGGGGACAGTCGCTCTCCTTGGTACTCCGTACTCAAGGGCCAGCTCACTTCCCCAATTCCATTCCATTCACTTCTCAGGAGCTCTACTCCTAATTCCCTGTAGGGTTCATGCTCATTTCCTCTTTAACTAAGCCAATTTAGGTTTCATCATTTCAGCTTTATATTCATATAGCCCATGTTCTCAACAGTTAATATCCATTCATAAACAAGCAACTATTATCCAATTACAGGCAATTATCATTTTTCTTTCTACTTTTCTAGGACTGCAATTTATATATTCACGACATTCGTTTTGGTGTTTCTGTTCCTAGGATTCATGCCACACCCTAGGATCTATCATTCAATCTAGTTTTCTAGTCCTAAGATTCATGCCATACCCTAGGATCTATCATTCAATCTAGTTTTCCAATCCTAAGATTCATGCCATACCCTAGGATCTATCATTCAATCTAGTTTTCCAATCATAGGGTTCGTGCCACACCTTAGAATCTATTAATTATCTCATAAGTGCATAAATGTTGGTAAATAATTAAAGGGAGCCACTCTACTCGCAAAACTGGGAGTACCGGAGGCGTGATCGGCAAGCTCGCGCGCCTCCGCAACCCCCAGAGCCTCAACAGAACGGGGTCCTAACATAAGGACCAAACACAAGGAATTACTCAAAATAGGATACAAATACGGTAAACAGGTAGAGGAACAATTTCTAAGAAGAACGAAACTTGAAATGCGGAAAACGGACTTCGAACAGACCCTAAACGGGTCAAAAATGACAATTCTGCCCAAAATCACACGTCTGGAACATCTTCCAGATGTCTTAAATGATGGTTCAGGTTATACCTTCTCTCTGCGCGATTCTTCAGACGTCCAGAATCCCGCTGAACCGTCTGGACACAGTTCCAGACGTCCGACTGTCACTCTGGACGTCTGGAGACCCTCTCCGCCGTCTGGTGTTGTGCCCAGACGTCTTATCTGTGTGGGAGGGCGTGCCCTTGCGCCTTATCGAATGAGACCTACACGTGTACGCTACCATCCTCAACATGAAATGAGGTAGAACCCTTCGACGGAACGGCTGCATGGTCGTACACGCGAAAGAAGGGAAGGAAAATATCGTACCTTTTAGATGTCTGGACCTTCCTCCAGACGTCTCCCACGTCGTCTGGACGTGGGTCCAGATGTCTGATTCTGGGAAATGTTCCCAGAATTAGGACCTCCTCACCCTCTGCCTGCTGCGTGCGGCCGTGCCGCGCCGCACTCGCCTGCTGCCTGAGCTGTAGCAGCACCTCTCCAGCGCCACGCTCCTGCTGCGCGCCCACTGGCCAGCCCTGGCTGCTACGGTGTGCTTGCACCCTCGCGCTCTAACTCCCTCCCTCTCCCTGCAACCCCTCCTCCCCGCGCACACACGGCAGCAGCTGTTACCCTCGCCCGCTCACTCTCATGCTAACAGGAAGGAGAAGAAGAAGAAGGTGGTGGAGTGAGGGTGAGGGAGAGGAGAGGGGGATTATTTGAAGGTGCCATGATGGAGAGACAGAAAGAAGGCTACGCCTGCAATACAGGGGGGAAAGAGAGAGAAGAAAGGAGGGTAGAGGTTCAGTCTGCGCGCGCATGCACGCAGACGCGAAACCGTACGTCGAAAAAATTAATTTTCAGACATCTGGGAAGGCTTCCAGACATCTGGACCAATTCCCAGACGTCTTAAATGACGCTTGATGTCGGGGTCATAACACGTAGAGCCCAAGGTGTGGCTCAAAAGGAAGGCAATTTCACAAGGAATCCCCGTATCAACTTTGGGAGAGATTGATTGAGAATTGAGCAAGAAATCCTCGCTCAAAACTCCATGGTGAAGGTTCAACATTCCAAACATGGTGTGAGGACCTACGTGCAATGAAGATGATGAAGTTAGGGGGCTCTTTGAAAGGAATTCAAAAAGCTAAGGGTCTGAATGAGATAGAAAGAGTCCGTTTAGACTAAAATGCAAACTCGGTCAAGATGATTTCAGATTGGATCCAAATTTTGGTACAAACATAATTTGAACCCAAGAAATCCAATGGTAAAGTTGGATTTAATTTTGACCAAGTTTGAATGGGTAAATTTCACAGTTACCCAAATTAGGACAACTATCTCTCTGAGACTCTTTTTTAGGTCAAATTGTATTTCAATAGTCAAATAAAACATACCAAACCCTAGAGAATATTTTTATATGATTTTTAAATGGTTTATGTAAATTTTATCCTGACCAGAAACTCGGTAGATTAAGCGGGTCTATTTTTAGGATTTCAGATGTCATTTAATTCTCGAATCGCGCGAAAACCCATTTCTTTCTTCACGGCCTTACTTGTTAGACATTTAAGACCATTTGACTTTTGATTAACCACTGAAAAATCCCATGATTATTCTGCAATTGAGATATGCTGTTGAAACACCAGTTTTACCCCTATTTTCTTGTTATTCTCAGAATGGATTTGCAATGAATTAGGGTTCTCTAGTGGTTATATAGGAGCATTTATTCTTTGATTATGACTAATTAAAGCTAGATATGACTGATGATGATGTTATCATCACAGTACTGCTTGAAATCCCAGAGATCTTCTCGTTGAAATCATCATAAAAGCAAATCAAGAGTTTTGAACCTCATTTCCAACCCAGATCTTGCATCAAAACCTAATGATATCCTAATTGATCTCTTCTACAAAGCCATAGACAACTTAATAGAAAGTGATAAATAGGAACACTAAAAATTCCACTTAAAATGACTTCCAATCCTTAAATAACATCTGTCAGATCTCAAACCACAAGCTGAAATGCAGATTGGAGCTCAATTAACCTACATTCGGATGTCACCCTTCTAGGAATCTTTCTTTAATTTGCGAAGATGATTTGATCATCTAGAGATCATGCACAACATTAATTAGTGTTCAAGATCTCTAGGCAAATTCTTTTTAAAACCAATTGGGTCATTGTGATGCCTCAAATCAGTGATACTGATTTCATTACCAAACACTACCCAGTTATCAAACAAAATCAGAAATCTAATTAGTATAGCTCATACGCTTCGCATTCAAACCAATCAAGTAAATACAAACTCAATGTGATCGATTAAAACTGATAGAATTCAAATTCTCATTAGATTCATAAATCAGCCCATGAAATCAAATCAGATTCAAATGGTCAAATCAAGTCCAATTCAACTCAAGGTAGGGTGATTGTGGTCTAATGACATGAATGAGACCACCCTCAAGTGAGATTTAAGCGCACTATGAATCTAGAAGCTATGGAGCTTTAGATCTGTAGTGGCTTTGAAGGATGGAATGGACTGTGGATTAAAACACGAGGGAAAATAGAAAATATGGAATTGTGAGGTGATGAGGGAGATCAGTGAACACGTAGATGAAATTAAAATCGTCTCCTCTGATCTGAGTGGATCAGAGGAGGTGAGGGAGATTTACCCTAATCTACTCCTATCTAACTACTAAATCCATAATTTTTATAGCTAATTCTAATCTATTTAATCTATACTACACTGACATAACCTACAACAAATCTAAAAAGATATTAAAATCTTAATCTAATTAGAGGAATGGGACCTTTAGATCCTTAGCTGACGGCTGAGGAGGAAGAAGGGAGGGAGGAGGTGCTTTAGCAGAGTGAAAGTCCACTAGTGCTATGGAGTCCGTAGCGGTGAGGATTGATCGGAGAAGATGGAATTCCTCCACCAAGGGTGGCAGAACAGGGGCTAGGTGGGGAGGAAGTTGGAGAGGATGAAAGGATCAACTTAGGAATGTATGAGAGGAGCTGATGGCATGCATGCGAGCTCTGGAGCAGCTTAAGTAGCCAAAGGAGTGAATCAAGGTAGCGCAAGGTGGATTTAGGCGAGATTAGGGTAAACAATGGTGATTGGCTAAAAGGTGGACGAGAACTCTAGGATGAAATCTGACCATTGGATGGGATCTGGGCTAGGGGGTGATCCTACGCGCGAAGTCACGCGAAGCTTCGATTAGGATCGGTCACAGGATTAGGTGCTCACAGGAACGACGGTTGAGATGGCTCAAGTCTTTGTGAGCTACTACAGTGCACCCATGCCATTAGGTGTAAATGGAAAATTGTATAAAAGCCTAAAAGGCCGAAACGGTAGGGATTTTAGAGGAAAACCCATAAGTAGCAAGAAGGTTGGCTACGCGATCCTTGGGTGTTACAAAGAGGTCCTTTACAACTTGCAGAAAGGTCCCTGAAGGTTTTATATGGAGGAAAATGTAAAGATAAAGGACTTATATGTAATGTCATGAATGCAAGGTCTTAATGATGTCCAAATGAGACCAAGATTTTATTGAGGCTCAATTGAACATTTAGGAAGTTGATTTCACTTTCAATTTGAATTTTTGAACCCAAATGTGTGTTCAATTTGTAATTAGATCATCATTTTGTATATGTGAATAGAATATCTCAATTTGTAACCTAATTTGGCATTTTTAACACAAATTTGTTATTTTAGGTCAGTTCTATTAATTCCCACAGTTAACCCTTTTCTTGTGTTAAGTATGTAGTGTTTGGCTTATTTTTTAGCTTAACTCAGCCATGTTAACTATGATGAGCCACACCTCATCAAGCAACAGTTGTATTGTTGGACTGAATGAGAGGGATTTGAGTGGAAATTGTGTTAGAATTTAGGTTGAAAAGAAGCTGGCATGTGTATAGTATTAAGAATTTATGAAACAAGCATTCAGGGATTGCTGTAGGTTTTAATTTGATGTAAATGATTGTATTTTTTCTATTAAATCCTTTGTCAGCTATTCTTGAATGGGTTAACTGTCCTAAGTGAAAATGTGAATGAAATTTAGTTGGAATTCATGTTTAAATGATCAAACATATTTTAGATTGTGTGCTGAGTGTGCGTGAGTGCTTAAACTGTTGTTTCAGCCATATGAACTGAATGTTAAGGCTTAGGTTTTTTGTTGAAAACCTTTTCTAAGCCCTATTTACCTGAGATTGAGAAAAAATAAAAAATTTTAAAAAATTGTAAATAAATAAAATAAACCTGTCTTAAGTAAGATCAGGTATTTTTCTAGGTGTTAGCCATGTTTGAAAGTATTCTGAACCCCCACCTTGGTAAAACATACCAACCGACGGTTCGGTATACTTTGGAACTTAATAAAGAACCAAAAAGCGCTCTTCTATCTCTCATCTCACTCTTCCTCTCATATATATATATATATGAAAACCATAAAAATCAGAAAACACCCAAAAATACCCAAAAATACCTTGTACATTATATTTATACTTGTAAATATAATTTAATATTAAGCTATATGTATATATTATAAAATATGTAAACAATGTGTATAGATAACTTATGAATGTATTTTATATATTAAATTAAGTATTTATAATGATTTATTGTATATATAACTTTATTGTATGATTATATACTAATTTATATTAACTTAAATGTATATTATCTTAAGTAATTATAAAAACTATGTATATGTATATAATTATATCTAATACTGTACATACGTATTTAAATAATTATTATATACTATCTCATACCTGTAATCTAATTTAATTATGTAATTACAGTAGGTAATTAAGTTATTAAGTTAATTAAGTAGATTATTAACTTAAAATAAAATAAATTAGTAAAGTAAGTTATTAATGAAGTAACTTACACTGTACACGTACATAAATTAATTTCAAGTATATTCAACTTATTTATACCGTATTTGTATTATATTACAATATTTATAAATATTTATGTGTATATCTATTTAAAATATGTATATAAATGTACATAAATTAAAATAAATGCTCTAAAATAAATTAAAAATGTCTAATAAATATATTATTATATAAATTAACTATTTATTAAGTCAATTGTATCATTAATTTGTCAATTTGTACATTAATTGAGAATTTAAACCTTAAATTAATGTGTATAAATCCCTAACTTTAATTAATTTTTATATATAATTAAATAAATTATTTTTATAACTTAACTATGCAATTTAGAATACCTATATAAGGGCTTTCGAAACTTGTAATTTAATTAGAAAATGGATTTAATTCAAGCTTGCAATTCGAGGACAAAGATTGGTTTGTAGTGCATGCTATGCACATTCATTTTGCAGCGACATTAATCCCACATCGTGGGATGCAAATGCGCAGCACCGATATAAAAGGATTTTTGTCTAATAGCCGCTCAGTCATCACGACGCAGGGCACCTCATATCCCATACCCTCTCCTCTCTTGAGCATACTTATACATGAGCATATTGTGTACAGTGATGGGTCGGGGGCCATGCATTATAGTAGGCCTATATTGGACCTAATATCGGGCCTAAATGAAATCAAATAAAATGCATGGTAATTGAACTAGGGCTGGTCCCTAGTAGTGGTTTGGTTCCACCCCTATGGGGTGCTGTGTATCCCACAAACCGAACAGGCCCACCCATCAAAAACCTAATTTTTGGGTAAGTGAATAGTAAATCAACATCATGTGAGAGAGGGGTGTTCAAAAAGGTGCTAAGTGTTGAAAGAAGAGAAGAAAGGAGAGGCATGCGTGAAAAAATGACTTAAGTGTTGATGGATGCCTTAGAAGTGTTGCGAGTGTGTGCGTATATGTATATGTAAACTAATATGTATAGTGTAAATATAATAGCAAATGTATATATCTATAATAAATAAGATATATGTATATAATGTATACATACATAGGTAATGTATATAGGTAATATATGTATTAGTAGAATAGTAAGTACTTGTTTGAGTCTTATATGTATATAAATAACACTAAGGCTTTAGTGGCAATTACATCCGTCACTGTAGATATGTATATATGTTAGTAAACATATTCTTTTACCTTATGTGTTGTATATATTTTGCTAAGGTCTTTACTGACATACATATGTTACTGTATATATAGAATATGTTACCAAAGACATTAGTATATAAATATAACTTAGTATAGTACATATTAGTAGCTATTTTTGTACATATATTTAAGTATTACTTAGAGTAGTTGTACATAAGTAACTTAGTGTAGTATTAATTGGTTCTTGAAGCCTGTTATTTGTAAATATGTTTAAGGTATTATCGGTAGAATTAATTGATTATTTTGTATATAATTAACCAATTCAATTCATTAATTAATTCATTTATTCATTTTGTAAATAAAATTAACATTTTTAGAATAAAAGAACATTTTGGACATAGAGAATGATGTATATCAATAACTGGCTCCAATGAATGACATTAGATAAACCAGTAAAAATTAAGTAAATAAATAAAATAATGCAACATCTGTTTGCATTGTGACAATTATATTACAATATCTAAAACACAGTTTTTATTGCAACACAGTTGTCGCTCATCAGTATCCAAGCCATACTACTTTGAGTTTCATATCCAAAGAAATATCGGTACTTATAGCTTACTGTTTGGAACCCAGGCTCAAATGAGTTCTTATCCAGTACACACAGTATACTGGTACTTGTAATAAGTACCGATACTCATAGAGTACCGGTATCCTCCAGGAAAGAACTAATCTCAACAAGTACCGATACTCATGAAGAGTACCAGTATTTGTTGAGTACTGGACACAATCCCTGTAGCCTACCTGTACCGGTACTTGTAAGCTATAGGTTCTGGTGATTTGAAGTCCAAAACATGACCTGGGACTCATTTATACGAATACTCAAGTCCCAGTTTTGGACTCAAGATGACCTAGAGCCAATCTGTAGCTTGCATGTACTGGTACTCATGAAGAGTACCCATACTAGCAACCTACAGTACAATTTAGGTCCAAAACTGTAACAGCTAAGTATCAGTACCCATCTAGAGGTACCGGCACTACTTGCAGTTACGAGATGCGATATTGGTTTTCTAGAGAATACAAAAGATCACTATTCATCATAGATAGTTTAGGGTTTATGACTACAATATTCAGATCATCTAGGCAAATATAAATAGATGTATTTGCATATAAACAAGATAAACATCAATATACAAAATTACCTTGCCTTTGTGATCAGAAATATGCATGCATATGTATCAATCCCTAATCTATTCTGATAATGAAATAAGTTACTTGTATTCATCATGAAAATAAGATGGATGGGGCTGCAAAGGCTCTTCCAAAAGATCCCACCTTATCCTGATTGAGAGGCTCTTCTGAGGAAGAGTGATAGCCTCTTCTTCAGCAGTTCCTACTCTCTATCTCTCTAGGTCCACGATGTGGAAGGGCCTCAGATTACATACGGTGGTTCTTTTGGGGACCATGACCCCAAAGACTCAATTCAGTAATTAGTGTGAGTAATTGTTGTGTAAATTGCATGTCCCCCCATCGAGAACACACAATTCACGCTTAGGTCTCTGCACATATGTTTTAATAAACCACACTAATCATTTTGCATTTAACCCATATAAAACTAAAAACATGATTTGATTACTTTAAAATGTAGGCTTTAGATGACAGTTACTTTACTTATTGTTATTTGATTGTATCTGTATACATATTTACATATAAAAGTTCATACGTTGGATTTTAATCTAATAGAAATACAACTATACTAGAACAAGGAAAATGAAACTAAGAGCTATTTAAAGCCTTAAGGTCGTGGCATGGTAGTGGAGGTGGGATCTGGTGTGAAGGCACACTCGTGTGGACTTCTTGAAGTAGAGGTTAAATAAGTATATGCAGAGACCGTCCAAGCATAATTCCTTCCCCCCACCCCGTGGCTGGAGTAGAGGTTGCGTATGTATAAGGAGAGGGGCAGGATGTTTTGTTTTATGGGATTTACGTGGATGGCTCTTGCATGGGATTTGTTCGTGGAGATAAGAGGATGGGGTCAAGGATGGGCCAACGCATTGATGTGGGGGGCGGGGGGGGTGCGCATGGCTCCTCTTTTAACTTTTGCATGCCTTTCTCAATGTAATGATTATTTCACTGCCCCCTCCTCCTTTACATATTGGTTTACACATTAAAATAGACCGAAAATGATTAATTTAATTAAAAAAATATACCTAACCGAGTTGTTAACCTTACCATAAAAAAAATATGGGAAGGATAGATATCTTTAATTTATTTTTATAATAAATACATGTAACATTTAACTATCTTTAATTTTTTTAATTATTTAATATATATACATGAAATATAACTTAACATCTTCTTTTCAACGTAACAATAAATTAAATAGATATTTTTCATAACACTTCTAAGATCTCGTGTAATATTTTTCTTATTATTATACTACCTTTACAAGTGTTATTCTTGAAGTAAATTCAAAAATTTTCATAATTTTTAAAAATCTACTTATATAATCACAACATAATATCTTTCAAAAAAAAAAGTGACATATAAAATCCAAACAATTAGTTTTTTTTATGAGAAATTCAAGCAATGGTTGGCTTGCTCTTTGGTAAAATAATTTTTTTACTAATTTTAATTATTATAGGTAACAAGTGTATATTTATTTGATTTTGTTAATTAACTCGTATAAAATCATTTTAGTAAATAGTTTGAATGATATTGTTTTATTTAAATAAAGGTTAAGAGGTTATTTTTTATTTTAAAAAATAAATATAAATTATTTATCTCACGAATATTTGTTTGAAAAGATATATGCTATGGGCCGCCTTAATAATTTTTCTGGTTCCTCTGCATGGTGTCACGTAGGAGATAAAGTCGGCGGGAATTAATTGGTGGACGTAGGATTGGAGAGGGAATAGGCGTACGTGAGTGCATGTAGTTGGGTTTTGGAATTGGTTTGTTCGGTGGGATTGGGTTTTGCTTGGTGGAGATAAGAGGGTGTATTTACGTGAAGGGATATGTTTCGTGGAAAGTTTGTAGGGGAAGCTACATGGTGGATTGCATAGGATTTGGATGGGATGTTCGGTCGGTTACGTAGGTAGTAGGTTTTGTGGTGGACGTTGCATGGGGATAGGATGGCGTTGAGTTGGTGCGTGGGATTTCGGTCGGTGTTGTACGTGGAATTGGAGGGAAGCTTATGCAGGAGATAAAAGGTGGTCTCCGTGGCTGTGGGCTTATTTGGTGGAAAAGTTGACCTCGACGGATGGTTGAAATTTTAGGAAAGTATTTAGGTAGGGAAATCAAAATTAAGGGGATTGCGACATTGGATGTAGTAATATAGGGTCATGGAAATTGGGTAAATAAGTTTAGGAAGTAGGTGAAGGAAATTGGGTTCTTAAATTGGTTAGGGCTAAGGTCTAATTGGGTTAGGGGATAGGTAGGAAAGGAGTTCAACCTTGCTATACACTTTGAGCTCAGTCCAATATCTCTTCTTTGTCAAGTTTCAATTAGACGTATACCTCAAACCTATACACATATAAATAAATACATCAAGGTATCAAATACAATTATGAGAAAAATTGTATAAAAGCTCAAATGTATGCATTATTTACAAAATGACCTAAAATACCTAATCTGACCTAACTAACACCAGTAGAAAAAGGACTGTTTGCGACGGTAAATTTTCGACAATTATAAAATGGTCGAGAATAAAAATATTATCGACCGTTTTAAGCATAACGGTTGTCAAAAGTCCTATCATTAACTTTCTCATATGCAAAGTAGGCGGGGTGGTTGAGACCATTCTCGACTATTGATAACGGTCGCGAATAACAATTTACTTGACCATTATTAGATAAACGGTCGACAATAAATAAAATCATCGACCGTTAAATATATAACGGTCGAGAAAAGTCAAGTATAGTTAAGGCATCTGGTTGACACCATTGTCGACCATTTATAATAGTCGATAATAATAATACTATCCTCGGCAGTTACTAGATGAACGGTCGAAGATATTCTCATCGAAAATCGTGGCAGCAAAAGGATATTTTTCGAATACATTCCTCTATTGTTCAATCTAAAATGGTCGAGAAAACACGGGCAAAAATCCTAGTGCGACCTCGACTCCTTCCTCTTCCTTTCTTCCCCTTCCTTTCTTCTTCTTTCCTTCCTGCGAAACCTACAACACTGCTGACCTTCTCCGTCAACTTCGAGGGCCCTCCTCTCGCCAACGATCGCATGCATGTCATCCGACAACCGCTCCTTAGGAAGTGCTCCTTGCCCATCCTCGTGCCACCACCACGATGACCACTGGCACCACCATGACCACCTTCCTTTCCTCGTGTTGCCACCACCACCATGACCACCTCACCATCACCTCATCGACCACCATCGCCACCTCCACGGCTGGCCGCCACCACCCCCACCTCCATGGCTACCCACCACCACCACCACCTCAAGCCACGACCACCACCTCCTGCTGCCACCACTACCACTTCAGGCACCACCACCACCACCTCCTCCTCCTCCTCCCATCACCATCATCCCAATTTCCCCCCTTAGGTTTAGAAATTTAATTTTAGGTTAATTTAATTTTTTTATATACTACTTAGGTTAGAAATTTAATTATTAATGCAATTAAACTATATACTTCAATGTTTAGTTAAATTATCAGTGTTTAGTTAAATTTAGTTTAAAATACTTAATATTTGGTTCAATGTTTAAATTAACATGAATATTTAGTTCAATTATTGTTCAATGTTAGGCATGAATGTTTGGTTCATTATTAGGTTTTGAGTTATGGATTTAGGTTATAGGGTTTAGGATTTAGTGTTAGGTTGTAGGGTTTAAGGTTTAGTGTTAGCTTATAAGGTTGTAGGGTTTAGGGATTGGTGAGCTCAGTCCAATTTCTCTTCTCTACCAAGTTTCAATCAGACGTATACTTCAAACCTATACACATATAAACAAACACATCAAGGTATCAGATACAATTGCGGAAATAATTGCATAAACCTCAAACATATGCATTATTTACAAAATAACCTAAAATTCCTAATCTGACCTAACTAAATGTAATCTAACCCAAATTACCCTTAGACTAACATTAATTAGGCATTAATTAACAAAAATAAATATAGAAATATCACCTACGATAACATATCTATGTGATCCCTTTGAGAGATCATGAATTTATTGTGCCCTCATATGCACGTTAGCTTTCCAGTTTCAGCACCAAGGTTGGGATGCCAACTATCGGTCCATTAAATGTGCATACTCATACACAGAAACACATATCTGTATGTCAACTATTAGTCCATTAAATGTGCATACTCATACATAGAGACACATATCTATCTCAGGTTAAAAGACACACCTTCTTCGTGATAGCGATAAGAGAGCTTCCACATCTCTATCTCGTCAATTTAACTCCTTGACTCAACTTGTGTGACAGCCTCGAATCTCTTTGTCCATGCAAAAAATATGCATCAAGGGCATCAGTCAGGAAATAGTCTCTGGAGAATATTGCCATTAGAATGGAGTCCATAGTTGAATACCATGATGGTTTTTGATAATTTATTGAAATTCTTGATCCAAACAATTTGGATTCTCTAATACCTATCATCAATGTATCCAATATGACACAATACATTCTCCCAATTGTACTGAGGGACCCATCTAACCATATTATTATGTCTATGTGATCTGACATTCAGATCTGAATCACTAATCAAGTGATTTGACTTAGATTAGTTCTCTTAGGCATCCATACTTAGGTTGCAAATTTCTTGCTAGATTTCAATTCAGTCAAATTGCATTTGTAGAATTACTAGAGTTAGGTACGCATTTTTTATCCTTCCTTAGTTCCTATCATCCCTTGCATTTGACTTAATCTAAAAAGACCTTTTGTTTGAAAAGATTAAAAGGCAAGACTAGCTACATATAAAACATTTCTTAAATATCGAATCAAAGTCAAAAGAAGACAAAATAACTTATTTGAAACCCAGTCTAAGATTTTCAACGCCATTTTTTTGCTTGATTATCGTGTACACACTACATGATCACTTAAGTACACAAACACATGGGTTTCTATCTCATCTCCTTGAGCAACTATAGGGTCTGGATTCATAAGCCGATCTTATCCAGATTCCAGGTGGATTTTAGATGTCTACACCCCATTAGGTTTTCTTTAGGATGCGTACAATTGTATTGAAATATTTGTTTACATACTACTATTTTCGCGTAGCAGTCCTTAGGAAAAATTTTGATTTTCTCACTTTACTTGATACTGATTGGTCTTTGATTGTTGAGATTCGTATATTATGATTTCTTATTTTTGAGCTTTCCTTTTTGTGAGTTGTGACTGATTTCGAAGAAAAAAAAGCATTTTTCAAAAAATAAACTCATGAAAGGTAAGAGATCCTAGAACCTCGAGTTGTACCCCCTTGGGTGCTGATGCCTGATGAGGGGCAAAAACTTCCCTCAGACCCAAAACTCCACACATGACCCAACAAAGGATCCAGCTACCCGATTGTAGGTAGATAGGTAGAACCAGTACCTCCCATCCCACCTACGACCAGGCAAATCCCAACTGAAGCTCGCCTAGCCTGCCAAAAGATTCAGTGCAGCCAGAGCAGAAGATACAATAAGATGGACCTGACCACCTATGCCTTAACAGTAGACACGTAGTCTGATAGAAGGGGCATTAGAGGCCACAAGTGTAGGCTCTCCCCATGTTATAAATAGAGAAAGGCCCCAATGAAAAAGGGGGTCGCCCCTAAGAGAGGGAGAGCAAATCTTGTAATTCCAGAGATTATAGTGCATAGTTGGGAGGACCATCCTCCCCCAGATGTATATCCCTTACAGTGAAACTTGGTCATCAAATCCCTATTTTTTCTTTGGACTTGCTTGTTGATTATCAATTTTCCCTCTTACGGGATGAATGGTAATGGCTAAGTAGCACCTCCTGCCCGCATAAATCTTTTGGTGGCCTTCCGAGGCTCATCAAATGGAGTCATCTATGGGAAGCGTCAACAAAAGCACCATTACTCTTCTGAGCATCCGATTACTGGGAGGAGGAACCCTTCTGGTGCCCTGCCTTGACCTCCTTCAGAGAGAACTTTCACAGTGGTCATAACCACTTGTGGCTCCCCTCCCCTCGGAGGTGCCCGGTCAGGATTAGACGTTTTCATGCCCCTGTGACCTCGACCAATCATTGGAGGTCCCAAAGTGGACCCCCTTCCTCGAGGCGTGGTTAAGGGAAGAGGAATACAAAGTTGAGGCTGGCAGCCTCCAGTATACACCCCTACGCGTATCGCCTACCCACTCGAAAGGAGGAAATGGGGGCCCCTTGTTGGAAGTGCTTGACAACCCAATCAAGGACTAATGCGAAGGAACGGTGGACCCTATCTCATGCACCATGCCCTTAGGAGTCACCCTCGGGTAAAGCCGATGATCGGCTGCCCTGAGAGGATCTCGCCGGGTGCTTCCAACGGTGCTTGCCCAGCACATGCCTGCTTGAGGATCATCGCCTGGCCAGCTAGACATGCAGTTGACTCCCCCAAAGGCATGGTGGGCAAGCCTTGGGAGTGTTTCACTGATGATAACATCATCATCAGCCATAACTAGCTTTAATTAGTCAAAATTAATAGACAAATGCTCCTACATAACTACCAGAAGGCCATAATTCATTGCATATTCTTTCTAAGAGAAATACAATAAATCAAGGGTAAATATGTAGTTTTAACATCATATTCGAAATGCAAAATAACTAGGGGGTTTCCCTGGGGTTTACTAAAGGTCAAATGTTCATAAATGTCTAATAAGCAGGCCTATGCAGACAGAAACAGGTTTTCATGCATTATGAGAATTAACAGACTTCTGAAATCCTAAAAATAGATTCGCTTAATTAAATGAGGTTCTGGTTAGGATAAAATTCATCTAAACCATTTAAAAATCATAGGAAAATATTCTCTAAGGTTTGGTATCCTTGATTTGACCATTTGAACCTAATTTGACCTAAAACAGCGTCTCTGACAATCAGTTGCCCTATTTTGGGTTTTTACATAAATTACCCAATCAAACTTGATCAAAACCAAAATCTGACTTCACCATTAGATTCCATGGGACTAAATTAGGTTTGTACCAACATTTAGTCCTAATAAAAAATCATCTTGACCTAGCTTGCAATTCATTCCAGTCTGATTCTTTTTCTTTTTGAAATCCCTGCAACAAGGTCCCTAAGTTTGTCATCATCTTCACAAATTGATCCCTCCTCCATTATCACAGAGGAACTCCTACTCCGACGACCTTCAATCAGAGATTTCTCTCTAATTTCTTGATGAATCTCTTCCAAAATTAGAAGGAGAATTTCTTGCGAAATCCTCTTCCATATGAGTCGCACATTGGGCTCTGATTCTAACTCAAAGCCTCATGTGAATCATTTGAAGGATCAGGTCTCCTATTTTGCGAAGCTTCAAAGCTTCCAAGCTTGGTTTCCAAGCTTGGAAAGCTCCCTTGAGGCCTATAAAAGGACCCTTGAGGACAAACCGTCCTCCTTAGCTTTGTTTGGAGGTCGGATACCCACTCTTCCCTTCTCCCCGACCTCCTTCTCTGCCAACTCTGGCAGGCCCTCTGACCACCTTCTTCGTCCACCCTCACTGATAATATTGGGTGGATTCTTCTTCCCCATGTTCTTCCGCATCTCGCAATACCAATGAACGCCACCTTCTTCATCTTCCTCGCCACTCCTTCACCAGTGGATATTTTGTCTTCTCCATCTTTGGCCTGACAAAACCGATGCGGATCCACCCTTTCATCCCTTAGATTTAGGTTAGTTAGCTTCCTTTAGCTCCGTAAGTTAGATCAGGACTCCTTATCCCTAGATTTAGCCCCCGACACCGCCGTTCACCTCCATCTTCCTCCGCTCCAACCATACCTCTGGAGAGGTCTTCCGCCCACCTCACGCATCCAAACATCTTGCCAACACCCTCACAACCTCCGCCACTCATCCCCGCATAAAACCCCTCAATCAATTTCACCTTTCGCCCACTGACGATAGCCACCGAACAACCCACCCCTGCATGACCTGAACCCACCTAAGCCTTCACTCCTCGGCTACCATACACGCTGATAGCCCTGGACCTGATACTGCATGGTCCGAATACCCGGTTATGACCCTAATATTTGAGAGAGGAAGAGGCTGGAAAGAGAGAGAGAGAGAGCAGGGGAAGGGGGGTTTTTCTCCTGCAGTCATTGCGTGACACTTAGTCACTATAGAGATTTGGAGCCCTTGTGTTCTGTGAGGGAAGGGAAGCTTTGAAGAAAGAAAGAAGAAGAAGAGAAGGCTCTGTGAAGAGAACAAGAAAAAAAGGCTTTGTAAAGGAAGAAGAGCTGAAGAAGAAAGGGTTTGAAAGCCTTGTGTTGTGCTGTGAAGGCAATGTTTAAGTCGTCTGATATTGAGAAGGTGACGTCTGATTGGCTAAAGTAGGGTTCTTTTTTTTTTTTTTGAAACTGTAAGGAAAGCTATCATGAAACGATAGAAATTTGGAGGGCAATTTATTTCAAATTAAACAAACATTACAGAACAGATCCCCAACTATGTATGAGGGACCAGCACTCATTTACAATTATCTCACACTGAACTGGGCTCTCCTGAAATAACTTTTCATTTCTCGCCCTCCACGCCCACCACAAGGTGGCAACCATACACCTGTATGGTCATCCAGGTGTGTTAAACCTCTACCAAAGGGAATCTTAGGTAGGTAGAGGTTCCTGGCAAATTCTCCTCCATAGTTTGTATGTGACCAAGCATGAGAAAAAAATAAGAGACACACTGTCAGTGTGTAATCCACAGAGATGGCAGGCATTTAACGTTGTCACTATTCTTCTATGTCTAAAGTCACTCATGATCAAGCCTTCCCTCCTACAAAGCCACAAGAAAATTTGCTCTTTCAATGGAATCTTAAATAGCTAAATATTCTTTTCAATCGGGTCACTCTCCACATTTGTGTTTAACCAGATAATCCTTTCATAAGCCTACTGCACTGAAAATTTCCCATTCCAGCCATATGTATCAGCCGCACCTTGTCTGGGATGAATCTGCTGCAATGCAGATAACAAGTTCTGCCTATCCTCCAATTGCCATGTACCTGTTCTACTCAATTCAGACCCTTCCAACCTCCAGAGTTCCCTACAGCAGACCACAGGCTACTGACAGTAGCTTCTTTTTCTGCAGTTGCAGCATGTGCTCTTGGATAAGCACCTCTTAGCATCCCCATAGTTACCCACTGCTCATTCCACAAGCTAAAATCACATCCGTCTCCAAGCCTAGGCTGCATCAGGTGCCAATTGCTTTTGATTGCAAGGATAACTGGTCTCCAAAAAGGGGATGGTTTGGCTGGCTATAGCCTCTTCAGTGCACTGTAGGAGTCACCATAGCAGTCTCTGATCAGGTCTGTCCAGATTTCATCCTTGCCCTCAAAGATCTTGATTGCCCATTTGATCAGAAGAGCCTCATTGAATTCCTTAAGTGCCTTAATCCCCAGTCCACCCATTTCCTTTGGCTTGCAGATCCTTTCCCATTTCACAGGTTGCATGAAACTCCTCTCATGACCTGCCCCTTTCCAAAAAAATTTCTTCCGCATTATGTCCAACCGTTTCCAAATAGATTTCGAGGCCTTAAAGATGTTGAAATAGAACATCGGGATGGAAATTATCACTGAGTTTAGGTGAATTAGTCTCCCACCCTTTGACAGAAATTTGCTACTCCACCCTTTCAGTTTGACAGATACCTAATCAAAAAGAACATTCCAATCATTCTTCTTCATTTTTGTAGCTTGTAATGGCAGTCCCAGATATTTAATTGGCAGCTTAGACTGAGGTGTACCCAATGTAGTCTCTAGAGTCTTCTGTTCCTGCTCATTCATGCCAAAGCATATCAAAGTAGACTTTTCTCTATTCAATTTCAGACCTGATATATCCCCAAAAATCTTCACCATATGCCCTAAAGCATGGGCAGTAGAATTGAATCCTTCCACAAAAGAAACCGTGTCATTTGCATACTGTAAAATAGGAGCAAGGACCTCCTATTGGAAAGTGAGTACCCTCTGATGACCCCCACCTTTGTCATTTTGCAAGCATATCTTGCGAGCCCATCAACTGCAAGGTTAAAGATCAAGGGGGCTAGAGGACATCCTTGTCTAACCCTACATTGAGGTTGAATCCAAGCACCACATGATTTCCCATTGATCAACGGGGAGAAGGAAGCAGTTGTGATACATCGCTTCATCCATTGGATCCATAAAGGGGGGAAACCTCTCCTTTTGAATACCTCCCAGATGTATGGCCATGAAATCGAATCATAGGCCTTTTGGAAGTCAACTTTCCACATAAATGCCTTACATTTCCTTCTGTGCCATCCGCTCACCATTTCTTGGGCCATAATGAAAGATTCTTGGAGGGATCTGTTGGATAAAAAGGCAGACTGCATAGGGTGAATCAAGCTTTGTAGGGCAGTTCTCAGTCTATTTGCCAATATCTTACTCACCACTAGGTAGATGGAGTTTGATAAAGAGATCGGTCTGAAATCTGAAAACTTCTTAGCTCCCATAGTCTTCAGCAGTAAAAAAAGATGACTTATTATTCTTATTGAAACCGGCATTTCCCTTCTCAAACTCTCTTATGACTTCCATCACCTCCTTGCCAATCACACTCCAAATTTCTTTATAGAAGAACACTTGTATCCCATCAGGTCCTGGGGAACCTTCCATATTAAGCTCTTTAATAGCATTCAAGGTTTCCTGTTCAATGATGGTTGCTGTCAGTTGAGAGGCTTGATCACTTGTAACTCTTGGCGCATCATTCACAACCATCCTCCATACCCCTCTCTTTGTTGCCCGAGAAGCCCCCTGTAGTACCTGATAACCTCTATCCTTATTTCCTGCATAGAGGATAGTCTGTGCCCATCTTTGAGAATGGAAGAGATATAATTTACACGCCTCCTAGAGCTGGCTGCAAGATGAAAGAATTTTGTGTTGGCATCTCCCTCCTTGAGCCATAATTGTCTTGATCTCTCCCTCCAATCAATCTCCTATTTGAAATCTTCCTCCACTACCACCCCCTACCACATTTTTCTATCTGCAAGCTCCTCATCAGATAGAGGACCTACTGCTTCCTTAGAATCCAGCTTTTGAATGTTGTTCAGAGCCTCTACCCGCCTGTGCTGCCTCAATGTGTTCACAGTATCACCATATTCTTTCAGAACTGTACGTAGGGCAGCCAGCTTGGAGGCTAATCTAATAGTAGCTGAGCCCTCCACCTGTTTGGCCTGCCACCATGAGCCGATCATCTGATGGAATCCAGGTTCTCTCAGCCAAGATTTTCTAAGCTTGAAGTATGAGCCTACTTGGGTCTCTTCACCACTATCCCAAACCAAAAGAGTATGGTCAGAGAAAGGACAGTCCAGGCCAGCAACACTTGACATTTGAAATCTATCAAGGATAGTCACATTTCCAAAGAATCTATCAATTTTAGATAGTAAGCCGTTACCATTGCGCCAAGTGAACTCAACTCCTAATGATGGATATTCATTCAGGTCAAGGGATTGAACCACCAACTGAAATCCAATAGCTGAACTATTTGTAGCACCATATGGCCTGTCTGTCCCTGTCAGCGCACAATTAAAGTCTCCTCCTATCAGCCAAGCTTCCCCTTGCACCAGTTCGGCCACAGCAGCCTAATCCTCCCATAGTTCCTATCTCATAGATGCAGCACAAGGGCCATACACACCTGTAATCCAGATAATATCATGCCCCTGGTCAATTTGGAACTTGCAAGTCATCAGATGTCTAGCCTTGTGTACGTCCAAAATGTGTGCCCAGGCCCTTCTCCACCAAATAACAATGCCCCCTGACCTACCATGTGCATTAAGCATCACACATTCATTCACCCCCACAGTCATCAAGTCATTCCATACTCTATCAGACTCATTCTCAATGTGAGTCTCTTGAATGATCACACAATCGATCCCCCACTCTCTCAAGTATCTCATCAAAGAATCCCTCTGGCTTTTGTTGTGCAAACCACGCACATTCCATGTGAGGACTCTCATCTTCCTTCACGAGATCCCTCCCCCCTTTGATTATGACATTTACATACCTGCATAATCGTGGCAACCTTGTTTTCATCTAGAAGCAGATTAGCCTTTGGTTTCCTCTGCTTGAGGCTATAGGGTGACTTGCCTTTACTAGATTTGGTATAAGATCCAGTACCAAATTTTAGACCCTCCACCTCTTGCAACCTCTGTTGGACCTTCAATGAGTTAGGAAAAATCTCTTGTAACACCTGCACCTCACTGTCATCAGCATTTGGTTGTACACTCCCTGCATCTTCAATCACAGGCCTCACTATTTCCAACCTTATTGATTCCTCCTTCTCCTCAACCATCATCTCCCCCTTTTCCCCCAGATGATGGTCCTTGCACTTTTTGGTAGTTGGGGACTCTTCAGAAGAAGGCCTACGCAAGACCTACAGGTTCACCTCTTCAACAACTTCAAAATCAGATGGCTTATCATGCATCTTCTTCATAACAATGTCACCCACTGTGAAACTCAGTAACAACAGCCAAGAACTGCCCCCACATCTCAAAATCATCCTGTCAGGGACTGATCTTGATTTGAAAACATCAACCATCACATTCAAAATCCGTCCATCGCCCTCCATCAGCCCTACTTTCGCATCTTCTGCCATTAAGGCAAATCCAGATATCATGGTCGCCACCATCTCCCTAGACCTCAGGTGTAGCGGCAGACCTTTTATCTCAAGTCTCCCCGACCTGGAGCCTAATCTCTGAGGTGGCCTCTCCGGCAAAGCTCCATCAAAGGGGGAGACTGACCTCCAAATCTCCATTAGGCCATCACGGAAACTTGATTGAAAATGCAATCTTTCGACATCCATCATCCCCAATCCAAAAAGCACAAAACGTGTAGGTGATAGGGAAGCGATTTTCCATGAGTTAGTCGATGGGGAGAGAGAGCTTACCAAATTGCGTAGGTTTTCTGAGGTCAGGCTACCGGTCATTACCTCTCCGATCAACGCCCCTCTCAGTATTAACTCTGCCACTCTTATGCTCTCTATCATAGGGACCTCGATGTTGACCGTATGACCCCCAAAGGTACGAGGGGGCGGTGGTGGCGGTGGCTATGCCCTAACATTCAAATCTCCAGAGCGCAAATTTAGACGGCCTTTCATCTGCCCACCAGATATCTTACATGAATCCTGCTTGTGGCCATAGCCATCGCACGCCAGGCACACAATGGGAGAACGACAGATGGCCGCCATATGGCCCCACCGCCGGCACCGGAAGCACACGATCCTTCTGTTATCCCTTGCACTCCCTCTATCTGTCCTCCTCAAATCTACCTCCTTTCTGCCAGAGTCATCAGATTCTCTCCTCTCCTTCCACCTCCATGCCCTAGACCTCCATATAGTCTAGCCCTCGTCTTCTCCAATTCTACCACCGGCCACCCCATGGTCGCCTACCGCCGTCGTCATGGTCTCTTCCCCAACTGTCACCATGCTAAGTGTTAACCAATCCATAGCCAGCTAAAGTAGGGTTCTGACACTGTGGAAATATTGAAGGTTAAGTGGTTTAGGTCACTATTCATTTATTTCATATGTTTGAGTAACTAATATATATGTGTTTAAGCTAATAATTGGTGATTTAAATATCTTTTTGTCCTCTTAAACTCTTGAAGTACTTATGTTTTCCATTGCATATCAAATTTGAGTAATTGTTATTCATTGAGTATCATTATTGTGCTTAAATTCCTGTGCTCATTTATATATTCATCTTGATTAGCCCGTGAATTGCAATACTTGTTCCCTATGTTTGACCTCGGACTTCATTTCTTGATTCTGAGTTTATAAATTGTATTTGTTAATTGATCTGTTTAGGAGACTTTGCTACAACTAAACATATTTAAACTCCTGAAAAGCCCGTTAACATTGACTAAGTGCCTAAGAACCGGAGGTAACCATAAGAGGTTGTCGGAAGTCAAGTGGCGGAAGATTAAGCTTACCGGGTCTTACCCGGGTCAGCTCGAGGCTCAACACTCCAGACAAGGGAGGATCCGCAAGGTGACAATCTCTCGGCACCCCGAGGTGGACCATTTAGTTCACCAGCACAGGCCCAACGCCCTTGATCACACGTCAAGGTACCCAACGATAAATCGCAGAGCGAGATAACTCCTCCCTTGGATCAACCGAGGGACGCGGCGATGACGATAACCCTGCTAAAGGCAAGAAGACCTTCAGATAGGCATGCCCTTATGCCCACCAACGGATGGGGCTCCTTCCACAAGCGAAGGGTCTCCTTCCCCAAGATAGTAGCCAACCCTCGAAGGGCCGCTGTTGCAAGCCGCGCCTGGCAACGGAGTTCCTCGAGGAACGTACTCCCTTGGCCGTGCACCAAGTGGATGCACTTAAGAGGAATTGTCTCGCTAAAGACCACCGTTACAGACCCTGCCATGCCAGGTAGGAGTCCCTCGGAGATCGCAACCCCCTAGCCATGAGCCAGGTGGGCATGCTCAAAGGGGGCCAGTCCACGAGCTAGGACTAGTTGCCTCTAAGCCCAATCGAGTGAAAGGTTAGAAGGCCTATGAAGCTCTTCAGGGATCACCTCGAGAAGGGGCCCCCAGCGATTGTAGGTAGCTGATGCTGTCTCCCTGGAAAACTTGGAGCCAAGCCGGTCAACACCCCACCCAAGCAGGCGAACGGTGTCACCCTGGCTCCCCATTCGGTGGACATCGCCGTTGAATCCTGGCAGTGATGCTCATGCTACCTGAGGTCCTCTCCTCCTGTCACTTGAGCACATCAGCGTAGAGGCTAAGGTAACCTTGGGTTGATGTCACCCCAAGCAATTGAGCCCCTCCTGAGTCGGCTCTCCTCAAGCACCTCCCCTCGATCTTCATCAGGGTGAAGAGTATACGATCGAGCCTCCCCGCATGATTCAGTGGAGCATCTAGCTTGCTTCAACGAAAGCCTCCCCCATCAAGGTAGCCTTGAGCCCTTTGAAAAATACGCTACCCTAGCCATGGACCAGGTGGAAGTCTCCACCTTGGCGCCTGTAATTGCCCAAGGTCCTCGCCTTCAGCCTCTTAGGTGCATCAGCACAAAGGACAAGGCAACCTCTAGAAGCGACGTCGTTCGAGATGGGTTAACAATCTACATGACCAACTTCCAATGGCAACACCTGCAGTGCTCTGAGATGCTCAGGCTAAGCTATCTTTCAAGCCACCCCTTCTGGGTCAGCACTCCCATAGCGCATCCACCACTTTGCTAGGAATGCCTCCTCCTCCCATTGGCCATTCTGATCATGGACCTTTGGCAATCAAGAAAAGAGGAGAGAGGAAGGGAACGACCCTCCTCCAATTGACTTGGATGAGGACAGGCACCTCAACAATGGCAACCAGGTTGACGGTAGCATTGGGTGACCCGGTCGGCTAACCACCAATGTACACCTGTCGCCAGATCCTCCCGATACATGCCTGACCCCCTTAGAGGGTGAGAACAGCACGCGGGGGCACAACAACATGGCGCGAGCACCTCAGGGTCAAATCGATGCGACCCAGGAAGCCCATGCAAAGAAAGGAAGGGGAACCAAGTCTACACGATCCAACAAAGCGTTAGCCTGGCTGATCCACTAAGCAACTTCAAGATCATAGCCAAACTCTTCAGTCATAGCCTTCCCTACCTTCTCTTTTTTACCCACGATGCTATCAAGCTCGTCAAGTTCAAGGGGAATCAAGTCCATGCAACCCAGCGAGGGGCTAACCCTGTTGACCTGCCAAGCGACTTCGGTATCATAGCCAGACACTTCAATCATGGCATTCCCCACTCTCATCTTTCCTAACGACATGACCAAGCTCATCGAGGTCAGGGGGGATCTCAATCCTTCCAAAGGTCAAGGGGCAACGACCCCTCAGAGGGGCCAACATGCCAAAAAGTAGCCTTGTAAGGCTATTAGGGGCCATGGCATCCCCCTGTGCTCCCGCAATGGCAAGCTCGCCCCCTAAGTGTGGCTTGCATTGGATACTCCCTGCGCATGCAGTCCCCACCATGCAAGGGGCAATCTTGTAACCACCAAACTTGATGTTTCAGGCCTCCACCCTACTGCACCGATAATAAGAGGCACAACCTGTCCCTCCAGGGGCAGGGACTTGTCCCTCTTGATGGTCAACCGCCGTTCGCAAAAGCTGGCTATTGCCCCATGCTCTCGCTCGGCAACTCATCTCTGGGGGATGGTAGGGACCAGACATTGACCCACTGAGCCACTTCTTAAGGTCGGCACGAACTCAAGCGGACGTGCCTGATGTTCCTAATATTGCCACCTCTTAAGGAGGGTAAGTCACTTGTTAAGGTTAACGCGAACTCGGGAAAACACATCCGACGTTCCATATATTGCCGCCTCTTAAGGCCAACAAGCCACCTTTTATGGTCAACGCGAACTCAGATGGACGCACTTGATGTTCCTAATATTGCTGCTTCTTAAGGCCAGCAAGCCACCTCTTCAGGTCAACGTGAACTCGAACGGACGCGTCTGACATTCCATATATTGTCGCCTCTTAAGGTTGACAAGCCACCTCTTCAAGTCGGTGTAAACTTGGACGGACGTGTTCAACGTGCAATATATTACTGCCTCTTAAGGCCAGCAAGCCACTTCTTAAGGTCGGCATGAACTCGGACGGATGCGTTCGACGTTCCATATATTGTCGCCTCTTAAGGTTGGCAAACCACCTTTTAAGGCCAACGTAAACTCGGACAAACGTGCTCGATGTTTCTGATATTGCTGCCTCTTAAGGCCGGCAAGCCACCTCATAAGGTCAGTGAGAAGTTGGACAGATGCGTCTGACATTCCATATATTGCTGCCTCTTAAGGCCAACAAGCCACCTCTTAAGGTCAGCATGAACTCAAATAGAAGCGCTTGACATTTCTGATATTGCTGCCTCTTAAGGCTAGCAAGCCACCTCTTACGATCAGCCTAAACTCGAACGGATCTACCCGACCATCCTGAGAATTGTTACCTCCTAAGGCTGGTAGGTCACCTCTTAAGGACAGCTTGAACTCGAACGGACCGTCCGACGATCCTGAGAATTGTCGCCTCTTAAGGCCAGTAAAGCCACCCTCGACGGCTGACTTAAATTCAAGTGATGGCACTCACACCTCGCTTATCAGCTACTAGAATGCCATCCTTGGAGAATGGCCAAACTGGGGTTCCCACTCTACATGTTCTAGCAACTATGACGCCAGCTCCTCGGGTTGGTAAGGACTTGAGACCATGCACCTTGTGATGAGGTGTGGCTCATCAAAGCTAAAATGCCCAAGTTAAGCTAGAAACTAGGTTAAACACTACATAATTAACACACAAAATGGTTATATGTGAGAATCAAGGAAAATGACCTACAACATAAAATTTGGTTAAAAATGCACAATTAGGTCAACTAATTAGATATTCTATTCACCTGTGTAATTTGATGATCCAATTGCAAATTGAACACATATTTGGGTTCAAAAGTTCAAATTGAAAGTGAAATCATATTTCTAAATGTTCAATTAAGCTTCAACAAAAACTTCATGGCAATTGGACATCATTAGAACCCTGCATTATTGACATTACATTTAGGTTCTTCATGTATGCACATTTAAAACCTCAAGGACCTATTTGAAAAGTCGCAAGGGCTTTCTTGCGAACATTTAGGGACAGCTTTGAACTTATTTTGACCACTAATGGGTCTCCATACAATTCCTCTACCCCTTCACCCTTAAGGGCCTTAGTGCAGATCACCCAACTCACCTGTGCCGCTCATGCTACTGTAAACGTGTGAAGAACACGACCAATCATGGTCGTCGTTCCTTTGATACCCTCATCCAACAATCGATCTTCATCCATTTTTCCCATGCCTTTGAGTGAAGGATCATTACCTCACCTAGATCTAATCTAGCAGTTGGTTTTTATTGTAGAGCTTCCCACGCTCCTCTCAACCTCCCATCCACCATTCGCCCTAATCGAGTTTAAACTCACCTCTCGGTAATGGCAATCACTCCTCAACTTACTTAAACACTGCCCATGAGCCCTGCACTCACCATCAGCCCCCCACCTACATCTCTCGAGTTGATCCTTCATCCTCTCTAGTTCCTTCTCCCCATATGACCCATGTTCCGCTGCCTACACGATGGAATTCCACCTCCTGTGACCTCTCCTCGCCGCTAAGGACTTCGTAGCACCTGAGGGTGACCCAGAACTCCACTAGCGAGTTTTCCCTCCGCTAGAGATCCTTCCCCCTTCTTCGCTAGAGCCACCAACTGCAACTTTCCTCAGGTCCCATTCTTCCCTTTAGGTTAGGTTTTCCTGCCTTCCAAAGTAATTTAGAGTAGTATTTAGCATACTGTAGTTTAGTTAGAGTAGATTAGATGATGAATTTTGTGACAAATTTGCTTAGGTTAGAAGTAATTTAGTTTAGAGCTACCTCACCCTCTCTGATCAATCTAGATAAGAGAGGTATTTTCGCCTCATCCACATTGATCATACAGCTTCCTCCCCATTTTGCGATCACTTCTGATTGTTTCCCTCATTTCTTTTATTCATAGTTCATCTCCTCCATTGTAGCAACCATTAGATCTAAAGTTCTCTAGCTATCAGATCTAATGGCGCGCTAAGATCAACAAAGGGTCTCCCATTCAAACCATGAGACCACAAAGGCCCTTTTTATGCTAAAAATTGAATCGATGTGATCATTTGAGTCAGTTTGATCTTTTATGCTGATTGAGAGAATTCTTGAGTAAATTAGTTTCGATCTAATTTGATTGTTCAAGTCGAGTTGATAATGTGTTTGGATTGAATGCAATGGGTATGGGCTGTTCTACTTTGACTTTGATTTGTTTTCTAAGCTCAGGCCTAAATTTTGAGTTGATTTCTGATTTTCGCTAACAACTGGGTAGTGTTTGCCAATGAAATCAGGATCATTGGTTAGAGGCATCACAGTGATCCAATTGGTGTTAAAGAATCACCTAGAGATCTTGAACACCAATCAATGGTGAGCATGATCTCTAAATGATCAAATCATCTTGGCAAATTAAAGAAAGATGCCTAAAAGGCTGACATCTGAATGTGGGTTCAATGAGTTTCAATCTTCATTTTAGTTTTTAGCTTGAGATCTGAAAGATTTTAATGAAGGATTGGAAGCCATTTTGAGTGGGTTTAAGTGTTCCTATTGATCTCTTTCTATTAAGTTGTCTATGGCTTTGTAGAAGAGTCAATTAGGTTCTCATTAGGTTTGATATGAGATTTGGATTTTAAGACTCTTGAATGGGTTTTACACCTCCATTTCAAGTGATTTTGTGATTTGAGATTTTTATGAGCTTCATGACGTCTAGATCTAAGTTGTTCTGAATTGGAATGAAATTTAAGAAACTTGGATCAGGTCTCAATTTAAGTTTGAGTCAACTACTGAGTAATTCCAACAGCAATAGCAGCTGCTGTTGAATTGGGTTTGGAGTTGTTCTAAGGTGTTTACTGAGCTGCTGATGCACGACATTGTTAGTATCTCATGTGATAAGCTTTCCTGTACAATTAATTGATCCAAATTTGCTTGGGAATAGTGTGTTATTGGTCATGAGAGTCATTGTCAACTGATTATCTGTATATTCTGTCCAGAACATGTATATAAGGATTTACTAATCAGATCTGAGTTAAATTTAGAGACTTAATGAGTTCTTAATGTTTCCATGGTTATATCAGTCTATTGAACAACTTAAAATGAATTTAAAGGTGTTGGAAGTAACTAATTAGATCTTAATATAGTCGCATAGCAGTATAACATATGTCTATTTGCCTAATTAAACAAATGTTTGGAATTAACATGCTAAAACTTGTTTATATGATTGACTTCATGTAGATGTCTAAAGAACTTTAATGTCCCATTCCTTATTTCTAGCAGCCAATAATGCTTTTAGAGGTCTTAGGTTCATTTTTAAAACATTCATTAAGGCCTAGTTTGGGTTAGATTGCAATATAAATAAAATGCATAAAAACATCAAAAAAAAATAAAGGTGTCTTGAGTAGGATTAGGTATTTTTCTATGTATGAGTCAAGTTTAAAAGTAATTCGAACCCTTGGCTTAGTAGAACATATCAGCTGATTGTTCAGTTTACTTTGAAATTTAATAAAAGAAACCTAACTGAAAAAACCACAAAGAATTCCTCTCTCTCTCATCTCACCCTTTCTCTCTCATTCCCTATCTCTACTATACATATAAAAACTATAAAAATCAGAAAATATCCAAAAATACCTAAAAATACCTTGTACATTGTATTTATCTTGTAAATATAATTTAAAACTAAGCATTATGTATATATTGTAAAATATGTAAATAATATATATAAATAACTTATATATGTAATCTATATATTTAATAAAATATTTATAATGAGTTACTATAAATATAACTTTATTGTATAATTATATTTTTTTTTTTGAAACAGTATTGTATAATTATATATTAATTATATTAACTTAAATGTATAGTATCTTAAGTAATTATAAAAACCTATGTATATGTATATAATTATATCCAATACTATACATATGTATTTAACTACGTAATATATACCGTATGATACCTATAAATTAATTTAATAATATATTTACAGTAGGTAATTAACTTATTGATTTAATTAGGTAAATTATTAACTTAAAATAAAATAAATTAGCAAGTTAAGTTAATACTGAAGTACTTTATCATGTATACTTGTATAGTATTATTTTAAGTATTTTCAACCTATTTATACTATTTTTATAGTGTATTCCAGTATTTATAAATTATTTATGTACATAACTATCTAAAATGTGCATTTAAATGTAAATAAATTAAAATAAAGTCTATAAAATAAATTAAAAACATATAATAAATACTTTAATATATAAATTAACTTTGCATAAGGTCAATTTTGTAATTAAGTTACCAATTTGAACTTTAATTAAAAAATTAAACCCTAATTTAACGTATACAAACCCCTAAAATAACTTAATTTTCTACATGAAATATGTAATCATGTAGCCTTATACTAGGGCTTTCCAAAAATATAATTTATTTTAAAATTAGGCCTAATTTAGGCCCTCAAATTGAGGGCCAAACCCTTGAATTCCATGCAGATCCAACCGCAGCACAGCGCTCAATTGAGCGAACTAAAAGTCCCACATCATGGATGCAAGAGTGCCTGAAGCAATATAATACGTTTTGGTACACCAAGTGCTTCAACCATCAGCTCTCTACGCACCAATACCCATTACCATTCCTCCTCTCTCTAACCATGATACTGAGCATATGAGGATATGTTTGTACAGTGCTGGGCTAGGGGCCTGCACTATAGCTGAGCCCATATTGGGCCTAAAATCAAATGAAAATACATGCTTAATGAACTAGGACTGGTCCCTAGTAGTGGTTTGGTCGAACCCTAATGGAGTGTTGTGTATCCCACGAAAAGGGCAAGCCTGCTGATAAAAAGCCAATTTTTGGTTTAATGAACAGTTAACCAGTGTTGTGAGAGGAAAAGACCCTAAATCGACTAAGTGTTGAGAAGAGAAGTGAAGAGAGAAGAGAAGGAAAGAAGAGCAAATGCAACTAAGTGTCATGTGAAGCATTGTGTATGTGTGTATATATGTATATATCTATTGTATGTATACATATATGTATAGTATAAATATATATTAGTAGATGTATATATGTAGTTAATAATATGTGTAAATAATGTATATGTATATAGGTAATATATGTACATAAACATAAGTAGAGTAGACATTGTTTGAGCTTTATATGTATATAAATAACACTAAGGCTTTAGTGACGAATGTATCTGTCACTATAAATTTATATATTTTAGAATAGATAGTTATGTTGTGTATATATTTTACTAAGCTTGTAGCGACATATATATATGTTACTTTATGTATAGAATATGTTACTAAAGACATTAATATGTGAATATAACTTAGTGTAGTATATATTAGTAGCTATTTTTGTATCTATATTTAGGTATTACTTAGAGTAGTTGTATATAACTAACTTAATGTAGTTTTAACTGATTTTTGATACTTGTTATTTGTGAATATGTTTAAGGTAGTGTAGGTAGAACAAATTGATTCTTTTGTATACAATTAACTAATCCATTAATTAATTGATTCATTGATTCATTTGGTAAATAAAATTAGCATTTTTGGAATAAAATAATATTTTTGGATATAGAGAGTGATGTATATCAATAACTGCTTTCTAGTGAACGACCTGGAAACTAATCAGTAAAAATTGTAATTAAATAAAATGATGCAACATTTGTTTACATTGTGACGAACATACTGCAACAACGACACTTAAAGAACGATTTTTATTGCAACACAATCGTTGCTCATCACCCTAAAGTTCCACACACCACCTAGTGGCAAAGTCCTGGCCACTCCACCCTCAAAGGCACCTGCCCACCGAAGCAGATGATAGGGGTACGGGCTGCCTCCCCCAACGACCGCCATACCAGCCACCAAGGTTAATAGGAATCGGGACCCTAGCACCCTGTGTCCTGGGAGACACAACATCACATAATGACGGTAACATGAGCTTCGACCCCTGCACCCCAAAGCCACGCCTAGCATGCCTTCGGACTTCGGGTAAACAAAGTCCAAGCATCATCCCTTGGCTCTTGCTGCCACCTTCTAAAGTTAGCTTGTTGGATCGAAAAATCTATGCAAACGGGATTGAGTTTTGAAAACTCATCGTTGTAGTGCGATTTGCAAGAAAAATCGTCAAAAAATAAATTTTACCGAAACTTGAAAAGAATTTTGGGTTGAACACAGGGAGGTAGACGTTTGATTAAAAATCGTGTTTGTTTTATTTGTCACGAAGAAGATTAGCTGGTCGAATTGAATCTAAACTAGCTATCTACTTAAAGAATAAATAATAGAAGAAAGAGAGAATATTATAAATAAAGAGAAAACAGAGAATAAACATGGATTTCATTACTATAGAGCAATGTTTATTACAACTACTAGCTACACTAGAAAGCAGAAAATCTACATTAGAAAGTGGGAAATCTACACTAGAAAGTAGAGAAAGAAGGTGGAGAGAAGTTATCCTCCTCGATAGCTGATTGGAGGATGAGCCGCAACAACGGAGTGCCCGGACAAAGGTGGTGAGATGCGAGACAAAGGAGAATGATGAAGGACGACGGAGAACGGGGCAGGACGATGTCGTAGCGGGATCCGCTTCCCGAATGACGGTGTGAGGACCACCACGGAATGCTCCACGAAGGGGATGAGAAGGTGGAATAATTATAATTATCACTCTAATGGAGCATCCTAGGTTTAGGACAAGCTCTTAGAGCTTTAGAGGGGGTGAGAGAAGAGAGGAAGGGATGAAGAAAGTGTGGGGGTCGTAGGGCTATATATAGGTATAGATTGAATGGGGCAAATGGGTCATTACAATTTAAAAAATTAATTTCAAGGTCTTTAGTGACAGATTTATCCGTCACTAAAGGCCTGAACGTGGGCTAAAGATCTGCACGCATGCCTGCCTCCTCAACTTCGGTTGCCTAAATGCATATCCACGTTCTTTTCATATCAACCATTTGATCATAAGATCGGACAAATTAAAGTGCATCTACGTTGCTTCAAATTTCAACCGCTGCTCATGCCTGCGAGCGATCGCTTCATCCGATGCGCCACATGGCACGTCCACTTCTGCATGATCCAAATCCAAAGGTTGAATTTTGTCCGCACTCGCGCACTTAATCCTTAATTTGAAGGCGCAACGGGGATCAACCTTGTGACCTCATGCGCTAAAGGTTCTTATCCACCGTGCTACATGAGTGGATAGGCAAGGATAGCATTCATGTGTTATTTGATCTCAACCGTTGGATCTTGATTCAACGGTTGAGATCAAATGTGTGGTTCTTCTCACATGAGGTGTGGCTTGAGGGAGGCAACCTGATCAAGTCTTAACCGTTGGATGAGAAGGCGGGGCAGCGAGCGATTTGGAGGGTCTAGATGGTTCCATGTGGCATCATCTAGACTGTCCATCTTTTGTGAGTTGTAGATGGTGCCACGGATGTCGGATTGGATCGATTTTCATGCCATTAGGCTACAATCGTCGATCTGAACCCATCTGTGAGGTTGAATTTGTCATCTGAAGTTTTGATTTACACCATCTCGCCCCTTGACCTCTAATCTTTCTCAGACTGCATATGATGCTACGAAAGTCCGATCGGGGCAATCTTGGAGTCGGAACTCCAATCGTCGGCTGATCGAATCCGTACAGTTGGATCTTCAATCCAAGGCCCCGATTAAATGTCGCCTTGTTACCTGACCATAAAAAGAGAAAATTAACCTAAACTTTGTACAACCTAACCTAAATGCAAGATGATGCATGTTATGCAATATTTATAATATATGATGCAACTCTATGTCTAAGAACGCGTAAAAATAGATGGTTTATGTGATATAAACGTGTTTACATCATAGCTCCCCTTCATTACCGTCCTCCAAGGAAGGCTCTACATGGTGGTCACCTTCAAGGGTTGACCCGTGCAAAAATCCCCCTGTGCCTGCCCTATCTGAAGGCACAGCCTGGCGGGAAAACATCCGGTGGTATCACAACCCACAGCCATGATGACAAAATCGCCCTTCGATAAGAGCAAGCCCAGCAGAAGAATGGCTGCGTCCAGAAAACAACTAGGCCATTAACCGCCTTTGTGGACATAGTTGGCCACTAGTGGCCAACTTCCAGGTCCTCGCCTCTGTAAATAGGCCAAAGTGACGAATTCAGGTTCAACAACCAAGTCCAAGCTAACCCTCATGGGAATTCGACCATGATAGTCATCCTAGACTACTCGATCCTACCCTGATGATGCCGCCTAGCTCGTCCAGGCAAGGGATCCCCTGAGGGAAGCGATGGTCTTAAACAGGCCACATGCACGAGCTCCACCAATGAAGCCTGCTCAAGGCTTCCTCATCACGGATTGATGACTCTACAATGTTCAGTGTTAATATTATCAATTTGAGCCAATTTTGGGGATACTTGTACGATAATGACATATTATAATGGGCTGGTGAGCATTGCATGCATATTGCTTGATCTTTGCATTTTAATCGCTTAAAATCAATGTTTAATGACCATGTACTCAAGTCCATTTTGAAACAGGTCTCAAATGAGTGATTTGACCATACAAATGGATCTAGACCGACGAACAGAGTCCAACGGACTCAAAATCATCCCAATCCGACCTCTGTAGCTCCCACAACAAGTTCAAGATATCCTGACCGTTGATCCACTAATCAATAGCCCTAAACGCGACAGGTGGCCCTTGCTCCTTCGTTGATCACACCTGCTTCCTCTCTTCATCATGCGCAAATGAGATCCTCCTCCAAGCAAGATCCACCATTGGATCAGCATCCAATGGTCGCCACCTCTCCAACACCTCAACATCTTCACAACCATCCACGTAGATGGTGCATTGGTCACGACACCAACCTGCAACCATCGGATGCAAGTTCAAATCCCACCGCACCTCAACTTCACAATTGAGGTGCAGCACAGCAGGAGCAGCGGCAGCGCAAGCATGTGCAGGGCAACAGCACACGTGAGCGTGTGGAGACCAGCGCAGGGTGCGTGGGCGATGGCTATTGTGACGCTTGCGGCAGGTCTTCAATGACATCTTTGAATGTCGATCTTGACCCAAGGATGAATTTAAGCCTTCTCCTCAACTATAAAAAGGGACATATCCCTCCCATTTGCATCCATGTTCTACCTAGGCAACTCCACCACTCCTTAAAGCTCTAAGCAAGGTTGTGAAGACGCTGAGTCGTCGACAGAAGCCCTCCACCGCCATGGCTGTCTAGCATCTCCACTTAGCTAGTTTCTGGTTTATTATTTGTGTTGCTTAAGCTTTCATCTGCCATTGTAGTTGTAGAACTAAATCATTTATGCAATATATTCTCTATTCTATTATCATAATTGTCTCTTCCGTAATTAGACATTCTCGCATCATCATAATGATTTTCTAACCTATCTCTCTTCTCTCTCTCTCTCTCCCTCTCTCTCCCCCTTTCTTTCTCGTTCTATCAAGTTGCAAGTGAAACAAATGATGAATTTTTGTGACACAGAGTATTTGATCCGATTTCATGCCTCTCTATGTTCGACACTCGAACTCATGTCTATTTATTCTTATTTAAAATTGATGTCATAAAACATGCTACAACAAACGATTTTAAACAAATGCGTCCAGCGAACGTCAATTTTTGGCGTCGTTGCTGGGGAGGCAACAGATTTCTTATTCTCTTTCATCTCCTTGGTCATTATCTATACATGTGTTATCTAACTTGCTCTTTAATCTTCTTGTGGCTACAGGTACCTCGTGCATGGGCAACGAGAGAACGAGTCGGGTTGGATCGGAAGGAAGCGCAAGAAGAAGACCGCTGCCAACCCGAAGCCTTGATCTTGTATTCCTATGATCCGAAGGTAACTTTCCATCCTTAGACCAAGAAATGGTGGTGTTATAAAAATGAACTCTCTTTTGTTTGTCGAAGAAAAACACCACCACTAAGTCTTCAACCTGTTAACTTCGAAAAAAATCATTTTCTGAACTTGGGTTAAGGACACAATTAAAGGACCCTCTACACTTCTAAAAATTCTGAAAAAAAATATCAGAGGTGCCCCTTTAAGTAGACAAATTCCCCTTGAAATTTTAGAGCCAATCTCTTTGTGGTTTGGCCATGAGAAATTAGCTACTATAAGTGCGCAAGGTTGTCCTAAGTTTTGGAGATATGTAGATTGTTCTTACTGCTACGAACTCCATGCAGGTCGGATTTGTGAGAAATTTATATTTTTTGGAAGATATCGAAATTCTGTACACTTCTTCTGGAGATCATTTTTGAATTTGAAATTGATTAGTGCATGTTCTGATCGAGATAAAAAAGTTACGCACTGATCTAGAAGTTCTAGACAAACTGACCCCTCTTGGAAAAATGTGAATTTGGATAGTCTACTGTCAAAAAATTCTGAGATTCATTTTGTTGAAAAGCTTATTCGATTGGTCAGAATAGGATCATTGCTTGTTTTGATTGGACCCTTCTGTTGAACGCACGAATCGCTACGCTAACGTGTTTGGTTTTGGAAAACCTGTCGTTGTAGCTTGAAAGCGAAGAATTCGTGTTCAACAAATAAAATTTATACCGAAATTGAAATTCCGGGTCGAACACAGGGAGGTGGACGTTTGATTTAAAAACTACGCGTTTATTTTTATTTGTCACGAAGTAATTCAATTTAAAACTGTCTAATTATTTACAATAAATAGAAGAGAGAGAGAGGGTAAGAGAGAGAGAGAATATTACACATAGAAATCAAAATGAGATGTAGAATAAACAAAGAATTTATCATTGAGGAGATTGTTCATTACAACTAGAAAGCATAAAACAATTACACTAGAAAGCGATAAATTTACTCTAGAAAGCATTAAAAGAACGGAGGGAGAAATGTCCTCTTGACGATTGCTTGGAGGACGAGCAGAACTACATTAGAAAGCAGTAAATCTATATTCGAAAGCAGTAAAAAGAATAGGGAGAGAGAAATCCTCCTCGACGGTTGCTTGGAGGACGAGCCGGACGGGACGACGCCTGGACGAAGGAGAACGAAGCAGGACGAAGCAGAAGAACGGGAACGGAGCAGCACGCCGTCGTCGTCGCTGGATCCACTTCCGAAGGGGGATGAAAATTTGGACTTTATCTCGCGAGAAGCATCCCGGGTGTGGGACAAGCTTCTCTTGAGCTTTGGAGGGGTAGAGAAGAGAAGGAAGGGATGAGAATTTCATATGGAGGGGGTCTCCTTTTATAGTTGCAAGGAGTGGGGGCAAAATGGACATTACAACTTCAAAATAATAAATGAGGGGTCTTTAGTGACGGATAAATCCATCACTAAAGCCCCAACGTGGGCGTAGCTTCCGCGCCCACGTGCGCCTCCTCGGCTGCCCGCTTCTTCAAAGTATACGCACGTCCAGCAATCCCCCGCCGTCCGATCGCGAGATCGGACGGCTTAAGTCACGCCTTCACCCGCTGCGCTGCGCGCCCGCCCACGTGCGATCGCGCGTGACGCCATGCGTTCAATCGCACGCGAACGCTATCGGACGCGCGCGGCCGTTCGATCAAGATCCAACGCCCGCCCACGCCCAATTGCCCGCGCCTTCCAGCCCTTCACTACGACTCGAACCCGCACCCACCGCTCGCGTAAGCACACTAGACCGCTGCGCTACGAGGCGCAGATGGTCGAGCGAACGCTTTTAAGCACGGCTGACCACAGCCATTGGATCGAGATCCAACAGCGGAGAGCGAGCGGGTGTGGGGTCTTCAGAGGTTGCATGCGGCCGTTTGGGCATCCGAGATGGCGCCACGTGGCACCATCTTGGCTATCCATCTTCTGGAAGTTATAGGAGGTGCCATAAATGTCGGATTGACTCGATTTTTGTGTCGTTCGGCTGCGATCGTCGATCCGAATTCATCCGTGTGGTCGGATTTGTCATCTGAAGTGCGGATTTACACCATCCTATCCCTTGATCTTCTAGGGTTCCCCGGTCACTATCTGATGCTACGGATGCCCGATTAAGGCGATCTTGGAGTCGTTGAACACCAATCACCGCCCTGATCACATCCATACAGTTGGATCTTTGATCCGAGGTCTCGATAAAATGTTTGCCCTGTCCAAGCACATAAAAGGAGACAATTAATCTCCATTTTATTCAAACTACTCTAAATGCAAGATGATGCATGTTATGCAATATTTATATCATGAAATGCAATCCTATGCTTAAGAACATGCAAAAATAGACATTTTAAGTAGTGTAAATGTGTTTACATCACCTTCCTAACAAAATCTTAAAAAAGATTCATTGAATAGAAGCTGCACACCCTAGGATCTTCCGCACTAGGGAGTTTTTGATTTTATATAATCACACGAAAGGCCTTAAAAAAAATCAATTTTCGCCAACTATGTGCCTATACATTTGTCCCATGTTTAAAGGTGTAAACAAGTGAGAACTTTAAAACCCATTAAAGCAAGATTTAAATCCTAAAAATCACACATTTTAATCTTGCTTGTGAAGGAACACTTGTTTTGGCATTGGGTCCTTGTACCCAATTGTGCACACACTTCTCGCATCTATTTCCCTTCGCATCTCTCCTGGTTCCTCTACGGTGTATGCACGGAAGGCGATCACTTCATCCCGAATTGGTTGCTTTAGATAGAGAAACTAGGAGAAAACTTGATTTTTCTAGGGGTAGGACTTAGGACATGGCTGATCCACGAGTTGAGGAGGCTGAGGATCAACCTCAACCTGATGCCATGGCCATGATTTAGGTTCAGATTATCGCCAACCACCAACTTCAACAACAACAAATTCACACCATCATGTAGGCCATACACCAACTACAGAACCCTCAGGGGCAGAATCAAGGACAAAACCCTCAAGGACAACCCCCACTGAACCCACCACCACCCCTTGAGGGCCAACCAAGGCCACTCCGTAATTTTTATGATTTGTCTGCCATCCAGGTAGAGAAATAACTTAGGATCCCCAAAGGGGGAGATGATTTTGAGCTAAAACCCAATGTCCTTAGCTTGATTCAAAGCCATTTCCATGGGAGCTCAAATGAAGACCCTTTCCAACACCTAGAGGACTTAGAGCGGATTGCCCGGACTGTAGAACCTAGGAACATCAGTTTAGATATTGTTTTAATCAAGATGTTCCCGTTCTCCCTAACAGATAAAGCATCTCATTGGCTTAGGACTTTAGGGAGACCCATCTCCACTTGGGCAGAATTAAGGCATGCTTTTCTTAAGAAGTTTTTCCCCATAGGAAAGACTAATGCCCTTAGGAGAGCCATTACTGCTTTTACCTTACAAAGTGGAGAACAATTTCATGAGGCGTGTGAGAGATTTAATGAATTATTGAGGAAATGCCCACACCACGAGGTTCTAAGGTGACAATTGGCCTAGATTTTCTACTATGGTCTGGACAGCAACTTTAGGAATTTTGTGGATGCTTCATGTGGAGGCAACTTTTTGAATAAGGATGAGGAGAGCATGTTTGAGCTCTTTGAATCAATGAGCAAGAATTCACTTAATGCCTCCATGACCCAATTTAATCGGTCCAGTCAACCCCGTGGTGGGATTTATGAGGTGCAAACCAAATCTAGAATGGTTGACATGGACATTATAGCCAAGAAGTTGGATCGGGTTGAGTTGGTGGATAAAAATATTGATGAGCTGTTGAACCAAACCCGAACCCCGTTACAGACTTTCTCCCTAGTGAAGGGAGCTCACAATGTGGACTTGGTTCAATCTATGAACCAAATGCACCATGAACAACCCTTGACCATGTTCCAAGGAAGGACCTTTGATCCCTCAAACTCTGATTACTCTTTCCCCTCCCCTTCAGCACCTTCAAACTTTGAAGATGCCCAGGCCATCCAGGGATTTTCTAAGCCAGACCCTTTCTCCAACACTTACAACCCTGGATGGCGCAACCACCCAAACTTTTCCTAGTCGAATAAAAAATCGAATCAATTCTAGAACCAACCTAAGCAAAACCCTCCCTCCTATCAGCAAGGTCCACCTACTAGACCCTCCTATAACCAGAATAGGGCGGCCACTACACAGAACCAAATGGACACCCTGATTAAATGATGGCTGATATAAATCAGAAACATCAGGAGGAGATAGCATTAGTGAAGGGATAGTTGAGCAAACTGTTGGATAACAAACAACAGGGTTCCCTTCCTTCTCAACCACAACCGAACCCGAGGAATGAAATGAATAGAGGCTACAATCCTCAAGGGTTCCAATCAAATCAGGGGCATGCCCACATGATCCAACAAGCCCCATAGGCACCTCCTAGGTTTAATGCTTCTTCTTCTTCTCAAGGATCTAACCATGGTTCCAATGCCTCAGCCAATGCGGTTACCTTGAGAAGTAGCACTCAAACCCAAAACCCCAAATGGCCAACTCCTCCCATGACTTCACTACCTGAGATGCCTGATTCTGAGGATGAGCAGGAGGAACCCAAGGATAAGGAGCCTAAACCAATTCAAACCCAAATACCACACCCTGAAGCCTTGATGAAAATAAAGAAAAAGAGAAATGTGGCTGAGAATGAGGAGTTGTTGGAAATTTTTAAACAAGTACAAATTAATATACCTCTCCTCAACACAATCAAGCATATCCCGACTTATGCTAAATTTTTGAAGGATGTCTGTACACCTAAGCATAAGCTGAGAACCCAAGCACCTAGGAAAATAGTGCTCTCGGAATAAGCTAGTTCAGTGATATTGAGCAGCCTACCTGCGAAAGAACTGACCTTGGAGCACCTCTAATATCTTGCAATATTGGTGACATGACATTTGATAGAGCGCTCTTGGACTTAGGTGCTTTAATTAACTTAATCCCGACTACCCTTTATCACCAGTTCAGATTTAGGGAATTAAAGCTCACACCTGTGACTATCCAACTGGCCGACCGATCCGTAAAAACCCCGAAAGGGGTAGTCGAGGATGTAATTGTCCAAGTAAAGGACTTCTACTTCCCAGTTGACTTTTTAGTCCTTGATGACGGTGGATTCGTCGCGTAAAGGATACGGGTTTGGAAAACCCATCGTGGTAGTTTGATTCGCAAGAAAATCCATCGATCAGATAAAATTTATAATCGAAACTCGAAATGTGAGTCCCAGGTCGAACACAGGGAGGCGAACATTTGCTTTTGAAAGATACACATTTCTCTTTTATTTCTTTTTGTTGCTTTTATCTTTTCTAATTTTTTCGGTTGAACACAGTGTTGCTTATATCATTTCTAGTTTTTATCAAGCAAGAGATTAGGTCGATGAAATTTTATCTAGCTAATCTACTTACGAAAATATAAGAGAGAGAGAAACAATCATGGATTTCTAATCAAATGTTTGTTACAACTACGAAAGTGGGAAAGATTACACTACGAAAGAAATAAAGATAGAAATAGGTGAGAGAATCCCCTCGACGGTTGCTTGAAGGACGACTCGCTTTGACATCGCCTGGAGGAAGGTGGTGAGGAGCGTAATGAAGGAGGATAGAGCCAGAGGACGAAGGATGGGGCACGACAAGGTCGCGGCGAGGATCTTCTTCCCGAAGGGCGGTGAGAGGATGGCCATGGGATGCTCCACAAATGGGGATGAGAGGCGGGAACAAATGTGTGTTTTCTACTTTAGAGGAGCATCCCAGGCTTGGGACAAGCTCTCTCTAGAGCCTTAGAGGTGGTGAGAGGAAGAAAGGAAGAGATGGTTTGGAATGAAGGTGTGTAGGTCCTTTTGAAGTGGAGGAGAGACAAAATCGTCCATGGGCAATTAGTGACGACTGTAATCATCATTGAAGATTCGCTCAACTATCGCTGAAGATTTGTGCCCTTCAATTCCTTTGCTAGCGCGTGCATAGCACAGGCTGTTAATGACAGCTACATGCATCACTAAAGGCTAGCCCAACTGTAGCTGAAGATCCGTGCCCTTTAATTCCTTTGCTAGCACTACGCTTAATTGGCCAATTAAGGGGGGTTATAGCGATTCAAACCCACACCCCTCTGTTGAGAGCCCACGCCTCCACCATTGCGCCAAATCATCCAAATGGTCGTGCGAACGTCTTAAGGCGTGCGGTGGAGGAGGGCTCTCAACAATTGGATCAAGATCCAACGGCTGAGAATTGATGATGGAGATGATGAGGGGGCGCCTCCCAGTTGTTGCTGGTCGGTGTTGGGCGGCCTAGATGGCACCATGTGGCACCATCTGGGTCGTCCATCTTCTTTCTATTACAGAGGGTGCAACGATGCTCAGATCGAGATGATTCCTACATTGGCGAACTGCGATCTTTGCTTCGGATCCATCCGTACAGTCAAAATTTTCATCTGAATCCTATAAGGATGTCGCATTGCCCTCCTAACCATTGATCTTCCTCGGACTTCATATGATGCTACGAGACTCCGATCTAGACGATTTTGGAGGTGTTAGACTCCGATCGTCATCCTAATTAGATCTGTATGGTCTAATCATCCATCTGAGGCTTTGAAACAAATATTATCTCACCTGATCATAAAAAAGACTTAATTAATCTAAAATATATATAACTACTCTAAATGCAGAATGATGCATGCTATGCAATATTTATAACATGAAATGCAAATATAAGCTTAGGAACATGCATGATTACGTATTTTAACCTAAATAGATGAGTCTATATCATAACCCCATGCCTATCTTTTGCTAGTCCCTAGCAAAATTAAACTACACGCTATGTATAAAAAAAGAGTTAGGACTCGATCGATTAGGCCTAAGTTGTTTATTAACAATAGAAAATTTCAACTAAGGTCCTAAACTACGAACACTCAACAGTATTCCGGTGTCTACTAGAATGCAGACCACCCAAGTCCTCTCGCTATTTGAAAAGGGAAGATACATTTTTTTTATTTTTCTTCTTTTCTCATTATTTTTTGGACTTTTGAAGTTTGAGAGTTTCGGGATAACTTTTTACGGCTACCCGACCCGCCCAAGACTCAAAAAGGACTCTGAGTGCTAAGCCTCTTGTGAAAAGAGTGAAAGACTCACTAGGCGATCGTTAAAATGGACTTCGGATTTCTACGACCCTAGGTGACCTTGTCTAAAGGTTTATCTTTTTGAATGGTAGCTTTCTCCCTACTTCCTTTCTTTATGGGGTCAACACAAGGGCAAACCCAGTGTATATCTCCCTAGTTTATTCTACTTCCCTACTTCTTGCCTAAGTGTTTTGGAAATTATTGTGCATTTTTGTGAGTTGAGCTCTGGACAATCGGCCAATGGGCAGTTACCCATGGTAACTTGCCAGCCATACTCGTGCGATGAAGTGTGGTTTTGTTTATTTTTTTATTTTCTCCTTTTCCTTTTTTGTTTATTATTTTTCTTTTTCTTTTTTTTTCCTAAGTAGGTGGCTTCCCTGATCTAAGATTTACTTAAAGGCAGTATGAAGAAAATGGTCTTGTGGCTAGGCTCTGGACAACCGGCTAATGGGTTGTTACCCACGACAACTTGCCAACTATACCACCCTAGATAGTTCATTAGCTACCCAATTTCCAAAGAAACCATTGAAAAGTGAGTCAGTGCAAAGTGTGTAGATGCATAGACTTAAAATCCCCTCAAATCAGAGGGTGGGTTGATAAGTCATGTACTTATCATCCCAATTTATTCACCAAATTAAAGTAAAATTCCTTGACGAGGACTTGAGACTAGGTCCACATTCGAGTGGACACCTGGGCTAATTAAGTTCGAAGACCTAAAGAGTCTAAGTGTTCAAGTCCTATCGTATCATTTCCTAAAGTTAATAACCTCCAAATGCCTAAGTTCTCTTCTTCTAATTCTTCTTTTTTTTGTCTTTTTGAATTTTTAATTAAAAAAAAAACTAAAAGAAATTCTACGGAGTTAACAAAATGATTTCAGGATAAAGTATCCACCCCCTCATGCCTAAATGATGCAATGTCCTCATTGTAAAAATAAAGACATGAAAAAGGGTGGAGTAAATAGAATATCACCTGAATTTCGTGAAAATCCGATTAGCTCTGCAGAGAACGTGGAATATACACTCGTGCTAAGTTTATTGCCTTCAGCTAGGCACGGTTCACAAGTAAAGATATTAAAAATTCAGAAGTGCAGGTCAAAATTAGAATAAGAAGATTGATTTTGTGACCTGCAAAATGATGTCCACAAATGTGGACTAGAATGTGATGCAGACCCATGCCCCAGGGTCGAGTGGTTCTCAGGTTTTGGATGAAAATCACCTAAAACTGGAGATTATTGTATTTGCGAGGCTGGGCCTGTGGTTTGGGGGTATGCAACCCAAGACCAAAGTGTCGGACAACGGGTAGAGATGGTTCAATAGGTTCGGATGTCCACTTAACGTTCAGCTTAGGAAGATAATCAATTATTCCAAGCTTGGGTCACACATCAAAGATATCATAAGGGTCCTGGTAAAAGGTTGGTGGTTTTAGGTTAATAGGAACCCTTAGATCTAAAATCATAGTTCCCTCAGAAGTAGCTTCCCAAATTTTCATTTCCACATTTCTACCCTCTAAAATCAATGTTTCCGAGACCTCCAAATCATTGTACACCCCATCTAAAGTACCCAAGTCTAATAATTGTGGCTGAATTAGGATTGACTTAGGTCTGGTGATCTCAAAAATATCATCATTCAATTCTTTAGGGTGTGGTTGAGGAATGGGGCTACTGATTGAATCATTAGGATTTGAATCATCCAAGTTAGCCCCAACATGATCATAAGGTTTGTCATGCTCCTCAAGCCCGTTCGGCTCACTAAAATCCCCTTCCTTAAGCTCAAGTGAGACTACACCTAAAGATTCTTCACCCTCAGAGTCAAAGAATTCTTGATCCTCATTTATATATATCTCAAAATCATATGTCGTTTCATGGTCCATGGAGACATATTTTTCGTCGTTCCCTAGCTCGTGGATCTCGGGTGAAATGATCGGTTCATCCTAAATCGGTTGCTCTAGACTAACCTGGTCATCCCCGATCTCAGAAAATGTATCCCCCCGACAGGCGCCTGAGCGGGTTCAGACATTGGCTCTCTTGAAGGGGGTTCATATTGAGAATCATCCCAAGATTTGACTAGAGCAACCACAAATTTCATCCTCAACCTCAATAATTTCCCAAGAAGAAACTCACCCAGGTCCCTATCCCTAACATTTTGAAGCAAATCCAATAGAGAATTATTAAGTTCATCAATCATTTTGAGCATAGGCTCCAATGCTTTAGTGCATGGTGTTGGCTAAGCTTTTAAGGATTGTATAGTGTTCCTCAAATTAGCCAACACCCTATCCTGGATCTAGTTCACCTGAACCAACTGGTTTAGTTCAGGTTTGGGTGGGTTTAGGTTAAATCTAAGGGAGTCAAGATATCAAGGTTCTTGGGTTCCTCCTCGATAGTAGGTCGTTTCAGGCTGTTTAAAGAATGGTGGTAACCTATATTCAGTGGAATACTAGGGAGGGTAGGTGTTATAGTCAACATATCCTTCTTGATTGCAGATCGAGTTAGGTTGATCATCAAAGGGTGCAGATCTGTAATCATTAGAGCTTTGGGAAGGATAGTAATCATAGCCTTGTTGTCTAGGGTTAGGCCTTGGACACTAAGGTCCGGATTCATATCCCCAATCAAAGTTGTCTCGACTAGGAGATGGGTAGTCATAAGTCAAGTCGGGAGAGTAATCATCTTGGAGATAAGTGTTGGTAGGAGGGTAGGATGAGAAATGTGTGTAAGATATGGAAGGATACATAGTAGAATAAGAGGAAAATTAGAAAAGAGAAAGGAGCCATGCAATACAAGCAATCAACCCTATCTTTAGGTGGGTTAGCCTAAAGTCCTACAGACTCCTAGGACCCATCTTGAGATTATAAGCGATTTGGTCTACTTTTATCCAGTTAATCCAACCAGTAAGAAGGAGGGGCTAGGGAGAAGGTTCTTCCTTTGGCTTGCACCTCCGATTCCTAGTGTACCCCCCAACTGCGAAAGTTTGACGCTACTCCCCTAGCTAGACATCAGATGGACCAGTAGAAAGAGATTAATCGAAAAAAAATCTCAATCTGAGCCTCGAAGAGCAAATCAATCCTTAAGGCCAACGTCTACTCAATTTTAATTAGGCTTGGGATCATTGTGCTTTTGGAATGTGATAGGCCCTTTAGATGGGTTGTGCAATTAATGATCAATTCAAATGTGTGTGCGTGCATAACCAGGGTTTGCAAACAAGGTTATTTGATGATGTGTCTTTTACGGTTTAACCTTGTTTAGTAGCTTTACGGGTTTAATCCTTAGGTTGGTTCAATCAGCGTTCAGTAGAACACTCCAGATTTTACAAGCACTGGTGATGATGTATTAATTTAGAAATCAGCAAAAAAATGTGGAGTGCCTGGTTCAGCCCTAAAAATCAACCCTAAGTGGCAAGCTACTGATGAATCACTTTTATCTTAAGTGGTGCGGCCCAAACAGTTCAATCAATTGGCATGTTGCACCACTTAGTTAAGGCACACAAAAATGTTTGACCTATTCAGATTTCTACTTACTCATTGGTGTGTTGAGTTAGGGTGTACCAGATCCACAGGTCAGATTCCGGTTAAGTGGTAGAATTGATGTGAAGTGGTGTGCCTTAAGGTGAGATGTTGTGGGTATTAAGTGTGTAGCTTTCAGTTAAATCCTACAAGAGAAGAGTATTTTTTATTTTTATGCGGGTGGGTGAGGTGAGGTGAAGTGACAATCAAACAATCAGATCTATCCTAGGGTTTATGAAAAACACCTAAGTTGATTTGGGTTTGAGTTATTAGTGTGGTGAAATGAAATCTAGGGTGGGGGTGGTAGGGGAAAACTTACAAATATCTCTACGCGCACTTTACTCCAATCTATTGCCTTCGGCTCCTCAACCGGGTTCCTACAAGACAATAAATCGAAGAAGAAAGATAGGTTAGAAAAATATGTAATGCGAGAAAACACGAAAAAAAAACCAAAGAGCGTTGCCACCCCGGGAACGGCACCAAAATGATGACAGCGGATTCGTCGCGTAAAGGATTCAGGTTTGGAAAATCTGTTGTCGTAGTTTGATTCGTGAGAAAATCCATTGATCAAATAAAATTTATGGCCAAAACTCAAAATGTGAGTCCTGAGTCGAACATGGAGAGGCGAACATTTGGTTTTGAAAGATACGTGTTTCTCTTTTATTTCTTTTTGTTGTTTTTATCTTTTCTAATTTTTTTGGTATTTCTTATCAAGCATAGATTAGGTCAATAAAATTTTATCTAGCTAATCTACTTGTGAAAATATAAGAGAAAGAGAAATAATCATGGATTTCTAATCAAATGTTTGTTAAAACTACGAAAGCGGGAAAGATTACACTACGAAAGCAATAAAGATAGAAAGAGGTGAGAGAATTCCCCTCGACGATTGCTTGGAGGACGACTCACTCTGACGTCTCCTGGAGGAAGGTGGTGAGGAGTGGGACGAAGGAGGACGAAGCTAGAGGATGGAGGATGGGGCAGGATGGCATCGTGGCGAGGATCTTCTTCCCGAAGGGCGGTAAGAGGATGACCACGAGATGCTCCATGAATGGGGATGAGAGGTGGGAACAAATGTTTGTTTTCTACTCTAGAGGAGCATCCCGGGCATGGGACAAGCTCTCTCTAGAGCCTTGGAGGTGGTGAGAGGAAGAAAGGAAGAGATGGTTTGGAATGGAGGTGGGTAGGTCCTTTTATAGTGGACGAGAGATAAAATCGTCCATGGGAAATTAGTGACGGTTGTAATCGTCGCTGAAGATCCACCCAACTGTCGCTGAAGATCCACGCCCTTCAATTCCTTTGCTAGCGCGCGCATAGCGTAGGCCATTAGTGACAGCTACAAGCATCACTAAAGGCCTGCCTAACTGTTGCTGAAGACCTACGCCCTTCAATTCCTTTGCTGGTATCACACTCAATTGGCCAATTGGGGGGGGCTGCGGGGATTCGAACCCGCGCCCCTCCGTGGAGAGCCCACGCCTCCACCATTGTGCCAAATCGTCAGAATGGTCGCATAGACGTCTTAAGGCACGCGGTGGAGGAGAGCTCTCAGTCGTTGGATCAAGATCCAACGGCTGAGAATTGATGATGGAGATGATGAGGGGGCACCTCCCAGTTGCTGCTGCCTAGTGTTGGGTAGCCTAGATGGCGCCACATGGTGCCATCTGGGCAATCCATCTTCTGTCTATTGCAGAGGGTGCCACAGTGCTCAGATCGAGATGATTCCCACGCTATCGAACTGCGATCATCGCTCCAGATCCATCCGTAAGGTCGGATTTTTCATCCAAAGCCCATAAGGATGTCGCATTGCCCTCCTGGCTATTAATCTTTCTCGGACTTCATATGATGCTACGGGACTCCGATCTAGACGATGTCGAAGGCGTTAGACTTCGATCGTCATCCTGATCAGATCCATATGGTCCGATTGTCCATTCAAGGCTATGAAATAAATCATCTTCTCTCCTGACCATAAAAAGGACCTAATTAACCTAAAAATATACAACTACTCTAAATGCAGAATGATGCATGCTATGCAATATTTATAACATGAAATGCAAATCTGAGGCTAGGAACATGCATGATTAAGCATTTTAACTTAAATAGATGTGTCTATATTAGTCCTTTACATGAAAGTCCCTGAACAACTACAGAACACACCCATCATCCTAGGCAGACCCTTCTTGGGTACAACTAAGGAAAACATTGATTGAAACACAGGATGTATGGAAATCGCCTTTGGAGATAAGAAGATGCAATTGGATATCTGTTGATGCGGTCTTGATCGTGTTTTAACAGTTAATTACGACATAGTATAGGTGATCAAGCGTTGTCAACAAATAAAAGCTTATTACTCGAAAACTTAAACATCCGAGATCGAACACAGGGAGCAATTGGAATTATTACTAATCTCAAGAATGTAATTGAACACTTAATTACTCAAAACATAATTCAGATATAAATGCATGGTTTGAAAATTAATTGTGGTAAAAAGAAGAAATTGGACGTCTGATTATGGGATCAGACATCTTAAAAATATGTCTCCCTTCTTTTATTCTTTTTCTTTTGATTTTCTTCCTTTCTTCTTCTTTGTGCTTCTTTCTTCTCTGTAGTTGCCTTGCTTCTTTCTCCTTTTCTCTGCAGTTTCTCTCTCTACGGGTCTTCTTCTTCTTCCTTGGCTCTGCTTTCTCTTCTTCCTTTCCTTGGTTCTATTTTCCTTTGCCTTCAGTTTCTCTTCTTCTTCTTCTTGTCTTTACCTTTTTCTTTATTTCTTTTTTCTTCTTCAGTTCCTCTTCTCTTTTTCCTTCGCCTCTTCCTTTCCTTCTCTTTTTCCTCTACAATGGCTTCCTTCCTTCTTCTTCTCCTTAGCGGCTAAGTGTTAGCTTCACTTCTTCCTTCTGCCTTCCCTGCACAAACCAAAGCAAAGCAAAACCTATCCCTCTACCCACACCAGCGCGTCTCTCTCTGTCAACCACTCTTTAGCATGCTCTCCCAGAGCTGGGTAAATGGGTCGGATCGCGAGCCTGGGTCCAAGCGCACCGGCGTGAGGGTGGTGTGCGAGGAGTGCTCAGGGCAGTGTCGCATCGGGTCGCCAGATCTGTGTGGTGAAATCACGGATGAGGCGGTGAGAATAGGTGAGGGACCTCACCCCATGTGCGTTCGGAGGCAACGAGGCTATAACACAAAAACAATATAAATCACTCCAGTGCTTTGTGAGTTAACGATGTGGGACTAATGTTCCACCTCTATTTCGTGCGCGCCCGTAGGAGTCCATCCTTCAATTGCCATTGCTGCAGACTTTGCAGCGTCTCTTGCTGGAACAGAAGTCTTCGCGATACCTCCCCGATCTAGCTGGACCTGGAGCCCTGAAGAATTACAGCCTGGAGCAAGCAAGAAGCTTCCTCGAGTTACCGCTAATGGCAGCTGGGGCGTGAAACCTGTCAGACATGAAAAGAGCCTCGCGGCCTAATCAGATCACCAGGGGAATTTCGCCGTGTCACGGCGAAGGTGAAGCGCTAGGTGGCAGGCCGCGGGTTGGCCTAGGCATGCGTGCCTAGGTCACCCTGTGGCCGGATGGATGGGTGTGATCGGGGGACTGTTATGGAGGCGTAGAGGGTCTATGGACAGGCGGAGGTTATTCAGTGAGGTGAGGCGGAGGTTATGCGATGGTCGGCGAGGCGTGTGGGGCTATGGAGCGACGGGAGCGTCTCACCGGAGGGTGGCCGAAGATGAGGAAGGTGGCGGTGAACAGCGGCGGTCGAGGGGCGTTTGATGAAATAAAATGAGGGAAATGAAAGAGGGGATAGAGAAGAATAGTTTTAACCTAACTAAAGGGACGAAGGGGATGAGGAGGCAGCTGGCAGTACCTACTGTCGCCGAAGAAGAAGACGTCCAGTGGGGGGAGACGGCGATGACGACGGGGCTAGTGCAGCTCACACGGGTGTTGCGCGACGCGAAGGAGGATGAGGAGAACAGATGTACCACTGGTTTTGTGGCAGAGCAACGAGGAAGAGGAGGGGGGCTTGCCGGATCTCGCTGGACTCCTTGGCTGGAGAAGACGGAGATGAATTTGAGGTGGAATCCTGGCCAAGTCGAGCTGAGGAGGTGTGGCCGGAGTTGGGGTTTAATTTATAGGTGCTAGCCGTGCTTCTGGTGCGTGGAGGGCACTCCTTCTGCCACCAACGTCTCACCGGAGATGGAAGGTAGTTAGATACCCAAATCTCCCGTGCGTTCGCATGAGAGATTGGGTGCAAATCAAGGGTTGTGATTGGGCTCAGATGGAAGGGGATTCCTTAGAGAATCTCCCTTCCAATTCTGGGAGGGGATCTCTGAGGGATCAAAGAGTATTCCCTCTCTAATCCTCGCCAGAGTAGGATCTCTCCCCAATAATGGCGGAGGGACTTGATTGTAAGATTGGCGAGAAAGCTAGGGGGGCTTATGTGATGGTTTTCAAAAGGTAGGAACCAAAATGTGATTGGGTGTACTAAATTGCAAAGTAGGTCAAGATGACCTCCCCTTAGGTCCAAATTTTGGTAAAAACCTAATTTGGATCTAAGGAATCCAATGGTGAAGTTGGATTTTAGGTTTGACCACATTTGACTAGATATTTTACGTAAAAATCCAAATTAGGTCAATTGATGATCTAGGACCCTAATCTAGGTCAAATTAGGTTCCAAAGGCCAAATTGAATGTTCTAAACCCTAGGGGATATTTTTCCATGAATTTTAGAGGGTTTACTTGATTTTTATCCTAACCAGAACCTTGTTAAATTAAGCGGGTCTATTTTAGGGTTACAAGATGTCATTTAATTCCTGGATTGCATATGAACCCATTTCTGATTGAATCAACCCACTTTTTATCTCATTTAGACCATTTGACCTATGTTTTGTCTCTGAGAAATCCCGTTTATGTACTGCAATGGTAAAATTACAGTTTTAACCTTTATTTCATATTTTCTTCTCAAAATACTTATTCCTCCAATTAAGCCCTCTTCTAAGTCATGTAGGAGCTTTTATTCTCTTTATTAAGTCAAAATGAGCTATCTATGGCTCATGATGAGGCTCTCATCAATATCTTCAAGGAAACTAAGTCTTTTGATTGCGGTTTGGTCGAGGAATATGATCCCGTGGAAACCCTGGTTGAAGAATGCCTCACAGTTAGCTCTTTAGAAAACCATCTGATTCAACCAGTTGATGACTACCCCGACCCATCCCAGTCTTTGGAGGTTAAAATCTGTAGAGCTTATTACCACCGGCAACCTCCATTTAAGGAGATTGATGTTAATCAACTCCCACCCTTCTATTACCCGTCAAACATTGTCCCACCTACACCTAAATTGAAACCTTCGCCCAACAACCTTAAGTATGTCTTCCTAGGACCTGATCAGACTTTCCCTGTGATTATTACTGCACACCTAACTAAGGACCAAGAACTTAGGTTGACTACTACCCTTTCTGAACATCGGGCAGCTATTGGGTGGACAATTTCTAACTTAAGGGGAATTAGCCCTACTTATTGCACTCACAAGATCTATTTGGAATATGGGGCTCGACCTTCTCGCCAGATGCAAAGGTGATTGAACCTGAATAGGTGAGAGATCACTAAAAAATAAATAATCAAGTGGCTTGATGTGGAAATCATCTACTCGATTTCCAACAGCCCCTGGGTGAGCCCTACTCAAGTAGTACCAAAGAAGGCTAGGCTCACCGTGGTCACGAATGACCAGGGTGAATCCATCCCCACCCACACCACAACTGTGTGGCGGGTGTGCATTGATTATAGGAAGCTTAATGAGGCCACTAAAAAGGACCACTTTCCCCTACCATTCATTTACCAGATTCTCGAATGACAAGCAGGGTAGAAATATTTTTGCTTCTTGGATGGATATTCAGGATATGACTAGGTTGCTATTGCACTAGAGGACCAAGAGAAGACCACATTCACTTGCCCGTATGGCATGTTTGCATTCCTCCGTATGCCATTCGGGTTATGCAACGCACCCACTACCTTTCAGCATTGCATGTTAGCCATCTTTTCAAAGATGGTAAGTGAATATTTGAAGGTCTTTATGGATGATTTCTCCATGTTAGGAGACTCATTCGACCATTGTCTTAGCAACCTAGAAAATATCTTGAAGTGATGTGATTAGACAGCAATCATAGGCCCTAATTTGGTTGAATTAAGGTAGAACCTAGCTTAACATGGGCATTCTGCATGCATACACATTGTATTTTGCATCCTAGATGATTTATACATAATAATGTGCTATTTGAAAGGTATTAATAATTGCAGGTAATCTAGGGCTGCAAATGACTGATCCAGCCTTATGGATCTATTTGGAATGACAACGGATGTCCAACGCTTCCAAGAGGACATCAATTAGACTCCTGTAGCACCTTAGGGAGTCCACAGAAGAAGTAGTAGCCAAGGGGCAAATTGAAGAATATCTAGACCTCAGATGACAAATCCAACCACACGAATGGATCTAGATCAATGTTTGCGGTCCAACGGCGTAGAAATCAACTCAATCGGAGGCCTACATCATCAGATACAAGAAGATGATGGGCAGCCATGATGGTGCCACATGGCACCATCGCAGCCACCCCTCACCGTGCCCCAATCTAGGAAGGAAAGACGTGGGCCGTTGGATCGTCATCCAATGGCCGCGATGTGTCCACGCCACCCGCCTCCAGCCGCTTCATCAGATAAGGATGTGATCTCGACCATTGGATATCCATCCAACGGCTGTGAATGACCGTACGAAGATTTGGAAACCCGATGCAAAGTCACCCACAGCACGTTGGTTAATGACTTCGTGCCTAAGCAACCAATGTGGGTTCGAGGAGTGTCCAATGTGAAATCAGGAAGAGCGGCGAGCGTAGACGCAATTGACCACAGGATCTTCATCGGGTGGTGGAGCGGTGGACACGTGTCGAGAGCATCGGATGAAGATGCACATGATAACGCGTGCCTTAGGAATTAGAGGGCGCTGCGCACGATTTTTAAGCAGTCCGATCGAGAGATCGAACGGTTGAGATGGTTTAGGATTTGAGGTGCGTTTAAGCATTGTGCAACAAGCATACGGGAGAAGAGGGGAGTGGCGGGTGAGCAGAGGCCGACGAATGCGAATACAAGGGCACACTGTGCGCCATGTGTCAACACCAAATTAAACCGTGGATGGAAGAAGGATTTGGAAGGCTTAATCAGGACCGTTGATCTCCCAATCAACGGATCTGATTAATCTGAAGCCTCTGCACGGAATTAAGAGCTCAAATACCCTAAATGCCATTCACAAAAGCTATAAAATGAGGCCTAAGGGTCCCCTTTGAAAGCCATTCATTAGTTTCTTCTTCTTCCTCATTTTACAACTCCTCTCCCTTCTTCTTCCTATCTTCTCTGCATTCGTCTTTGCATCTCTGTCTGAAGCGTCTGTTGAGCCACCCCAATGGATCGTTGCTGCTCTACCCAACCTCTCCAGAAGGCCACCACGAATCACCCGTGGTGCCCTTTTTTTGTTACATAAGTAGTTTATGTTTATGTTAGAATTTGTTTAGTTAGATGTATGCAATTCATGTTCAAACTCCCTGATTGATATGTATACTATGACATTTTATCTATAATATTTAGTAATTATATTTGCAACAAATGCATGAGATCAAAAGTGCTTCCAACCTCCCTGTGATCGACCAGGACTCACCAGTTCCGTTAATTTATTTTCTCAAGACGCATTTCGCGTTATACTACAACGCGCTCATCTTTTATGCGATCTACGCCCCGAACAAATTGGCGCTGTTACCGGAGAGGCATGGCGACTTTTGATTTTATCTCTAATATAGTGTTTTGGTGTGCAGGTACAATAACACGAAGCAACAAACGAGGCAAAGCGACTGCTGCAAAAATTAAGTGCACACATTCTTATTAGAAACTCGACCAGAAATTAAGTGTCAACTTTAAAATTCAATAGTCGTGTTGCTGATGCTATAAAAATTCTAAAATTTGGACTGGAACTAGATTTTCAAATTATCTTTCCAACACCACCCTTACTAAAAAGAAAGTTCTTCTGTGTAATTTTCAAAAATTCGTGGAATACATACTTGTCAGATTGCTTAAAAAAAGAACTTTTATGAAATTTAGAAATCAATTCTGACCAACAAATCGAACTTACTCACGATTTGAGGGGTTTGAAAGATAATCAAATTATCTTTCATTATCATATTTTTACAAAATTTTTGGAGCATATTTGATATTGTTTCCAATAGAAAAACCAATACGAGGTCTAAATTCCAGATTTAACCACTGGTTTGTTAAAAATTCATAACTAATTTATGGAAATAGTAAAAATTTTGGAAAATTACTATATGAAAATATTATTGAAAAAGGAATATTCTTGATAAGTTTCAAATCATTTGGATTCCATCTTACCTGAGAGTATACATTTGAATTGTGATCTTGAATTTGAAAAAAACCTTAGAAGTGCAAGAGCCAATAGGACCACATAGAGTTAGTCGGTGAGGTGAGTCACCTTCTGGACCACCCATTAATAACACTGCATCTTGGGGTGATAATTCTGTTAAATAGGACCCATCTTAAGAATAAAAGGCATAGATAACACAACATAAGTAGAATGGGAGCATTGCATGCATCATATGTCATGATTGCTTATAAAATAGTATTTATGGCCATTTGTATGAGCACTTGTCAAAGCAGGCCTCAGATGAGCAATCGAACCACACAGATAGATTCAGAATGACGAACGGAGTCCAAAGAACTCAAAATTGGCCAAATCCAACATCCGGAGCTCCCACAATGGGCCCAAGAAGTTATGACCGTTAATCTGATGATCAACGGCCCATGGCACGCCACGTGGCACCCGCTCACCATGTCCAGATCGCCACCTTCACCCGGAGGATAGATCTCAGCCGTCGATCTCCGATCGAACGGTTGAGAACCTCGTGCACACCCACACTCGCCGCAAGAAAGCAGCGGGCATAGCGCAGCGGTGGAGTGCATGCCCGCGCTCACGTGACGCAGCTTCGAGTCGCGTGCAGCGGAAATGCAGAGACGACGACGCACGCAGGCAAAATTGGGTCGCCTGATTAGCAGCAGATGGACGAGATCGTGAGACATGGCACCCGTAAATGCACCCTAGCCAGACGCACGCGATGACGCGGGCGCAAGGGCGCGATCCAGGCGAGCGCCTCACGCGAGATCCCAGCCATCCGATCTTCAATAGGATGGCTTGTGGCGCGCGCACACGGATCGAGCGCAAGGAAGAACGGTTGCGAGCAAGCGATCGGTGGGTAGGGGTCTTCATTGACATTTTGGGAAGGGTTTTAGCGACGTCCTAGACGTTGCCAAAACCCCTTCTTCATTTGGAAAGCCCTTCTCCCTATTTAAACCCCTTCCAACCACCCATTCAAGGCATTCACTCCACTTGCAATTACTCTACCCCCCTCCTAGCTACCTTTAAGCCCTTTTGTAATCGTCGGAGATGACGAGCCATCGACGAAGCCCTCTCCACCACCGTGGCTGCCTCGCCGTCCCCTCTCTCTGTCTTTCTTCTTTTAAGCTTTACTGTACTTATGTTCAAGCATTTATCTAGTGTTGTAATTATGAACTAAAGTTGCATGATTAATGAAGTTGTTTTCTATTCAATTGCCTACTCTATTTTCTATTCAAGTTGCATGTTGCGAATGAAACAAGTCTAACCCTAATCTCTCTCTCTCTCTCGCTTTTCACCCGTGCCTTTTCACAAGCAAAACTTCGCGATTTTCGTGACAATAAGTGACAAGAAGAATCCGATTTTTACGCCTCCCTGCGACCGACACTCGGACTCACATCCATTTCTTTACTTTAAAACTGACGTCGCAAGTGCAAACTATAACGACACCTCCAAACACACGCGCACACGCATGTCAGTTTTTGGCACTGTTGCCGAGGAGGCAACAGATTTGTTTTGTCACTTCCATTTTACATCCATTCTCACATCGTCTAACACCTTGTCTCCTTTTACTTGATGGTTGCAAGAATTCGGTGCTTGGATGGCGAAGCAGCGCAACCCATGATGATAACGAGTAGGCGCAACAAGGACCAGTAGTGAGTAGTTCTTCACTCATGGTTGTTTGCTTGCTTGAAAAACTAAACTAAAAAAAATGTAAAATTGAAAAAAATTGCCGTGATGTATGATTACCTGACCCCCATCCTTCACACATCACCCAACAAAAAAATGTACACTCTAACATTCTGAATAAATTCTTGGAATGTTCTTTTCTCTTTCTGAGTCATGTTTGCGAAGCCACCTTGGATTGACTTGGGCCACACCACTCAACCCTAAAAATGACTTATCTAATAGAAGCTACATGATCATTAGGATGAGTACATTAGGGTTTTAGAGCCTCTACACAATAAAAAGAAATCTACTTTCACCAAATTGTGTGCAAAACTTGACGTGCCCACTGAAACTTATCTAAAAACATTAAGACACGTCAATCCTAAAAGACACTAAAGTAGGGATGAAATACTAAAAGACACCACATCTTGAAAAAATCCTTGCTTGAAACCATGTTTTGATAGAAGCACACACACTGAAAGTGGAAAACTAAGAGGCACCACCCCAATCAACACCTCATCACATAACCCTAGCACAAGCACTATCCTAGTCCTTTTAAAACTGAGTAGATGTGCCCTAGGCAGGACTAAGTTAAGTCTCGGGAGGTGAGGTTTTGTTCGCTGGCCACTTGGCTTTCATTCCCTTGGTAGAATCTGGTGACTAGGCTACAGGGCAGAGTCAAACGACCGCGGTTGTGAGGTCTATGGAACCGGTGGCGCAAGCCAAAGGAAGAACCTTCCCTGCAATCCCCTCGTAATCAACCTAACCAGATTAGCTTTGGGAAGGGGAGTCCAGTGCTTACAGACTTAATCACCCTTTTTGAGATTTCTAGGTCTCCTAAGGAATACACCATAAGGACTAGGCTTGTTTGCTTGATTGAACACACACTTCTCACATCTGTCGCTCTCTGCACCCCCTCCTGTTCTTCTCTAGTGTATGCACGGGAGACGCTCACTACATCCCGAGTTGTTTGTTTTGGGACGGGAATCTAGGCGACTTGATTTTGCTAGAAACATGGCTGAACCTAGGGTAGATGAGGTGGAGGACCAACCCCCACCAGACACAATGGCCATCATCTAAGCCCAAATTAATGCAAACCACCAGCTTCAGCAGCAACAGATCCACACCATCATGCAAGCCATACACCGATTACAAAACCCACAAGGGCAACCACCACCACCTTTCCAAGGCCCACAAGGGCAACCACCACTTGATTTACCACCATTCCAGGATCAATCGAGGCCCCTCCACGATATATACAATCCTTCCGCTATTAGAGTCAAGCCACACCTTAGGATCCCTGAAGGGGGAGATGATTTTGAGTTAAAACCAAATGTCTTAAGTCTGATCCAGAGCCACTTCTGTGGAAGCTCAAATGAGGATCCCTTCCAACACCTAGAGGATCTTAACCGAATAGCACGAACTGTGAAACCTAGGAATATTAGCCTTGACATTGTTCTAATTAAGATGTTCCCCTTCTCGTTGAGAGACAAGGCGTCTCACTGGCTTAGAACCCTAGGTAGACCCATCACCACCTGGGAAGAACTGAGGCATGCATTTCTAAAGAAATTATTCCCTATAGGAAAGACCAATGCCCTCAGAAGAGCTATTACTACCTTTACACTCCAGGGTGGGGAACAGTTCCATGAGGCGTGGGAAAGATTTAATGAACTCTTGAGGAAATGCCCACACCACGAAGTACCTAGGTGGCAATTGGCCCAAATTTTCTACCACGGTCTGGATAGCAACCTACAGAACTTTGTCGATGCCTCATGCAGGGGGAACTTCCTAAATAAGGATGAGGAGAGCGCGTTTGAGCTCTTTCAGTCTATAAGAGAAAATTCACTCAACAATGCCTCCATGACCCCGTTTAACCGATCCAGTCAACTCCGTGGTGGGATTTATGAGGTACAAGCAAGTTCTGGAATGGTTGACATGGACATCATTTCCAAGAGACTAGTTCGAGTGGAATTGGTCGATAAGATGATTGATGAGCTACTAAACCAGACCAGGAATCCGTTATAGACCTTCTCCCTAGCAAAGGGAGCACATAATGTTGACCTGGTCCAGCCCTTAAGCCAACTAAACCTGGAACAACCCCTGACCACGTTCCAGGGAGGAACCTTTGCTCCCTCAACCCTTGATTACTCTCTTCCCTCCCCATCGACATCTGCTATCCTTGAAGATGTATAGGCTGTCCAAGGTTATGCTAAACCTGACCCTTTCTCGAACACTTACAACACTAGCTGGCGTAATCACCCCAACTTTGGTTGGACAAACCAGAAACCACCGCAATTCCAAAACCAGCCCAGGCCAAATCAGCAGCCAAACTTACCCCCTATCAGCAAGGACCACCAGTTAGACCTCCATATAATCAAAATAGAGTAGCCCCTCCCCCACAAAACCAAATGGACACCCTAATAAAGATGATGGCTGAAATGAACCAGAAACATCAGGAGGAAATGGCCTTAGTAAAGGGACAGTTAAGCCAACTCTTGGACTGTAAACAACAAGGATCCCTACCTTCTCAGCCACAACCGAACTCGTGAAACATAATTAACAGAGGCCCCAATTCTCAAGGGTCTAGGGTAATCCCGAGCAGGATCACATGGTCCAGCCAGCCCCACAAAAACCCCCTGGGTTCGGTGCTTCTTCGTCCTCGTCTTCTTAAGGATCAACCCATGGTCCCAATGCCTCTGCGAATGCGGTGACCTTGAGAAGCGGCACCAAAACCCAGGATCCCAAATGGCCGACTCTCCCCAAGACTTCACCAGCTGAGATACCCAGCTCAGAAGAGGCACTGAAAAAACCCAAGGACCCAGAAATAGATCCAATCCATGTTCAGACACCCTACCCTGAGGCCTTGGAGACAATCAAGAAGAAGAAAAATGTTGTGAAAACTGAGGAGCTTTTGGAGATCTTTAAACAAGTATAGATTAATATTCCGCTCCTCGAAGCCATTAAGCACATCCCGGCTTACGCCAAGTTTTTAAATGATGCCTATACACCCAAACGTAAGCCAAGACCTCAAGCACCTAGGAAGGTTGTGCTCTCCGAACAAGCAAGTTCCATAATATCAAGCAACCTTCCGCTCAAGCAAACTAACCCAGGAGCACCCCTAATTTCCTGCAATATCGGGGACATGACATTTGACAAAGCGCTCTTGGACTTAGGTGCTTCTATCAATCTGATTCCAAAAATCCTGTACCACCAATTTGGTTTCGGAGAGTTGACACCCACACCTCTCACCATCCAGCTGGCTGATAGATCTGTAAAGGCCCCGAAGGGGGTTGTCGAGGACGTGATTGTGCTGGTCAAGGACTTCTATTTCCCGGTCGACTTCTTGGTGCTCGACATGGAAGTCCCTGAAAAATTACAGAACTCACCCATAATCTTAGGTAGACCTTTCTTAGCTAGGGCTAAGGCAAACATTGATTGTGACACGGGATGTATGGAAATCGCCTTCGGAGATAAGAAAATGCAGTTGGATATCTTCCAGACGACAAAGTCTTTTGATTGCGATTGTGTTGAGGAACATGATCCCGTGGAAACTCTAGTCGAGGAATGCCTCACCCTTAGTTCTGTCTTAGACCACCAAGCCTATAACGACTATTCTGAGTCGTCACCATCGCTACCCGTGGACCTCTATAAGGCTGATTACCATCAAACAACACCATTTCAGGAGATCGATGTTGATCAACTCCCGCCTTTCCCTTTTCCGTCGACCGTTGTTCCACCCGCACCCGAACTTAAGCCACTACCCGAGAATCTCAAGTATGTCTTCCTGGGACCTGACCAGACCTTTCTTATGATTATTAATTCTCATCTAACCAAGGATCAGGAACTCAGGTTGACCGCGACCCTTTCAGAACATCGGACCACCATTAATTGGACCATTTCAGACTTGAGAGGAATTAGCCCCGCCTATTGCACCCATAAGAGTTACCTGGAAGACGGGGCACGACCCTCCCGCCAGATGTAGAGATGATTAAACCCAAACATGCGGAAGGTCATTAAGAAAGAAATTATCAAGTGGCTGGATGCCGACATCATCTATCCTATCTCTGATAGCCCCTGGGTGAGCCCCATTCAAGTGGTTCCAAAGAAAGCCGAGCTCACTATTGTCACCAACAAGCATGGTGAATCCATCCCCACCCGCATCATCACCGCATGGCGGGTGTGTATTGATTATAGGAAGCTCAATGAAGCTACTAAGAAGGATCACTTCCCCTTGCCATTCATTGACCAAATCCTTGAAAGATTGGCAGGGCAAAAGTATTTTTGCTTCCTGGATGGATATTCAGGATATAACCAAGTCGCAATTGCTCTGGAAGATTAAGAAAAGATCACATTCACTTACCCATACGGCACGTTTACATTCCGTCGAATGCCGTTCGGGTTATGCAACGCACCTGCTACCTTCCAGCATTGCATGCTAGCCATTTTTTCTAAAATGGTAGATGAATACTTAGAGGTCTTTATGGATGATTTCTCTGTATTTGGGAATTCATTCACCACTATTTGAGCAACTTGGAGAAAATCCTAAAACGATGTATCGAGGTTAATCTGGTGTTAAGTTGGGAAAAGAGCCATTTTATGGTTTAAGAAGGAATCATCCTCAGTCACATCATATCGCATAGAGGCATTGAGGTGGATCAGGCTAAGGTTGATTTGATTTCCAAACTTCCTTCGCCTAGCTCGGTCTGACAGATTCGCTCATTCCTGGGACATGTTGGCTTCTATCGAAGGTTCATTAAAGACTTCTCTAAGCTTTCCAACCCTTAACCGACCTTCTGGCCAATGACGCCATATTCCACATGTCCTCTGATTGCATCTAGGCTTAGCACACCCTCTGGGACTTAGTCTCCATAGCTCCTGTACTTCAACCCCCGGATTGGTCCCAGGCCTTTGAGATTATGTGTGATGCGTCAGATTTTGCCATAGGCATTGTCCTGGGACAAAGACAGGACAAGAAACCCATGGTGATCTACTACGTGAGCAAAACATTGGACGAGGCCCAACGAAATTATACGATCACAGAGAAAGAATTGCTCATTGTAGTCTTCAGACTTGAGAAGTTTCGACCTTACTTGCTGGGATCCCACGTGACCATCTATACTGACTATTCAGCCATCCGGCACCTGTTGGCTAAAAAGGATGCGAAATCCAGGCTCATCAGATGGATCCTACTCTTGTAGGAATTTGACCTGGAAATCCGCAACAAAGTCGGATCAAAGAATGTGGTGGCTGACCACTTGTCTAGACTTCTCCCAGACCACATTGGACCATCCCTGCCTTTATCTGACACCTTCCCCGATGAACACATTCTGGCTGTGCAAGACAAGAAACTGCCTTGGTATGCTGACTATGTAAACTACCTAGTTGTAGGACAGACCCCGCACAGCTGGTCCAGACAGCAACGGGACAGGTTCTTGGCTGAGGCCAAGCACTATTTCTGGGATGATAGCATGTTGTTTCGCCTCTGTGCTAACCAGATCATCAGGAGGTGTATCCCCGAGAACGAAGTTAAGAGTGTGCTTTCTTTCTGTCATGACCAAGCTTGTAGTGGCCACTTCTCTGGAAAGAAAACGGCTGAGAAGGTTCTGCAATCTGGATTTTACTGGCCTTCCGTATTTAAGGATGCACACAACTTTGCCAAGACTTTCTCACGTTGCCAAACACTAGGGGACCATGACCAGAAAAGATATGATGCCCCTCCAGCCCATTTTGATTGTCGAAATCTTCGACGTTTGGGGTATCGATTTTATGGGCCCCTTTCAACCATCCAACGTCTTCGAGTACATCCTAGTCTCAGTAGACTATGTTTCTAAATGGATTGAAGCCGTCACCAGCCGCCGATGCGATCATAAGATTGTCATGGACTTTATTAAGCAGAACATCTTTTCCCGATTTGGAATACCAAAAGCCATGATCAGTGATGGTGGAAGCCATTTTATTCACTCCCAATTCCGTGCCCTACTTAGAAAATACGGGGTTAACCACCACATTGCTACCCCATGTCATCCGCAAACGAATGGGCAGACCGATGTCTCAAATAGACAAATCAAGAACATTTTACAAAAGACTGTGAGACCTGACAGGAAAGACTAGTCCACACGACTAGATGATGCCCTGTGAGCATACAGGATCGCTTTCAAGACCCCGATAGGCATGTCGCCTTATCGCCTGGTCTTTGGCAAAGCCTGCCACCTTCCTGTCGAATTGGAACATCGGGCTTACTGGGATGTCAAGCAATGTAACATGGATTCCCAGTTAGCCGGTGCGTAGAGGACGCTCCAACTCTCTGAGCTCGAAGAAATTCGTCGGGACACCTTTGAGAATAGTCAACTGTATAAGGAGAAAATGAAAGTCGTCCACGACCGACTCATTCATAGAAAGACCTTTGAGCCTAACCAGCAAGTTTGGTTGTTTGATGCCCACCTAAAACTTTTTCCGGAGAAACTCAGGTCCAAATGGACAGGACCATTTCGGGTGGTTAAGCCTCACTTTAATGGGGCAGTTGAAATCGTTGATCCAAACAATGGGCACACTTGTACAGTTAATGGTTAAAGATTGAAACACTTCCTAGCCCAGGTTCCCCCAAAGGAGAGTGTCACCCTCATTAAGGGATGACACGAAGCACCGCCTAGCTGGAGGCGTTAAACTCAGTGCTTCCTGGGAGGCAACCCAGAGGATTCAGACTAATCCGGTATTTTACGTCACCCAGGTAATATCTTTTTGAACCCCTATTGCATCCATGTATTTGCCAATGAGGACATTGTCCAACTTAAGCATGGGGGAGGGTGGTAAATTACACGATCCTGAGCTCAATTAATCAGTCTGAATAAAATAAAATTAAAAAAAAAATGAATTTAGGAAGAAACTTAGGCATTAGAAACTTGTCAACAGTGGGAAATAATACAAAAAGAACTTGAACACTGAGACTTTTCAGGCCTTCAGGCTTAATCAGCTCTGGTGTCCGTTAAAATATGGATTTAGCTTCAAATCCTTGCAACCTTAAGTTACTCTAATCCACCTACGAAATAAGGTGATAAGTATACGACTTATCAACTCACCCTCTAACTCAGAAGAACTTTGAGTCTAAGCATCTGCACACATTTTTGCACAGACTCACTCCTCGAAGATTTTGACAGAAATTGGGTAGCTAATGAACTCTCTAGGGTGGTATGGTTGGCAAGTTGTCTAGAGCCCAGCCACGGGACCACTTCTTCTTCATTGCCTCTAAGTAAATTTGAGATAAGGGAAGCTACCTACAAAAAAAAAAAAATAGAGAGAGAGAAGAAAACAAAATAAACCACACTTCACCGCACGAGTATGGTTGGCAAGTGATCGTGGGTAACAGCCCATTGGTCGATTGTCCATAGCCCAGCTCAATAATTGCAAAAAAAGAACCAAAACACTTAAGGAAGAAGCGGGGAAGTAGTACAAGTCGGGGAGATATACACTGGAAAAATCCTTGTGTTGACCCCAATTAAAATAAACGTAGGGAGAAAGCTACTAATCGAACAAATACACCTTCAGGCAAAATACTTCCTCTTCCGATCACCTAGGGGCGTAGAAACCCGGAGTCTGTCTGAATTACCGTTGAGTGAGTCTATCACGATCTTCACACCAAGATTCTTAGCATTTAGAGTTTTGTCCGAGTTTTGGGTGGGTTGGGTAGCCGTAAAAAGTTACCAACCCACTCTAAATTCAGAAAAAAAACTAAAAAAATATATATACATATGTATATTTACATACATGAAAGCAAGGAATCAGGCGATTTGTATTTTGGCAGACACCCGGGCGCTACTTAATCTTTGTAGATTAAGATCTTAGTATATTTCCTCCTATTGACAAGTGAAAAAGTGTCTAAGTAATTACTTCTTAAATTCTGACAGAAAATAAAGGCTAGAATAAACCTTGCTAGGGACTAGCAAGGAGTAAGCATGGGGGTATGATAACACTGTATCTTGGGGTGATAATTCTGTTAAATAGGGCCCATCTTAAGAATAAAAGGCACAGATAACACAACATAAGTAGAATGGGAGCATTGCATGCGTCATATGTCAAGATTGCTTATAAAATAATATTAATGGCCATTTGTATGAGCACTTGTCAAAGCAAGCCTCAAATAAGCAATCGGACCACACGGATGGATTCAGAACGACGAACGGAGTCCAACGGACTCGAAATCCGCCAAATCCGACATCCAGAGCTCCCACAATGGGCCCAAGAAGTTCTGACCGTTGATCCGATGATCAACAGCCCAAGGCGCGCCACGTGGCGCCCGCTCACCACGTCCAGATCGCCACCTTCACCCGGAGGACAGATCTCAGCCGTCGATCTACAATCGAATGGCTGAGAACCGCGTGCACGGCTGCACTCGCCGTGACAAAGCAGTGGGCATAGCGCAGTGGTTGGAGTGCACGCTCGAGCTCACGCGACGCGGGTTCGAGTTGCGCGGAGCGGAAATGCAGAGAGGACGACGCGCGTGGGCAAAATTGGGTCTCCCGATCAGCAGCGAATGGACGAGATCGCGAGACGTCAACCCTACAGATGCACCCTCGCCAGACGCGCGCGATGACGCGGACGCAAGGGTGCAATCCAGGCGAGCACCTCGCGCGAGATCCCAGCCATCCGATCTTCAATCGGACGGCTTGTGGCACTCGCACACGGATCGGGCGTGAGGAAGAACGGCTGCGGGCAAGCGACCGGCGGGCAGGGGTCTTCACCGGCATTTTGGGAAGGGTTTTAGCGACGTCCCAGACATCGCCAAAACCCCTTCTTCATTTGGAAAGCCCTTCTCCCTATTTAAACCCCTTCCAACCACCCATTCAAGGCATTCACTCCACTTGCAACGACTCTATCCCCCTCCTAGCTACCTTTAAGCCCTTTTGTAATCACCGGAGATGAAGAGCCGCTGACGGAGCCCTCTCCACCACCGTGGCTGCCTCGCCATCCCCTCTCTCACTCTTTCTTCTTTTAAGCTTTACTTTACTTATGTTCAAGCATTTATCTAGTGTTGTAATTATGAACTAAAGTTGCATGATTAATGAAGTTGTTTTCTATTCAATTGCCTGCTTTATTTTCTATTCAAGTAGCATGTTGCGAATGAAACCAGTCTAACCCTAATCTCTCTCTCACTCTCACTCTCTTTTCACCCGCGCCATTTTGCAAGCAAAACTCCGTGATTTTCGTGACAATAAGTGACAAGAAGAATCCGATTTTTACACCTCCCTAAGACCGACACTCGGACTCACATCCGTTTCTTTACTTTAAAACTGACGTCGCAAGTTTAAACTATAACGACACTTCCAAACACACGTGCACACGCACGTCACCCACCATCTACTAAATTGAAGAAATAGGTTAAAATTCACAAAACTATATCAAATAACCTGCATTTGGCTTGAAACTATTTGGTAGTTCCAACCTCTCTTGCAAAACCTGGTGTCTAAGTTTGTGAGGTAGTGTCAAACGACCGCGGCTGTGGGGTAACGAAATTGGAGGTGAAAGTCAAAGGAAGAACCTTCCTCGTAGTCCCCTCATAACCAGCCTAGCCGGGTTAGCCTGAGAGGCGGGAATTCCTTGCAATTGGTCTCTGCCGAATTTTTTCAATAGCATAAACTTAAATGAAAAATCCAATTATTTGATCTAAAGGACCACTCTGATTAACAAGGCCTTAGCCTTGTTCTGCTTGACTGCACCAACCCTTTGATTTGGTGTATGCAAGGAAGGTCATTAGGACCTAAACTTGTGGGACCTTGGGAGCCAAACCCAAGGCGGCAAAGGTGATTCTCACCTGACCTCTCTTCTCAACCTTCTTCCACTCGATTAGTTGAGATGGCTAATCTTGGTCCTCGAATTGGTCATGACCCTTAGAATCAGGACCTAGAAGCCAAGGTCGATGAAATAGAATAAAAATACAAGCAGAGCATCGATAGGATTCTCATAACACTTGACAGGATGCAGCATCCGCCATGTGGAGAACAACTGGGAGACTTCTACGATTTGGCGGCAACAATTATAGCACCTCAGGTCCGAATTCCCACATAAGGAGGCACATTCTAGTTGAAGCTGAATATCATAAGTCTAATTCAGACTCATTTCCATGGAAACTCGAATAAGGATCCCTTCCAGCACATCGAAAATCTGAGTCGGATTGTAGAGTCAGTTCAACCTAGGAATGTAGATATCGAAATTGTTCTAATGAAGCTTTTTCCTTTTTCTCTAAAGGATAAAGCCGCTTATTGGTTCAAGACTATTGGGAGGCCAATTGGAGCTTGGGAGGAATTATGTCACGAATTCCTCCAAAAGTTCTTCCCGATCGGTGGAACAAATGCTATGAGGCACGCGATCACGACCTTTGCCCAAGGCCTTGGAGAGAAGCTGCATGATGCCTGATGGGAAGACCATCATGAGCCATAACTAGCTCAATTTTATCTGTTTAAGTCATTAAATGCTCCTACATAACTGCCAAAGAGCCCTAAGTCACTGTATAATCATTCTGCGGGAAAGACAAGAAACTAGGGTTAAAACTACAATTTTACCATCATATCATGAATGCAGTACAACCACGAATTTTCCCAAGGGGTAATTAAGGGTCAAATGGTCCTACAAGGCTAACAAGTGGGTTAGAATAGACAGAAAAGGATTTTTGCATGTTTTAAGAATTAATGACTTCTAAAATCCTAAAAATAGTCCCGCTTAATTAATTGAGGTTCTGATCAGGATAAAATTCACTTAAACCCTCTAAAATTCATATAAAAATATTCTCTAGGGTTTGGTACCTTCAATTTGACCATCAGAATCCATCTTGACCCAAAATAGAGTCTCAGACTGATATTTGCCCTAATTTTGGTTTTTGCATAAGTTACCTAGTTAAACGAGATCAAAACCTAAATCTAAATTTACCATTGGATTCCTTGGGTCCAAATTAGGTTTGTACCAAAATTTGGACCCAATCTAAGATCATCTTGACCAAGTTTGCATTTTGATCCAGTCAAACTCTTTCTATCTCATTCAGACCCTTAGCTTTTTGCAATCAGGTCCCTCTACCATTATCGTGGAGGAACTCCTACTTCGGCAACTTTCAACTAAGGATTTCTCCCTGATTGATTGGCGAATCCCTTCAAAGTTTGGAAGGGAAACTCCTGAGAGATTCCCCTACAATTTGAGCTGCATCTTGGGCTCTAATTCTTGCCCAAATCCTCATGCGAATCACTTGAAGGATTGGGTCTCCTACTTGTGCATAAGCTCCAAGCTTCCAAGCTTGGTTGGAAGGCCTCCTTGAGCCCTATATAAGGATCCCCAGGGCTCAGCCGAACTCTCACACTCGCTTTTGGCCAGAAATCCCCCTCCTTCCTCCTCTCCGGTAAAAAGACTCCACGACGTCAATCCTTCTCATCGTCCAACCGCAATACTGGTGGTGGATTCCACCCACTTAGCTTCTTTCATGTCGTGCCATACCAGCGGACGCCTCTCAATCTCCGTCGTCATCGTCGTTTCCACCCATCGAAGAATTCATCTTCCCCAACACCGGCCGATCAAAGTCGGTGCTGTCCTCCCCCTTTCATCCACTTAGAATAGGTAGTTAGGCCTCTCTAGGTTTCTAGGTTAATTTTCTACCCAAAATACCAAAAATAGCTCCTCGCTACCGCCGTTCACCCTCATCATCTCCGTCTCCAATCGAACCTCTGGCGAGGTGCCCCCATCGCTACAACCCTCCATCCGCCTTGCCGACCACCTCAAGACCTCCACCTCACCTTCCCACACAAAACGCCTCTCCTATTTCATCCTCTCGCTCACCCAAACTCACCCCCGAACAACCCACCTTCTCCATCACCGTACACCTTCCACATGCACTCCCACACCACGAGTCCACTACCACCACATTCCACGACCCACGGTGACTCTCCTAAAGTGTTTTAACAGGGCCGAGATGCCATTTTTCTTGTTTCAAGTGTCGAGCTCCAGCTGCCATTAGCAGGCAAACTTCAAGCTTGCATGAAGCCTTCTTCAGCGCCTGAAGCTCCAGGTAGCCATCCTAGGTGTCGCAGACACCTCCCAGGTTGCTATCCAAGGTCTCAATTCGAAGCCGCACCATCAGCAGCTGCCTTGATTGGAAGAGCTCCCCAGCAGTAGATGCATGCAAGAGAGAGCCAGGGGATTAAGTCCCACATCGTGAAGCATAGCACCTCTGCAAGCGCATAAGAGGAAAAAGTGTTGAGGGCTTATTGCCTTAACACTTGGGGGGTGAGGTCCCCTACACCCTCACGTGCCTTGTCCGCAACACTTCGGCCGCGAACTTGGTGCACCCGACTACTCGTCTAAGCACTATCCACTCCTCGGTCACTACACCACGCCAGTGACCCTGGATCCAGGTGCGCTCATACCAGACAACCCGGTATTGTGCATGGCCTTGTGAAGGCAGAAGAAAGGTGGAAACCTAGAGAGAGAGAAGGAGAGAGAAAGCACGGGGGAAGGGGGTTTTATTCTTCTATGCATTGGCTAACACATAGCCAAAATTCGAGCCCTCTCCCCTATGCTTGAAGAAGAGAAGAAGAGTCGTGTTGTGAAGGAGGGAAGAAGCCCTGAAAAAGAAGGCTGAAGAGGAAAGAAAGGAAGGAGGCTCATGTGTGAAGAGAAAGAGAAGAAGGAAAAAAAAAGAGGAAGAAGAGAACAGTTGAAGATAAAGAATGGAGCACTGTAGCAATGCACTTTAAGTTGTCTGATTGTCTATTTCTTCATTTGATTATATTCAGTAAATACTATATATGTGTTAGGCTAATAATTGGTGATCCAAATCACCATTATTTTATCTAGAATTCTTTTTATCCCTTCATATACTCATGTTATACATTGCATATTAGTTCTTGAGTAATTTATTATGCTCATTTATATTATTTATTGAGATTAGTGCATGAATTCCTATTTTCTCCCTGTGTTCGACCTTGGACTTCAAATTTGACTAATAAATTGTATTTGTTTTCAAAGCGATTTCGGCTATACTACAACATAGCATTTAAAAACATCGATCTCGCTCTGTTAACATTTTGGCACCGTTACCAGGGAATAATGTGCAATTCACCACTATTCTCTGCATTATTTGATTATATTTGAGCACTAACTTGCCTTATTTACTTTCTTGTGATTTTGCAAGGTACTTCACAAGGAGATCTTTCGCGTAAAATAGCCTTTCTAGGGCAAGTAACTTCTCTATTCTGCCCTAATAAACCTCCTAATCTTGGGAAGACAAAAAAAAAAGATTAACGATCAAGTATGAATCACCTACCTTATTTTTCATAGTAATCATCATTTAAAGGGTAAGTTTCCTGATTTGCGAAAATTTCAAATTTAATTGAAGATTGAGACAATTTTATTTAGAATTCCCTACCCCAAATTGCCTATGCCTATTAGGGTCTATGCTTAATTTCTAATCACTCTAGGCTAACACATTTCTTGTTTGAAGCCTAAGGTGAACATTTTTAAAGATCAATTGGACTTAGAAATAGAGCTAATTAGGGTTTCAATTTTGAGGGTTTTGGAGTGCTAGTTCATACTTGCCTACATAAAAGGAAACAAACACACCTGCATTTGTGTGCTACCCAAGCCCTTAGCTGAAAAGATCTAATAAAAAAAAACCCTAAAAATCAGGCTCTAAATTAACTTGAACCCTAAAATACTTTGATCTAATAACTTGGGAGTCAAATCAGGGTGATTTCTAGGTCTTGACTAGATCTCATTCTGCCATCTTTAGAGCAGGTCAGGTGAAGTTGGTCTACATTGTAGGCCAACGAACCTCCAAATTAGGTCACAAGTTGAATTAATTTTTAATCAAGTGAAACTCAAGGCACAAATTAGGACATAAAAGTGGTAGACTTAAGGACTTAAGTTCGTACATACTGGTCTACCTAGACCCTCAATGGCAAGAAAGGTCGGGTAGGGGAAATCCTGTAACCCGTGGGGATGCTCTAACATGTAGGGGTCTTTGCAGGGCTAATTGCACTACAATCATGGGTCCTAATCAACCTAAATAATGTTTAAACCTATCTTAATTTGTAGATATTGCACTCATATCTTGCATATCATGCAATGCATCAGTCTATTCAGAATAACATGAGATATCCTACTATTTAATGGTTTTATTGCTATTTGCAGATAATAAAGCGATCCAGGATGGAGATAGTGAAATAAAGCAATAAAGGAAGATGACTAATCCAGATAAGAGGAGTGAGGAGGATAGCCTTATCCCTACCCTTAGAAACCCTAGGACAGCCTTCCCAAACACAAAATGACCTCCATTAGGGCACCTTAGCCTCAAAACCCAAACATGGATAGCATTATCCATGTTCTTATCCACCCTATCCCTCTCCCAAACAGTTAGGAACCAAAACCCACCTTAGAAAACCTAAAACCCACTATCCAGCACCTTTTAGGACGTCCAGACATCTGGCTGGAGTCTGATTTCTATAGAATAACAATCCAGGAGGCCAAAACTCATACTGACACATAATTGGACATCTAATTTAATGTCCAGACGTCCAATTTTGTAGTATAAGATGTCTGACCACTATCCTAGACGTCTGATACTGCTATCTGGTTCCTAAATTTGGTGTTAGAAGCCCTAGCTTGCCTATTCTGACCTAGGAACCCCACCGAACACCCTAGGAAGCCTAATTAGAGACTTCCTAAGCCTAGTCCACTATCCATAGCCCTACTTATCCTATCCCTAACCCAATTAAACTATCCCATACCTAATTGGGTGCATCTACAGTTGATTGGGTGCACCTGAGCCCAATTGGATCCATCGAAGATCTAATTGACTCATACCTATTAGGGTTACCCTAGCCTAATCACATGCACACATCCAATTAGACTTGACCTAGACCTAATTAGGTTCCCTCCTATCCAATTAGATTTTCCTAAGCCTAATTAGGTCCATACCCACTTAATCTAGATTGACCCAACCTATTTAACACCTAATCCTACCAAAACCCACAACCTAGTCCCATGAAAAATACACACCCACACAAACACACACACCTTCCCATTCTACCCCTACCAAACCCATGCACACTCTTTTGGAAACCCTAAAAACTTGTGTCAAACCTAGATCCTAAAAATGTGGCATTAGCTAATTTTGGAGCCACCAAAAGTGGCAACCAAATGGAGCCTTCCATAAGGGCAAAGAAAGAGCCACAAAAATGAACCATCTCCACCATTCTCTTCCTCTCAACTTGCGACCACACCTCCTCCTCTCCCTCTGAAGGCCGTCCACTTCCTCCAAGACTCCCTCCATGGACGGCTAAAGAAGAAGCTCCTGTAAGGCATCTTCATGAGGGTAGCAAGAAGAAGAAGAGCATAAGGATGCAACACCTTCTCCTTTCTTCTTGTGGGCGTGCCCTCTTCTTCCACCATAGAGGATCCACGCCCCCATTTTCTTTTCTTCTTAGATGGCCATAGAGAAGACCCCCCTCAAGGTCTTCTCAAGGATGGCCATTGGTAGAGAAAGGTGCAACACCCTCCTCTCTCCACTTGGGTGCACACACCATCCTCCTATCTCTAGTGGATGGCCAAGAAGGCTTCTCCTTAGCCTCTCTTGGTTGATCCCTTTCTTTAGTTTAGCTTTATTTCCATGTATCTGTATTTTATAGTGACTTAAGTTTTGATGCATGATACTCTTGTCTAATGGTTTTATATGCATGCTATTATCTTCATGTCTTGCAACTTTGATGCATGCTTTCATTTCGTGTTTCAAAATAAAGATCAAAAATACAAAAAGACAAAAATATTAGGTTAGATTAGATTTAGATTAGATTAAGCCGATCCAAATCTCGACTTGTTTTCACGCCTCCCAGAGACGAACGACCGGGACTCAAGTTCTAAAAAGAAAAGAAATCTATGCGAGTTTCGTTATTATAAACATTTTTGTCAAGGGGATTTCGCGACTATACTACGATTTTCGACGATTTCAAAATACACGATTTCCACACTTGTTAAATGGTGCTTGTTTGAGCTTGATTTGGGTGTGATTGCATGAGAAGGGATTTGCTGTGATTGGTTGTCTTCCCCTCACCCACTTGAATTGAAATTGATCTACATTTCAACTTAGGCAACCAATTAGGTCTATTTCACTTAGTAGTGGTGCATTAGGACCATTGTTTTCCTTGATTGGGTCGCACCACTTCTACCTTATTAGACTTAAAAGCATCATATTGACCTATCTGATATTAGGGCTTCCACACTAGGGTAAAGCACATTTGCATGCCATACTTAAAGGAAATTCATATAACAATTGGGATTTGCAAAACCTGTTGTGTGCTTCACTACAACCTTGTTTGAATTGACTTAAACAAGGAAACCCTAAAAGAAAAAAAATTAATACAAGCACTTGAACCATAAAATCCACTACACCAACTAAAGCTTGTATTGAAAATCCTTTGTATGTGCACTTCACACTCTAAATCCAATTTTAAGGGCAACACTCCCAATCGCTCAATCACATTCCAAGAGCACTCTAAGCCCAAGCCTAAAACTAAGTAGACCTGCCCTAGGCAGGACTAAATTGCTTGGTAACTGAAATTTAATTGGGTAAAAATCAAGGCCTTTTCTATTTGGACCAATTGGTAACAAGAAAGGTCGATGCGGTAACCGCGTTAACCTTTAGTGGTGTCTCGCCATGCGGGGTGTCCTAGGGGATCCCACCAATCTGGCCAGCCAAGTAATTCAAGGGTTGGTTTAACCTAGTTCCATCTCAGGATACCAGGTTTAGATCCAATTAGGGTATACAATTTAAGGCTAGCTTGTTTGCTTGATTTGGGGCTCTCTCATCTTTCTTCCTAGGCCTTTGCCTTAATTCCACCAGCCGCTTGTAGCTAGTTGTGTCTTCCTAAGGAAGACTATCTCTTATCTCTATTTGCATCTTTTCTCAAATATAAATGAACCCATATCATTCTTTTGACCCTTAGGGTCCTCCATCTCCCAACCCAACCATGATTTCGACTCATCCTGGTTGGGAGACTCATCCTAACCAGCTGGGATATGATTATCCTTATCCCCCAACTTATTTAGAACCTAAACCTCATGGATCCGACCCTTATCTAGATCAAAACCAATTGAAAGCCATAGTTGCTGAATTTTAGGAATATAACAAGGACTATACAGATCAATGTGCCAAGCTTCTAGAGTAAATTAGACGATCTCAGGCATAATCTCAATCTTATCACTCCTCCCAGGAACAAGAGACCTGGAACAACCAACTTAGTGGGTCTAGTGACCCATATTTTGGATCCACTAGCTACTCTACTGATTCTTGCTACCGTGGGGAGTTATCCTGGACTCAGCCAACCCAAAAGGCACCTTTGGACCTAATCCGTGATTTGGGTAGATCATTTGAGGAATGCACCATTTTTGATACACCTGTACCTGATGATATATCACTAAGGAATTGGAATAATCAATCACAAGTACAGGACCACATAGCAGGTTCTCAATCAACTGCCTCTATAGTCAGCCCCACTCAGGGTGATATAGCTATTGATTCATATCCAAATTCGTATAACCCTAAGTGGAGAAACAATCCTGATCTTTCATGGCCGCCACATAGACCGACTCAGACTGAACATCAATCAAGGCCAGCCCAATACTCCACTCAATCCACTTTAGGGCAACCATCTAGTTTAGCCCAACCCACAACCACCCTTGAAGATATCATGAACATTTTGTTGGACTTTGATAAGAAAAATGAAGAAAGGCTGACTAAGTTGGAAAATAAAGTGAAATCTCAAGGGGATCAAATCAAGAGACTTCAAGAATCACTTTATCCCTGGATGCACACTCCTATTCACTCCTATTCTCCACCTATTCTTCCGATCCCTCCTCCAATTTATCATACATGCCATTGTGTGGGGGCCAAATCTGTGGCCTCTAAAAGGAAGAGAAAAGCTAAGAGCCCATCCAAACGATCTAATTCGGGCTCAACCAAAAATCATAAGACCAAACCCACATCCAGCACTGACTCAGACACTAGGAAAAAAAGAAGAAAAAGGCTTCTGAAGTTGATTTGACCTATTTACCCTTTCCTGAGGCCTTAAAGAAAGAGTCACAAAAGAAGAAAAAGACTTGCACACCTAAAGAGGTGGTTTTATCAGCTAACATAAGTGCATTTGTTTCTAGCACTCTACCACCCAAAATGACCGAAACTGGAAAACCTTTCATATCTTGTGCCATCAAGGGATTCACCTTCAATAGAGCCCTTGTAGATCTAGGGTCTTCCACTCGCTTGATTCCTACCGCCCTTTTTGACCACACCAGACTTGGAGATCTGTACCACACACCTGTCACCATTAGAATGGCAGATGGCTCCGTCAAAACACAAGGGGGTAGTTTAGGATGTGATTATCAAAGTGCAAGGTCTTAGTTTTCCAGTTGATTTTATTGTTTTGGACATGGATATACCAGAGAAGCTAAGTAATTCACCCATCATTCTGGGTCGACCTTTCTTGGCTACGACCAATGCACGGATTGACTGTTACCCAGGATGTATGGAGATGACTAGCGGCAATGAGAAGATTCACTTTGATATTTATGCAGCCACCAAGAAAACAAAGTCAGGGTATTTTCTGGATGATACAGAAAGTGATTCGGAGGGCAATTCGGAAGAAACTATGGCAATTGACACCTAGGTAGAACTGAAGTTCCCTACTAGGAGGGGGTGACGTAATAATTGCGGAAATAAAATATATAAAGCAATCTCACAAAATAAGCAATCACAAAATGTGCACAAGTAATTTTTAGGTGGAAACCCAAACCGGGTGAAAACCACCACCTAACCCTCTCGAGTTAGGATTTTCCGATCAACCTAGTTGATCAAAATCCACTAAACCGAATCACTTAAAACGAGGGTGATTCAACCTCAGTACAACCACGCTACAAGTACGAGGGTAGCGTTCCTCAACCCCTTCTCTCCACGAGAAGGATTTTGTCCCACAAAGGAGACCGGAATTCGCAAAGCGAATACCCAACCAAAATAACAAAGATAAAATAAAACAACAAACCTATAGAGCCAACAAAGTAATTAACCTAAGCTTCTATAGGATTTAGGAAACTCCCCTTTGCAAGGAGTGCGTCGACGATGATGCGGGTGCGTGAGCCACGCAATGTCGCTCTCGTAGACAACGGCGGGAGAGCGGGTGTGCGAAGGGAATGATGCTCTCAAGATGTAGAACTTGAGCTTAGAGAGCAAGAGCTTCTTGGACACAAGAGAGTGGAAGTATGTTGCTTAAGTGTGTCTTGTGTTTTTCTAAGTGTATATTTGTGTTGCAAAGGTTCCCCTCTATTTATAGAGGCCTTAGGAAGGCTTTGGAAGGCTTAGGAAAGGTTCTATAGCCGTTGGGAACAAAGCCCAAGAGAATCAGGCCGAAATCAGGACAATGATTGCATTTGACAGGGTTATCAGACGTCTAACTATGGCATCAGACGTCTGGAAGGCCACTTTAAGACGTCTGATTTCAAGGTCAGACGTCTGATTCTATGCGGGTTTCTCCCTGACTTGAATCAGATCTAAACAGGGTTTTTGTGCAAGTCCATCAGACGACATACAGGATGTCTGGAACTAAGTCTGGACGTCTGGAAACCTACTTTTACTGTGGGAATTGATTTCCAAACGTTGCAACGGCTAGAAAATCTCTGAGAAGAGATTTTGGGTCAGCCGAGGCAAAACGGTCATTTATCAGACGTCTGGAAAGACCTAAGGACGTCTGATAAGGCTCTAACGGTCATATTCTTGACTGTTTGCTAAGCCAGCCAACGGTCCACTAATTGGACGTCTGGCAAAGTCATCAGACGTCTGGTCTAAGGTCTGGACGTCTGATTTCATCAGGCAGAACTAGCTATGTCCAGCCTAATAGTTATCAGACGTCTGAAACAACAGTCAGACGTCTTAAAATACTTTATCAGACGTCTGATTTGGGAATTAGACGTCTGGAAGTGCTGTTTGAACCCTATATTGGTTTTCTAAGTATTCTACAGAAAACCTAAGTATCCTAGGGTTGTGCCGGTGTTCCTAGGACTATTGTTAGGGTTCTTTGAGGCTCTTTAACATGAAATATCTAAGGAAATGAAGAGCAACAAAAGAAACGAAAAATACAACAAGTACAAAAGAAGGAAATCTATCCTATTCTTCATTTCCTTCCATCTTCAATCTTTCGCTCCACGCGAACCTCCTCTGTTTTCCGTCAAGCTCCTCCAATCCGTCCTGGATGCGAGCTCAAACTCCATCTAAACACGTCCACATTTGCAATTGACCTGAAATCTAGGACTCAAATTGCAAATGTTAAATAACACGTATTTTGTTATCATCAAAACAAATGATCGTGGTGCTCTAGCACCAACAAGAACCACATGACCCGAATCGACAATCCACTAGATCACATAAGTCACCTTCAATACCAAATCAAATCATTGATAGTATGGTTGACTATCTTGATCGACCTAGCCCAATTTAAACCCCTGCCCCATGCAATGAATCCCAGATTACTCAATGATCAAAATGATTCATGAAATAAAAGAAGCTAGTGAAAGAGAATATGATGATATAAGGAAATAGCTTCATAGAATCCAGGACGAGCAACAAAAATCAGAAATGTTTGAATTTGGGTCAGGTGTGTCACAATTGATTTGTGATTCGGTGGTGGTCATGCAGGATTCTATTAATCAAACACCCGAGGTGGATGATATTGATAATCCTATTGAAGTTGAGAATGGAGATTTATTCGAGAATCTTGATCTTGATTTAGGGCCTAAGTACCAATCATTTCATTTTGAGGAACCGAGTATTAAGGGACCTGAATATGATTTTGTTGTATTTGAGAATGCCATGGAGACATTGATGAATTAATTCAAATGATCTCATACACAGAGCAACAAAATCAAAAGAACTGTAACAACTCTTCAATCAATGATTCAGCCCATTCCACTTTCACGAAGGGACTCACTACTAAATCTAATGACCAATTTCATCTAAGTGAGAAGGAAATATCCCCTTATGAAAAGGATATTCAAGAGATTGAAAGACTGTTGGGGATAACATATGATGAGTTATCAGAGGAAGCTAAAAATTTTGGGGAATCATGTGATAATTGGGAATTAGCATTGGAAAATTTGGAATAGATAAAAGAAGATGATACCCAAACATCTTTGGTAGAGACAGAGACTGATCAGTGGACCTTGATTTCCTAATCTGACCACATCACTTGGGTCATGCCTTCCATTCATCACCATTATCTGGACCCATATGATTTCACCCCACACGACTCCACCCATACCCCTACCACCCACATTCTCCATCACCTCTTCGGGATGCCTTCATATTCATTTCTTCCAGGCACCCATAATTATTCGTCTTTCTTCTATAGCATTTGGCTACAGATAATCCCAAGCCCCATCTACATATTTTTTCGATTATTTAGGCCTGGAATTCATGGATAGCTGGTCCGCATTTGTGGCCCGCTGTTGGCGAACGAGATTAAAATTCTTATCATCTTTCTTACCATTCTCAATATTGTATTGATATATCCTTTTGTTGAACCATTTTTTGCAAATCGCTACGCCTACATGTTTGGTTTTGGAAAACCTGTCGTAGTTCGAAAGCGAAGAATTCGTGTTCAACAAATAAAATTTATACCGAAATTAAAATTCCGGGTCGACCACAGGGAGGCGGATGTTTGATTTAAAAACTTCGCATTTCTTTTTATTTGTCACAGAATAATTCAATTTAAAACTATCTAACTATTTACAATAAATAGAAGAGAGAGAGAGTAAGAGAGAGAGAATATTACACAGAGAAATCAAAATGAGATGTAGAATAAATAAAGAATTTTTCATTGAAGAGATATTACAACTAGAAAGCATAAAATAATTACTCTAGAAAGTGATAAATTTACTCTAGAAAGCATTAAAAGAATGGAGGGAGAAATGTCCTCCTTGATGATTGCTTGGAGGACGAGCAAAACTACTCTAGAAAGCAGTAAATCTATACTAGAAAGCGGTAAAAAGAATAGGTAGAGAGAAATCCTCCTCGACGGTTGCTTGGAGGACGAGCCGGACGGGACGACGCCTGGACGAAGGGGAACGAAGCAGGACGAAGCAGAAGAATGGGAACGAAGCAACACGCCATCGTCGTCGCGGGATCCACTTCCGAAGGGAAACGAAAATTGGACTTTATCTCGCGAGAAGCATCCCGGGTGTGGGACAAGCTTCTCTTGACCTTTGGAGGGGTAGAGAGGAGAAAGAAGGGGATGAGAATTTCGTATGGACGGGGTCTCCTTTTATAGTTGCAAGGAGTGGGGGCAAAAAGGACATTACAACTTCAAAATAATAAAAGAGGGGTCTTCAGTGACGGATAAATCCGTCACTAAAGCCCTCAATGTGGGCGTCGTGGCTGGCTCGCGCGTGCCTGCTCGTCCGCTCAACGGCTTGCGCACGTTCGCCGCTTTTCAGCCATCCGATCGCGAGATCGGACGGCTTAAGATGCGTCTCCGCCCGCTGCGTTGCGTGCCCGCCCGCGCGCCTGATTGCGCGTCTGATTGCTCATCCAATCGCGCGTCGACGCTATCGGGCGCGTGCGGCCGTCCGATCTCCATCTGACGCCTTCCAGCCCCTCTCCACGGCTCGAACCCGCGCCCGGCGCTCGCGATAGCGCGCTCACCACTGTGCTATGGGGCGCGGATGGTCGAGCAGACGCTTTTAAGCGCGAGCGCCCACAGCCGTTGGATTAAGATCCAACGGCGGAAAGCGATTGGGCGCGGGGCCTTCAAAAGATGCAAGCGGCCATTTGGGTGGCTGAGATGGCGCCACGTGGTGCCATCTTCGCCGTCCATCTTCTAGAAGTTGTAGATGGTGCCACGGATGTCGGATTGACTCGATTTTTATGTCGTTGGGCTGCGATCGTCGATCCGAATTCATCCGTGCAGTCGGATTTATCATCTGAAGTGCGGATTTACACCATCCTGGACCTTGATCTTCTAGGGTTCCTGGGTCACTATCTGATGCTACGGATGCCTGATTAGGGCGATCTTGGAGTCGTTGAACTCCAATCGTCGCCCTGATCACATCCATACAGTTGGATCTTTGATCCGAGGCCCCGATAAAATGTTTGCCCTGTCCAAGCACATAAAAGGAGACAATTAACCTCCATTTTATTCAAACCACTCTAAATGCAAGATGATGCATGTAATGCAATATTTATATCATGAAATGCAATCCTATGCTTAAGAACATATATAAATAGACATTTTAAGTAGTGTAAATGTGTTTACATCATACCCCCATGCCTATCTTTTGCTAGTCCCTAGCAAAAACTATATGCTATTTATAAAAGAATTAGGTTGGATTATTTGGACTTGAGTTATTTTTCAATCATTAAGAAATTATCTACTTAGGAACTAAACTTTCAAAGACATAACAGTGCCCGGGTATCAGCCAAAATGCAGACCGCCTCAAGCCCTCGCCTTATTAAAAGAAAATTTTCTTTTTCTCTTTTTTCTCTTTTCTAATTTTTTTTTTTTCAAATTTTAGGGTTTAAGAGTGGCTTTCTACGGCCATTCAACTCACCCAAAATTTGATGAGAACCCTAAGCTTTAAGCATCTTATTGTGATTGTGATAGACTCGTTGACCGGTAATTAAAACGGACTTCAGATTTCTACGCCTCTAGGTGACCTTAAAGAGACTTCTTCCTAAAGGTGTATCTTTACAACCGGTAGCTTTCTCCCTACTTTTATTTTTTTACGAGGTCAACACAAGGGTGAATCCAGTGTATATCTCCCCGATTTATTCAACTTCTCCGCTTCTTCCTAAGTGTTTTGGGAATTTTTTTAGTGCATTTACTGAGCTGGGTTCTGGATAACCGGTCGATGAGCTGTTACCACCAACTTGCCAGCCATACTCATGCGGCGAAGTGTGGCTTATTTCTTTTTGTTCTTTTCTCCTTTTTTTTTTTTAAAATAGGTGACTTCCCTGGTCTAAGATTTACCTAAGGGTAGGAAAAAGAGAAAGGTCCAGTGACTGGGCTCTAGACAACCTACCTATGGGCTGTTACCCAATATAACTTGCCAGCCTTATCACCCTAGAAGGTTCATTAGCTACCCAATTTCCGCTAGAATCGCCGAACAACGAGTCAGTGCAAAGAAAGTGTGTAGATGCTTAAGACTCAAAATTCCCTCAAATCAGAGGGCGAGTTGATAAGTCGTGTACTTATCACCCAAACTTTATTTACTCTAATTAAAATAAAATTCAAGTTGGCGAGAACTCGAAAAATAAATCCACATTTTAGTGGATACACGGGCTGATTAAGTTCAAAGACCTGAAGGGTCATTGTGTTCAGATCTTAATGTAGTTTTTCCTAAGATTGAAAATTTTCTTAAACCCAAATTCTCTTTCCTAATTCCGAATTTTTTTTTTATATAAAAGAAAATAAAACAAATCTACGGAGCTGACGAATGAATTCAGAGATGAATATCCACCCCCCCATGCCTATCTAATGCAATGTCCTCATTGTATTAAAAAGACATAAAACAGAGTGGAAAAGCGTAGACAGCACCTGAATTACGTGAATGTCAAGTTCGCTCCGAGATGAAAACTAAGAAAAACTGTATATGTGCTGAGTTTAGTGCCTTCAGCTAGGCACACTATACAAGGAAAAGAAATGAAAAATTCACAAGTGCAAATCAGAATTAGAATGAACAGAAGAATCCTCTGACCTATCAGCAGAGGTCCACAAATGTGGACCAAATTGTGGTGCAGACCCACACCCCATAATCTAGAATATCTTAGGTTCTGGATAAAAATTACTCAAAACCTAAAATCAGAATGTAAGCAGGGTCGGGCCTGCGATTTATGAGGATGCAACCCAAAACCAAAAAGTCGGGTTACAGAGAATTGAAGCTCAAAATGATAATCGTTGAATGTGTGCTTGAGTTGAACATCCTCGAAACAAATGTCGTAAGGGTTCTGATTTGATGGTTTCAGCTTAAAAGGAACCCTTCGACATAATCTTCCATTTCCTCCAAAATTAACTTCCCAAATCAAAACTTCCCAGCTCCTATCCTCCTCATTCAGCATATCAAATTCCAGGACCTCTTGTATATTCATCACCCCGTCTGAAATCTCCAAGTCTAAATGATGTCGCAGACTCAAAATTGACTTGGGTCTAATTATCTCAGAATTAGAATCATCAATAAGCTCAACAGGGTGTAATTGAATTGATTCCTCCAGAAAATGCGATTCTGGATCCGTAATGTGTGCCCTAATAAGATCAGTGTCCTCAGTTATTGGGCTATCAAATGATCTATCAGATTCCTCAGGCCCAATCGTCTCATAGAAATCATGTTCAGAATACTCGCGTGAGACTTCGCAACTTGAATCTTCACCATCAGGATCCGTATCAATGTATGTCCCAATATCAGTTGTCACTTTGTGTTCCCCAGAGATATACAATTCCTCGTAACCCGGCTCAGGGATCTCAAGTGAAGAAATCAGATCATCCTTAATTGATTGCTTTAATTCAATCTGGTCAGCCTCGTAACACGTGTCCCCCCAACAGGTGCCTGAGCGGGTTCTGTCATTGCCTTTCCTGAAGAGGGTTCATCCTGGGAATTATTCCAAGATTGAATCAAAGCAACCACGAATCTCATCCTCAATTTCGCTAATTTCCCAAGTAGAAACTCACCCGGGTTCTTATCCTTAACATCCTGGAGCCAATCCAACAAAGACTTATTCAAATCATCAATCATTTCAATCAGGGGCTCCAATCTCTCAATGCAAGGTATTGGCTGAACTTCTAAAGATTGTACGATATTCCTCAAGTTAGCCAGAACCTTATCTTGAACCTGGTTAACCTGAACCAAATGAGTTGGTTCAGGGTTGGGCGGGTTTGACATCAATGCAGAGGAATTAACGAATTGAGATTCGTTATACCCTTCCTGATAATAGGTCATTTCAGATTGTTGAAAAGATGGTGATGAGCTAAAGGCAGTGAAATCAGAGGATGGGTAAGGATCGGTGTATCCTTCTTGATTGTAGATCGTATTAGGTTGTGCATGAAAGGAAGACGATCTATAATCGATGTAGCTCTAAGAAGGATAGAAATCAGAATTAAAGTGTTTAGGGTTAGACCCTAAACACGGGGGTCTGGAATTGTATCCCCAATCCGAATTATCCCAACTAACTGATGGTTGATTTCAATACGAGTTGGGATAATCGTCATGTTGAGGATAATTCACAACAGGAGGGAAAGAGCGGGAATGCGTGAAATATGTGGAAGGATTCATGAGACACGGGAGGAAGAAAGGCGCCCTGCAATACAAACAATCAAACCTGTCCTTAAATGGGTTAGCCTACAGACCTACAGACTCCCAAAACCCATCTTGAGATAAAGGAACAATTTGATCTACTTCTGTCTGTTCAATCCAACCAGTTAGAAGGAGGGACTGGGGAGAAGGTTCTTCCTTCAGCTTGCACCTCCGATTCCTAGTGTACCCCCCAGCCGCGATCGTTTGACTCTGCTCCCCTAGCTAGACATCATATTGAACAGTAGAAATAGACTAATCGAAAATAATCTCGTTCTGAGTTCCGAAAAGCGAGTTCAATCCTTAAGGCCAACGTCTACTCTGTTTTATTTAGGGCTAGGTTTGACTGTGCTTTGGAATGTGATGGGCCCTTTAAATGTGTTGTGCCCTTAATAATTGATTGATTTGTGTGTGCGTGCACAACCAGTGGTTTTCAAGCAAGATTATTTTTGATGTGGTGAATTTTAAGGTTCAAATCTTGCTCAGTAGCTTTTAGGATTTAACTTTAGGTATTTTCAAACAAGTTTCATTGACACACCAAGTTTTACAAGCACGGGTGAAGATGTTTTCCTTTGAAGCTTAAAAAGAATGTGGAGTGCCTGGTAAATCCCTAAGAGTTGAACCTAATTGGCAGTTACTTGATGAGTTGATTTTAATTGAAGTGGTGCAGCCCAAACAATTCAAACAACTGGCCACATATGCACCACTAAGTTAGGCACACAAATATGGTTAACCTAGAATGATTTCTACTCTTTTATGTGTTGCTTTATGTGTACCAGTTCCACAGATCAGAACCCGGTTGAGTAGAAACAAATCAATTCGGTTAAGTGCCTTTAAATGTGGGTGTACGTTGTGTGTTTGTTGAAAATTGCCCCACAAAATTATCTTTTTGTTAATTTTTTTTTTATGAATGAGGGTGGAATGAATGTGAGTGGAAATCCAAACAACCAAACTATTCCTAGGATTTATGCAAACACCTAGGTTAATTAGAATTTGGATTTAATGTGGCAAATGAAATCTATGGAGGGGGAAAGAATGGGTGATAACTTACAAAACCTTCCACAGCACTTTACTCCAATCTACCGCTTTTGCTCATCTCAAAAGAGTACCTGCAATTACAATAAGAAAGGAGAAAAGTGAAGTAAATGATTTGTAAGTTACAAAACGCGAAGAGAAATCAAAGATCGTTGCCTCCCTGGCAACAGCGCCAAAATGTTGAACCGTTTTTTGCGAATCGCTACGCTTACGTGTTTGGTTTTGGAAAACCTGTCGTTGTAGTTCGAAAGCGAAGAATTCGTGTTCAACAAATAAAATTTATACCGAAATTTAAATTCCGGGTCGAACACAGGGAGGCGGACGTTTGATTTAAAAACTTTGCGTTTCTTTTTATTTGTTACAGAATAATTCAATTTAAAACTATCTAATTATTTACAACAAATAGAAGAGAGAGAGAGTAAGAGAGAAAGAGAATATTACACAGAGAAATCAAAATGAGATGTAGAATAAACAAGGAATTTTTCATTGAAGAGATATTACAACTAGAAAGCATAAAACAATTACTCTAGAAAGTGATAAATTTACTCTAGAAAGCATTAAAAGAATGGAGGGAGAAATGTCCTCCTTGACGATTTCTTGGAGGACGAGCAAAACTACTCTAGAAAGCAGTAAATCTATACTAGAAAGCGGTAAAAAGAATAGGTAGAGAGAAATCCTCCTCGACAGTTGCTTGGAGGACGAGCCGGACGGGATGATGCCTGGACGAAGGGGAACGAAGCAGGACAAAGGAGGACGAAGCAGAAGAACGAGAACGAAGCAGCACGTCGTCGTCGTCGCGGGATCCACTTCCGAAGGGGAACAAAAGTTGGACTTTATCTCCCGAGAAGCATCCCGGGTGTGGGACAAGCTTCTCTTGAGCTTTGGAGGGGTAGAGAGGAGAAAGAAGGGGATGAGAATTTCGTATGGAGGGGGTCTCCTTTTATAGTTGCAAGGAGTGGGGGCAAAATGGACATTACAACTTCAAAATAATAAAAGAGGGGTCTTTAGTGACGGATAAATCCATCACTAAAGCCCTCAACGTGGGCGTCGTGGCCGGCTTGCGCGCGCCTCCTCGCCTACTCGCGCACTCAACGGCTTGCGCACGTTCTCCACTTTTCAGCCATCCGATCGCGAGATCGGATGGCTTAAGAAGCGTCTCCGCCCGCTGCGTTGCGCGCCCGCCCGCGCGTCTGATTGCGCATCCGATTGCGCGTCCAATCGCGCGTCGAAGCTATCGGGCGGGCGCGGCCGTCTGATCTCCATCTGACGCTCCACCCGTGCCCAATCGCCGCGCCTTCCAGCCCCTCTCCACGACTCGAACCCGCGCCCAGCGCTCGCGATAGCGCACTCGACCACTACGCTATGGGGCACGGATGGTCAAGCGGACGCTTTTAAGCACGAGCACCCACAGCTGTTGGATTAAGATCCAACGGCGGAGAGCGATCGGGTGCGGGGCCTTCAAAAGATGCAAGCGGCCGTTTGGGCGGCTGAGATGGCGCCACGTGGCGCTATCTTGGCCGTCCATCTTCTAGAAGTTGTAGATGGTCCCACAGATGTCGGATTGACTCGATTTTTATGTCGTTGGGCTGCGATCGTCGATCTGAATTCATCCGTGCAGTCGGATTTATCATCTGAAGTGCGGATTTACACCATCCTGGACCTTGATCTTCTAGGGTTCCTGGGTCACTATCTGATGCTACGGATGCCTGATTAGGGCGATCTTGGAGTCGTTGAACTCTAATCGTCGCCCTGATCACATCCATACAGTTGGATCTTTGATCTGAGGCCCCGATAAAATGTTTGCCCTGTCCAAGCACATAAAAGGAGACAATTAACCTCCATTTTATTCAAACTACTCTAAATGCAAGATGATGCATGTAATGCAATATTTATATCATGAAATGCAATCCTATGCTTAAGAACATGCATAAATAGACATTTTAAGTAGTGTAATGTGTTTACATCACCTTTTTTAGTCTACGCCCAGCTGGAGGCATTAATCTCAACACTTATATATAGCATATTTTATTTGGCATATTTTCCTGCATATTCAATTTCAGGTGTTGGAATAAGTGGAACGTCAAAATTCAGGAGCCATTCCAGGTGAATTCTACCCATTTACTCCCTGTCTTAATTTATTTTTCGTTGTATTCATGCATGAGGACATGCAAGGAAGTAGGCATGGGAAGGTAGTAATTGTAAATTGAAATTTTTCTACCAACACCTAGGAAAAACCTTTCGTACATCATGCTAATTGCACTTTAGGGTCCTTAAATTGAGAACAACCGACTCCACCTCCAATGCTCGCATTGGAGATAAAAATTATCCACAACAGCTACTTTCGACTCATCCACTCACCTTTTTGTTCTAAACTTAGGGTCAAGCTGAATATACCCGAATTAAGGAAATTTTGATGTGCAACTTTGAAAGGTTACAAATAGCATTTATATATATTGCATTCATGAATAAGATTTTTATTAAGAGAATGTATTAAGGATTTCATCCTCTAGTTGATTTCTATAATCTGGAATCCAGTACAATTTTCACTCACATGTAGAATTTACAATGGATTCACGGTGAAGGCTAATAAACATCATTAGTCTGTTGAGAAGAAGCGGTGCTTCTTTTCCTGAACCCCTAGACAGTGCTTTGGGAGTCAGGTAGATTTTCTTCCAAAAATCCACCAAATAATGTGAGATGAAAGTAGAGTGTACTGGTGCTCTAAGATTAGTGCAAGGAATCCGGAATCCTAGATAATTAAGTAATGATACTCAAAGATTAGGCATGGTTTTCGCTCTCAGATCCTGCGTATACATTTTTGTGTGAAATATTGAGAGCCACCAAATAAGACAATTACGCGGAGAGTGAGTTTTCATAAAACTAGGGCTAAGGTGAATGGTTATGACCATTCTTTACGGAATCCTCAGCTGAAGGAGGGTATTGATGTCAAGGTCGGAAATACACCATCCTATCTGTCTCTCCCGATGCCGTGAGCAGGCACTTCCACCAAATAAACCACCCAATGTCTCTTGAGTACCACCAATCCCTAATAATGCCTCTTCAATAAAATTCATAAATGTGTTGCTAGATTGTGTTGATTTAGAAAAATTATACAAGGACAAAAAGAGAATGAAAAAAATGAGAAAATGAGAAAAAGAAAAAAAAAAGAGAAGAAAAGAGCAGAAAAAGCGATTGTGAATATTTAATGTTTATTTCAGTTGCATTGAGGCAATACCACCAAATAAATTTGAGATCCACCAAATATGACCTTAACCCACCTTTCTTATGTTTCTGACCGCCCGAATACTGGCTAAGGAATTCTGACTTGGTGTTAGAGTTATGGGAACTCAATTAAAGTGTTAATGCCAAGTAAGACCACCAAATACAGATCATATGTGAGAATCTAGTGAGATTGTGAGCTATAAAAAAAAAAAATAGAGTAAGAGAGAATGCATACAAAGAAACCAAAAGAGAGCATAGTTTTTCTCATCTTTCTCTGAGTTGAGTTACTTAATAATTTGGGAATCTAGATTCTATAGTACTAGTTTCTATGTAGCACCAAGTGAGAGTGCGCCACCAATAAACAACTGATGTAAACACATTTACACTACTTAAAATGTCTATTTATGCATGTTCTTAAGCATAGGATTGCATTTCATGATATAAATATTGCATAACATGCATCATCTTGCATTTAGAGTAGTTTGAATAAAATGGAGGTTAATTATCTCCTTTTATGTGCTTGGACAGGGCAAACATTTTATCGGGGCCTCGGATCAAAGATCCAACTGTATGGATGTGATCAGGGCGACGATTGGAGTTCAACGACTCCAAGATCACCCTAATCAGGCATCCGTAGCATCAGATAGAGACTGGGGAACCCTAGAAGATCAAGGGCCAGGATGGTGTAAATCCGCACTTCAGATGACAAATCTGACCACACAGATGAATTCAGATCGACGATCGCAGCCCAACGACAAAAAAATCGAGTCAATTCGAGATCCGTGGCAGCATCTACAACTTCCAGAAGATGGACGGCCAAGATGACGCCACGTGGCGCCATCTCAGCCGCCAAAACGGTCGCTTGCATCTTGTGAAGACCGCGCACCCGTCTCCTCTCTGCCATTGGATCTCGATCCAACGGCTACGACGCGCCCGCGCTGAAGTCAAGCGCTCGACACAAACGCGACCGTAGCGCAGCGGTCGAGCGCTCTAACACGAAGCAGGGACGCGCGTTCGAGCCGCGCCCCGCAGAAATTGGAGCGGTGGCGCGCCTCCAATCGACCGCACGATCGCGATCCAACGACCGCGCGCGCCCGATAGCGCCGACGCGCAATTGGACGCGCGCGTGAACACCCGATCGCACGCACAGGCGGGCGGGCGGCAGCGGTGAAGGCGCGATTTTAAGCCGTCCGATCGCTGAGACTTCGCGGACGTGCGTAGGCGTTACGCACGCGGGCAGCCGAGCGGGCGCGCGTGGGCACGGCGGCGACGGCCACGTCGGGGCTTTAGTGACGGATTTATCCGTCACTAAAGACCCCTTATTTATTATTTTGAAGATGTAATGTCTATTTTGCCCCCACTCCTTGCAACTATAAAAGGAGACCCCCTCCATACGAAATTCTCATCCCTTCTTTCTCCTCTCTACCCCTCCAAAGCTCAAGAGAAGCTTGTCCCACACCCGGGATGCTTCTCGCGAGATAAAGTCCAATTTTCGTTCCCCTTCGGAAGTGGATCCTGCGACGACGACGACGTGCTGCTTCGTTCCCATTCTTCTGATTCGTCCTCCTTCGTCCAGGCGTCGTCTCGTCCGGCTCGTCCTCCAAGCAATCGTCGAGGAGGATAACATTTCTCTCCCTATTCTTATTTACAGCTTTTCTAGTGTAGAATTTTCTGCTTTATAGTGTAATTGATTTTCCACATTCTAGTGTAACTTTTATAAACTATTGAAATATTGAATGCATGTTCTCTTTCTCTCTCTCTCTCTCTTTCTCTCTCTCTCTCTCTCATAGTTTGATAGCCCCATTGTAATTATAACGCCTTGCTTAAAGAAAATCTTTAAAAAATATAATTGCGGAATAAATCAACGTAGCCTCCCTGTGTTCGACCCAAAATTATTTTCGGTATAAATTTTATTTGTTGAACACGAATTCTTCGCTTTCGAACTACAACGACAGGTTTTCCAAAACCAAACACGTTAGCGTAGGTTCGTAGCGTTCAACATTTTGGCACCGTTGCCGGGGAGGCAAGGCTCTTTGATTTCTCTTCGCGTTTTGTAACTTATAAATCATTTACCTCACTTTTCTCCTTTCTTATTGTAATTGCAGGTACTCTTTCGAGACAGGCAAAAGCGGTAGATCGGAGTAAAGTGCTATGGAAGGTTTTGTAAGTTATCCCCCACCTCCCACCCATTAGATTTCATTTCATAACATAATAATTCAAACATCAATCAACCTAGGTGTTCTTATAAACTCTAAGGTCAGATTGTTTGTTGTTTGACATCCATACTCACTCCAACCCCCACATTAAAAAAAAAAAAAAAAATCTCACAGAGGTACACAACCTCATCTGATTTTCAAACTCAACCGGTAATCCAATCTTAGGAGCCAGTACACACATCCAAACACATAATTGAGTAGAAATCAGATTAGGTAATCATTTGTGAGCCTAATTAAGTGGTGCAACAGGACAATTGTTTGAGTTGATTGGGCCGCACCACTTCAAATAAAAATCAACTCATCAAGTAGCTGCCAATTAGGTTCAACTCTTAGGGATTTACCAGGCACTCCACATTCTTTTTAAACTTTAAAGGAAAACATCTTCACCTGTGCTTGTAAAACTTGGTGTGCCAACGAAACTTGATTGAAAACACCTAAAGTTGAATCCTAAAAGCTACTAAGCAAGATTTGAATCTTAAAATTCACCACATCAAAAACAATCTTGCTTAAAAACCACTGGTTGTGCACTCACATACAAATCAATCAATCATTAAGGGCACAACCCATTTAAAGGGCCCATCACATTCCAAAGCACATTCGAACCTAGCCCTAAGTAAAATAAAGTAGACGTTGGCCTTAAGGATTGGACTCACTCTTCAGAACCCAGAACGAGATTATTTTCGATTAGTCTGTTTCTACTGTTCAATCTGATGTCTAGCTAGGGGAGTAGAGTCAAACGATCGCGGCTGGGGGGTACACTAGGAACCGGAGGCACAAGCCGAAGGAAGAACCTTCTCCCCAGTCCCTCCTTCTAACTGGTTGGATTGAACAGACGGAAGTAGATCAAATCGTTCCTTTATCTCAAGACGAGTTTTGAGAGTCTATAGGTCTTTAGGCTAACCTATTTAAGGATAGGTTTGATTGTTTGTATTGCAGGGCACCTTTCTTCCTCTCTTGTATCATGAATCCTTCCACATATTTCACGCATTCCCGCTCTTTCCCTCCTGTTGTAAATTATCCTCAACATGACCATTATCCCAACTCGTATTGTAATCGACCATCAGTTAGTTGGGATAATTCGGATTGGGGATACAATTCCGGACCCCCGTGTTTAGGGTCTAACCCTGAACACTTTGATTCTGATTTCTATCCTTCTCAGAGTTACATCGATTATAGTCGTCCTCCTTTCATGAACAACCTAATACGATCTACAATCAAGAAGGATACACTGATCCTTACCCATCCTCTGATTTCACTGCCTTTAGGTCATCACCATCTTTTGAACAATCTGAAATGACCTATTATCAGGATGGGTATAACGAATCTCAATTCGTTAATTCCTCTACATTGATGTCAAACCCGCCCAACCCTGAACCAACTCATTTGGTTCAGGTTAATCAGGTTCAAGATAAGGTTCTGGCTAACTTGAGGAATATCATTCAATCTTTAGAAGTTCAGCCAATACCTTGCATTGAGAGATTGGAGCCCCTGATTGAAATGATTGATGATTTAAACAAGTCTTTGTTGGATTGGCTCCAGGATGTTAAGGATAAGAACCCGGGTGAGTTTCTACTTGGGAAATTAGCGAAATTGAGGATGAGATTCGTGATTGCTTTGATTCAATCTTGAAATAATTCCCAAGATGAACACTCTTCAGGAAAGCCAATGACAGAACCCGCTCAGGCACCTGTTGGGGGGGACACTTGTTACGAGGCTGATCAGATTGAATTAAAGCAACCAATTAAGGATGACCTGATTTCTTCACCTGAGATCCCTGAGCCGGGTTACGAGGAAACATATGTCTCCTGGGAACACAAAGTGACAACTGATTTTGGGACATACATTGATACGGATCCTAATTTCTTTGATGGTGAAGATTCAAGTTGCAAAGTCTCACACAAGTTTTCAGATCACGATTTTTGTGAGATGATTGGGCCTGAGGAATCTGATAGATCATTTGATAGCCCAATAACTGAGGAAACTGATCTTATTAGGGCACACGATACGGATCCAGAATCGCATTTTCTGGAGGCATCAATTCAATGCCCTGATTATCAGTTACACCCTGTTGAGCTTATTGATGATTCTAATTCTGAGATAATTAGACCCAAGTCAATTTTGATTTTGCCACATCATTTAGACTTGGAGATTTTAGACGGGGTGATGAATATACAAGAGGTCCTGGAATTTGATATGGTGAATGAGGAGGATAGGAGCTGGGAAGTGTTGATTTGGGAAATTAATTTTGGAGGAAATGGAAGATTGAGTCGAAGGGTTCCTTTTAAGCTGAAACCATCAAATCAGAACCCTTACGACATTTGTTTCGAGGATGTTCAACTCAGGCACACATTCAACGATTATCCTTTTGAGCTTCAATTCTCTGTAACCCAACTTTTTGGTCTTGGGTTGCATCCTCATAAATCGCAGGCCCGACCCTGCTTGCATTCTGATTTTAGGTTTTGGGTAATTTTTATCCAGAACCTAAGATATTCTCGATTATGGGGGATGGGTCTGCACCACAATCTGGTCCACATCTGTGGACCGCTGTTGATAGGTCGGAGGATTCTTCTGTTTATATTAATTTTGACCTGCACTTGTGAATTCTTTATTTCTTTTCTTTGTATAGTGTACCTAGCTGAAGGCACTAAACTCAGCACTTATACAGTTCTTTTTCATTTCCATCTTGGAGCAGACTTGATATTCACGCAATTCAGGTGCTTTCTTCACTTTTCCACTCTGTTTTATGTCTTTTTAATACAATGAGGACATTTCATTAGATAGCCATGGGGGGGTGGATATTCATCTCTGAATTCATTCGTCAGCTCCGTAGATTTGTTTTATATATAAAAAAAAAGAAAAAATCAGAATTAGGAAAGAGAATTTGGGTTTAAGAAAATTTTCAATCTTAAGAAATACTACATTAAGATCTGAACACAAAGACCCTTCAGGTCTTTGAACTTAATCAGCCCGTGTATCCACTAAAATGTGGATCTGTTTTTCGAGTTCTCGCCAACTTGAATTTTATTTTAATAGGAGTAAATAAGTTTGGGTGATAAGTACACGACTTATCAGCCCACCCTTTGATGTGAGGGAATTTTGAGTCTTAAGCATCTACACACTTTCTTTGCACTGACTCGTTGTTCGGCGATTTTAACGGAAATTGGGTAGCTAATGAACCTTCTAGGGTGATATGGCTGGCAAGTTATCGTGGGTAACAACCCATAGGTAGGTTGTCCAGAGCCCAGTCGCTAGACCTTTCTCTTTTTGCTGCCTTTAGGTAAATCTTAGACCAGGAAAGCCACCTACTTAAAAAAAAAAAGAGAAAAAAAAAACCAAAAAGGAGAAAAGAACAAAAAGAAATAAGCCACACTTTGCCGCACGAGTATGGCTGGCAAGTTGCCGGTGGTAACAGCTCATCGACCGGTTGTCCAGAACCCAGCTCAGAAAATGCACTAAAAATTCCCAAAACACTTAGGAAGATGCGGAGAAGTAGAATAAATCGGGGAGATATACACTGGATTCACCCTTGTGTTGACCCCGTTAAAAAATAAAAGTAGGGAGAAAGCTACCGGTTGTAAAGATACACCTTTAGACAGAATTCTTTTTGAGGTCACCTAGAGGCGTAGAAATCCGAAGTCTGTTTTAATTGCCGGTCAACGAGTCTATCACAATCACAATAAGATGCTTAAAGCTTAGGGTTCTCATCAAATCTTGGGTGAGTTGAATGGCCGTAGAAAGACACTCTTAAACCCTAAAATTTGAAAATCCAAAAAAATTAGAAAAGAGTAAAAAGAGAAAAAGAAATTTTTCTTTGAATAAGGCGAGGGCTTGAGGCGATCTGCATTTTGTTTGATACTCGGGCGCTGTTGTGTCTTTGAGAGTTCAGTTCATAAGTAGACAATTTTTTTTAATGATTGAAAATAACTCAGGTCCAAATAATCTAACTTAATTCTTTTATAAATAGCATATAGTTTTTGCTAGGGACTAGCAAAAGATAGCCATGGGGGTATGATGTAAACACATTTACACTACTTAAAATGTCTATTTATGCATGTTCTTAAGCATAGGATTGCATTTCATGATATAAATATTGCATAACATGCATCATCTTACATTTAGAGTAGTTTGAATAAAAGGGAGGTTAATTGTCTCCTTTTATGTGCTTGGACAGGGCAAATATTTTATCGGGGCCTCGGATCAAAGATCCAACTGTATGGATGTGATCAGGGCGACGATTGGAGTTCAACGATTCCAAGATCGCCCTAATCAGGCATCTGTAGCATCAGATAGAGACTGGGGAACCCTAGAAGATCAAGGGCCAGGATGGTGTAAATCCACACTTCAGATGATAAATCCAACCGCACGGATGAATTCAGATCGACGATCGCAGCCCAACGACACAAAGATCGAGTCAATCCGACATCCGTGGCACCATCTACAACTTCCAGAAGATGGACGGCCAAGATGACGCCACGTGGCGCCATCTCAGCCGCCCAAACGACCGCTTGCATCTTGTGAAGACCGCGCACCCGTCTCCTCTCTGCCATTGGATCTCGATCCAACGGCTGCGACGCGCCCGCGCTGAAGTCAAGCGCTCGACACAAACGCGACCGTAGCGCAGCGGTCGAGCGCTCTAACGCGAAGCAGGGACGCGCGTTCGAGCCGCGCCCTGCAGAAATTGGAGCGGTGGCGCGCCTCCAATCGACCACACGTTCGCGATCCAACGGCCGCGCGCGCCCGATAGCGCCGATGCACAATTGGATGCGCGCGTGAACGCCTGATCGCACGCACAGGCGGGCGGGCGGCAGCGGTGAAGGCGCGATTTTAAGCCGTCCAATCTCGCGATCGGACGGCTGAGACTTCGCGGACGTGCGTAGGCGTTACGCACGCGGGCAGCCGAGCGGGCGCGCGTGGGCGCGGCGGCGACGGCCACGTCGGGGCTTTAGTGACGGATTTATCCGTCACTAAAGACCCCTTATTTATTATTTTGAAGATGTAATGTCTATTTTGCCCCCACTACTTGCAACTATAAAAGGAGACCCCCTCCATACGAAATTATCATCCCTTCTTTCTCCTCTCTACCCCTCCAAAGCTCAAGAGAAGCTTGTCCCACACCCGGGATGCTTCTCTCGAGATAAAGTCCAATTTTCGTTCCCCTTCGGAAGTGGATCCCGCGACGACGACGACGTGCTGCTTCGTTCCCGTTCTTCTGATTCGTCCTCCTTCGTCCCGCTTAGTTCTCCTTCGTCCAGGCGTCGTCCCGTCCGGCTCGTCCTCCAAGTAATCGTCGAGGAGGATAACATTTCTCTCCCCATTCTAATTTACAGCTTTTCTAGTGTAGAATTTTCTGCTTTATAGTATAATTGATTTTCCGCATTCTAGTGTAACTTTTATAAACTATTGAAATATTGAATGCATGTTCTCTTTCTCTCTCTCTCTCTCTCTCATAGTTTGATAGCCCCATTGTAATTATAACGCCTCGCTTAAAGAAAATCTTAAAAAAATATAATTGCGGAATAGATCAACGTAGCCTCCCTGTGTTCGACCCGGAATTATTTTCGGTATAAATTTTATTTGTTGAACATGAATTCTTCGCTTTCGAACTACAACAACAGGTTTTCCAAAACCAAACACGTTAGCGTAGGTTCGTAGCGTTCAACAACAACCATCCCCTCTAAAATTCTCTACCTAAGCTTAAAGCCGGGGTGGAATTCATAGAATATCTTGAATACCCTGAGGGAAGAAGTCTGCCTATCCTGCTAGAATTTTACTATGGGTCAAGCACAAACTTTAGAAGTGAATCAGGTTTTTCACTCGAATCTATTGTGAAAGCTACATAGCTGCACTTTCACGTATCTGGATTTCAATATTTCTAGATGAAACAAGAGGAGAGAAATCTTTAGTCAATCTCGTTGATAAAAAGAATAAGCAGTCCCTTAGGGATTAAATTTGTAAATAACTTAGTCATGCATTTAGTCTTGCATTTGCTAGGGACTAGCAAAGTTTAGGCATGGGGGTATGATTGCATTGCAATCATGGGTCCTAATCAACCAAAATAATGTTTGAACCTAGCTTAATTTGTGGATATTGCACTCATATCTTGCATATCATGCATTGCATCAGTCTATTTAGAATAACATGAGATATCCTGCTATTTAATGGTTTTTATTGCTATTTGCAGATAATAAAATGATCCAGGATGGAGATAGTAGAATAAAGTAATAAAGGAAGATGACTGATCCAGATAAGAGGACTGAGGAGCATAGCCTTATCCCTACCCTTAGAAACCCTAGGACGGCCTTCCCAAACACAAAACGACCTCCATTAGGGCACCTTAGCCTCAAAACCCAAAGATGGATAGCACTATCCATGTTCTTAACCACCCTATCACTCTCCCAAACACTTAGGAACCAAAACCCACCTTAGAAAACCCAAAATCCACTATCCAGCACCTTTTAGGATGTCCAAACATCTGGCTGAACGTTTGATTTCTGCAGAATAACAATCCAGGAAGCCAAAACTAATACCGACACAGAATTATACGTCTAATTTAATGTCCAGACATCCAATTTTGTAGTATATGATGTCTGACCACTATCCTGGATGTCTGATACTGCTGTCTGGTTCCTGATTTTGGTATTGGAAGCCTTAGCTTGCCTATTTTGACCTAGGAACTCCATCGGACACCCTAGGAAATCTAATTAGAGACCTCCTAAGCCTAGTCCACTATCCATAGCCCTACTTATCCTATCCCTAACCCAATTAAACTATCCCATACCTAATTGGGTGCATCTACAGTTGATTGGGTGCACCTAAGCCCAATTGGATCCAACCAAAATCTAATTGACTCATACCTAATAGGGTTACCCTAGCCTAATCACATGCACACATCCAATTAGACTTGACCTAGACCTAATTAGGTTCACTCCTATCCAATTAGACCTTCCTAAGCCTAATTAGGTCCACACCCACTTAATCTAGATTGACCCAACCTATTTAGCACCTAATCCTACCAAAACCCACAACCTAGTCCCATGAAAAATACACACCCACACACACACCTTCCCATTATACCCCTACCAAACCCATGCACACTCTCTTGGAAACCCTAAAAACTTGTGTCAAACCTAGATCCTAAAAATGTGGCATTAGCTAATTTTGGAGCCACCAAAAGTGGCAACCAAATGGAGCCTTCCATAAGGGCAAAGAAAGAGCGACGAAATTGAACCATCTCCACCACTCTCTTCCTCTCAACTTGCGACCACACCTCCTCCTCTCCCTCTCAAGGCCATCCTCTTCCTCCAAGACTCCCTCCATGGACGGCTAAAGAAGAAGCTCCTCTAAGGCATCTTCATGAGGGTGGCAAGAAGAAGAAGAGCATAAGAATGCAACACCTTCTCCTTTCTTCTTGTGGGCATGCCCTCTTCTTCCACCATAGAGGATCCACACCCCCATTTTCTTTTCTTCTTAGATGGCCATAGAGAAGACCCCCCTCAAGGTCTTCTCAAGGATGGCCATTGGTAGAGAAAGGGTGCAACACCCTCCTCTCTCCACTTGGGTGCACACACCATCCTCCTCTCTCTAGTGGACGGCCAAGAAGACTTCTCCTTAGCCTCTCTTGGTTGATCCCTTTCTTTAGTTTAGCTTTATTTCCATGTATCCGTATTTTATAGTGACTTAAGTCTTGATGCATGATACTCTTGTCTAATGGTTTTATATGCATGCTATTATCTTCATGTCGTACAACCTTGATGCATGCTTTCATTTCATGTTTCAAAATAAAGATCAAAAATACAAAAAGACAAAAATATTAGGTTATATTAGATTTAGGTTAGATTAAGCCGATCCAAATCTCGACTTGTTTTCACGCCTCCTAGAGACGAACGACCGGGACTCAAGTTCTAAAAAGAAAAGAAAAGAAATCTGTGCGAGTTTCGTTATTATAAATATTTTTGTCAAGGGGATTTCGCGACTATACTACGATTTTCGACGATTTCAAAATACACGATTTTCACACTTGTCAGGGGCTCTCCCTTCTTGGCTACCTAGATACTTCTCGAGTGTGCAAATTTTTGATTCAGAGGCATCATCTGCCTTGAAGCTGCCTTAGTCATACAAAAATTTTTTTTAAGTGCCTTGATTGGGTCAAAATAGCATCCAGTCCCTCATCCCTTCTATTAGAGCACATACATAGATTTTCTTGGGAATCTCTTTCAGATCTGATCAACTTCAATCTAATCTTGAATTTTGATTCTACATCTTGATTCCACCATTTTGATTAAAAATTTGCAGCCTGGCTATATAGGAAGACTATTTAAGAAACCTACGTCCCAAATGAGCATAAGAGAGAAGATACTTGAGAATGCCTATAGAAATCATGAAGAATATTATAAAAGAGACATGATGGAAAAATTTGCAAAAACAACAAACCTCATCATGAACTGTGTAGGGATAATATGGACACAAATAAAACACGGTTCAACTTGGGGTCGTCTATTAGCAAAACACAGTGAATTGGTGAAATTACACAACAATGGTTGTCTGTAATATTGGTCAAATCCTTCAATTCCAGAAGAACTCCAGAATCTTTTGAGAGAACGGGGAGAATTGCTAAATGGGTTATACAGAACCATCGATCAAAAATACCCGTCAAAAGTTAAGATGACATCTTGGGGTAATTCCAGTAATCCATGTAATTTCCCAAATCCCGGGTATGATGATCAAGGTTGTTATGGACCCCCAACCTAAATGGATTCTAATTCAAAGTATGAACAAATTGACATTCCTGATCTTGAGATGGGTTGGGAGGATCCAATTTCAAGTGATCACGATTTTGAGCCAGCCCTAGAAAACTAACCTGGTTCACCAAGCTTAGATTTCCCAGACACCTGTGATACTAAGATTGAATCAGAACCTCTCGAGTGTGTAAACTCCGCTCCTTATTCTGATAAGGTGACTCTTAAGAGCAATTCTGACATCCCTGTAGAACCAAATCTAGATCCTAGTGATCCAACCCACACCCCTAACCTAGAATCTGGATTTGAGCCTTACTGGGATGATTATGAGGCCTTGTGCGAAATGAATCAGATTTCAAATCTGGATTATGATTCAGGGCCCGTATTTGATGAGTACACCTCTCTAATATCCTCAAAAGCACAGATTGATTTCTCAGAAGTTATGCCAATCTATGATATAGAAACCGAGGAGTTGAAAGAATTGGATTTTGATTGGGTCTTCCCTACAAGACAAAAACCTGAGCCCAAACCTAATAGGGACACCTTTTTGAGCTCGGATATGAGAATAGGCTAGACCCAAGTCAGGTTGCTGAGTCTACATCTTTTGATTTATTCTGTGGTGGAACCTTTGATCTCGAATCAGATTCATAACATGATTCTCACAAGTTCTCTGACGATTTTGAATCTTACTATGATTTTGGAGAACCTTTGTTTCCTGATGACTATGAACCAATCTACAACCTCAGCATACATAATCCATTTTTCAACCCTGACTCTAAGGTCCCTGATCCCGAGATCACTGATTCAAAATTAGGTTCCATTGAGATGGAAGCATTTCCTTTTAATCCTCAGGAATCAGAAACAGAAATTGCCGAGAGTGTCTACAACCCAGAGTTCAAATCCTTTCTTGATTCAGTTTTTTTTATCCAATAAACACTCTTTGGGAATTTACCTTTGATTTTGATGGTTACTATGAGGACTCTCTAAATGAACCTACCTTTGAATCCTTTCTAAAGGAGCCTTACACACAATTATTCTTGAAAACACCTCTCCTACATATACAGAACCTTCCCAAACCTGTTCTCAACCCCGACCCGCAACCAGACTCAATTACTACTCTGATTCCCCTCTCAATGAGCCAGTTGCAGATGATTCTCCTCCACATTCCAATCAGGTTTCAAACATCGATCAGACTACAAATCACACCCTATCCTTCTCTGATCACTTTTGTATGGTTCCTACATCCTCAACTGATTCTTTTTCATTTGAGGATCCCTACTTTGACCAGGCTGATCGGACCCTGCCAAACCCTAATTTTCACTTCCACATCATTCTGAACTTTACAGTACCTGGTGGGCATCGCATCTCTTGATCCACATTCATAACCCGCCAGATTGATTGGGTTTGGGCTGCATCATCAACCTGCTGATCTGAACAAATACCTAGTTGGACCAACCAGGCTTTTGATTAAGGTGCTTGTTCTACAAAAGTCATCTGATTTGATCACTCCATACCCTGTTCTGCTCGGTTGAAGGCATTGAATTTAGTGCTTAACAGGAGGCAACCCGTCATTCCAAAAAACTCAAGATCCTTCTGATTATCCTTCTATACTTCACGTCTATTGCACTCTGAGTTTAGTTTTAGAACAGTTGATCCCACCTCTGGTACTCGTATCAGGGCTTGAAATTGTCTGCAATAGTCATCCTTACCCGTTCGCCCACCCAATAATCCTATTCTCATTTCTGAACCCAAATTTTACACCCTCCATTTACAATGAGGACATTGCAAAACTTAGGCATGGGGGGTGGTAAATTGCAAACATATAAAAATTCAAAAGTTCAGAAGGGTTCTCACAAAAAAATACATATTCCAAAAAAAACCCAAAAAAAAGAAAATTGAAAAAGAATAAAAGAATTGGAGAAGGGAGGAAATTTTGAGTGAATTTAATTGCATATCATTCTTGAGAAGGAAAAAATGGAAGGTGATATAAATGTCAACAAGGAGCACAATTTGAAACAAAAAAGAAATAGTCATTAGTAAAAGATTAAGGAATTCACTTAGTTCTAGACCAAATCAAAAGAAAAAAATAAAAGAAATAAAAGTGCTAAAAGACAAAAGAGATTAGTATGAATGCCGATCTTAGGCCTCTTGGGCTATGATTTTAGGCTTAAAAATTCAAGTATCCGTTAAGATCTAGATAGTCCTCAAGAGGTTGGGGAAAATGTGAAGCTTAAGTAGTAGGTCTAAGGATTAAGGATTATTCGACCTCGTTAACTAACCTCTGGTTTGCAGGACTCGATAACCTAAGCACCCCAATCCACACACAATCTAGTTCAGTGACCTAGATTAGGAGCAGTTAATCAACACAAAGTAATTTGGAAGAGTTCCTAGCGCGGAGAGGCAGGAAATTCCCCTAATAGATGCACAATAACATACCGTCTCCTCGTTGTTTGTCTCCTATGACATCTAAATATCCTACCGGGGGCATGTAAGCACCTTGTGCTAGTTCAGGTGCCATGGGTGGGATTATCCCGAAATGTCGATTGCTAGGGCGTGAATTTAACTACAGAACACCATAGGTGGGATTATCTCAAAATCTCGAAAGCCAGGGTTCTGGAGGTTGCTAAGGGTGGTGCTATCTCGAAGCATCTATAGCCAAGGACCCTGTGAGGATTGATGGTGGGAGCTAGGAATACGATACAGACCGTGTTGTAAAGCCAATCCAAAGCTAGAAATAAAAAGAAAAGAGAGAGAAAACTCTCCAAAAATAAAAGAATTCTCATGTCTCTCTCTTACAAAAACACACTACAAACTGAACATAGGCTAAAACATGTTACAAGCACGGGTGCTTTAACCACAGAGTTAAACAAACCTTAGGTTTGTTCCTGTGGGCCTTAGAAACCTTCGCGGTAGACTGAGGCTAGAGCTGGTCAGGTCTGAATCTTGGTTGGAACTTGAGTACCTCTAGACCAACTATTTGCATTTTGACCTAATAAAAAAAAAGAAAGCACACAGCAGCAATCTGAGCATAAAAAGGCATGGTCTAGAATTTAAGTTAATTCTGTGAGATTTTGCTAAGGAACTAGCAAAAGCTGGGCATGGGAGTATGATGGGAACACCATCATGAACCATAACTAACTCAATTTGATCTATTTAAGTCATTAAATGCTCCTACATAACTGCCAGAGAGCCCTAAGATGCTGCATAATCATTCTAAGGGAAAGACAAGAAACCATAGTTTAAACTATAATTTTACCATCATATCATGAATGCAATACAACCACGGATTTTCTCAATGGGCAATTAAGGGTCAAATGGTCCTAAAAGGCTAACAAGTGGGTTAGAATAGACAGAAAAGGGTTTTTGTGTGTTTTAAGAATAAAATGACTTCTAAAACTCTAAAAATAGATCCGCTTAACTAACTGAGGTTCTAGTTAGGATAAAATTAACCTAAACCCTCTAAAATTCATAGAAAGATATTCTCTAGGATTTGGTACCTTCAATTTAACTATTAGAACCAGTCTTGACCCAAAATAGAGTCTCAGACTAACATTTGTTCTAATTTGGGTTTTTGCATAAATTGCTTAATCAAATGATGTCAAAACATAAATCTAACTTCACCATTGAATTCCTTGGGTCAAAATTAGGTTTGTACCAACATTTGGACCCAATCTGAGATCATCTTGACCAAGTTTGCATTTTTGTCCAATCAGACTCTTTCTATCTAATTCAGACCCTTAGCTTTTCTAATTCTTTGCAAAAGTTGCCCTAGCTTTATCATCTTCTTTGCAATCAGGTCCCTCTACCATTATCGCGGGGGAACTCCTACTCCAGTGACCTTCGACTAGGGATTTCTCCCTGATTGATTGGTGAATCCCTTCCAATTTCAGAAGGGAAACTCCTGAGAGATTCCCCTAAAATTTAAGCCGCATCTTGGACTCCAATTCTTGCCTAAATCCTCATGCGAATCGCTTGAAGGATTAGGTCGCCTACTTGTATGTAAGCTCCAAGCTTCCAAGCTTGGTTTCCAAGCTTGGAAGACCTCCTTGAGCCCTACATAAGGATCCCCAGGGCTCTGCCAAACTCTCACGCTCACTTTTGGACGGAAATCCCCCTCCTTCCTCCCTCCTCTCTGGCCAAAAGACTCCACGACATCCGGTGACTCCTCCTGATCCTTCTTGTCATCCAAATGCAATACCGGTGGTGGATTCCTCCCCCTCATCTTCTTCCGCATCGCGCCATACTAGCGGGCGCCTCCCAATCTCCGTCGTCGTCGACGTTACCACCCACCGGAGAATTCATCTTCCCCAACACCGGCCGATCAAAGCTAGTGTCGTCCTCCCCCTTTCGTCCACTTATAATGGGTAGTTAGGTATCTCTAGGTTCCTAGGTTAATTTACTACCCAAAACACCAAAAACAACCCCTCACTACCGTCATTCACCCACATCGTCTCCGTCTCCAACCAAACCTCCGACGAGGCGCCTCCGTTGCCACAACCCTCCATTCGCCTCGCCATCCACCTCAAGACCTCTACCTCACCTTCCTGCACAAAACCCCTCTCCTATTTCATCCTCTCGCTCATCCAAACTCACCCTCGAACAACCCACCTTCACGCCACCTTCTCCATCATCGTACACCTTCCACACGCACTCCCACACCACGAGTCCACTGCCACCACATTCCATGACCCACGGCGACTCTCCTGAAGTGTTTTAACTGGGTCAAGTGGTCATTTTACTTGTTTCATGTGTCGAGCTCCGGCCACCATTAGCAGGCAAGCTTCAAGCTTGCTTGAAGCCTTCTTCAGCGCCTGAAGCTTTAAGTAGCCATCCTAGGCATCGCTCAAATCTTTTACCTTGGGCTGGATGACACACATCGGTACCTGGCCGATGCATCTAGCGATGGGAATTTCTTCGCAAAGGACGAGAATGGTGCATTTGAACTGTTTGAGTCCTTAGCAAAGAACTCTATGAATGTCGCCTCAATGAACCAGTTCCAGTGACCTGGACAGCAATGAGTCAGTGTCCATGAAACTTAAGCCAAGTATGCCCGAGGTGACATGGACATTATCACCAAAAAGCTGGACAAGGTGGATCTGCTCGATAAGAAGCTCGATGAATTAATGCGAGCGAGATCTGGATCTTCTGGCAGCCGTGCTCCATCTTACTCCTCTCAAGAATCTCGAGCCCCCTTTTCTCATATATATCCGTTCACTCGGGTTGTTTCTCTCCATCTCCACGGGATCTACGTACCAGGAACCCGTGAACAATGTGGATCTGGCACCATACAATCTGGGTTACGCACCACATGACGATGCAAGTGCATATTCTTTTGATGAATTTACATCTGAGACATCTTCAGCCTACGAAGATGTCAATGCTATTCAGGGTTATGGGCGTAACAACTGTTGAACGAGACGAATCTACGCTAACGTGTTTGGTTTTTGGAAAAACCCGTCGTTGTAGTTCGAAAGCGAAGGATTCGTGTTCAACAAATAAAATTTATACCGAAATAAGAATTCCGGGTCGAACACAGGGAGGCGAACGTTTGATTTAAAAACTCCGCGTTTCTTTTTATTTTGTCACAAAGAAATTCAATTTAAACTATCTAAGTATCTACAACAAATAAAAGAGAGAGAGGGAGTAAAAGAGAGCGAAGGAATACTATACATGGAAATCAAAATGAGATGTAGAATAGACAAGGAATTTATCATAAAAGAGTTCTTTCATTACAACTAGAAAACATAAAACAATTACTCTAGAAAGCATTAAAAGAATGGAGGGAGAAATGTCCTCCTCGACGATCGCTCGGAGGACGAATAGACTACTCTAGAAAGCAGTAAATCTATACTAGAAGGCAGTAAAAAGAATAGGGAGAGAGAAATCCTCCTCGACGGTCGCTTGGAGGACGAGCCGGACGGGACGACGCCTGGACGAAGGAGAACGAAGCGGGACGAAGGAGGACGAAGCAGAAGAACGGGAACGAAGCAGCACGCCGTCGTCGTCGCGGGATCCACTTCCGAAGGGGGACGAAAATTTGGACTTTATCTCGCGAGAAGCATCCCGGGTGTGGGACAAGCTTCTCTTGAGCTTTGGAGAGGTAGAGAGGAGAAGGAAGGGATGAAAATTTCGTATGGAGGGGGTCTCCTTTTATAGTTGCAAGGAGTGGGGGCAAAATGGACATTACATCTTCAAAATAATAAATAAGGGGTCTTTAGTGACGGATAAAACCGTCGCTAAAGCCCCGCCGTCGCCGTCGCCGTCGCCGCCGCGCCCACGCGCGCCCGCTCGGCTGGCCTGTGCGCGTAACGCATACGCACGTCCGCGTCGTCTCAGCCGTCCGATCGCGAAATCGGACGGCTTAAAATCGCGCCTTCACCGCTGCCGTCCGCCCGCCTGCGCGTACGATCGTGCGTTCACCAGAGCGTCCAATTGCGCGTCGGCGCTATCGGGCGCGCGCGGCCGTTGGATCGCGATCGTGCGGTCAATTGGAGCGCGCCCGCCCGCCTCAAAAATCGCTTGGCGAGGCTCGAACGCGCGCCAGCGCCTCGCGATAAGGCGCTGGACCGCTGCGCTGCCTCGCCCAAATGGTCGCGCGGATGCTTTTAAAACGATGCGTCCACAGCCGTTGGATTGAGATCCAACGGCGGAGAGGAGACGGTGCGCGGTCTTCACCAGACGCATGCGTCCGATTGGGCGGCTGAGATGGCGCCACGTGGCGCCATCTTAGCCGTCCATCTTCTGGAAGTTGTAGATGGTGCCACGGATGTCGGATTGACTCGATTTTTGTGTCGTTGGGCTGCGATCGTCGATCCGAATTCATCCGTGTGGTCGGATTTTCCATCTGAAGTGCGGATTTACACCATCCTGGCCCTTGATCTTCTAGGGTTCCCCGGTCTCTATCTGATGCTACGGATGCCTGATTAGGGCGATCTTGGAGTCGTTGAACTCCAATCGTCGCCCTGATCATATCCATACGGTTGGATCTTTGATCCGAGGCCCCGATAAAATATTTGCCCTGTCCAAGCACATAAAAGGAGACAATTAACCTCCATTTTATTCAAACTACTCTAAATGCAAGATGATGCATGTAATGCAATATTTATATCATGAAATGCAATCCTATGCTTAAGAACATGCATAAATAGACATTTTAAGTAGTGTAAATGTGTTTACATCAACAACCTATACTCTAAAACGTATAACCCCAGTTGGCACCAGCATCCCAATTTCTCCTGGTTTAGTAACCCACAGAGATCGAGTCAAGCTCCACAATACCAGACCAGACAATATGGGAATGAGAAGAACACATACCCAAGGCAACAGCCATTCCCGTCTCAGCAGCAACAGACATGCTATATCTATCAGTCGCTGCACCAAGCTACCAACTACCCTCCAGAGCAGGCCGACCCTTTGGAGTCTCTGAAGGAGGAATTGCAGGCATTAATTCGGAAATCTACTCATGACAACCTGCAAATAATGAAGGCAATGGTAAATACAGAGCATACAGAACACGCAAAACCAAATGATGCAGGAGCATAGGTCACAGGGAGCTTTGCCCTCCCAACTTGTTGTAAACCCGAGATATGTGTAGAATTAGGGTGCCCCACCTAGATTTCAAGCACCACAGGGACAGGCACATGTTGTTCTGCAGGCACCTCCCGCACCACCTAGTTATGGGCTCAGTCAGCCATCTCTATTGCTAAACCCTGTGTATTCAGACAAACATGCTCCTCTGCTCCTTCATGGACAACACACTGATGCAAAAACTGTCACCTTAAGGAGCGGAAGACTACACAGGACCCGCTACCTATGCAAGCGGGTAATGATTTTTCCTACGCTCTTCCGTAAGATGGCTCACAACCCTCTTCCTCTCACAAGCCATCTTCATTACATAAAGGAAAGAAGTCCCTAGACCCTGAAATTCCAGTCCCTTTTCCCGTAGCTCTAACGTGAGATTTAGCATGCAAAAAGGACACGCGGAATTTCGTGGGGCCTGAAATCTATGTTCAAGGAAGTTCACATTCAGGTCCCTCTCCTTGAAGCAATAGATCACATCTCGATTGTTGCTACGTTCTTCAAGGACTACTGTACTCTGAGGTGACAGTAGAAAATCGGACAACAGGTGGTATTATCTGAGGAAGCCAGCACTGTTATCTTAGCTGACTTACCGCCCAAAAAGGACCTGGGACACCACTAATTTCCTGCTTTTTGCAGGATTCCCCTTTTGATAGGGCCCTTCTTGATTTGGGGTCGTCCATCAACCTAACTCCCACCACAGTATTTGATCAATTTCAACTCGAGGAGTTAAAGCCCACCTCAGTTACCATACAATTGGCTGACCAATCGATGAAAATGCCGAGGGAGGTGGTTGAAAATGTGATCATGCAAGTACAAGGATTCTACTTTCCAGCGAACTCTTTTGTTCTTGATATGGAGGTTCCTCCTAATCTCTGTGATACACCGATTATTCTAGGTCTCCTGTTCTTGGCAATCGCTCGTGCGAACATCGAATGTGCATTAGGGTGCATGGAGATTGCCCTAGGAAATGAAAATCTTAGACTAGACATTTTCAAGGCATCAAAGAACTTTGATTGCAATTTAATCAAGAAGGATAGTGAAGATGAAGATTCAGCTTTCTATGGGAACATTGGGCTCCTCTGCAGCGACCCAATGGCACATATATCTTCACTATCAGTGGTCTTAGATCACGATCCACACGGGACTGAGACTAATGACATATACATTTCATCCCATGGATCTGGTTGTCATGGGTGTTCATCTGCTCCTAACACCCCTGATCCCGACTACCCTGTCCAATCTAGCATTGATATCTTAAGATAGGATTACATGACCACTACAGACAAATTCTCCATTAGTCAGGATCAGCAGATTTCCTTTGTTTCTTCCTCTCCTCCCCCACATAAACCCTCTCCCCACCCTCCTCTAATAGAGTTACAGCCCTTACCTGATTCGCTCAAGTACGTGTTTCTAGGAGAAAGTGAAACGTATCCCGTGATTATCAATGCTCACTTGACTCCAAACCAGGAACACCAGTTGATCTCCGTTCTACAAGCACATAGGGCTGCTATCAGGTGGGGCATTGCTGATCTCCACAGGATTCGCCCCTCATATTACACTCACCATATCTACACTGATGAAGGGGTGAGACCATCGAGACAACCTCAAAGATGCCTAAATCCAAATATGTTGGAGGTTGTCAAGAAGGAGATCATTAAATGGCTGGACGCGAGCATTATCTATCCAATTTCTGACAGCCAGTGGTTGAGTCCCATTCAGATTGTGCCCAAAAAGGTGGGACTCACCGCGATCAAAAGTGAATTGGGAAAATCCATCCCGACCCACACCACGACTTCTTGGCAAATATGCATTGATTACAAGAAGCTAAACTCGACTACCAAAAATTATCATTTTCCTTTACCCTTTATTGATTAGATTCTACAATGGCTGGCCGGGTGTAGTTTCTTCTACTTTCTGGATGGATACTCATGGTACAATCAAGTAGCGGTCAACCTGGAGGATCAAGACAAGATGACTTGTACATGTCCCTTCAGAACATTTGCTTTTAAGTGGATGCCCTTCGACCGCTACAACGCACCAACTACTTTTCAGCGATGCATGATGGCCATCTTTTCAAACATGATCGATGACTGCGTAGAAGTGTTCATGGACGACTTCTCCATGTTTGGAGACAATTTCTCATCTTATCTTGATAACCTCACAAAGATCCTGACGACATGTGTAGAGGTTAACCTAGTACTTTCATGGGAAAAAAGCCATTTTATGGTGAGGGATATCATCATACTAGGTCACAGGATCTCCTCTAATGGACTCAAGGTCGACCAAGCTAAGTCCAAAATAATGTTGCGATTACCTCCTCCTAGCTTGGTTAAGAAAATCAGATCATTCTTAGGGCATGTCAGATTTTATTGAAGATTCATTCGAGTTTTCTCAAAAATTACTCGTCCATTAACGAATCTTCTGGTAATCGACACTCCCATTGATTTTGACTCATCTTGTCTCAGCGCTTTCGACACATTGCGAAGCGCTATTTCAAGTGCACCTATTCTCCAAACTCTCAACTGGACTCTCGACTCCGAGATGATGTGTGACGCCTTCGACTTCGCTGTCAGAGCCATTCTTGACCAGCATCAGAGTACCATCCATTCGTAATATACTACGCTAGCAAAACATTGAATAAGGCTCAACGTAACTATACAGTCACTGAGAAAGAATTGCTAGCTATGGTATTTGGGTTGGAGAAATTCAGGTCATACTTACTTGGGTCCAAAGTCATCATCTACACTGACCATTCCACCCTCCGGTATTTGCTGGCAAAGAAGGATGCCAAACCCCACCTTATTAGATGGATCCTTCTTTTGCAGGAGTTTGATGTCGAGATCCATGACAAAGCCAAAGCCCATAACGTTGTGGCGGATCACATGTCTCGGCTAGACCCAGACTATATTCTGTACTCCCCGCCGATATCAGACTGATTTTTGGATGAGTCTCTGCTGTCTATTAACTCTGTTGAGTTTCCTTGGTACGCTGATATAGCAAACTATCTCATCTCAGGTAGGCTACCTATGGGATTATCCGAGTAAAAACTCAAATTTATATCAGAGGCTAAATTCTATTTTTGGGATGACCCACTACTCTTTCGCATTGGGGCTGATTAGATCATCCATAGATGCGTCCCTGATTCGAAAATCTCTTGTGTGCTATCTTCTGCCACAGCGATGCTTGTGGTGGTCATTTCTCGGGCCGAAAGACCACTACAAAGATTTTGCAATCAGAATTTTTTTGGCCAACCATTTTTAGAGATACACACGAGTTTGCCAAGTGCTGTAAGCGATGCCAAGCGGTCAGTTCTATGACCCAAAGTGACATGATGCCTCTCCAATCTATTCTTTTCGTAGAAGTGTTCGACGTCTGGGACATCGACTTTATGGGTCCCTTCCCAAACTCGCATGATTTTGAGTACAAACTCCTCGTAGTAGAATATGTCTCAAATTGGGTAGAAGCTATCCCGGCAAGATGAGCATATCATAAGACTATTATATCCTTCGTCCGGGAATTCATTTTTGCGAGATTCAGAGTTCCCCATGGCTTGATAAGTGATGGAGGTAGTCACTTCATCCATGCCCATTTCAGGTCATTATTGAAGAAATACGGGGTGCAGCACCGCATTGCTACCCCGTATCACCCACAAACCAATGGGCAGGCTAAAGTATCAAACCGTCAAATCAAGCTTATCCTTCAAAAGATGGTTAGACCTGATAGGAAGGATTGGTTCGATTCGTTGATTGATGCACTATGGGCATGTCGAACCGCGTACAAGGCCCCGCTCGGAATGTCACCATATCGTATGGTGTATGGAAAAGCCTGTCACCTTCCTGTGGAGCTGGAGCACCGTGCCTTTTGGGTAGTGTAGAAGTGTAATTTTAACCTCGAGGCCAAAGGATATGAAAGGAAGCTTCAGCTTAGTGAGTTAGAGGAGATTAGACTGGAAGCATACGAGAATGCAAAAATATACAAAGACAAGACAAAGGCTTTCCATGATCAACACATCCAGAGCAAGGGGTTCGCAACTAACCAATAGGTTTGGCTATTTGACTCCCGACTCAAATTCTTTGCGGGAAAGATCAAGTCCAAGTGGACCGGGTAGTTTCTGGTGGTCTACCCGTACCCTAACCGGCCGGTCCAAATTAGAGACTCGAAATCTGGGCATGTTTTTATGGTTATGGCCAACGCCTCAAACCATTCTTTGCCCAGGAAACTCCTCCTGCTAACAAAGTGATACATCTTCTCGAGGACGTGTGACTGACGAGTTGCCCAGTTGGAGGTGTTAAACTCAACACGTATACATATATACATACCATATATACATAACATATTTCATTTTTGCATATTGTTATGCATATTGTGTATGGCATTGTAGTGATGAAATGAGCTGAATGACAACTCAGAAGCAGTTCCAGGTGATTTCTATCCACCCTGCCTTATTTCTTTTCTTCATGCATGAGGACATGCAAACACTTAGGCATGGGGGGCTAGTCCATAAAAATTGAAAATTTTCTACCAACAAGTAAGGGATTAGATAGTTTATCAAGAGGTTTTATTAAAGATTTATTCTTCAGTAGATTCCTAAGCTTAGAATCCAATATAACCACACATCTGCATGTAGAATTTGCAATGGATCCATTGTGAAAATTGATAAACATCTCTAGTTTGTCAAGAAGAAGCATTGCTTCTTCTCCTGAACCCTTGGACAACAATCAGGGAGTTAGGTGAACCACCTTCTAGTAGATCTACCAAAACATGTGCAAGATGAGAGTAGAGAGTCTACTAATGCTCTAAGGCTAGTGTAAGGAATCTTGGGCAAAGCGTTCACTCTCAGTTCTTGCATAATAATTCTATGAGAAATTCCGTACGAGAGCCACCAAATAAGGCAAAAACACATAGAGCGGGTTCTGATAAAGCTAGGATAGAGGTGGATGGTCATGACTGCCCTCTTGATAAATGCCAGTTTATCATCATTCTTATGCACTAAAATAAACCTAACTCTTAGGATTTTACTCTGCAAATGGGTTTTTGGGCTGCATTTAGGCATTCACTAGGTTAGGCATGCACTGCATTTTCTTTTGTTATTTTAATGTGTTTTTGTGAGTGTTAAGGATGAACGGATATACAGATCCCTAAAACCCTAGCACTCAAGAAGGCAATTGGTGAAGAAAGAGTTCAGACTAGTTGGAACTCAGCTTGATCCAGCTCACCACAGCTGGAACCTAGCTCACTTGAACTAGGGTTAGCTCATCCCAGCTCCATTCAGCTAATCTGAACTGAATGGTAGCTCAAGAGAGTTCATCTTAGCTCACCCTAGCTCAAGTCAGCTCAGATCCAGCTCAACTTAGTTGAGTCTAGCTCATCTCAGCTCCCACTAGTCCACAGGGAGCTCTAGCTAGCTCAGCTGAGTCAACAGGAGTTCACCCCAGCTCAGATCCAGCTACATCCAGCTCCACTCAACTCCAGCCAGCTGAAAAAGAACTCATTCCAGCTCAGGAAGCTCAAGTCCAGCTCCTGGGGACCCAGCTTAGCTCATGCTAATTGAGCTAAGTTACCTTAGCTGTCTCAACCATCTCAATCCTCCCCAGAAGCACCAGACCCAACTCACCTCAGCTCCTTTCAACAGAAGCCAGCTCACTTTAGCTTGGCTTAGTAGCTAGCAAAGAACTAGCAAGCTAAGCCAGCTAGAGTAGCCCCATGTTGACCTCTTCAGCAACTGCCTGCTCCACTTCAGCTCCAGATTCTTCAGAACCAGCTCCTCCCTCCAAACCCTAGCTCCAACACCTCCTCCTCTACTCCACCATTAGCTAAGCTAGCTTAGCTTAGCTTAGCTATGCTCCAACTTCCTTGGCTTGTACCACCCCAAAAACCCACCTAACAACTCCACCCAACTAGCTCCACCTAAGCTCCACATAAGCTACCCACTTGGCGCCAACCTAGACTACCCACCACCTCCAAAAGACACCTAAAAGTGGCGCCAAAACCACCCTAACTACCCCCTTGTTGGCGCCAATTTTCCGTCCAAAAATCCCCTTCATCTCCACCACACATCTCCCCTTAAACCCATCTCCACCCTCCACATAACCCCTCCTTCTAGAACCTTTCTTGGTGCCACCTAAGACCCTCTTCTAGAAGCTATTTTGGTGCCAACTTCAAGGGTTGTCACCACCCATAACCACCCCCTAGGAGTCCCTTGGGTTGGCGCCAAATGCCCTTAGCCATAGGATCCCCAACCACCTCCATCCTTCCATCTTAGCCCTCCATTTCAAGAGGCACCTTAACCCCCCATCCTACCCTATAAAAAGACCACTACCCACCACCATTCAAGGCATCCTTGGCTAGCAATTTCACTCTCATATTCTACCTAGAATCCCACGCCCAAGAGAGAAGAAGAAGAAGAAGATTAAAGGGATATTCTATCCCCTTGGTGCCTTCCCCTCTTCCCTTCTCTCTTGTGCCCACGCCAGCCAAAGGAGAAGCCAGGCAAGGAAGATCTTTGGAGGAGATCTTAAAGGTGGTCCATGCCACCTTGGAGGAGTTTCTGAGGGTGGTGCACGCCCACCCCTTGGAGGAGAGCATTGAAGGTGGTAGCACCCACCTTGGAGGAGCTCTCAAGGAAGGAGAAGAAGGAGGCCCTCTTTTCAAGCCAAGGAGCAGCTAGGCTTGGAGCAAGAAGACTCCCTTCTTCACCAAATTTTGCAAGAGGATTTGTGTTTCTTTTATTACTTTTAGATTTTTTCATTTCTAGTAGAAGCATTCCTCTACTTGTCTTGGAAATAGAACATAAATTCTAGTTAATCAAATTGCCTTCTTTTAAATTTTCTGTTGCAATTGTTACTGTTGTTCTAGCACTTATTCTACTTCCACTCCCTGATTACTCTAGGCCTCCACTTGCCTAGAGTGAGCTTAGGTAGTGGACTTTTTAATCTCTCAAGTTTCAACTTAGAATTTTAAGTGTTAGCACTTTTCCATCACAATTCGCACTTTGCCCATATTATTTCAAAACTCAAAAAAAATTTACATATTTAAAATACCAAAAAGAAAGTTGAGATGTATTTTTAGCAAGTGAATTGAATTGCAATTTTTGCCTCCTTGGACGACCCAAGATACTCCCCTATCTAGGATATAAATTTAAAAGTGCATGCGAATTAGCATGTTACAACAATGTTAAAAACCCGCTTTTACAAATCACATGTATTTCGCATCACCTCTACGAAATCCTTGGCTGAAGGAGGGTACTGATGTCAAGGTCAGAAATACATCATCCTATCTGTTCCCTACCCGGTGCCGAGAGTAGGTACTTACACCAAATAAGCCACCTGAGATCCTCTGTCATCCCCAAAAATCCCAAATAATGCCTCATGAATAAAAGTATGTATGCCGTGTTGCATTGTTACATTATGTTATGTTGGTAACGGCATTGTGCCAGTAGATATGCAAAAAAAAAAGCATACAAAAGAGGTATTTGCTTGAAAAAAAAAGTGTATGTTAAGTTTGAGTTATGTAAGTCAAAGTGTTTTGAGGCAAAAACACCTACCATCCCCACGAACCACTAAATATAGCTTAAATCTATTTTTTTCTGTATTTCTGACCACGTGAATATGGGCTGAGGGGTTTGACTTAGTCATAGGGTTATTAGAACCTAATTAAAGTGTGATGCCATGCAAGACCACCAAATATATTTGCAAATCTAGTGAGATATGAGCTCAGGAAGAAAAAGGAAAAGAAAAGGAAAAAGAGAGAGAGAGAGAGAAAAGAAAACGTACAAAAGATTAAAGAGAGCATAGTTTTCCAGCCTTTCTCTAAGTTAATTTATTCAATAATCTAGAAATCTAGATTCTGAAATACTAGTCTCTATGTAGCACTAGAAGAGAGTGAGCCACCAAATACAAATCCAGTTAACTCAGACATCTACCTAGGCTGAAAGTTGGGGCTAAAATCAGAGAATAGTTTATATCCCCGAGAGAAGAGGTTTACCTATCCCAATAGAATTTTACTAGGGGTCAAGTACAAGCTTTAAATGTGTATCGACTCTTCGCTTGGATCCATTGCAGAAGCTACAACATTACATATTCATGGTTATTTGGATTCTGAATTTCTTTAATAAAACAAAAAGAAATAAACCTTTAGTTAAACTCTTGATAAAATGTATTTAGTCTTGCACTTGCTAGGGACTAGCAAGATTTACTTATGGGGGTATGATTGTGCTGCAATCATAGGCCCTAATTTGCCTAAATTAAGGTAGAACCTAGCTTAGCATGGGCATTCTGCATGCATACACATCATATTTTGCATCCAAGATGATTTATACATAATAATGTGCTATTTGAGAGGTATTAATAATTGCAAGTAATCCACAGCTACAAATGACCAATCCAGCCTTATGGATCTATTTGGAATGACAACAAGAGTCCAACGCTTCCAAGAGCGCATCAATCAAACTCTTGTAGCACCCTAAGGAGTCCAAAGAAGAAGTAGGAGCCAAGGGGCAAATTGAAGAATATCCAGACCTCAAATGAAAAATTCAACCACATGGATGGATCCAGATCAATGTTTGCAGTCTAACGATGCAGAAAGCAACTCAATCGGTGGCCTACATCATCAGATACAAGGAGAAGATGATGGATGGCCACGATGGCACCATGTGGCACCATCACAGCTACCCCTCACCACACCCCAATCTAGGAAGGAAAGCCGTGGGCCGTTGGATCGTCATCCAACGGCAGTGATGCATCCACGCCGCCTGCCTCCAGCTGCTTCATCAGATGAGGATGCGATCTCAACCATTGGATATCCATCCAACAACTGAGAATGGCCATGCGAAGATTTGAAAACCCATCGCAAAGTCACCTGCAGCATGTTGGTTAGCGCCTTCGCCCCTAACCAACTGATGTGGGTTCGAGGAGCACCCAACGTGAAATCAGGAAGAGCGGCGAGAGCTGAAAAGTTAATTTTTGCTTTGGAAAATGATGATTAAAAACATTTGTCATTGTATTTTTAAGTGGTGGAAAATCAACTAATCAAAATAATTGAAATAAACCACTCACAGGAGAGCGGGTCGTATCCCCAAGGAGGTAGAGGCCTATTAAAATCACAACTAGATAGAAATCAAGTTCGCTGAAATATTCGTCAAATCAAACAATGCATATGTCGCTCTGAATGTAAACCTTAAATTTATGGAGAAGTCAAGGGTTGTTGACGTAATTTTCATGTAAGAAAATAGTTCATGTGCAGGGGTATATCATGTATTTGTCACTTGCATGCATACTAAAATGTAATTCAAAATTAAATGTAATGCATATTGAGATGAATCATAAAGGCTTAACAATTATATAGAAGAATAAGCACAAAGCTGTAATTTCACCTCAATTTATTTAATCTAAGAAATCAAAAATATGACTTTTGACAATAGCAATTCCCGTAATTAAAATGCAAACCAAAACAGGGGATTCTACCTCTCTCCTCCTCATGCACGGGAGAGAGATTCGTTCGAGGAGTTGCTCTGGGAAAAGGTCGGTCGGAGCGAGGCCTTCGCGATGGAGTCAGAGGTGTGGCCAGAGGTGGTCGGCTGTTGGCGCTCACAAGCAGGAAGGTCGGTGGTCGTGCATCGGCTTGCTGCATGGGGGAGCTGCTCACATAGCCAGGAGAGGTGGTGTTGTTGCGTGTTGTTGCAAGAGTGCCTGCGCATGTGGAGGTCAGTGGTGCACGGAGATGGCATAGTGACGAGTAGCTAGTGAGGCTCCTCTGTTGCTGCTGGAGTAGCAGCTTGGAGCTCTTACTGCTGCTACTGGAGACAAGGCGAGGAGGCACATGTGGTCTGTGCAAAGGCTGCACGCACAAAGGTGCTGCACACATGATCTGGAGGCGAGTGGATGCGTCGGAGGGGCGCTGGTGGCCATGCGCTAGGGGCTGGGGTGTAGCGTGCAGCGAGGAGATGGAGCGTGGAGGTCGGTGCACGCAGTAACCCTACTGGTGAGTGTGCACCTGGATGGCCGAGCAGGCTATGAAGGAGGTAGCGACACGCATGGAGTTGCGCTCAAAGGGGTGAGCACGCGCAGTTGAGGCGAGGAGGAGCGGAGAGTCGTGCACCCACGCTTCTGCTATGCGCGCAGCTGCACAGTGAGTTGGCGAGGGGGACACCGGCCCTACTTGGGTGTGGTGGCTCTGCAGGTGCGTGCGGAGAGGAGGGTTATGCGCACAGTGAGGTGGTAGAGATGGTGATGACAGTTTGGGTTCTTTTTGGTGAGAAAAATAGAGGAAGAAGAAGAAAGAAGAAGAAGATGGTGTTGGTGGTGCGTGGACAGGGAAGGTGATCTGGTGGTTGCACGATGATGGCGTGGCCGTCGGAGATGCACGTGCACGATGATGGCCAAGCTTGCCGAATTGGCATGGCGGTCTGTCACCCTGTTGGCCCACGGTGTGGCGATGCTCGACCTTGGAGACGCACAGTGGTGGTGATGGAGGTGAGCTTGAAGCTCTTCACGGTGGTGGAGTTGGGGCGGAGTCTCCCTTAGCATGGTAGCAGCTCCCCTTCTCTTGTAGCTGTCTGCATGGTTTTGAAATGGAAAGGTGGGAGCAGATCCGCTTCTCATGGCCATTAAGGAGGTATGGCTGGAGGAGGAGAGGCGGAGCCGTTCCTGCGAAAAAGAGGATGAGAAATGTAATAATCATTATCTTATTTATAGAGAAATCCTTATAAAATATCTAATTGCATGTATTATGTATAATTCCCACTAAATGCAAACTAAATTAAAAACCATGCATGCTAAGACCTAATTTACATAAAAATGTGATGCATGTAACCAATCTATAATTAATGTATTTATATCCTAATGCATGCTAAATACATGTTAAAGTTAACTTAATGTCTAGGCATTTAAATACCTAAATAGCCCACAAATATGGGCTAATCAAGCGCGGGCGCAATTGACCACAAGATCTTCATCAGGCAGTGGAGCGGCGAATGCATGGCGAGCACGGGAGCATCGGATGAAGATGCGCGTGATAACACGTGCCTTAGGAATTAGACGGCGCTACACACAATTTTTAAGCTGTTTGATTGAGAGATCAGACGGCTAAGATGGTTTAGGATTTGAGGCACGTTTAAGTGCTGTGCAGCGGGCGTGCATGCGAAGCAGCGAGCAGCGGGCAAGCGGAGGCCATCGGATGCAGATCCAAAGGCACACAGTGTGACACGTGTCCGCACCAAATTAAACCATGGATGGAAGAAGGATTTGGAAGGCTTAATCAAGACCATTGATCTCCTGATCAATACATCTGATTAATCTGAAGCCTTTCCACGGAATTAAGGGCTCAAATACCCTAAATGCCCTTCACAAAAGCTATAAAAAGAGGCCTAAGGGTCCCCTTTGAAAGCCATTCATTGGTTTCTTCTTCTTCCTCCTTTTACAACTCTCCCATCTTCTTCTTCTCATCTTCTCTACATCCATCTCTGCATCTCCGTCTGAAGCGTTTGTTGGGCCACCCCAATGGATCATTGCTGCTCTTCCCAACCTCTCCAGAAGGCCACCACGAACCACCTGTGGTGCCCTTGTTCTGTTGCATAAGTAGTTTATGTTTATGTTAGAATTTGTTTAGTTAGATGTATGCAATTCATGTTCAAACTCTCTGATTGATATATAGACTATGATATTTTGTCTATACTATTTAGTAATTATATTTGGAACAAACGCATGAGATCAAAAGTGCTTCCTACCTCCCTGTGATCGACTGGAACTCACCAGTTCCATTAATTTATTTGCTCGAAATGTATTTCGCGCTATATTACAATGCACTCATCTTTTACGCGATCTACACCCCGAACACGATGTATTGAGGTCAACTTGGTTTTCAGTTGGGAAAAGAGCCATTTTATGGTTCAAGAAGGGATTGTCCTCGGCCACATCATCTCGCAGAGGGGCATTGAAGTTGATCGAGCTACGGTTGATTTAATTTCCAAACTTCCACCTCCTAGCTTGGTCAAGAAAATCCGATCTTTCCTAGGACATGTTGGCTTCTACAGAAGGTTCATTAAGGATTTTTCCAAACTTTCCAAGCCTTTGACTGACCTTCTAGCTAATGATGTACTTTTTGACATGACACCTAATTGCATCAATGCGTACAACACCCTTAGGGATATAGTCTCAACTGTGCTTGTTTTACAGCCCCCAAACTGGTCCCAAGACTTTGAGATAATGTGTGATGCATCAGATTTTGCTGTTGGAGCAGTCCTAGGACAAAGAAGAGTGAAAAAATTCATGGTGATCTACTATGCGAGCAAAACTTTGGATGAGGCTCAACATAATTATACTGTCACGGAAAAAGAACTGCTCATTGTAGTTTTTGGATTAGAAAAGTTTAGATCATACATTTTAGGATCCCACGTGATTATTTACACTGACCACTCAGCTATCCAACATTTGTTAGACAAAAAGGACGTTAAACCCAGGCTAATCTGATGGATCCTACTCGTGCAAAAATTTGACCTAGAAATACATGACAAAGCAGGGTCCAAGAACGTTATAGCCGACCACTTATCCAGACTTCACCCAGAACACATTGGACCCTCATTACCCTTAACCGACACATTCCCTGATGAACAACTTCTTACCGTGCATGGAAAGAGTCTACCCTGGCATACGGACTTAGTTAACTATTTAGTGGTAGGGTAGACTCCGCACGGCTGGTCTAGACAGCAGCAGAATAAGTTCTTGGCTGAGGCAAAGCATTATTTTTGGGATGATCCTATGCTATTTAGACTTTGTGCTGACCAAATCATTAGGAGGTGTATTCCTGAAGAGGAAGTTCAAAGTGTGTTATCCTTTTGTCATGACCAACCCTGTGGTGGCCACTTCTCTGGGAAGCAAACGGCTGCAAAAGTTTTGCAGTCCGATTTTAACTAACCATCACTTTTCAAGGATGCAGATAACTTTGCAAAGACTTGCACTAGATGCCAGACCTTAGGAACTATGACTAGGAAAGATATGATGCCTCTACAGCTCATCTTGATCATCGAAATTTTCTATGGCTGGGGCATCGATTTTATGGGTCCCTTCCCACCATCAAACAGTTCCGAGTATATACTAGTCTCAGTGGACTATGTCTCAAAATGGATCGAAGCCATACCTACCTGAAAATGTGACCATAAGGCTGTCATGGATTTTTTTAAGAAAAATATCTTTTCCTGATTTGGGATACCGAAAGCCATGATCAGCGATGGTGGGAGTCACTTCATTAATGCCTAATTTTGTGCCCTACTTAAGAAATATGGGGTTACTCACCACATTCCCACCCCGTATCACCCGTAAACGAATGGGCAAACTGAGGCCTCAAATAGGCAGATTAAAAGTATTCTGCAAGAGACTATGAGACCTGACTAGAAGGATTGGTCCACATGATTGGATGATGCCCTTTGGGCATATAGGTACGCCTTGAAGACCCCGATGGCATGTCACCTTATCGATTGGTCTTTAGCAAAGCTTGCCACCTTGCAGTCAAATTGGAGCACCAGGCATACTAGGCTGTTAAGTAATGCAATATGGATTCCCAGATGGCCAGAACTCAAAGGAAGCTCCAACTCTCCGACCTCGAGGAAATCCGTCGGGACGCTTACGAGAACAATAGACTTTATAAGGAGAAGATGAAATCTGTCCATGACAAACACATTAATAGAAAAACCTTCGAGCCAAATCAACAAGTCTGGCTATTTGATGCAAGACTTAAAATCTTCTCTGGGAAACTGAGATCTAAGTGGACGGGACCATATCAAGTGGTCAGACTTTATCCCAATGGGGCGGTTGAAATTGCCAATCCCAAGACTGGGCAAAACTTCACTGTTAATGGTCAACGACTAAAATACTTTCTTGCCCAGATTCCCTTGAAGAAGGTTGTGACCCTCATTGAGGGTTAAACTAGAACTATGCCCAGCTAGAGGCACAAAACTCAGTGCTTCCTGGGAGGCAACCCAGAGGTTTCAAGCAAACCGAATTCACGATTACAACTCAGGTGATTTTTTCCCTACTCCTTTGCATACATTTATTTTTCCAACGAGGACATTGTCCAACATAGGCATGGGGGGGGTGGTAATTCATAGGATCTGAGTACAAAATTGTCAGCTTGAACTAATTTTATTTCTTTTTAAAAAAATAATAATAATTAAATTAGGAAGAGAAAACTTAGGTATTAGAAGCTTGTTGACTTTAAGAAATGATACATTAGGGACCTAATCGCTAAAACCCTTCAGGTCTTCGAGCTTAATCAGTCTGGGCGTCCACTAAATTGTGGACTTGGTCTCGAGTCCTCACCACCTTAATGTATATTAATCTGGTTAATAAAGTAGGGTGATAAGTATACAACTTATCAACCCACCCTCTGATTTGGGGGGATTTTTAGTCTAAGCATCTACACACATTTTGCACTGACTCACTCATCGGTTGTTCTAATGGAAATTGGGTAGCTAATGAACCTTCTAAGGTGGTATGGCTAGCAAGTTGTCGTGGGTAACAACCCATTGGCAGGTTGTCCAGAGTCCAACCGCAAGACCATTCTCTTTCACTACTGCCTTTAGGTAAATCTTAGATCAAGAAAGCCACCTACTTTAAAAAAAAAAAAGAAAATAGAAAAGGAGAAAAGAAATAAGAAATAAGCTACACTTTACCGCACGAGTATGGCTGGCAAGTTGTTGTGGGTAACAGCCCATTGGCCAGTTGTCTAGACCCCAGCTAATAAAATGCATAAGAATTCCAAAACACTTAAGGAAGAAGCGGGGAAGTAGCATAATCCAGGGAGATATACACTGAGTTCACCTTTGTGTTGACCCCATAAAAATAAAAAGTAAAAAGAAAGCTACCGATCAGATAGATACACTTTTAGGCAACATTTTTTTCTTTCGGGTCACCTAGGGGCGTAGAAACCCGAAGCTTGTTTTAATTGCCATTGAGTGAGTCTATCACTATCACAATAAGATGCTTAGTACTAAGAATTCTTTTCGAGTCTTGGGTGGATTTGGTAGCCGTAAAAAGTTATCCTGAAATCCTCAACACCAAAAATCTAAAAAAGAAAAGAAAAGATGAAAAAGAAAAAAAAGATATGTATTTGCTTCTATATAGAATAAGGCTAGGACTCGGGCGGTCGGCATTTTAGCAGGCAACCCGGGCACTGTTGAGTCTTAGCGAGTTAGGTTCTTAGTAGAAATTTCCTCCAGTTGACAAGCAACTTCTACCTAAGCAATCAATTCCTAATTTTAGTTGTAAATAATATTTAGATCAAACCTTGCTAGGGACTAGCAAGGGGTGGGCATGGGGGTATGATGACTCTACAAGTTCAGTGTTAATATTATCAAATAGAGTCAATTTCGGGGGTACTTGTGCGATAATGACATATTATAATGGGCTAAGGAGCATTACATGCATATTGCTTGATCTTTACATTTTAATCGCTTAGAATCAATGTTTAATGACCATGTGCACAAGTCCATTTTGAAACAGGTCTCAAATGAGAGATTAGACCATACGGATGGATCCGGACCAATGAACGGAGTCTAACAGACTCAAAATCATCCCAATCCGATCTCTGTATCTCCCACAACAAGCTTAAGAAATCCTGACCGTTGATCCACTGATCAACAGCCCTAAACGCGACATGTGGCACCCACTCCATCGATCATGCCCGCTTCCTCTCTTCATCACGCACCGATGAGATCCTCCTCTATGCAAGATCCACTGTTGGATCAGCATCCAACGGTTGCCACCGCTCCAACACCTCAACATCTTCACAACCATCTACGTAGATGGCGCATTGGTCACAACACCAACCCACAACCATCGGACGTAGGTTGGAATCCCACCGCACCTCAATTTCGCAATTGAGGCATGGCACAGCAGGAGTAGCGGCAACGCAAGCGTGCGTGAGCATGCGGAGACCAGCGTAGCGCCAGTGCATGCACGTGGCACGGTGCGTGCAACATGGGCATGTAAGGCATGCGCCAGTGGGTGTGTGGGTGGGGGATATGGCGATGCTTATGATGGGTCTTCAGCGACGTCTTTGAATGTCACTGTTGACCCGAGGACAAATTTGAGCCTTCTCCTCAACTATAAAAAGGGACCTATCCCTCCCATTTGCATCCATGTTCTACCTAAAAAACTCCACCACTCCTTAGAGCTCCAAGCAAGGTTGTGAAGATGCCGAGCCGCCAACGAAAGGCCCTCCACCGCCGTGGCTGTCTCGCATCCGCACTTAGCTAGTTTTTGGTTTATTATTTGTGTTGCTTAAGCTTTCATTTGCCACTGTAGTTATAGAACTGAATCATTTATGCAATATATTCTCTATTCTATTATCATAATTGTCTCTTCTGTAGTTAGACATTCTCGCACCATCATAATGAGTTTCTAACCCTCTCTCTCTTCACTCTCTCTTTCCCTCTCTCTCTATCTCTCTCTCCCTTTCATTCTCATTCTATCTGGTTTGCAAGCAAAACAAACGACGAATCTTCGTGACACAAAGTAAGTATTTGATCTGATTTGATGCCTCCCTATGTTCGACACTCGGACTCATGCTCGTTTATTCTTATTTAAAATTGATGTCATAGAACATGCCATAACAAACGATTTTACACAAACGCATCCAGCAAAGATCAAGGATAGGCACTCGAACGCTCCAGCAACAAGCACCTCTACCCAACCCCCCATGCAGGACACACAGTGAGTACTACCAAAGTTGGCCCTATCTCAACCAAAGGAATCCCCAAGAAACCCAACCAGACATCCGCCAGATAAAGGGGCATGTCCCAATAAGATGAGCCCCAAGTCCCCCCCCCCCCCCCCCCAATCCTCAACAAAAGGATAGGGGGGTAGTGTCGCCAAGGCGGCTTTAGTCCCTTCACTCCCAAGCACCAAGAAGAAGGTCCCAGACCACACAGGCGGAGCTTGAGTACCTGCCAGACTCTGCCCTAGCACATCCCATCAGCAACCGACTGCAAATGAACATGCAATGGACTGGGGCGTGCCACTCGAAAGCTGTCAACAAGGGGGTAGTGTCTCCAAGGCGTCTTTAGTCCCTTCACTCCCAAGCACCAAGAAGAAGGTCCCAGACCGCACAGGCAGAGCTTGAGTACCTGCCAGACTCTGCCCTAGCACATCCTGTCAGCAACCGACTGCAAATGAACATGCAACGGACCGGGGCGTGCCACTCGAAAGCCGTCAAGGAAAGCAATGAACATGCCAATCTCGCCTACTAAGGGGAGTACGTTCGCCTGCCCCATCATGCTAATGGGGTGCGACTAAGGCCCTGATTCCACCCATGGTCAACACGATTACCCCATGTACCTGGCAAAATAGTGGACAAGGTGCCAAGTGCATAGCCGGACCACGGAGACCGCAAGGGGATCCCCAAGGGTCACCCGCCTACACCACCACAAGCGTAAGCCATGAGCACCCAACCACTACCATGGATAGCCCTCTCCACGAGCATCCCATTTGGCCTTGGCAATAATCGGTCAGAAGGGGTAACAAGACAAGCCTCCATCCAAGTCGATTGAGCAAACGAAAGGAATCAAGCTAAGACTCATAAAATGCAATTCACATAACCTGTGCGAGCAACAAAATCCTAAGTAGAAAAATTGTTTCTCACACTTGGCATACAAGCAGTTCTTCATACAAGGAACAAAAAAATCTCTTCCTTTATAGTAAACATCGATTGTTACATCCCCCGAATTATTGTCTCCGACTAAAATATAGTCGAAAAGGGACAAGCTAATACAGATAAAATGGTGGCACCAGGACTCAGCGGCTTCACCCTCAGTCTTCCAAGTTGTTCGCACTCAACAAAACAGGGTGATAATGCAACAGCAAGACTAGAAAGCCCTACAACTCCTACCGAGCTTACCCTGAATGACTCCTCGCCAAAAGCCAGTCCGTCCCAGTCAACTGTCACTCACCTACATCCCTAGTGAGGAACGGGCTCCTGAACCCCCTACCCCTCCATAGAAGAGGATTGTCCCACTTCCAGAACATGCACTTCCTTGTACAAGGGAATAGTGGCTGAATGAGGAGCCTGCTACTAGATCGGCAGGCATTGATGGATGGCGGCGATTGCTTGAGGTAGTCTGGGCCACCCGGAGGTGCGGAGTACCTCCCAATATATCAGTGAGGTACCCCACCTAATCAATGCCACCAGACCTTCAGCTGGCCCTTCCATGGGGAATCCCCAGATGGACTCAACCATCTGGGCAGGTGTTGTGGCCACCATCTAATCGAGGCCCCACATCTACCTAGGCAAATACACTCCCACAAGAGGAGCTACCAGCAGAAGTAGCCCCTGCTCCACCCTCATGGAATCACCAAGGGAGCTGAGCATCATGACTCCATCAAGGAGCGACCTTCCCGCAGGCCCTGGGAGGCACCCCTACGACCCAATGTCCGGCATGTTCTCCACACGAGTTCACAAGGACAGGCACAGTTGCATCTCTCTCCCAACGAACGCCCAACCGAATTCACCCTGCAGGCGCTTTGGGAGAACCTAGCCCGCCCCTTCTCAACTCCCCACTTGCTTCCTATGGAACTCCCCGAGCATCAAGGGAGGCCATCTTCCTATGCAATCCTGTGCTCCCCCACGCAAGATGGGCCCTGGACTAGGAGAGGCCGCCGCGACATCCGAAATCGCCCGACAAAGAAAACCCCCAGAAGCTTGTGCCAAAAAACACAGCAAAATAAGCATGTAGAGGGGAGGATAAGCCACAACAGGCGTATCAAAGATCGAAAGCCCTTACCTTAGCCCACACGTTGAGCGAGGACACGAAGAGGGCCTTACCCCTATCCGAAGAGCCACACATAATCATCCTTCAGCCACTCCGCAGAACACGCAGAAGTTCGAGGACGAAGCTCTATCAAAGGAATGAATGAGACAAAAATGTTCCTCCCCGTGACTACTAAGTCCCTCAAGCATGGTGAAAGAAGATGAAAGGCTATGAAATAAGGGCCATCACAGGCCTCTATTTATAGCCCCACCACACGAGCTCCTGAGGGCGGTAGCATCTTTCCACCCCCTACAAATCGCAAGTTCCCAAGGAACCAAATCCCCCTAGATACGACACTGATTTCGCGGCAGCATGACTATGCTAATAAAATCGCCGATCAAGGACCTCACACGTTATTACATGACAGACATTCAAAAAGCCTTTTACACCTTTCTAAAATGGCATGATTCTTTGGGCCACGACCTCTCATGACAACAGTTATTGCCTGCCTCAGCGTCTCAATTAGGCAAAACGTTACCACCTAAGGCCAGCATGGGCTCGAGCTCATATGCCTCATGCCCAAGTAACACCAACTCTTAAGGTCGGCATGGGCTCTGGCTCATACGCCCCACACCCAAGTAATGTTGCCTCTTAAGATCAACACAAGCTCGGGCTCATACGCCCTATGCCCAGCTAATGCTGCCTCCTAATGTCGGCATGCGCTAGGGTTCATTAGCACTAAATTCAACAAGTGCTGCTTGGTAAGGCCAACACGAACTCGAGCTTGCATGCCCACGTTCAGCCTCGGCAAATGCTGCCTCCTAACGCTAGCATGACCCCAAGCTAATACGCCCACATTCAAGCCACGCTGCCTCCTAAGGCCGACGCGAGCTCGGGTTCATACGCCCCCAGTAAGGGACCTCTTCCAAGCGATTGGAAGCAGGAGGAAGACACCCAACTCCTCCATCATAAATGTTCTCCTCACTGCAGCACAGCTGGAAGAACATCTAGGGGCATCATCTACTGTAGAGTTTTGGTCACACACACTCCTCTCTCAGCAGTTCACACTAGCTAGAGAGTGGGGGCATATGATGAGGGGCAAAAACTGTCCTTGGACCCAAAACTCCGCACTTGACCTAATAGAGGATTCGGCTACCCAACTACAGGGTAAACAAGCAAAACCAGTACCTCCCATCCAGCCTACAACCAGTTGGATCCCAATCGGAGGCCGCCCGACCTACCAAAACATTTAGTGCAGCCAGGGAAGAAAATATGATAAGATGGACCTGACCACCTATACCCTGATAGCAAGTGCATAGTCTGACAATAGGGACACTAGAGGCCATCAAGTGTAGGCTCTCCCCATGTTATAAATAAAGAAAGGCCCCCATTGAAAAAGGGAATCACCCCCCAAAGAGGGAGAGCAAATCTTGTAACTCCAGAAATTATAGTGCATAGTTGGGAGCACCATCCTCCCCCCAGGTGTACACCCGTTGTTGTGGAACAAGATCACCAAATCCCTATTTTTCTTTGGGGTTGCTTATTGATTGTCAATCTTCCCTCCTATGAGATGGATGATAATGGCTAAGTAGTGCCCCTTGCCCGTATAAATCTTTGATGGCCTTCCGAGGCCCATCAATGCCCAAGCTTCCACTTCCACCTCTATGCCTTCCACATCAAATCCTACACCTCCTAGTCCTTACATTCCCATTCACACATGGGGGTACACGAAGCCTAATCCAGCACATGAGACTTGGAGATTGTAGCTAGTCAACTAGATAAGGTGAGCTTAATTGAGAAGAAAGTGGATGAAGTATGGAAATTCCTATCTAAACCTTCATCTTCTTCTCAGTCATCTACACTACGCACTTCTTCTCAGTTTCCCATAGGGAGGAAAACTGTGAACAATCTTTCTGTGACACAACCAGCACTACCAGACTATTCATTCCCTTATCCTTCACCGGCTCAGGAACCTTTGTTCCTCCTTACACTGAATTCCTTACACCCTTTGGAGCATCGGAGAAGCTTCACACCATTCATAATGACCCTTATTCACAAACCAAAAACCCTCAATGGTGTAATCATCCAAATTTCTCGTGGTTGGGAAATTCACAGAGACCTACTTTCCAACAACCTTCTGCACCACCACTTCAAAACCCAATTTGAGTACCACTTCCATAACAACGTTGGTATCCACCGCGTGCCTACCAGCAACCCCAACCCAGGCCCGCCCAATACTCAAAATCTGGGCCTACACGAGATAATCAGTTGAGGAATATCATGAAAACTCTTGCTGACATGCAACAATAGAATATTGCTATGCAATAGAGACAAGATGCAACTTTAGCTAAGATGAGAGCCCAACTTTCACATTTGACAGAATCCCGTCAACGACATTCACTTCCATCTCAAGTAGAACCTAACCCTAGGAATATACCTACCCAAAGGTATGTTCAACCTAATCCTCCCAAGGCTAATCACATGTCATATCACAAGCCTTGCACAATCCTGAACCTTCAGCACCTTACTCAGATCAACAATCACCTCTTCTTCCCAACCCTAATTCATCTTCTTCATCCTAATTCTGATTCATTGATTGAAGAGGTGAAAGCTATAGGTTTTTCTTGATATTATTTTCTCTACTTGGGCCTTGTACCAAGTATTCTGATTCTAATTGACTATGGAGTTATTATTCACCTTTGAGATTAACAAACCCTCATCCTCTTCTACATCATAAGCTATTGATGGTAACACCATCATTCACCATAACTATCTTGAATTAGTCAGAATCACGAGATAAATGGTCCTGAATAACAACCTAAGAACAGTAATTCCACTCAAATCCATTTTGAGAAGAAAATAATAAAAATGGCTAATTCTGTTGTTTTAAATCACATCATGAAAGTAGAGTAACTACGAGATCACCCAGGCATTAATTGAAGGTCAAATAAGGTCAAAAGACTAAAAAGTGGGTCAACACTGATAAAAACAGGGATTCGTGCATTTTGAGAACCAAATCAAAATATAAAACCCTAATTTCAGACCTACTTAAATTAAAGAGGTTATGGTTGGGATAAAATTCATAAAAACCTTATAAAATTCAAATAAAAATATTCTAATAGGTTTTTTACCCTTGGTTTGGCCATCTAAACCTATTTTGACTTAGAACGAACTTTCAGACAGGATTCTACCCTAATTTGGGTTTATGTGAAAATTATCCAGTCAAACATAGTCAAAACTCAAATACAAGTTAACCATCAGATTCTTTGGGTCCAAATTAGGTTAAGAGAAAAATTTAGGCCCAATCAAAGTTCATCTTGACCTAGGTTGCAATTTAGTCCCTAAAATCTCTATTTCTCACCTTCAGCCCCTCAGGTTTCAAGTTTCTTGCCTTTTGGACCCTAACTTTCACATCATTCTCGCACTTAGGCCCCTACTGCCATGAATAGTGTGAACAGATCTTAAACCCAAACAGCCGAGTTTCAATCAAAGATTTCTCCTTGATTTATTAATCAATTCCCTCCAAAATTGGAGGGAATGATCTTTAGGAGATTCCCTAGCGATTGAAGTCGGTCCTGAATCCTAAGATGGATCCTAAAGCTCTGGAAATATTGAGAAAAATTAGGAGTTTAGATTCCAAACTCGCAAGCAAACTTGAGAATTTCATATGCTTGAGGGTCTAATTCCCCTCTATTTAAACTCCCTGAAGATCCCAAGTCTAATTCGAGCCCAGTCACGGCCTTAGACCCCTAATTACTTCCCTCCTCCGGCCAGCTCCGCGCGGCTCCAGCAACCTCGCTCCCTCATCGTCTTACAGCCAGCCAACGGCTAAATTGTCTAGGCCACGATCTTCCTCTCCTTCTTCCACCTCTTGCAAACCAATGCCAAGGCTCTTTACCCCTCTCCTCGTTGCCCCTTCACTCACTGAAGCATTCATCGTCTCCAGCATCGGCCAATCATAGCCAGTTCCAAACTTTGTCCCTTTCATCCCTAATCTAGGTCAATTCTCTTCCCTCCCTCCCTTTCTAGAACCTTCCTAGCACTTTTCTCTTTGATTCAACCATTGTACCAGTGCCTTCCCCTCTGTCTTCTTCAACTCTGACCATGCCTCTGGTGTGGCCACCCCATTGTTACACACCACCAAACGCCTCACCAACACCTCCATAAGCTTCCACTTGCCTCCACGAACAAAGCCCCTCAACTAATTGAGGGCTTCGTTCACCCAAACCCTCGGCCAAAGAACCCATCCACACCATCATCACCCCGACTTCAGCTGGTTGACATACACCCCCAAACACCACGAGAACACTACCGTTGAAATCCTCGCCTCACGAGGACCCTATTAAATGCTCTAATTAGGGCTATTAGCCCATGCTTTTGTCAATAGGTCTTCACCGGATTTTCCTTCATCATTGCCTCCATCCATCGTCATCCAGTGATCAATGGCCTCGATTCAACCACCAGCAGTTACGAAATCTTCTCTCAAAGCCTTTTGGGCCTTGGATTAGAGAAAGAGCAACAACAACAACAGTAATCGAGGAATTTTTCTGCTGCAGCCACACACGAAGGCAATGAAAAAAAACTACGACTTTTAGTCCCACATCATTCTCTTTTGTTTATTCAAATGTGTATATAATGCATTTACTCAGTGAGCTCTCTACCCATGACACGGGGCTTGGGTCCCCTCTCACATGCCTCACACTCCTCACCTGCAATTCACTGTCTGCAGGTTTGGCCATGCATAATGACTCACTGCAATTCACCTGTGATTCACTGACTCGATTATCCGAATAACGACCAAATTAAAGAAATCTACGAAGGGTAGGGGTAGGTTTTGCCTTGAGATTTATGCCTAGTGCCTTGGGATACGTGCACACACATAGCGTCTCTGAGGCATTATGCTATGCTTGGTTATACATAAGCCATCTGGCTCTCCGATCCGACATCTGATTATGGCATTGATCTGATACTATGGACATAGTTAATATCTATGCTAACATGGAATTGAGACATAAGTGGTTGATACCACTGTAGCAAAATTTGAGTTGGTTGATACTTGGGATATGTGCTTAATGTAGGGATTTAAGTGGTGATTTAAATCACCAATTTTAGGGTTTTATTCTTCTTTTTATCCTACTAATTTCTTGAGATACTATTGATTATTATTGAATACATTATTTGAGTAGATTATTCATTGAATATCTTCAATTGTGATTCATTATTGTGCTCATCTATTTCTAATTGTGATTAGTGTATGAATTCCAATTTGCTCCCTACGAACAACCTCAGACTCATTTCCTGTTTTCGAGCATTTTATAAATTTAAATGTTGTATCATTTTTGTTGACTGTACTACAACACACATTTCTTAAAACTCAACGAAAGTGATGCAATAGCTGTATCTTTCATTAAGCTTCATCTGACTTGTCAATTCTCTACCATCCTTTTGGCTCCTACATTTTTGACACCTTTACTGGGTTTACACCTAGCTGAAGGTGTTAAAGTTAGCAAACCTATCTTTTGTACATATCTATTTTCACCTTTCTTATTCTCCATTTCTTTCATTAGGTGTCTATCCTTGCATTTTTAGCATGCATTCATAGTCACATATGTCATGCATTTCACTTCTTAGCCCAACCTCCCACTCTGATCTTGTATCAGACTTCAAATCATTCACATAGAGATTTTTATCTCCTCATTCTGACTTCCTTCCGTCACCCACCCTAAGTTAGTGAAAATCAAAGCATGCATTTGCATCCACCCTATTTATACAATGAGAGCATTGCATCATTTAAGTATTGGGGGGTGTAAATGGTGAAATTAGGTTTTGAAATGCAATTATAGACACACATATAGTATATATAGTATAGTATTATTAAAAATACCAAAAAATTAAAAAATTTTGAAAATTTTGAAAAAAAAATTACAAAGTCAAAAATACAAAAAAAATTGTCAGAAACAAAAATTCTAAAAATACAGTAAGGGACTAGAAACAAAAATACAAATAAAATTCCAAAAATTCTATTTGGTTTCAATGCTTTTCAATCAAGTGAATCGAGTTTATTTATGAGCAATTGGATTAATTGTAATGGGTTTGAGCTTCAATGCTTTGATTTTCAGTTTTCATCATGTTTTTACCCAATTTTTTTAGAGTGGCTATGTTTTTGAGGTAGTTTAGGCCTAAGAATCTCAGATTCACTGAAATGAGGCCTAAACCATGACCCATTAACTTCTACAGGATTGCCTAAGGCCCTAAACACTGATCTCTAGTGTTTAGGAGCTTCTGGTGATCAAAACACCTATGCAAATCCTAAAACAAAAGCCAAATCAGGGTGACATGATCTTTGATCCAATGGACTTTTTATGCTGATTTCCAAGGTTGAAATGAAGGTTTGAGAGTTTATCATTATGTAATTGGAATTTAAATGGATTTTAGAATCTATTTAGGGGTTTTACAACTGAGGAATTTGAATTTCCAAAGTTTGGATCAGTTTTAGTAGACCTGAGTAGCAAATGCTCTGATTTACTATTTGATCATATTTATTTTTGGATGTTGGATTTCTTATTTCCAATGATTTTGGTGGATATAAATCAGATTTGTTTAGATTCAATTCAAACCTTAAAAGGTTTGAGTGAACCCTCTGAATTAACTCTTATTTGGTCTTTTTGCCAACAGCAGCAATAATTGATGTTTGAGCTGCTAGACTGAGAACACTTTGTTGTAGCAGCTTGATTAGTTGTTAGTCCAACTGCAGTAATGGCAGTTAGTTTGGCTACTAATTTAGCAGCTCTTGGCTATAGTAATGCAATAGCAAGCACTGTTTTGATGGCTCTGAATTTGAATTTGAGCTAGAAATTTGAAGGTTTATGGAGCTGACTTGTTGTGTATAGTGTGAGGTATTTAGTAAACGGGCATTCATATACTTGAAATGAACTTTAATTCAATTAGAATTTCTTGTAATTGTTGTTTAAATCCATTGTCAGTAGTTTGAGTGAGTTAACTGTCGAACATGTCATTTTGATGAAACCAATGTTCAAAATCATGTTCTATGCTTCAAATATCTTTCATATGTTCTGTTGCACATATCTAAATGTGTGAACACTCTTTCTAGCTCCTAAACTAAAATCACAGTCCTTAGGCTCATAGTGAAATACTCATTTAGGCCTCATTGTAGGTAAACTTGTAAATAAATAAAATATATTAAAAAATCACTAAAAAAAATAAACCCATCTTGAGTAAATATGGTATTTTTCTAGGTGTAGATCAAGTTTCAAAATAATTTGAACCCTTGACTTGGTGGAACATACCAACCAAAGGTTTAGCCTACTTTAGCATTGAATAAAAGACTAAAGTTGAAAAACACCAAAAAGAAACTTCCCCTCTCTCATCTCATTCTTTCTCTCTCTTCCCCTATCTCTAACATATATATGAAAACTATAAAAATCAGAAAATCCCCAAAAATACTTAGAAATACTTTGTACATCGTTTTTATGCTTGTAAATATAATTTAAAACTGAGTTAAGTGTGAATATTGTAAAATATGTACATAATGTATATAAATAACTTATATATGTATTCTATATATTAAATTAAATATTTAGAATGATTTATTGTATATATAACTCTATTGCATAATTATATATTAACTTATATTAATTAAATGTATATTAACCTAAGTAATTATACAAACCTATGTATATGTATATAATTACATATCATACTATACATTCGTATTTAACTAAATAATATATATTGTACAATACCTATAGATTAATTTAATGATGTATTTAAAGTAGGTAGTTAAGTTATTATGTTAATTAAGTAAATTATTAACTTAAAATAAATTAAATTAGTAAATTAAGTTAACACTGAAATAATTTATAATGTATACTTGTATAGTATTATCTTAAGTACTTTTAACCTATTTGTATTGTATTTAAAGTATACTATAGTATTTATAACTTAATTATGTATATAACTAACTTAAACGTATATTTAAATGTAAATAAATTCAAATAAAGATTCCAAAATAAATTAAAATTGTATAATAAATACTTTAATATCTAAATTAACTTTGTATAAAGTCAATTTTGTAATTAGGTTATAAATTTGTACTTTATTAGTAAATTAAATCCTAATTTAATGTGTACAAACTTATATCTTTAACTAATTTTAATATATATGTACATAACTTATTTTCCTAAATTAATTCTATAATAATGTAGCCCTATATAAGGGCTTTGTAATTATATAACTTAGTTGTAATTTAGGATCATTTATGGCCCTCATATCGAGGGCCAAAATCGGCAAAATAGAACATGTCCAAAGAGCTAAGCAACATACAGATTTGTTGCTCGATAGTCCAACATCGTGGGCTATGGTGGTGTTGCAGCGGTATAAATTGCTCTTGTGTTGCCAATTCACCAATCGCCATGGCATCAGGCACCCATACCCATTACCCATACCCCATTTATGAGCATGATATACTAGCATATTGAGCATTTGTGTGAACAATGGTGGCCCGGAGGCCACGCACTGTAGCTAGGCCCATGTTTGGCCTATCATGGGCCTGTAATCGAATAAAAATACATACTTAATGAACTAGGGTTGGTCCCTAGTAGTCGTCTGATCCCACCTCTATGAGGTGTTGTATATCCCACAAAAAGGATTGGCCTACCCATAAGAAAAATCAATTTTTGGGTTAATGAATAGTGAATCAAAGTGAGGGAGAGGAGAAAAATCTGCTAAGTGTTGAGGGTGAAGCAAGGTGAGAAGAGAAGGAAATTGAGTCGCAAATGCGACTACGTGTTGGATAATGTGTGCTTGTGTGAGTGCGTCTGTATATATGTATTATATGTATACATATAAGTATATTGTAAAGTATAATAGTAAATGTATGATAATATAAATAACATATATGTATATAAATAGTGTATATGTATATAGTAGTATATATGTATATATAAAGTAGAATATATAGTTGTTTGAGCCTCTTATATATGTATATAAATAAAACTAATGCTTTAGTGACAGATACATCCATCACTGTAGATATGCATATATGTTAGCATAGATAGTTTTTTTGCTTGGGGTTATGTATACATTTAACTAAGGCTATAGCAACATATATATATGTTACTGTATATATAAACTATGTTACTAAAGATATTAGTATATTAATATAACTTAGTATAATGTATATTAATAGCTATTTTTGTACCTATATTTAGGTATTACTTAGACTAGTTATACATAACTAACTTGGTGTAGTATTAATTGATTTTTTATGCTTGTACTTGTGAACATGTTTAAGGCATTGTAGGTAGAATTAATTAATTCTTTTGTATATAATTAACTAATTTATTCATTAATTGATTTATAACTAAAATTAACCTTTTCGGAGTAAAAGAACATTTTTGGATATAGAGAGTGATATATATCAATAACTGCCTCCTAGTGAACCACCTGGAAACTAACCAGTAAAAATTGTAATTAAATAAAATGACACGACATCTATTTGCATTGTGACAAATATACTACAACAATGACATATAAAACACTTTTTTAATTGCAACACGATCATCTCACGTCAAGAATTACAAAACAGAAATTCTGAGGGAGAAAAGTATTAAAAAGACTTATAAGTGTTAAATTATGATCTTATAGCTAAAATAGAATAAGTGTTTATGGACATTCAACCTTTGCTGGTTAGGTTTTCTGGGCCACTATAGCTTGATTCACTCAGGCTTTACCTTAATACACTTCAAGGTTTGACAAGTTAGACCAGGATCTCTCCTAACTTGGGACATATTCTTGTACCTGAGTCACCAGTACAGGATTCACTGGTTTGCTTTGGCTTAGGAGTCTAAGTAACATTGGTTTACACTACACAATGTCGGGAAAGACCTTGTGAACTTAAAATTCAACCTTAGTGTTCATTAGAGAAGGTGGAGTCCTTACCTGTGCGTGTAGGTAGAATTTGTCCTAGTCTTTAGTCTTGTGTTTAGAAGAAGCTCTTTCTACCAAAGCACTCACCCACCAAAAAAGTGTGCTCTACCAAACAAAGTTGTCGGAGACATATTGACATTTATTTGAAAAAGAAAAAAGAAAAAGTAAAAAAGAATTTTCAGAAAAATACATTCTTTTGAATAAGTCAAGTATGTGTTTGGTAGTCATAAAACGGGCATTAGGAAAGTGTTGTAGTATAGCGCAAATCACGATTCCAACAAAAATTTAATTATCGAGACGGTGAGTCCCGGTCGATCTCAAGGAGGCATATAAGAATGAAATTGATTTTGATTATTTATTCTCTTACTTGCTTAAAATTGGACTCCAGTTTCAATAGTGCGAGTAAGAGATGGGTCGGTCGTGTTGTTTACATGTACAACATGTGCGTGTTAGATAGATCACAAAGTGAATGTGTGTGTTTACATTTGCACCACCTCTATTATATGATGGCAATTAGCAGAAAATAAATCTATCACTAAATCATTCGCATCCTCTGGAACCAACATTTTATTACATTATATAGAGATGAAGCAGGCAAATGGTGTTTTTTATTCCTTCAACAATATTGACATTACATTGCTAGAGGAAAGCTTGTACCTGGAACTTGAAAAACCATTCTAGCTAACAGAAAAAGATATGCATGCATGGATCTAAGGTAGATTATGCAAGCATTCTTAGAGAATGAGGATTACTACTATTACTAATAAGATATTAATGTAGAATCAAAACATGAAGAACATTAAGCTAGCTAACAAAAAACAGGGCATTGGAGGTGGTCTCCAATGGTTGTGTGGCTTGAGGTAGTAGGAAGGGAAAGAAGGATGGCCAAGGTGTGTAGGCCGGCCTCTTGAGGAGGTGGTGGAGGTGCTCTAGCTCTTGGACATTCAATTGTGGAGTGGAGATGATGGTGGAGCTCGTGGAGAGAGTTCGTGAATGGAGATGGCATCCAAGATCTAGATTGGGCCCATGGTCATTGAGGAGGGTCTTTAAATAGACCAAGGGATGGCTCATCTAGAGAAGTGTGGAATTCTCTAGAAGTGCTCCCAAGGTGGTCATCTAACCCATGGGGAGTAGGTCTTCTAGATCCACTTTTCATGGGAAGGAGTTGTGGACTCATTGAAAGACTATTTTTAGTTTTTCAAGGTGGCATCACTTGGAGACCATTCTAGAGAATTCTAGAGTGGACAACCAAGTGGTGGTGTGTGTGAGTATGGGTGGTGGCTAAGTGGTCTAGGTTGAGTCCTATAGGTCTAGGAAATTAGGTTTAGGTAGGTTTCTAGAAGTAGGTTTATAAACCCTAATACTAATGTGATAAGTGGAATCAAACTCACCTCAAGTTTAATTGAGTGGGTGTGTGTGTAATTGGGAGAGAAAGTTCCCAATTAGGTTGGGCTTGAGTCAATTGGACTCTCATTGAGGTCAATTGGACTTGTTTTGGTTGAGTTTTGAGCTCAATTGGACCCTATGAATCCAATTGACTAGGTGAATTGTAATTTACTTAGATCCTAGTCAATTGGGCTTAGTGAGAACCTAATTAGGTTCTTAGGAGGGTCTTAGTGGACTAGGCTTAGCACCTCACTTTAGGTTCCCCAGGGTGTAGGATTGGGTTTAGGGTCTTAAGAAATTAAGATCTAGGCTTGATTTCAAAAACAACAACTAGAGAGGGATTCCAGACGTCTAATTTAGTAATCAGATGACTTATACTTCAAAATCAGAAGCCTAAGTTTCTGGTCTGGACGTCCAAAGTTGAATTAGGGTGGAGTTTAGATTTTGTCTTGGATTTCTGCAGAAATTGGATGTCTGACACCTTGTTTGGGCGTCCAATATTCCAACAGATTGGGTTCTAGGTTCTGCAGGTGGTGTCTAAGGGTCCTAAACGTCCAGCATCCTACCTGGACATCCAGATATGGGTTGGAAGATGGGTTTTGAGTTATTCTAGGCTAAGGTAACCTAATCTAAGGGTGGCTAAGGTTTGGGAGGGTGTCTGAGGTTGTGCTAAGGCTAAGAATAAGTCCTATGTTCTTCATAATTTCACTCAATATTAAAATCCTACAAGTAATGTAGTATACCTCTTCCCTACATTATGTCTTCATCTTGAGCAACTTTATTCCCAAGGCTTCCTCTCTAGCACTAGCTTCTTCCTTGCTTCAGATTTAGCTTCAGGCCATCTCTTAAGCTTCTTATTACCTACAAACCAAATAGTACACTAATCAGCACATTATTGCATTATTTTATGAATATTTAAGTAAAGCAAAAGAGATGCAATGTATTCTACTAATACATGAATTATACTACAATTATGCTAAGTTCTAACTGAATTTAGGTCATTTAAGTCCTATGATTACTTCAAAATCATACTCCCATGCCTAAATCTTGCTAGTCCCTAGTAAATACAAAACTAAGTTATCTACAAGTGGGTCCCTAGAGGATTGATTATTTTTATCAAGTGTAAGACTAGAGATTTTTTCCTTTCTTTTCATCCTATAATCTAGAAATCCATACAATTATGCAAGTGCAAGCTTATGCAATGGATTCGAGTGAAAAGACGATTTACCTCTAAAGCCTGTACTTGACCCCTAGTAAAATTCTAGCGGGATAGGAAACTTCTTCCCTTGGGGGATAACAAAATATTCTATATACCCTGGCTTTTAACTTAGGTAGAGGATGTCTGAGTCAAGTGGATTTGTATCTGGTGGCTCACTCATTTGGTGCTACATATAAACTAGTTCTATGGAATCTAGATTTCCAGAATATCAAGTAAATCAACTCAAAGAAAAGCGGGGAAAACTGTGCTCTCTTTGGTTCCTTTATATTTACTCTCTCTTTTTCTTCTCTTCTTTTCTTTTTCTTTTTCTTTCGAGCTCACAATCTCACCAGATTTACAAGTATAATCCATATTTGGTGGTCTCACATGGCATTATCACTTGAATAAAGTTCTGATAACCCTAACACTACGTCAGAATTCCTCAGCCAGTATTCGACCAGTCAGAAATACGGAAAGGTAGGTTAAGGCCATATTTGGTGGATCTCCAATGTGGTGTTTAATGTTGCCTCAATGCAATTGAAATAAACACTAAAACCACTTATAAACTCATTTTTCTACTTTTCTTTTCTTTTCTAAATTTTTTTTCTTTTTTTTATATATATTTTTCTCTTTTTTTTCTTTTCAACACAATGCAATACAGCACACGACATATATGAATTTTATTCCAGAGGCATTATTAGGGATTGGTTGTGTTCAAGAGGGTATCAGGTGGCTTATTTGGTGGAGCTGCCTACTCTCAGCACCGAAAAAGAGACGGATAGGATAGCGTATTTTTGACCTTGATATCAATACCTTCCTTCTACCAAGGATTCCGTAAAGGACAGTCATAACTATCCATCTTAGTCCTAGTTTTATTAAAACTTGATCTTCGCGTATTTACCTTATTTGGTGGCTCTCAGAAATTCACACAACGTTTATACATGGGAACCAAGAGCAAAAACTATACCTAACTCCGAGTATCATTACCTAATTATCCAAAAATTAAGATTACTTGAACTAGTCTTAGAGACCAGTAATACTCTACTCTCATCTCACACTATTTGGTGGATCTTCTAGAAGAAGGTTCGCCTGACTCCCTAACCATTATCCAGAGGTTCAGGAAAAGAAGCACTGCTCCTTCTCAAAAAACTAAAGACGATTATCGATCTTTACAGTGAATCCATTGCAAAATCTACGTGTGAGTGTGAAATTGTATTGGATTCTAGATTATAGGAATCAACTAAAGAATAAAATCCCCAATAAAACCTCTTGATAAAAATCTTATTCATAGATGCAATATATATAGATGCTATATGTAATTAACCTCTTATGATTGTACTTTAATATTGTTCGCTTATCGGGTGACATCTAATGTAGTCCCAATTTATAACAAAAAGGTGAGTAAATGAGTCGGAAGTGGATGCTGCGTACTATTTCTATCTCCAATGCAAGCATTGGAGGTGGAGCCGATTGTTCTTAAATTAAGGACCCTAAAGTACAATTAACATGCTCTTCAGAGGTTTTCCTACATGTTGGCCTAAGATTTTTAGTTTTACTTTATAATACCCCCCCATGCCTAAGTTAATGCATGTCCTCATGCATAATATAAAAGAAATAAATTACGACAAGGAGTAAGTGGGTAGAAATCTCCTAAAATCGCTCCTGAATTTTTTATTCAGCATAAGCCAACCTGATGCTATGTAATATGTAGGAAAATATGCTAAAGAAAATATGCAATGTATAAAAAGGAAAGCATATGCTATTTATAAATGCTGAGTTTAATGCCTCCAACTGGGTGAAAACCCAATCAAATAGATCAGTGATTGCAGAAGAGCAACTCAAGATCAAAAGGAAGATGTGTTCATGTGTTCCCAGAATCCATGGTTCACAAATGCAAACCAGCTGATGATGCATCCCTACTCTAAAGAGTATTTATATTAAAATGTGGAACAGGGGCAAAAAGTGGAGGATAATTAGAATGAGGATCATGATGCCAATTCTACTCATCCATTATGTTCCAAAATTCAATGAGAAATTACTAAGGAAGTGATTGATATGATAATCAAAATGCACGTCAACATCAGAGTCTTGATCATAGGGGTCTTCATAATGGTGATCGACATCAAAAATCATGCTCTCCCCTGACCCCGGGTTATATGAGGATACATGTGAGATTGGGGGTTCTGCATATAGGTCACTGAAATCCTCGTCAAAAATCATCTCATCCTCATCAGTACTATCTTCAGATTCATCAGAAGCTATCTCAATCTCCGAGTTAAACTATCATTAGATTGACTAGGATTGTGAGTAAGTCCCCAGTTCATTCTGCTCAGTATTTCACCCTCATATGTAATAGGTTCCTCATTATTTCCTGCTTTAAATAGCATTTTCATTTCCCTAGGAAAATCATCCAAAGCCATTCCTAATATTTGGATATTAGAATTAGGAATAGAGAGTGTAGTCTCAAAGTTTCCATCATCATCTTGGTAGGAGGAAGGAGAAAGATGCAAATCAGATGATGTTAGATTGAAAATGGATTCACTTCCCATGGGAATTGACTTAGACTAATAAGTAGTGTAAAATCCAGATGTTGCACTCAATTCATCCAAGCATATATGATCATCAGGAATGATTGATTCTTCCAAATGGAATGCTTGTACCTTAGGGCTTCATCAAGATCCATATCCTCGAGTGGATCTACTTCATCTCAACCGGGTTGTCCAACCCATGAGGTATCTCCCAAGATTCCGGGTATTCAAATTAAGTGTCAGTCTTGGAGATATTAATCCTTTCCTTATCACTTTCACGAATGGGGTTCTCGGATGAGTCCATTTGGGATATTCTTGGCTCATGTCCCATATCCACACCAGATGTTTCTCCCCTTGAATCCATTCCAAGTATCTTCTCTAGAGAACCCCTTGTAACACTTTCAAGTGCAGTCACTTCACGTTCTTCAAGGTCCTTAAGGCTATTCTCCACATGATACTACAAAAGTAGTATTTCTTGAAGTGTACGATTCTGTTTGATTAGCCTTGTTAGAGATTCTAATTCATGAAGGGCCGTTATTAAACATTCTTTGGTTGGGATCCAAGTTCGTCTTTGTTCCATATTAGTGGTAGTCTAGATTTCATGCAAATAAATTGTGACCTTTTCCTTAGTCCTAGCTATCATTTATTGTAATCTAAAATGTAGTCACATATGTAGTGGCAGTTCATCAGGGGTTCCTGGGGGTGAATTAGGTCTACCAATGTTCCATGGGTGAGATGCAGACATATGAAATTCATACCCTAGGACAAAAGATGGGGTCTTTTGTGGAGCCAATTGGTATTGGCCATAATGACCAAGGTCAGGATTTGGGTTAACCATTTCAACAACCCGAGAAGAAGGATCGAGTTATACGAAAAGTCATCTTCATCACCATGGGTTTGGTTCCCAAGGTTGTTCTAATTCAATGACCAGACCTTCCAGACGAGCCATCAGGTCCAGATTTTCTTGATCCTGACCAGCTCTAGGTCCAGGGTTAGCCATCTTAGCTAAATGAGTAGGAGAAGATGGTAGATGAGAAGAAGGTCTGGGTGATGCAATGAATCGCCTTCGCCTCCTTAGGATTGGCTCCCAAGGTCTAACCAATTGAGGTATAAGTGACCTCCTCTCTTGCATATACCAACCAACCCGAGTTTGTGTAGCCAAGCCAAACAAGGCTAAGGCCTTGTTAATCAAGTGACCCTTAAGATTGAGTGACCAGATTTTTCGTTAAGACTAATTATTGAAGAAAACTTCGTTATAAAACTGACTGTAAGTAATCCCAACCCTTCAAACTAACCCAGCTAATCTATACAAGAGGACTAACGGTAAGGTTCTTCCTTTGGCTTTCACCTCTGGTTCCTTTGTACCCCTTAGATGTGGTCGTTTGACACTACCCCTCAGATTCGGCTATGGGTTCGGCTAGAGCAGTTGTGATGACCCAGTAATTTGATAACAAATGTAGGTTAATTAATGTATTTTATGTAATTTTTACTTAACCTTTTTCTTCAATCTGGGTTTTGGTGAGTGGTCCACAAGGTGACCTAGCTCTCTGGCTAGCCACTAGACTTGATTAAGTCTAGGCTAGTCAAGTGTGGTCTCCAAGTTATAACCCTACAAATTGAGCCTAGGGTTCATGCAATCGACTAAGTGTTTAGGCAGACCACAATTTGAATCAAAATGATTTCAAATTTGGCAGGCAGATTCTTCTTTCAATTAAATTTTCAGAGAATATTTTTTTGAAATTTTTACTATTTTAAATGAATAAATTCAAATTTTTAACTGTCGAGGGGGTCAGATCTGGAATTTTGACCCCTTGTTGATTTTCCTTTTTGAAATAGTATCAATTTAACTCCAAAAATTCAGGAAAAATATGGAAATGAAAGCTGATTAGATAACCATTCAAACCCCACCAATGTTAGTCAAATCTAAGTTGTGTGCTATTCGAAATTGCTTTTTGAAATTCAAAAATTTTCGGATTTGAGTCAGTTTGACCCCTTGTATTTTGTGAATTTTCAAAAATTTCACAAATCGTATTTTTTCAAATGAATGCTACCATTTGAAATTTAATTTGAAAATCTAGATTCAGCCCAAATTTCAGAATTTTTAGATCATAAAATATTCGACAATTGAATTTTGAAGTCACAAAAAAATCTAGCTGAATTTCATGGAGTGATGAAAAAGCTTTTGAAAAGGTTTAAATTGAAAAATGAGCCTTTTTCACCAAAATGTTTTTTTTTTATTTGTGATTGTTTTTCTTTTTAAAGGGAAAATATTCAATTTTTTTTCTCTTTCTTTTTTCAAAAGCACTCTAACCCTACAATTCAAAAGAAAACCTAAGTCTAAGATATAAAAATTTTTTCTTTTTTTTGCATGAAAATATATAAATATTTTATTATTTTATTTATTTTTTCAAAACCAAATCTACCTAGGATTCAAAAGAAACCTAATCTAAGATTATGATGTGCACCTGATTTCTTTACCTAGGCCTGATGTGTGCACAGAATCTGTTCATCCTGTTCCTGCACATCAAAAGCAAGTAAAAACATATGTGCTAGAGTTAAGCTAAAAAATCAAAAATCAAAATCACGTTGCCTCCCTAACAGCAGCGCCATTTATTTGGTGGTCATAAAATGTGTATTAGAAAAGCGTCGTAGTATAGCGCGAATCACGATTCCAACAAAAATTTAATTATTGAGACGGTGAGTCCTAGTCGATCTCGAGGTGTATAAGAACGAAATTGATTTTGATTATTTGTTCTTTTACTTGCTTAAAATCGAACTCCAGTTTCAATAGTGCGACTAAGAGATGTACCAGTTACGTTGTTTACACTAAAACATGTGAGTGTGTCAGATAGATCACAAAAGTGAACATGTGTGTTTGCATTCGGACGACCTCTATTATGCAATGGCAACTAGCAAAAAATAAATCTATCCCTAAATCATTCACATCCTCTGGAACCGACATTTTATTACACTATATAGAGATGAAGCAGGCAAATGGTGATTTTTATTCCTTCAACAATATTGACATTACAATGCTAGAGGAAAGCTTGTACCTGGAACTTGAAAAACCATTCTAGCTAATAGAAAAAGATAGACATGCATGGATCTAACGTAGATTATGCATGCATTCTTAGAGATAGAGGATTACTACTATTACTAACAAGATATTAATGCATAATCAAAACATGAAGAACGTTAAGCTAGCTAGTAGAAAACAGGGCATTAGAGGTGGTCTCCAATGGTTGTGTGGCTTGAGGTAGTGGGAGGGGAAAGAGGGACGGCCACGGTGTGTAGGCTAACCTCTTGAGAAGGTGGCAGAGGTGCTCTAGCTCTTAGACATTCAATGGTAGAGTGAAGATGGCATCCAACATCTAGATTAGGTCCATGGCTATCCAAGAGAGTCTTTAAATAGACCAAGGGATGGCTCGTATAGAGAAGTGTGGAATTCTCTAGAAGAGCTCCCAAGGTGGCCATCCAACCATGGGGAGTGAGTCTTCTAGATCCACTTTTCATGGGAAGGAGTTGTGGAGTCCTTGAAAGACTATTTTTAGTCATTCAACGTGGCACCACTTGGAGACCATTCTAGAGAATTCTAGAGTGGATGGCCAAGTGGTGGTGTGTGTGTGTGCATGAGTATGGGTGGTGTCTAAGTGGTCTAGGTTGAGTCCTACAGGTCTAAGCAATTGGGTTTTGGTAGGTTTCTAGAAATAGGTTTATAAACCCTAATACTAATGTGATAAGTGGAATGAAACTCACCCCAAGTTTAATTGAGTGGGTGTGTGTGTAATTGGGAGAGAAAGTTCCCAATTAGGTTGGGCTTGAGTCAATTGGACTCTCATTGAGGTCAATTGGACTTGTTTTGGTTGAGTTTTGAGATCAATTGGACCCTATGAATCCAATTGACTAGGTGAATTGTAATTTACTTAGATCCTAGTCAATTGGGCTTAGTGAGAACCTAATTAGGTTCTTAGGAGGGTCTTAGTGTACTAGGCTTAGCACCTTACTTTAGGTTCCCTAGGGTGTAGGATTGGGTTTAGGGTCTTAAGAAATTAAGATCTAGGATTGATTTCAAAAACAACAACTGGAGAGGGATTTCGGACGTCTAATTTAGTAATCAGATGACTTATACTTCAAAATCAGAAGTCTAAGTTTATGGTATGGATGTCCAAAGTTGAATTAGGCTGGAGTTTAGGTTCTGTCTTGGATTTCTACAGAAATTGGACATCTGACACCTTGTCTGGACGTCCAATATTCCAGCAAATTGGGTTCTAGGTTCTGTGGGTGGTGTCTACGGGTCCTAGATGTTCAACATCCTTCCTAGACATCTAGATATGAGCTGGAAGATGGGTTTTAAGTTATCCTAGCCTAAGGTGACCTAATATAAGGGTGGCTAAGGTTTAGGAGGGTGTCTAAGGCTGTCCTAAGGCTAAGAATAGGTCCTATGCTCTTCATAATTTCACTCAACAGTAAAATCCTGCAAGTTATGCAGTATGCCTCTTCCCAACATTATGTCTTCATCTTGAGCAGTTTTATTCCCAAAGCTTCTTCTCTAGCTCTAGCTTCTTCCTTGCTTCAGATCCAGCTTCAGGCCATCTTCTGAGCATCTTATTACCTACAAACCAAATAGTACAATAATCAGTACATTATTGCATTATCTCATGAATATTTAAGTAAAGCATAAGAGATGCAATGTATGCTACTAATGAATGAATTATACTACAATTATGCTAAGTTCTAACTTAATTCAGGTCATTTAAGTCTTATGATTTCTGCGCAATCAGTATGTTCACCAAGTCCTGTAAATATTTTCCAGCAAAAATATTTTTCAAGGGCATTACAAATACCTTGTTTCCACCAAATATTCTTTAAGCCACTACGCAATAATAGTTGGGTTTGTGTCTTCCTCATTTTTGAGAGTAGATCCAAAGATGTGAGCTAAAGCTATGACCAACCTGGACTTGAAAAGACGTGAAACCCTGGGATTGAATTTTAGAGTTCACCTTGTTAGTCCTAAACTTTCATGAGCACAAGCATAACCTCTTAGCTTTTGAGCCTTGTAAAACCCTTTGAGTCCTAGAACTCACACTTAAGGTTTAAATATCAAGAGTCTTTGTTGGTTGAGGGATGGTCTATGTCATATCAATCTTAAGTTTTGGTCAATCTTCCTGAGCAGCTGGTTCTCAGAATGTCCAAACATAAACACAGTTGGCTTATCGGAAAGAAAAAATTTTAACTTAAAGATTATCTCTAAACACTTAACATTTGAAAAGAGCAAAATAGATATCTCATCACACTTACCTAGCTAATGCTAATTGCTTTGCACTTAATGAGTTGTTTACTAAGGGACTAGAAAAACCCAATGGGGGTATGATGAGGTGTGGCTTATCATAGCTAACATGCTTAAGTTAACTTATAAACTAGGTTAAACACTACATTATTAACACAAGAAATGGGTTAAGTGTGAGAATTAAGGAAAATAACCTAAAACATCCCATTCATGTTAAAAATGCATAATTAGGTCACAAAATGAGATTCTATTACTAAATGCAAAATGATGATCCAGTTGCCAATTGAACACATCTTTTGGTTCAAAAGTTCAAATTAAAGGTGAAACCATATTCCTAAATGTCCAATTAAGCTTCAACAAAAATCTCATGGCATTTGGACATCATTAGGACCTTGCATTCATGACATTACATATAGGTCCATCATGCTTCACATTTCCATAAGCCAAAAGCTTCCAAGGACCTTTTTGTAAGCAACGAGGGACTGCTCTGACTTATTTTCTACCACTTATGGGCTTGAGAGCAAAGTTCATATTGTTTCGACCTTTAAGGTCTTTTATGCAATTTGCCAAACATGCCTGCAGCTAGAGTGCACTATTCATTCGAAGAACAATTACTACAACCACCATCGATTATCTATTCCATGAATCCAACGGCCAATCCTAATCTAAATTTCACATGCCTTCACGCGTAGCTTCACCTCCCATTCCAAATCCCATCTAACAACGCATCTTTGATTTGAACCTTCCCATCCTCCTCTCGTGCCCATCACACCGTATGCCCTAATTCCATTTAATCTCAACGCCAGTGCTCTAATTTACTCCTTCGACTACCTCAGAACCTCCTTGGGCTCGCATGCAAAGGATCGGCTCCCTCCTACCTTCTTGAGCTGAGCATTTCATCCTTTCCAGTTTCCTCTCCCCATACTACCCTTGTTCATCTGCCTTTACGGTGGAATTCCACCTCCTTCAACCTCTCCTCGCTGTTAAGGACCACGTAGCACCTAAGAGTGACATTGAGCTTCACTAGCAAGTTTTCCAATCGTTGGAGATCGAAAGAGCGATCTTCGTTTTCGATAAAATTTGTAACATAAAATGTTGTGCCGTTGCAATATGTCACGTGGTAGAAAATCGCTTTTCAAAAATATTTAAGAATTCAAAACTAACCACGATGAGTTAGGTCGTCTCCATAGGGAAGAATCAACCTATTTAAACTAGTGAATCATGTATTTTTTATTCGGGAAACTCAATGCATACGCATACTAACTGGTGCACGTGTTTTCAACATAATTTCTTGATTTAAAGAATTAATCAATAATGTCAGGGTGCACAAGCAAAATCACCACCAATGCAATACCTGAATTGCGATCTTAATACTGATAAGCACCATCAAATTTAATTAAATCAGAATTTGTTCCCTATAACAAATATACATGCTTGCTTATTCATGGAATGAATTTAACTATATGCAATTCAATTAGAATTGAGGGACATGCATGCAAAGTTACTGTAATATACTAAATAGATAAATAAATGAATAGGAGAAGCTGCAATGGCATATGGCGTAAATAGAAATTAGAGGAAGAACAAAGGATTCTTCCTCTCTCCTCTTCATGCACGGAAAGGAGCACCGGAAAGCATACTGTGTGCGGTGGAGGTCGGCCAGCTCTTAGCCGTTGCGTTGGTGGTGTCGGCGAAGGCGGAGGCGACCGGAGTCGGCCGACCGGAGGAGGAGGGTAATGCCGGTGTGGCTTGCACGCGTGTGCGTGTGGATGGTAGGAAGAGCTGCCGTGGTCGTGGGTAGCCTCGTAGCGTTGAGGTGAACACAAGGAAGTCGACGGCATGGAGAACGACGTCTGGATGAGGTGGCTGCGTGGGGATGTTTACCGCCGGTGATGGGTTCTTTCGTTTGGAGTTGCAAGTGGCAGTGGAAGGAAGAAGAAGAAGAAGAAGCCGGGCGCATGCACGCAGGCTGGAGCGTGGGCTTCGGCTGCGCACGCATGCGCTTGTTGCTGGTGCGCATGGAGCAGCGCCTGGAGAGTGGTCTGCAGTGGTGGCGCATGCGCAGCGCATGCACGGCTGTGGCGTGATGGTGGTGCGATGGCACGCAAGGGAATGCGCTGCTGCACACACGCATGGCTGGTGGTCTGCAATAGTGGCGTGCGCGCATGAAGCTGGCAGTTGGGTTCTTTTAAGGATAAGGAAGGTGGCAGGTTGAAGACAGCAGCGAGCGACTGTCACCACGCTCGCTGCCGCCTAGGAGGATGAAGAGGTGGCTGCAGTGGAAGCTCGCACTGATTCATAGTTTTCACTCATTGCATGGTGTACGCCAGGAGCACGATGGTAGTCTCATTCATGGTGCACACCTGTTGCATGGTAGAGGCTGAGAGGAGATCCCCACCAGGGGGAGAGAATTTTTCTCCGTCTGGTGCGCAGGTTTTCTCTCTTTCTAAAAACCCCCCATCTATTCTTCCTGTCGCCGGCTTCGCCAACCACTTGCGAACATTGCAAGTGGTTGAAACTGATAGATAAGCATTGGCCATTCTACTTAAAATATGTAGAAATAAGAACTTGTGATGACAATTTCCCAGACATCCATACTGACCTCTAGACATCTTATAGATGTAGAATTGCATGTCTGGACTCTTCACCTAGCCTGCATTCATCAAACAAATTATATTATCATATCATATATTATATTAAATGTAAAATTGATGCATAAAATTATATGCAGACAAAGATGAATTGCCATATAATTCCTAATTAATTAACAAATAAGAATAACTAATTACAAAGTACTTAGGTCAAATAATGGTCCACGAAAGTGGACTTATCAAATGCCCCCATGCCTAAGTTTTGCTAGTCCTTAGCAAAAAGAGAAAAAAAAAATAATGGAAGTAACCAGAAGATTTCTTCTTTTCTTATTTCAAAAATTTAGAAATCTGGACAAATGTGAAGTGATGGTAGCCTAGGTAATGGATCCAAGTGAAAATATCCAACTTACATTTGCAGTTCGTACTTATCCCTTGGTAAATATTTCTGTCAGGATAGGCAACTACTTCCCTCAAGGATAAAGCAGAAAATAATCTGTAATTTAACCCTGACCTTTTGCCTTAGGTAGGAGATACTAAGTTGAATGGATTCATATTTGGTGGCACACACTCATCTGGTGCTACATGTAATCTAGTACTACAAACTCTAGATCTCTAGACTTTCAAATAAGTCAACTCAGAGAGAGGCTAAACAATTGTGCTCACTTGATGTTCCTTGGTGCTCACTCTTTTCCTTCTTTTCTTTCTGAGATCACAAATCTCACCAGATTTTGTAAATATACCCATTGTTTGGTGGCCTCACATGGCATTCACACTTCAGCTAAAGTCCTAATAACTCTACAACTAAGTTAGAGTCCTCAGCCAGTATTCAGGCGATCAGAAATACTGAAAGGTAGGTATGGGTCGTATTTGGTGGATCACGATGGGTGTTTTTGTTGCCTCAGAAACATCACCATGAAGATAAAACTATAAACTTGAACTCTTTTCTTTTTCTTTCCTCTCTTTTTTTTATTTTATTTTTTTTAAATATAAATGTTTCTTTTTTTCTTTTCTTTTCTTTATTTCTTTTTCTTTTCTTTATAAATCAACATAACACAATGCAGACTTTTATTTATGAGGCATTATTAGGGATGATGATGGTCAAGAGGATATTATGTGGCTTATTTGGTGGAAGTGCCTATTCTCGGCACCGGGAAGGAATGGATAGGACAAGTATATTTCTGACCTTTGACATTACTACCCTCCTTCAGCCGAGGACACTATGAAGGACAGTCGTAACCATCCACCATAGTCATAGTTTTATTAAGACTCAATCTCTGTATATCTGCCCTATTTGGTGACTCTCAGGAATTCACACAATGTACGCACACAGGAACAGAGAGCAAAAACTATTCCTAACTCTGAGGTATTATCATCTAATTGTCCAGAACTTAAGAGTCCTTTCACTAGACTTAGCGCACTAGTAGTCTCTCTACTTTCTTCTCACAAATATGAGGTGGACTAATAGAAGATAGTATGTCTGACTCCCTATTAACTATCCAAGGGTTCAGTAGACTAAAAATGCTTATTGATTTTCTTCAAAGATCCATTACCCAGTCTACGTGCAAGTGAAGTAAATATACTGGATTCTAAACCTAAGAAATAATTTAAGAAGAAAAACCTTTAATGACACCTCCATGACAAAGATGTTTTGCTAAGGGCTAACAAATTCAGCTCAAGAAAAGAAAATATTATTTTTATATTTTTTATTTTATTTTTTTTATGCTAACCAAAATGCATAAATACTTCCTAAAATGCAAAATGCACCCCCTCATGCCTAAATCCTACAGTGTCCTCATTGTAAAATTAAAACATGGGGAGAAAGGAAAGAAATCACCTGATGATGGTATTATTCTGAATGCTGGGTTGCCTCCCAACAAGCGTTGCATTTTCTGTCAGCAGCCAAACTTATAGGGAATCTATAAGTCTAGTTCCAAACAGAAAAAGCTAGGCCCTAAAAATATGCATAATAGCGTGGGCCTAGAAAATAGGTAGCCACAGATGTTGGCGAGCTGATGATGCAACGTTATCCCAAATGCTCGCTAGAAGACATGAAAGCAATTAACCTCGTAGGCTACATGGGGAGGTCTAGAAATAACAAAAGGAATATGAAAAGGGACCTCTCGAAAGGGAATAAGTGCAGGATAACAAGGATCCTCCAAAGCAGGAAGGGTTTTAAAAGACATAAACATAATTATTTCAACCCCTTAAATGGCGAGTCTAAAAGTACAAGCTTCAATCCACACTCGCCATTCTACCCGAGGATGTACTGGCCTGATATGCTCCCCAGAAAGAATGTATGTGAGTAGAGACCTGAGCCAAGGATTAGTTAGGGAGTGTAACGGTTATTTGTGGTGTTGGGAGGTAATGATTAAGTCCAATGAGGGCTTAGTCGGTGTCGAGTCCAATTCCAACAATGATTCAGCTTGTGTATTCTCCCTAACAATTATTGCAGAAAAATTCACGTCACCCTGCCTATCATTAATGATCGGAGTCATATTTTCACCTTCCAGTATATGTGAATCAATGGTGGACTCCAAATTAAATTCCTTTGATGACAGGGTCGAAGCAACAGAATCATTATCATCAATTTCATCCCTGGATTCTTTTGGTTCAGTTGAGTTTTTATCAGGGTGTATATGTGATTCATCAATAAAGAGAGGAGGTGGATCAATATCCTCAATTATTTCTGAAGGAGGATTCATCTTAATGTTTTGGAGTAAGCCTATATCACTCAATTCTTTATTCTTCTCAGGGCATAAATCCTCAATTGATGTGTATTGTCCCCGAGAGTCTCTCCTAGGCTCTCACTATTGTGTTTGTCCTCTTCCAATATCAACTCCTGGTTTTGTGGAGGATGACTCTCAAAAGAAGGGAGGAATCTGGATTTCACCAGATTATTTATATCCTCCCAGGGTAAGTCTTCGAATAACAAGTAATCCCCCTGTGATTCACTCCAAATTTTCAGTCCGAGTTCCTCCATTGGGTCATCCTCATCCTTTAAAATAGACTCTTTATATCCCTGAAACCAAAATTGATTTAATTCATCCTCCATTCCTTTAGGGTCACCTTCATTGGGTGCATTTAAATCCTTAAAATGCTGAATGGTAGGTGTTGATTCCCTAAGTGGAGGGTCAGGACTAGGCTCACTAAGGGTAGAATGGGGTTCCACCAGATAATTAATAGGGGAAGTGATAGGAACAATACGACCTTGACCTGGGTTATCAATGATAAGGAAAATACTGTCATTAGGGTCAAGGTTTTCAAGAGGTACCATCTTCCCTCTCTTTTGACTCCAATATAGCTCAGGTGGATAATTACTAGGATCGTTCTCCTCTAGTGGACGTGCCTCATTGTGAGAGTCTAAGTGATAGCTACGTACAACGGGATCCCGATTGTCATTAATTTCCTCAAAATTATTTTCATGCTCACAGATATACGGGTAGGGATCAGAATCACTCGTAAGAGAGTAGTTAAGCTGTCTTATTTCTTTGTTTAATTGTTGACTATTCCTCAACATCTCTCCCATAAACTCCATCATTTCTTTTTGTTATTTTTGTATTTCTATCATAAAAGAGGAGTGGCTACTACTATCAGATTGGGGAGGATAGTCAATCTCAAGCTCTGGTTGCTTAGGGGTATCGGTTCAACCTTAATACAGAAATCATGAAGGGTGGGAGGGTTGGGTGTTTGCATAGTAGTAGGGATTCCAAGGTTGGAAAATCCTGCTCCTAGGCTCTGCTCGAAAGTGGGAGCTATTGGGCCAGTACTCCCAGGATAGGAATATGAATGACCCCATGGATTGTCAATGTACCCATCAAAGGATGGATACGCTCGGGGCATGGGATCCTGGTTAAAATGATAGGAGTAAGGATAGTCCATTTCTTTCAATTAAACAGGTTAAACTCTCTTAGGATTTAAAAGAACTTAGAAACTTCCTAGAGAGTTCTACCACTGTTAAAACAAACTCAAATACAGTGGGATCTATTTTTAGTTGATTCTAGTCTTAGGTGTTCGTTGGTGGCCAAACAAGTTTTGCAAGAATTACGCTTCCTAGGTTGGCCTTCGTTGGTGCCTACAACCTACTCGTAAGGGATGGAAGTCTCGAATCGAGCCCATGCATGAGGAACCGAAGTAACTTGGTGGATAGGCTTGTTGATTTCCGACTAACTTCCCTTGTGGTGCAAAGAGGAGAGGTAGAAATTTATCTAGTGACCTTATGTGTGAGGTGCACAGTGTCTCAGGTGTGCAATTATACGTTAGCGTTTTGAAATCTCGCAAACACGATCCTTTTGCACACAATTTTAAGTCACAGATTTTAAGGTTCAACCTCTTAGCAGTCCCAATTTTTAAAGTGACCACTGAATTAATTCAATTCAAGCACTTTAGTGGTCTTAGATTTAGGTTCAATGCAGATGCATGACAGGTAATTGATGCTCAAGAAAAATACATACCTTACTCCAGCTTTCTTCAATGCAGGGATGTCTGCAATGCAATTAAAATAAACTAGATGCTGCTCATTCAGTCCTAGATGATCACCCTAATGATATGCAGCTTCTAGTAGGTAGTTTGATATATATATATATATATAATATTAAGCAAACAAACCTAATCTAACTAACTAACCTACATGCAGTTCAAACAATTCGAATAATTCTATAATCTAAATAAAATGGGAACATGCTCCCGAAAATACGCTCCCACATACAAAAGTGATAAGAAATAAAGAAACACCGGGAACACGTTCCAAAAAATGCCCAACAAGGGTCCAAAAGACATGAATTAAGTTCTAATGTCTATCTAAACTAAATCTAAACTAAGATCTAATGACTAAATTAGAAAAAAGGCTCCTCCGTATGCCTATGTGCATGGGATCAAGGCCCACAAGCACCCGTTGCTGGCTTCCACGTGACGTCAAAGTCCACCAAAAATATCGCCTCCGTCGTGAGCACCTGCAACATTTGTTGCGTGTTTTTGCACAAAAAAAGATCCACAGTCGGTAATTCAGAAAAGCTTTCAAAATAGCATAAAAATAATATAAAATTTCTGAAAAAATTAATAGGCGTGTTTCCTCCCCGACAACGGTGCCATTTGAAAGAGCGATCTTCGTTTTCAATAAAATTTGTAACATAAAATGTTGCGTCGTTGCAGTATGTCGCATGGTAGAAAATTGCTTTTCAAAAATATTTAAAACTTCAAAACTAACCATGATGAGTTTGTTTGTCTCCACAAGGAGGAATCAACCTATTTAAATTAGTGAATCATGTCTTGTTTATTCGGGAAACTAAATGCGTACGCATACTAACTGGTGCACGTATTTTCAACATAATTTCTTGATTTAAAGAATTAATCAATAATGTCAGGGTGCACATGCAAAATCACCACCAATGAAATACCTGAATTACGATTTAATACTGACAAGCACCATCAAATTTAATTAAATCAGAATTTGTTCCCTATAACAAATATACATGCTTGCTTACTCATGAATTGAATTTAACTATATGAAATTCAATTAGAATTGAGGGACATGCATGCAAATTTACTGCAATATTAAATAGATAAATAAATGAATAGGAGAAGCTACAATGGCATATGGCATAAATAGAAATTAGAGGAAGAACAGAGGATTCTTTGTCTTTCCTCTTCACGCACGGGAAGGAGCATCGGAGAGCATACTGCATGCAATAGAGGTCGGCCAGCTCATGGCTGTTGCGTTGGTGGTGTCGACGAAGGCAGAGGTGGCCGACCGGTGGCGGAGGAGAATGCCGGCATGGCTTGCATGCGTGTGCACGTGGATGGCAGGAAGAGCCACTGTGGACGTGGGTGGCCTGGTGGCGTTGAGGTGAGCGCGGGGAAGTCAACGGCATGGAGAATGGCTTCCGGATGATGTGGATGCGTGGGGATGTTTGATGTCAGTGATGGGTTCTTTTGTTTGGAGTTGCAGGTGGCGGTGGAAGGAAGAAGAAGAAGAAGAAGCCGGGTGCACGCACATGGGCTAGAGAGTGGGCATGGCTGCGCACACACACGCTTGCTGCTGGTGCGCGTGGATCGACACTTGGAGAGTGGTCTGCAGTGGTGGCGTGAGCGCAACACGTGCATGGCTATGGCGTCATGGTGGCGCAATGGCGCACAAGGGAATGCGCTGCTGCACATGTGCGTGGCCAGTGGTCTGCAATGGTGGCATGTTCTTTTGAGGTTCTTTTGAGGTTGAGGAAGGTGGCAGGTTGAAGACAGCGGCGAGTGGCTGTCACCACACTCACTACCGCCTAGGAGGATGAAGAGGTGGCTGCAATGGTAGCTCGCAGTGATTCACAGTGTTCACTCGTTGCACGGTGTATGCCAGGAGAACGGTGGTAGTCTCATTCATGGTGCATACCTGTTGCATGGTGGAGACTGAGAGGAGATCCCTGCCAGAGGGAGAGAATTTTTCTTCGTCTGGTCCGCGAGTTTTCTCTCTTTATAAAAATCCCCCCGTCTGTTCCGCCTACCGCCAGCTTCGCCAACCACTTACGAACATCGCAAGTGGTTGAAACTGATGGATAAGCATTAGCCGTTCTATATCAAACGTCTGACTTCATCATCAGACGTCTTAAAATATGTAGAAATAAGAACTTGTGATGACAATTTCACAGACGTCCATACTGATCTCCAGACATCTTATAGATGCAGAATTGCACGTCTGGACTCTTCACCTAGCCTGCATTCATCAGACAAATTATATTATCATATCATATGTTAGTAAATGTAAAATTGATGCATAAAATTATATGCAGACTAAGATGAATTACCATATAATTCCTAATTAATTAACAAATAAGAATAACTAATTACAAAGTACTTAGGCCAAATAATGGTCCACGAAAGTGGACTTATCAGAGATCCTCCCCCATTCGTCACTGCAGCCACTAGCTGTAGATCTTCTTCAAAGGTCTCGTTCTTCCATTTAGATTAGGTTTTAATGCTTTCTAGGTTAGTGTAGTATAGATTAGTTAGATGTAGTTTAATGAATTGGATGAATGATTAGTTTAGATTAGAGTTAGACTCAATTTCGCTCTCTCTAATCAATTCAGATCAAAGAGGTAATTTTCCACTCCCAATCTGATCCCCCGATCTTTGTCCACATCTCATTACACACATTCACTAATTTCCTCGCATTTTATTCTCCAACCACCCATTCATCAAGGCATCAAATCAGATCTGATCCTTAGGAGCATCAGATCTAATTTAAGCGCCCAATTTCATTTGAGGGTCACTCCATTCATTTCACTTAAACACAATGACCCTCACGTGGTTCTGAATGAAATAACTCATGGTTTTTGAAAGATTTGAGGATTTGGGATTCAATTTTATTGGATTTCATTAACTGATTTAAACTTTCTCTTTACGCTATCTATGACGCAAGATAGAGATTAGATCAGAGTTTCTCTTGATTTTTGAGCTCTAATCAAGTGTAAATGAGTCCCAAATCTGTCAAAGAAGGCATGAGATACTTTTGAATTTGGATTTATCGCCATTGAAACCTTAATTTGCATTCTCATCTTACAATGTCTATAATGTAAGATGATCATATTAGGATTTCAAGTATTTTTGGGAGAATTATCTGAATTTCTATTGGTTTTCAAGATGATTAGAAGAGTTTTTAGGTGAGTTTTCATGAGTTTTAGGGGTGTTTGCTGAAGATTTCAATGTTCAAATTTGACTTTGAATGAGTTTTCAGCTTGATCATGTTTTGAACAATTGCTTGAACATGTGATCTTTGGTTTAAGTTCTCCCATATCAGTAAATAAAAGGGCTGCCTAGTAGCTACATTCTTTGGGATTGAACCCTGATTGCAAGTAATTGGAAGGTCTGAGAATAGTTGCTCAATGGAGTTAATACTTAATTAATCTCTTTTCTTCATGTTGTCTATGGCATAAGAAAAGGATTGATTAAGTTTTATGTTTATGTGATGATGAATCTTGCTTGGATGAACTAATTTATGGTGTTTGCGAGATTTTAAATGGGGATTTATGGATTTGAGTCAAATCTAATCCTCTTGGATAGCAAAATTGCTATAGCAGCAGTTAGCAGTAACATAGCTTCTAAGTTCTTCATTGAATCAACGGCCATAGTGGGTGTTAAATGCTAGTAGCAATAGCTGCTGAAGATTCTCAATGGCTGCTAAAATTTCCTACTGCTGAAGTGAAGCAACAGCTGTACTGTTAGATTGAATGAGAGGGATTTGAGTGGAATTTGTGTTGGAATTTGGGTTGAAAAGAAGTTGGCAAGTGTATAGTGTTAGGAATTTATGAAACAAGCATTCAAGGATTGTTATAGATTTTAATTTGACGTAAATGCTTGTAATTTTTGTATTAGATCCTTTGTCAGCTATTCCTGAATGGGTTAACTATCCTAAGTGAACATGTGAATGAAATTTAGTTGGAATTCATGTTTAAATGATCAAACATATTTTAGATTGTGTTCTGAGTGTGCGTAAGTGTTTAAACTATTGTTTCAGCCATCTGAACTGCATGTTAAGGCTTAGGTTCTTTGTTGAAAACCTTTTCTAAGCCTAATTTGGATGAGATTGAGAAAACATAAAAAAAATTTTAAAAAGCTGTAAATAAATAAAATAAACCTAACTTAAGAGAGATTAGGTATTTTTCTAGGTGTTAACCAAGTTTCAAAGTATTCTGAACCTCCAGCTTAGTAGAACATACCAACTGACAGTTCAGTATACTTTAGGACTTAATAAAGAACCAAAGTTAAAAATCACAAAAAGAGCTCTTCTACATCTCGTCTCACTCTTCCTCTCTCATCTCCTACCTCCACTATATATATATAAATCATAAGAATCAGAAAACACCCAAAAATACCTTATATATTGTATTTATACTTGTAAATATAATTTAATATTAAGCTATATGTATATATTGTAAAATATGTAAATAAAGTGTATAAATAACTTATGAATGTATTCTATATATTAAATTAAGTATTTAGAATGATTTATTGTATATATAAGTTAATATAAATTAATATATAATTTTTTTGTTTCAAAATAATTATATATTAATTTATATTAACTTAAATGTATATTATCTTAAGTAATTATAAAAACTATGTATATGTATATAATTATATCTAGTATTGTACATACGTATTTAACTAATTATTATATACTATACCATACCTATAATCTAATTTAATTATGTAATTATAGTAAGTAATTAAGTTATTAAGTTAATTAAGTAGATTATTAACTTAAGTAAAATAAATTAGTAAAGTAAGTTATTAATCAACTTATACTTTACAAGTACATAAATTAATTTCAAGTATATTCAACGTACTTATACTATATTTGCATTATATTACAGTATTTACAAATTATTTATGTGTATATCTATTTGAAATGTGTATATAAATGTACATAAATTAAAATGAATGTTCTAAAATAAATTTAAAATGTGTAATAAATACCTTATTATCAATTGTATCATTAATTTTTCAATCTGTACATTAATTGAGAATTTAAACCTTAAATTAATGTGTATAAATCCCTAAGTTTAATTAATTTTTTTATATAATTAAATAACTTATTTTTATAAATTAACTATGCAATTGAGAAGACCTATATAAGGGCTTTCCAAACATGTAATTTAATTAGAAAATAGATTTGATTAAAGCTCGTGATTTAAGGCCAAAGTTTGGTTTGCAATGCACGCTGTGCATTCTCATTCTGCCATGAGATTAATCCCACATCGTGGGATGCAAACATGCAGCATCGGTATAAAAAGAATTTCCTCTGATAGCCGCTCAGTCGTCACGGTGTCGGATGCCTCATATCCTAAACCCTCTCCTCTCTTGAGCAAACTGATGCATGAGCATATTATGCACAATGATGGGCCAAGGGCCACGCACTATAGCGGGCCTGTATTTGGCTTAATATCGGGCCTGAATGAAATCAAATAAAATGCATGATAATTGAACTAGGACTCGTCCCTAGTAATGGTTTGGTCCCACCCTCATGGGGTGCTGTGTATCCCACGAACCAGACCGGCCCGCCTATCAAAAATCCAATTTTTGGGTAAGTGAACGGTAAGTCAACACCGTGTGAGAGAGAGGTGTTCAAAAAAATGCTAAGTGTTGAAAGAAGAGAAGAAAGGAGAGGCATGAGTGAAAAGATGACTTGAGTGTTAAGAAAAGAACTCTGTGCTAAGTGAGCCGAAATCGACTAAGTGTTGATGGATGCCTTAGAAGTGTTGTAAGTGTGTGCATATATGTATATGTAAACTAATATGTATAGTGTAAATATAATAGTAAATGTATATATATATAATAAATAAGATATATGTATATAATGTATACGTACATAGGTAATGCATATAGGTAATATATGTATTAGTAGAATAATAAGTACTTTTTTGAGTCTTATATGTATATAAATAATACAAAGGCTTTAGTGATAGTTACATACATGACTGTAAATATGTATATATGTTAGTAAACATATTCTTTTACCTTATGTGTTGTATATATTTTACTAAGGTCTTTACTGACATAAATATGTTACGGTATATATAGAATATGTTACTAAAGATATTAATATGTTAATATAACTTAGTATAGTGCATATTAATAGCTATTTTTGTACCTATAACTAGGTATTACTTAGAGTAGTTGTACATAACTAACTTAGTGTAGAATTAATTGGTTTTTTATGCCTGTTATTTTTAAATATGTTTAAGGCATTGTCGATAGAATTAATTGATTATTTTGTATATAATTAACCAATTCAATTTATTAATTGATTCATTGATTCATTTTATAAATAAAATTAACATTTTGGGATAAAAGAACATCTTGGACATAGAGAGTATTGTATATCAATAACTGCCTCCCAATGAACGACATGGAATAAATCAGTAAAAATTAAGTAAATAAATAAAATGACGCGACATCTGTGTGCATTGTGACAATTATACTACAACAACATTTAAAACACGATTTTTATTGCAACACGGTTGTTGCTCGTCAATATCCAAGCCATACTATTTTCAGTTCGATATCCAAAGAAATACCGGTAATTGTGCCAAGTACCAATACTTATTGCTTATTGTTTAGAACCCAGGCTCAAATGAGTTCTTGTCCAGTACTCACAGTGTACTGGTACTTGTAATAAGTATCGATACTCATAGAGTACTGGTATCCTCCAAGAAAGAACTGATCTCAACGAGTACCAGTATTCATGAGGAGTGCCAGTACTTGTTGAGTACTGGAAACATTCTTTGTAGCCTACTAGTACTGGTACTTATAAGCTACAGGTTCGGGTGACTTTAAGTCCAAAACCTAACCTGGGACTCATGTATACCAATACTCATGGTGAATACCGGTATATGCAAGTCCCAATTTTGGACTTAAGATGACCTGGAGCCAACCTGTAGCTTGCACGTACCGGTACTCATGAAAAGTACTGGTACTAGCAACCTACAGTACAATTTAGGTCCAAAACTGTAACGATTAAGTACCGGTACCCATCTAGAGGTACCGGTACTACCTGCAATAACGAGATGCGATATTGGTTTTCCGGAGAATACAAAAGATCACCATTGATCATAGATAGTTTAGGGTTTATGACTATAATATTCAGATCATCTAGACAAATATAAATATATGTATTTGCAAATAAATAAGATAAATGTCAATATACAAAATTACCTTGTCTTTGTGATCAGAAATATGCATGCATATGTATTAATCCCAAATCTATTCTGGTAATGAAATAAGTTACCTCTATTCATCATGAAAGCAAGATAGATGGGGCAGCAAAGACTCTTCCGAAAGATCCCACCTCCTTATCCTGATCGAGAGGCTCTTATGAGGAAGAGTGATAGTCTCTTCTTCAACAGTTCCTACTCCCTCTCTATCTATCTCTCTAGGTCCACGATGGGGAAGGGCCTCAGATTACATACGATGGTTCTTTTTGGGGCCATGACCCCAAAGACTTAATTCAGTAATTAGTGTGACTAATTGTTGGGGCCATGTCTGCACATATATTTTAATAAACCACACTAATCCTTTTGCATTTAGTCCATATAAAACCAAAAACCTGATTTGATTACTTTAAAATATGGGCTTTAGATGATAGTCACTTTACTTATTGTTATTTGATTATATCTATATACATATTTACATACACAAGACCATACGTTAGATTTTAATCCAACATAAGTATAACTATACTAGAACAAGGAAAATGAAACTAAAAGCTATTTAAAGCCTCAAAGGCAAGGTGAAGGCTGTGGCGTGGAAGTGGAGGTAGGCTCGGGTGTCACGACCCATTCCCGACTCCCTACAGAACCCGAGAATGGCTCACCTCAACGAACCCCAAGACTCAGTCGTCCAACGAAAAACAACCAAATGTATACTCATTTCACAACCACACGTGAAATGTAACTAAACAGAAAGTATGTAAGAGATAGTAAAAGAAATAGAACAGTATATCTCAAGGATATAACATGGCACAAGTGGAAAAGTACAGTTATGAACATAGCCATCACAACAGAAACCAGTAGAAATATAACTGAACATAACAGAACAGTCTACAAGTTACTCACCACTAACAAATCTCTGCAGCAGAAAGGAAGGACTACAACTGGGCTCAACTGGACCCAGCGCCCTCAACATCCGGTGGCGCTGGCTGCTCAAATCCCTGACCTGAACATGGTTATAGAAATTCGTGATCAGCTAACGCTGAGTAGAGTGGTGGTTAAGTCATTTATATGCAACTAAACATAATTAAACAAGCAATCAGCTAATCATACATTGCCGATTATTTATTATCATTCATTTCCGTTTATCTCATTTATATGTTTCTAAGTCGAGTACTCTAATCAGGATCCATAACATTGCTTAATCTTCTTATTCCCTAAGGGAACGATCTCACTTAAGATCTCACTTGTAGTTTTCCCGTGATGCAAGATGTACATGTGGCAGTCTCCTCGCCGAGAGAGTCCCCCGTGGTAGTCCTACACCCGGTCTACCACCCCTAGGTCACGGTCGCAACATAGCGATGACTACAGCATGCGCAATAAGGGCACGGGTAGCTACCTCGCACTGACACGCGGTCAGTCGTTTTCACTAGCGAGTACACCCAAAAGTACAACACAAAACAGCATAGGGCCTTACCCTCTCAGAACAGGGGTCTCGCCTCTCAGAATAGAATAGGGGTCTCGCCCCTCCACAGCCCGCGTACCCTCGTCCGACTATCCCAGTTCGCCCAGTGGGCCTAACAAGAGTCGGTGTAGGTTGGCTAGTCCTAACCTCGAGTCCCATGGGGTGGCTAGCTCCCTACACTATGTAGCTCACCTCGGTACCACGTACGCAAAGGCCAAACAGGAGTCGGTGTAGAGTGACTTGTCCTAACCCCAGGTCTCAACCCAAGGGATAGATAGCTCCTCTCTACACTAAAGGGATAATGGCTCCCTTGGTATCATGTACGAAAGATAGTCGCTCTCCTTGGTACCACGTACACAAGGTCCAGCTCACTTTCCACACTAAAGGGACATTTGCTCTCCTCGATATACGAGGGCCAGCGCACTTCCCCTAACCAAGTCCGAACAGCCACCCATAGGCAACATTTCTCAATCATTCACCAGATTTTCCCATATCGCAGGTTTTGGTTTCTTTTCAAATTACCTGTAGGGTTCATGCATAGATTTCCTCATTTTCGTAGCATAACATCTATCTCTATCATGTCATGACAAATTTAAACACCTAGCAGGAAGCTCATGGTTTCACTATTCGATAATCATCTCATCAATCAATTATATAAGATACAGCATGCATTTTAGTTCAATCATTGTTCAATAAATGTAATTAGGCAGCTTATGATTTACCACATCCAAGAAACATCACAACAAATTAAGGATTCATCTTATTTCCTAGGGTTCATTTCACAACCTAAGGTTCAATCAATTATTTCTAAGGCATGCATTTAAATTATTAAATGCGAAATTTAAGAGAACCACTCTACCAGGATAATCGGGAGATGTAGGGGCACAAACGACAGACCTTGCAGCCTCTGCAGGTCCCGTGCACACCACAAATGGACAACCTATCACATTGACCTACATGTCAAAGTGAGCTCAAAACTATATAGACACTGCACCATAACGTAGAGAACTTCGAACGAAAACCAACGATAATTCGTTTGCGGAAAATCGACTCCGTTTAGGCCTTGAACGAGCCCAAAAACACCAACCCCTACCAAAATCAAACGTCTGGGAAGAGTACCAGACGTCTTAAATGAACTCAGTGACTCACCTTGCTCTCTTCATCTTTTGCAGATGTTTGAGGGGGTCTTCAGACGTCTAGCAACACTCCTGGATGTCTAAAACCACCTCGATCATTGCACCAGTGCGCTTTCCCAACTTCTAACATGCCTATGTATGGTCAGAACTTGGCAGGGAAAAATAATTGAAAATTATGCGCTACCAGATGTCTAGTATTACCTCTGGACGTCTGTACAGATGTCTGATGGTCTCTCCAGACGTCTGATTCTACGGAAAAGTGACTCCGCAGAATCGTTTGTGAGCTCTCTCTCCCCTACGTTCCACTACAATAGCAGCAACCCTCGCAGCAGCAGCTTCTCCTGCTGCTTCCCCCTCCTCTCCCGCATGCACCCCTCCCCTCCGTGCTCCTCCCGCTCTTCACTCTCCCTCTCCTTCTCCTCTCGGCTTGTTGTGTGGCAAGCAAATGGTGGAGGAGGGGGTTTTTATGGATGTGGGAGGCATGGGGGAAGGGATGGCATGAGGCATGTGGTAAGATGGAGTATGGGGAGGAATAAGGGAGATGTATGGGTGTCGTGCGTATGGGGGTGAGGGGTGAGGTATGGTGTTTAAGGGCATGGGCATGGGGTGAGGTGCATGGGCATGGGGTTTTTGCAAAGTTGACCCCACGGAAGCCTCCTATTCCCACAAAGCTCAAAATTAAAACCCAAGGGGTTTAAAATTGCAGTAACACCCCTACCATTTCGAGAAATTCCTAAACGACTCTTGGGAAGAGTCATTGCATCGAGTGCGAAGGCACACCCACGGGGACTTCTTGAAGTAGAGGTTAAATAAGTATATGTAGAGGCTGTCCAAGGGGACCGGATGTTTTGTTTTATGGGATCTTTTATAAGGGTCTTACATGGATGGCTCTTGCATGGGATTTGTTGGTGGAGATAGGAGGATGGGGTCAGGGATGGGCCTAGGCATTGATATGGGGGAGGGCCATGGCTCCTCCTTAACTTTTGCATGCCTTTCTTAATGTAATGACTATTTTACATGTCCCCCTCCTTTTCATATTGGTATACACATTAAAAAAAGGTCGGAAATGATTACTTTAATTTAAAAAATATACCCAATCGAGTTGTGAACCTTACCATAAGAGAAATATGAGAAGGGTCATTTAGTTACTATTTCTTACCACTTATGGACTTGTTCATAATTCATCTACCCCTTCATGAAGGGCCTCTCCCTGCAAATTTCCCAAAAGAACCCAGCCACCTATTGTTCATCCTTGAGAAGCAGCATGTATGCTCACCACTACCCCCAGATCTCATCCTACGATCAGTTTTTGTTTTGGCAGCCCACGCGCTCCTCTCCTCTCATCACCACCACCTATACCCTCTTCTCCTAATTTCACCTGCACGGTGATCTAAGCCACTAAGATTGCTACTTAAGCACCTCAGTGGTCACCCGCGCAAAGGATCGCTCTCTCCTACCTTCTTAGCGGTCATTCTTCCACTCCAGCTATCCCTCCCCACCAAATCCCTGATTTCACAGCCACCGGCTGTGAAATCCTCAACTTCTCCCAGACACTCCTCGTGACTAAGGACCTCATAGCACCTAAGGATGACTCTGAAGCTTCTCTAGAAGGCTTTTCCCTCCGCTGGAGTTCACCTCCCTCCATTCTTCCTCCTTAGCCACTGGCTAAGGACCCATAGGTCCCATTCTTCCTGTTAGAATAGTTTTATTACTTTGTAATTTAGCTGTAGCAGTAGTTAAGTAGATTAGCAGTAGAATTAGAGTAAATTTTAAGTGATTAATTCTGTTGTTCTATTAGTTTAACAGTAGGAGTAGAATTAGAGTAAATTCCCCCCCCGTCACCTCCTCTGATCATTCCATATCAGAGGGGATGGTTTCACACAACCATTGATCATGAGTTTTCTCCCTCTTCATGTGTTCCATTTCGCTTCTGATTCCTGCGATTTATTTCTCGCAAATTCACCCACTCATTAGACCTAATTTCAGATCTGATTGTCTTCTGATATCATATCTAAAATTAGCGTCAAAGATCATGTTAGAGGCTTCTCACTCATTACATTTTACTCACAGAAGCCCCTGATCTGAGATTTAAAGAGAATCGATTTGCTAGATTGATAGTGAATTTGGATTGCAAAGAATTTGAATCATTTGAGTTTTGAACGCTTGATCTAGCAGGCTGAGGATTTTGATCTTGATTCATTGCTTGGTAAGGAATCTGAGGTGATTTTGAAGTCAAAATTCACCTCAGAAGAGCCATGATCTTAATTGGATTCTTGTGAGATTTTAAATGTCCTGAATGCATGGATGAGTCAATGAAAAATCACTTAGCTGATTTGAGACTCCACCTTGCATCCTCTAGATGATTTTGAGAAGCAAATCTGTTTTCCTAACCTAAGGAATTCTCCATATTCCTTAAGGTTCCATAACTTTGGGATTGGAGTGTTTGCTTTCAATGGACTGAGTTGATTCTTTCTACATGCTGTCTATAGCATTAGAAAGAATTAGATCAGCTGCTCTTTTAATTTTGGTTTGATCAAATGCTACTGACAAGTGATTTTGGTTTTGATTTGTATTCCCAAGTGATTTTTCTATGAATTAAAACCCTTGTCAGATTGTGTGAGTAAATTTCTGATTTGTGTGTTATGTGTGCAAATCCCAGATTTGGAGCAAAGTGCTACAATTGCAGCTACATTTCCCCTCAACCCAGCTATGTAATTTTTGAAACAACCATTTAAAATTCCTAATCAGGTTGTCTATAGCCTAATCTGGAATTTGATTGGTTGATTCATGTTAATAGGTAGCTGGTTATGAGTTCTCTATGTTGCAGATCTGGTTCTATGGAAGATGTCTTAACTGCAGCAATAGTTAAGACGTCTAAAGTAGAACCCAATTTGTGGCAGTGAGAGGAGTTTCAACAGTTGTTTATTGTTGAATACCTTTCTGCTCAGCTACTGCAGTTGATATCTTCTTCCTACTGTTCTAGCAGGAATCCCAAGTCTGAATAATCCTATGGACAGTAGCTTAGATTTAATGTTGCTAGAATAGCTGACTGATGTAAAATGTGGTGTTACTTGTATACAAGCTTTCCTATAGTGTAATTGACTTTTAATCTCCTTTGGATGCTTGTAATGAAATTTTTTTTAATCCTTTGTCAGCTAAATAGTAAACTATCCACTATATGAAATTAATTGAAATTTGTCTTTATTTGCATGCTTAATTGCTTATATAATTTCCATAACATATACTGAACATGTTCAAGGCAGTTCCCTACCTTTTAGACACTTAGGACTCATCCTAAGCCCTTAGGACACTTTAAACACCTCTTTAAAGGCTTAGGATGAGTGAACTTGGGATTTTAATAAAACTTATATAAAAAATCTAAAAAAATAAAATAAACATGTCTGATTGAAGATTACATATTTCCCTAATTGCATACCATGTTTCATGGTATTCTGAACCCCCAACTTGGTATGATTTACCAGTCGACGATTCTGTATACCATTGAATTTAATAAAAGAAACTACCCTTAAAAACACCAAAAACATCTCCTTCTTCTCATCCATTTCTTTCATTCTCCTCTCCTTCCTCCATAACATAGATAAAAACCATAAAAATTGAAAAACCTCTAAAAATAGTAAAAATCCCTTGTATAATATGTATATAAGTATTTATTTAAGCTATATAGTAAGCTTACTTATCTATAATGTAAAGTATACATATTTATAAGTTAAGTAACTCATGTATGTATTGTATTATGTAAAGTAAATATTTAAATTAGACTATACTATAAATATCTTGATCATACAGCTAATTATTAATTAAACTAATGTATATGTACAATAAAACTATATAAGTAATAAGTACTATAAATAATCTAATTAAGTTATAAGATTGTATATATGTATTTATATGTATATAATAAACATACTGAACCCTATACCTTAATTTAATTATACATATAGAATAAATAATTTATTTATTAAGTTAATAGTTAAGTTATTAGATTAAATTAAAATAAATTTGTAGATTAAGTTAAAACTAAGTTAATTTATACTGTACATGTATACTACTGTATTTTAAGTAAGTGAGCCTAATTTAAGTATATTTATAATATTTACACTATTTAAATTTAATTTACAAATAAAATAGTCCAAAAAGTTGCTATTTAAATGTAAATAAAATAGAAATTAAATCTGTAAAATACAATAAAAATATTTATAAAATATTTAGACATGTATACTAACTCTGTATAAGGTCAATTAGACCATTTAATAACTAATTTACACGTAATTAAGAAGCAAAACTCAAAAATAAGTAGGTATAAACTGTATACTTTAGCTAATTTATTTATACAGTAAATATAATTAAAATTCCAAATTAATTGTACAATTGTATAGTACTATATAAAAACTTTATTTTCACATAATTTATTTTTAATAACTAATAAATTATGGCCCTCGAATCGAGGGCCAAAATCATGAATCATGCACGGCCGCATTGGATTTCCAGTGTTGCGCAAGCGCCTGATTAGTCCCACATCGTGGGCGAGCGAGCATGCAAAGCACTTTATATTGTTTTTGTTCCCTACATTATTCAGTCGTCACGGGTAATTAAGCGACCTAATGTCTGAGCATGAACATGTAATTAAGCGACCTAATGAAAAATTAGTGCACACTTAGTAGAGGTCTGGTCCCACCCTTTGGGTGCTATGTATCCCTCGAAAAGCGTGCCCGCAAATTAAACAAATTTTTTATTAATTAAGAGCCGTAATGACACTGTTAAAACACCTAAGTATTTAACACCTAAGTCTCACTGAGAACATAAGAAGAGTAAAATTAAGAGAAGAAGCGGTACTGAGAAGAAGCAAAGAGTGAAAGAGAGAATAGAAGTATGTATAAGTATAATGTATATATAGAGACCCGTATAAATAGTATTTGTAAATAAATATGTATAAGATAACTAAAGTATATTTATATACGTAGTATAGCTATTTACATTTATGTATAACTTCATACCTTTACTAACAAAACAAAATGTCACTGTAGGTGAAATAACTGTTCCTATAGACTCTGGTTTCCTTCTTACAGTTTGTACATAGTTTTTCTAGGGTCCAGCAACATTTATATCTGTCATTGTAGCTATTATATGTGTTACTATGTATGTCAATATTGTAAGTTAAGTTAGTATGCTATGTAATATGATTTAGTAGTGTATATTTATCTAAGTATTAATAATACAACTTATAAATAGATAGTATAGAATATACCTATGTATTATTTGATGCTTGTTTGTAAGTAGATTTTTACAAGTACTTTCATTGACTCTTTTTGTACATCATGGAACCTTTAATTCATTCTTCATAGATTCATTCATTCATTATTGATTGTATATAAAATTAATCATTTTTTGAATTAAAGAATAATTTTCGACCTAGAGAGTGATGTAAATCAATACCTGCCTCCCAGTGAACGACCTGGAATAAACCAGTAAAAAATTAGCTAATTAAAATAAAAATGGTCATAATAATGGCTTGTATTTCCTACATTTACTACAACAACATCAATTCACAATCATCACGAACCATTACAACCTCCTTTTATTATTACCTAGTCTTCCCGGCTAAACTCAGATCTAAATTGCACTGCTTGATTACCCAGAATGCCCTATGTTCAATCTCTACAGGTAAATGGCACGCCTTTCCATACACCAGACGAAACGGAGACATGTCGATGGGCGTTTTATATGCCGTATGGTAGGCCCAAAGAGCATCCTCAAGCTTTTGAGTCTAGTCTTTGCTATCAGGCCTAACCATTTTCTGCAGAATATTCTTAATCTCCCGATTGGAGATCTCGGCCTGTCCATTCTTCTGGGGTTGGTAAGGTGTGGAGATTCGGTGATTAACCCCGTATTTAGCCAGCAAATTACGAAACTGAGCATTAGTGAAATGAGTGCCACCATCACTAATGATGGCTCTCGGAATCCCGAACCTGCTGAAGATGTTTTTCTTGACAAAATCGATGACCACCTTGTGGTCATTGGTTCAAGTGGGAATCGCCTAAATCCATTTGGACACGTAATCAACAGCGACGAGAATATACTGATGTCCAAATGAAGGGAGAAAGGATCCCATGAAATCAATGCCCCAAAAATCGAAAATTTCGACAGGAAGAATTGGGTTTAGGGGCATCATATCTCTCTTAGTTATGCTCCTGAGTGCCTAACATTTGGAACACATCCTTGAGAAATCCTGCGCATCCTTGAATAAAGACAGCCAATAGAATCCAGATTGCAAAATTTTCGCAACCGTCTTTTCCCCGGAGAAGTGTCCACCACATGCAGATGCATGGCAAAACTCGAGTATAGTGTTGAATTCGTTCTCCGGAGCACATCAACGAATAATCTGATCAGAGCCAATGTAGTACAGTTCAGGGTCCTCCCAGAAGTAGTATTTGGCCTCAGATTTGAGTCTATCCCATTGTTGCTTGGTCCAATCGTAGGGGATTTGACCAACGGCTAAATAATTAACAATGTCAGCAAACCGTGGGGTTTGGACACCTGAAATTGTAAGGATGGTTTCGTCTGAAAAAGTATCAACAATCAGGATGTCCGGACGAGAAGAATCACTTAGAAGTCTCGACAAATGATCCGCCACCACATTTTGTACCCCGAATTTATCCTTGATTTCAAGATCAAATTCTTAAAGCAGAAGAATCCAACGAATAAGCTGGGGTTTGGCATCCTTTTTGGCCAAGAGATGTCTCAAGGCCGAGTGGTCGGTATAAATAATGACATGAGACCCTAAGACATAAGCCCTGAATTTTTCCAAAGCAAATCTATGGATAGTAATTTCTTCTCAGTAACAGTGTAATTCCTCTGGGCTTCATCCAGAGTTTTACTAGCATAGTAGATGACAGAAGGCTTCCTATCAACCTTCTGACCCAAAACAGCCCCGACCACATAATCAGAAGCATCGGTCATGATCTCAAAAGGGGTTGTCCAAACCGGTGGTTGCAGCACCGGAGCATAAGTGACTGCTGTTTTAAGAAAATCAAATGCCTTACGACATGATTCATCGAAAACAAATAGTGTTTCTTTGGCGAGAAGTTTGCTCAAAGGATGAGCAACCTTCGAAAAGTCCTTGATGAATCTTCTGTAGAATCCCACATGACCAAGAAATGATTGAATTTGTTTAACAGATGTGGGAGGAGGAAGTTTAGCGATAGCATCAACCTTACCTTTATCCACTTCAATTCCTCGTTCAGAGATTACATGATCCAAGACGAGGCCTTCTTGTGTCATGAAATGACTCTTTTCCCAGCTAAGGACCAATCTTGTTTTGATGCATCGTTTAAGAATCATTTCTAGATTAGCTAGACAAGAGTCAAACGATTCTCCAAAAATAGAGAAATCGTCCATGAAGACTTCCATAAACTCTCCCACCATGTTAGAGAATATGGCTAACCTACACCTTTGAAAAGTCGTAAGTGCATTACATAAACCGAATGGCATCCTACGGAAAGAAAATGTTCTATAGGGACAGGTGAAAGTAGTTTTTTTCTGATCCTCGGGATGGATAGGAACATGGTTGTATCCCGAGTAACCATCAAGAAAACAGAAGTACTTCTGCCTGGTTAATCTTTCCAAGATTTGGTCAATGAAAGGCAGAGGGAAATGATTCTTTTTCGTGGACGTGTTCAACTTCCTGTAATTAATACAAACCCTCCAAGAGGAAGCTGAACGAGTTGTGATGGATTCTCCTCTCTCATTAGTCACAATGGTAATCCCAGCTTTCTTGGGAACAATCTGCACGGGACTTACCCAAGGACTATCAGAGATCAGATAAATGATTCCTGCATTGAGCCACTTAATAATCTCCTTCTTGACCACTTCTCGCATATTTTGATTTAATCTCCTCTGCATCTGGCGAGAAGGGCGGGATCCATCTTCCAAAAGTATTCTATGATTGCAGTAAGATGTCTCGATCCCCCTAAGGTCATGAATGGTCCAACCAATTGCCTCCTTGTGTTCCCTCAAGACCTTAATCAATTTAATCTCCTACTCCTTTGTTAATTTAGCATTGATAATCACAGGGAGCATCTTGTGTGGTCCTAAAAATTGATATTTCAAATTCTCAGGCAATGGTTTCAGTTCAAGCTGGGGCAGGTTGATGATTGAAGGTAAGGAAGATGCTAATGACTCATCAAGAGGAAGAGGTTGAGAGTAAACAAAATCAATAACCTCTTCAGAATATGGTGGGTCTGCCATAGAGGGTTGCAAGTCCAATTCATCACCAAAGGAGGAACTTTCAATTGCAAAAACCATCATACAAGTTTCAATGTTCACATTATCATCCGCAAGTTCCTCAATAAATCCACAATCCTCAAATTTATTAATCGCCTTAAAAATATCCAATTTCATTCGTTGATCCCCAAAGGTGATTTCGATGCTACCGCTTTCACAGTTAATGTTGGCCTTAGCGGTAGCCAGGAACAGACACCCTAGAATGATGGGCGTTTTCCTTAGATTTTTTAGTACATCCATGTCAAGGATAAGGAAATCTACAAGAAAATAGAAATCCTTAACCTTAACAATAACATCTTCAATAACGCCTTACAGATTTGTGACTGAATGGTCCGCTAACTGCAGCATTACTGAAGTCGGCCGAAGTTCACCTAATCCAAACTTCTCGTAAAGAGAAGTCAGAATTAGGTTGATGGATGCACCTAGATCCAGAAGTGCTCTATCAAAAGTGTAATCTCTGATGACACAAGAAATCAACGGAGCACCTGGATCTCTCTTTTTCTGAGGGAGGTGGTGCAGGATAACAGAACGAGCCCGCTCGGAGAGTACCACCTTCCTCGGAACAGATTCTCTCGACTTACACTTTTGTGTACGTAAATCCTTTAAAAATATCGCGTAAGCCGGTATATGCTTGATAGCATCGAGGAGCGGGATATTGATCTTGACATTCTTGAAAATATTCAGAAGCTCCTCGTTGCTATCAACAGACTTCTTCTTCCTTGATCTGATCAAGGCTTCAGGAAAAGAACATGAGTCGGATCTTTGGAATCAGGTTCCTGAGCCTTGATTTCTTTTCTAGAATTCTCCTTTCTCTCCTCAGGTTCTTCAGGATTTGGTAAATCAGAACAGTGTGGTTGTGGATCCTGAGTTTGTTTACCACTCCTCAAGGTAACAGAATTTGCGGATGCATACGAGTTTGGATCTTGGGGAGGGTTAGGAAAGATTGGAGGGGCTTAATTAGCCAAGAATTGTTGATGTGCAGAAGAAGAAGAGGAAGGACCCTGCTCAACCACCTGGGCATGTACATGTGGGTCCCTCTGATTTCCGTACCCATGGGCTTGATTGCCCAGATTCAAGATATTTCGTAGGTTGGGTACGGGTTGGGATGGTAGAGATCCAGGTTGACGAGAGTTAGCTATGAGCCTAGTTTGCAAGTTTTCCAGCAAGGTTTTCATTTGCTGCATGAGCTGGAGCATGGATCCTTGCATCTCTACCATTTGTCGGTTCAAATCAGCCTGCTGATGTAAACACGTTTACACTACTTAAGATGTCTATTTATGCATGTTCTTAAGCATAGGATTTCAATGCATGCTATAAATATTGCATAACATGCATCATCTTGCATTTAGAGTAGTTTGAATAAAATGGAGGTTGTCTCCTTTTATGTTCATGGACAGGGCAAACTTTTTATCAGGCCCTCAGATCGAAGATCCAACTGTACAAATGTGATCAGGGTGACGATTGGAGTTCAACGACTCCAAGATTGCCCTGATCAGACATCTGTAGCATCAGATAGTGATCGGGGAACCCTAAAAGATCAAGGGCAAGATGGTGCGAATCCACACTTCAAATGACAAATCTGACCACATGGATGGATTCGGATTGACGATCGCAGCCTAACGGCGCGAAAATCGACTCAATCCGACACTCGTGGCACCATCTACATCATCCAGAAGATGGATGTCCAAGATGGTGCCACGTGGCGCCATCTCAGTCGTCCAACCGACCCTCAAGATCGCCGTTGCCTCTCCAAAGGAAATCCAACGTGCGATCTGGGCCATTGGATCTTGATCCAACGGCTGTGGATGCGCGTGCCTGGTTTCATCTACGTGACACATTCCACTGCGCAGCGCAGCGGTCGCGAGTCGTTGTGAGTTCACAGGACGCGCGCGTAATTAAAGGCGACCACTTAATCGGCTGTGGATGGCCCAGATCGCCTGATAGCGCTCACGCGCTATTAGACACGCAGCGAAGACGTGGCATCACACGCGATGGGGCACGTAGAGGAGGCGGGCGGAGGCGCGATCTAAGCCGTCCGATCTAGCGATCGGACGGTTGAGATCGGCTGGTCATGCATGTGCGTTGAGCGTGCGGGCAAGCGAGCGGGTGCGCGCGCGTCGCCCACTACGCCCACGTTCGAACCTTTAGCGATGGTTTTATCTGTCACTAAAGATCCTGAATTAATGTTTTAAGAGTTGTAATGACCAAATTGCCCCCACTCCTTGCAACTATAAAAGGTGACCCCCTCCACACGAAATTCTCGTCCCTTCCTTCTCTTCTCTCTCTCTCCAAAGCTCAAGAGAAGCTTGTCCCACACCCAGGATACTTCTCGAGAGATAAAGTCAATTTTTTGTCCCCCTTTCCAAAGCGGATCCCGCGATGACGACGACATGCTGCCCCGTTCCCGTTCTTCCCGCTTCATCCTCCTTCATCCTGCTTCATCCTCCTTCGTCCAAGGGTCGTCCCATCCGGCTGGTCCTCCAAGCAACCGTCGAGGAGGATATTTCTCTCTCCATTCTTTTAATGCTTTCTAGAGTAGATTTACTGCTTTCTAGAGTAGATTTACTGCTTTCTAGAGTAGATTTACTGCTTTCTAGTGTAATCATTTTCCCACTTTCTAGTGTAATGAACAATCGTTCTGATAATGAAATTCTATGTTTATCCTACATCTCGTTTTAGTTTTTGTTTGTAATATTCTATCTCTCTCTTCGATTTATTGTAAATAGTTAGATAGTTCTAATCAATTGAATTACTTCGTGACAAATGAATCAAACACGAATTTTTTTTAAATCAAACATTCGCCTCCCTGTGTTCGACCCGCGATTTTCATTCCGGTATAAATTTTATTTGTTAAACACGAGTTCTTCGCTTTCATACTACGACGACAGATTTTTCAAAGCCAAACACATTAGCGTAGCAACACGTAGCGTTCAACATTTTGGCGCCGTTGCCGGCAAGGCGACGATATTTGATTTTTTTTCACGTTTTCCAACTTACGAATCATTTACCTCACTTCTCTCCTTTCTTATTGCGATTGTAGGTACTCTTTTGAGATGAGCAAAAGCGATAGATTGGAGTAAAGTGCTGTGGAAGGTTTTGTAAGTTATCCCCCACTCCCACCCATTAGTTTTCATTCCACCACATAATAACACAAACATCAATCAACCTAGGTGTTCTTATAAACTCTAAGGTTAGATTGTTTGTTGTTTGACACCTACACCCGCCCCAACCCCCACATTAAAAATAAATAAATAAATAAAATCTCACAGAGGTACACAACCTCATCTGATTTTCAAACTCAACCCGTAAACCGATTTTAGGAGCTGGTACACACATTCAAACACATAATTGAGTAGAAATCAGATTAGGAAATCACTTGTGTGCCTAATTAAGTGGTGCAACAGGCCAATTGTTTGAATTGATTGGGTCGCACCACTTCAAGTAAAATCAATTCATCAAGTATCTGCCACTTAGGTTCAACTCTTAGGGATTTACCAGGCACTCCACATTCTTTTTAAGTTTTAAAGGAAAACATCTTCACCTGTTCTTTCAAAACCTGGTGTGCCAACAAAACTTGTTTGAAAACACCTAAAGTTGAATCCTAAAAGCTACTAAGCAAGATTTGAACTCTAAAATTCACCACATCAAAAGTAATCTTGCTTGAAAACCACTGGTTGTGCACGCACACACAAATCAATCAATCATTAAGGGCACAACCCATATAAAGGGCCCATCACATTCCAAAGCACATTCAAACCTAGCCCTAAATAAAACAGAGTAGACGTTGGCCTTAAGGATTCTACTCGCTCTTCAGAGTCCAAAACGAGATTATTTTCGATTACTCTATTTCTACTGTTCAATCTGATGTCTAGCTAGGGGAGAAGAATCAAACGATTGCAGCTGGGGGGTACACTAGGAACCAGAGGAGCAAGCCCAAGGAAGAACCTTCTCCCCAGTCCCTCCTTCTAACTGGTTGAATTGAACAGACAGAAGTAGATCAAATCGTTCCTTTATCTCAAGACGGGTTTTGGGAGTCTATAGGTCTTTAGGCTAGCCCACTTAAGGATAGGTTTGATTGCTTGTATTGCAGGGTGCCTTTCTTCCTCTCATCTCTCATGTATACTTCCACATATTACACGCATTCCCGCTCTTTCCCTCCTATTTTGAATTATCCTCAACATGACGATTATTCCAACTAGTACTGTAATCAACCATCAGTTAGTTGGGATAACTCAGATTGGGGATACAGTTCCAGAGCTCCGTGTTTAGGGTCTAACCCTGAACACTATGATTGTGCTTTCTATCCTTTTCAGAGCCACATAAATTATAGATCGTCACCCTTTCATGAACAACCTAATACGATCTACAATCAAGAAGGATACACCGATCTTTACCCATCCTCTGATTACACTGCCTTTAGGTCATCACCACCTTTTGAACAATCTGAAATGATCTATTATCAGGAAGGGTATAACGAATCTCAATTCGTTAATTCCCCTGCATTGATCCCAAACCCGCCGAACCCTGAACCAACTCATTTTGTTCTGGGTAACCAGGTTCAAGAAAAGGTTCTGGCTAACTTGAGAAATATCATACAATCTTTAGAAGTTTAGCCAATACCTTGCATTGAGAGATTGGAGCCCCTGATTCAGATGATTGATGATTTGAATAAGTATTTGTTGGATTGGCTCCAGGATGTTAAGGATAAGAACCCGGGTGGGTTTCTACTTGGGAAGTTAGCAAAATTGAGGATGAGATTTGTGGTCACTTTGATTCAATCATGGGATGATTCCCAGGATGAACCCTCTTCAGGAGAGCCAATTTCAGAACCCGCTCAAGCACCTATTGGGGGGACACGCGTTACGAGGCTGACCAGATTGAATTAGAGCAACCAATTAGGGATGATTTGATTTCTTCACCTGAGATCCCTGAGCCAGGGTACGAGGAAACGTATGTCTCCTTGGAACAGAAAGTGACAGATGATTTTGAGACATACATTAATACGGATCTTGATTTCTTTGATTCTGATGGTGAAGATTCAAGTTGCGAAGTCTCACGCGAGTTTACAGAACACGATTTTTGTGAGATGATTGGGCCTCAGGAATCTGAAAGATCATTAAATAGCCCAGTAACTGAGGAAACTGATTTTATTAGGGTTCACATTATGGATCCAGAATCGCATTTTCTAGAGGATTCAATCAAATGCCCTGATTGTCAGTTACGCCCCATTGAGCTTATCGATGATTCTGTTTCTAAGATAATTAGACCCAAGTCAATTCTGATTCAGCCACATCTTTTAGACTTGGAGATTTCAGATGGGGTGATTAATATGCAAGAGGTCCTGGAATTTGACATGCTGAATGAGGAGGATAGGAGCTGGGAAATTTTGATTTGGGAAGCAAGTTCTAGAGGAAGTAGAAGATTGAATCGAAGGGTTCCTATTAAGCTGAAACCATCAAACTAGAACCCTTACGACATCTGTTCTGAGGATGTCCAACCCAAGCACACATTCATTGATTATCCTTTTGAGCTTGAATTCTCTGTAACCTGACTTTTTCGTCTTGGGTTGCATCCTCATAAATCGTAGGCCCGACCCCGCTTGCATATTGATTTTAGGCTTTGGGTAATTTTTATCCAGAACCTGAGATATTCTCGATTATGGGGTATGGGTCTGCACCACAATTTGGTCCACATCTATGGACCTCTGTTGACAGGTCAGAGGTTTCTTCCGTTTATTCTGATTCTGACCTGCACTTGTGAATTCTTTATTTCTCTTCTTTGTATAGTGTGCCTAGCTGAAGGCACTAAATTTAGCATGTATACAGTTTTTTTTTTTATTTTCATCTCGGAGCGGACCTGACAGTCATGCAATTCAAGTGCTTTCTACGCTATTCCACTCTATTTTATGTCTTTTTAATACAATGAGGACATTGCATTAGATAGGCATGGGGGTGGATATTCATTTCTGAATTAAGTCGTCAGCTCTGTAGATTTGTTTTATTTTCTTTTATTTAAAAAAATTTGTCGAATTAGGAAAGAGAACTTGGGTTTAAGAAAATTTTCGATCTTAGGAAATACTAAATTATGATTTGAACACAAAGACCCTTCAGGTCTTTGCGCTTAATCAGCCCGTGTATCCACTAAAATGTGGATTTATTTTTCGAGTCCTCGCCAACCTAAATTCTATTTTAATTGGAGTAAATAAGTTTGGGTGATAAGTACACTACTTATCAACCGGCCCTCTGATTTGAGGGAACTTTGAGTTTTTAGCATCTACACACTATCTTGTCACTGACTCGTTCGGCGATTATAACGAAAATTGGGTAGCTAATGAACCTTCTAGGGTGATATGGCTGGCAAGTTATCGTGGGTAACAGCCCATAGGTAGGTTGTCCAAAGCCCAGTCACTGGACCTTTCTCTTTTTGCTGCCTTTAGGTAAATCTTAAACTAGGGAAGCCACCTACTCAAAAAAAAAATCAAAAAGAAAAGGAGAAAAGAAAAAAAAAGAAATAAACCACACTTCACCCCACGAGTATGGCTGGCAAGTTGTCGGTGGAAACAGCTCATCGACCGATTGTCCAGAACCCAACTCAATAAATGCACTGAAAAATCCCAAAACACTTAGGAAGAAGCAGAGAAGTAGAATAAATCGGAGAGATATACACCGGATTTACCCTTGTGTTGACCCCATAAAAAAATAAAAGTAGGGAGAAAGCTACCGGTTGTAAAGATACACCTTTAGGCAGAATTCTTTTTTAGGTCACCTAGAGGCATAGAAATCCGAAGTCTGTTTTAACTGCCGGTCAACGAGTCTATCACATTCACAATAAGATGCTTAGAACTTAGGGTTTTTATCAAATCTTGGGTGAGTTGAATGGCCATAGAAAGCCACTCTTAAACCCTAAAACTTGAAAAATCAATAAAAAAAATTAGAAAAGAAGAAAAAGAGAAATAAATTTTTCTTTAAATAAGGCGAGGGCTTGAGGCGGTCTGCATTTTGGTAGATACTCGGGCACTGTTGTGTCTTTGAAAGTTCAAATCCTAAGTAGACATTTTCTTAATGACTGAAAATAAACTCAAGCCCAAATAATCCAACCTGATTCTTTTATAAATAGCATATAGTTTTTGCAAGGGATTAGCAAAAGATAGGCATGGGGGTATGATGTAAACACATTTACACTACTTCAGATGTCTATTTGTGCATGTTCTTAAGAAAAGGATTGCATTTCATGCTATAAATATTGCATAATATACATCATCTTGCATTTAGAGCAGTTTGAATAAAATGGAGGTTAATTGTCTCCTTTTATGTTCATGGACAGGGCAAACTTTTTATCAGGGCATCGGATTGAAGATCCAACTGTACAGATGTGATCAGGGAGACGATTGGAGTTCAACGACTCCAAGATCACCCTAATCTGACATCTGTAGCATCAGATAGTGACCGGGGAATCCTAAAAGATTAAGGGCCAAGATGGTATGAATCCACACTTCAAATGACAAATTCGACCACACAAATGGATTCGGATCGACGATCGGAGCCTAACGGCGCGAAAATCGACTCAATCCGACACCCGTGGCACCATCTACATGATCCAGAAGATGGACGACCAAGATGGCACCATGTGGTGCCATCTCAACCGTCCAACCGACCCTCAAGACCGCCGCTGCCTCTGCAAAGGAAATCCAACGCGCGATCTGGGTCGTTCGATCTTGATCCAATGGTTGTGGATGAGCACGCCAGGTTTCATCCGCACGACACATTCCACCGCGCAACGCAACGGTCGCGAGTCGTTGCGTGTTCACAGGACGCAAGTTCGACTCGCGATCTGCGTGGCGCGCGCGATTAAAGGCGACCGCTTAATCAGCTGTGGATGGCCCAGATCGCCCGATAGCGCTCATGCGCTCTTAGGCGCGCAGCGAAGACATGGCATCACACGCGATGGGACGCACAGAGGAGGCGGGCGAAGGCGCGATCTAAGCCGTCCGATCTCGCAATCGGACAGCTGAGATCGACTGGACGTCCGATCTACGTTGAGCGCTCAGGCAAGCGACTAGGCGCGCACGTGCCGCCAACTACGCCCACGTTCGGACCTTTAGCGACGATTTTATCCGTCACTAAAGGTCCTGAATTAATGTTTTAACAGTTGTAATGACCAAATTGCCCCCACTCCTTGCAACTATAAAAGGAGACCCCCTCCATACGAAATTCTCATCCCTTCCTTCTCTTCTCTCCCTCTCCAAAGCTCAAGAGAAGCTTGTCCCACACCTGGGATGCTTCTCGCGAGATAAAGTCAATTTTTCGACCCCCTTTTGAAAGCGGATCCCGCGACGACGATGACGTGCTGCCCCGTTCCCGTTCTTCCCGCTTCATCCTCCTTCTTCCTGCTTCCTCCTCCTTCGTCCAGGCGTCGTCCCGTCTGGCTCATCCTCCAAGCGACCGTCGAGGAGGATATTTCTCTCTCCATTCTTTCAATGCTTTCTAGAGTAGATTTACTGCTTTCTAGTGTAATCATTTTCCCACTTTCTAGTGTAATGAACAATCGTTCTGATGATGAAATTCCATGTTTATTCTACATCTCATTTTGGTTTTGTTTGTAATATTCTCTCTCTCTCTTATTCTCTCTCTCTCTCTCTTCGATTTATTGTAAATAGTTAGATAGTTCTAATCAGTTGAATTACTTCGTGACAAATAAATCAAATGGGAATTTTTCTTAAATCAAACGTTCGCCTCCCTATGTTTGACCTGGGATTTTCATTCCGGTATAAATTTTATTTGTTGAACATGAGTTCTTCGCTGTCATACTACGATGACAGGTTTTTCAAAACCAAACACGTTAGCGTAACAACTCATAGCGTTCAACACCTACCCTACTGGTTGACAGGCATTCCAAGCTGGCTGATTGACCTGATTCGGGGGCAACTGAGTATAAACATGACCCTGACCCATTAGTCGTTGCGGAGCATAGTTGCTAGGTCGGAATTGGGTCTGCTACCCCAGGTTTTTCCAGGAGAAGTTAGGGTGGTTTCTCCAACCCGGATTATAAGCATTGGAGTAGGGGTTGGATATAACGTTCTCCTGTATAGCACAAACATCCTCATAGGGTGAGGATGGAGAGAAAGAAAGGGAGGGATCAGAGAAACTGGGATCAAAGGCCCCAGTTTGGAACCCGTGGGGTTCCAAATAATGCTGACTCATAGGTTGAGCCGCATCGAGTGGATTCACGAACTCCCGTCCAGAAGGAACTCGCAACGAATGGAATCCTGAATTCTAGGATTGAGTGGATCGAGAGTTGTTCATTGAATTTCCAGCCATCCACTCTTCCATTCTCTTAGCAACCACGTCCACCTTATCAAGTTTGTTACAAATCAATTTCATATCAAATGAGTGAGAGTCGTGGACTTCATTAACATTCGATCTGGGCTGTTGGGACCGGTTAAAAGTATCCATGGAGGCATGATTGATTGAATTCTCACTCATTTCCTCAAACAAATCGTGCGTGCTATCTTCATCTTTGTTGAGGAAATTGCCTCTGCAGGAAGCATCCACGTGATTTCTAAGTTGCTCAGTCAACTCGTGGTAGAAGATCCACACGAGTTGCCATTTCGGCACCTCGTGGTGTGGACACCTCCACAATAGGTCCTAGAATTGCTCCCAGGCCACATGAAACAGCTCCCCTGGCCGCTGGGTAAAGGTAGTGATTGCCCGTCTCAAAGCATTAGTACATCTGACAGGGAAGAATTTCTTCAGAAAGGCCGATTTCAACTCATTCCAAGTTGCAATTGATCTTCCTATAGTTCTGTACCAATGAGCGGCTTTATCCCTAAGAGAGTGGGGGAAGAGCTTCATGATCATTTGCTCCTCATTCACATTTCGTGCCTTGGTGGTCTGAACCAAAGTGATCAAGTCCTCCAAGTGCTGAAACGGGTCTTCAGAGCCAAGCCCATGGTAATGTTTGATCAGGCTTAACACCTGGGGCTTGATTTCTACGTCTCCGGCCGGAATCTGGACGTCGGGACGTTCCCCATAATTTGAAGGATCATAAAAATCCTTCAAGGGTTGAGTGCCCTGCATTCTCTGGAACCATTCCTGCATTCTTTGCATTTGCTCCAGCTGCCTTCGGAATTCCTCCTGTGGATCCTAGGGCAAAGGAGGCTGTCGATCGACCATGGGATCAATTTGGCCAAAATCCAATTTACGCCTCCTAGAATACTCTAGTGGTCCTTCCAATCGGGGATTCAATGACCATCTTCCCAACATAAACTGGGAAAGGGTTGGAAGGACTGGGGATAAGGACCCTGCAGCACAACAAAACAAGCCTATCCTTAAGTGGGGTAGCCTACGGTCTACAGACTCCCAGAACCCGCCTTAAGGTTATAAACGATTTACTCTACTTGTGTCTACTCAATCCAACCAGTTAGAAGGAGGGACTGGGGAGAAGATTCTTCCTTCGGCTTGCGCCTCCAGTTCTTAGTGTACCCCCCAGCCGTGGTCATTTGACACTACTCCCCTAGCTAGACATCAGATTAATCAGTACAAGTAGGTTAATCGTAAACAATATTAGACTAGGCCCCGAAGAGCGAATCAGTCCTTAAGGCCAACGTCTACTCGATTTTATTGAGGCTTGGGATTGTAGTGCTTATGAAATGTGATGGGCCCTTAAAATGGGTAGTGCCCTTAATGTTTGATTATGTGTAAGTGCATGCACAACCAGGGTTTTCAAGCAAGATTATTTGCGATGCATAGATTTTAATGTTCAAATCTTGCTTAAGTAGCTTTTAGGGTTTAGAATTAGGTTGATTTCAATCAAGTTTGAGGCAAACCAGGTTTTCAAGAATGGGTGAAGATTGCTTTCCTTTAAAACCAGAAATAAAGTGGAGTGCCTGGTATGAACCTAGATTGAAAACCCTAAGAGGAAGCTACTTGATGAGTTGATTTTAGGTTGAGTGGTGCGGCCTAAACAACTCAAACAATTGGCCACAACTGTACCACTAGGTTAGGCACACAGAAATGGTTAACCTAGAATAATTTCTACTCTTTTATGTGTTGATCTGTGTGTACTGGTTCCACAAATCAGAATCCGAATGAGTAGAAGAAAATTAAGTAGGTTAAGTGCCTTGAATGTGGGTGTATGTTGTGTGTATATTGAAAATTACCCCACAAAATTATTTTTTTACTTTTTTTATATAAGTGAGGGTGAAATGATTGTGAGTGAAAATTCAAACAACCAAACTATTCCTAGGATTTATGCAAACACCTAGGTTAATTGAAATTTGAATTTACTGTGACAAATGAAATCTATGGAGGGGGAAAGAATGGGGAGCACTTACAGTTGTCTTCAACTTCACCTTACTCCGATCTACCGCTTAATGATTCCTTGATGGAGGTCTCTGCAAAATAATAGACACAAGAGAAAGCAAGTAAAAAGACAGTAAAGTGTGTGAAATGCGAAAAGAAGATCAGAAAATCGTTGCCTCCCTGGCAATGGGGCCAAAATGTTGAAACGTCAGAAGGACTACACTATCGGATTCGATTTTGAAAACCTATCGTTGTAGTTTGAATAGCGAAGAACTCGGTTTCAATAAATAAAATTTATATCGAAATAGAAATCTCGGATCGAACTCAGGGAAGCTACGTCAATCCAAATTCGCAATTATATTCTTTTTGTGTTTTTATTAAAAAGCAGAGTAATTACAATGAAATGAAATACTATAGACAGTAAGAGAAAGAGAGAAAGAGAGAGAAAAAGCATCCACTTGATATTGAAAAAGGCTTGTACAACTAAGAAAGCGAGAAATTACACTAGAAAGTAGGAAAATTATTACAACTAAAAAGCAGGAAAATTATAGTCTAAAAAGCAGGAAAAAGGAATGGGAGAGAGAAGTTATCCTCCTCCACGATCGCTTGGAGGACGAGCTGGATGAAACGATGCTTGGAAGTTGAGGAACGGAGCGGGAAGAAGGAGGTCAAGGCAAGAAGAACGGGAACGAGGCAACACGCCGTCGTCATCGTGGGATCCGCTTTCGGAATGGGGGAGAAAATTTGATTTTATCTCTTGAGGAGCATCCCTGGTGTGGGACAAGCTTCTCTTGAGCTTTGGAGAGGGAGAGAAGAGAAGGAAGGGATGAGAAATTCGTATGGAAGGGGTCTTCTTTTATAGTTGCAAGGAGTGGGGCATTTTGGTCATTACAATTTGAAAAAATTAATTCAGGACCTTTAGTGACGGATAAATCCATCACTAAAGGCCTGAACGTGGCCTTTGTGGGCAACACTTGTGAGCCTGCTCACCTTCCGCGCCTAACATGCGCGCTTACGTTCTTCAAATCTTAGTCGTCCGATCGTGAGATCGGATAGCTTAGATCACTCCTCACCACGCCTCAACTGCGCGTGCGATCTCGTGTCCTCGCCACACGTCCGATCGCACGTGGGCGCAATCGGCTGCGCAGCGCCGTTAGATCACGATCTCACGGCTCCTCGCACCCACGCGTCCGCTCGCCCCCACTCAAAATTGAGGCGCCCGTGGCTCGAACAGGCATCGCTTCTTCTCGATAGCGTGCTTGACCAACGCGCTGCGGGCGTGTTTGTGTCAAGCGCTCGTTTCGTGCGCACGTGCCCCGCAGCCGTTGGATGAGCATCCAACGGTGGAGAAGCGTCGCTCAAATGAAGAGCAAAGGCAGCGACGGGTGCATGCAGCCAGTTGGGAGGCTGAGATTGTACCATGTGGCACCATCTTGGTCGTCCATCTTCTGAGTGATGTAGATGGTGCCACGGGTATCAGATTGGATCAATTTTCACGCCATTAGGCAGCGATCGTCGATTCAAACCCATCTGTGCGGTCGAATTTGTCGTCTGAAGTGCATATTAACACCATCTTGGCCCTTGATCTTCTAGTGTTCATCGGTCTCTATCTGATGCTACAGATATCCGATTAGGGCGATCTTAGAGTCGTTGAACTCCAATCGTCGCCCTGATCAGATCCGTACGGTTCGATCTTCAATCCGAGGCCCCGATAAAAAGTTGCCATGTCCCTGACCATAAAAAGGAGACAATTACTATATAATTTATACAACTTAATCTAAATGCATGATTATGCATGTTATGCACTATTTACAATGTATGATGCTAATGTGACACTAAGAACATGCATTAATAGACATTTTAGGTTAATCAGATGTATGCACATCAGCACGCTTCATGAATTAAAATCGGGGTTCAGAGGACCCATCGTCTTAGCTCACAAAACGCGTCTATCAGATAAAATTTATAACCGAAACTCGAAAAGTGACCCCCAGGTCGAACACAAGGAGGTGAACGTTTGGTTTTGAAAAATTCGCGTTTCACTTTTTTTTATTTTTGTCATTTTTATCTTTTCTAACTTTTTTGGTATTTTTATCAAGCAAGAGAGTAGGTCGATGAAAACTTTATCAACTTACAAAAAAATATAAAAGAGAGAGAGAGAATCATATATATTTCAAAATCTAATGTTTGCTACAACTACGAAAGCAGAAAAATCTATACTACGAAAGCGAAAATGATAGAAAGAGGTGAGAGAAATCCCCCTCGATGGTCGCTTGCAGGATGACTCGCTCTGACGTCGCCTAGGGGAAGGTGGTGAGGAGCGGGACGAACAGGGATGGAGTCAGAGGATGGCAGATGGGGCAAGATGGCATCGTAGTGAGGATCTTCTTCCCGAAGGGTGGTGAGAGGACGACCACGGGATGCTCCACGAATGGGGATGAGGGGAGGGAAAATTATTTGGTTTTCTACTCTAGAAGAGTATCCCAGGCTTGGGACAAGCTCTCTCTAGAGCCTTGGAGGTGGTGAGAAGAAGAAAAAAAGAGGTGAAGAAAAATGGGAGGGGTAGGGGTCCTTTTATAGTGGAGGAAAGAATCAAATTCGTATACAGAACATTTAGTGACAGTCATAAATGTCATTGAAGATTCGCAGCAAACGTCGCTGAAGATTCCGCTCACATGCCCCTGCTGCTACACCGCTAACGCACGCTGTACGTGCCCTTGTAGCACGCCCACGCGCGATACGTGCCGCTGCCTTTGCCCGCATGCTGCCCTGCTGCATGCGCCATTATGCTTGCGCCTGCATGCATCCACACGCACGTGCGTACCCGTGCTACTATATGCGTGCGGTGGCATGTGCGTGTGCATGGGCGACCTGGGTTGCACCACATGGCGCAATCTGGGTCGTCCATCTTCTTTCCTTTGTAGGGGATGCTACAGAGGTCGAATTGAGTCAATTTTCGTGTCGTTGGGCTACGATCGTCGACCTAAATGCATCCGTGCAATCGGATTTGTCGTTTCATGCTTCGGATTGCATCACCTAGTCTCTCAGCTGTTGATCTTCCTTGGATTGCATATGGTGCTACGAGACTTCGATCAAGGCAATTTCGGAGGCGTTAGACTCCGATCGTCGTCTTGATCAGATCCGTATGGTTGGATCGTCAATCCGAGGCTCCAAAATAAATATCCTTCTCTCCTGACCACAAAAAGGATGCAATTAACCTAAATTGTATACAACTACTCTAAATGCAGAATGATGCATGCTATGCAATATTTATAACATGAAATGCAAATCTAAGCCTAGGAACATGCATGATTAGGCATTTTAACCTAAATAGATGTGTCTATAAGAATTAGCAACTATTATCATTGCCTTGAAGATTTAGCAACACTACTTGTATGATGAGACTTTCGAGATCCACACCAATCATAACAGTCTGAAGTACTTGTTCGACTAAGAGCTTAATCTGTGGCAGTTTCGTCGGATGGAACTACTCAAGGACTGACTGTTCCATTGTGTATCACCTGGAAAGGGAAATGTGGTGGCTGATGCTCATAACTGGATGTCACCAAGGAGGCTGGCAGTACTCCAAGCACAACGATGGAGGTGGATGATTGAGGTGGCTTGTTGGAGGCCACAATTACAGTACAAACACTTAGGGACCTTGATAGTTTTGAGGAGATTATGACCTGAGCCAATGAATCGTGTGGTCAGTGGTCAGATGGTTGATCCAGAGCTGCAGCCAATTTCTGACTAGATTTTGGCAGGAGATCCAAGTGATTTCACCTTCACAGATGGAGTCTTGAGGCTACATGAACAGTTGTGTGTTCCTCATGACGATGATCTACAAAGCGAGTTACTTGCAGAGGCCCACCACAACAAGCTTACCATCCACCTTGGCAACAACAAAATGTATCTTGATTTGAAGGAAGTGTTCTAGTGGCCTGGCATGAAGAAAGACATCGACGAGTACGTGCAATAGTGTCTAATCAGCAAGCAGGTGAAGGCAAAGAACGAGAGACCAAAGGGACAATTGCATCCTCTCGTTATATTGAAATGGAAGTGGGGGAGTATCTCCATGGATTTTGTGGTTGGACTATTGATGAGGTGTGGCTCATCATGGCTAAAATGTCCAAGTTAAGCTAGAAACTAGGTTAAACACTACATAATTATCACAAGAAATGGGATAAGTGTGGAAATTAACAGAAATGAACTATAATAGCAAATTGAGGCTAAAAATGCACAATTAGGTCAATTAATGAGATATTCTACTCAAAAGTGTAATTTGATGATCAAATTGCATATTGAACACATAATTGAATTCAAAAGTACAAATTAAGGATTGAATTAACTTCTTAAATATTCAATTAAGTCTCAATAAAAACTTCATTGCATTTGGACATCAATAGGACCCTACATTATTGACATTACATATAGGTCCTCCATTCCCTTACATTTTATGCATACAAAACCCGCTAAGGACCTTTTTGTAAACTCCAAGGACTACGCTGTAATACTTCTTTCCACTTATAGGCCTGAGCACAAACTTTCCACCACTTCTTCCCATTTGGACTTCCTTGCAATTTCACCAGCACACATGTATCGCACGTGCACTGTTCACACACAAGAGCACGACGTTTAGCAACCGTTGATTCTTTCATCCCAAGATCTTGGGTTAATTGCAATCCAAATTTCATGTGCCTTTGAGTGAAGTTCCATTGCCTCACTGAGATCCCATCTAACGGTGGGATTCGTCTCTAAAGCTTCTTGCCACCCTCAAAGCTCATCTTCACCATTCGTCTTAACCTTGATTAATCACACTGTGCGGTAATTTGATCCATTCCTTTGCCTACTTAAGCACCTTCCCAACCCCTCGTATGTGCCATCAGCTCCCTCCTACCTTCTCGAGCAGAGCATTTCGTCCTCTCCAGTTTCCTCTCCCCATACTACCCCTGTTCCTCCACATATGCAATGGAATTCTACCTCCTGCGACCTCTCCTTGCCCTAAGGACAACGTAGCACCTGAGGGTGACATTTAGCTTCACTAGCAAGCTTTCAAACCACTGGAGATCCTCCCCCTTTTCTCACTGCAGTCACCAACTGCATCTATCCTTAGGTTTCGTTCTTCCCTTTAGATTAAGTTTTCCAGTTTTCTAGAGTAGATTTAAAGTAGTAATTAGTGTACTGTAGAGTAGTTAGGTGTAGTTTGGATGGTGAATTGGATGAATGATTAATTTAGATTAGAGTTAGACTCGATTTATCCCTCTTTGATCAATTCAGATCAGAAAAGTGATTTTCCACTTCCACTTTGATCCCCTGATCTTCCTCCACATCTCATTGCACACATTCATTGATTTCCTTGCATTTTATTCGCCAACCAACCATTCATCAAGGTATCAAATCAGATCTAATGCTCTTGAGCATTCAGATCTGATTTGAGCGCTCAATTTCATTTGAGGGTCACCATTCATTTCACCTAAACACAATGACCCTCACGTGGTTCTGAATGAAGTAACTCATGGTTTTTGAAAGATTTGAGGATTTGGAATTCAATTTTATTGGATTTCATTGACTGATTTAAACTTTCTCTTCACGTTGTCTATGGTGCAAAAGAGATTAGATCGAAGTTTTTCCTGGTTTTTGAGCTTTAATCAAGTTTGAATGAGTCCTAGATCTATCAAAGAAGGTTTGAGATACTTCTGAATTTGGATTGACTGCCATCGAAAGCTTAATTTACATCGTCTATAATGTAAGATGGGGATCAAATTAGGATTTCAAGAATTTCTGGGATACTTATCTAAGTTTCTATTGGTTTTCAAGATGATTAAAAGAGTTTTTAGATGAGTTTTCATGAGTTTTAATCTTCTTTCTCAGATCTGGGAAATAATTTTACATGCCTGATTTGAGATGAGATTTGAATTTAAAGGGAGTTTTGATGAAGATTTCAATGTTTGGATTTGATTTTTAAGTGAATTTAAAGCACAATCAGGTTTTATACAGTGGTTTGAACAGGCGATTTTTGTGTTAATTCTCCCGTATCATCACATAAAAGGCTACATGGAAGCTACACTCCTTGGGAGTGAACTCTGATTTCAGTGGATTTAAGGGTTTTCAGAGCTTGATGACAACCAACTTTAGATGTAACTTTCTACAAAGGTGTTTGATTGTCGACTTTCGATTCACAATAAAAATGGTGTTTAAACTATCATTGTTGTAGTATAAATATCACAAATGCAAATCGATGACATATCAATTTTATTTATTTATAATTTTTACTAGTTTGTTTTAAGGTCGTTCACTGGGAGGCAGTTATTGATATAAATCACTCTCTAAGTACAAAAATATTCTTTAATTCCAAAATGTTGATTTTATTTACAAAATGAATGAATGAATCAAATAATGAATGAATGGGTTAATTATTTACAAAAGAATCAATTAATATGCATAGCAATGCCTGAAAACATATGTACACAAACAACCATCAAAAACTATATATAATTACTTTATGTTAGTTATATACAACTATTATAAGTAATTCCTAAGTATAGGTACAAAAATAGTTAATAATATCTACTATACTAAATCATACTAACATACTAATATCTATAGTAACATATATTACATATACAGTAACATAAATAAACATCGCTGTAACCTTAGAAAAATATATACATAACATAAGGCAAAATAGCTATCTATACTAACATATATATATATATATATACACGTACATATATATATACATCTATATACATACATATATATATATATATATACATGTATATACATACATACATATATATATATAGTGCCAAATCTAACTATCACTAAAGCTCTAGTTATTTATATACATATATAAGAGCTCAAACAACACATATACATACTATATACATATATATTACAGTATACGTTATTTATTTACATACATATACTTATTTATATACATTATTTATATACATATATATTTTATACGTATGCTACAAATACTATACATACACATACATATATACATACACACACAACACACAGCCTCTAAAGGCTCAACACTTAGCTGCACTTCATGGCACTCTTCTCCTTCCTTTCCTCTCTTTTATTTCCTCTTTAGCTTTAGACACTTAGTCATTTTAGGACCTCTCTCTCTCACAACACATACACTCACTGTTCAACCTAACAAAAATTTGGTTTCAAGTGGGCGGCTTGGCTCATTTTCATGGGACTACTGAGCCAACTCTAATTTCATTTAGGTGTATTTTATTCAATTTCAGGCTCGTTATTTTTCCCACACAGGCCTAGCACAGTGCATGGACCCTGGCCTACACTATTCTAATATTTCATTTGTATCATATGCTCAGATCAGAGAGAGGAAGGGTATATGGTAAGGCCACCCTGTGTCGTGACAGTTGAGAAGCCGCTATCACAAATGCCTTATATACCGCTACGTCGCTTCGCGAATTAACGATGTGGTGCTAATTTCGTGCTCAACAAGCACTACAACTGTGTGAGATTGTATTCTGGGATGATGTGCTTGGCTCTCGATTTGAGTGCCCAAAAATGTTACAAATTTACAATAAATTATATAAATGGAAAGCTCTTACATAGGGCTGTATAATTTTACAATTACTTTAGATAAATAAGTTATTTAATTATATAATAAAATTAGCTAAAGTTTATAGTTTATACATGTTAATTTATAGGTTAACCTATTAAATAAAGTATAAATTAGTTAATTAATTATACAAATGACTTTGTACAATGTTAATATACATAATAAATTATTTATTACACATTTTTATTATATTTTATAAGTTTTATTTTAATTTATATAGATTAAAATACATGTTTTAGTTAGTTTTACATATAAATAATCTATATAGTATAAATACAGTATAAATATGTTAAAATATTTAATATATCATTATACAAGTATACATTAAATTACATTAAATTACAGTATAACTTACTTTAGTATAACTTACATTAGTTACATTAAATTATAGTATAACTTACATTAATTACATTAAATATTATATATTTAATAGTATATAGTATAACTTACTTTAGTATTACATTAAATTACTAATTTATTTTATTTTAAGCTAATAAATTACCTAATTAACCTAATAACCTAATTATCTATTGTAAATACTTAATTAAATTAAGTTACTGATACTGTATAGTGCATAATACATATATAAATACATATGTACAGTATTAGGTATAATAATGTACATTTAAATAGGTTTAAGTAATTACTTAGATTATTATGCAATTAAGTTATATAAATTAATAGATAATAATACAATAAGATTATATATACAATAAATTATTCTAAATACTTAATTTAATATATAGAATATATATAAGTTATATATATGGATATTTTGTATATATTGTATACTATATACATATATCTTAGATTTAAATTATATATACAAGTATATACATAATATATAAGGTATTTTTAGGTGTTTTGGGGTTTTTCTGATTTTTATAGTTTTTATAGGTTTAGGGGAGTTAGGGGAAGAGAGAGAAAGAGTTAGATGAGAGAGGAAGAGTTTCTTTGGTGTTTTTGATTTTTGGTTCTTTATTAGGTTTCAAGGTAGACTAAACTGTCGAATGGTATGTTCTACCAAGTCGGGGGTTCAGATTACCTTGAAACTTGATATACACCTATAAAAATATCTAATCCTACTCAAGACACCTTTATTTTATTTTTTTGTGATTTGTTTATGATTTTAATTTATATTACAATCTGACACATGTCTAGACCTTAAAGGATTTTAACCTTAGAACCTAAGGCCTTGATTCAACTCTTAATGGCTAGAATATGAGTATCAACACTCAAAATTGTCCATACATCATCATGCAATAGTTATAAACATCAAAACATGTACTTCTACTTTAATTTCACTAAGATCACCATTTGGATAGTTAAGCAATTTCAAATGATCTAATAAGAAGTTTAAAATAGAAATTACAAGCATTTTGGAAAGAATTAAAATCAAATCCTGGTACATGAATGCTTATACACTCCATTCTACAGTGGTACACAAGGTTAGGTTCTCAATATCTTCAAATTCAAGTTAAAAGCAACCAAAATATCAGCCAAATAGTGGTTGAAATAGCTATTCAAGAGCGGTTACTTCAAATCCAAACATCATCTTTAGCAATCAAACTTCTTAAAAGCATGTTGCAGCTCTTGATGTTGTTGTTCTTGCTATTCCAAGCAAGCAACTCAGAATGTGGGGATCCCAGTTCAAATAGCAGCTATTAGCTGCTACTGAAATCTTTAGATTAGTAAATAAAATCCATAGTAATCCACTTGAAAACATTCTCAAATCTCTACTAAAATCTTTCACATGTCAATCACTCTTTTAACAACCGATTAAAACTGATTTTGGATTTGAAAACCATGTTGCCCAAATGGGTCGTTGATCTTGAATCGCTAAGGTGATATAATCACCTATACTTCCTGCACACCATTAATTGGTGTTCAGGAAGGTTGTGCAATTCTTTAAAAGCAATTAAATCATTGCTAGAGCCTCAAATCAGTGCAACTAATTCTCCTTGGCTCTAGTTGTCATTAAAGAGAAAAATCTCAGAATTTAGGATATAAATTAGGCATGAACACTATCCTCAGTACAAATATCATTAAAATAGTTCATGCCCGTTGCCACTACTCCAATCAAGTAAATACAAACTCAATAAAATCAATTAAAACTAATAGAATTCAAAGTTCTCATTAAATTCACAAATCAACCCATGAACTCAAATCAGATTCAAATGAACAAATTGAGTCCAATTCAGCTCAAGTGAGGGTGATTGTGATCTAATAACATGAGTGAGATCACCCTCATGTGGGATTTGAGCGCACTATGAATCTAGAAGCTGTGGAGCTTTAGATCCATAGTGGCTTTGATGAATGGATTGGACTATGAATCAAAACACAAGGAAAACAAAGAAAATGAAATCGTGAGGTGATGAGGGAGATCAGTGATCATGTGGATGGCAGTGGATTCATCTCATCTAATCTGAATTGATCAGAGGAGGTTAGAAATTATCCTAACCTACTCCTAAGCTAAACTACAATATCCATGAATCCAGCTATGTAATCTACTCCTAAGCTAATCTAAACTACACTAAGTACACTAACAACTAATCTAGAAAGCAATCAAACTAGCTATCAAAGCAGTAAATCTAGCTAAGGGAAGAAGGTGATGTACAAGGTCACCAACCGGAAGCCGATGACGAAAAAAGGGGAGCAGACCCTTCAACTAACGAGGGAGGTGTCCAAGAGCCTGAAGCCAACGGCTGGAGGTGATCGACGGAGGGAGAAGAACCCACTCTGTCACCGTGGGCGATGAAAGGGGATGGTAAGCTGAGGGAGTAGATCGAAAGGAACCACTCAGGGGGAGGGAGCCAGTTGCCTGCATGCGAGATCAAGGAGGAGCTTAAGTAGCTGTGCTAGTGGATCACATCACCGCGAGGGTGAGATTAGGCTCCTAGGTCTTCAACAGTGGATGCTTGGTTTAGAGGAAGGCATAGGTGTTCAAATTGAATCTTAGTTGATAGATCAAATCTATGGAGGATGGTGAACCTACGCACAATCGCACGGGAAGATTGATCGAGGATTTTCCCTTGGATGATGGGTACATGCAATGGACGGTTGTGATCGTTCATGTTCTTGCGAGGTACAGTGGACTTGCTGTGCTAGGTCTATTAGTGAAATTGTGATCAATCCCTTAAGGGCGAAGGGGTAGAGAAATAGCACGAAGTCCCATTAGTGGTGAGAATTGATGACAGAGCAATCCCTAAGATTTTCAAAGAGATCCCTGGCATCTTTCAGAATGGTCCTTGAGAAGTTAAACGTAAATAGAATGTTATGACCTAAGGACCTATATGTAAAATGATGAGGCAAAAATTCATCGTGGAAAAAGCTTTGAGTTTCGAAACCCATTATCATAGTTCAATTTGCGAGAAAATCCGTCGATCAGATAATATTTATAACTGAAACTCGAGCTGAGTCCTAGGTCGAACATGGGGATGTGAACATTTAGTTTTATGAAATCTGTGTTTCGCTTTTATTTGTTTTTATCATTTTTATCTTTTCTTTTTTTTTTGGTATTTTTATCAAGCAAGAGATTAGGTCGATGAAAACTTTATCTACTTGGAAAAATAATGCAGAGAGAGAGAAGAACAATCATATATTATGAACAAATGTTTCTACAACTATGAAAGCAGGAAAACTACACTACAAAAGCAAAAAGATAGAGATAGGTGAGAAGAACCTCCTTTGACGGTCGCTTGGAGGACCGCTCACTCTGATGGTGCCCTGAAGAAGGTGGTGAGGAGTAGGACAAAGGAAAACAATGGCAGAAGAAGGAGGACGTGGCAGGACATCGTCGCAACGAGGATCTTCTTCTCGAAGGAGGTGAGAGGACAACCATGAGATGCTCCACCAATGGGGATGAGAGGCTAGAAAATATTTGATTCTACTCTAAAGGAGCATCCCAAGCTTGGGACAAGCTCTCTCTAGAGCCTTGGAGGTAGTGAGGAGAAGAAAGGAAGAGATGGTAAAGAATGGAGGTGTAAGGGTCCTTTTATAGTGGAGGGAAGAGGAAGAAATTCGTGTAGAGGGCTATAGCGACATCAAATGCGTCGCTGAAGATCCGGGCCAACCACATCACCAAATGTCGCTAAAGGTTGGCACCAGCCACGCACACGCCCACGCTCTACTGTCGCTGAGGTTGGAAGCGTTGCAACATTGGATCAAAAGTGGACGACAAGGATGGCGCAGAGATCGCGCCCCTTGATCACGCATTAGATGGCACCTCTAGAGGTGCGTCAACAGCCGCATGCTGCATCCGCCCTCATCCGTGCACCCACGTAGCCTCATCTCGGCCACACGTGTACGATCGGGCAGTCGAAATTAAGGTGCTTCTCTTCTGTGGCCGATTAGAGGAGCTTGGGAGAGTCGAACCCACACCACGACTATGCGAGCTCCTCTCGAGCTTGGTCAAGTGATCCTAGCCGTTGGATTTTCATCCAATGGTTCAGATCGCACGATGGAGGCTCTCTTGAAGATGGGCTGGCGATGTGGCTTCACAAGAGCCGCTGGAGGGGCATCCAACAGCCTAGATCTCGTGAGGGGAGACACCTTTGAGGAGGAGCAGCTACTACTGGCCGATGTTGGGTGGTCTAGATGGCGCCATGTTGCACCATCTGGGCTATCCATCATCTTTCTGTTGCAGAGGGTGCTACGACGCTCGGATCGAGATGATTTCCACGCTGCCGAACTGCGATTATCGCTCCAAATCCATCCGTACAGTCAGATTTTTCATCTGAAGTTCGTAAGGATGTCATTGCCCCCTGGCCATTGATCTTCCTCAAACCGCATAAGGTAATATGAGATTCTGATCAAGACGATCTCAGAGGCATTGGACTCCGATCGTCGTCCTAATTAGATATGTATGATCGAATCATCAATCTGAGGCCCTGAAATAAATCTCCTTCTCCCCTGGCCATAAAAAGGATGCAATTAACCTAAAATATACACAACTACTCTAAATGTAGAATGATGCATGCTATGCAATATTTATAATATGAAATGCATATCTAAGCCTAGGAACATGCATGAATAGGCATTTTATCCTCAATAATTGTGTCTACATCATAAAACTTTAATTACAAGATCCTAATGATGTCCAAATGCAACCAAGTTTTTTTTGAAACATAATGGAACATTTAGGAAATCAATTCCATCTTTGATTTGAACTTTTGAACTCAGGAATGTGTTAAATTTGCAAATGAATCATCAATTTATATTAATGAATAGAATATCTCATTTTATGACCTAATTTTCCATTTTTAACTTAAATTGGATGTTTTAGGTCATTTCTGTTCATTCCCACACTTAACCCATTTCTTATGCTAATTATATAATGTTTAACCTAGTTTCTAGCTTAACTTGGGCATTTAGCTATGATAAGCCACACCTCATCATACCCCCATGCTTAGGTTTTGCTAGTCCCTTAGCAAAAAAATCATTCAATTGCAAAGTAATTTAAGTATCAACAAGGTAAGTGTGATGAGACATCTATTTTTCTTTTCTCAAATTGTTAAGTACTTAGGGATGATCTTTAAGCTGAGAGAGATTTTCTGATAAGCCAACTATGTTTATGTCTGGACATTGTGAGAACCTATTACTTAGGAAGACTGACTAGAACGTAAGACTGATATGACATAAACCATCTCTCGACTAACTAGGACTCGTGATATTTAAACCTTAAGTGCAATTTCTAGGACCCAGAGGTTTTACAAGACTTAGAAGCTAAGTGGTTATGATTGTGCTTAGTGATAGATCAGGACTAACCAGGTGAACTTTAAGACTCAATCCCAAGGTTTCACTTCTTTTTTAAGTCCAGGTTTGTCCTAGCTTCAGTTTATGTCTTTGGATCGACTCTCAAAAATAAGGAACACTCAAACCCAACTCTTATTGCGTTGTGGCTCAAAGAATATTTAGTGAAAATAAGGTATTTGTATTGCATCCTAAAAATATTTTTGGTGGAAAACTATTTACAAGACTTGGAGAATATACTTGACTTATTCTAAAGAATATCTTTCTCTGAAAATTGTTACTTTTTCTGATTTTTTTTTTCACAAATAAATGTCAGTATGTCTCTGACAACTTTATTTGGTAGAGCACACTTATTTGATAGGCGAGTTCTTTGGTGGAAAGAGCTTCTCCTAAACACAAGACTAAAGACTAGGATAAAGAGTCTACCGGCACACACAGGTAAGGACTCCACTTTCACTAATGAACACTAGAGTTGAATTTCAAATTCACAAGATCTTTCCCGACACTGTATAGTGTAAACCAAGGTTACTTAAACTCCTAAACTAAAGCGAACCAACGAATCCTATACTAATGACTCAGGTACAAGAATACGTCCTAAGTTATGAGAGATCATGGTCTATCTTGTCAAAGCTTAAAGTGTATTAAGCCAAAGCTTGAGCGAATCAAGCTACAGTGGCTCGAAAAGTCTAGCCAGCAAAGGTTGAATGTCCATAAACACTTATTCTATTTTTATTTTCATCTATAAAATCATAATTAAATACTTATAAATCTTTTCAATGCTTTTCCCTCTCCTCAGATTTGGAGTTCTCCCTCAACAATAGGTATAGTCAAGTCCCTTATTGTATTTTTGGATTTTTTATTTTTGACATTTTTTTTGCTTTTGACATTGTAGTTTTCTCAAATTTTCAAAATTCATCAAATTTTTTTGGTATTTTTGATAATACTATACTATATACATTATAGGTGTGTCTAAAATTGCATTTTAGAAAAAGATTTCGCCATTTACACCCCCCATGCTTAAATGACTCAATGTCCTCATTATATAAATAGGGTGGATGCAAATGCATGCTCTGCTTTTCACTATCTTAGACTGGGTGATGGAATGAAATCGAAATGAGATAAAAAAACTCTATGCGAATGATTTCAAGCCTGATACATGATCAGAGTGGAAAGTCGAGCTAAGAAGTGAAATGCATGACATATGTGACTATGTATGTATGCTAAAAATGCAAAGATAGACACCTAATGAAAGAAAATGGAAAACAAGAGGGTGAAAATAGCTATGTACAAAGAATAGGTTTGCTAAGTTTTACGGTTTCAGCTAAGCGCAAACCCAGTAAATGTTGTCAGGAATGTAGGAGCCAAAAAGAAGGGTGAAATTGACAAGTAAATGAAGCTCAATGAAGGATTCAGATCATAGTGAATATAGTGGAAGTTTGTCACTCTCAAAGGTGAAGAATAGATCCATAGTCAATCAGAATCAGAATCAGATACTTGGTACAAGGCCCAAGTAGAGTATGGGTATCAAATCAGAGATACTTGGCTCAAGGTCCAAATAGACAAAACCAAATCATATCAAAATTACTTGGCTCAAGGTCCAAGTAAAGAAACAGTATATCCAAAAAAATCAACAGCTTCCACCTCTACAATCAATGAAGGCAGAGTCAAGATGAAGAAGATGAATTTGAGTTAGGAAGAAGAGGTGATTGCTGATCTAAGTAAAGTGTAGAAGGATCATGATTGTGCAAGGCTTGTGATATGACATGTGCTTAGCCTTGGGGAGGATTAGGTTGGACATACTTCTGGGTAGGTATGTTCCTCGGGTTGGGTTCTGCTTGAGATGGAAGTGAATGTGGTTGACAGGATTCCGTCAAGTGTGTTAGCTGGGCTCTCATCTCAGCTAAAAGCGTGTGCTGTCTCTACTGCATGCAATGTTCTATTGTTGCATGTCAGCAAGAGCTTTCATGATTGACCCCAACAGATCATCTCGTGTAGGCCCAGGTTGAGAGTATTGGGCGGGCCTGGGTTGGGATTGCTAGTAGGCACACGGTGGATACTTGTGCTGTTGTGGAGGTGGTGCTCAAATCGGGTTGTAAAGTTGTGGTGAAGAAGTTTGTTGAAAGGTAGATCTTTGTGAATTTCTCGACTACAAGAAATTTGGATGATTCCGCCATCCAAGGTTGTAGGTTTGTGAATATGGGTCATTGTAAACGGCGTAGAGCTCCTCCGAAGCTCCAGAATGTGCAGGGAATTCAGTGTAATGAGGAACAAAGGTTCCTCCAGCCGATAAAGGATAGGAAAAAGTATAGTCCGGTAAAGTAGCTTGTGTCACAAATAGATTGTTCACAATTTTCCTCCTTGTGGGAAACTAAGGAGTGTGAGGTGCAGGTGACTGAGAAGAAGATGAAGGTTTAGATAGAAATTTTCATACTTCATCTACTTTCTTTTCTATTAAGCCCACCTTATCCAGTTGATTAGCCACAATTTCCAAATCTCTTGTGCTAAATTGGGCTTCATGTACCCTTGTGTGTGAGTGAGAATGAGACGATTTTCTACTAAAAGCACTCAGCGAAGCTGATGGGAACACCATCATGAGCCCTAGCTAGCTCAATTTGGTCTGATAAGATTGATAAAAGCTCCTGCATATCCATCAGAAGGTCCTAAGGGTACATTAGTCGATTTTGAAAAAAAGAGAAGAATACAAGGTTATTTCTGCAATTTTAGCAGCATTCCACAAATACAGAACAACCACGGGATATTCCAGGGGATAATTAAAGGTCAAAAGGTCATTAATATCCAATAAGAGGGTCTACGCAGATAGAATCGGGTTTTCACGCATCTCGAGAATTAAAGGACATCTGAAACCCTAAAGCAGACCTACTTAATTAGCTGAGGTTATGGTCAGAATAAAATTCACCTAAGCCTTCTAAAAATCATAGAAAAATATTCTGTAAGGTTTGGTACCTTTGATTTGACCATTAGAATGCATTTTGACCAAAAATAGAGTCTCAGACAGGAAGTTACCCTAATTTGAGTTTCTACGCAAATTTTCTAGCCAAACTTCATCAAAACTAAAATCCAACATCACCATTAGATTCCTGGGGTCCAAATTAGGTTTGTACCAAAATTTGGGCTCAATCAGAGTCTATCTTGACCTAGTTTGCAATTTGGTCCTCTCAGACTTATTTTCTCTCTTATAGCCCCTCAGGTTTTGAAAACTTTGCAAAATTTCCCCTAGATTTATCTTCATTCTTTGCATTCAGGTCCCTACCGCCATGGCCATGTGAACCCATCAAGAGCCAACCTTCAATCAAGGATTGCTCCCTGATTTCATGGCTAAACCCTTCCAAAATTGGAAGGGAGACTCCTGAGGAGATCCCCTTCTATCTAAGCTCCTTCATGGCATTCCTAATTCGCCCAAGAGTTCATGAGTGACTCTTGGAAATCTATTAACCTAAGCCCAAGAATTTTGAGCTCTTCAAGCTTGTTTCCAAGCTTGGAAGCCCATCTAATGGCCTATAAAGCTTGCCCGTGACCTTGCTCACCTCCTTAGCAAGTTTTTGAGCCAAAAACCCTCTTCCTTCCTCTACCTCCGGCTCGCTCTGAGCTTGCTCCGGTGACCTCCTATCCCTAGCTTCTTCACCAGCCACCATATACAATACGTGGCCGATTCTTCTTCCCCTTCGAAATCCGCACCTCGCCATACCTGTGAGGTGCCTTCCAACCCCATCCTCATCGCTGTCTCCCTCATTGGAGCATTCATCTCCTCTGGTGTCGGCCATACCGCAACCGGTGCCTCCTCCGTCCTCCTTCGTCTGCTAGCTACCTCCATCAACTCCTCAACCTCTACTGATCACAACCACACCTCCAAACTTTGACTCTGACACCGTCACGCCCACTCCGACTTCGTCTTCCAACTTGCCGACGTACCTCCGACGAGCTCGCACGGCTGCTACACTCCACCAAATCGGCCGCCACCGATCCCTACATCATTGTCATACATCACCCACCAAAACCCCTCAAGAAATTGAGGGGATTGGCCTCTCAAAGTCTCCACCCGACACCAACTTCACCGCACCACTTTCTTGAGGTCGTCGGGCCTCCACCTTCACTCGCACTACTCGTTGCACCCATCGTTGCACTCACCGTTCCACAGTGAAGCTTTTGAATAGGTTTGATTTGGCCACAAGGCTGTATTCGTGCTTTCAGGGTCTCGCCGGTGCTCCACCATCGCCGTCATAATCTCTACCTTGTTCTTCAAGTTCTAGCCACGAGCACTCCTAGCTACTCACTCCAGGTGACGTGGATACCCTCCAGGATCATGCCCAAGCCCTCAATTCAAGGCCTCAACGTTAGCTACCGCTCCAATTAGCGAAGACCTTCCACGGCTGCACGCGGTGAAGGAGTAGCAGATAGTCCCACATCGGTGGGAGAAGAGTGCTCGTGCACACCTAAATTGATTTTGTGTTTCCATCCTATCGCCCAAGTAACATAGGGGTCGAGTCCCCTTACCTGCTCACCCATACCCACCTAAGCCCTCACTTCTCGGCTACTACCCATGCCGATAGCCCTGGACTCGATACTGTTTAACCCAATTACCCTATTGGCTACACAGTTTTCTAAGAAAGAAGAGGAGGAATTTGTGAGCAGGGGAGGGGGGGTTTTGCTCTTCAGAGAGAAGGTTCGACACTTAGTCGCTGAGGGAATTGTGCCCTTGTGCTTGTGAAGAAAGGAGAAGGTCTAAAGTAAAGGAAGAAGAAGAAGGAGAAGCCTCAAGAAGAAGAGAGAAGAGAAGCAGAGTAGAAGAAAGAGAAAAGAGAAGAAGGAAGAGGCCCTTGAGGCTCTTAAAGGCACTGTAGCTGGGTGTCACTTAAGCCGTCTGGGCTTCATCTCTGTTGTCTAGTGCATTGGTTTTGCTGGTTCATAAATTTTGATATTCTTGGCTTATATTATTCTGATACTTGAGTGAATTGTGAAGCTTAACATTGTAGGGTAATTTGGTGATTTAAATCACCATTTTACCCCATTCTTTTTACACATTGCTACTGATTTTCTTATAAATATCATTCTTGAATAGAATCTTCATTATAAATTACTTATATTTCTGATTTTATTGTGATCTTTGAGATTAATTGCAACACTTGCTCCCCATGTTCAACCTCGGACTTCATTCGAGTTATAAATTTTATCTATTTTCGATCTATTTCGACTTGCTACGACGATTACGTCTTTTAAAACACTGATTTCGCACGTAAACATTTTGGCTCCGTTGCCGGTGAACAACATGCAATTTGATCTCTTTGATTACAATTTCTGACTTGATACTAACTTGTTCTATCTGTTTGGTTGTGATCTATACAAGGATTCATTCAAGGAAGATCGGCCGCACCTCCAACACTCCAGAGGGTCAACTTGTATTTCATACTTAGAACTAATCATCTCAAAGTTGCCTAATTTGATTTAGAAAAATCCTGATCCTAATTTCCTGCACCTATTTTGGGATATTAAGGTATCTAGGGCTACTCACCTTCTTAAGTGAGTCCTAGGTACCAAATTTGGACAAAATCAATTGGACCAATTAGAGCCAAAATTAGGGTTTCTATTTCAGGGTTTTAGAGACACATTTGCCTTCAAAAAATCTACTTTCCCACATTGTGTGTTTCCTAAACCTTGCTTGAGTCTACCTAATCAAGCAAATCCTAAAATCAAGCTCTAAGTAGTCACTTGAATCCGAAAATCGGAACCTATTGATCTTTAATTTGGCAGTTGACAGTTTAGCTTGGTTAGCTTATAAGCTTTCTGAAGCGGGTCTTGTCAAAGGATATTCACTATCTTGTAGGAACAATCTGGCTCCCATTCTTCTATATGCAGATGATACTATTTTTTTTGTTGAAGGATCCATGGATGGAGCATTGGCTCTGCATCATTTGGTTAATATCTTTGGTGAGCTTTCTGGATTGAGGTTAAATAGAGACAAGTCTGGTTTGGCCTGCTTTGGTTTATCTGAGGAGGAGCAAGAAGCCTTAGCAGCCATCCTGATGACTCCCCGCATCAGTCTTCCTATCAGATATCTTCGGCTGCCTTTGAGGTTTTCCAGGTTGAAGAAAGGTGATTGGAACTGCCTTTCTGACAAGATTTCTATGAAACTTGATGGTTGGCATAGCAGGTTCTTGTCCAGAGGTGGAAGACTTATCTTGCTCAACTCAGTGATCACCTCCATCCCTGTCTTCTACTTTTCCATTTTCAAAGCTCCAAGATCCATTTGGAAAATATTAGATGTGATGAGGAAGAGATTTTTTTGGAAGGGAGCTAGACATAAGGGCTGTTTCTTGTAGCCTATCAAGTGGGATCAAATCTGCTATCCTAAGGAGATGGGTGGGCTTGGGATCAAATCCTTGCAGCATTTTAATGATGCCTTGCTGCTCAAATGGGTTGCTAAGCTGCTGCAAGGTGATCTGAAACCGTGGTCTGCTTTTATTAGAGATAGATATGGGGCTTCCAACAGCATGATATCCAGACTTCAGCCCAACTGTCCATCACCTTTTTGGAAATCTATAACTAAGGCTTTGGCTGCTCACTTCCATCTACTGCAACTGTCACTTGGAGATGGCAGGTCTTTCAGTTTCTGGAAGGAGGGAAGGTCTGAAATGGGTGTCTTGAAGGAGCTCTATCTAAGAGCTTTTGCTGCAGCAGCTGACAAGGATGCTACGGTTAGCAAGGTCTGGTCCTACAGCAGCAGCAGTTGGAATCTGGATGGTGTGGAGACTAGCAGAAGAGCTACCCGGTTATGGGAAGAAAAGAGAAGGCTGATATCAGACCTTGAAAGTTTCAGACCTAGGCCTAGAATGGAGGACAGATATCTGTGGGAGGGGATTTATAGTGTCCCATCTGGCAATAACAGAAGAAGAGGGATGGAGACATGATTCCATTAACAAGAAGATATGGTTGTTAAAAATTCCTCTCAAGGTACAAATTTTCCTTTGACTGTGCAGGAGAGATGGGTTAATCACAAGTGATCTACTCCACAGAAGATTGGGTATTGATCATCATGTGTGTTTTTTATGTGAGATGAGCACTGATAATGTAAATCACCTCTTCTCTTCTTGCCTTATCACTGATATCATCTGGAGAAAAATTTGTCAGGAGCCATTACCAAAGTAGGATTCTATCTGGCATGGGTTTGAAGTGAGAGGGAAGCCACATGTCCACATGGATGCTACTTTTTGGTATGTATGAAAGGCAAGGAATGCGACTTTTTCAGGAGAGGCCGGTATGTTGTGAGAGTATTGTAAGAGAGTGTTGGTCCCTCATACACTCTTGGGGATCCTTTTTGTAATCTCCCTTGCTTTGCACATAATATACTATTTCGAACTGCTATCGCAGGACGATAGCTCTCCTTTTTGTTTCAAAAAAAAAAAAATCGGGACCTATTAAAAGGACAAAACAGGTGAAGTTGACCCACCTTGTGGGGTCAACCAATCTTCAAATTTGGTCACCATTCACAAACTCATCTTAAAAGTTCAAGTGGAATCCTAAGCACCGCATCTTAACTTAAAATTGGTAGACTTAAGAGGTCAAGTTATCCATTCTGGTCTACCTGGATCAGCGGTGACATGGAAGGTCGAGTGGGGGAAACCATGTAACCCGTGGGGATGCTCTACCGTGTAAGGGTCTTCGCGGGACTCTCCCTTCCTGGCTGCCAAGGTATTTCTCAGGTGGACAACTTTTTAATCTAGAGGTATCATCCGTCTCAAACCTCTATAGTCATCCAAAGATATTTGGGTGTCTTCATTAGGTCCATCACACTTTCTGTCCCTCACCTACTCCATCGGTGTATGTTCGGAAGGAGGTCCTTAAGACCACCCTTGAGGCCTCCACTAGCTTTCCACTCTCATCAAGACCAAGTCTTGACTTCTTTGTTTGTGCAACTACCCAATCACAACGATATCTCTTCCAACTCTTCCACCTCTGAACTTGAATCTCCGGCCACAGCCATGGATCATCAAGAAGAACAACCTAACATTGCACCACATGAATTCTATGACCTTCGAGATATGTTTCATGCACATTTCAACCCATTGTTGCGTCCTCAAATGCGAGATCACTACAATCCCGTTGCGGTGGAGATCAAACCCGAATCCACATTCCTACAGGAGGACCCGAGGTGGAGCTCAAGCCAAGTATGCTTCACATGATTTCAAAATTTCATGGCTTGAACTTCGAGGATCCTTTCCAGCACATCAAAAAATTGAAACATCTAGCCCACACCTTCAGGACAGATATACAAAATCGGGATGGCTTACTCTTGAAGATCTTCTCCTTCTCGCTATCAGAGAAAACCACTTGTTGGTTTTAGACATCCTATCCGATCAACACATGGGAATAACTTCAAACCGCTTTCCTACAAAAATTCTTTCCCATTAGTCGGACGAATGCTATGTGGCATCAAATCACGCACTTCTCGCAAGGAGCAAGAGAATCTCCACACAAGGCATGGGATTGATGGAGTCCCAAGGTGGGAACAAGTCCAATCCTTTTACCACGGGCTCCGTGACGATATCAAGTGTTTTTTCAATGCAACCTATGGTGGCAGCATCATGGATCAACATGAAGATGCGATTTAGGGAATTCTTGAAAGTATGTGCGAGAACTCCCTGAACAATGAGTCATTGGGTGTGTACAACTGGATGACCACCCGCGCATTGACAAATAATAGGGGGTTCTCAAGACCCGAGGCCTGTCCACATCCGTTGACTTGGAGTTGGTAGCCAGTCAATTGGATAAGGTCTCATTCATCGAGAAGAAGGTAGACGACATAAATCGACATCTACACAGAACCACCACTGCACCACAGAATCCATACATGCACCCACCCTCAGGTAGGGAGGCTGCACACAACATCTACCACTCTTAGGGGATGGATGCTTATCCACCCCCATCTGATTATGGTCTTTAAGGAAACTCCGGGCCAACCTACCATAGTTGGGAGAACTTTGAACCCTCAAACTATGATTTTTCTAGAGTTCCTCAGACTTGCGAGGATCTCCACGCTGTCCAGAACAATCCTTTCTCAAACACCTATAACCCTAGATGGAAAAATCATCCCAATTTCATGTGGTCGGGAAATAACCCAAATCCAAGACCGCAATTCCAATCCTGACCACAAAACCCACGACCCTATCAGTCCACTCAACTAAGGCCCAACCAAAATCTCCAATCTGGGCCACCTAAGGAGGATGAGACATCTCTGATCCGCCAAACCTCGGTTGACATGTAGAAACAACACAAGAAAGAAATCAATGAGCTTCACAATCAATTGGCTCAACTAGCAAATGCTCACCAGCCTGGTGCACTTCCTTCTTAGCCTCTTCCTAACCCAAATAACATGCCGAACCAGAGGCACGTTATGAACCCAAATCAGGGCCAAGCACATTATGTTTATCAGGCCCCTTCTACTCCATCTCCTGACGGGATGGAAGCTTTAGCTTCATATTCTAGGTTTCAGCAGCAGACAACTATTTTACCTAACCCGACTAAAGTCAAGTAGGATTGAACTCTATCACCACCCGTAGTGGCAAAGTAACACAGGACCCACCATTTCCTAGCCACGACCAGCTTAATACTGTAAATCTAAATGTTTAATGGGTGAGATCAATGTTTTAAAATTAATGCATCGTAGTATAGTTGAAATGGCTCGAAAATAAATAAATTTTATTACTTGAAGTTTTAAATCCGAGGTCAAACACAGGGAGCAAATTGGGGTTTAAAAATCAAGAGCACAACTTTAAAATTGAATATAATATGCAATGGAAAATCAGAGTTATGGTGCAAAAATATAAATATAAACACTGGATATCAATGTATATAAAAAGCACAAAAAAAATGGACGTCTGATTTTGTGAATCAGATGTCTTAAACTTGTAATTGCTACAGTGCTATTTCTAATCTTTTCTCTTCTCTATCTCTGATCTCTGTCTATGGCTAGCTTTCTTCCTTCTTCTTCTTTTCTTTTCTTCGTGCCTGTGCCTTTGCTTCTTTTGCGTTTGGCTTCTTCTTCTTCTCCTTCTCTTTCTGCTTTCTCTGGTTGCTCCTCTTTCTTCTTCTGCCTTTAGTTCCTTCTCCTTCTCATTCTCTTTCAGCCCTTCAGCTTCTTCCTCTTCAGTCCTTAGTGTTCATTGGCTTCAGCCCTCTTCTTCCTTGGCTTCTTCTTCTTCTCCTTCCCTACGAGAGAGCAAAACCTACCCCTACCCACCTTCGCGATCTCTCTTCCTCTTTCTCTCTTAGGCTCGCTCTCCCAGAGCTGCTTCTTAGGTAATCGGGTCAGGTGCGCACCCAGGACCATGCCCACCGGTGTGCGGTGGTGGGCAAGGAGTGCAGGTCGGGTAACGAGTCAAGCCAGGCCCGCGGGGATCGGGTCACGGACGAGGCGGTGAGAGGGCGAGTGGGACCTCACCCCGTGGTCAGGAGGTGAAGGGCCTTCTTCACTTTTTCAATTTATTTCACTGCAACCACTCACTCACTTCCAAGGTGGGACTAAACGTCCCACCTTTCTTCACGTGTGCCCACAACAGGAAGCATCCTTGATTATAGTAGCTACTGGGTCTTCAAAGCCAATTGCTCGACTAGAGTTGTGCGTAAGAGAAGTCTACAGAACCTGGGACTCGTAGCCTGGAGTGATGAGAACTGGAGGAGGCTTGCAAGCAAGCTCCTTACGTACGTCAATGGCGGTGGAGACGCCTACACCTGTCAACATGAAAATGGCCTCGCAGCCTCGTCAAAAAGCTCAGATAGCTTCACCAAGACATGACAAATGTAGTGCGGGGGTCGGCGTGGCGTGGGGTGGCCAGAGCATGCGAGCCTAGGGCACCCTATGTGCGTGAAAGTGGGTGTGTTCGAGGGGTGTTCTGGGGGTGTGGCGCAGTGAGTGGAGTGAGGGTTTATGATCAGTGAGGTGTGGCGATGCTCATGGGGTGGTTGGCAAGGGGGATGGAGGTATGGAGCGGCAGTGACGCCTCGCCGGAGGACTGACCGGAGATGAAGAAGGTGATGGTGGTTGTGAGCGTCGATGGTCGTTTTCAAGAAATAACGAGAGAAAAATGATGAGAACAAAGAGGGGACTTAGCTGTGCGTAGGGAGATGAAGGGGGATGCAGAGATGGCGACCGGCTCGTATTGCCATCGTCGAAGATGAAGTACTCAGTGGAGGAGGACGGCGACGATGAGGGGGCTGCAGGGGCGTCGGCGAGTGCAGCGCGACGCAGACAAAGAGGAGTAAGGGAACCCTTCCACTGGTATTGTGGCAGAGTGAAGAGGGAAAGAGAGGGATGTCGTTGGAGCTTGCTGAGTCACTGGCCGGAGGGAGAAGAGACTAAATAGAGGGATTCTCAGGCCAATATCAAGCCTGAAGGATGCGGAGGGATTTGGGCGTGCTTTTATAAGCCCTAGAGGGAAGATTTGTGCTTGGAAGCCAAGCTTCCAAGCACAGCAACCTCACCGGAGATGGAAGGTCGAATGAGACCCGAATCTCTCATGCATACGCAAGAAAGATTGGGTACCAAATCGAGCTTGGAATTGTGTTCAAACCGGAGGAGATTTCTCAGAGAATCTCCCTTTCAATTTTGAAGGGGATTCTCTGAGGAATCAGAGAGATCTTTCCCTCGAAACCTTGTCAGAGTAGGATTCCCTCCGCTATAATGGTGGAGGGACCTAATTGCAAAGAATGAAGACAAAGATAGGGGTTTCTGAAAATATTTTCAAAAGTTAGGGGTACAAATGTAATTGGGCCGAACCTGTTTGCAAAGTAGGTCAAGGTGAATTCCCCTTAGGTCCAAATTTTGAGTACAAACCTAATTTGGACCTAAGGAATCCAATGGTGAAGTTGGATTTTGAGTTTGACCATGTTTGACTGGAAAATTTATGCAAAAACCTAATTTAAGGCAAACATTTGACTGAGACCCCAATTTAGGTCAAAATAGGTTCTAAAGGCCAAATTGAAGGTTCTAAACCCTAGAGGATATTTTTCCATGATTGTTAGAGGGTTTTGGTGAATTTTATGCTAACCAGAACCTTGTTAAATTAAGTGGGTCTATTTTAGGGTTACAAGAAATCATTTAATTCCCAGAATTCACGTGAACCCTTTTCTATTTGAACCAACCCACTTTTTATCTTGTTAAGACCATTTGACCTGTGTTTAGAACATGAGAAAACCTGTTGTTGTACTGCACTAGTAAAATTGCAATTTTACCCCTTGTTTCTAGCTTTTCTCTCAGAATGGTATTCATTGAGTTAAGACCTCCAGGTTGTTATGTAGGAGCTTTTGTTCTCTTTTCTAGGTCAAAATGAGATAATTAGGGCTCATGATTGTGTTCCAATCATACCCCTATGCCTAGCTTTTGCTAGTCCCTTAGCAAAATTTTAAGATTTTAACGTCTGTTCTAGACTAAGAGTTCCTTGATGTTCACAAATTATGATGAGTGCTTTTTTTCCTTTTTGATTAGGTTAGAATGCTGACAGTAGGCCTAGAGGTACTCAAGTACCAACCAAGATACAAACCTGGCCAATTCTAGCCTCGATCCTCCATGAAGGTTTTTGAGGCCCACAAGAACTATCCTAAGGTTCGTTAGATTCCGCGGTTAAAGTACCCATGCTTGTAGCATATTTTAGTCTCAATTCAGTTTGCAGTGCATTTTTTGCAAGAGAGAGAGACATAGGATTTTTTTTGTTTGGAGAGTTTTCTCTCTCTGTTCTTTTTATTTCTAGCTTCGGATTGGCTTCTCAACACGGTCTGTATCAGATTCCTCATCCCCATCATCAATCCTCGAAGGGTCCCTAGCAATCGATGCTTTGTGATAGCATTTCCCATGGCAACCCCTAGAATCCTAGCTTTCGAGATTTTGAGATAATCCCACCCATGGAGTTCTATAGCTAAATCCAGACCCTGTAAATCGACATTTTGTAATAATGCCGCCCATGGTATCTGAACCAGCACAGGATGCTTACATGCCCCCGATAGGATATGTAAATATCCTAGGAGATAAGCACCAAGGAGACGATATGTTATTGTGCATCTTCGAGGGGAATTTCCCACCTCTCTGCGTCGAGAACTCATCCAAACCAACTTGTGTTGATCGGCCGCTCCTAAACTAGGTGGCTTTTTCAGAACACTTAAATGATTTTGCGTGATTTTGATAGTTATGCGCACTGAATCAGACTATGTGTGGATTGGAGTGCTTAGGTTACCGAGTCCCGCAAACCAAAGGTCAGTTAACGAGGCCGAATACTCCCTATGCCTTAGACCTAATACTTAAGCTTCGCATTTTCCCTAACCTCTTGAGGACTATCCAGATCTTAGCAGATACTTGAATTTTTAAGCCTAAGAGTCTAGCCCAAGAGGCCTAAGACCAGCGTTCCTACAAATCTCTTTTGTATCTCATTAGCACTTTTTCCTTCATTTTTCTTTTCCTTGATATGGTCTAGAACTTACTTAATCCCTTAATTTCCTACTAATGACTATCTCTTTTTTTTCTTTTCATTTTGTGCTCCTTTTTTGATATTTTTCACTTTTCCCCTTTTTCTCCTCATGATTTGTATGGCCTCAAAATTTTCTCTCCCCTCAGCATTTTTTGTTCTTTTTCAAGATTTTTTCATTTCATTTTTTTGGTTTTTTTTTGTGATATGTGATTTTTTTGTTAAAACATTTTCTTGTGAGATGAGTTTTCATGGTGTTTTACACTTTCATACCCCCCCATGCCTACGATTTGCAATGTCCCCATTGTAAATTAGGTGGGTTCGAGTTCAACTTAAATCATTCATTAGAACAGGTTTTGGGTGTGCGAATGGGTCGAGGTGACTATTGCGAACGATTTCTAAACTCGAGTACGGGTACCTGAGGTGGGGTCGACTGTTCTAATGGATGAACCTTAAAGTGCAATATGAATTCAGTGTAGGAATGTCAAGAAAGGTTTCGAGTTTTTCAAGAATGATGGGTTGCCTCCCATTAAGCGCTGAGTTTTACGACATCGGCTGGGTGCAATGAGCTCAGGGAGAATGGAGGGTGAAGGATATCTCAGCCAAATTTGTATCGGTCAAGTCAATGAATGGTTTAAGTCTCTGACCATTCACGACGAAAGGTTCTAAATCGTGGCTGAGTGGACTAATCTCAATGGCTCCATTTCCAAAGATTCATCGGACAAGGTAGGGTCCAATCCATTTTGATCATGGTTTTCTTGGGAACAGTTTAAGCTTGGCATCAAAGAGTAGGACTTTTTGACCAGGATGGAAGATCTTTCTAGATATGTACTTGTCGTGAAAGGCCTTAACCCACTCTTTGTAAATCCGTGAGTTCTCATACGCGTCGTGGCGTAATTCATCGATCTCGCTCATTTGAAGCTTTCTGTGGGTTCTTGCCTTAGAAAGATCTAGGTTGCAGTTCCGTACTGCCCAATAGGCTTTGTGCTCCAATTCGACGGGGAGGTGACATGCGTTTCCATACACCTATCTGAAGGGAGACATACCTAATTGGATTTTGTGGGTGGTCCTATAAGCCCACAAAGCTTTCGAAAGTCGGAATGACCAGTCCTTCCTGTCAGGTCAAACAGTAACCTGGAAGATTTCCTTGATCTCCCGATTTGATAGCTCAACTAGACCATTAGTTTGGGGGTGGTAAGGAGTAGAGATTTGGTGCAACACCCCGTATTTGGTCATCAGTGACATGAACTGAGCATTAGTGAAATGGGTCCCTCCGTTAGAAATTATAGCATGTGGAATCCCGAACCATAAAAAGATGTTCTAATGAATGAATTTAATAACCACTTTATGATCATTGGTTCGGGTCGGAATGGCTTCAATCCATTTGGACACGTAGTCAACAGTGAGTAAAATGTACTCGAAGCCATCCGAAACAGGGAAGAGTCCCAGAAAATCAATCCCCCATATGTCAAAGATTTCACATACAAGGATCGGCTGCAAGGGCATCATATCACAATGGCTCATGTTGCCTAAGGTCTGGCAATGAGTGCATGCCCTACAGTGATTGTACGTGTCTTTGAAAATCGTGGGCCAATAGAAGCCACACTGGAGGACTTTCACTACGGTTTTGTGACCTGAAAAATGTCCACCGCATGTTTGGTCATGGCAGAAAGACAATATGTCTTGAATTTTTGCTTCCGTGACACATCGTCGAATGATCTGATCAACACCGATGTAGAAAAGATACAGGTCTTCCCAGAAGTAATACTTGGCATCGAAAAGCAATTTGTCCTTCTTGGCCTTCGGTCAATCAGACGGGATCTGATGTGATGCCAGGTAGTTTACTATATCAGCAAACCATGGAAGCCCTGTATTAATAGTCAAGAGGTGCTCATCAAGAAAATGTTCCATGATGGGTCCGGAAGGGCTGATGATTTCAAAAGGAAAGCGGGACAAGTGATCAGCTACCACGTTCTATTTTCCCGCTTTGTCACGAATCTCGAGGTCAAACTCTTGCAACAGCAAGATCCAGCTAATTAATCGAGGTTTCGCACCCTTCTTCGCAAGGAGATGCCTCACAGCTGTATGATCCGAGTAAATGACAACACGGGAACCCAGGAGATAAGATCTGAATTTTTCCAAGGAAACTACTACGGCTAGTAGCTCTTTCTCAGTAACTGTGTAGTTACGCTGAGCCTCGTCAAGTGTCTTGCTAGCGTAATAGATGACCACAAGTTTCCTATCAATCTTCTGCCCCAATACCACTCCTACAGTGAAATCAGATGCATCGCACACGATCTCAAAGGGTTGAGACCAATCAGGGGACTGTAGGATCGGAGCTTGGGTAACTCGATCACGAAGGATTTCAAATGCTTGAGTGCATTCCTTGGAGATTTTTGAAGGTACATCCTTAGAAAGAAGAGTGGTCAAGAGGCGCACAATCTTCAAGAAATCGGGAATGAATCGACGGTAAAAATCGACGTGCCCCAGAAAAGATCAGATGTCCTTAATCGAGCTAGGCATAGGGAGTTTGGAAATCAAGTTCACCTTGGCTCGATCGACTTGGATGCCTTTTTCTGAAATGAGATGTCCCAGGACAATTCCTTCGGCACCATGAAATGGTTTTTTTCCCGGGAAAGAACTAGATTCACATCACTGCACCGCCTGAGGATTTAGACCAAGTGCAGGAGACAATCGTCAAATGATTCTCTGAATACTGAAAAGTCATCCATGAAGACTTCCAAATAATCACCTACCATATCTGAGAATATGGCAAGCATGCACCACTAAAAAGTAGCAGGTGCATTGCAGAGACCGAACGGCATCCTTCGGAACATGTATGTCCCAAAGGGGCAGGTGAAAGTGGTCTTTCCTTGGTCCTCAGGATGGATTGCCACCTGGTTATAACCGGAGTACCCATCCAAAAAGTAGAAGAACCTATTTCCTGCTAGTTTCTCGAGGATCTGATCAATAAACGGTAGTGGGAAATGATCCTTCTTCGTAGAGGAATTGAGTCTTCTATAATCAATGCAAACTCTCCATGAGTTCGCCACACAGGTCGGTATGACTTCTCTGGTTTCAGTCTTGATCACGGTGAGTCCTACCTTCTTCGGCACAACATGGATTGGACTCACCCACGAACTGTCGGAGATCGGGTAGATGAACCCTGCATCTAACCACTTGATGATCTCCTTTTTCATGACCTCCTGCAGGTTAGGATTCAGACGTCTCTGTATTTCACGGGAGGGTCGTGTGCCCTCTTCAGTGTAGATACAGTGTGCACATTAAGAGGGGCTGATACCAATCAAATCATCGAGAGTCCACCCAATGGCTCTACGATGTTGCTGGAGAATAGTAATCAGATGGGATTCCTGGTCAGGTGTGAGTCTGGAGTTTATAATCACAGGAAACATCTTACTGGAACCCAAAAAAACGTATTTTAGATGGTCAGGAAGAGGCTTGAGTTCCGGAACGGGGTTATCAGCAGCAGTGGGTGGTTCAGGGTGTGTGTCAAGAACAAGGGAAGGAGTTATGAGTGTATCTATATCAGGGTCTAAGTCCTCTGACTGCAGGTTTTGATTTTCTTGTGGTTGATCAAAAGTAATCAGGTTGTCCTCAATATATGGTTCATCAACCACGGCCTTGATATCACATATTTGTTCTATAACACCGTAATTAATCCCTTGTTGGGCCTTAAAGATGTCAATCTTCAATGTTTAGTTCCCGAATTTCAGTTCAATTTGGCCCTCCTCACAATTTATATTGGCCCTAGCAGTGACCAGAAAGGGTCTCCCTAGTATAATTGGTGTATCCCTTGGATTTTCTGGAGCATCCATATCCAAGACTACAAAGTCCACGAGAAATAAAAATCATGTACCCTAACGATGCAATGTCACCTCTGTCGGTTTAAGCTCAGATTCCTCAAGGTGGTCAAGGAGGGATGTAGGTATTAGGTTTATGGAGGCACCTAAATCTAATAAAGCTCTGTCGAATTGGGTATCACCAATGGTACATGAAATCAGGGGAGTACTTGGGTCTTTTGCCTTAGGTGGGAGTTTGCTCAAAATTACAGAGCTAGCTTGCTCTGACAGTACGATCAGACTCCCACTTTTGGTTCACGGCTTACGCTTGGGTGTACACACGTCCTTCAGAAATCGTGCGTAAGTCGGTACGTGGCCGATTGCATCCATCAAGGGGATGTTTATATAGACCTGTTCAAAGAGCTTGACCAAATCCTCTTCAAGAACCACGGGTTTGTTTGTCTTCTTTCCCTTGGTCAAGGCCTCGGGAAATGGAACCTTGGTTGGTTCCTCTAGCATAGGTCCAGGTTCTTGATCTGGGACAGGGGTGTCCTGGATAACTATCCTAGGGCTTGGGTTACTACCAGGCAGAAAGTGGCTTGGATAAGGTGCGTCTTATGTTGCTTTACCACTACGGGTTGCTACAGAATTCAGTCTTACTTGGTTTTGGTTTGGGGTTGGTAAAATAAGTGGCTGCTATTGAAATCCCGCATACGATGTCGAAGCTTCCATCCCGTCGGGTGTTGAAACAAAAGGGGCCTAATAAATCAAGTGGGCTTGGCTCGGATTTGGGTTCATAACGCGCCTTTGGTTTGGCACGTTATTTGGCTTCGAAGGGAGTGTGCCAGGTTGGCGGGAATTCGCCATCTGGGCGAGTTGATTATGAACCTTTGTGATCTCGTCCTTGTGCTATTTTTGCATAGCCGCATTCGTCTTTTGAATGTCAGCCAGAGTCTGAAGGATAAGAGTCATTTGATCTATTTGGGTTGGCCCAGATTGATAGGTGCGGTTGGGCCAAGGCTGAGGCGGCTGATGTGGACGAGGAGCTTCGGGTTGATATGGTGGTCTTTGATTCTGATTATTTCCCGCCCACAAGAAGTTGGGATGATTCTGCCATCCAGGGTTATAGGTGTTAGAGAATGGGTTATTCTGGATGGCATTGAGGTTCTCGTAGGTCTGAGGAACCTTAAGAAAGTCAAAATATGAGGGTTTAGAGTTCCCCCAACTAGACTAGGTCGAATCGGAGTTTCCTCCGGTCCTAGTGTCAGATGGGGGTGGATACGGGTCCATCCCCTGAGAAGATCGGTGATAGATGTTATGCACAACTTCCCTCCCAAGAGGTGGTTGTGCAAACGGGTTTTGTGAAGAGGTGGCTTGCTACAGATGTCGAGTCAGCTCATCCACCTTCTTCTCGATGATAGAGACCTTGTCCAACCGACTGGCCATCAGATCCAAGTCGACGGATGCGGACAGGCCCTACATCTCATGTGTTCCCCTTGGATTCGTCGATGCATGGGCATTCGTCCAATCGAATAAGCCCATGGAGTCATTATTGATGGAATTCCCGCACATATTCTCGAGAATCTCCCACACAGTGTCTTCGTGTTGACCGATGATATTTCCTCCACAGGTTGCATTGATGAATAAGCGGATGTCTTCACGAAGTCCTTGGTAAAAAGACTAGACTTGTTCCCATTTAGGAACTCTGTGATGTGGGCACTTTCGCATGAGATCCAGGAAATGGTCCCATGCTTGAGGTTCTCCAAATTGCTGGGTGAAGTGTGTGATCTGGTGGCGTAAGACATTCGTCCGACCAACTGGGAAGAACTTTTTCAAGAATTCAGATTGCAGTTCAACCCATGTGTTGATTGGACGCGTCTAAATCTGATACCAATGAGTTATCTTGTCCATCAGAGAGAAGGAAAACATCTTCGTAAGAAGAATATCCTGATTTTGAACATCTGACTCAAAGGTCTGGGCTAAATGTTTGAGTTGTTTGATGTGCTAGAAGGGATCCTCAGAATTAAGCCCATGAAACTTTGGAATATCATAAATCATGTTGGGCATGAGTTCAAAATCAGGACCTCCAACCGAGATTTGGACTCGAGGTTTGATCGCCACCGCAGCAGTATTATAGTGATCCCGCATCATAGGATGCTGCAACAGGTTTACAAAGTTTTGAAATAGATCATTCAGGTGCTGGAGTTGGTTTTCAAGATTGTTCTCTTCTTCAACTAGTTGTGCCATGATGATGGAAGAAGGAGAATTGGGCTCTAATGAATCAGAGGAGATGTCTATGTGGTGGGGTTGCTGCATAAACACGGACGTCGAGGCTTGGCCTCGGCGGGAGTGAATCGCTAAAGGAGGTCTTAAGGATGGTCTTAAGGACCTCCTACCGAACATGCACTGATGGTTTGGATGAGATTAGAATGTGGTGGAGCCAATCATGACACCCAAAATTTTGGATGACTATAGAGGTTCAAGGCGGATGATACCCCTTAGTCAGAAAGTCGTCCACCTGAGAAAAAACTGGGCGGATAGAGAGGGAGAGTCCCGTAAAGACCCTTACATGGTAGGGCACCCCCACGGGTTACAGGGTTTCCCCCACCTGATCTCTCTTTTCACTGAGATTCCAGGTAGACCAGAATGGGAACTTTGACCTCTTAAGTCTACCACTTTTATTTAAGAGCAAAGGTGCTTAAGATTCCACTTGAACTTTAGATGTTTTGAGTGAAAAAGTGACCTAATTTCAAGGTTGGTTGACCCAACAAGAGATCAACTTCACCTACTTGTCCTTTGAGAAGCTTTAGGTCCTTTCTTTTAGGATTCAAGTGAAATTAAGAGCTTGAATTTTAGGGTTTCTCTTGAACAAGTCTTTTCAATCAAGGTTTAGGCACACCACTTTTTGAAATAGTTGATTCTTGCTTAGAAAGATGTGTCTCTAAAATCCTAAATTGGAATCCTTAAGTTGGCTCTAATTTTGGTCCAATTTAGTTGCCACAAATATGGTTTCTAGGGCTCAATCAAGAAGGTGGTTGCCCTAGTTACAGTAAATAGATGCACAAATCAATATTTATTGTTGAAATCAAAATCAGACAACTTTTGTGACTTAACTAAAGATGGAAAGCAGGTAGCCCTAATTGATTTTTATCTTGTTTTTTTTCTTTTCAGAAAGAGGGGATTAAGAGAAAGGGCTAATCAGAGATTACCTGCCCCGGGTGTGTTTGCTGTGCGACCGTCTTCCTTTGAATCTTTTCCTCCGAAACAATCACAACAAAAGAGATGTATCAAGTTAGTATCAAATCAGAAATTGTGATCACGATTTCTAAATCTCCCATTGCTCCCTGGCAATGGCGCCAAAATGTTTAACAGGCAAGATCAATGTTTTAAAATTAATGCATCGTAGTATAGTTGAAATCGCTCAAAAATAAATAAATTTTATTACTCAAAATTTTAAATCTGAGGTTGAACACAGGGAGCAAATTGGGGTTTAAAAATTAAGAGCACAACTTTAAAATTGAATATAATATGCAATAGAAATTCAAAGTTATGGTGCAAAAATATAGATATAAACACTGGATATCAATGTATATAAAGAGCACAAAAAAAATGGTCAGATTTTGTGAATCAGATGTCTTAAAGTTGTAATTGTTACAGTGCTATTTCTGATCTTTTTCTCTTCTCTGTCTCTGATCCCTGTCCATGGCTGGCTTTTTCCTTCTTCTTTTCTTTTCTTCGTGCCTGTGCCTTTGCTTCTTTTGCCTTTGGCTTCTTCTTCTCCTTCTCTTTCTTCTTTCTCTGGTGGCTCCTCTTTCTTCTTCTGCCTTTAGTACCTTCTCCTTCTCGTTCTCTTTCAGCCCTCTAGCTTCTTCCTCTTCAGTCCTTAGCGTTCGCTGCCTTCAGCCCTCTTCTTCCTTGGCTTCTTCTTCTCCTTCCCTGTGAGAGAGCAAAACCTACCCCTACCTGCCTCTGCGATCTCTCTCCTTCTTTCTCTCTTAGGCTCACTCTCCTAGAGCCGCTTCTCGGGTAATCGGGTCAGGTGAGCGCCCGGGACCAGGCCCACCGGCATGCAGTGGTGGGCAAGGAGTGCAGGTCGAGTATACGGGTCAAGCCAGGTCCGCAGGGATCGGGTCACAGACGAGGCAGTGAGAGAGCGAGTGGGACCTCACCCCGTGGTCAGGAGGCGAAGAGCCTACTTCACTTTTTCAATTTATTTCACTGCAGCCACTCACTCACTTCCGAGGTGGGACTAAACGTCCCACCTTTCTTCGCGTGCGCCCGCAGCAAGAAGCATCCTTGATTGCAGCAACTACTGGGTCTTCAAAGCCAATTGCTCGGCTAGAGTTGGGCGCGAGAGAAGTCTACAGAACCTGGGACTCGTAGCCTGGAGCGATGAGAACTAGAGGAGACTTGCAAGCAAGCTCCTCGCGTACGTCAATGGTTGTGGAGACGCCTACACCTGTCAACATGAAAACGGCCTCGCGGCCTCGTCAAAAAGCTCAGACAGCTTCGCCAAGACACAGCGAACGTAGTGCGGGGGTCGGCGTGGCGTTGGGTGGCCGAAGCATGCGTGCCTAGGGCACCCAGTGTGTGTGAAAGTGGGTGTGTTCGGGGGGTGTTCTGGGGGCATGGCGCGGTGAGTGGAGTGAGGGCTTATGATCAGTGAGGTGTGGCAATGCTTATGGGGTGGTTGGCGAGGCGGATGGAGGTATGGAGCGGCGGGGACACCTCGCCAGAGGTCTGGCTGAAGATGTAGAAGGTGATGGTGGTTGCGAGCGTCGATGGTCGTTTTCAAGAAATAACGAGAGAAAAATGATGAGAATAGAGAGGGGACTTAGCTATGCGTAGGGAGATGAAGGGGAATGCAGAGATGGTAGCCGGCTCATATTGCCTTCACCGGAGACGAAATACTTAGTGGAGGAGGACGGCGACAATGAAGAAGCTGCAGGGGGTCGACGGGTGCGGCGTGACACAAACAAAGAGGAGGAAGGGAACCCTGCCATTGGTATTGTGGCAGAGCAACGAGGGAAAGAGAGGGATGTCGCCGGAGCTTGCTGAGTCATTGGCCAAAGGGAGAAGAGACGAAATAGAGGGTTTCTCAGGCCAATATCAAGCCTGAAGGATGCGGAGGGATTTGGGCGTGCTTTTATAAGCCCTAGAGGGAAGATTTGTGCTTGGAAGCCAAGCTTCCAAGCACAGCAATCTCACCGGAGATGGAAGGTCGAATGAGACCCGAATCTCTCATGCATACGCAAGAAAGATTGGGTACCAAATCGAGCTTGGAATTGTGTTCAAACCGGAGGAGATTTCTCAGAGAATCTCCCTTTCAATTTTGAAGGGGATTCTCTGAGGAATCAGAGAGATCTTTCCCTCGAAACCTTGTCAGAGTAGGATTCCCTCCGCTATAATGGTGGAGGGACCTAATTGCAAAGAATGAAGACAAAGATAGGGGTTTCTGAAAATATTTTCAAAAGTTAGGGGTACAAATGTAAATGGGCCGAACCTGTTTGCAAAGTAGGTCAAGGTGAATTCCCCTTAGGTCCAAATTTTGGATGCAAACCTAATTTGGACCAAAGGAATCCAATGGTGAAGTTGGATTTTGGGTTTGACCATGCTCCATTGGGAAATTTACGTAAAAACCTAATTTAGGGCAAACATTTGACTGAGACCCCAATTTAGGTCAAAATAGGTTCTAAGGGCCAAATTGAAGGTTCTAAACCCTGGAGGATATTTTTCCATGATTGTTAGAGGGTTTAGGTGAATTTTATGCTGACCAGAACCTTGTTAAATTAAGTCGGTCTATTTTAGGGTTACAAGAAGTCATTTAATTCCCAGAGTTCACATGAACCCTTTTCTGTTTGAACCAACCCACTTTTTGTCTTGTTAAGACCATTTGACCTGTGTTTAGCCCATGAGAAAACCCGTTGGTGTACTGTACTAGTAAAATTACAGTTTTACCCCCTGTTTCTTGCTTTTCTCTAAAAATGGTTATTCATTGAGTTAGGACCTCCAGTTGGTTATATAGGAGCTTTTGTTCTCTTTTCTAGGTCAAAATGAGCTAGTTAGGGCTCATGATGGTGTTCCCATCTGTAATCTAGGACACCACTATCCCAGATAAAGAGCCTAACCCAATCCTAAAGGAACCAACTGAGGTTCCATTTTCTGAGGCCCTGACCAAGGGAAAGAGAAAACCCAAGACCGTAGCACTAAAGGAAGACCTGGTCAAGCTCTTTGAGCAGGTCCAAATAAACATCGCCTTGATGGATGCGATTCGCCATGTACCGGCTTACACGAAATTTCTGAACGACGTATGTACACATAAGCACAAGCAGCGAACCAAGGGCGGAAATTCGATCGTACTGTTGGAGCAAGCCAGCTCCATCATTTTGAGAAAACTTCCACCTAAGGCAAAAGACCCTGGAACCCCTCTGATCTCCTGCACAATCGGTGATATACAATTAAATTTGATACCTACATCCCTACTAGACAACGTTGAGGAATCTGAGCTCAAACCGACAGAGGTGACTTTGCAATTAGTAGATCGATCCATCAAGTCACCTAAAGGAATTCTCGAGGTTGTTGTAGTTTGGATACGTGACTTCTATTTTCCTGTGTGGTCGCACGTGTTTTGCGTGTTAGAAATCGGAGTTACAAGTAACTCATTGTTGTAGTTGCAAAACACGTCGATCAGATAAAATTTATATCGAAACTCCAAGGGAGTCTCGGGTCGAACACAAGGAGGCGACGTTTACTTTACGTGAAAACCGCGCTTCAATTCGTTTCATTTTGGTATTTTAGGGTTTTGTTATTTTTTGTATTTTTGTAAGAAGAAAACAAGCAAACGTATTATAAGACAGAGATCTGGAACAAATATGATATATATTACTTCCAATGTCAATTGCAATAAACTATGAAAGCATAAAAAGAGAGGGGGGTGAGTGGAAATCTCCCGAATTGACTGTTCAACGAGATGACGGTGCCTAGCGAAAGCTCAGATGAAGGAGGTGAGCGGGGTGACGGAGGTGAGATGCAGGAGGACGTCGGGTTGAGGAAAGCTTCGGCATGGCTCCAGAATGGAGGTGAGAAGACGGAGATGATCTGCTACCAGAATGGAGGTGGGAGGACGGCTCCAAGGTGACCTATGAAAGGGGATGGGAAGTTGTAGGAGTATTTGGTGAGGCAGAGGTTCGCTACACTAATAGGTGCCTTGGGAGCTTGAGAACAAGCTCTAATGCAGCGTTGGTAGGCTTGCTAGAGCTTGGGAGTAGGTAGGAGTAGAGTAGGTAGAGAGAGCTTGGAAGGGAGGGGGTGTAGGTCCTTTTACAGTGGAGAAGAGGCTAAAAATGGGTAAAGGACCTTTAGCGACCTCCAGACCATCGCTGGAAACGTTGTTGTAGATAGCTCACATCTGCTCATGCCCTTAGCTGGTTTTGTTGGGTTGCAATGAAGTAGCGACGGATGTAAGCATCACTGTAGGTTAGCCCAACTGTCACTGAAAGATGGCACCAACCAAGCACACGCCTACGCTGTGCTTCCGCCCATCACGCGCACTAATCGCGCGGCGGCCTACTGGTGTGCTCGCTAGCACGTGCGCGCGTGCTGCGCTACCGCTGCTGCTTACATGTGCCGCTGATTTAAGGATTGGGGGACGCTGCGGGGATTCAAACCCGTGCCCCTCCCTTGATAACCACCACTCCCACCATTGCGCTAGGTTGCTATTTGTGTCGTGCGAAGGAGCTCGGTGCAGACGCTTCCCAGCTGTTGGATCTTGATCCAACAGCTAGGATTTAAGGGCGCAGATGATGAAGGGTGTGAGCAGTGGCTATTGGCTGGTGTTGGGCGATCTGGATGGTGCCATGTGGCGCCATCTAGGTCGTCCGTCTTCTTCTTCTTGTAGAGGGTGCCACGGTGCTCAAATCAAGATGATTCCTGCGATACCGAACTACAATCGTCACTCCAGATCCATCAGTACAATCGGATTTTCCATCCAAAATCCATATGGATGTCGCATTACCCCCTGGCCATATAAAATGAAGGAATTAATATACAAAGCAAACGATTATCTTAAATGGCATGCAATGGATGTTATACAATATTTATAACATGATATGCAATGCTAAGCCTAGGAACCATCATAAAAAAGCGATTTATCATGAATTTATGTGTGTTCATCATACCCCCATGCTTAATTTTTGCTAGTCCCTAGCAAAAATAACCTAAATGCTATGTATAAAAGTAGAATTAGGGTTCGAGTATTTAGGAAAAATTCATTGATTGCTTTAGAAAATCTCAACCCCAAGACCTCATTACAAAAACTCAACAGTGCCCGGGTGCCTACCAAATTGCAGACCATCTAAGCCCTCGCCTTATTTGAGAAGAGAAGATAAAATTTTTTTCTTGTTTTTCTTCTTTTCCAATTTTTTTGTAATTTTGGAGTTTAAGAGTTTCGGGATAACTTTTTATGGCTACCTGACCCGCCTAAAACTCAAAAAGGACTCTAAGTGCTACGCATCTTGTGAAAATAGTGAAAGACTCACTAGACGATCATTAAAATGAACTTCGAATTTCTACGATCCTAGGTGACCTTGCCTAAAGGTTTATCTTTACGATCGGTAGCTTTCTCCCTACTTTTATTTATGGGGTCAACACAAGAGCGAACCCAGTGTATATCTCCTTAGTTTATTCTACTTCCCCGCTTCTTCCCTACATATTTCGGGAATTATTGTGCATTTTTTTTTGTGAGCTGGGTTCTAGACAACTGGTCGATGAGCTATTACCACCGACAACTTGCCAACCATACTCGTGCGGTGAAGTGTGGTTTTATTTATTTTCTTATTTTCTTCTTTTTCTATTTTTTTTATATTTTCTTTTCTTTTCTTTCTTTTTTCTTTTTTTTTCTTTTTTTTTAAGTATGTGGCTTTCCTGATCTAAGATTTACCTAAAGGCAGTTCAATGAAAATGGTCTTGTGGCTAGGCTCTGGACAACCGGCCGATGAGCTGTTACCACCAACAACTTGCCAGCCATACCACCCAAGTCAGTCCATTAGCTACCCAATTTCCATAAAAATCACCAGAAAGTGAGTCAGTGCAAAAAAGTGTGTGTAGATGCTTAGGCTTAAAGTCCCCCCAAATCAGAGGGTGGGTTGATAAGTCGCATACTTATCATCCCAAATTATTTACCAAATTAAAAAGAATTTTAATTAGCGAGGACTCAAGACTAAGCCCACATTCGAGTGGACACCCGGGCTAATTAAGCCCAAAGACCTAAAGAGTCTAAGTATTCAGATCTCAAAGTATCAATTCCTAAAGTTTACAACTCCTAATGCCTAAGTTCTCGTCTCTTAATTCTATTTTTTTTTTATATATCTTTTTCAATTTTCTTTTTTTAACCGGAATCAAATAACAGCAAATTACTGTTACAGCTGACAAAATGGTTATAAAATATGTCCACCCCCCCATGCTTAGCTATTGCAATGTCCTCATTGTGAAAAAAAAAATCAAAGCATGAAAGAGAGTAGAAGTGGAAGAATAGCACCTGATTTTTGTGAGACTGGTCAGCTTGGAATAGTCTTTACATGTGCTGAGTTTAGTGCCTTTAGCTGGGCGATGATCAACCTGCGGTGGTTACAGCAAGGTAAGAGCAACCTTGTCCGAGACGGGTTCAGGGAGCACATGATCAACGAAGGGTTTGAGACGCTGTCCATTGACCTTGAAAATATTACCCGTCTTTGGGTCAGAGATTTCGACAGCCCCGTTAGGGAAAATCCGCTCAATAACAAACGAGTCATCCCACTTAAACCTGAGTTTACCAGGGAAAAGCTTCTGATGAGAGCCTCATCATGAGCCCTAACTAGCTCAGTTTGACCTATGAAAGAGGATAAGAGCTCCTACATAACCTAGAGGACATAATTCAAGGAATTAATGTTCTGAGAAGAAAAAATGAAACAAAGGTTAAAACTGTAATTTTACCATTGCAGTACATAAATAGGATTTCTCAAAGGCAAACCATAGGTCAAATGTCTGAATAAGATAAAGAGTGGGTTGGTTTAATCAGAAATGGTTTATTGTGCAATTCAAGAATTAAATGACATTCTATAACCCTAAAATAGACCTGCTTAATTCAACAAGATTCTAGTCAGGATAAAAATCAAGTAAACCCTCTAAAATTCATGAAAAAATATCCCCTAGGGTTTAGAACCTTCAATTCAGTCTTTGGAACCTCTTTTGACCTAGATTGGGGTCTCAGCTCATTATTTGACCTAATTTGAGTTTTTGTGTAAAATGTCTAGTCAAACGTGATCAAACCTAAAATCCAACTTCACCATTGGATTCCTTAGGTCCAAATTAGGTTCTTACCAAAATTTGAACCTAAGGGGAGGTCATCTTGACCTACATTGCAAAATAGTACACCCAATTGCATTTTGACTCCTATCTTTTGAAAATCATTGCACAGACCCCCTTAACTTCCTCGCTACTCTTACAAATAGGTCCCTATACCATTAATGGGGAGAAATCTTACTCCGATGAGGAATGGAGGGGGAGTACTCCCTAATTCCTCAGAGATCCCCTAAATTTGGAAGGGAGATTCTTTGAGGAATTCCCTTCCATCTGAGCTCGACTTGGCCAGAGATCTACCCCAATTTCATCTTCTTCTGCTCCGGTTAAAAAGTCCAGTGAGCTCCAGTGAGCCTCCCTCCTCTTTCTCGTCACTCTGCCACCATATCAGTGGCAAAGCTACCCTCACCATCTTCCTCCGCATCGCGCAACACCAGCGCAAGCACCTCTAGCCCCGTCGTCGTCGTCGTCTCCCTCCACTGGACACCATCTTCTCCGGTGACAACAGGTACAGCCAGCCGCCAACTCTCCCCCTTTGTCCACTTAGTTAGGTTAGACTTACTCCTCTCTATCCCCTCTTCAATTCCCCTCTGTCTATTCTCCCTTTTCGACCCCTCGCAGCCACTGTCCACCGCCATCTTCATCTCCGGCCACCCACCGGCGAGGTGCCTCCACCTCTCCACACCTCCACACACCTCTCCAAACACCTCACCACCTCCACCACAGTCCACTGATCACCTTCCGCCCATCCATCGACCACCATCACCTCCCTAAACAACCCCCGACCAAACCCATAAGCATGGCCACAGGGTGACCTAGGCACGCACGCCTAGGCCGCCCTACGGCCTGCCACCTACCGTCCCACCTTCGCCTTGACATGGCGAAGCTTCCCATGCATTTTAACGAGACCACAAGGCCATGTTTGTGTGTGTCAGATCTGAGCACCTGCCACCATTGAAGCACACAGCAAGAAGGTTGCAAGCTTCATCCCAAGTTGCTGCGGTCCAGCAAACCAGCCCAGATGATGCGCGATGTGGGCGTGCACGTCTCAAGCCAAGTGAGTGGCTCTATAAGGAGCCTTGCTGCCCCGATTAGGCGAGAAACTTCCTGCGAGCGTGAGAGCAGAAGCGAGTGGGACATTAGTCCCACCTCGTGAACGTACGAGCGCAGAGCGAAGGATAAATTGATTTTGTGCTTTGAGTTAGTTACCTCAAGTAACACAGGGGTGAGGTCCCTCGCCCTCACACCTCGTCCGCGACCTTCCCCTACGGACCTACCACTCGACTCGATTACCCAACCTAGCACTCCTCGCACATCACACTCACGTGGGTGCACCTAGACCTAGGCACGCACCCAACCCGATTGCCCAGCTCTGGGGGAGCGTACCGAAGAGAAAAATAGAGAGAGAGAGAGAGACGTGGGGAGGGTAAGGGGCTAGGTTTTGCTTCTGTGTGTACATGCGCAGGGAAGAAGCAGAGCTAAGGAAGGAAGGCACAGCTGAGGTGAAGCTAAGACACTTAGCCGTAGAAAGGAAGAGGAAGGAAGGCCAAAGGGGAGAAGTCAGAGGAGAGCTAAGGCTGAAGGAAATCAAGGCAAGGTGAAGCTGAGACTTAGCCACAGAAAGAAAGAAGGAAGAAAGGCAGAAGCTAAGGGAAGGAGCAGCACTGTAGCATTGGTGCGGCTGAAGAAGGAAGAAGAAAGAAAGAAGAAGACCCACAGAGGAATAAGAAGGAGAAAGGCACTGTGCCAAAGAGAAGGAAGAAAGCCAAAGCTAAGAAGGAAGAAGAGCGGCTGAAGAAGAAGACAAGCAGAGACAGAAAGAGAAGGAGAAAGGCAAAAGCAGAAGACAGAAGAACAAGAAAGAAGAAGAAAGACAGCAAAAAAGAGAAGACTTAAGAAGGAGAAGGAAAGAAAAGCTTAAAGAGAAATATCTTTTTAAGACATCTGATTCTATAATCAGACGTCCAATTCTATTTTGCTACAATTTTGACTCTTCCATTCTTGTATTTATATTTTGAATTAAGTTTTGAGTAATTCTAAGTGTTCAATTACATTATTGAGATTAGTGAATAAATTCCATTTGCTCCCTATGTTCGATCTCGGATATTTAGGTTTTCGAGTAATAAATTCTTATTTGTTATCAATGCTTGGTCACCTATACTTCAATGCGACTGACTTATACTCATCTAAAAAGCCCGCCAAAGCGTTGCAACAGCTTCAATAGAGAATCAAAAAGCCAGACCTTCTAGTTCGGCTCAAAGCTCTTACGTGAAATCATTTGGTCATGGAGAGCTTTCGTCCTTGCCTTATAGATTCTGGCATTTTCATAAGCATCATTTTGAAGCTCCTCCAACTCAGATAGTTGGAGTTTCCTGGTTTTCCCGGCCAACTCAAGGTCCACGTTACATTTCTTGATGGCCCAAAATGCCCGGTGTTCAAGTTCTATGGGTAAGTGACACGCCTTACCAAACACCAGATGGAACGGAAACATACCTGATTAGCCCATAGTTGTGGGCTATTTAATTATTTAAGTGCCTAGACATTAGGTTAATTCTAACATTTATTTAGCATAAATTAGGATGTAAATAGATTAATTCGTATTTTTAATTTAATTACATAATCCATGCATTGCATTCATATTTTAACTGCATTTAGAATTAGCTTAGAATGACATTCATTTAATTAGTTAACCAATTAGGTACATTATTTAACATAAAAGTTGAGGGTTTGTATATAAATGACCATAATATTTTAATAATATCCTTTATTCTTCTTCTTCACAGCAATGCCTCCTGCCGCACTAAAGCACATTCATGGATCAGCGAAGAAGGTGGATCTGCTCCCACCTCTCCATTCAAATTCGTGCAAGTAGCTACAAAAGGAGGAGAGAGGCTGCTGAGCAGGGGAAGGCCTCCACCACCTACCCACCACTGTGCAGGGAGTTCTTCTCTCTTCCATTCCACACCGTCGGCCTCAACCGCAGTGACGACACTCCACCACCGTGGGCATGTGGTGTGACAGGCCACACCGCCATCCGGAGGTAGTCCGCATTACCATAAGCACCTCGCCGTGCACCTCCCTCGCCGTCGTCATCAGCAACCACCGTCGCTGCAATCATTTTCTCAGTCAGTTAAGACGTCCGGGAAATTTCCCAGATGTCTGAAGCCCACCCCCCACTCCAGCAGCAACCACTGTCGGCCCACTTCACCTCCAGCACCTGAACCGCAGCCCTTTCCCGCTCACTCCACGTCCGCCCGCATGCCCTCCAGCCAAACGCAAGGCGGGCACAGCCTCCAACGCACCCGCACCTCCCGCGCCTGCAGGGCCTCACCGCTCACACCCACATCACACCACCTGCACGCCTACAGCTGGACCGGCTGCTCTAGCACCACCCCCGCACCTGTAGCCTTCATCCGCGTGCCCTTCAGCCTTCGTTCACACCTGCGCTCACCGCCAACAGAGCGCGCACCCACGCCTGTAGCACCCGCACTCACCGCCAACAGTGCGCGCCCATGCCTCCAGCCAGCGTGCAGCACCGGCTGCAGAGCTCACCCGCACGCCTGCAGTAGTCCTCCCGCGCCCTCCAGCCAGCGCACAGCAGTCCTCCCGCGTCCTCCAACGCGTGCACGCCTGCAACGCCTCCCGCCAACAGGCCGCGCGCACCACCCGCCAATAGCAGCTGCAGCACCGCTTGCAGCCACCTCCACCGGAGCTCTTTCCGGCAGGCTCCGGCCACCGCACGACACGTCGCCACAACCGCTTCGAAGCCCTCGGTCCAAGGAACTTCCTCCGAGCTTCCTGCGTCCGGCCGTCCACTCCTCGTCACGCACGGCCAAGGGGAATAAATCCCCTGTTTTGCTACAATAACATGGCCATAAATAATTACATTTTCTGCCATTGTCAATTTTTAATGATATTTTATTGATTTTGCATTGCGACAAATATCCTCTAGTTATTTAGAATTGCTATTTCAGCATGATTTCTTGATTCAACCTTAATCTGAAGGCAATTTTGGCTTGATTCTTGTCCAAACTAACTACAAACAAACGTTTTTAACCGGTGCGAATTTAAATACGTCATTGCCTCCCTGTGAATACGACCCGCTCTTCTGCGAGTGGTTATTTCTTTTTAAATATTGATTAGTGGTTATTCCACCACATAAAACTGTAAACGACTTTAAAGTGAACAATCGACTCGTCAAATGGCACCGTTGCCGAGGAGGCAACAGACGCAATAATTTCACCTGATTTTATTTTGATTATTTGTCAATTGCACAGTGATTTGACCATTTATTATTTTCTTTTCTGTGCGATAAAATTTGTGCAAGAATCAACCACTGTGAGAGGCGACCCTTGACGTCGCCAGAGGAGAATTGGACGAGCTATTTTGAAAAGGAGAAGGACGAGGACGCGACGGACATCATTGTATATTTAGTCGCTAATTTGATTAGAATAGAATTAAGACTTTAGATTTAATTTTTCATTGCATTTGGTTTGAAACCCTTGTTCTGGGTTATATTTTGAGGGGTTTGTTCCCTGATTTTGTTTTGGGCCCATGTTGGGTAATTTTTGGGAGCCTGTTCCCTTTTATTTAGATTTAGGTTTTTAGTTTATTGATTACTTTTATTTGCTTGTACATAAGTAGTTTAAAAAATATATATAAAAAAAAAACAAGCTGCCTGCTAGAAGCTGCCTACCCTAGGACGAACCATTTAGGTCTATATGAGCAGCCTCTAGATTTATTTCTCTACATTGCGTGCATTCTTGCATTGTTGATTGCTGGAAGCAAGGTACGCATTCTCTTACTTTGCATCCTATTCTTGATCACACATTGCATTTGGATTTAATTCAAAGACCACAAAATTTGTCTTGAAGCGATCTAACAAGTGGCCACATATATTCGAGAAAAAGGACTAATTAAAGGAGGGACATCTAAAATTCAAGGACTTGATTGTAAAACGTGGTGTGCGATTCAAAATTCAAAATCCTTTTGCAGTGAATGCACATTTATATCTGTTGCACCACAGCACTCATTTAGACACTCCTAAGTCTTGAAACGACTAGGACAAGAGCCCTCCTACTGTTGGATTCTAAAGTGTTCGGAACTTGAAATCAAAGGTTTTGTAAATCCAAAGAGGGGGATACCCTGTCACGGATTTTTGGGGGTAGTTTAGAAGAACCATGAAAGCACAGCTTCAAAGGAAGGCTTAGGCCTACTTGCATCCCTCGATCTTCTGTCTTTGGATTTACTTGACCATTTGAGATTTAGGGAAGAATACCTAAGCTCCAACTAGGTCTTTTTAGGCATTTCGAAGGTTGGCAATAGGCGCGTAATTGATTGGGCAACTTGTTTTGTCACCTACAATTTGAACTAAAGTCGAAAGCCTAAACCTGTAAAGTCCAAACAAGTCCTTTTGAATTGTGTTTGTAATGCATGCTTGGTAGGCGTTCTCTTAGGAGACAGCTTGTATTCGATCCTGAACCTAAAAGAATCCTAAGAAGAGACCTTCCAAGGGTAGAAATGGCCAGTCAAAGGAGCCTTAGGGAATATTTCATCCCAACCAATCAAGCTGGCCCTACACTACGTAGACCTGGAGAGGACAATCCGTATGAGATCAAAAGTAGTATCATATCCTTGCTACCCTCCTTTTATGGTACTACTAGGGAAGACCCTTACAGGCATATTAAGGAATTCACCGAGGTCTGTTCCACGGTGAAGCTGCAGGCCATTACTGATGACGCTCAAATGCAGACCCTCTTTCCCTTCTCCCTAAAGGACAAAGCCAAGTACTAGTATCACACCCTTGATAATATAAATACTTGGGATGCCCTGAAGGAGTTTTTGAAGTACTTCCCCATGAGCAAAATAAATCACTTTAGGAGGAAAATTATGAGTTTTGTTCAAAAGGATGGGGAAGCATTCCATGATGTGTGGAAGCACTTTAACGACTTGCTGAGACTTTGCCCACATCACCAGATGCCTAAATGGCAATTGGTTGAAAGGTTCTACACCGGACTTAATGATTCGCATAGGCAAACTGTGGATGGTACCTGTGCAGGAACCTTTCTATCTAAGACTGAGGATGAAGCTTGGAACTTATTTGATACTTTGAGTAAGAATTCTATTCACTTGAATTCTGCCTACATGGATAGAAAGCCCACTCTCATGCAAAGAAAGTTGGAGGTGAATGGGGCAAGGGACACCCAGAATTTAGCCTATCAGATTCAATTATTGAATCAAAACATGGAAAGGCATATGTCGAACCCGAGTTCAATCGTACCTAACACCTCCACATCCCAAGCTTCCGAATGCTTAATTTGTCAAGGCAATACACACGCCACTGTGGATTGCCACTTAGCCTCCCAATTCCCTGAGCTTGTACAAGCGGATTTGAACACCACTCAAGGGTTCCGTCCAAGACCTCGTAATGACCCTTTCTCCAACACTTATAATGAGGGATGGAGGAACCACCCAAGCTTTTCATGGAGACAAGGAAATGTCTCAAATTCAGAGAATTACAAACCAAAATATTTTCAAAACCATCAAATGAACCAACCTCAGACCTTTGCCCAACCTAAAACCTCTGAGATGGATGAATTGAAGGCGATGCTGAAAACTATGCAAGAAAGTCAAAGCGCCATCATCCAATCTCATGACAAGGCTATACATGAGATGAAATCACAAATTGGACACCTTGTTGAGGCCGTTAGACAGAGGGAGACTAGGAAGCTCCCCAGTGCTGCTGAGGAAAATCCTAAAGGAAAAGGGATTGTCTTTAGGGAGCATGCTCAGGCGGTGACTATTCTGAGGAGTGGAAAAGAAATTTCCAAACCCGATGCTCCTATAGTCTCACCCCCTAAAAAACCATCCACCTCGACTTTCACCCCCACCAGAGAAGACTTGCCCAAATCTTCTCCACTTGAAATCACCTCACCGGAAGAAGTTGCCCCCGTTCCACCCATTACTCGACATGACAACCCTTCCACCCAGAGATCGAGAGTGCCTTTTCCAGAGCGCTTATCCACCTCTGGGACTTCTGCTGGCTCATCTGGAGACAAAGATAAGACGGATGAGATTATGGAAACTTTCAAGCAAGTGCAGATTAACCTGCCTTTGCTTGAAGCTATCAGGCAGATTCCATCTTATGCCCGCTTCTTAAAGGACCTGTGCACGAAAAAGCGGTAATCTAGAAAATAGGTCAAATCAAAAGTTGTCCTGCCTGATTCTATTAGCTCAATTATTCAACATGGCACACCCCCGAAACTAAAGGACCCAGAAGCCCCATACATCTCTGTAGTTATTGGTGACTTACAAATTGATGAGGCTCTACTTGATCTGGGTGCGGGGATAAACATCCTTCCGAGCTACGTATATGAACAACTTGGGGGAGGCAATCTGAAGCCTAGCCCTATAATACTTCAAGTTGCTGATCGATCACTTAAGACACCACGGGGAATTTTGGAAGACGTCCTCATACGAGTGGAGGATTTCTTCTTTCCCGTTGACTTCTTAGTTTTAGACACTGACCCTACCAACAAGCCAACCAAACCCTCCATCATTTTGGGTCGCCCCTTCCTTGCAACTTCTCATGCTTCAATTAATTGCAATATTGGGGCATTGAAAATGGGCTTTGGGAACAGGAAAATCTGGCTTAATATGTTTGATGCTTACAAACAAGCTGGACTTGAGGATTGTTCTCAAGTTGAGGTGATAGATGACCTGATTAAAGAGGCAACTCCTGCAATGTTATGTGATGACCCCCTTCAGCATGTCATGCTAAATGAGCATTCCCATCTCTTGGAGGAATGTGAAGGGGATATACTAGAACTAGAGGAATTGCTAGGAGTTTCTGCTGAGTCTCTTCCCCCATCATTTCCGCCGAAGGTAGATTTGCTACCTGAGATGGGGACATCTATTATGAAACCCTCAACCATACAAGCCCCCGACCTTTAGTTGAAACCCCTCCCTAACACTCTCAAGTATGTTTTCCTAGGTGCCAATGATACGCTCCCTGTTATCATTTCGGCTGTGCTATCTGAGGCATAGGAGGGAGCCTTGATTGAATGCCTGTCTAGGCACAAGGAAGCTATTGCTTCGAGCATTACTAACATTAAGGGTATAGACTCTACACTCTGCATGCACCACATTTATACTGATGATTCCATCAAGCCTTTTAGGGACATGTAGAGACATCTGAACCCTAATATGAGGGAGGTTGTAAAAAAGGAAATCCTGAAGTGGTTGGACGCCAGGATCATAAATCCCATTGCTAACAGTAAATGGGTCAGTCCCATTCATGTGGTGCCAAAGAAGGCAGGCTTTACTGTGGAACTCAACGACCAAGGTGAACAAGTTGTCACTAGACCCTCAACTGGATGGAGGGTCTGTATTGATTACCGCAAGCTGAACACGCTACCTAGAAGGATCACTTTCCTTTGCCTTGTATTGATCAAATTCTCAAAAAATTGGCAAGGAATAAGTACTATTGCTTTCTCGATGGATATTCTGGGTACAATCAGGTGGCAGTCTTTCCTGATGACCAGGAAAAGACGACATTCATGAGTCCTTACGGTACTTTTGCATTCAGGCGTATGCCGTTTGGATTATGTAATGCCCCTGCAACTTTCCAGCGATGTATGATGTCTATCTTTTCGGACATGATTGACGAGTGTGTTGAAGTGTTTATGGATGACTTCTCTATTTATGGCTCGTCTTTTGACCAGTGTCTCCTGCACCTGGAGAATGTGTTGAAACGATATAAGGAGACTGGTTTAGTCCTCAGCTGGGAGAAAAGTCACTTCATGGTACAGAAAGGAATTGTACTTGGGCATGTTGTATCCGAGCAAGGTTTGGAAGTAGATAAAGTTAAGATTGATTCTATTTCCAAACTTCCATTGCCTACGAATGTCAAACATATTAGATCCTTTCTGGGCCATGCTGGCTTTTATAAGCGCTTTATTAAAAATTTTAGTAAGATTTCTAGGCCACTTTGTGACTTGTTGGCGAAGGAATCTTCCTTCAGTTTTGATTCAAAGTGTGCCGAGGCCTTTCAAACCCTAAAGGAGGCCTTGATCTCTATGCCTATTCTCCAAGCTCCTGATTGGACACTCCCATTTGAGCTTATGTGTGATGCTTCGGATTATGCAATGGGAGCAGTTCTTGGACAAAGGGTTGAGGGAAGACCTCATGTGCTGCATTATGCAAGCAAGACTTTAACCGAAACTCAGCAAAACTACACCGTCACTGAAAAAGAATTACTCGCTATAGTTTTTGCTCTAGAGAAGTTTAGGTCTTATCTACTTGGGTCTAAGGTGGTTATTTTTACTGATCATGCAGCAGTGAAACATCTCATTGCTAAGAAATATTCTAAGCCAGTCTGATTAGGTGGATCCTACTCCTTCAAGAATTTGACTTGGAAATACATGAAAAGAAAGGAGTAGAAAATGTTGTGGCTGACCACCTGTCTCGCCTTCCTCTTAATGACTCTCTTTCTGGAGACATTCACGAGACATTTCCCGATGAAACTCTGATGGCGGTAACACCAACTTTACCTTGGTATGCAGACACTGTAAATTACTTGGTCACTAGACAAACTCCTGGCTCTTGGTATGAGCAGAAAAGAAAGAGATTCATTTCTCAAGCAAGATATTTTCATTGGGAAGAGCCAGAATTATTTAGAATTGGACAAGACCACGTATTGAGACGTTGCGTGCCTGAAGAGGAACAACAAAGTATGCTAAGTTTTTGTCATGAACTTCATTGTGGAGGACACTTTGGTGCTAAGAAAACTGCTTTTAAGGTTCTCCAGTCCGATTTTTGGCGGCCTTCCTAATTTAAGGATTCTCATAATTTTTTTAAGGCCTGTATTAGATGTCAACGGACTGGAACGATTGGGAAGAAGAATGAAATGCCTCAACATCCTATTCAATCTGTTGAAATTTTTGATGTGCGGGGAATTGACTTTATGGGCCCCTTCCCATCGTCCCATGGTTTTGAATATATCTTGGTGGTAGTTGATTATGTCTCTAAATGGATAGAGGCCATTCCTACGCGCACAAATGACCACTCTGTGGTTTTGAAATTTGTGAAGGCCAATATCATATCCCGTTTCAGTTACCCCAAGACTATTATAAGTGATGGGGGACCTTATTTCCGAAACCACCACTTCAATCGGTTAGTCAAGAGTTTGGGAGTGACTCACAAGGTTGCTACCCCTTACCATCCTCAGACAAGTGGCCAGGTTGAAGTATCAAATAGGGAGATAAAAAATATTTTGAAAAAGACCGTTAGACCTGATAGGAAAAACTGGTCTCAAAAGCTCGATAATGCTTTGTGGGCTTATCGAACGGCCTATAAGACCCCTTTGGGTACTTCTCCCTTTAGGATTGTGTATGGAAAAGCATGCCATTTACCTGTTGAGTTGGAACATAAAGCACTTTGGGCTATTCGAAGTGTTAACATGGATTTAGAGAAGGCAGGTAAGGCACGACTTCTAGAATTAAGTGAGCTTGAGGAGCTGAGGAATGATGCTTATGACACCTCTCAAGCTTATAAAGAAAGAACTAAGGTCTTGCATGATAAGTTTATTCTTCGAAAGACCTTTGAGTCCAACCAACAAGTCTGGCTTTTCAATTCCAAACTTAAGCTTTTTCCTAGGAAGTTAAAATCTCGTTAGGATGGGCCTTACATAATCACCAAAGTATTTCCGCATGGAGCTGTGGAGATCAAAAATCCTTCCTCTTCAGCAACTCCCTTTATCGTCAACGGTCAACGGTTAAAACCGTACATAACTTTAGATGGCCATCTGGTTGACGAAGTCACTCTTGAGAAGCCTTAGCTCCTACTATTCTCCACCTCAGGTAATATCTTCCTTTAGCTATTTTTGTTTCCAATGAGGACATTGTTTGAACCAGGCATGGGGGAGAGGACCTAAGGCATTTTGTTTATAGCATGCATATAAAAAAGAAAGAAAAATGACAAAAAAAAAAGTTTTGAGCTTAACTGGCTAAGCCCTGCATTCTTAAGCAAATTAGAACTCTAGGGTAGACTAAATTAATTCTAGGGTCAAACTTTAGAAGCTAAATGAGCTGCTAGCTTTAGACCTTTAAGGTCCTTTGTGGACTTAAAAACTTAAGTAGAAGTTAAGTTGCGAACCATTCCTCAAGAGGTTGAGGAAGGGAAGCTAGGGTTTGAGTTAAAAGGTGGGGTAGTACCTGGAGTCTTATTCTACCTTTTGGTTTACGGTCCTTGTAACCCAAGCATCCAAATTTCACACACTTGGTCTGGTAATTAACTTAATTTCTTTGTTTCTGAAAAGAGATTTGGTTCTCTTAGTTTTGACTTAGGAGAGGCTTGAAAACACATTTTGATTGGAAGAGTTCCCGCCGCAGGAGAGGTAGAGTACATACTCACCTTAAGGATGCGATGATAACATATTACCTCCTCGGTGCTTGTCTCTTAGGATATCCATCCTACTGGGGGCATGTAAGCGCATTGTGCGGTTCAGGTACCATGGGCGGCCCTATCTCGAAGTACCGATTACCATAGGCCTGAATTCACTTAAGAAATCCATGGGCGATACTATCTCGAAGTGTCAATTGCCAGGAGTTCTTGGGGTCGTTATGGGCAGTGCTATCTCGAAGCATCAAAAGCCAGGCATCCTTCGAGGTATGGTAATGGGGACAATGAATCCGACACAGATCGTGTTGATAGCTGATCTGAGGTTAGACTTAGAAGAATCAAACAAACAAATATATATATATATATAAACTTTTTCCTTTAACTCAAATAACTCAGACCAATGCACAGGCACGAATGCTTTAATCTCAGGGATTAATAAACATTAGGGTAGAGTCAGAAATCAGGGAAACTTGTGCCTGCAACTCATCTTTAGCCGACCTAATCTGTAACTTAGCAACTACTTAGGAACCTTGGGTCTAGAGTCTGAACTTAATATGCTTCTGAAGGGAGACCAAGTGAGTTAACTAGTCTACTTGGAGGTTAGGTTTCGCTTAATTTTGCTAGGGACTAGAAAAAACTAGGCATGGGGGTATTTGATTAGCCCATAGTTGTGGGCTATTTAAGTATTTAAGTGCCTAGACATTAGGTTAATTCTAACATCTATTTAGCATAAATTAGGATGTAAATATATTAATTCATATTTTTAATTTAATTACATAATCCATGCATTGCATTCATATTTTAAATGCATTTAGAATTAGCTTAGAATGGCATTCATGTAATTAGTTAACCAATTAGGTACATTATTTTAGTTAACATAAAAGTTGAGGGTTTGTATATAAATAACCATAATATTTTAATAATATCCTTTATTCTTCTTCTCAGCAACTGCTCGGCTGCCGCTGCAACGCCTCCTGCCGCACTAAAGCACATTCATGAATCAGTGGAGAAGGTGGATCTGCTCCCGCCTCTCCATTCAAATTTGTGCAGGCAGCTACAAAAGGAGGAGAGAGGCTGCTGAGCGGGGGAAGGCCTCCACCACCGACCCACCACTGTGCAAAGAGTTCTTCTCTCTTCCATTCCACACCGTTGGCCTCAACCGCGGCGACGACCCTCCACCACTGTGGGCGTGTGGTGTGACAGGCCACACCGCCATCCGAAGGTCATCTGCATTACCGTGAGCACCTCGCCGTGCACCTCCCTCGCCGTCGTCATCAACAACCACCGTTGCTGCAATCATTTTCTCAATCAGTTAAGACGTCCAGGAAATTTCCCGGACGTCTAAAGCCCACTCCCCACTTCAGCAGCAACCACTGTCCACCCACTTCACCTCCAGCACCTGAACCGCAGCCCTTGCCCGCTCACTCCACGTCCGCCCGCACGCCCTCCAGCCACACACAAGGCAAGCATAGCCTCCAGCGCACCCGTGCCTGCAACGCCTCACCGCTCACGCCCGCATCACACCATCCGCACGCCTACAGCAGGACCGACTGCTCTAGCACCACCCCCACGCCTGCAGCCTTCATCCTTCGTTCACACCTGCGCTCATCACCAACAGAGCGTGCACCCACGCCTGCAGCACCCAATGCGCGCCCACGCCTCCAGCCAGCGTGCAGCACCGGCTGCAGTGCTCACCCGCACGCCTGCAGTAGTCCTCCCGCGCCCTCCAGCCAGCTCACAGCAGTCCTCCCGCAACCTCCAACGCGCACACGCCTGCAGCGCCTCCCGCCAACAGGCCGCGCGCACCGCCCTCCAACAGCAGCTGCAGCACCGCTTGCAGCCACCTCCTCCGGAGCTCCGTCCGGCCGGCTCCGGCCACCGCGCGACACGCCGCCACCACCGCTTCAAAGCCCTCGGTCCAAGGAACTTCCTCCGAGCTTCCCGCGTCCGGCCATCCACTCCTCGTCACGCATGGCCAAGGGGAATAAATCCCCTATTTTCCTACAATAACATGGCCATTAATAATTACATTTTCTGCCATTATAAATTTTTAATGATATTTTATTGATTCTGCATTGCGACAAATATCCTCTAGTTATTCAGAATTGCTATTTCAGCATGATTTCTTGATTCAACCTTAATCTGAAGGTAATTTTGGCTTGATTCTTGTCCAAACTAACTACGAACAAACGTTTTTAACCGGTGCAAATTTAAATACGTCATTGTCTCCCTGTGAATACGACCCACTCTTCTGCGAGTGGTTATTTCTTTTTAAATATTGATTAGTCGATTTTTCCACCACATAAAACTGCAAACTACTTTAAAGAGAACAATCGACTCGTCAATACCGATAGGTGTTTTGTACGTCGTACGATAAGCCTAAAGAGCATCATCTAGCTTTTGGGTCCAATCCTTCCTATCAAACCTAACAGTTTCCTGCAAAATGTTCTTGATCTCCCGATTGGAGACCTCAACCTGTACGTTCGTCTGAGGGTGGTAAGGTGTGGAAATCCGATGGCTCACCCCATATTTCCCCAATAAATTTTGAAACTGGGCATGAGTGAAATGTGTGCCACCATCACTAATAATTTCCCTAGGAACCCTAAACCGACTGAAGATATTTCTCTTTACAAAATTGATGACCACCTTATGGTCATTGGTTCAAGTGGGAATTGCCTCAATCCTCTTAGACACGTAATCAACAGCGACCAAAATATACTGGTGTCTAGATGAAGGAGGGAAGGGTCCCATAAAGTCGATGCCCCAAATATCAAAAATTTCGACGGAAAGAATTGGGTTCAGGGGCATCATATCTCTCTTAGCCATGTTCCTGAGTGTCTAGCATCGAGTGCATGACTTAGAGAATTCCTGGGCATCCTTAAATAATGACAGCCAATAGAATTCAGATTGCAAAATGTTTGCAGACGTCTTTTTCCCAGAAAAGTGTCCACCACACACAAATGTGTGGCAGAACTCAAGTATGCTATGGAACTCAACTTCTGGGATGCATCGATGAATAATCTAGTTTGTGCCGATGCGGTACAGCTCGAGATCATCCCAAAAAAATTATTTGGCCTCAGACACAAGTCTATCCCATTGTTGTTTAGTCCAATCCTAGGGGATTTAACCAATGACCAAATAATTGACAATATCCACAAACTAAGGGGTTCGGACCCAAGACTGTGAGGATAGTCTCATCCGGAAAAGTATCAGAGATCAAGACATCCGGATGAGGAGAATCAATTAGGATTCTTGAGAGGTGATTTGCCACTACATTTTGTGCATCGGCTTTATCCCTGATTTTAAGATCAAACTCTTGAAGCAGCAGAATCTAGCGAATAAGCCGGGGTTTGACATCCTTTTTGTCCAAGAGATGTTTCAAGGCCAAGTGGTCGGTATAGATGATGACATGAGAACCTAACAGATAAACCCTGAATTTTTCTAAAGTGAAAACTATGGCTAGCAATTCTTTTTCAGTAACGGTGTAGTTCATCTAGGCCTTGTCCATAGTTTTGCTAGCGTAGTAAATCACAGAGGGGTTTTTCTTAATCTTTGCACCCAAGACAACCCCGACGACATAATCAGATGTGTCAACCATAATCTCAAATGGGGTTGTCCAGACCGATGGTTGCAATACTGGGGCACAGGTGACTGTCGTTTTCAATAAATCAAATGCCTTACAGCATGATTCATCAAACTCGAACGGCATGTCTTTGGCTAGAAGGTTACTCAAGGGTCAAGCAACCTTCGAGAAATCCTCAATGAATCTTCTGTAAAAACCCACATGCCCAAGGAAAGAGCAAATTTGTATTACGAATGTGGGTGGAGGAAGTCTAGAGATAGCATCCACCTTAGCTCTATCAACTTCAATTCCCCGACTAGAGACCACGTGACCCAAGACGATGCCTTCCTGAGTCATAAAGTGGCTCTTTTCTCAGCTAAGGACCAGTCGTGCTTTGATGCATCTTTGAAGGATCAATTCCAGGTTAGCCGGGCAAGACTCAAAAGAATCTCCGAAAATGGAGAAATCATCCATGAACACCTCAAGACAATCTCCCACTATGTCAGAAAAGATGGCCAGCATGCACCTTTAAAAAGTCACAGGCGCATTGCAAAGCCCGAACGGCATTCTACGGAATGCAAAGGTTCCGTAGGGACATGTGAAAGTTGTCTTTTCCTAGTCTTCGGGATGGATAGGGACTTGGTTATATCCCAAATAATTGTCCAGGAAGCAAAAATATTTTTGCTTAGCTAACCTTTCGAGGATTTGATCGATGAATGGCAAGGGAAAGTGATCCTTTTAGTGGTTGTGTTTAGCTTCCTATAGTCAATATAGACTCTCCAAGCAGAAGCTAAACAAGTGGTGAAGGTTTCCCCTTCTCATTAGTCGTAACGGTTATTCCCGCCTTCTTGGGTACAATCTGAACGAGGCTAACCCACGGACTATCTGAGATTGGGTAAATAATCCTAGCATTGAGCCACTTGATTATCTCCTTCTTGACCACTTCTCGCATATTCGGGTTTAGTCTCCTTTGCATTTCACGAGAAGGGTAGGATCCATCTTCCATGAAAATACGATGATTACAATAAGATGGCTCGATCCCCCTAAGGTCGTGGATGGTCCAACCAATTACCTCCTTGCTGTTCTTAAGGACCTTAATTAACCTCAATTCTTGCTCCTTAGTCAAATCGGCACTAATAATCACAGAGAGCGTGTTTTCAAGTCCTAAGAATTCATAGTTCAAATTTTTGGGCAATGGTTTTAATTTCAGCTGGGGTGGGTTTAGAATAGAAGGAAGGGAGGATGCTGATGAAGATTCATCAGGGCGATCCAGTGGAAGAGGTTGGGAATGAACAAAATCAATAACCTCTTCAGGATGTGGCAGGTCTACCATGGAGGAGGGTTGTGGGTTGGGTTTGCTAAAGCTAATGGAGTCCTCGAGTGCATTGATTGTCATACATGTCTCAAGATCCTGATCCTCGAGTTCCTCAATGAATTCACAATCCACAAATCCTCTTATCGCCTTAAAAATATCCAGAGTTCATTTCTTATCCCCAAAGGCAATCTCCATACTACCACTTTCACAGTTTATGTTGGCCTTGGCGGTAGCTAGGAACAGACGCCCCAGAATGATGAGCGTGTTCCTCAAATCATTAGGTACATCCATGTCAAGGATGAGGAAATCTACAAGAAAATAGAAATCCTTGACCTTGACAATTACATCCTCAATAACGCCTCTCGGTGTGGTGACCGATCGGTCTGCTAATTGTAGCGTTACTGAGGTTGGCCTGAGTTCACCTAACCCAAACCTCTCATAAATAGTTGGGATTAGGTTGATGGATGCACCTAGGTCCAATAGTGCCCTATCAAAAGTGTACTCCCCAATAATGCATGAGATCAAGGGGGCACCTGGATCTTTCTTCTTTTGAGGAAGGTGATGTAGGATCACAGAACTTGCCTGCTCAGAGAGAATCACCTTCCTCGGAGTGGGTTCTCTCGGCTTACGCTTTTGGGTACACAATTCTTTCAAGAATTTAGCGTAAGCCGGGATGTACTTAATAGCATCGAGGAGCGGAATATTGATCTTTACACTCTTGAATAAATTCAAAAGCTCCTCATTGCTGTCTAGGGTTTTCTTCTTCTTGGTTTTCAATAGGGCCTCAGGGAACAGGATATGGGTGGAATTTTCAATTTCTAGTCCCTGGGCCTTATTGTCTTCTTCACCCTCCTCCTTCTCTTTCTCAAGCTCCCCAGGGTTTTGACTTATAAAAGGTAATTCAAGGTTCTGGGTCTACTTCCCACTTCTCAAGGTGACAGAGTTTGTAGAGGCATACGGGTTTGGGTCTTGAGGTGGATTAGTGAAGATTGGAGGGCCTTGGTTGGTCAAGTAACCAGAAGAAGAAGAAGAGGGACTCTACTCAACCACTTGAGCATGTGTGTGTGGGTCCCTTTGATTCCCATACCCTTAGGCTCTATTGCCTAGATTTTACACATTACGTAGGTTGGGTACAGGTTCAGATGGTAGGGATCCGGATTGTCGGGTGTTTGCAATTAACCTAGATTGCAAGTTATCCAAGGATGTCTTCATTTGTTGCATAAGCTGAAGTATGGACCCTTGCATTTCCACCATCTACCGGTTTAAATTAGCCTACCCTGCGGATTGTTGTGCATTCCAAGATGGCTGATTAACCAGTCTCAGGGTCAACTGGGTGTATACTTGACCCTGACCCATAGGTTTTTGAGATGCATAGTTGCTTGGTCGAGATTGGGTCTGTTGCCCCTGATTTTTCTAGGAGAAGTTAGGGTGGTTCCTCCATCCCGAGTTAAAAGTGTTGGAATACGGATTTGTAACGAATGCGTGCCCCAGACGTCTGGGAGGTGGCCCAGACGTCGGACCAGACGTCTGGGATCACATCCAGACGTCTGCCCAGACGTCTGGGATCGTTTCCAGACGTCTGGAAAACAGTTATTTTCGCACGAAAGATTCGTCTGCGCGCCTGTGCGCGCAGACCCGCGATTCCTCTCTCTCTCTCTTTTTCCCTCTCTCTCTGCGGCTGCAGGCGACCTTCCACGCTCCTCTCTCCTCCTCGCGCGGCCTTAAAAGGCACGCCTCCCCTCCCGTCTCCACCGTCTCCTCCTTCTTCTCCTTCCTGTGCGCGAGAGCGAGCGAGCGCGAGGGCGGCAGCGGCGGTTGCAGTGAGCGCGGAGGAGGTGCGGCGTGTGAGGGCGGAGCTCTGCCGTGAGGGCGAGCTCGCCGGAGCGGCTTGGCCGGCTGGAGGAGGGCGCAGGGGGCGCAGAGCGACACGGAGAGGGACCTGCTGCGGTCTGAGCAACCGACGCGCGAGGTGCGACGCGGGCGGCATCGCGAGCGGAGGTCGAGTAGCAGCCTGATTCTGGAAAAATTTCCAGAATCAGACGTCTGGGTTGATAGTCAGACGGCGAGAGCGACGTCTGGAAGATCATACAGACGTCTGAAAGGTGAGTTTTCCGCCTTCTTCTTCCTTCCTGTCGACTGACCGTACTGAGGGAGGGAGTTGGCTGTGCGCAGGTTCGCTGATTCGCCATCCTTTGCGAATCGGACGTCTGGAGGTTGTACCAGACGGCGGGAGTGACCTCCAGACGTCCGGGGTGACCATCGGACGTCTGGGAGCTAGGCCAGACGTCCCCGCAGACTTCTGGACGTCTGGGAAATCACACTGAACAGGTAATTCTCTGATCCACTGTTTAAGACGTCTGGAAGAAGTTCCAAACGTCTGATTTTGCACAGTGTCGTCGTTTTCGACCCGTTTAGGGCCCGTTCGGGTTCCGTTTTCCGCGATTCGAGTTGCGTTCCTTTCAGAATTAATTCATCTACCCGTCTACAGTAGCTATACACTGTTTTGAGACACTCCTTGTGTTTGATCCTTGTGATAGGACCTCGTTCAGTTGCAGTCTTGGGAGTCGCGGAGGCACGCGGGATTCCCAATCACGCCCCCATTACTCCCGTTGTACCTGGTAGAGTGGCTTTAAGTTATTAATAAATCTGTTAAAGTATGGAACCATAACTAGAACCTAGGACATTGCATGAATCCTAGGAATGAGAATAGATTAAATGATAGCTCCTAGGTGTTGCATGAATCCTAGGGCTGGAAAACTAGATTGTATGATAGATCCTAGGATATGGCATGAATCCTAGGATGGAAGAAAATAGTGGAGTGTATAATACTGCAGTCTTGGAAAAATGGGAAGGAATATAAAGCTGCCTGTAAATTGAATTAACAGCTGCCTGTTATGAATAAAGAAACATGATTGAGATCATGGTTTGTAAGAACGTGAAACTGGAAAGTGAGACATAAGATGTTCTGGAACCCTACGGGGAAGTAGGAGTAGAACTCCTGGAAAGCGAATGGAATAGAATTGGGGAATGATGAGAACCTCATCATGAGCCATAACTAGCTCATTTTGACCCAATACAAAGGATAAAAGCTCCTACATATCTCAAGGAAAGGCTTAACTCAGAGAATTCTGAGTTTGAGAAGAAAACCAGTCATAAGGGGTAAAAGTGCAATTTTACCAGTATAATCTGCATACAGGGTAATTCAGGGCCCAAACACAGGTCAAAACAGCTTAATAAGAATAAAAGTGGGATGAGATGATCTAGCAAGGGCTACAGCACTTCCAAGGAACCAAATGATAACCTGTAACCCTAAAACAACCCGCTTCAATTCACAAGGTTCGGGGCAAAGTAAAAATAGAATAAACCCTCTAAAATTCATAGAAAAATAATCTCTAGGGTTTAGAACCTTCAATTTGGCCTTTAGAACCCATTTTGACCTACATTGAGAACCATGCCCAATTAATAACTTAATTTGGGTTTTTGCGCAAATTGACCGGTCAAACAAGGTTTAATATGAAAATGAAATTCACCATCAGATTCCTTAGGTTTTAATTAGTCATGTATAAAAACTTGAGCCTAAGAAGAAACCTCCTTGACCGACTTTACACTTTGGTCCTCATATATTTACTCTTTGGCCCTCAACTTTTGAACCCTCGCATTTTAGCCCCTAACTCTCCTTCGTTCTTTGCAATCAGGTCCCTCCTGCAAAACCCTGCCAGCACCATGCTCCGGCGACCTTGCGCGGAGCATGGCGCCGCGCAGGGTGAGGTGGGGGACCTGGCAAGTATACCGGGGGTGCCCTGCGTCGTCAGCCGTCGCAGGAGCACCCCCCTGGTCATTGTAGCCCCCCATACCGGCCGTGCGAACGCACGGACGGTATGGGTTCGTGTTCCGACCATTCTCCGGCGAGGGAGACACGTCGTCTCCCTCCGCCTTCCTCCCTGTTTCATCCCTATAAATACCCCCCGCTGCTCCACCGACCAGGGCAGCCTGGATCTGACGGAGAAAACCCCCAGCTTTCTTCTCTTCTTCCTCCGGCAGACGCTCACCAGCTCCGGCGGCTTCCTCCCCCTCCACCTCTTCGCTCTGCCGCAATACCAGCAGCAGAGACTTCCTCCCCTGCTCTTCCCGCGCCACGCCGCACCCAGCTGGCGCCTCTCCGGCTCTCTGCTCGCCGCCGCCCTCTCCCTGAGCATCGTCTTCTCCGGCGACAGTCGATACGACTGTCGCCCTGTTCCTCCCCCTTCGTCCCTGCAAGTAAGTTAGAACTACTCCCCTTCTTCTCCTCTTTCTTTCCCCGCTTTCAATTTAGTCAATTAAACCCTCGACCGCTCCTATTCACCCTCACCCTCTCCGCCTCCGACCACCCTCCGGCGAGCCGCGCCCATCACCTCAGCGACCCACACGGCTCGCCGACCACCGCAGAACATCCGCCTCCTCACCCTGATCCTCTTCCGCCCCTCCACTTCCCACCAAACACCCTCTGCAGATCCACCGAACACACCCACTTCTTCGCTCACAGTTTGACCTAGGACGACCTGTTGACTCCATCACGCCCCCTGCAGACCCCCTGACCACCTTCGCCGTGCCACGGCGAAGGTCCCCCGCCTGTCTGATTTGGCCGAGAGGCCGTTCTTCTGTGACCAGGTGACTCGCCCGCCGTCGCCATTACTGAGCAGGCAGAGCTCCTTCACCTGCAGGTGCAGGCACGCCTTCGCCCAGGTGCAACTCCCAGGTTGCGCAGGGAGTCTCCGCGAAACGTCCCAGGCTCGCAGATGGGGCGAAAGCCGCGCGTGAAACCACGATCGCCCACTGCTCCCTCCGCGACGGGCGCTCAATTGGGGTGGGACATTTAGTCCCACCTCGGAACTTCTCGGAGGCGCGCGGACGCATAAAGGCAAAAAGTGCCTTATGCTGTCTGCCTCCTGACCACGGGGTGAGGTCCCTCTCACCCGACCCGGCCTCGTCCGTGACCACGCTCCGCGGACCTGGCCCGACCCGATTAAACCGACCTGCACTCCTCGCCCACCACCGCACGCCGGTGGGCCTGGACCCGGGCCTGACTCGAACCCGATTACCCGGTAGCTCTGGGAGAGCTTTCCCAAGAGTGGTTTCAGAGAGAAAGAGAGACGCGGGGGAGGGGGGTAGAGTAGGTTTTGCCTCTTGACAAAAAACTCTGAAGTGTGCAGGCCAAAGAAGAAGAAGAAGACCCGCGGAAGAAGAAGCCAAAGGCAAAGAAGAAGGAGCTGCACTGTAGCAAATGCTCAGTTAAGTCGTCGAAGCACCGGGTCAGACGACAGAAAGTCAGCAGCCAGAGCAACACAGAAGGCAGGTTGAAGAAGAAGGAAGAGCAACGGCCAAAGCAGGAGGAAGAAGAAGAAGAGCATCACCACCATTGCAGAAGAAGATTATCACCGTAGCAGAAACCAAGGAAGAAGAAGAAGGAGATCTGAAGAAAGAGAAAGAAAGAAGAACATCACAACAAATTCTTTCCCTCTCTCTTTATTTTGTAAAAGAAACATGTATATCTCTAGAATACGACTTGCTCCCTGAGTTCGACCTCGGGAACTCTTTCATTTTCCGAGTAAAAAATTTATATTTGAAATGTTGGCAATAACCGGCCTTACTACAACGTTATAACAAATACAAAACCGACGTTTCATTTTGGCGCCGTTGCCGGGGAGCAACGGCTATTCTAGAGGTAAACATTCCTGTTTCTTTTAAGTTCTGATAATCTCCTCTCTTTTGTGCAGCTACAGGAAGACAAGCAACCACACAACCACTCCGAAGACAGGTAAATCTTTTCTCTCATTATTAACCCCTACACTCTAAAGAGGAAGAAAAGAAAAAAAAAAACAAGCAATATAGGGCTAACCTGTCTTCCATACTTAGTAACCATAAAAAGTTGCATGTTTTCAACTCATCACTCCTGCACACTATTAAGGGTATTTAAGGGCTAACACATTCTTGCTTGAGCCCTAATTGCCCAACAAAGAGTTAAATGGACCAAGTAGAGCCAACATAAGGTCAAACATTAGGATTTCAGTAGAGACACACCCCTTAATCAAGAATTGAGGAAATCCAAAAGAGGTGTGCCCAAGCCATTGATTGAAAATAATTAACAAAAAATCCTAAACAATTGGCTCTCTCTAAACACTTGAACCCTAAAAGAAAGGACCCAAAAAGCTCTCAAAGAAAACAAGAGGTAAAGTTGACCCCTTTGGGTTAACCAACCTTAAATTAGGTCACTCTTTGCACTTAAAAAGACTAAAGTTCAAGTGAAACCTTAAGCACCCTGATCTTAAAATTGGTAGACTTAAGAGGTCAAGATCCCCATTCTGGTCTACCTGGAACCGCAGTGACAAGAGAGGTCGGGTGGGGGAAACCCTGTAACCCGTGGGGACGCTCTACCGTGTAGGGGTCTTCGCGGGACTCTCCCTCTCTGGCTGCCCAGGTAATTCTCAGGTGGACGATCTTTCTGATCAAGGGGTCCATCTGCCCCGCACCTCTATAGTCACCCAACACATTTTTGGGTGTCTTGATTGGGTCCAGCACCTTCTAAACTTACCTCTCCCAACTGTGCATGTACGGAAGGAGGTCTCTAAGACCACCCTTAAGACCTCCATTAGAAATTCGCTCTCATCAAGGCCAAGCCTCGACGCCCGTATTTGTGCAGCAACACCCTCACATTATTCTCTCTTCTGATTCAGAACCAAGTTCTTCTTCTTCCCCCATCATGGCTCAGCCAGTTGAGGAAGAAAATAATCTGGAACACCAGCTCCAGCGACTCAATGACCTCTTCCAAAACTTCGTACACCCACCACAGCGTCCTATGATGCGGGACCACTACAATCCTGCTGCGGTGGCCATTGAGCCTCGAGTTAGAATCCCGATTGGAGGACCTGATTCCGAACTAAAGCCCAACATGATTCACGCTATACCTAAATTCCATGGGCTTAATTCTGAAGATCCCTTCCAGCACATCAAACAGCTAAAGCATCTGGCCCACACTTTTGGATCAGATGCGCAAAATCGGGATATTCTTCTTATGAAGATGTTCTCCTTTTCTCTTATGGACAAGGCCGCCCATTGGTATCAAACTCAGACCCGGCCGATCAACACTTGGGAAGAACTTCAATCCGAGTTCTTGAAAAAGTTCTTTCCCGTTGGTCGGACCAACGCCTTGCGCCATCAGATTACACACTTCACTCAACAATCAGGAGAACCTCTCCATGAGGCATGGGATCGTTTTCAGGATCTCATGAGGAAGTGCCCCCATCACGGAGTTCCTAAATGGGAACAAGTCCAATCTTTTTACCAGGGACTCCGTGAGGACATCCGCCTTTTCGTCAATGCAACCTGCGGAGGAAACATCATGGGTCAACATGAAGACACCGTATGGGAGATTCTCGAAAACATGTGCGAGAACTCCATCAACAATGACTCCATGGGATTATTCGACAGGACGAATACCCGCGCAGCGACGAATCTTAAGGGAGCACATGAGACGCAGGACCTGTCCGCATCAGTCGACCTGGAATTAATGGCCAGTCGATTGGACAAGGTCTCAATCATTGAAAAGAAGGTGGATGAGCTGACTCAGCACTTGCAGCGAGCCACCTCTGCGCGTAACTCCTTTGCACAACCTCCTTCCACACAGGAGACTGTGCAAAACATCCTCCACCGATCCTCCCTTGGGATGGATCCATATCCATCCCCATCTGATTCTTGGACTGGAAGATCATCCGATCCTTTCTTCACCAGCCGGGGGAACTCCATTCCTCCTTTCCCTGATTCTCAGGAGGTTCCTCAGACCTGCGAGGACCTCAACGCCATCCAGAACGACCCATTCTCCAACACTTACAACCCTGGATGGCGAAACCATCCCAATTTTCAGTGGGCGGGAAATTCCCAAACCCAAAGACCACCTTTTCAGTCCCGCCCACAGCCCTCTCATCACTACCAGCCGCCTCAGCCTCGGCCCAACCCTACTTATCCATCAGGGCCAAATCAAGATCAAATGTCCTTAATCCTTCAGACTCTGGCTGACATTCAAAAATCGAATGCGGCCATTCAAAAACAGCACAAGGACGAGCTTACTGAAGTTAAAACTCAACTGGCCCAGTTGGCAAATTCTCGCCAGCCAGGCACACTCCCTTCCCAACCTCTTCCTAACCCAAATAACGTGCCAACCCAGAAGCGCGTTATGAATCCAAATTTAGGCCACGCTCAATGGATTTATCAGGCCCCCACTGCTCCATCTCCAGACGAGATGGATGCCTCAACTTCTAGTGCGGGATTTCAGCAGCAGCCACCCCTCCTACCAAACCCGAACCAAAATCAGGCCGGATTAAATTCTGTAACAACACGTAGTGGTAAGACAACTCAGGACCCGCATTATCCAAACCACTCCCAGCCTGATAATCATGACCCTAGGATAGTTATCCAAGGTACCGCTGTTCCAGACCCACAACCTGGACCTATCCTAGAGGAACCAACCAAGATCCCGTTTCCCGAGGCCCTGACCAAGGGAAAGAAGACCACCAAACCCGTGGCCCCTGAGGAGGACCTGGTCAAGCTCTTTGAGCAGGTCCACATAAACATCCCCTTGATGGATGCAATCCGCCACGTACCAGCTTACGCACGATTTCTAAAGAATATATGTACACCCCAGCGTAAGCCGCGAACCAAGGGAGGGAGCCCAATTGTTCTGTCAGAGCAAGCCAGCTCTGTAATCCTTAGTAGACTCCCACCCAAGGCAAAAGATCCTGGAACTCCCCTGATCTCCTGTAAGATAGGTGGTACCCAATTTGATAGAGCATTGTTAGACTTAGGTGCATCTATAAATCTGATACCCACATCCTTACTTGACCATCTGGAAGAATCTGAGCTGAAACCAACCGAGGTGACATTACAATTAGCAGATCGATCTATAAAGTCACCAAAAGGGATTCTCGAGGATGTTATCGTGAGAGTGCGGGATTTCTATTTTCCAGTGGACTTTATAGTCTTAGACATGGATGCACCTGAGAACCCTAGGGATACACCAATCATTCTAGGGAGACCTTTCTTGGCTACTGCTAGAGCCAACATCAGCTGTGAGGAGGGCCAAATAGAGCTTAAGTTTGGAGATCAAACACTGAAAATTGATATATTTAAGGCCCAACAAGGAATTAATTGCGGCGTCATCGAGCAAATTTGTGACATCAAGACTTTGGTTGATGAATCACACCTCCAGAATGACTTGAGTATGCCTCATCAACCACAGAAGGATCTTGGCCCGCAAACAGAGGAGTCGAATCCAGATGTGAACAACCCAGTAACTCCCACCCTTGAACCTCACATCTATACTGAACCACCCGCTGCTGCTGAAAACCCCACCCTCGAACTGAAACCCCTTCCTGCTCATTTGAAATACATCTTTTTGGGTTCTAATCAGACCCTTCCTGTGATCATCAATTCCAACCTCAGTCCTGAACAGGAATCCCGTCTGATTGTTGTCCTCCAGCAACATCGCAGAGCCATCGGATGGACCCTCGATGATTTGACTGGAATAAGTCCCTCTTATTGTACTCATCATATCTATTCAGAAGAGGGCACACGACCTTCTCGTGAAATGCAGAGACGCTTAAACCCCAATCTGCAGGAGGTCGTGAAAAAGGAGATCATCAAGTGGTTAGATGCCGGGATCATCTACCCGATCTCCGATAGTCGTTGGGTGAGCCCAATTCAGGTCGTGCCTAAGAAGGCAGGACTCACCACTATAACGACTGAGACCGGAGAAATCATTCCTACCCGATTAGCCAACTCGTGGAGAGTCTGTATAGATTACCGTCGACTCAATTCCTCCACGAAGAAGGATCATTTCCCACTACCCTTCATTGATCAAATTCTCGAAAAACTAGCGGGAAATAGGTTCTTCTGCTTTCTTGACGGGTACTCCGGTTATAACCAGGTGGCAATCCATCCTGAGGACCAAGAAAAGACCACGTTCACCTGCCCCTTCGGAACATACGCTTTCCGAAGGATGCCTTTCGGTCTTTGCAATGCACCCGCTACTTTTCAGCGATGCATGCTTGCCATATTCTCAGATATGGTAGGTGATTATCTGGAAGTCTTCATGGATGACTTTTCAGTTTTCGGAGCATCATTCGACGATTGCCTCCAACACTTGGTCCAGATACTCAGGCGGTGCATCGACGTGAATTTGGTTCTTTCCTGGGAGAAGAGCCATTTCATGGTGCCTGAGGGAATTGTCCTGGGACACTCAATTTCGGAGAAAGGTATCCAAGTGGATCGAGCTAAGGTTAATCTGATTTCTCACCTTCCTATGCCTAGCTCGATCAGGGACATCCGATCCTTTTTAGGGCATGTCGGTTTTTATCGACGATTTATCCCTGATTTTTCAAAAATCGCACGCCCCCTGACCACTCTTCTCTCCAAGGATGTTCCCTTCAAAATCTCCAAGGAATGCACTCAAGCATTTGAAATCCTGCGTGACCGAGTCACCCAAGCCCCGATCCTACAGTCCCCTGATTGGTCTCAACCCTTTGAGATCATGTGTGATGCATCCGACTTCGCTGTAGGAGCGGTTTTGGGACAGAAAAATGACAAGAAACCTGTGGTCATTTACTACGCCAGCAAAACACTTGATGAGGCTCAGCGTAACTATACAGTTACTGAGAAAGAGCTGCTAGCTGTAGTATTTGCCCTAGAGAAGTTCAGATCGTACCTTCTGGGTTCCCATGTCATCATATACTCGGATCACACGGCTGTGAGGCATCTCCTTGCAAAGAAGGACGCGAAACCTCGATTGATCCGATGGATCTTGCTGTTGCAAGAATTTGACCTCGAGATTCGCGATAAAGCGGGAAAACAAAACGTGGTAGCTGATCACTTGTCCCGTCTTCCTTCTGAAATGATAGACCCTTCCGGACCCATCACTGAGCATTTTCCCGATGAGCACCTGCTGACTATTGGTACTAGCCTTCCATGGTTTGCTAATATTGTAAATTACTTGGCATCTCATCAGACCCCGTCCGATTGGCCGAAGGCCAAGAAAGACAAATTACGCTCCGATGCCAAGTATTACATTTGGGAAGACCCGTACCTCTTCCGCATAGGTGCCGATCAGATCATCCGGAGATGTGTCCCGGAAGGGGAAGTCAACAATATCCTCTCTTTCTGCCATGACCAGGCATGCGGTGGCCATTTTGCCGGGCATAAAACCGCATCAAAAGTCCTCCAGTGCGGCTTTTACTGGCCCACACTGTTCAAAGACGCATACAGTCATTGCAAGGCATGCAGTCGTTGCCAGACTTTGGGCAACATGAGCCATCGCGACATGATGCCTATGCAACCAATTCTAGTATGCGAAATCTTTGATGTTTGGGGGATTGATTTTATGGGCCCCTTTCCTGTTTCGGATGGTTTCGAATACATTCTGTTGGCTGTGGACTACGTGTCCAAATGGATCGAAGCCATACCGACCCGAACCTGTGATCACAAAATCGTTCTCAAATTCATTCATCAACACATTTTCTCAAGGTTCGGGATTCCTCGTGCAATAATCTCTGATGGGGGAACCCATTTCACAAATGCTCAGTTTAGGTCACTGATGACCAAATATGGGGTATCTCACCGAATCTCTACTCCTTACCACCCCCAAACTAATGGTCTAGCTGAGCTGTCTAATCGGGAGATCAAGAAAATCTTGCAAGTCACTGTTCGACCTGACAGGAAGGACTGGTCGTCCCGACTTCCGGAAGCATTGTGGGCCTATAGGACCGCCCACAAGACCCAATTAGGCATGTCTCCCTTTAGACTGGTGTACGGAAAGGCATGCCACCTTCCCGTCGAACTGGAGCATAAAGCCTATTGGGCAGTACGGAACTGTAATCTGGATCTTTCTAAGGCTGGGACCCACAGAAAACTCCAAATCAGCGAGATAGATGAATTGCGCATAGACGCGTACGAGAACTCGCAAATCTACAAGGAGCGGGTTAAAGCCTTCCACGACAAACACATCTCAAGAAAGATCTTTCATCCTGGTCAAAAGGTCCTACTCTTTGATGCCCGACTCAAACTCTTCCCAGGAAAACTGAGATCTAAGTGGGTCGGACCATATTTGGTCCGACAGGTTTTTGGAAATGGAGCAATCGAAATCAGTCCACTCAGCCACGATTCTGAACCTTTCATCGTGAATGGTCAAAGACTCAAGCCGTTCATTGATGTAACTTCTACTGATTTGGCTGAGGCATCTTATATCCTCCTTTCCCCTTGAGCTTATTGCGCCCAGCCGATGGCGTAAAACTCAGCGCTTAACGGGAGGCAGCCCGTCATTCTCTTTGAAAACCTGAAACTTGTTCTGACACCTTTCAGCACTCGAAGTTCACCCTTGTAGACAGCCGACCCCAACTCAGATGTTTGCATCTGGGATTTGAAATCGTCCGCAAAAATTCAACCCAACCCATTCACTCATCCAAATTTCTGTCTTAAGGAATGAACTAAGACCCCCTAGGTTACAATGAGGACATTGCAAATCTTAGGCATGGGGGGGTAGGAAAGTGCAAAAACGTGTAAGAAAAGGTTTCAAACAAAAAATTCACATATGCCAAAAAAATACCATAAAAAATTAAAAAAATTCTTCGAAAAAAGAATAAGAGGAGAAGAGGAGAAGGAAAATTTTGTGAAGGAGAAAAGAAACAAAATGAAAAAGGAGTACAAAATTATGAGAAAAAGTGATAGTCATTAGTAAGGAACTAAGGAATTAACCTAAGTTCTAGACCTCATTCAAGAAAATAACTGAAAAGTGCACAATAAGATTAGTAAGAATGCAAACCTTAGGCATTCTTGAATAGACTCTTAGTACCCATTAAGATCTGGACACTCCTCAAGAGGTTGAGGAAAATGAAAAGCTGAAGTATTAGGTCTAAGGCTTAGGGAGTATTCGGCCTCGTTAACTAATTTTTGGTTTACGGGACTCAGTAACCTAAGCACCCTAATCTCACACACAGCCTGGTTCAGTAAGCGTAAAAATCAGAATCACGCAGAAGCGTCGCAAAAATCTGAAAAGAACACCTAGAATAGGAGCGGCCGATCAACACAAGTTGATTTGGACGAGTTCCCAGCGCAGAGAGGCGGGAAATCCCCTCGAAGATGCGTAACAAAATATCATCTCCTCGGTGCTTGTCTCTTAGGATATTTACATATCCTACGGGGGGCATGTAAGCACTCTGCTGGTTCAGATTCCATGGATGGCATTATCTCGAAGTGTCAATTGCCAGGGTCTGGATTCGGCCACGGAATACCATGGATGGGATTATCTCGAAATCTCAATAGCCAGGGTTCCGGGGGTTGCCATGGGCGGTGCTATCTCGAAGCATCGATCGCCAGGAACCCTTGAGGATTGATGATGGGAGCAAGGAATCTGATATAGACCGTGTTGAAAAGCCAATCCTAGGCTAGAACTAAAAAGAAAAAGAGAGAGAAAACTCTCCAAACAGAAAAACTTTCTATCTCTCTCTTACAAAACGCACTGCGAACTGAGCCAGGGCTAAAATCATTTCAAGCACGGGTGCTTTAACCACGAAGTCCAATAAACCTTAGGTTAGTTCTTGCGGGCCTTAAAAACCTTTGCTAAAAGACTGAGGCTAAGGCTAGACAGATTTGGATCTTGATTGGTACTAGAGTACCTTTTAGGCCTATGGTCAGCATTCTAACCTAATCTATGCTCAAATAAAAAAGGCACTTATCTAAAACCATTAAAAACTTCATGGTCTAGAACAAGGGTTGAAACCTTAAGTTTTTGCTAAGGGACTAGCAAAAGCTAGGCATGGGGGTATGATGAGAACCTCATCATGAGCCATAACTAGCTCATTTTGACCCAATACAAAGGATAAAAGCTCCTACATATCTCAAGGAAAGGCTTAACTCAGAGAATTCTGAGTTTGAGAAGAAAACCAGTCATAAGGGGTAAAAGTGCAATTTTACCAGTATAATCTGCATACAGGGTAATTCAGGGCCCAAACACAGGTCAAAACAGCTTAATAAGAATAAAAGTGGGATGAGATGATCTAGCAAGGGCTACAGCACTTCCAAGGAACCAAATGATAACCTGTAACCCTAAAACAACCCGCTTCAATTCACAAGGTTCGGGGCAAAGTAAAAATAGAATAAACCCTCTAAAATTCATAGAAAAATAATCTCTAGGGTTTAGAACCTTCAATTTGGCCTTTAGAACCCATTTTGACCTACATTGAGAACCATGCCCAATTAATAACTTAATTTGGGTTTTTGCGCAAATTGACCGGTCAAACAAGGTTTAATATGAAAATGAAATTCACCATCAGATTCCTTAGGTTTTAATTAGTCATGTATAAAAACTTGAGCCTAAGAAGAAACCTCCTTGACCGACTTTACACTTTGGTCCTCATATATTTACTCTTTGGCCCTCAACTTTTGAACCCTCGCATTTTAGCCCCTAACTCTCCTTCGTTCTTTGCAATCAGGTCCCTCCTGCAAAACCCTGCCAGCACCATGCTCCGGCGACCTTGCGCGGAGCATGGCGCCGCGCAGGGTGAGGTGGGGGACCTGGCAAGTATACCGGGGGTGCCCTGCGTCGTCAGCCGTCGCAGGAGCACCCCCCTGGTCATTGTAGCCCCCCATACCGGCCGTGCGAACGCACGGACGGTATGGGTTCGTGTTCCGACCATTCTCCGGCGAGGGAGACACGTCGTCTCCCTCCGCCTTCCTCCCTGTTTCATCCCTATAAATACCCCCCGCTGCTCCACCGACCAGGGCAGCCTGGATCTGACGGAGAAAACCCCCAGCTTTCTTCTCTTCTTCCTCCGGCAGACGCTCACCAGCTCCGGCGGCTTCCTCCCCCTCCACCTCTTCGCTCTGCCGCAATACCAGCAGCAGAGACTTCCTCCCCTGCTCTTCCCGCGCCACGCCGCACCCAGCTGGCGCCTCTCCGGCTCTCTGCTCGCCGCCGCCCTCTCCCTGAGCATCGTCTTCTCCGGCGACAGTCGATACGACTGTCGCCCTGTTCCTCCCCCTTCGTCCCTGCAAGTAAGTTAGAACTACTCCCCTTCTTCTCCTCTTTCTTTCCCCGCTTTCAATTTAGTCAATTAAACCCTCGACCGCTCCTGTTCACCCTCACCCTCTCCGCCTCCGACCACCCTCCGGCGAGCCGCGCCCATCACCTCAGCGACCCACACGGCTCGCCGACCACCGCAGAACATCCGCCTCCTCACCCTGATCCTCTTCCGCCCCTCCACTTCCCACCAAACACCCTCTGCAGATCCACCGAACACACCCACTTCTTCGCTCACAGTTTGACCTAGGACGACCTGTTGACTCCATCACGCCCCCTGCAGACCCCCTGACCACCTTCGCCGTGCCACGGCGAAGGTCCCCCGCCTGTCTGATTTGGCCGAGAGGCCGTTCTTCTGTGACCAGGTGACTCGCCCGCCGTCGCCATTACTGAGCAGGCAGAGCTCCTTCACCTGCAGGTGCAGGCACGCCTTCGCCCAGGTGCAACTCCCAGGTTGCGCAGGGAGTCTCCGCGAAACGTCCCAGGCTCGCAGATGGGGTGAAAGCCGCGCGTGAAACCACGATCGCCCACTGCTCCCTCCGCGACGGGCGCTCAATTGGGGTGGGACATTTAGTCCCACCTCGGAACTTCTCGGAGGCGCGCGGACGCATAAAGGCAAAAAGTGCCTTATGCTGTCTGCCTCCTGACCACGAGGTGAGGTCCCTCTCACCCGACCCGGCCTCGTCCGTGACCACGCTCCGCGGACCTGGCCCGACCCGATTAAACCGACCTGCACTCCTCGCCCACCACCGCACGCCGGTGGGCCTGGACCCGGGCCTGACCCGAACCCGATTACCCGGTAGCTCTGGGAGAGCTTTCCCAAGAGTGGTTTCAGAGAGAAAGAGAGACGCGGGGGAGGGGGGTAGAGTAGGTTTTGCCTCTTGACAAAAAACTCTGAAGTGTGCAGGCCAAAGATGAAGAAGAGGACCCGCGGAAGAAGAAGCCAAAGGCGAAGAAGAAGGAGCTGCACTGTAGCAAATGCTCAGTTAAGTCGTCGAAGCACCGGGTCAGACGACAGAAAGTCAGCAGCCAGAGCAACACAGAAGGCAGGCTGAAGAAGAAGGAAGAGCAACGGCCAAAGCAGGAGGAAGAAGAAGAAGAGCATCACCACCATTGCAGAAGAAGATTATCACCGTAGCAGAAACCAAGGAAGAAGAAGAAGGAGATCTGAAGAAAGAGAAAGAAAGAAGAACATCACAACAAATTCTTTCCCTCTCTCTTTATTTTGTAAAAGAAACATGTATATCTCTAGAATACGACTTGCTCCCTGAGTTCGACCTCGGGAACTCTTTCATTTTCCGAGTAAAAAATTTATATTTGAAATGTTGGCAATAACCGGCCTTACTACAACGTTATAACAAATACAAAACCGACGTTTCAAGGAAGTGAGCTGGCCCTTGAGTACGGAGTACCAAGGAGAGCGACTGTCCCCCATGTTTAGTGCAGAGCTGAGCTAGCCGCCCCAGGGACCTGGGGGTTAGGACTGGCCACTCTGTACCGACTTGTTGGCCCTCGTGTACGTAGTACCGAGGAGAGCTACTAGTGTTAGGAGAGCACTAGCTACCCCACGGGCCCCGGGGTTCTGCTAGCCTCCTTCATCGACTTGTTAGGCCCACTGGGGCAAACCAGGGTAGTCAGGCGAGGGTGCGCGGACTGTGGAGGGGCAAGGCCCTGGTTTGGTTACTGTGGAGGGGTTGGACCCCTGGTTCTGAGAGGGCTCTGCCCTGGACTGGTTCCGTGCTGTGCTTTGGGCGCACCCGTTAACGGAAACGACTGATCGCGTGCCAGTACGGGTTAGCTACCTGTGCGTTTATCGCGCGTGCCGTAGTCACCGTTACGTCTGTTCAGTGACCTTGGGGGGGTTGACTGGGGGTAGGATCACCACGGGGGACTCTCCCGGCCAGGAGAGCACCACGTGCTACTTCTACCTTTTGGAAAAGACTGCAATCAAGATCGTTCCCACGAGGAACATTCGAGATCAAGTAAAGGATCTGAGAAATAAATGAATTAGTGAGAAAATTGAAAGATGTGAATAAAGAAAGTAATAGAACATAACAGCTACTGTACACTCTACTGTTGTCTTAGTTTAGTTTGCCACTCTACTCAGCGTTTTGCTGACGTGTTACACTCGTCACCTTTCAGGACCAGGTGTTGAGCAGCCACGGTCAGCGGCTGCAGAGGACGCTGGGCCGAGTAGGGTCCAGTAGAGTTACCACTGCCTTTTGTACCTCTTTTGTTTCTGTTATAGTGAGTAGTTCTTGTTTCCACTGTACTTTCTTTACCTGCAGTTCATGTTATATGATAAATGTTGTTATACTGTTGTGGTGGTATCTACTGTAGTAGTTTCTTTCCTTACTGCTGTACTTTCTTACTGTTAGTTATATTCATGCTGAATGTGGTTTATTTTACTGCTCTTTTGGTTACTTCCTCGTTGGACGACTGGGTCTTGGGATTAGTTGAGTCGGTCCGATTCTCGTGTCTCGTAGGGACTCGGGAATCGGGTCGTTACAGGATTGGACCTAACATTCTCCTACATTGAATATGAATCCTCATAAAATGAGGATGAAGAGAAGGAAGGATCAGAGAAACTGGGATCAAAGGCCCGAGTTTGGAACCCATATGGTTCCGAGAAATCCTGGCTCACAGGTTGAGCCAAATCGAGTTGGTTCACGAATTCTTGCCCCATGGGAGCAAGTGAGGAATGGAATCCCAAATTCTGGGATTGAGTGGGTAAAAAAGTGTTTCCTGAATTCCCAGACATCCATTCTTCCATTTTCTTAGCAACCAAGTCCATTTTATCCAGTTTATTACAAATTAATTCCATGTCAAATGAATGAGAATCCTGGATCTCATTAGCACTTGACTAGGTTGTTGGGACCGGTTGAATGCATCCATGGAGGCATAATTAATTGAGTTCTCGCTCATTTCCTCAAACAGGTCGTATGTGCTATCTGCATCCCTGTTGAGGAAATTGTCTCTACAAGAAGCGTCCACGTGATTACGGAGTTATTCAACCAACCGTGATAGAAAATCTGCACGAGTTGGCATTTCAGCACCTCGTGGAGTGGACACTTCCTCAAAAGTTCCTAGAATCGCTCCCAGGCACCATGAAACGATCCCCCCGGCTGTTGGGTGAAAGTGGTAATCGCCCGTCGTAAGGCATTGGTCCTTCCGATAGGGAAGAATTTCTTCAAGAAAGTCGATTTAAGAGCAACCCAAGTTTCAGTCAGCCTTCCTATAGTCCGGTACCAATGTGCGGCCTTATCCCTAAGAGAGTGGGGGAAAAGCCTCATGATCATTTGCTCTTCGTTCACATTCCTTGATCTGGTGGTCTAAACCAAAGTGGTCAGATCCTCCAGGTGTTGGAATGAGTCCTCCGAGCCAAGCCCATGGAAATGCTTAATCAAATTTAAGACTTGGGGCTTGATTTCTATGTCTCCGACGGGAATCATGATGCTGGGACGTTCCCCATAGTTTGAAGGATCATAAAAATCTTTCAAGGGCCGAGTGCCCTGACCATGCATACGTTGGAACCATTGCTACATCTGCTGCAATTCTTCCAACTGCCTCTGAATCAACTCCTACTGGTTTGGAGGTGGGGGAGGTAGTTGTTGATTAGCCATGGGACCTGCTTGACTATAGCTCAACCTCTACCTCCTAGAATGGTCTAAAGGTCCTTCCAATCTAGGGTTCAATGACCTCCTCCCAAGCATACACTGGAAGGAAGTCGGAAGGATGGGGAAACGAGGGAACCTTGTAGCACAAGAATACAAGCCTGTCCTTAGATAGGGTAGCCTAAGGTCTACTGACTATCAGGATCCATCCTAAGATTATGGACGATTTACTCTACTTATGTCCAGGCAATCCAACTAGTTAGAAGGAGGGACTGGGAGAAGATTCTTCCTTTGGCTTGCACCTCCGGTTCCTAGTGTAACCCCCAGCCACGATCGTTTGACGCTACTTCCCTAGCTAGACATCAGATTGACTAGTATAAGCAAGTTAATCATGAATAATCTCAATCTGGATCCTAACGAGCGAATGAATCCTTAGGGCCAGCGTCTAATTGATTTTAGTTAGGCTTAGAAAATTGGTGCTCTGGAATGTGATGGGCCCTTTATGGGTTGTGCCCTTAATGATTTGTTTGAGAATATGTGAATGTGCACAACCAAGAGGTTTTCAAGCAAGATTATTAATGATGAGGTGAGTTTTAGGGTTTGAATCTTGCTTAATAGCTTTTAGGATTCAAATATTAGGTGTTTTTAACCAAGTTTTGTGAGGCAAACCAAGTTTGTTGTTGAAAGCACGTGTTCAAGCATTTTCCTTTAGAAATCAAGAAAAATATGGAGTGCCTGGCTTGACCTAATTATTGAATCCTATGGGGCAGCTAGAAAATGAACCTCTTTTAGATTAGGTGGTGCAGCCCAAATAATTCACTCAATTGGCTCAAATGCACCACCGATTAAGGCACACAAAAAGGTGGCTAACCTAATATGATTTCTACTCTTTTATGTATTGAATTCGAGTACCGGGTCCACAAGTCGGAAGCCCGGTTGAGTAGATGAAAATCAAGTCCGATTATGTGCCTCAAATGTGGGTGTATAGAGTGTGTATATTGATTCGTCCCACAGAAAGTATCTCTCTCTTTTTTTTATATGCGAGGGTGAGGTGGATGAAGGTGGAAAACAAGACAAACAATTCTATCCTAGGGTTTATGTAAACACCTAAGTAGATTAGGTCTTGGTTATGAGTGTGGCGAAATGACCTAGTGGGGGGGAATGTGGGGGACACTTACAGAGTACTTTACCCGCACTTTACTCCGATCTACCGCACTTGGATCACCATGTTAGGGTACCTGCAAGACAGTAGATCAAAGACAAGTAGGGTTAGTGCTATATAAATGCAAAGAAATGCAATAAACAATAAAGTAAATTCCATTACCTCCCCGGCAACGGTGCCAAAATGGTCGCGCGTGTTTCGCATGTTAGAAATCGGAGTTACAAGTAACCCGTCGTTGTAGATGCAAAACACATCGATCAGATAAAATTTATACCGAAACTCCAAGGGAGTCCCGGGTCGAACACAAGGAGGCGACGTTTACTTTACATGAAAACCGCGCTTCGATTCATTTCTTTTTGGTATTTTAGGGTTTTGTTATTTTTTTGTATTTTTGTAATAAGAAAACAAGCAAACGTATCACAAGATAGAGATGTGGAACAAATCTAATATATATTACTTCCAATGTCAATTACAATAAACTATGAAAGCATAAAAAGAGAGGGAGGTGAGAGGAAATCTCCTAAATCGACTGTTCGGTGAGACGATGTTGCCTAGCGGAAGCTCGGAAGAAGGAGGTGAGGAGCTGGACGACGGAGGTGAGATGCAGGAGAACGTCAGGTTGAGGAAAGCTTCGACATGGATCCGAAATGGAGGTGAGAAGACAGAGATCATCTGCTATCAGAATGGAGGTGGGAGGATGACTCCAAGGCGACCTATGAAGGGGGATGGGAAGTTGGAGGAGTATTTGGTGGGGCAAAGGTTCGCTACACTAATAGGCACCTTGGGAGTTTGAGAACGAGATCTAATGCAGCATTGGTAGGCTTGCTAAAGCTTGGGAGTAGGTGGGAGTAGAGTAGGCAGAGATGGCTTAGAAGGGAGGGGGCGTAGGTCCTTTTATAGTGGAGGAGAAGAGGCTAAAAATGGGTAAAGGACCTTTAGCGATTTCCAGACCGTCGCTGGAAACATTGCTATAAACAGCTCACATCTGCTCACACCCTTAGCTGGCTTTGCTGGCTTGCAATGAAGTAGTGATGGCTATAAGCATCGTTGTAGGTCAGCCCAGCTGTCACTGAAAGCTAGCACCAACCACGCACGCTCCCGCACTGCGCTGCCACCCATCACGCACGCTAATCGCGCAGCAGCCTGCTGGTGTGCGCACTGGCATGAGCTAGCGTACGCGCGCACGTGCTACGCTACCGCTGTTGATTGCGTGCACCATTGATTTGAGGATTGGGGGGGCTGTGGGGATTCAAACCCGCACCACTACCTTGAGAACCGCCGCTCCCACCATTGCACTAGGTCACCATTTGTGTTGCATGGAGGAGCTCAGTGCAGATGCTTCCCAGCCGTTGGATCCAACGGCTAGGATTCAAGGGCGCGGATGATGAAGGGAGTGAGCAGTGGCTGTTGGCCGGTGTTAGGCGGCCTGGATGGCACCACGTGGCACCATCTGGGCCGACCATTTTCTTCTTATAGAGGGTGCCACGGTGCTCAGATCGAGATGATTCCCGCGATGTCGAACTGTGATCGTCGCTCCAGATCCATCCGTTTGGTCGGATTTTCCATCTGAAATCCGTATGGATGTCGCATTGCCCCCTGGCCATATAAAATGAAGGAATTAATATACAAAACAAACAACTATCCTAAATGGCATGCAATGGATGTTATGCAATATTTTTAACATGATATGCAATGCTAAGCCTAGGAACTATCATAATAAGCAATTTATCATGAATTTATGTGTGTTCATCACTGTGGATTTCATCATATTAGACATGGATTCTCCTGAGAATTTGTAAAACACACCGATCATATTAGGAAAACCATTCCTGGCCACAGCTAGGGTCAACATCAATTGTGAAGAGGGCCAGATTGATTTGAAATTTGGGAACAGAACTTTGAAGATCTATATCTTTAAGGCCCAAAAAGGAATCAACTATGGGGCTATTGAGCTAATCTGTGATATCGAGTCTGTTGTTGAGGACCAGTTCTTAGAGGAAAACCTGATTATTCTTGACATTCAACCACAAGAAGATCACAACCCACTGTTAGAGGAGCCTAGACTTGACCTAGATACACTTACAGCTCCTGCCTTTGCTCCTGAACCCCACCCTGAACTGCTTGCTGCAGCTAACAACCCTATTATGGAGTTGAAGCCCCTCCCTAATCATTTAAAATATGTCTATTTCAGTTCAAATCAGACGTTTCCTGTGATCATCAATTCCCAACTTACCTTGGATCAGGAAACAAAACTGATTTCTGTCCTCTAGTATCATCGGAGAGCCATTGGATGGACTCTTGATGACTTGACTGGTATTAGCCCTTTGTATTGCACACACCTCATCTACATTGAAGAGGGCTCACGACCATCCTGTGGAATGTATAGACGTCTGAATCCAAATCTATAGGATGTCATGAAGAAAGAGATCATTAAGTGGCTAGATGCTGGGATCATCTACCTGATCTCTGACAGTTGTTGGGTAAGGCCCAATCCAGGTTGTGCCTAAAAAGGCAGAGCTCATTGTAATCACGACTGAACCGGAGAAACCATCCTGACCCGCATTGCGAACTCGTGGAGAGTCTACATTGACTACTGAAAATTAAATGCCTCCACAAAGAAGGACCATTTCCCACTACCATTTATTGATCAGATTCTCGGGCGAGAAATCAGTTCTTCTGCTTTTTGGATGGGTACTCCATATATAATCAGGTGTCAATTCATCTAGAGAACCAGGAAAAGACCACCTTCACCTGGTCCTGTGGGACATATGCATTCCATAGGATGCCTTTTGTGCTATGCAATGCACCCGTCACCTTTCAGCGGTGCATGCTAGCCATATTTTCTGATATAGTGGGTGAGTACCTTGAAGTCTTCATGGATGACTTCTCGATTTTTGGGGAATCTTTTGATGATGGCCTCCTATATCTGATCCAAATCCTTAAGTGTTGCATTGATGTGAATCTAGTTCTTTCTTGGGAAAAGAGCCATTTCATAGTACCTGAGGGTATAGTCCTAGGACACCTCATCTCTGAGAACAGCATTCAAGTCAACCAAGGTAAGGTTAATTTAATTTTCAAAACTACATGTGTCTAGCTTGGTCAAGGACATCAAATCTTTTCTAGGGCACATCGATTTTTACCGTCGATTCATTCCTGATGTTTCGAAAATCGCGCATCCCCTGACTAATCTTCTATCAAAAGATGTCCATTTTGAGATCACCGATGAGTGCACTCACACATTTGAGAGCTTACGTGACCAAGTCACCCAAGCACCTATCCTGCAATCCCTTGATTGGTCTTAGCCCTTTGAGATCATGTGCAATGCATCTAACTATGCAGTAGGTGTAGTGCTTGGGCAAAAAATCGACGAAAAACCCATGGTCATCTACTACTCTAGCAAGATACTTGACGATGCTCAGCATAATTATATGGTTACTGAGAAAGAGATGCTAGCTATAGTATTTGGCCTAGAAAAATTTCGATCAAATCTCTTGGGTTCCCGCATTATCATTTACTTGGATCACACTGCAGTGAGGCACTTACTCGCGAAAAAGGATGCGAAACCTCAATTAATCCGCTAGATCTTGTTGTTACAAGAATTTGACCTCAAGATTCACAACAAAGTGGGAAAATAGAATGTGGTAGTTGATCACTTGGCCCGCCTTCCTTATGCTATTATCGATCCTTCCGAACCTATCATAGAACATTTTTCGAATGAGCACCTCCTGACTATTAGTGCAAAACTTCCCAGGTACGTAAATATGGTGAATTACTTGGCATATCATCAAATCTCGTCTGATTGGTCGAAGGCCAAGAAAGACAAATTGCTTTCTAATGCCAAGTACTACATCTAGGAAGACCCTTACCATTCCACATTGGTGCTAATCAGATTATCAAATGATAAATGCCGGAAGAAGAAATACACGACGTTTTGTCCTTCTGCCATGACCATGCCTGTGGCAGACACTTCTCCGGACATAAAACCACAGCTAAAGTCCTCTAGTGCAGCTTTTATTGGTCCGCGATCTTCAAGGACTCACATGATTACTGTAAGGCATGCGGTTGTTGCCAGACATTGGGCGACATGAGCCACCATAATATGACGCCTCTACAGTCGATTCTCGTGTGCGAAATCTTTGATATCTGGGGGATTGATTTCATGGGCCCATTCCCTAAATCCGATGGCTTTGAGTGCATTCTCCTTGCTGTGGACTACGTGTCCAAATGGATCGAAGCCATCCCGACCCGAACCAATGATCATAAGGTGGTAATCAAGTTCATTCATTAGCACATCTTTTCCCGATTCGGCATTCCACGTGCTATCATTTTTGACGGAGGGACCCATTTCACAAATGCACAGTTCCGATCCCTGATGACAAAGTATGAGTTGTCACACCAAATATCAACTCCTTATCACCCCTAGACTAATAGATTAGTGGAACTGTCAAACAGGGAGATCAAGAAAATCCTTCAAGTTACGGTTCGGCATGATAGGAAAGATTGGTCGGTCTGCTAATCGCACGTGTTTCAAGAGTTTGAAATCAGGGTTACAAGTAACCCATCGTCATAGTTGCAAAACGCGTAGTCAAATAAAATTTATAACCAAAACTCGAAAAGTGAGTCCTGGGTCGAACACGGGGAGGCGAACGTTTGGTTTTATGAAATCTGTGCTTCACTTTTATTTCTTTTTGGTTGTTTTTATCTTTTCAAATTTTTTTGGTATTTTTAACAAGCAAGAGATTAGGTCGATGAAAACATTATCTACTTGCAAAAATATAAGAGAGAGGGGGAGAGAGAGAGAGAAACAATCATCTATTTATCAAGAATTATTTGTTACAACTACGAAAGCGAAAAACCTACACTATGAAAGCGTAAAAAGATAGAAAGATGTGAGAGAAATCCCCCTCGACGGTTGCTCGGAGGACGACTCCTCTAATGTCGCCTGGAGGAAGGTGGCGAGCAACGAGACAAAGGAAGACGGAGCTAGAGGACGGAGGATGAGGCAGGACGACATCGTGGCGAGGATCGTCTTCCCGAAGGGAGTGAGAGGACGACCACGGGATGCTCCATGAATGGGGGTAAGGGGAGGGAAAACTATTTGGTTTTCTACTCTAAAGGAGCATCCCGGGCTTGGGACAAGCTCTCTCTAGAGCCTTGGAGGTGGTGAAAGGAAGAAAGGAAGAGATGAAGAAAAATGAGAGGGGTAGGGGTCCTTTTATATTGGAGGAAAGAATCAAATTCCTATACATGACATTCAGTGACGGTCATAAACATCACTAAAGATCCGCCGCAAACATCGTTGAAGACAGCCCACGCGCCCACCTGCCATTGCGCTAGCGCGTGCCCGTGTCGCACGCCTCTGCACATGCGCACCCACGTTGCTGGTCACGTGCAGTGGCGTGTGCGTGCGCATGGGCGACCTGGGTTGCGCCACGTGGCACGATTTGGGTGATCCATCTTCTTTCTGTTGTAGGGGCTACTATAGAGATCTGATTGAGTCGATTTTCACGCCGTTGGGCTGCGATCATCGACCCAAATCCATCCGCACGGTTGGATTCGTCGTTTGAAGCTCTGAATTATGTCACCTAGTCCCTTGGCCGTTGATCTTCCCTAGACTGCATATGATGCTACGGGACTCTGATCAAGGTGATTTCAAAGGAGTTGGACTCCAATCATCGTCCTGAGTAGATCTGTACGATCGGATCATAAATCCGAGGCTTCGAAATAGATCTCCTTCTCTCCTGACCATAAAAATGACGCAATTAACCTAAAATATACACTACTCTAAATGTAGAATGATGCATGTTATGCAATATTTATAATATGGAATGCAAATCTAATCCTAGGAACATACATAAATAGACATTTTAACCTAAATATATGTGTCTATGTCATACCCCCATGCCTATCTTTTGCTAGTCCCTAGCAAAATTAAACTACATGCTATGTATAAAATCAAAATCAGGATTAGATCGCTTAGACCTAAGTCGTTTATTAACAATAGAAAATTTCAACTAAGGTCCTAAACAATGAAAATTCAATAGTACCCGGGTACTTGCCAGAATGCAGGCCACCCAAATCCTCGTCTTATTTGAAATGGAAATATACATTTTTTATTTTTCTTCTGTTCTAATTTTTTTGTACTTTTGGAGTTTGAAAGTTCTGGGATAACTTTTTACGGCTACCCGACCCGCCCAAGACTCGAAAAGGACTCTAAGTGTTAAGCATCTTGTTAAAATAGTGAAAAACTCACTAGGCAACCATTGAAACGAACTTCGGATTTCTACGACCCTAGGGGACCTTGTCTAGAGGTTTATCTTTTCGACTGGTAGCTTTCTCCCTACTTTTATTTATGGAGTCAACACAAGGGCGAACCCAGTGTATATCTCCCTAGTTTATTCTACTTCCTCGCTTCTTCCCTAAGTGTTTTGGGAATTATTGTGCATTTTTTGTGAGCTGGGTTCTAGACAACCCACCAATGGACTGTTATCCACGGCAACTTGCCAGCCATACTCATGCGGTGAAGTGTGGTTTTATTTTTTATTTTTTTATCCTTTTTCTATTTTTTTTCTTTTTGTTTTTGTTTATTTTTTTTTCTTTAAGTAGGTGATTTCCCTGATCGAAGATTTACCTAAAGGCAGTACAATGAAAATGGTCATGTGACTAGGCTCTAAACAACCGGTTGATGAGCTGTTACCACCGACAACTTGCCAGCCATACCACCCTAGATAGTTCATTAGCTACCCAATTTCCGAAGAAACTACCGAAAAGTGAGTCAGTGCAAAAAAAAGTGTGTAGATGCTTAGGCTTAAAGTTCCCCCAAATCAGAGGGCGGGTTGATAAGTCACATACTTATCATCCCAATTTATTAACCAAATTAAAAATGAATTTGAATTGGCGAGGACTCGAGACTAAGTCCACATTCGAGTGGACACCCAGGCTAATTAAGCCTGAAGACCTGAAGAGTCTAAGTGTTTAGGTTCTCTCGTATCATTTCCTAAAGTTAATAACTTCCAAATGCCTAAGTTCCCTTTTCCTAATTTCTTTCTTTTTTTTATCTTTTTCAAATTTTCAATTTTTTTTTAATTTTATAAGAAACTAAAAGAAATTCTACGAAGTTAACAAAATGATTTCAGGATTAAATATCCACCCCCCATGCCTAAATGATGCAATGTCCTCATTGTAAAAACAAAGGCATGAAAAGGACAGAGTAAACAGAATATCACCTGAACATTGTGAGGAATCCGGTCAGCTCCACAGAGAACGTGAAATATAAACACGTGCTAAATTTAATGCCTTCAGCTAGGCATAAAATACATACAAGGAAAAAATTGAGAATTCACAAGTGCGGGTCAGAATCAAAATAAAAATATTGATTCCCAGACCCGCCAACAGAAGATGTCCACAGACGTGGACCAGATTATGATGTAGACCCATGCCCCAGGGTCGAGTGGTTCTCAAGTTCTGGAAGGAAATCACCCAAAATCGAAGGTTGTTGTGTTTGCAAGGCTAGGCCTGCGATTTAGTGGTGTGCAACCCAAGACCAAAGTGTCGAACAATGGGTAAAGATGGTTCAATAGGTGCGGTTGTCCACTTAACATCTAACTCAGAAAAATAATCAATTATTTCGAGCTTGGGTTGCACGTGAAAGATATCATAAGGGTCCTAGTAGAAAGTAGGTGATTTTAGGTCAATAAGAACCCTTAGATCCAAACTTCTTTTTCCCTCAAACTTAACCTCCCAAATTTTCATTTCAACATTCCTATCCTCCAACATCAAGTGCTCAGGTTCCGGGACCTCTAGCATACCGTTCACCCCATAAGATTTACCCAAGTCTAGAAATCGTGGCTGACTCAGAATTGACTTGGGTACAATGATTTCCAAATCAAAATCAATCCCTTTGGGGTGTGGTTGAGGAATGGGGCTATTGATTGAATCTTCTAGTAAATGAGGATTCGAATCCTCTAAGTTAGCCCCAACTGAATCCAAATCTTCAATAATTGGGCTATCAAACGGTTCGTCAGATTCCTCAAGCTCGTTTGTCTCACTAAAATCATCTTCCTTACGCTCAAGTGAGACTTCACTAAGTGATTTTTCACCCTCAGAATCAAAGAATCCATGATCCTCATTTATATGTCTCAAAATCGATTGTCATTTCCTGGTTCAAAGAGACTTTTCCTCGCTTTCTGACTCGGGCAACTCGGGTGAATCAATCGGTTCATCCTCAATGGGTTGCTCTAGCCCAACCTAGTCATCCCCAGTCTCAGAAAATGTATCCCCCCCAACAGGCGCCTGAGAGGATTCAAACATTGGCTCTCCTGAAGGGGGTTCATCTTGAGAATCATCCCAAGATTTGACTAGGGCAACCACAAATTTCATCCTCAACCTCGATAATTTCTCAAGAAGAAACTCACCCAGGTCCCTATCCCTAACACTTTGGAGCAAATCCAATAAAGAGCTATTCATCTCATCGATCATTTTTATCATAGGCTCCAATGCTTCAGTGCATGGTGTTGGCTGGGCTTCTAAAAATTGTATGGTGTTCCTCAAGTTAGTCAACACCCTGTCTTGACTAGTTCGGTTCAGGGTTGGGTAGGTTTGGGTTCATTCTAGTGGAGTCAAGATATTGAGGTTCTCGGGTTCCTCCCTGATAGTAGGTCATCTCGGGTTGTTCAAAGAATGGTGGTGACCTATATTCAGCATAATTCTAGGGAGGGTAGGTGTTATAATCAGCATATCCTTCATGGTTGTTGATCTGGTTAGGTTGATCATCAAAGGGTGGAGATCTATAATCATTGTAGCTCTAGGAAGGATAGTAATCATAGTCTTGTTGTCCAAGGTTAGACCCTGGACACTGAGGTCCGGATTCGTATCCCCAATCAAAGTCATCCTGGCTAGTGGATGGGTAATTATAAGTCAAGTCAGAATAGTAATCATCTTGGGGATAAGTGGTGGTAGGAGGATAGGATGGGAAATGCATGTAAGAAGTGGAAGGATACATGGTGAAGTAAGGAGGGAAATCAGAAGAGAGAAAGGTGCCCTACAGTACAATCAATCAACCATGCCCTTATGTGGGTAGCCTAAAGACCTATAGACTCCTAGGACCCGTCTTGAGATTATAAACGATTCAGTCTACTTTGATCCGATCGATCCAACCAGTTAGAAGGAGGGACTGGGGAGAAGGTTCTTCCTTTAGCTTGCGCCTCCGATTCCTAGTGTACCCCCCAGCCGCGGTCATTTGACGCTACTCCCCTAGCTAAACATCATATGGACCAACAGAAGCAGATTAATGAAAAAAAATCTCAGTCTAAGCCCCGAAGAGCAAATCAATCCTTAAGGCCAACGTCTACTCAGTTTTAATTAGGCTTGGGATGATTGTGCTCTTGAAATGTGGACCCTTTAGATGGGTTGTGCCCTTAATGATCAGTTAAAATGTGTGTGCATGCATAACCAGGGTTTGCAAACAAGGTTATTTGATAGTGTGTCTTTTAGGGTTTAACCTTGTTCAGTAGCTTTTAGGGTTTAATCTTAAGTATATTCAATCAAGTTTAGGAGAACACTCTAAGTTTTGCAAGCACTGGTGATGATATATTCCTTTAGAAATCAAAGAAAAAATGTGAAGTGCCTAGTTCAGCCCTAAGAATCAACCCTAAGTGGCAAGCTACTTGATGAATCGCTTTTAATTTGAGTGGTGCGGCCCAAACAAATCAATCAATTGGCCTATTCGCACCACAGATTAAGGCACACAATGTCTTAGCCTAATCAGATTTCTACTCACTTATTTGTTTTGAGTTGAAGTGTACTGGGTCCACAGGTTAGATCCTAGTTAAGTGGTAGAATTAAAGTGGAGTGGTGCACCTTAAGTTGAGAGTTGTAGGTGTTAAGGTGTGTCTCTTTCAGAAAATCCCACAATCAGATAACACTTTTTTTATTTATTTATTTTTATTTATGTTGATGGCAAGGTGAGTGGAGGTCGCAAAACAAACAACTAAATCTATCCTAGGGTCTATAAAAAGCACCTCAGTTCATTTGGGTTTGAGTTATTAGGTTATGGAATGAAAACTAAGGTGGGGATGGCGTGAGGGACACTTACAGAACCTTCATCAGCACCTTTCTCCGATCTAACCGCTTTGGCCTGCCTCAGAAGAGTACCTGCAATCACAGTAAGATCAGAGAAAAAGTGAGATAAAAGTTAAGTAAGGCAGAAAAAAAACACGGAAAAAAACCAAAGAGCATTGCCTCCCAGGCAACGGCGTCAAAATGATCGCACATGTTTCGCGAGTTTGAAATTAGGGTTACAAGTAACCCGTCGTCGTAATTGCAAAACGTGTGGTCAAATAAAATTTATAACCGAAACTCGAAAAGTGAGTCCCAGGTCGAACACGGGGAGGTAAACGTTTGTTTTATGAAATCCACGCTTCACTTTTATTTCTTTTTTGTCGTTTTTATCTTTTCAAATTTTTTTGGTATTTTTAACAAGCAAGAGATTAGGTCGATGAAAACATTATCTACTTGCAAAAATATAAGAGAGAGAGGGAGAGAGAGAGAGAGAAACAATCACCTATTTATCAAGAATTGTTTGTTACAACTACGAAAGCGGAAAATCTGCACTATGAAAGCGTAAAAAGATAGAAAGAGGTGAGAGAAATCCCCCTCGATGGTTGCTCGAAGGACGACTCGCTCTAACGTCGCTTGGAGGAAGGTGGTGAGCAGCGGGACAAAGGAAGACGAAGCCGGAGGACAGAGAATGGGGTAGGACGGCATCGCAGTGAGGATCTTCTTCGGAAGGGCAGTGAGAGGACAACCACGGGATGCTCCACGAATGGGGGTGAGGGGAGGGAAAACTATTTGGTTTTCTACTCTAGAGGAGCATCCCAAGCTTGGGACAAGCTCTCTCTAGATCCTTGGAGATGGTGAGAGGAAGAAAGGAAGAGATGAAGAAAAATGGGAGGGGTAGCAGTCCTTTCATAGTGGAGGAAACAATCAAATTCGTATACAGAACATTTAGTGACGGTCATAAACGTCGCTGAAGATCCTTCGCAAACATCGCTGAAGACAACCCACACGACCACCCACCGCTGTGCTGGCGCGCGCTCATCTCGCGCGCCTCCACACACGCCCGCGTGCGCTACCGCTGTGCATGCGAGCCTCTGGGCGCGCACGTGCACCCACGTTGCTGTGCGCGTGCGGTGGCGGGTGAGTGCGCATGGGCGGCCTAGGTTGTGCCACATGGCGCGATCTAGGCCATCCATCTTCTTTCCGTTGTAGGGGCTACTACAAAGGTCGGATTGAGTCGATTTTCATGTTGTTGGGCTGCGATCGTCAATCTGAATCCATCCGCGCGATCGGATTTGTTCTTTGAAGCTCTGAATTACGTCACCTAGTCCCTTGGCTGTTGATCTTCCTCGAATTGCATATAATGCTACAGGACTCTAACAAAGGTGATTTTGAAGGCATTGGACTCCAATCATCGTCTTGATCATATCCGTATGATCGGATCGTCAATTAGAAGCTCCGAAATAAATCTCCTTCTCTCTTGACCACAAAAAGGATGCAATTAACCTAAAATATACACAACTACTCTAAATGTAGAATGATGCATGCTATGCAATATTTATAATATGGAATGCAAATCTAAGCTTAGGAACATGCATAAATAGACATTTTAACCTAAATAGATGTGTCTATATCATCCACCTTCCAGAAGCTTTGTGGGCTTATAGGACTGAAACCCAATTAGGTATGTCTCCCTTCAGACTCGTGTACGGGAAGGTGTGTCACCTACCTATCGAAATGGAGCACAAAGCCTATTGGTCAGTACAGAAGTGCAATCTAGATCTCCTAAAGGATGGAACCCACCGCCAATTACAAATGAGCGAGATCATGGAACTACACGTACGAGAACTTGCAAATTTACAAAGATCAGTTTAAAGCCTTTCACGACAAGCACATATCATGAAAGACTTTCCATCCTGGTCAGAAGGTCCTACTCTTTGATGCCAAACTCAAATTAATCCCAAGCAAACTCAAATCAAAATGGATTAGACCATATCTTGTCAAATGTGTTTGTTGGAATGGAGCCGTCGAAATCAGTGAACTCAGCCTTGATTCTGAACCATTTATCATGAACGATGAGCGACTCAAACCATTCATCGAAGTTGTTGACGCAAACTTGGTTGCATAATCTTTTGATCTCCATTTTCCCTGAGCTTATTACGCCCAGCTGATGCCATTAAATTTAGGGCTTAACGGGAGGCAACCCATCATCTTTTGAAAAAACCCGAAACCCTTTTTGACATATCTCTTTGCTAAACTCACATTGCACTTTAGGGTTCGCCTATTAAAACAACCGACTCCACCTTTGGTCCTTGTATCAAAGCTTGAAATCATCAACTCAACCCATCCACCCACCTTTTGACCCTATTCTAATGAACGATCTAAGCTGAACTTGAACCCACCTAATTTATAATGAGGACATTGCAAATCATAGGCACGGGAGTATTAAAGTGCAAAACACTATGACAATCAAATCACAAAAGGATTTTGCATAAAAAAAATGGAGGTTGAGAGAAAGGAGAACCCATTTTAGCTAAATGAAGAAAAAGGAGGGAAGGAAAAGGAAAGGAAAAGAGGAAAAACGGAGCAAATGAAAAGCAAATAAGAGAGTCCCTTAAGAATAATATGGAACTTACCTAACTTCTAGGTTGGATCGAATGATGAATTAAGACCTAAAAGGCTAAAACTTAGGGGATTAATGTTGAATACCAACCTTAGGCCTCTTAGATCAAGTTTGAGATTTAAACACTCAAGTACTTGTCAAGATTCGAATTAATCCTCAAGAGATTGAGGAAAATGCAAAGCTTATGCATTAGGCCTAAGGCTTAGGGATTATTTGGCCTCGTTAACTGGCCTCTGGTTTGCAGGACTCGGTAACTTAAGCACCCTAAATCACACACAGTCATGTTCAGTGCATTTAAATATGAAATCACGTCAAAAATCATTTATGCTATTCTGAAAATGATCCTAAGATCTAGATTAGGGGCGGCTCGAAAACATAAATTGATTTGGACGAGTTTCCGACGTGGAGAGGAGGGAAATTCCCCTCAAAGATGCGTAATAACATATCATCTCCTTGGTGCTTATCTCCTAGGATATTTACATACCCTACCGGCAGCACGTAAGCACCTTATGCTGGTTCAGATGTCATGGGCAGCATTATCACGAAATGTCGATTGCCAAGGACTGGATTTAGCTACAAAACGCCATGGGCAGCACTATCTCGAAGTGTAGAAAGTCAGGGTTCTTGGAGTTGCCATGGGTGATGCTATCCCAAAGCATCGATTGCTAGGGACCCTGAAAGGATTGATGGTGGGGACAAAGAATCCAATACATACCATGTTTTGGGCTAATCCGAGGTTGGATCCTAGGAAAAATGAGAAAAATAAAAAGAGAGAAAAAGCTCTCCAAAAGTGAAAATCTTCTTCTATCCCTCTCTCTTACAAAACAATGCACTGGCAAACTGAACCTGGGCTAACCATGTTAAAAGCACAGGTGCTTTAACCGTTGGGTCCAATGAACCTCAGGATAATTCCTACGGGCCTTAGAAACCTTCATGGCAAACTGAGACGAGAGCTAGTCAGGTCTGGATCTGGGCTAGTACTTGAGTACCTCTAGACCTATTGTTCGTATTAAGATCTAATTCCTAGATATGCAACTTAGTATGGCATCCTGACGGTTACATCCAACCTAGATAACTGGTCTCATCCATAAAATTTTGCTAAGGGACTAGCAAAATCTAGGCATGAGAGTATGATGGGAACACCATCATGAGCCTTAACTAACTCAATTTAGTCTGATAAGATTAATAAGAGCTGCATATCCATCAGAAGGTCCTAAGGGAATACTAGTCTGTTTTGAAAAGAAGAGAAGAATATAGGGTTATTTCGGCAATTTTAACAGCATTCCACAAATACAGAATAACCACGAGGTTTCTAGGGGATAATTAAAGGTCAAAAGGTCATTAATATCCAATAAGAGGGTCCATGCAGATAGAAACGGGTTTTCACGCATCTTGAGAATTAATGGACATTTAAAATCTTAAAAATAGACCCGCTTAATTAACTGAGGTTCTGGTCATGATAAAATTCACCTAAACCTTCTAAAAATCATAGAAAAATATTCTCTAAGGTTTGGTACCTTTGATTTGACCATTAGAACCCATTTTAACTTAAACAGTCTCAGATAAAAAATTACCCTAATTTGAATTTCTATGCAAATTATCCGGTCAAACTTGGTCAAAACTAAATTCTAACTCCACCATCAAATTCCTAGGGTCCAAATTAGGTTTGTAACAAAATTTAGGCCCAATCAGAGTCTATCTTGACCTAGTTTGCAATTTGGTCCTCTCAGACTTGTTTTCTCTCTTATAGCCCCTCAGGTTTTGAAAACTTTGCAAAATTTCCCCTAGGTTTATCTTCGTTCTCTGCATTCAGGTCCCTACCGCCATGGCCATGTGTTCCCATCAAGAGCCAACCTTCAATCAAGGATTGCTCCCTGATTTCACAACCAAACCCTTCCAAAATTGGAAGGGAGACTCCTGAGGAGATCCCCTTCCATCTAAGCTCCTTCATGGCATTCCTAATTCGCCCAAGAGTTCATGAGTAACTCTTGGAAATCTGTTAACCTAAGCCCAAGAATTTCAAGCTCTTCAAGCTTGTTTCCAAGCTTGGAAGCCTATCCAATGGCCTATAAAGCTTGCCCGTGGCCTTCCTCACCTCTTTAGCAAGTTTTTGAGCCAAAAACCCTCTTCCTTCCTCTACCTCCGACTCACTCCGATCTTGCTCCAGCGACCTCCTATCCCTAGCTTCTTCGCCGACCGCCACATATAATAGGCGGCTAGTTCTTTCCCTTTGAAATCCGCACCTCGCCATACCTGCGAGGTGCCTTCCAACCATCCTCGTCGCTGTCTCCCTCATTAAAGCATTCACCTCCTCCGACATCGGGCATACCATAACCGATGCCTCCTCTATCCTCCTTCGTCCGCTAGCTATCTCCGTCAACTCCTCGACCTTTACTAATCACAACCACACCTCCAAACTTCGATTCCGACCTGTCGCGCCCACTCTAACTTCGTCTTCCACCTTGCTGGCATACCTCCGATGAGCTCACACGGCTGCTACACTCCACCAAATCGGCCGCCACTGGTCCCTACACCTTCGTCGTACATTACCTACCAAAACCCCTCAAGAAATTGAGGGGATTGATCTCTCAAAGTCTCCACCCCACACCACCTTCACTACACCACTTTATTGAGGTCATCAGGCCTCCACCTTCACTCGCACCACTTGTCGCACCCACCATTACACTCGTCGTTCCACGGCAAAGCTTCTGAACTGGTTTGACCTGGCTGTAAGGCCATGTTCATGCTTTCAGGGTCTCGCCAGTGCTCCTCCATCACCGCCATCATCTCCGCCTTGTTCTTCAAATTCCAGCCATGAGATCTCCAGGCTACTCGCTCCAGGTGATGCGGATACCCTCTACGATCATGCCCAAGCCCTCAATTCAAGGCCTCGACGTCAACTGCCGCTTCAATTAGCAAAGACCTTCCTTGGCTACACACGGTGAAGGAGCAGCAGATAGTCCCACATCGATGGGAGAAGAGCACCTGCGCACACTTAAATTGATTTTGTGTTTCCATCCTATCGCCCAAGTAACATGGGGGTCGAGTCCCCTTACTCGCTCACTCGTACCCACCTAAGCCCTCACTCCTCGGCTACTACCCATGCCGATAACCCTGGACTCAATATTGTTTAACCCGATTACCCGATTGGCTACACGATTATCTGAAAAAGAAGAGGAATTTGTGAGCGGAGGAGGGGGCTTTTGCTCTTCAGAGAGAAGGTTCGACATTTAGTCGCTGAGGGAATTGTGCCCTTGTGCTTGTGAAGAAAGGAGAAGGTCTGAAGTAAAGGAAGAAGAAGGAGAAGCCTCAAGAAGAGGAAAGAAGAGAAGCGGAGCAGAAGAAAGTAGAAAGAGAAGGAAGAGGCCCTTGAGCCTCTTAAAGGCACTGTAGCTGGATGTCACTTAAGCCGTCTAGGCTTCATCTCTGTCGTCTTGTGCATTAGTTCTGCTATTTCTTAAATTGTGATATTCTTGGCTTATATGATTCTGATACTTGAGTGAATTGTGAAGCTTAACATTGTAGGGTAATTTGGTAATTTAAATCACTATTTTACCCCATTCTTTTTGCACATTGCTACTGATTCTCTTATAAATATCATTCTTGAATGGAATTTTCATTATAAATTACTCTTATTTGTGATTTTATTGTGATCATTAAGATTAATTGCAACATTTGCTCCCTGCATTCGACCTCGGACTTCATTCTAGTTATAAATTTTATTTATTTTCGAGCTATTTTAACTTGCTACGACGATTACATCTTTTAAAACATCGATTTAGCCGGTCAACAGAAGCATTATTACTAGAATTTTTTGCCATGACTTTGAAGAGCTCAAAAGTTGAGTCTTCATCCCGACATAAGAAATTTCCTTCACAAGTACCATCTACAAAATTTCTTGTCATCATAAAGCCCATGATAAAAGATCTGGACCTGTTGCTAGCCTAGGACACTATGGTGGGGACATTTTCTAAGAAGCTCATGGAATCTCTCCTAATCCTCGTGCATCAATTCTCCTGAGTTTTGTGTGATGGTGGTGATGGCACACCTCAAGGCATTTGTGCAGCCTACAGGAAAGTTCTTCTTTAGAAACTCATGTTCCAAAGAAGCCCATGTTTCTATTGATGTAATCCGTGCAAGAGTTCTAAACCAAAAAGCTGCCTTATCCTTAAGTGAAAAGGATAACATTTTCATCAATAATGTGTGCTGATCTTGACCTTGTGGACCCAAGGTTTGAGTAAGATTTTTCAACTTCTCTAAATGTTGAAAAGGGTCCTCAGAAGCAAGACCATGGAAGTGAGGAATAAATGCTATAAGGTTTGGCTTGAATTCAACAGCACGTCCCCCAGCAGGATAACGTATCATAGGCATAAGAGGTGCAACTGTGGGATTTTAGTAATCCCATAGTTGAGGTCTATGAGGTTGAGTTGCCTAGGAAGCTCTAGGTTGAGATTAAGGATTCGCTAAAAGATTAACTTGTGTAAACTATTACACCTGATGGATAAGGGTATTCATTTGAAGTTGTGTTTCAAATAGGTATTGCAAACTAGGTATGGGACCTCTCTCTGGTGGTGGTTGGCTAGGAAAATTAGGATATGGAGGAGGTTGAAATCTATGGTTTGGTGGTAGTGGTTGAGGATGATGTGTATAAAGATGTAGAGGAAATTCTTCAAAATCCTCAAATTATGCTGAATTGTTGTCATCCTCCAGATGAACAGACTGATGGATGGGAGTTTGAGGCCTAAGTGGTCTGGGATTGGATGTGGAAGGCATAAATGTAGAAGATTGGATATCAATACCCAAAGGAAGTACTAACTCAGGGTTTTGGGATCTCCTACCTTCCATTAAGTTAATTTTTTAAGATGAGTTTTTGAAACAATCACAACTCAATAGAAAATAAACTCTCTTAATCAATCTCAATCACAAATCAAAAATCCCAATCAATCAATCTCAATACTCAAAAGACCAATCAAGCAATCAAACGAGAAATCCAAATTTTCTCTAGGATCTGCTACATAAAAGTAGTAATACACAAACAACTATTTCAGTACAATTATACACATCCTATGGAGAACCTAAGTGCAGACCTCTAAAGTCCACCCAGAATCTGGATAAGACTGGCATGTGAATCCAGACCTTGTGATTGCTCAAGGAGATGAGATAGAAACGCATGTATTTGTGATCTTAAGTGACCATGTAGTATGTACACAATAAACAATCAACAGATATCAATGAAAAGCTTAGTTAAGGTTTCAAGCAAATTTTAGTGTCTCCTTTTGAATTTGATTCAAGTATTTAGAAGATATTTTCTATGCAGCTCGTCTCACTTTTTAGTTCCTTTTAAACAAGAGCTGGTCTTTTCAAGATTAAGTCAAATGCAAAGGATGGTAGGAGCTATGAAGGGATAGAAAATGCATATCTATCTCCAGCAATTCTAAAATTGATGCAATTTGACTTGAATTGAAATCTAGCAGGAAATGTGATCCTAGGTATGGATGCCTAGTATATGCTTTTGTATTTTTGATTATATATATATATATATATTCTAAATGCAACAAACAAAAAGAAATCAAAAGAAATCGATACGAAAAATCGCGATACGGAAAAACCACATCGATGAGAGATGAGTAGAGAGATATAGAGAGTCCAAAGGGTCCAAGTTATACAACTGATGTGTGAGAACATGCTTTCACAACTTATGCCTAACAAAAATATCCTAAGTATATACCTAAGTCTAACTATCACTATACTAATCTAATAAAGCGGGAAATGCATCTCCTTTGGGAAGAGCTCCTCCAGGAAGTTGGGTCTGAAGTGCAGCGAATTCGTCAGGAAGAAGACTCCACTTGAAAGAAGTCACTACTCCTCAAGTGCTACAAAAACAACAAATGATTAGTAAGGAAATTATATACAAAGTAAATCAAAGAATATAATCAATAAAATAATCTATATACAACAAAGAATATGAATGAAAGAATGATTATCTACAAACAAATCAAAAAATATTTACAGATGAAGAATAAAAGAAAAAATTTTGGAGTATAGAGAGTTGCCTCCCCGATAATGGTTCCAAAAATATGATTTTCGACTTTCGATTCGCAATAAAAACGGTGTTTAAAGTGTCATTATTATAGTATAGATGTCACAAATGCAAATCGATGTCGCATCAATTTAATTTATTTACAATTTTTACTAGTTTGTTTTTAAGTCGTTCACTGGGAGGTAGTTATTAATATACATCACTCCCTAAGTCTAAAAATATTCTTTAATTCCAAAAATGTTGATTTTATTTACAAAATAAATGAATGAATCAAATAATGATTGAATGGGTTAATTATTTACAAAAGAATCAGTTAATATGGATCATAATGCCTGAAAACATATATACACAATCAAGTATCAAAAATTATATATAATTACCCTATGTTATTTATATGCAACTATTATAAATAATTCCTAAGTATAGTACAAAAATAGTTAATAATATCTACTATACTAAATCATATTAACATACTAATATCTATAGTAACATTTATTACATATACAATAACATAAATAAGCATCGCTATAACCTTAGAAAAATATATACATAACATAAGGTAAAATAGCTATCTATACTGACACACACACACACATATATATATACACACAGTGACAGATCTAACTGTCAATAAAGCTCTAGTTATTTATATACATATATTAGAGCTCAAACAACACATACATACTATATACATATATATTATAGTATACGTTATTTCTTTACATTATTTATATGCATATATATTTTATACATATACTATACATACTATACATACACATATATATATATATACGCACACAACACACACAACCTCTAAACGCTCAACACTTAGTCGCACTTCACAGCTCTCTTCTCCTTCTTCCTTTCCTCTCTTTTATTTCCTCTTTAGCTTCAAACACTTAGTCATTTTAGGACCTCTCTCACTCACAACACATGCACTCACTGTTCAACCTAACAAAAAGTTGGCTGTAAGTGGGCAGGCTGGCTCATTTTTGTGGGATACACAACACCTCGAAAGGTAGGACCAGACCACTACTACTAAGCCAGCCCTAATTTCATGTAGGTGTATTTTATTCGATTTCAGGCTCGTTATTGGGCCCATACAGGCCCAACACAGTACACAACCCCTAGCCTACACTATTCCAATATGTCATCTGTATCGTATGCTCAAATCAGAGAAAGGAGAGGGTATATGGTAAGGGCGCCATGAGCCATGATGGTTGAGAAGCCGCTATCACAAATGCCTTATATACCGCTGCGTCGCTTCTCGAATTAACGATGTGGCACTAATCTAGCACTCAACAGGTGCTACAACTATGCAAGATTGATGCTGTGCTTGGCTCTCGATTTGAGTGCCCAAAAATGTTCCAAATTTACAGTAAATTATATAAATGGAAAGCCTTACATAGGGTTGTATAATTGTATAATTAATTTACATAAATAAGTTATTTAATTATATAATAAAATTAGCTAAAATTTACATTTTATACATGTTAATTTATAGGTTAATCTGTTAATTGAAGTATAAATTAGTTAATTAATTATACAATTGACTTTGTATAGTGTTAATATACATAATAAATTATTTATTACACATTTTTATTATATTTTATAAGTTTTATTTTAATTTATATAGATTTAAATACATGTTTTAGTTAGTTTTACATATAAATAATCTATAAATACTATAATACAGTATAAATACGTTCAAAATATTTAATGTATCATTACACAACTATACAGTATAACTTACTTTAGTATTACATTAAATTACTAATTTATTTTATTTTAAACTAATAAATTACCTAATTAACCTAATAACCTAATTATCTACTATAAATACTTAATTAAATTAAGTTACTGATATTGTATAGTACATAATACATATATAAATACATATGTGCAGTATTAGGTATAATTATGTACATTTAAATAGGTTTAAGTAATTACTTAGATTATTATGCATTTAAGTTATATAAATTAATAGATAATAATATAATAAGATTACATATACAATAAATTATTCTAAATGCTCAATTTAATATATAGAATATATATATAAGTTATATATATGGATATTTTGTACATATTGTATACTATATACATATATCTTAGATTTAAATTAAATATACAAGTATATACATAATATACAAGGTATTTTTAGGTGCTTTTGGGGTTTTTCTGATTTTTATAATTTTTATAGGTTTAAGGGAGTTAGGGGAAGAGAGAGAAGGAGTTAGATGAGAGAGGAAGAGTTTCTTTGGTGGTCTTGGTTTTTGGTTCTTTATTAGGTTCCAAGGTAGACTGAACTGTCAACTGGTATATTTTACCAAATCGAGAGTTTAAATGACCTTGAAACTTGACACGCACCTAGAAAAATATCTAATCCTACCCAAGACACCTTTATTTTATTTTTTTGTGATTTTTTTTATGATTTTTATTTATATTACAATCTAACAGATGTCTAGGCCTTAAAGGATTTTAACCTTAGAACCTATCACCTTGATTCAACTCTTAATGGCTGGAATGAGAGTATCAACACTCAAAACTGTCCATACATCATCATGAAACAGCTATAAACATCAAAACATGCACTTCTACTTTAATTTCACTAAAATCACCATTTGGGCAGTTAATCAATTTCAAATGAGCTAACAAGATGTTTAAAATAGAAATTACAAGCATTTTAAAAAGAATTAAAATCAAATCCTAGTACATGAATGCTTGTACATGCCATTCTACAATGGTACACAAGGTCAGCTTCTCAATATCTTCAAATTCAAGTCAAGAGACAACCCAAATATCAGCTAAACAGTGGCTGAAATAGCTGTTCAAGCGCTGCTACTTCAAATCCAGACGTCATCTTTAGCAATCAGACTTCTTAAAAGCATGTTCTAGCTACTGCTGCAACTCTTGATGTTTCTATTCTTGCTATTCCAAGCAAGTAACTCAGAATGTGGGGATCCCAGTTCAAACAGTAGCTGTTAGCTGCTACTGAAATCTTCAGATTAGTAAATAAAATCCATGGAAATCCATTTGAAAACATTCCCAAATCTCTATTGAAATCTTTCACATGTCAATCACTCTTTTAACAACCGATTAAAATTGATTTTGGATTTGAAAACCATGTTGCCCAAATGGGTTGTTGATCTTGAATCGCTAAGCTGATATAATCACCTATACTTCCTACACGCCATTAATTGGCATTCAGGAAGGTTGTGTAGTTCTTAAAAAGCAATTGAATCATTGTTAGAGCCTCAAATTAGTGCAATTGATTTTCCTTGGCTCTAGCTATCATTAAAGAGCAAAATCTCAAAATTTGGGATATAAATTGGGCATGAACACTATCCTCAGTAATAAATATCATTAAAATAGTCTGTGCACATCGCCATTACTCCAATCAAGTAAATACAAACTCAACAAAATCGATTAAAACTAATAGAATTCAAAGTTCTCATTAAATTCACAAGTCAACCCACGAATCAAATCAGATTCAAATGATCAAATTAAGTCCAATTCAGCTCAAGTGAGGATGATTGTGATCTAATGACATGAGTGAGATCACCCTCATGTGAGATTTGAGTGCACTATGAATCTAGAAGCTATGGTGGCTTTGATGAATGGATTGGACTGTGGATCAAAGCACGAGGAAAACAAAGAAAATGGAAGCCTGAGGTGATGAGGGAGAACAGTGATCATGTGGATGGCAGTGGATTCGTCTCATCTGATCTGAATTGATCAGAGAAGGTGAGGAATTATCCTAATCTACTCCTAAGGTAAACTACAATAATATCCATGAATCCAGCTATGTAATCTACTCCTAAGCTAATCTAAACCACACTAACTACACTAAAAACTAATCTGGAAAGCAATCAAAATTGCTATCAAAGCAGTAAATCTAGCTAAGGGAAGAAGGTGATGTCCAAGGTCACCAGCCGACGGCCGATGAAGAAAGGGGAGGACCTTCAGCTGACGAGGGAGGTGTCCAAGAGCCTGAAGCCGGCGGCTGGAGGTGATTGACAGAGGGAGAAGAACCCACACAGTCACTGTGGCCGATGAAAGGGGGTGGAAAGCTGAGGGAGTACATCGAAAGGAACCACTCAGGGGGAGGGAGCTAGTTGCCTACATGCGAGCTCAAGGAGGAGCTTAAGTAGCTATGCCAATGGATCACATCACCGCGAGGGTAAGATTAGGCTCCTAGGTCTTCAATAATGGATGCCTGGTTCAAAGGAGGGCTAAAATGACTCGGGACCCTTTTGGGTTGTTTAAGCATCTGGATGAGCCGTTAAACATCTGTCCAGACGTCGGGATGGAGGGTTAGATGTCTGAAAGTAGAAGAATCGGACCTGCTATTCTTTTCCACGTGCACACTGCAGCGCACTCACCCCCTCTCCTCACCCCAAACCCTAACCCTCTATCTATTTAAACCCCCCCTCTCCTACACCACTCCATCCATCTTCACAGCCACCACCTCCGTTCTTCCTTCCTCCCTTCCTTCCAACGCGATGAGAGGAGAGGAAGCTGAGAGAGAGAGACGGAACGTGGAGGAGAGGAGAGCTCGAGAGGAGGAGCTCGAAAGGAAGCCACGAGAGCGTGGGAGGAGCTCAGAGGAGCTCGTACTCGAGGAGCTCACGGAGGTGGGATCGCAGCCTCCTGAAGCTACCGGCGTCGCAGCTGCGGGTGGCACGGAGGACTTCCACATGGAGAAGAAGGCTCACGAAGGTTCTGCGTACTGGATATTTTCCAGTATCAGACGTCTGGAGCACATCCCTGATGTCTGAAATAGCCGAAGGATGTCCGGAGCTGGAGCCGAACGTCTAAAAGCACGCTTTGTGCTAAGGTACGTGCTTTTGTGCGGATACAGCCATGCAGGCCTCACCGCAGGATCTTGTCCGGCCTTTTCTGATGGTCTACACATACGTACGCAGGGAGCAGGCCGTTGGAAAGGCACGAGGTGCACCCTTCGAGGTGCTTTTGGACGTCTGACACATCACCAGACATCTGACCATACCTCCAGACGACCGAAAGAAGAGTCCAACGTCTGGAACTCATCTCAAACAATCATGAAGGGGTCCGGACATCCGACATAGCTGCAAGGAACCCAGGGTAAGTGTTGACGTCTTTTAAGACGTCTGGGATTAGACCCAAACGTCTGATTTTGGACAGTGTGAGTGTTTTTTGGACCGTTTAGGGCCCAAACGGGATCGGATTTTCGCAAACGAAGTACCGTTGTTTTTCGCTTGAGTTTCTCTACGAGTTAGTGTCACTTCTATATGGTTTTGGAATCATTTGATGTGGATGGTCAATTGTATAGGTCTCCAGCCAATCAAGTACGCGGGAGCCGCAAAGGTGACAGGATCTGCGATCTGAACCCCCATTCCTCCTGTATTTGCCGGTAGAGTGGTTTACATTAATATTATGATTCAAATAAATGAACTACCTATTTAGAATAACTTAAATGAATCCTAGGATGAGAATGAACCCTAGGGCAGAAATAGATGGTTGAGTTATACTGTATACTTGAAAAATATGTAGAACCCTAGGATGAGAATGAACCCTAGGGTAGAAACAGATGGTTGAGCTATACTGCTTACTTGAGATGCCCGTAAAAACTTTAAATGCTAGCAAATGTATTAGTTATTTATGTGATGCCTTGTCGGTTGAAAAATCACGAGCTGCCTATTTTAAGAATGGAACTAGAAATGTGAATACAGAAATATGAAAGACTGGATTATGAAACGAAAGAAATATCAGCATGAACCCTATGAGGAATTAGGACTCCTGTAGATAGGAAGTGAGCTAGCCCTTGTGTACGCGATACCAAGGAGAGTCACTATCCCTTTAGTGTAGAGGGGTACTAGCCGCCCGTTGGGACGAGCCTCGGGGTCAGACCTAGACACTCTACACTGACTCAGTTTGGCCCTCGTGTACGTGGTACCGAAGTGAGCTACTTAGTGTAGGGAGGGAGCTAGCCACCCTAGGGGGCCCAGGGTTAAGACTAGCCGCCCTACACCGACTCTTGTTAGGCCCACTGGGTAAATCGGAATAGTCGAACGAGGGTACGCGAACTGTAGAGGGGCGACATCCCCGTTCTAAGAGGGCAAGGCCCTATACTGTTCCATGCTGTACCTTTAGGCGTACCCGTAGCAGAAACGACTGACCGTGTGCCAGTGCAGGATAACTACCCGTGTGCTTATCACGCATGCCGTAGTCACCGCTACGTCACAACCATGACCTCGGGGTGGTTGACTGGGTGTAGGACTACCACAAGGGACTCTCCCAGCCAGGAGAGCACCACGTGTACCTCCTACATGGAAAAGACTGCAATCAAGATCATTCCCTCGAGGAACAGGCCAGATTAAGAAATGATCTAAGTGAATAAAGGAATAACAAATTAGAAGCACTTGGTTGAACTAAATGAAAATGGATAGTTATTTAATGCCATAAATTAATTGCTTGTCTTAATTACATGTAAATGGCTAAATTACTACTCTACTCACCATTCGCTGACTCCGAAAATTTTATAATCTTGTTCAGGTCAGAGAGTTGAACAGCCAACACTACCAGCTACAGAAGAAGCTGGGCCCAATCGAGCCCAACCTTAGCTGCGTTCTTACCGTTTTTCCTTAGCTCATGTTGTTGTAGTGAGTATTTTTTTTTTGTTCTATGTAATACTGTTTCAGTACTTTCAGTTATACCTTTCTCTGTCGTAGTTGTGATGACCTGTAACGTTGATAAACTATATAGCTCTATTTCTCTTACTGTCTTTTAATTTATTTCTACTTAATTACATCGCATGTGTGGTTGTGATTTATTTCCTGCTTTTGATTATTTCTCGTTGGACGACTAGGTCTTGGGATTAGTCGAGGCAGGCCGATCTCGGGTCCTATAAGGATCTGGGATCAGATCGTAACAAGATGGTATCAGAGCAAGGTCGTCCCGAGAAATGAACCAAATGATTTGAGAATTGGTCACCCACATACATGTTACTAAGATAGCCATCACAATGTATCGCTTTGATCTTCGCTTCGAGTTTTATCTCTTGATGTAATCTATTATCATTGATAGTTCCTACTCTTTCTTGTATCTCCTCGTAGGAGATGCCTCGTCGGGGAGTTCCCGAGGCAGGCCGCAGACGTGGCCGTGGGTGGGGTCAAAAAGGTGGACACGTCGGACCTGAGGCACCAGCCGACCCACCTCTCCTTTCAGGCATTCAAGCCCAGGATCTCGCCAAGATTGTCCGAGATATCGTACAGGAGGAGCTCCAGCAGCCTCCTCGGCCACCCCTTCCCGAGGACGTGGAGGGAGAGTCCTCCATGGGGAAAGGGAACCGCCGCAGCACCGTACGAGCTGGAGGGGGAGGGGGTGATCCTCCACCACCCTCAGACACTTCTGAGCATGAGCCCTCCTTAGCTGGAGGCGTACCTGCTCCCCCGTTGTAGCTCCACCACGAGCTTTTTGGCCAGTTCCAGAAGCTGAAGCCCCCCTCCTTCAATGGGGATGAGAGCCCATCTGAGGTAAAGAATTGGCTAGAGCAGATAGAGAAGGTGTTCGACACCCTCCTCCCTCCTGTAGAGTGCCGCGTGGCCTTTGCCACGTACCAGTTGGAGAGCGCAGCCCACAGGTGGTGAAGGGCAATCAAAGGCCAGGAGGGGAGAAAGCCGACGTAAAACCAATTCGTGGCTCTCTTATGCAAGTAGTACTTCCCACAGACTTGGTAGGACTGGAGGAGGCGAGAGTTTCACTCTCCGTCAAAGGGAGATGACAATTAGCGCACACCGCACGCGTTTCTTGGAGCTATCATGTTTCGCCCCGACAACTGCGTCTACTGAGGAGGAGCGCCTATGGAGGTTTACTAAGAGGCTCCAACCTACGATTCAGGGATATGTGAAACTCCTGAAGTTACCCACTTTCTTCCTTGTGGTTAAGGCGGCCATGACTTATGAGAAGACCAACCCGACTACACGAGACACTGACGACGGACGAAAGAGGCCCTACCAGCTAGAGTACTCATAGGGCCGTCAGGAGAGGAGGCACACGGTGGTTGCAGGAGGGCAGTCTCATTCTGTGGGTGTAACGACCCGGTTCCCGAGTCCCTACGAGACACGAGAACCGGACCGACTCGACTAATCCCAAGACCCAGTCGTCCAACGAGGAAGTAACCAAAAGACAGTAAAATAAACCACATTCAGCATGAATATATCTAACAGTAAAAAGTACAACAGTAAGGAAAGAAACTACTACAGTAGGCACCACCACAACATTTATCATATAACAAAAACTGCAGGTAAAGAAGGTACAGCGGAAACAAAACTACTCACTAGAACAGAAACAAAAGAAGGTACAAAACTGTGGCAACTCTACTGGACCCTACTCGGCCCAGCGTCCTCTGCAGCCGCCGACCCTGGCTGCTCAACACCTGGTCCTGAAAAAGGTAACGAGTGTAACACGTCAGCAAAACGCTGAGTAGAGTGGCAAACTAACTAAAGGCAACAGTAGAGTGTATAGTAGCTGTTATGTTCTATTACTTCCTTTATTTACATCTTTCAATTTTTCTCACTATTTCATTTACTTCTCAGATCCTTTACTTGATCTCGAATGTCCTCGTGGGACGATCTTGATTGCAGTCTTTTCCAACAGTAGAAGTAGCACGTGGTGCTCTCCTGGCCGGGAGAGTCCCCCGTGGTGATCCTACCCTCAGTCAACCACCCCAAGGTCACTGACAGACGTAACGGTGACTACGGCACGCGCGATAAACGCACAGGTAGCTAGCCCGTACTGGCACGCGGTCAGTCGTTTCCGTTAACGGGTGCGCCCAAAGCACAGCACGGAACCAGGGCAGAGCCCTCTCAGTAACAGGGGTCCAACCCCTCCACAGTAACCAAACCGGGGCCTTGCCCCTCCACAGTCCGCGCACCCTCGTCTGACTACCCTGGTTTGCCCTAGTGGGCCTAACAAGTCGGTGAAGGAGGCTAGCAGAACCCCGAGGCCCGTGGGGTAGCTAGTACTCTCCTAACACTACTAGCTCTCCTCGGTACTACGTACACGAGGGCCAACAAGTCGGTACAGAGCGGCCAAGCCTAACCCCGGGTCCCTGGGGCGGCTGGCCCCACTCTGCACTAAAACAGGTACAGGTACTTCCCTTGGTACTGCGTACCCAAGAGACAGTACAAACTACATCTCAGTTCCATTCCTTTTCTTTCCAGGAGTTCCACTCCTAATTCCCCGTGGGGTTCCAGCCCCTTATCTCAGAACATCATATGTTTCACTTTCCAGATTCACGTTCTCAATTTCCATGATCTCAAACATGTTTCTTTGTTCATCACAGGCAGCTGTTAATTAATTTCACAGGCAGCTTATATATTCCTTTCTATTTTTCCAAGACTGCAGTAATATACATTCCACTAGTTTTTCCCATCCTAGGATTCATGCCATATCCTAGGATCTATCATACAATCTAGTTTTCCGGCCCTAGGATTCATGCAACACCTAGGAGCTATCATTCCATACATTTCTCATTCCTAGGGTTCATGCAATGCCCTAGGTTCTAGTTATGGTTCCATACTTTAACAGATTTTATTAATGCTTAAAACCACTCTACCAGGTACAACGGAAGTAGTGGGGGCGTGGTCGGGAATCCCGCGCGCCTCCGCGACTCTCAAGACGGCAACCGAACGAGGTCCTATCACAAGGATCAAACACAAGGAGTGTCTCAAAACAGTGTATAGCTACTGTAGGCGGGTAGAGGAATAAATTCGGAAACGAACGCAACTCGAATCGCGGAAAACGGAGCCCAAACGGGCCCTAAACGGGTCGAGAAAGACAATACTGTGCAAAATCAGACGTCTGGAACTCCTTCCAGACGTCTTAAACGGTGGATCAGAGAATTACCTGTTCGGCGGGGTTCCCCGGACGTCCAGAAGTCTGTGGCGACGTCTCCCCTAGATCCCAGACGTCCGATGGTCTCTCCGGACGTCTGCAGGTCACTCCCGCCGTCTGGTACAACTTCCAGACGTCGGATTCGCAAAGGATGACGAATCCGAACACCTGCGCACAGCCAACCCTCCTCCTTCAGTACGGTCAGTCGACAAAAGAAGAAGGAGAAAGCGGAACTCACCTTTCAGACGTCTGTATGATCACACAGACGTCGCCCTTGCCGTCTGGATATCAGTCCAGACGTCTGATTCTGGAGATTTTTCCAGAATCAGAACCTCGCTCGGCCTCCGCTCGCGACGCCGCCCGCGTCGCACCTCGCGCGTCCGCTGCTCCGCCCGCAGCAGGTCCCTCTTCGCGACGCTCTGCGCCCCCTGCGCCCTCCGCCGGCCGGCCAAGCCGCTCCCGGCGAGCTCGCCCTCACGGCAGAGTCCCGCCCTCGCACGCCGCAGCTCCTCCGCGCCTTCGCTGCGCCGCTGCCGCTGCGCCCTCGCGTCCGCTCGCTCCGCCCGCAGCAGGAGAGGAGGAAGATGGTGGAGACGGGAGGGGAGGCGCGCCCCCTCCCCCTTTTAACGCCGCGCGGAGAGGAGAGAGACGCCCGCAGTCGCCTGCAGCCGCAGAGAAGATGCGGATCTCAGGTCTGCGCGCACAGGCGCGCAGACGAATATCCCGTGCGAGTATAACTGTTCGTCAGACGTCTGTAAACTATCCCGGACGTCTGGTCAGACGTCTGGATGTGATCCCAGACGTCTTGACAGACGTCTGGGCCACCTCCCAGACGTCTTAAAAGACGTCTGGGGTACGCGCTCGTTACAATATAACAAACTCAAAGGAAGTTTCGTCCCCGAAACTTGCGCCAACTAGGGTGCGGAAAAAGGATGTCCAAATAACCATAACAAACTCAAAGAGGACCGAAGCCGGTCCGAAAAGACGTACCCGCGAAAAGCTCTGGGTACCGCTCCCGCATTGCCGCCTCAGGCTCCCAGGTAGCCTCCTCGTACCGCTGGCTCCTCCACAAAACCTTTACCAGGGGTACTTGCTTTCGTCTCAACCTGCGGATGGCTCGGTCTAGGATCTGCACTGGCCGCTCGGGGTAGGTCAGGTCGTCGCTCACCTCGACGCTCTCGTGACTCAGTACGTGGCTGGGATCGGCTACGTACTTCCTGAGGTTGGACACATGGAACACGTCGTGCACACCAGAAAGCTGCGGGGGAAGGGCAAGTCTGTAAGCAACGGGTCCAACCCGCTCCAGGACCTCGAAGGGCCCCACGAACCTCGGCGCGAGCTTCCCTCTCACCCCAAACCGCTGTAAGCCCTTCATGGGCGAAACACGAAGAAAGACGTGGTCCCCAACCTCGAACTGCACCTCTCTGCGTCTGCGATCTGCGTAGCTCTTCTGTCTGCTCCTGACAGTGCGGAGTCGTCTGTGGATCTGTTCAACTACCTCCTGACTCTGCCGGATCAACCTGGGGCCAACCTCCCACTTGGTTCCCACCTCAACCCAACTCAAGGGTGCCGTGCATTTCCGTCCGTACAGAGCCTCGTAGGGAGCCATGCCGATGCTCGAGTGATAACTGTTGTTGTATGCAAACTCTGCCAGGGGCAGGTGTTCCTCCCAAGAGCCCCTCCAGTCTAGTACACAGGCACGCAAAAGATCCTCAAGTGTCTGTATCGTGCGTTCCGACTGTCCGTCCGTCTGGGGGTGGTAAGCCGTGCTAAACCTCAACCTCGTCCCCAAAGCCTGCTGAAACTCAGCCCAAAACTGGGACGTAAAGCGGGTATCCCGGTCGGATACGATCTCCCGCGGAACTCCGTGTAGTCGCACCACATCACGGATGTACCTCTCTGCCAACTGTGCTGGTCCCAAAGTGACTCGGATCGGCAAGAATCGTGCCGTCTTCGTCAACCTATCCACTATTACCCAGACCGCGTCGTGTCCTCGCTGGGTAACAGGTAAACCCACCACCAAGTCCATGGTGATGCTCTCCCACTTCCACTCTGGCACTGGAAGCGGCTGAAGCGGCCCTGCAGGCCTCTGATGCTCGGCTTTCACCTGCTGGCACACTAAGCACTGCTGCACGAACTCACCCACATCCCGCTTCATCCCTCTCCACCAGAACTCGCGTCTCAAGTCATGGTACATTTTCGTGTTTCCGGGATGTATGGTGAATCTGGAACCGTGTGCCTCAGTCAGGAGCTCTCTCAACAGCTCCTCGTCTCTGGGGACGCACAGCCGTCCCCTCAAGCGTAACACCTGGTCTGTGAAAGAGAAGTCCCCTGGGTCCCCTGACAGTACTCTGTCGCGCAAAGACTGCAAGTACGGATCGGCCATCTGTCCCGTGATGATGCGGTCTATCAACTCTGGTCTGGTCTGCCGTGTCACCGTCACTGCCCCACAGTATCCTCGTAACTCTAGAGGTCGCCAACTGCCCACCTCCTCCAAAAGGCTCCAACTCTGTAACTGTAGACTGGCCAAGCGTGCGGGCGCCTTACGGCTCAAGGCGTCAGCCACCACATTGGCCTTTCCCGGGTGGTAGGAGATGCTGCAGTCGTAGTCCTTCAGGAGCTCCAACCAACGTCTCTGTCTCATGTTGAGCTCCTTCTGGTCAAAAAGATATCTGAGGCTCTTGTGATCTGTAAAAATCTCGAAGGTCTCACCGTACAAGTAGTGCCTCCATGTCTTCAGCGCGAAGACAACAGCTGCCAACTCTAGGTCGTGGGTAGGGTAGGTATGCTCATGGGGCTTCAGTTGCCGCGAAGCGTAAGCGACCACGTGACCCCTCTGCATGAGCACACCTCCTAACCCCTGCAAGGAAGCGTCCGTGTACACAACGAACCCGCCACTACTGTCAGGAATGGTGAGCACGGGAGCCGAGGTCAACCTCTCCTTCAGCTCCAGAAAACACGCCTCACAGGCGTCTGTCCAAGTGAAAGGCACATCCTTCCGAGTCAACTGTGTCATAGGACGTGCAATCTGCGAAAACCCTCTGATGAACCGTCTGTAGTAACCTGCCAGTCCCAGGAAACTGCGAATCTCAGTGACTGAACGCGGTCTCTCCCACCTGAGCACTGCCTCGACCTTGGCGGGATCCACCGCCAGGCCGTCTCCAGAGATCACATGACCCAAAAAGGTCACCTCCCTCAACCAGAACTCGCACTTGCTGTATTTGGCGTACAGCCTGCGTCGTCTCAGAGTGTCCAGAACCATCCGCAAGTGCTGTCCGTGCTGCGTCCGATCTCTAGAATAGATGAGTACATCATCTATGAAAACCACCACAAACTGGTCCAAGTACGGTCTGAACACCCGGTTCATCAGGTCCATGAAAGCAGCGGGGGCATTGGTCAGCCCAAACGGCATGACCAAAAACTCGTAGTGTCCGTACCGGGTGCGGAAAGCTGTCTTGGAGACGTCGGTCTCCCTGATCCTCAACTGGTGGTATCCAGACCTCAAGTCGATCTTGGAAAACACCGTGGCACCCCGCAACTGGTCAAACAAATCGTCAATCCTCGGCAGCGGATATCGGTTCTTGATGGTGACCCTATTCAGCTGTCTGTAGTCCACACAAAGGCGTAGGGTCCCATCCTTCTTCTTCACAAACAGTACCGGGGCTCCCCAGGGAGACGCACTGGGCCTCACGAAACCCTTCTCCAAAAGGTCCTGCAACTGAGACTTGAGCTCTCGCAGCTCAAGCGGTGCCATCCTGTATGGCGCGGTGGAGATGGGGTTGGTCCCTGGTACTAGTGAGATCTCAAACTCGATCTCACGCTCGGGCGGTAGTCCTGGTAACTCGTCTGGAAACACGTCGGGGTACTCTCTGACCACCGGGATGCTCTGGAAGTCTGCCACGGGGCTGTGCTCTGCCACCACACAAGCTAAGAAGCCCTCACACCCCTGGCTCAAAAGTCTCGCCGCCCGGAGTGCCGAAATGCACCTGAAACCTCCGTCCACTGGCTGCCCGTGAAACTCGAAGGAAGTCAACTCCGGAATGGAGAAGACAATCTTCCTCTCAAAGCAGTCCACCAATGCGTGGTAAGCGGACAGCCAATCCATCCCCAGGATCACCCCAAAGTCCTCCATCTGTATCATAATCAGGTCAGCTGGCAGGCTGTGTCCCCCGATGCTGACCCCGCAACCCGTGTACACCTCCTCAGCTACAAACAGCTGACCACTCGGACCTCTGATTACGAACGGGTTCTCTAACAATGTATAATCCTGGTCCAAACTAACTGCGAAACTGTCTGCGACAAACGAGTGCGTAGCGCCGGAATCGAAAAGCGTGTAAACGAGTCTGCCAGAAACTGAAACCATACCTGCTACCACGGATCCCGAAGCTCTGGCGTCCCTGTGTGTTAGGGCGTTGATACGCCCCTCAGCTCTAGGTGCGGACGAAGCAGCCACACTCTGCGTCGGACGGGTAGGTGCTGGCCGGTACCCTCCTCGCGACTGCGGTCCTCCTCCTCGCGCCTGGAAACCGCGGCCTCCTGCGCGCCCTCCAGTGCTCTGCGCGGGAAGTATCTGCTGACCTCCTGCCCTAGATGGGCAGTCCCTCCTGACGTGGCCCGGCTGGCCACACTGGTAGCAGAGGGGAACCCGACTCCCGCCCTCAGTGAGTCCCTGCTGTCGGCTAGGCGGGGGTCCGGTGCTGGCGACTGGCCCCTGTCGAGGGCCCCCAAAGGCCACTGATGGCCCTGCACAACGTGACGGCTCTCCTGCGGACGCCACGTGTCTCCGTTCTCGCCGGCCCTGTGAGAAGTCTGGCTGAAAGGGCCTCTTCCGCCCGCCGTCGGTCTCTCGCGCGGACGGGTTGGTCTCCTCGTAAGTCATGGCTGCCTCTACCACCCTCGAAAACGTCGGCAGCTTCAGGGGTTTGACATACCCCCGGATCGCAGGCCGGAGCCCCTCGGTGAACCTCCAAAGGCGCTCCTCCTCAGTGGCTACCGCTGTCGCTGCAAAGCGGGACAGCTCCAAGAAACGCGTGCGGTACGCGCTCACGGTCATCGTCCCTTGGCGGAGAGTGTGGAACTCCCGCCTCCTCTGGTCCTGCCACGTCTGGGGAAAGTACTGCTCGCAGAAGAGGGTGACGAACTGGTCCCACGTCGGCTCGTCCCTCTCCTGTCCCCGGACCGCCCTCCACCACCGGTGTGCCGCACTCTCTAGCTGGTACGTGGCAAAGGCCACGCGGCACTCCACCGGGGGGCGAAGGGTGTCGAAGATCTTCTCCAGCTGCTCAAGCCAGTCCTCTGCCTCGGTCGGGTCCTCATCCCCCTTGAAGGAGGGGGGCTTCAGCTTCCGGAACTGCCCGAAAAGCTCGAAGTGGTGCTGTAGGGGAGGTGCTGGTGCACCTCCAGGCGAAGGTGCCTCGTGTACAGAAGTGTCGGAGGAAGGTGGGGGCGGCAGGGGCCCATCCCCTCCCTCGTGTCCGGCGCCGCGTCCGTCGCGTGGTCCCACAGAGGACTCCCCCTCTGCAACCCCAGGAGGAGGTGCTCGGGGCGGTGGGTGGAGCTCCTCTCGCACAATATCCCGTATCAGTCTGGCGAGGTCCTGGGCCTGGATGCCAGGGAGTGGTGGCTGGTCCACCGAGACGTCAACGACAGCACGTCCACCTCGCCGACCTCGCCCTCGGCCGCGCCCGCGGCCAGTCTCGCCAGTCCCACGACGAGGCATCTCCTGCAAGGAGACGCGAAACAAAACGGAAACGTCAAAACAGACGGTACCTAACAACACTTCTAAGAGCTCATGTCAAGAGATATGTTGTGGTGGCTACTCTAGCTATAAACATGTGAATTGGTTACTTTCCAGTCAGTTGATTCACTTCTCGGGACGACCTTGCTCTGATACCATCTTGTAACGACCCGGTTCCCGAGTCCCTACGAGACACGAGAACCGGACCGACTCGACTAATCCCAAGACCCAGTCGTCCAACGAGGAAGTAACCAAAAGACAGTAAAATAAACCACATTCAGCATGAATATATCTAACAGTAAAAAGTACAACAGTAAGGAAAGAAACTACTACAGTAGGCACCACCACAACATTTATCATATAACAAAAACTGCAGGTAAAGAAGGTACAGCGGAAACAAAACTACTCACTAGAACAGAAACAAAAGAAGGTACAAAACTGTGGCAACTCTACTGGACCCTACTCGGCCCAGCGTCCTCTGCAGCCGCCGACCCTGGCTGCTCAACACCTGGTCCTGAAAAAGGTAACGAGTGTAACACGTCAGCAAAACGCTGAGTAGAGTGGCAAACTAACTAAAGGCAACAGTAGAGTGTACAGTAGCTGTTATGTTCTATTACTTCCTTTATTTACATCTTTCAATTTTTCTCACTATTTCATTTACTTCTCAGATCCTTTACTTGATCTCGAATGTCCTCGTGGGACGATCTTGATTGCAGTCTTTTCCAACAGTAGAAGTAGCACGTGGTGCTCTCCTGGCCGGGAGAGTCCCCCGTGGTGATCCTACCCTCAGTCAACCACCCCAAGGTCACTGACAGACGTAACGGTGACTACGGCACGCGCGATAAACGCACAGGTAGCTAGCCCGTACTGGCACGCGGTCAGTCGTTTCCGTTAACGGGTGCGCCCAAAGCACAGCACGGAACCAGGGCAGAGCCCTCTCAGTAACAGGGGTCCAACCCCTCCACAGTAACCAAACCGGGGCCTTGCCCCTCCACAGTCCGCGCACCCTCGTCTGACTACCCTGGTTTGCCCTAGTGGGCCTAACAAGTCGGTGAAGGAGGCTAGCAGAACCCCGAGGCCCGTGGGGTAGCTAGTACTCTCCTAACACTACTAGCTCTCCTCGGTACTACGTACACGAGGGCCAACAAGTCGGTACAGAGCGGCCAAGCCTAACCCCGGGTCCCTGGGGCGGCTGGCCCCACTCTGCACTAAAACAGGTACAGGTACTTCCCTTGGTACTGCGTACCCAAGAGACAGTACAAACTACATCTCAGTTCCATTCCTTTTCTTTCCAGGAGTTCCACTCCTAATTCCCCGTGGGGTTCCAGCCCCTTATCTCAGAACATCATATGTTTCACTTTCCAGATTCACGTTCTCAATTTCCATGATCTCAAACATGTTTCTTTGTTCATCACAGGCAGCTGTTAATTAATTTCACAGGCAGCTTATATATTCCTTTCTATTTTTCCAAGACTGCAGTAATATACATTCCACTAGTTTTTCCCATCCTAGGATTCATGCCATATCCTAGGATCTATCATACAATCTAGTTTTCCGGCCCTAGGATTCATGCAACACCTAGGAGCTATCATTCCATACATTTCTCATTCCTAGGGTTCATGCAATGCCCTAGGTTCTAGTTATGGTTCCATACTTTAACAGATTTTATTAATGCTTAAAACCACTCTACCAGGTACAACGGAAGTAGTGGGGGCGTGGTCGGGAATCCCGCGCGCCTCCGCGACTCTCAAGACGGCAACCGAACGAGGTCCTATCACAAGGATCAAACACAAGGAGTGTCTCAAAACAGTGTATAGCTACTGTAGGCGGGTAGAGGAATAAATTCGGAAACGAACGCAACTCGAATCGCGGAAAACGGAGCCCAAACGGGCCCTAAACGGGTCGAGAAAGACAATACTGTGCAAAATCAGACGTCTGGAACTCCTTCCAGACGTCTTAAACGGTGGATCAGAGAATTACCTGTTCGGCGGGGTTCCCCGGACGTCCAGAAGTCTGTGGCGACGTCTCCCCTAGATCCCAGACGTCCGATGGTCTCTCCGGACGTCTGCAGGTCACTCCCGCCGTCTGGTACAACTTCCAGACGTCGGATTCGCAAAGGATGACGAATCCGAACACCTGCGCACAGCCAACCCTCCTCCTTCAGTACGGTCAGTCGACAAAAGAAGAAGGAGAAAGCGGAACTCACCTTTCAGACGTCTGTATGATCACACAGACGTCGCCCTTGCCGTCTGGATATCAGTCCAGACGTCTGATTCTGGAGATTTTTCCAGAATCAGAACCTCGCTCGGCCTCCGCTCGCGACGCCGCCCGCGTCGCACCTCGCGCGTCCGCTGCTCCGCCCGCAGCAGGTCCCTCTTCGCGACGCTCTGCGCCCCCTGCGCCCTCCGCCGGCCGGCCAAGCCGCTCCCGGCGAGCTCGCCCTCACGGCAGAGTCCCGCCCTCGCACGCCGCAGCTCCTCCGCGCCTTCGCTGCGCCGCTGCCGCTGCGCCCTCGCGTCCGCTCGCTCCGCCCGCAGCAGGAGAGGAGGAAGATGGTGGAGACGGGAGGGGAGGCGCGCCCCCTCCCCCTTTTAACGCCGCGCGGAGAGGAGAGAGACGCCCGCAGTCGCCTGCAGCCGCAGAGAAGATGCGGATCTCAGGTCTGCGCGCACAGGCGCGCAGACGAATATCCCGTGCGAGTATAACTGTTCGTCAGACGTCTGTAAACTATCCCGGACGTCTGGTCAGACGTCTGGATGTGATCCCAGACGTCTTGACAGACGTCTGGGCCACCTCCCAGACGTCTTAAAAGACGTCTGGGGTACGCGCTCGTTACAGTGGGGCCACCAGTGGCCTTTGGGGGCCCCAGACAGGGACCAGCTGCCAGCACCGAACCCCCGCCCAGCCACCAGCAGAGACAAACTGAGAGAGGAGGCCGAGTTCCTCTCTGCTACCAGTGTGGCCAGTCGGGCCACATCATGAGGGACTGCCGATCTAGGACCGGAGCATTGCAGATGCTCGCAGCACTGACCACTGGAGGCCGAGCTGGTGGCCGCGATCACCAGGCACGTAGAGGAGGATAGCAATCACGAGGCGAGTACCGGCCAGCTGCTACCTGCCTGACCTAGAGCGTGGCCGCTTCGTCTGCACCTAGGACTGAGGGGTGCATCAATGCCCTAACACACAGAGACGTCAGGGCTTCAAGTTCTATGGTGGCAAGTATGGTTACTGTTTCTAGCAAATTAGTATGTGTTCTTTTTTATTCTGGTGCCACACATTCTTTTGTCTCCTTGAGTTTTGCCGTCAGTTTGGGACCGGGTAGTGTACTGTTAAAGGTTTCGTTCCTAATTAGAGGGCCAGGTGGACAGTTGTTCATAGCAAAGGTCTTTATAGACTGCGAAGTCGCTATAAGGGGACACAATCTTCCCGCCAACCTAATTGTGATCCTGATGGAGGACTTTGGCGTGATTCTAGGGACAGACTGGCTGTCTGCCTATCACGCCTTGGTGGACTGTTTTAGAAGGAAGATCGTCTTCTCCATACCAAAGTTACCTCCCATTGAGTTTCACAGCCAGCCAGTGGACGGAGGCTTTAGGTGCATCTCCATGCTTCAGGCAGCGAAGCTTTTGGGCTAGGGGTGTGAGGGCTTCTTAGCTTGTGTCGTAGCAGGGCCTAGCCCCGTGACAGACTTTCAGAATATTCCGGTGGTCTGTGAGTACCCCGACGTTTTCCTAGAGGAGTTGGCAGAACTACCGCCTGAGCGTGAGATCTCACTAGTACCGGGGACCAGCCCCATTTCTACTGCACCTTACACGATGGCGCCGCTTGAGCTGCGAGAACTCAAGTCCCAGTTATAAGACCTGTTGGCGAAGGACTTTGTGAGGCCCAGTGCATCCCCGTGGGGAGCCCCCGTGTTGTTTGTAAAGGATGGTACCCTACGACTTTGTGTCGACTACCGGCAGCTGAATCGGGTCACCGTCAAGAACAAGTACCCGCTGCCTCATATTGACAACCTCTTCGACCAGTTGAGAGACACCATAGTGTTCTCTAAGATAGATCTGAGGTCAGGTTACCACCAATTGAGGATCAAGGAGACCGACATCTCCATGACAGCTTTTCATACACTGTACGGGCACTACAAGTTCTTGGTCATGCCGTTTAGGTTGACCAACGCCCCTGCTGCTTTCATGGACTTGAACCGTGTTTTCAGACCGTATTTGGACCAGTTTGTGGTGGTGTTCATCGACGACGTCCTAGTCTGCTCATGGGATCAGGCACAGCATGGACAGCATTTACGCATGATCCTGGATACCTTGAGACGACGCAGGCTGTATGCCAAGTACAGCAAGTGCGAGTTTTGGTTAAGACAGGTGACTTTCTTGAGCCACGTGATATCGGGAGACGGATTGGTTGTGGATCTAGCCAAGGTTAAGGCCATGCTCAGGTGGGAGAGACCACACACAGTGATAGAGGTACGCAATTTTCTGGGACTTGCAGGCTAATATCAGCGGTTTATCAGAGGGCTCTCTCAGATCGCGCGTCCTATGACTCAGCTAACTCAAGAAGGACATGCCCTTTTCTTGGACCGACGAGTGCGAGGTGTGTTTCAAGAGTTGAAGGAGAGACTGACTTCAACTCCTGTACTTACCATTCCAGACAGTAGTGGCAGGTTCATGGTTTACACCGACGCATCATTGCAGGGGTTGGGTGGTCTGCTCACGTAGAGGGGTCACGTTGTCGTTTATGCTTCGCGACAACTAAAGCCCCATGAGCATAATTACCCCTCCCATGACTTAGAGCTGGCAGCAGTTGTCTTCGTGCTGAAGACATGGAGGCACTACCTATATGGTGAGACATTCAAGATCTTCATGGATCACAAGAGCCTTAGGTACCTATTTGACCAAAAGAAGCTCAACCTGAGACAGAGGCATTGATTAAAGCTCCTGAAAGACTACAACTACAGCATCTCCTACCACCCAGGGAAGGCCAATGTGGTAGCCGACGCCTTGAGCCGGAAAGCTCCCGCCTACTTGGCCAGCTTGCAGGCACAGAGTTGGAGACTCATGGAGGAGGTGGGTAATTGGCGACCCCGAGAGTCATAGGGGTACTGCGAGGCAGGGACACTGACGAGTAGGCACAACCAGAGCTGATAGACCGCATCATTGCAGGACAATGGTCGATCCGTACTTACAGGCACTACGGGACAAGGTGCTAACCGGGGACCCAGGAGGCTTTTCCTTCTCAGACAAGGTACTACACATGAGGGGATGCCTATGTGTTCCTAGAGACAAGGAGTTATTGAGAGAGCTATTGAATGAGGCGCACGAGTTCTAGTTCACCATGTATCTCGGAAATACAAAGATATACCATGATTTGCGACGCGACTTCTGGTGGAGAGGGATGAAGCGGGATGTTGGTGAGTTTGTCCAGCAGTGCTTGGTATGGCAGCAGGTGAAGGCCGAACACCAGAGACTTGCAGGGCTATTATAGCCACTTCCTATACCAGAGTGGAAGTGGGAGAGCATTACCATGGACATAGTAGTGGGACTACCAGTTATACAGTAGGGACACGACGCAGTTTGGGTGATAGTAGATCGGTTGATGAAGACGGTACGGTTTCTACCGATCTGAGTCACTTTTGGGCCAACACAGCTAGCAGAGAGATATGTCAGAGATGTGGTGCATCTACACAAAGTCCCTCGTAAGATCATCTTCGACAGGGATACTCGTTTCACTTCCCTGTTTTTGGTAGAGTTTTAGCAGGCATTGGGGACCCATCTGAGGTTCAGCACCACATATCACCCCCAGACCGACAGGCAATCAGAGCGCATCATACAGACACTCGAAGACCTCCTACACGCTTGTGTACTAGACTAGAGAGGCTCCTGGGAGGAGCATTTGCCCCTGGCAGAGTTTGCATACAATAACAGCTATCATTCAAGCATTGGCATGGCACCTTACGAGGCTCTGTACGAACGGAGGTGTACTGCACCCTTGAGTTAGGTCGAGGTGGGGACCAAGTGGGAGGTTGGCCCCAAGTTGATCCGGCAGAGTAAGGAGGTGATAGAGCAGATTCACAAGCGACTCTGCACTGTCAGGAGCAGATAGAAGAGCTACGACGACAAGAAGCGCAAAGAGGTACAGTTCGAGGTTAAGGATCACGTCTTTCTCCGTGTTTCACCCATGAAGGGCTTGCAACATTTTGAGATGAAAGGGAAGCTTGCACCGAAGTTTGTGGGACCCTTCGAGGTTTTAGAGCAGGTTGAACTCGTTGCTTACAGGGTTGCCCTTCCTTCCCAGCTCTCTGGAGTGCACGACGTGTTCCACGTGTCCAACCTCAAGAAATACATCGCAGATCCCAGCCACGTTCTAAGCCATGAAAGCATCGAGGTGGGAAACCACCTGACCTATCTCGAGAGACCAGTCTAGATATTAGACAGAGTCATCCGGAGTCTGAGGCGGAAGTAACTATCACTGGTGAAAGTCCTATGGAGAAGCCAGCGATATGAGAACCCTTGGGAGCCTGAGGCGGCAATGCGAGAACAGTACCCAGAGCTTTTTGAGGGTACGTCATTTTAAATCTACTTTGACCCTCTTTAAGTTTGTTATGCACTTTTACGCTACTTTTTCGCACCATACATGGCTCAAGTTTTTGGGACGAAACTTCCATTAAGTTTGTTATGTTGAAATGACTCGTGGCCCTTTTGGGTTGTTTAAGACGTCTAGAAGAGCCGTCAGACGTCTGACCAGATGTCTGGATGGAAGGTCAGACGTCTGAAAGTAGAAGAACTGAACCTGTTGTTCTTTTCCGCACGCACGCACTGCACGCGCACTCACCCCCTCTCCTCACCCGAAACCCTAACCCTCTATCTATTTAAACCCCCCCTCTCCTGCGCCACTCCATCCATCTTCACAGCCACCACCTCCGTTCTTCCTTCCTCCCTTCCAATGCGGCGAGAGGAGAGGAAGCTGAGAAAGAGAGACAGGACGTGGAGGAGAGGAGAGCTCGAGAGGAGGAGCTTGCAAGGGAGCCATGAGAGCTTGGAGGAGCTCATACTCGAGGAGGAGGAGCTCGAGGAGGTGGGCTCGCGACCTCCTGAAGCTACCAACGTCGCAATTGCAGGCGGCGCGGAGGACTTCCGCGCGGAGAAGAAGGCTCACGGAGGTTCTGCGTACTGGATATTTTCCAGTATCAGACGTCTGGAGCACATCCCAAACGTCTGGAATAGCCGAAGGACATCCGGAGCTGGAGCCAGACGTCTGAAAGCACGCTCTGTGCTAAGGTACGTGCTTTTGTACGGTTACGGCCATGCAGGCCTCACCATAGGATCTTGTCCAACCTTTTCTAATGGTCTACACGTACGTACACAGGGAGCAAGTTGTTGGAAAGGTGCGGGGTGCACCCTTCGAAGTGCTTTTAGACATCTGGACACATAGCCAGACGTCTGACCATACCTCCAGACGACCGGAAGAAGAGTCCGACATCTGGAACTCACCTCAGACGATCGTGGAGGGGTCTGAACGTCCAAGGCAGCTGCAAGGAACCCAGGATAAGTGTTGATGTCTTTTAAGACGTCTGAGATTAGACTCAGATGTCTGATTTTGGACAGTGTGAGTGCTTTTTGGCCCATTTAGGGCCCAAATGGGATCAGATTTCCACAAATGAAGTACCGTTGTTTTTTGCTTGAGTTTATGTACGAGTTAGTGTCACTTTTATACGATTTTGGACTCGTTTGATGTGGATGGTCAATTGTATAGGTCTCCAGCCAGTCGAGACGCGAGAGCCGCGGAAGCGACGGGATCTATGATCCGAGCCCCCATTCCTCCCATATTTGCCGGTAGAGTGGTTTACATTAATATTATGATTTAAATAAATGAACTGCATGTTTAGAATAACTTAAATGAATCCTAGAATGAAAATGAACCCTAGGGCAGAAACAGATGGTTGAGCTATACTGTATGCTTGAGAAACATGTAGAACCCTAAGATGAGAATGAACCCTAGGGTAGAAATAGATGGTTGAACTATACTAGTTACTTGAGATGCCTATAAAAACTTTAAATGCTAGCAAATGTACTGGTTATTTATGTGATGCCTTGTCAGTTGGAAAATCATGAGCTGCCTGTTTTAAGAATGGAACTGGAACATGAATAGAGAAATTTGAAAGACTGGATTATGAAATGAAAGAAATATCAACATGAACCCTACGAGAAATTAGGAGGACTCCTGTAGACGGAAAGTGAGCTGGCCCTTATGTACGTGGTACCAAGGAGAGCCACTGTCCCTTTAGTGTAGAGGGGTACTAGCTGCCCGTTGGGACGAGCCCCAGGGTCAGGACTAGACACTCTACACCGCCTCAGTTTGGCCCTTGTGTACATGGTACCGAGGTGAGTTACTTAGTGTAGGGAAGGAGCTAACTGCCCCAGGGGGCCCGGGGTTAAGACTAGCTGCCCTACACCGACTCTTGTTAAGCCCACTAGGTAAACTGGGATAGTCATACAAGGGTGTGCAGACTGTGGAAGGGGGAGATCCCTGTTCTGTTCTGAGGGGCGAGACCCCTGTTCTGAGAGAGCAAGGCCCTGTACTATTCCGTACTGTACCTTTAGGCGTACCCGTTAGCAGAAACGACTGGCCGCATGCTGTAATCACCGCTACATCGCGACCGTGACCTCGAGGTGGTTGATTGGGTGTAGGACTACCACGAGAGACTCTCCTGGCCAGGAGAAAACCACACGTACCTCCTACATCATGGAAAAAACTGCAATCAAGATCATTCTCACGAGGAACAGGCCAGATCAAGAAATGATCTAAGTGAATAAAGGAATAACAAATTAGAAGCACTTAGTTGAACTAAATGAAAATGGATAGTTGTTTAATGGCATAAATTAATTGCTTGTCTTAATTACATGTAAATGGCTAAATTACCACTCTACTCAACGTTCGCTGACTCCGAAAATTTTATAACCTTGTTCAGGTCAGGGAGTTGAGCAGCTAGCACCACTGGCTGCAGAGGGAGTTGGGCCCAATCGAACCCAGCCTTAGCTGCGTTCTTACTATTTTTCCTTAGCTCCTATTGTTGTAGTGAGTTTTTTTTTTGTTCTATGTAATACTGTTTCAGTACTTTCAGTTGTAATTTTCTCTGTCGTAGTTATGATGGCCTGTAACTTTGATAGACTATATCGCTCTGTTTCTCTTACTGTCTTTTGATTTATTTCTGCTTAGTTACATCACATGTGTGGTTGTGATTTATTTCCTACTTTTGGTTATTTCTCGTTGGACGACTAGGTCTTGGGATTAGTCGATGCGAGCCGATCTCAGGTTCTGTAGGGATCTGAGATCGGGTCGTAACAAGGGCGCGGGCGTTCAAATTGAATCTTAGTCGCTAGATCAGATCTGGGGAGGATGGTGAACCTACACGCAATCGCGCGGGAAGATTCATCGAGGATTTTCCCTTGGATGATGGGTACATGCAATGGATGGTTGTGATCGCTTATGTTCTTGTGAGCTATAGTGGTCCTACTGCACCAGGTCTATTGGTGAAATTATGATCAAACCCTCAAGGGTGAAGGGGTAGAGAAATAGCTCAAAGTCCCATTAGTGGCAAGAATTGATGACAGAGTAGTCCCTAAAATTTTCAAAGAGATCCCTGGCATCTTTCATAATGGTCCTTGAGAAGTTAAATGTAAATAGAATGTTATGACCTGAGGACCTATATGTAAAATTTTAATTTCAAGGTCCTAGTGATGTCCAAATGCAATCAAGTTTTTATTGAAACATACTTAAACATTTAGGAAATCAATTCTATCATTGATTTGAACTGTTGAACTCAAAGATGTGTTTAATTTGCAAATGGATCATCAATTTATATTAATAAATAGAATATCTCATTTTTTGACCTAATTTTCCATTTTTAACAAAAATTAGATGTTTTAGGTTATTTCTATTAATTCCCACACTTAACTCATTTCTTATGTTAATTGTGTGGATTCCCACTTGAAAGGGGTGAGATCCGCGTGATGTAAAAAAAATGCGAAATTGAAAATATACCAATCTTACAAAATAAACAATCACACAAAGTACACAAAGATTTTTAGGTGAAAACCCAAACCGGGTGAAAACCACCACCTAACCCTCAGGAGTTAAGATTTTCCGATCAGCCAAGTTGATCAAATCCACTAAACGAATTACTTAAACTAAGGTGATTCAACCCCAATTACAACCACGCTACTTTATACGAGGGTAGCGTACCTCAAACCCCTTTTCAAGAGAAGGATTTTATCCCACGAAAGAGACGGGAATTCGCAAAGCAAATACCCAACCGAATAACAAAGTAAAATAACAAATATCCTATAGAGCCAACAAAGTAATTTTTAACCTAAGCTTCTATAGGAATTAAGATGCTTCCCTTGGCAAGGAGTGCGTCGACGACGCAGATGTGTGAACTACACGACAATGCAACGTCGCTCTCGTGAACTACGACGAGAAAGCGGGTGCGTAAATGCTTGATGCTCTCTATATGAAGAACTGGAGCTTGGAGAGCAAGAGCTTGCTTCTTAGGATCAAGAGATACAAAATGGTGTGAAAGCGTATTACTAGGTGTGTGTTGTGTGCAAGAGATTCTCCTCTATTTATAGAGGCCTTAGGAAGGCTTTGGAAGGCTTTGGAAAGCTTCCATAGCCGTTGGGTGCAAAGCCCAAGAGAATCAGGCCGAAATCAGGAGTAATCATTGTACTGACAGGGTTATCAGACGTCTGATCCTGGCATCAGACGTATGGAAGATCAGTTTAAGACGTCTGGGATCAAAGTCAGACGTCTAATTTTAGGAGGATTTCTTCCTGACTTGAATCAGATCTAAACAGGGTTCTAGTGTAAGTCTATCAGACGACACACAGGACGTCTGGTACTATGTCTAGACGTCTGGAAACCTACTTTTCTGCGGAATGAATTTCCAAGAGATTGCAACGGCTATAAGATCTCTGAAAAGAGATTTTGGGTCAACCGAGGCAAAACGGTTATTTATCAGACGTCTGAAAACGCTTATAGACGTCTGATAAGACTCTAACGGTCATATCCTATAGTGTTTGTTAAACTAGCCAATGGTCCACTAATTGAACGTCTGGAAAAATCATCAGACGTCTTCTAAGACGTCTGGACTAAGGTCTGAACGTCTAATTTTATCAGACAGAACTAAGTAGGTCCAACCTAAATGTTATCGAACATCTGAGTCAACAGTCAAACATCTTAAAACTCATTATCAGACGTCTGATTTTGATATTAGACGTCTGAAAAGGTTGTTTGAACCCTATATTGATTTTCTAAGTTTTTTACGGAAAACCTAGGTATCCTAGGGTTGTGCAAGTGTTCCTAAGACTACTGTTAGGGTACTTTAAGACTCTTTAACATGATATTCTAAGGAACAAAAAGAGCAAGAAAATAAAGATAAAAGTAAATGAAAGAAATAAACAGAATTCTATCATATTCTTCTTGTCCTTCCATCTTCAATCTATCGCTCCTCGCGAATCTCCTCTATTCTCCATCAAGCTCCTCCAATCCGTCCTGGATGCGAGCTCGAACTCCGTATAAACATGTCTCCATTTGCAATTTTCCTGAAATCTAATACTCTAAGTGCAAATGTTAAATGACACGTGTTTTGTTATCATCAAAACAAATGATCGCGGTGCTCTAGCACCAACAAATTGTATGATGTTTAACCTAATTTCTAGCTACAAATTGTATGATGTTTAACCTAATTTCTAGCTTAACTTGGGCATTTTAGTTATGATGAGCCACACCTCATCAGTGTTTAAGGCTGTCAATTAGGCTTGATATAGGCATATGCCATTTGAACCAACTGATGAATCAGTAGTTCTTGGCTGCTGAATCAGCAGCAGCAATGATTACTGATACTACAGCCACTGTTTTGGGCTGAACTTAAGTGGATTTGGAGTTGGTTTTGAAGGATTGGAAGAGTTGACCTTATATTTGATGTTAAAACTTAATTTTTCAAGTATTCATATATAAGGATGGAGTCTAATTTGATGTAGGTGCTTGTAATTTTTGTATTAAACCATTGTCAACCATTCTTGATGATGTAATTGTCCTAAAGAGAATTTAAATGAAATTGAGTTGGAAATCATGTTTAAACAATCAAACATATTTTAGAATATGTGCTGAGTGTGCATGAGTGTTTAAATTGCAATTTCAACCATTAGAACTAAATTGGAAGGCTTAAGTTCATTGTTTTAATTCACTTTAAGCCTTCATTCGTATGAAATTGAGAGAATATAAAAAAATCCAAAAAATTGTAAATAAATAAAATAAAGGTGTCTTGAGTAAGATTAGGTATTTTTCTAGGTGTTTGCAAAATTTCAAAGTAATCTGTACTTCTGACTTAATAGAATATTCCAACCGACGGTTCAATATACTTTAAAATTTAATAAAAGAATCAAATTGAAAATACCACAAAGAATCTATTCCTCTCTCATCTCACCCTTTCTTTCTCATCCCCTACCTCTACTATATATATATAAATCATAAAAATCAGAAAATGTCCAAAATCACCCAAAAATACCTTGTATAATATATTTATACTTGTAAATATAAGTAAATATTAAGCTATATGTATATAATGTAAAATATGTAAACAATGTACATAATTAACTTATACTTGCATTCTACATATTAAATTAAGTATTTAGATGATTTATTATATATATATAACTTTATTGTACAATTATATATTAATTTATTTTTTTTAAGAAGAATTATATATTAATTTATATCAACTTAAATCTATATTATACTAAGTAATTTAGAAAACCTATGTATATGTATACAACTATATATAATACTGTATATATGTATTTAATTAAGTCTTTTATACTATATGACACCTGTAAATTAATTTAATTATGTAATTATAGTAGGTAATTAAGTTATTAAGTTAATTAGATAGATTACTAAATTAAAATGAAATAAATTAGTAAATTAAGTTAACACTAAAGTAATTTATTATATACTCCTGTATAGTATTATTTTAAGTATATTTGACCTATTTATACTGTATTTGTACTATATTATAGTATTTATAAATTATTTATGTGTATATCTATTTAGAACGTGTATATAAATGTAAATAAATTAAAATAAAAACTATAAAATAAATTAAAAACATATAATAAATAGTTTATTATATAAATTAACTCTGTGTAAAGTCAATTTCATGATTAATTTATTAATTTGTATATTAATTAAGAAATTAAACTTGAATTCAATGCATATAAAATCCTAACTTTAACTAATTTTAATATATATATAAGTAACTTATTTTTGTAAATTAATTATACAATTACGTAGACCTATATTAGGGCTTTGTAAATATATAATTATTTATAATTTAGAATTAATTACGACCCTCAAATCGAGGGCCAAAGTCAAGCAATCAGAATGCAGCAAAGCGCATCCCAGCGCTCAAATCGCGCTAAACATAACGCCACATCATGCATGGTAGAACCCATAAACCCATATAAGTTGTTTCTATGCCGACGACTAATCAGTCGTCCGCGTAGGGTGCACCAATACCGATATACCTATTCTCTCCTCTCTCCTGATACAAGCATATATGAGTATGATATTAAACAGTGCATGGGCTGGGGGCCTACACTGTAGCTGGGCTTGTAGTGGGCCTAATGAGAAAATGAATTAAAATGCACATTAAAGAAACTAGAACCAACTTAGTAATGGTCTGGTTCCACCCATATGGGTGTTGTGTATCCCACAAAAAACAGTTCGCCTACTAAAAATCAAATTTTGGTCCAGGCTAAGAGAATGGGTCCGAGCTCGAAATCCAACTAAGTGTTGAAGTGTTATGAGTGTAAGAAAAGATGAAATACGACTAAGTGTTGAGAGAGTCTTATGTGTAAGTGTTGTGTACTTGTGTGCAGTGTGTATATGTATACTTATATGTATGGTGTATGTATAATAGTAAATATATATATATATACAAAATAAAATATATGTAAATAAAGTATACGAATGTATAGTATATGTATAAGTAGAATAATAAGTACTTGTTTGAGCCTTATATGTATATAAATAACCTTGAGGCTTTAGTGATGAATGTATTCGTCACCATAGATATGTACATATGCTAGTAAAAGTATTCTTTTGCCTTATGTTGTGCACATATTTTACTAAGGCTAGTGACATATAATTATGTTACTATATATATAGTATATGTTACTAAAGATATTACTATGTGTTAATATAACTTAAGATAGTACATATTAGTAGTGATTTTTGTACTTAGGTATTATCTAGGATAGTTGTACATAATTAACATAGTGTAGTATTAATTAGCTTTTTATGCATGTTTAGTTGTACGTATGTTTAAGGCATTGTAATGCATATTAATTGATTCTTTTATAAATAATTAAATAATTCATTCATTAATTTATTCATCGATTCATTTTGTAAATAAAATTAATTTTTTTGGAATAAAAGAATATTTTGGACTTAGAGAGTGATGTATATCAATGACTGCCTCCCAATGAACGACCTGGAATAAACCAGTAAAAGTTACGTGAAAAAATAAAATGATGCGACATCTGTTTGCATTGTAACAAATATACTACAACAATGACACTTAAAACATTATTTTTATTGCAACACGTTCGTCACACGTCAACTATCGACAACACAAAGAAGGCACGACATTATATGGGTGATAGTTGACCACTTGATAAATTCCGCATGATTCTTGTCAATCAGAGTGACTTATTAACTAACTTAGTTGACGAAGCTATATATTCGAGAGATCGTGTGACTTTACGGTGTCCCTAAGGAGATCATTTTTGTCAGAGACTCCCATTTTACTTCACAGTTCTAGGAGGGAGTCCAACAGGTCTTAAGGACTTAGCTACACTTTAGTACGGCATATCATCTGCAGAGTGATGGTCAAACGGAGCGGACTATACAACTTTGGAGGATCTACTACGAGCATACATCCTAGAGTGGAAGGGTTCTTGAGAGGATCATTTGTCGCTAGTCAAGTTTACTTATAATAATAGCTATCATGCCAGCATTGATATGGCCCCTTATAAGGTGTTATACGGCAAGACGTGCATGTCCCCCTCTATTGGGTAGAGGTTGGAGTGAAATAGGAAGTGCATCCTATTGGTGTTAGAGCACCACAATCGTTTATTTTGATGATAACAAAACACGTGTCTTTTAACATTTGCTTTTGAGTCCTAATTTTCAGGTCAAATTGCAAATGGAGACAGGTGTTTAGACGGAGTTCTAGCTCACATCCATGGCGGATTGGAGGAGCTGGAAAGAGGCGGAGGAACTTTACAAGGAGCAAAAGCTTGAAGATGGAAGGACAAGAAGAATATAATAGATTTCTGTTTATCTTTTTCTATGTACCTTTGTCATTACATTCTTGCTCTTTTTATTTCTTAGAATATCTGTTAAAGAGCCTCAAAGGATCCTTAAAGTAGTCCTAGGAACACCTGCACTATCCTATGATACTTAGGTTTTCTATAGAGAACTTAGAAAACCACAATAAGGATCAGACAGCCTTTTCAGACGTCTAATCTGAATTTCAGATGTCTGATAAAAACTTTTAAGACGTCTGACTGTTGACTCAAACGTCCGATTATTTAGGCTGGACTTAGTTCTGTCTGATGAAATCAGACGTCCAGACCTTAGTCCAAAAGTCTTAGGAGATGTCTGATGCCTTTGCCAGACGTCCAATTAGTGGACCGTTGGCTTCTTTAGTAAACGTTGAGGAAATGACCGTTAGCCTCGTATCAGACATCCGTAGAGGACCCCAGATGTCTGATACATGACCATTTTGACTCAACTAACCCAAAATCTTCCTTCAAAGATTTTATAGCCGTTAAACTTGTTGGGAATCCATTTTCAGAAAACAAATACGTTTCCAGACATCCAGACCTTGTGCCAGACGTCCTATGTGTCATCTGATGGACTTTCACTAAAACCCTATTTAGATCTGATTCGAGTCAGAAAGGAAACCCGCCTAAAATCAGACGTCTCAAACAGGTTTTCCAGACGTCTGATGTTAGGACCAGACGTCTGATGACCCTGTCAGGATCACAATTAATTCTGACTACGACCTGTTTTGCCTTGGGTTCAACCCCAACGGCTATGGAAGCCTTCCAAGGCCTTCCAAAGCCTTCCTAAGCCCTCTATAAATAGAGGAGGACCCCTTGGCTTGAAAGATATACCAAGCAACACACTTTCGCATCATTTTGTGTCTTTTGATCCTAAGAAGAAAGCTCTAGCTCTCCAAGCCTAGTTCTACATCTAGAGAGCTTGATTCCTGTGCACCCGCTCTCCTGCCGACGTTACGAGAATGTTGCTGTGCCAAAGCGTAGTTCACGCACCCGCATCAATCCGACGCACTTCCACCAAAGGGAAGTTTCCTAACTCCTATAGAAGCTAGGTTTAAATATTTGAGACTCTATAGGATTGTTGTACATTTTATTGTCTTTGGTTGGGTATTCGCTTTGCGAATTCTCGTCTATTTCGCAAGACAAATTCCTTCTTGTGAGGAGAAGGGGTGTTGAGGAACACTACCCTTGGTCTAAGTAGTGTGGTTGTATTTAAGGTTCAGTCACCCTCATTTAAGTGACTGGGTTTAGTGCATTTGATCGACTAGGTCGATCGGGAATCCTAACTCGAGAGGGTTAGGTGGTAGTTTTCACCCAATTTGAGTTTCCACCTAAAAATACTCGTGCATATTATGAGATTGCTTATTTTGTGAGATTGTCTATTTTAATTCCTCAATTTCTTTTTATTACATCACGTATATCTCACCCCCTCCAACCAGGGAATTACACGTCCTAGGCTTGTTTGTTAAAGCAAAGAGATTGTTCAACAAATATAGAAGATCATCACAGCACAAAGTTGACAAAAGAGCCATGCAGACCACAGGCAAAGGGAGATTCAGTTTGACGTCAGTGACTTTGTCTTTCTTAGAGTATCGCCCATGAAGACCATACAGTGGTTTGGAGTTAGAGACAAATTGGCATCAAGATTTGTGGCCCCTTTGAGATCTTAGAGAGAATCGAGCCCATTGCAAACAAACTTGCCTTACCACCATACTAGCTAGTATACACGACATGTTCCACATCTCGATCCTGCACAGGTATGTGTCAAGCCCAAGCCATGTTCTTAGCTACAAGAATGTAGGGATCAAGAAGAACCTGATATACCAAGAGCAGTTAGTGCAAATTCGAGACAGATTGACAAAACAACTACGGAGCAAGGAGGTTCCATTGGTGAAAGTGTTGTGGAGAAGCTATAGACTTAAAGAGGCGACCTAGGAGCTCAAATTTGAAATGCAAGAGAGACACCCAAAGTTATTTACTGGTGAGTCCATAATACCCTAATTTGTTCTCTCTAAGGTTGTTGTGTTTCTTTAAGGATTTTATGGACTTCTTATTTACACTTTTCTTCCCTTACCTAGACACACCTGAGTTTCGAGAGTGAAACTACCTTTAAGATTATTATGTTTATAAAGCCCCAAATTCGGATTCTAGAGACTTAAGCACGTCAAAACAAACCTATCAATACATGTCAAACATAAATCAAGCCTGTGTACCCTGGAAATGAGAAAAATACATATTTTGTTTAAACTAGGTCAACCCTTGGTAAATGTGCCCAAAATGTGTGATAAATGGTACTATTGGATTCCTCTTATAATAAGCATTCCAACAACTATTTCCTAGAAATCTGAGTTGTATAACACAAGTTATGCATGAAGTATGTTTAACGGGATGTAGGTGCACATAAACTAAAATCAAGAGTCCTAGGGGGTCATCTTTATCAAAATACAAGTCCTGAGTCATTTTATAGGTGATCGCATCATTTCAGACCCATTAGCACCATCAAGGTTGGGTCAAGTTAGGATGCCTCATAAAGTAAGAAATAAATGCATAATTGTAGTTAACCCTCAGTTAAATCATTTCAAAAGGGGGTTCTATGTAGTATCTTTGGATTCTTCTTGTCACAACCTTTATACTAATACTTGTTTCACAAAATTCTGAGGTTTGTAGCAAAAGTTATGCAGAAATACGAAAAACTGAGGGTAGATGTAATTAAACCAAAATGGAGGATATTTTTAATTAAACAGGATTATCCCTAATCAAATTAGGGCTATCATTTACCCTTGTTGGCACTGCATCTCTCGAGAAGAGCAATAGAGAGGGGAGAAAAGAAGAGGAGAGGAGAAAAGAGAAAGGCCTCGCACGCCTTCTCGCATGCATCGCACTCTCTCTTGCATGCAGGTGTGATGCGAAAGGTGTGTAGGTGTGACGTGTTGGGCAACGAAGGGCGCATGCCCACGATGCGTGCAAACATGCGTGTGCACGGGTTTTCGATTCCGCACCTGTTTTGCGTTTTGACTCATTTAAGGGTCAAACAACATCTGATTCTTGCAACCCTGGACTCATTGGAATTATCTTTTTGTGAACTACACATTGGTAAACCTAAATTCATTTTTTAGAGTTATTTAGTATGTGAAAATTTCAGTAAAGACCTTATTATAAATTTGATGTATTCCCTTGCATGTCTCAACATAAATTCAATTCCTAAAGTACGTGAGTCCCCATAGCAATAGTGAGGGACCTCGAACACACATTTTAGAGTTGCCATGACTTCCCGAGGATATTAGGTACAATAGTCTCGCAATCTTCCATTTATAGCACCTATTATGTACCTGAACGTTTCGAAATGATGTCTCACATATTATTTGCATTTCCCTTCCTTTTGCTAAGTATAAAGAGTTCTATCTTGAATGTTGGTTCATATCTAAGTACTTGGATAATTGATCAATTGATTCGTATTTTTGATAATATTCACAAGATGAATTGGTTAAAGAAGATGTGAATCATTGAAATAATAAATATAAGATCACAATTATGAGAACTAAATGTCGGATCACACTATCTGCTTAAAATACTTAACTAGACATTGGTGTTCATTAAATGAATTGGATGGTAATGCTTATACTGATAAATGAACTTCATTAAATGTTCAAAAATTTCAAGTGATTGATAGAATTGAGAATGTCATGGAAGTGATTAACAGATCGAATATGTGAGATTAAGAAAATATTATATTAACTCTTGTTATTGCATAAATTAATAATTTATGAATAGCTTCTATATGGAAACTTTAATTGTTAATTATTCACATCGATAAAAGAAGGTTTTGGATACAATGAAATCGATAACTGAATATGGATAATTAGATGAGATAATTTGGCTGAGTTGGTTGGTAGATCATGAAGTGGGCAAGCCTCTCTACAAATCTATGATAGGCCTATTGGCTAATCGAGAAACGAGATAAGGGTACACGGATGTATGTATATGTGATGTTTTGGTTGGATATATACCTATGTGGTGAAAATGGTTATCTATGAGCCAACGTAAGTCATGTCTACGCGTATAGTTCGTAATATGCAACTGTTAGATTGCCTACACTAGGATCACAGGGTGATAGAACGAGGTGCAAAGTGAGTGCAATGTTTCTTCCTGACCAAGAGAATGCTACGTACTTGTACTTCTTAGGAAATCATAGTGAGATCTCCTTATGCATTCCAAAGAATTAATGAGATAAATATGGCTACAATATTGAGGGTGACACATTAATGAGATAAATTAAAATAACTAGAAATTAAATGATAAAAAAGATTATAAAACTAAATTAGTATCCAAATTTGATGTGCTCTTAGTTTTCATTGCTTCTCCATGTGTATTACTATACTCAACATTTGATGACATCAACTTTGGATTCCATATCTAGGTACATTCTTATAGCAATTGTTAACTACTTTTGGAGCTCATATGTACTTATGTAATTACAATCTACATTACTTATTTCAATTAGTAATTTGCTCATTCATTTAATTAATGTTTTTTTAATTATTTATTGGTTATATTTATATTTTATAATTATATGTTAAATGACTTCAATCCTATTTGATCTTCCTTATTATACTCGGCAACTCAAACTCTACGAGGTTAATTCTAATGGTGGGATTCAGGTACTGAATTACTTGGAGGCTCACATCCTAATGTTCAAAAGACCTCTCTCCTACTAGCTAAAGCGGGAGAACACCGGTGTCATGACCTTTCAAGAGAACTTTCCTAAATAATGTGAGTTTAGTGCAATGGGCATACTATTTATCTAAATTTTGTTTCCTTATTTCTATGTCTATTTTAAGTTTCTAAAGTTAGGATGTTATATATGTTGATATGGTAGTTCTTACCGAGACCCACTATCTCCTAATGAAATATTTGCATATTGGTATAAATCAAGTTGGCCTTTATTGTGATGACCTATAAATGGAAAGAAAACCCTCTCTAAGAGATGGATGATCGAACTCTAAAATCTGGGGTCTTCTCTTCTCGAAAGCCTTGTTTCATCAGTGGTTTGTAGTATCCATGTAGAGTGATGGCAAGGCAATGTTTTGATGACAGACCGGAAGATCAAATATTATAGACCTCGGAATCAAAGAGATATGCTTACAATTTAAACCTCCCATCTTGGCATGTGATCTCCTAACTTAGTTGATTTTTTCTTATTGGATGCAATAATTAGTAGGATGAGAGTAGAAAATGAGCGTTGCAACATCCAAACCGTCACTCATGTTAGTGATTTTAATCAATAGTTTTAATCAATGATTTTAATTGATGTATTTAATTTTTTATTGATGAAAATTAATTATTTTTCATAAGTTAAAAATCATTTTCATATGTAAAAAATTACATTCCACACATAAATAAAGTGAAAAGTTATTTTTCACTGATGGAAAGACAAAATACACCGCTATGCTTTTTAGTTCAAGTTATAGGTTAAGTACCTACAACTTCACTTTTTGGTAAAAAAAGTCATTTTCTACTGATGAAAAGGTAAAACATATTGATATGCTTTGATTTTCCATTAATAGAAAATTAACTTTGGATAAAAAATAATTTTTCTTGAGTAAAAGTTTAAGGTTAGCAACCTATAATTCACTTTTGAGTGGAGTAAAGTCATTTTCCACCAATAAAATAGTAAAACACACTAGTCTCTTGATAATAAAACAATGTGTTTTAATTTTTCACTGATTAAAAATTAAAATACATCAATTAAAAATCAAAATATATTAATTGAAAATAAAAATACACAAATTTATTTTAATTTTTAATCAAATTTCACCTATATAAAATGATTCTTCAAATATAAAATAAAATTTTTAAAATCAAAAGGATAAATACTTAACCTCCAACTTCACCAGGAAAATTTACCATAAAAGGTGAAAATATGTCGACATATTTTATTTTAAGTAAAAATATATTTATATATAAATAAGGACATGTATTACATTACGAATTGCAACACGTATTCTTTTACTTCGGAAGGAGCTGAAAAAACAAAAGGCATTCCATCTAAGAAAGGTTGCGTTGCTTTCTCCGTATTTATTTTACAAATCGCAATTATATGTCCTTTTACTTATTTCACTTTTTGTAAGTCCCGATATTCTTCATTTGCGTCAGCATCAAGATTACTTTGTCATGATATTGAGGATCAATTGTAGAGTTATATCCAGAGTAGCTTTTTTTTTTTTCCTTTTCTTTCTTTCCTAGATGATCAGCTTTAATGGTGATTTCATAATTGCAATACTGGAATCTATAATCTATAAATACTATGAAAGTCCGTGGACGCATCATTGTTTAATGTAATGTTTAAAAAAATTTTTCTTTTTCCAACGCTATTCTCTCTCTCCTTTGTTGCAGCTTCATCTTCCTCGTCCTCACCTGCAACTCTTGCTCCCCCCACCATCTCTTTGTTGACAATCGAATCTGCGAAGAAGCACCGGCAACAACAAATCGAGGGTTAATGCAACTCGAGGGGAGGATGTAACCTCCCTTGGCAATCGGATCTCGTTCTAATGAACCACCATGAGGTAGCTACCCTAGTTGTCCTTTTTCTTTTTCTTTTTTTTCATTTTTTTCCCTCTCCTCCCTCTCTCTTTTCACGTATTTCATTTTTCTTGTACATTGTTTAGCACATATGTCAATTTCAAATTTCTTCTTTGTCATCAACCTCCTTATCTTGTATTCTTTCATTAGAAACCAATATTAAGTATGTTTCCATAAGAATACGAAATACTACATATACAAAACCAGTCAGTATAAACTCAATCAAAAACACCAATTGTAAATCGAAATACACCGAGTAATACATTTTGCAGCGCATGGTGTATTTGATTTCGAATCGATGTTTCTTTTTTTTCACTGATCAAAAACTAAGATATATTAGGTAATACATTTTTTAACGTATGATGTATAGTAGAAAGTGAGAAATCTACACTAGAAAGCAGTAAATCTATGTTAGAAAGCAGTAAAGAGAAGGTGGAGAGAAGTTATCATCCTCGACGGCTGCTTGGAGGACAAGCTACGTTGATGGAGTGCCAGGAAGAATATGGTGAGATGCGAGACGAAGGAGGACGACGACGAACGACGAAAGATGGGGCAAGGCAACGTTGCAACGGAATTCGCTTCCCAAACGGCAGTGAGAAGACAACCACAGAATACTCCATGAACGGGATGAGAAAGTGGAAAAATTATATTTTAACTCTAGAGAAGCATCCCAGGTTTGGGACAAGCTCTTAGAGCTTTAAAGGGGGTGAGAGAAGAGAGGAAGGAATGAAGAATTCGAGTGGTAGGAGTCTCCTATAATTGTAAGGATTGAGGGCAATTAGATTATTTTATGCATGAAAACATTAATTCAAGGTCTTCAGTGACGGATTTAAGCGTCACTAAAGACCCAAACGTGGGTGTAGGACGCTTGCCCGTGCGCCACCTTGCCTTCTCCAACCTTCAACGCACAAACCCACGTTCGATCCTTCTCAGTCGTCAGATCGCAAGATCGGACGGCTTAAAGTGCATCGCGCTCGCCTCCTCATCGCACACCTGCGCATGCAATGGCACGTTGGATCGTGTGTCATCGCATACGTATGCGCTCGACGTTCATCCGTCACGCCACGTGGCATTACCAATGCCGCCCGATCGAGATCTAACGGGTGAATTTGGCCTTCGCCCACTCGTGCCTTTAATTTGATGCTCCATGCAGCTTGAACTCGCGATCTCCGCATCGCCTACAGACGCATGATAGCTGAGCCATGCCACCGCTTTGTCGCGTTTATGTTTTGAGCTCAAGCACCCTCGGCCGTTGGATGAAGATCCAACGACTGAGGGTGCTCGAGCGTTGGCCTTCAGAAGAGGAGGCACAGCCTTTGATTGAATCTTGGTCGTTGGATTTGAGATCCAACGGCTGAGATTGATCGAGCAATTGAGGAGAGTCATGCAGGCATTCTTGTGCCTGTGTGGGCCGTTAAGATGGTGCCACGTGACGCCATCTCAACGACGCCATCTTAGCCGTCTATCTTCTGTGACTTGTAGATGGTACCACGGATGTCGGATCACACCGTTGGGCTACGATCATTGATCTGAACCCATCCATGCAGTCAGATTTGTCGTCTGATGTATGAATTTACACTATCTTAGCCTCTTGACCTATGATCTTTCTCAGACTGCATCTTATGCTACAGAAGTCCGATCAGGGTGATCTTGGAGTCGTTGAACTCCAATTATCACCCTGATTAGATTCGTACGGTTGGATCTTCAATCCGAAGCTCCGATTAAATATTGTCCTATTCATTGACCATAAAAAGAGAAAATTAACCTAAACTTTATACAATCTAACCTAAATGCAAGATGATGCATGTTATACAATATTTATAATATATGATGCAACTATACACCTAAGAACACACAAAACTAGATGATTTATGTAATATAAACATATTTACATCACACTCTCATGCCTATCTTTTGCTAGTCCCTAGCAAAATTACATGCTATTTATAGGAGAATTAGAATCAGATTTCTTGGGTAAAAGTTCTTTTTCAACACTTAGAGATTTCAACTAAAACTTGAACTACAGAGACACAACAGCGCCTGGGTGTTTGCCAAAATACAGACCGCCTCAAGCCCTCACCTTGTTCAAAGAAAGATCTTTTTTTCTTTTTCTTCTTTTCTAATTTGTTTGGATTTTTTAGTTTAAGGTTTCGGATCAACTTTCTACGGCCACTCAACCCACTCAAGACTCGATGAGAACTTTAAGTTCTAAGCATCTTTTTTGTGTGAAGTGCTAGACTCATTGATCGACGATTAGAACAAACTTCAAGTTTCTACGCCCCTAAATGACCTAAAAAAGAATTATGCCTAAAGATATATCTATCCGACCAGTAACTTTCTCCCTACTTTTATTTTTATAGGATCAACACAAGGACGAATCCAGTGTATATCTCCCCAACTTATTCTATTTCTCCCACTACAAAAAAATATATCAATTGCAATAGAATAATACTATCGCAAAAACATCTACCATCACAAAAACACTTTTAGGACAGTGACATGAACCGTCACAAAAAGTGACGTCTCAAAAAGTTTTACCGTCACAAATGATTGATCATTTGTGACGGTTAAAAACCATCATGAAAGACCTTACATGACAGCTAATAAACATCATGAAAAACCTTAGATGACAGTTAAAAACTATCATAAATTTGCAATGGTAATTTACCATCTCGAATTCTTTGGTGTCATTTCACAAAACTAATTTGGTGTCAAAATTTGTGACATTTAACAATCATCGCAAAATATACATACCGTCACAAAAATCCTTCATTCATTGTCATAAAAGACAATTTATGACATTTAAAAACAGTCACAAAATATATATACCACCACAGAAACACTTCATTCATTATCACAAAAAATTTTATTTACTTATTTAAGAATCTTTAATTACTGTACTCGAAATCAGGTTTTAAACTCGTGTTGTAGTATAGTTGAAATCTCGCAAAAAATAGATAAAATTTATACTCGAAAATGTCCGAGGTCATTCGCTGAGAGCAAGTAGAAATTCAGTTCTCAAAATTACAATGTGAAACAATAGAGATAAGAAATTATAATCAAAAATTTATTTAGAATAATGTAACAATAAGATCAAGTATCATATTACAAAAAGAATGGAGTAAAATGGTAATTTGAATCACCAATTACTCCCTACAATAATGGCAAATAAAAATCAATAGTTATATATGAAATGATCTCAAATCAGCCATCTGAATATTCAATCAGATGTCTTAAACATCTAATGATCTGATTTCTTCTTCTGTTATGGCTCTTCTTCTCGTCCTCACCTTTTGCTGCTCTCTCTCTTCTTTTTCTTTCTCTGCTCTTCTTGTGCAGCTCCTCTTCTTTTCTTCTTTCTTTCTCTGCTCTTCTGTTCTTCTGCTCTTCTTCTTTCTCTGCCTTTCTTCTCTCTTGGTTTCCTTTTTCTTTCGCTGCTTTCTCTTCCTTCTCTTTCTTTCTCTACTCTTCTTCTTCACACAGATGGGGAAGGGTCTTCAGATTTTGGCTAAGTGTCAGCCAATCCTTCTCAGAGCAAAATCCCCTTACCCCCGCGCACTATCCTCTCTTTCTCTCCTTGGGTCACGCTTTCCCAGTGCTTCCAACAATACCGGGTTATCAGGTTTTCGGACCTAAAGCACACCCGAGTCCAGGGCTGCGGGTGTGGGTCACAGCCTAGGAGTGCTTAGGTTAGGCAGATTATCAGGTCGGCCAGACCCACGTGTCAGGTGTCGTAGGCAAGGCGCATGAGGGGTGCGTGCGGGGACCTCACCCCCTGTGCGTGTTGAGGCAAACATCTAATGTGACAAATTCACTTTATGCAAGTGCAGGCACTCTTCAACTTCCGAGGTGGGACTAATCCCACCTCCCTTCCTCTGCGTACGCTGCACTGTTGCTTCTTCGTCCAATTCGCGCAAGATGGCAATCAAAGGCTCCAATTGCTGGCCCACTCGAACTCCTAGAGCAATTCCGCGCAAACGGGGACCGACGCCTGGAACCTGCAGGTGCTAGAGCAGCTTCAAGCTTCGCTCAAAGCTTGTGTGTTAATGGCGGTGAGGGTTAGTACCTGAAATCATCAAAAAGACCTTTCGACCACGTCAAAACATTCAAGAATGATCGCTGGAGCACGGCGAACTTGCTGAGGGGGTCGGCGTGGCGTAGGAGTGGGTGATGAAGGCTGACGGAGGCAAACTGTGCATGTGAAGGTGGGTGTGTTCGGTGGCACTGTAGAGAGATCAATAGCTCTCAGTGAGGGCTTTTGATCGTCGTGATGAGGCGGAGGTGTGGAGCATGAAAGCGGCGCATTTGGGCGAGTGTGGAAGCTGCTAAGGCTCGTCGGAGGTATGCCAGTGAGGTAGAAGACGAAATCGCGGAGGGCGTTGGCAAGGTCAAAACGATGTGTTGGATGTGCTGGCGTGATGAGGAGAAGTTGAGGAGTGGCCTGAGAGCAGTAGCGGACGAAGGGGAAAGGAGATGGCACCGGTTCTGGTATGGCAGGTGCCGAAGAAGGAGGTTGCTCCGACGAATAGGAAACGACGAGGAAGACGACGAAGGGGGTGTCAGCTAGTACAGCTTGACACGGAGGAAGATGGGGGAGATAGCTCCGCCGCTGGTATTGTGAATGGAGGAAGAACGAAGGCAGGGAGGGTCGCCGGATGTCGAGGAGCGATTCAGCTAAGAAAGAGGAGAGGAATTTGAGGTATTCAAGGCCAAATTCGAGCGTGGGGAGAACGGTTTGATCTAGAGGTCTTTTTATAGACCCTTAGAGGGAGTTTTGGACTTGGGAAGGGGAAGCAAGCTTCCCAAGCTTGGAAAGCTTCGTCGAATTTGGAAATTTTTTGATACCCTAGTCTCTCATGCGTTTGCATGAGAGATTGGGAAGGTTTTGGGGTGTAGGAATTGACTCAAAAGGAAAGGAATTTCTTAATGAACTTCCCTTTCAAATATGAAAGGGACTCGTCAAGGAATCAAGGAGATCTTGCCAATTTTAGGTCGCCAAAACTAGGAGTAGGATTAATGGCGGTTGGGACCTATTTGTGAAAACGATGACAAAGTTAGGGGTCATTTTGTAAAGATTTTGAAAGTTAAGGACATATATGTAATCAGACAGGACCAAGTTGCAAATTAGGTCAAGACAATCTCAGCTTAGGTCCAAATTTTGGTACAAGCCTAATTTGAAGTTAAGGAATCTAATGGTGAAGTTGGATTTTGGTTTTGACCACATTTGACTGGGTAATTTATGTAAAAACCCAAATTAAGGCAAATGTCTGTCTAAGATTATGTTCTAGGCCAAAACGGGTTCTGATGGTCAATTTGAAGGTACCAAACCTTACATAATATTTTTCTATGAATTTTAAAGGATTTAGGTGAATTTTATCCTGACCAGAACTTCAGTTAATTAAACAAGTCTATTTTTAGGGTTTTAAAAGTCATTTAATTCTCAAAACAAGCGACAACTCTTTTCTATCTGTTTTAACCCACTTGTTAGCCTTTGAGGACCATTTGACCCTTAATTAACCCCTAAAAAAACCCATGGTTGTACTGCATTCAAATTATGATGGTAAAATTATAATTTTAACCCTAATTTCTTATCTCTCTCATAATGCTAATGCAATGAATTATGACCTTCTGAAGGTTATGTAGGAGCATTTAAAGACTTCATCAGATCAAATTGAGCTAGTTTATGGCTCATGATGGTATTCCCATCATACCCCCATGCCTAGCTTTTGCTAGTCCCTTAGCAAAATTTTAAGGAATTTACTCAAATTCTAGACTACGTGTTTCTTTATACTTAGACTCTAATGTGTGCTTTCTTTTGTAGATTAGGTCAGAATGTCGATAATAAGCCTAGAGGTACTCAAGTATCAACCAAGATCCTGACCTAACTAGCTCTAGCCTCAGTCTACCGTGAAGGTTTCTAAAGCCCACAGGAACTAACCTAAGGTTCGTTAAACTTCGCAGTTAAAGCACCCGTGCTTGTAATATGTTTTAGCCTAGGTTCAGTTTGCAGTGCATTTTTTGTAAGAGAGGAATTTTTTTCTTTATTTTTGGAGAGTTCTCGCTCTTTTTTTTTATTTCTAACTTCAGATTAGCTTTACAACACGGTCTGTATCGGATTCCTATTTCTCACCATCAATCCTTGCAGGGTCCCTAGCAATCGATGCTTCAAGATAGCACCACCCATGGCAACCCCCAGAACCCTAGCTTTCAAGATTTCGAGATAATCCCACCATGACGTTCTGTAGTTAAATCCAGACCCTGGCAATCAACATTTCACGATAATGCCGCCTATGGCATCTAAACCAGCACAAGGTGCTTACATGCCCCTGATAGGATATTTGAATATCCTAGGAGACAAGCATCGATGAGACGATATGTTATTGCACATTTTCGAGGGAAATTTCTTAACTCTCTACGCCGAGAACTCGTCCAAATCAACTTATGTTGATCAGCCACTCCTAATCTAAGTAACTTTTTCATAACAGATTTAACGCCTTTGCGTGATTTTAATAATTAAGCGCACTGAACCAAACTGTGTGTGAGTTGGGGTGCTTAAGTTACCAAATCCCGCAAACCAGAGGTCAGTTAATGAGGTCGAATAATCCCTAAGCCTTAGACCTAACACTTAAACTTCGCATTTTCCCCAACCTCTTGAGAACTATCCAGATCTTAATGGATAGTTGAATTGTTAAGCCTAAAATTACAGTCCAAGAGGCCTAAGATCAGCGTTCATATTAATCTCTTTTTATCTCTTAACACTTTTGTCTTTCATTTTCTTTCTTTTTGATTTAGTCTATAACTAAGTCAATTCTTTAATCTTCTATTGATGACTATCTCTTTTTTTTTCTTTTCAAATTGTGCTCCTTTTTGACATTTTTATCACATCCCCTTTTCCTCCTCAAAAATGATATGCAATTAATTCACTCAAAATTTCCTCCCTTCTCCTATTTTTGTTCTTTTTTATTTTTTTATTTTTTTATTTTTTTGGAATATGTGATTTTTTTTTATGAAACCCTTTCTTGTGACGTGATTCTCACAGCATTTTGCACTTTAATGCCCCCCATGCCTACAATTTGCAATGTCCTCATTGTAAATTAGGTGGGTTCAAGTTCAGCTTAGATTGTACATTAAAACAGGTTTTAGGTAGGTGGACGGGTTGGGGTAACTGTTGACGATTTCAAGCTCGGGTATGGGTACCAGAGGTGGAGTCGGTTGTTCTAATGAACAAATCCTAAAGTGCAATATGAGTTCAGCATAAGATGTGTCAAGAAGGGTTTCAGGTTTTTCAAAAAGATGACAAGTTGCCTCCCGTTAAGCACTGACTTTAACGCCATCAGCCGGGCGCAATGAACTCAGGGAGAATGGAGATCAACAGATGCCTCAACCCTGTTTATATCGGTGAGTTCAATGAACGGCTTAAGTCGCTAACCGTTCACAACAAAGGATTCTAAATCAAGGCTGGGTTGGCTGATTTCAATGGCTCCATTTCCAAAGATTCGTCTGATAAGATATGGTCCAATCCATTTTTATCTGAGTTTTCCTGTGAACAATTTGAGTTTGGCATCAAAAAGTAGGACTTTCTGACCAGGGTGAAAGATCTTCCTAGATATGTGTTTGTCGTGAAAGGCCTTAACCCGCTATTTGTAAATTCGCGAATTCTCATACGCATCATTACTTAATTCATCGATCTCGCTCATTTGAAGCTTTCTATGGGTTTCTACCTTAGAAAGATCTAAATTACACTTCCATACAGCCCAATAGACTTTGTGTCCCAACTCGACGGGGAGGTGACATAACATCCCGTACACCAATCTAAAAGGAGACATGCTCAATTGGATTTTGTGGGGGTCCTATAGGCCCACAAGACTTCCGAAAGTCAGGACGACCAATCTTTCCTGTGAGGTTCAATAGTGACCTGAAGGATTTTCTTGATCTCCCGATTCGATAACTCAGCTAGACCGTTGGTTTGGGGGTAATAAGGAGTGGAGATTCGGTGTAACACCTCGTATTTGGTCATCAGTGATCTGAACTGAGCATTTGTGAAACAGGTCCCTCAATCAGAGATAATGGCACGTGGAATCCCGAACCGAGAAAAGATATTCTGATGAATGAATTTGATTATCACCTTATGATCGTTAGTTCGGGTCGGAATGGCTTCGATCCATTTGAACACGTAGTCAACAGCGAGAAAAATATATTCGAAGCCATCCAAAACAGAGAAGGGTCCCATGAAATCAATCCCCCAGATGTCGAAGATTTCGCATACGAAAATTGGCTGTAAAGGCATCATATTGCGTGCCCAAGGTCTAGCAACGAGTGCATGCCTTACAGTGATCGTATTCGTCTTTGAAAATCGTCGGCCAATAAAAGCTGCACTAGAGGACTTTTGTTGCGATTTTATGTTCGGAAAAGTGTCCACCGCAAGCCTGATCATGGCAGAAAGACAAAATGTCCTGAATTTCCGCTTCCGAGACACACCGTCTGATGATCTGATCAGCACCAATGCGGAAGAGGTACGGATCTTCCCACATGTAGTACTTAGCATCGGAAAGCAATTTGTCTTTCTTGGCCTTCGGCCAATCGGACGGGATCCGATGTGATGCCAAGTAGTTCACTAAATCAGCAAACCAAGTCCCGTATTAATAGTCAAGAGGTGCTCATCGAGAAAATATTCTGTGATGGGTCCAGAAGGGTCGATGCTGTTAGAAGGAAGGCAGGATCAGCTACCATGTTCTGCTTTCCCGCTTTATTGCGAATCTCGAGATCAAATTCTTGCAACAGCAAGATCCAACAAATTAGTCGAGGTTTCATGTCCTTCACAAGGAGGTGCCTCACTGCAGTGTGATCTGAGTATATGATAACACAGGAACCCAAAAGATATGATCTGAATTTTTCCATGACAAATACTACGGCTAGCAACTCTTTCTCAGTAACTGTATAGTTACGCTGAGCCTCGTCAAGTGTCTTGCTAGCGTAGTAGATGACCACGGGTTTCTCATCTATTTTCTAGCCAAGTACCGCTCCTACAACATAATCAGATGCATCGCACATGATCTCAAAGGGTTGAGACCAATAAGGGGACTGCAAGATAGGTGCTTGGGTAACTCTATCACGCAGGATCTCAAATGCCTGAGTGCATTCCTTGGAAATTTCAAAAGGGACATCCTTAGATACTAGATTAGTCAAGGGGAGCACGATTTTCAAAAAATCAAGAATGAATCAATGGTAAAAATCGACGTGCCCCAGGAAGGATCGAATGTCTTTAACCAAGCTAGGCATAGGGAGTTTGGAAATCAGATTCCCCATGGCTTGATCAACCTGGATGCCTTTTTCAGAGATGAGATGTCCCAGAACAATTCCCTCAAGCACCATGAAGTGGCTCTTTTCCTAAGAAAGAACCAAGTTCACATCAATGCACCGCCTGAGGATTTAGACCAAATGCAGGAGGCAATCATCAAATGATTCACCAAATACCGAGAAGTCATCCATGAAGACTTCAAGGTATTCACCTACCATATCTGAGAATATGGCAAGCATGCACCGCTGAAAAGTAGCGGGTGCATTGCAGAGACTAAACGGCATCCTTCGGAATGCATATGTTCCGAAGAGGCAGGTGAAGGTGGTATTCTCTTGGTCCTCAAGATGGATTGAAACCTGATTATAACCGGAGTACCCATCCAAAAAGCAGAAGAATCGATTTCCCATTAGTTTCTTGAGAATCTGATCAATGAACGGTAGTGGGAAATGATCCTTCTTTATGGAAGAATTAAGTCTTCTGTAACCAATGCAGACTCTCCACGAGTTCGCTATACTGGTCGACATGGTTTCTCCAGCTCCAGTCGTGATGACGGTGAGCCCTGCCTTCTTAGGCACAACTTGAATTGGACTCACCCATGATTATCGAAGATCGGGTAGATGATCCCTGCATCTAACCACTTGATGATCTCCTTTTTCACGACATCCTACAGATTTAGATTTAGGCGTCTGCATTTCACAGGATGGTCATGAGCCCTCTTCAGTGTAGATGTGATGTGTGCAATATGAAGGGCTAATTCCAGTCAGATCATCGAGAATCCATCCAATGGCTCTCCAATGCTACTGGAGAACAGAAATCAAGTGTGTTTCCTGATCAGGTGTGAGTAGGGAGTTGATAATCACAGGAAACATCTGATTGGAACCCAAAAAGATGTACTTTAGATGATCAGAAAGAGGCTTTAATTCCATAAGCGGGTTGTCAGTAGCAGCAAGTGGTTCAGAGTAGATGTCGAGAGCAAAGGAAGGAGCTATGGGTGTATCTAGGTTGGGTTCAGACTCCTCTAATTACGGGTTTTGATTTTCTTGTGGTTGATCAGAAATGGTCAGGTTTTCCTCGATACATAAGTCGTCGACCACAGCCTCGACGTCGCAAATCTGTTCTATAACTCCGCAATTAATTCCTTGTTGGACCTTAAAGATGTCGATCTTTAGTGTCTTACTCCTAATTTTAATTCGATTTAGCCCTCGTCACAATTGATATTAGCCCTAGCAGTGTGTGTGGTGATCATTAACTTTCTTAAAACAGTTAATTAAGTTAATTATGTTTAATTATGTGCAAAAGAAAGTAACTTAGGTCAACTTGAATTTATATCAATTGAGTTGTATAGGATCAAGTTAACCTAACATTTTATATTGTAGTTTTTTTTAACTGGTTGAGTCCAGGTCATTCACTGGGAGGTAGAACTTAACTTAAATTCACCATTAAATCCTAAGCTACTTATTTTATTAATGAGAATTATAATTAAATTTACTTTAAGAATATGAATCTTGCTTAAGGATTTCCAATTGAAAAACAAGCAAAATTTCATAAGGAAAACATATTTACACATATAATTTGTTACTACAAACAAGTAAACATGTTTATTTCTTTAATTTCTTCTTATTTACAAGAGATTAAGGCAAAAAAAGAGAAATTCAAATGAATATGTATCTTATTACATCATTTATGATCAAAAGAAATTAATAGAGTACAAAAAATTAGACGTCTTAAAAAGATATCAGACGTCTTCAACACTATTCTTCCTTCTCTATCTTCAGCCTTCATTCTTTTCTTATTCTACCTTCTCTCTCTCTCTCTTTTCCTTTCTCGAGCATGCTTCTTTAACATCTCTTCTCTTTCTTTCTTTCTTTCCTCTTATCATTTTCTGCCTATTTACCTTCCTTTGTTTCTTCTTTTTTTTTTTATTCTATTCAGCCCTACGAACTCTTCTCTTATTCCCTTCTTTTCCTTCACCCTTCAGTTGTGCAACTGAACCGAACCGAATTGAACCCAAGATCTAAACCAAAATTTTGGTTTTATGGTTGGCGGCTCAAACCGGTCGGGGATTCACAGCACCCCTCTCAGGGTGGAACCAGACCCTACTGGATCCGAGCCTAGTTTGTATTAGGTTTGGTTTATTTCCGGTTCAGCATAGTCTCCAACCTCTCCGGCCCACGGCCTCCCATGCCCACATACACACCTGCTCACAGGCCCACGCTCGCACGCCCACAGGCACACACAGACCCGAGCACATGCACCGCACACACCCACATATGCTCATTGTGCGCCCAGCGATGACGACCGATAAAGCCTATACACTTTTTTGTTTTACTCACAGGCACGCGCTCCTCTTTAGCCGATGTGGGACTATCTCATTCCCTTCCAGACCAAGACTCAATTGAAGACTCCGGCCACATCAAAGCTCCAAATTGAGCAAATAAAGGCTCGCTAGAAAGCTCTAAGGATACTCTACGTGATTACAGTATCAATTTGATACTCAAGAAAAGTCTTACTCTTCAATTTGAAGGGCGAAAAGGCAAGATCACCATGGCCATTCTAGCCTACAGTGCAGTTCTTCAGGTCTACGAACCTGCAAAGCAGTTCTTTAACCTCAGACGAGATGCTGAACAGTTCAGTAGGTGTTTCCGTACCTACTGAGGAAGGGAAGAGACTCTAAAGAGCTTCAGGAAAGCAAAAAAACTTGAGCTCTTCACTAAGAAGCTTCAGAGCTCCATTTCTCACTCTGTTTAACCCAACAGACAGCTAAAGATCAATTTCATCAACTCAAACAACCTCCAAAGGTTGTTAAGGATATCTATACAGATTTTTCATTTGAAATTCATCAGAAACACACTGACGTCAGTTTGGGTTCAAAAACAACCCAAACTGTACAGCAATCTAATTCTTCTACAAAACTAATCAAAATTCATCCAAATTGAAATTGATCTGTCTAAAATCATCCTAGGAATAATTTGAACTCATCAATTCCTCTAATTAAATCTTAAATCAACAGATCAGACCTATGGTTGACCGCTGAACCTTGAGATTTGACTTTCTATATTGAACAATATCAGATGAATTAAACACTTCAAATCATTTCTGTTTGATCTCAGAAATATGTTCAAGGTATCAAAGAGGAATTTCACCCAAGAAACCTAGGGTTTCAGGTCTGTCGCCTGAAATCTAAGATGGTTTTGTTCGACAGAACAAATTAAAGATCTTCTAAGAAATCAGAGGGTTAGGATGAATTCTATGATCCTCACTCTTACTTTTGAACCTCTCAAAACATTCTAAACCCTAACAGAGACACCTCTCCAACTCCACCGGAGTTGGAGAAGACAACAGCCTAAATCTAGCTCCAGACTTCAAATCACCAAAATAATCATCAAAATAGAATCCCTAGTCCTCAAATAAGCAATTTGGAGCTTCTCAAGAAGTTCCTTAGGCTGAAGAGTGTTTTTGACTCGCCGGAGCTCCGATGAGTCCAGAAAAAGGCTACATAAGTGCAAAAGTTGTCAAAACAAGCCAAGAAAGATCTGAAAGGTCTCCTGAGGTCACAAGGAACCTCAAGAACTCATTAACTCATTCAATTAATGATTAAACTGGAAGACAATTGAGTGGAGAAAATAAGTCAGTAAGAGGTGGCGATGAAATACAGGTGGTTAATTAGCTATAGGAACTCCTCTTAAGCCACCATTGGCGACGAGCTCAGGAGAGTGTATGAAATTTAGGCGTTTGTTATATAGGTGATCATTACTCAAATTTAAGTGAAGATAGGGACCCTTAAGTTATGAAGAGATGATGGAGGGCCCCAGTGCGTGTGTTTTAACCTCAGAGACCTCCACCATGGATAGTGGAGGTCTCCGGTGCCGGTGGAGTGACTTAGGCAAATCAACTGTTAATAGTGAGGGAAAAGAAGTGCTATGAATTCATAATGAAGTGAGGAAGGTGAATGGTGCGAAAAGATGATAAAAGAGTGGCTCAGACGAGCTCAAAGAGCTCGCGGAGCTAAGGAAGACGACATACAATTTGAAAATTTAACCTAACTAACAACCTAATCTACTTAACTAAGATACACTACTCTAACCTTAACCTAATCATACCGTTACCTAGACGAAGGGGGCAGAAGATCTCCGTCGAAGGTCCTTAACGGAGGAGGAAATCAGAGGGGTAGGGAAAGAAGTCCGACGGGTGTAGGCAAAGTGTAGCAGAGGAAATCCAACGTTGGCACTGCGTCAAAAGACTCAGTGGACATCGGCGAAGATCCAAAGCGAGCTAAGATGGAGGAAGCGGAGGAAGGTCGCGGGATTTTGGAGTGAATAGCTTATCTACTAGCTCAGTGGGAGAAGAGGGAAAGGAGCTAACTGCCTGAAATCGAGTGGGTGGAAGGGTATTTATAGGTTACGACGGCTGAGGAGGAGGATGTATCTGAACGGAGAAAGGTCTAGGTGTGAAGTAACCACCGGCATCTTCTCCAACGCCAATGAAGTTAACTTCAAGCCTAAAATAGGATTACACCTTCATCCAGATCGATGGATGAAAAGAGGATGGTGAGCACAAGCTCCAGGAGTTTGGAAGGGAAGGGAGGATGTCGGATTTGCGGTGATCGAAGGGTGTATGCACCTCCTGTTGTCAGCCGTCGAAGAGGCTGAAGAAGGAATGAAGAAGAAGTTTTTAGGGACTTACCTGTAATGAAAACTAAGGACCTAGGTGAAGAATAAGGACTCGATTGAAATAAAACATAAGGACTAAAACGTAAACTAAGATTTTCAAGGTTTATTTTAATTTAAATCTTTTTCAACTTTTTATATATGATTATAAATAAGATAATAATTATATTTAAACCTTGGATTTACATTTTTGACCTTTTTGACTTAATCTATTTAATTAAGTAAGGTTACTTAAGTTATTACATACTTAGTATAAATTATACTTAAGTTAGTTAACACATTAATTACATAAATTATTGATGATATTTTGAGTCTACTTATTAATTAAATTATTAATAATATTAATTGGATAATAATATAACATTTTTAACTTATTTTAAGGTCCTTTAATATTTTATCCCTTATTTAATAATTAACCCATATATTTACATATTCCTAGCTAATTAACTAAGAAAACTAGTTAATTATGGGTAATTAGAGACCACGATGAGCTTCTCATCATGTGGGTGTGGGTGGGGCCAGGGCATTTTGCAAGAAATGCTCTGCAAGAGTCTCATTTATTCGCAGAACCCCCAAAACAAGAAATCCAGGAGGTTACAAATTGCAGCAATCCCCCTAAATTCCAAAAAATGGCCCCACAACCCTTGAGAAGGGTCATTTCAAAAAGGATGGCAAGTTTCACAACTTAATCATAAGTAATACAATAAAGAATTTATCTGGCACAAAGTCTACCAAGAACATCTTCCATTTGGTAGACTATCAAAGATCCCAAAAGATCCCCATAAAGTGAACCATTATATAGATGAAAAAAAAATATTGACACTCAATCAAATGATCAAGAATAAAACACAGAGGATACATGACAATGAAATTACCGCAAATCTAAGTTGCACAGTAGAAAGGTCAAACCATGTTGTGCCACTGAGAATGACTGACTGTAAGGAAACATGTGAAAAGTTAAGCTATAAAGCTAGAAATTTGTCGAATCTATAAGAAACTTTTATTTTCTTGCCTTAGCATGGAATACTACATTAATCATAATGTGCAACATATAATTTATCAAATGTACAAGACTAATCTTAATAGCGCAAGTGCTTACTGAGATCATCAACAGGAAGAAGACCAAATACTTGGGAAAATTCATTTATTTTATCATTTTACTAGTTGCATGCTAACCACGAGAACAACCATAAAGGAACTAAAATTTGTGGCAAATTATCACTTCCTTAATCTTATATGAAAATATGATAAGAAAATTGTATGGTTACCATAAATGCAGAGACTTATAATGAAGTCCTACATTATTTTTAGATTTCCACACATGAAGCATAACTTAAATCTAGTAAAAATTCAAGAAACCAATTTCAAATGATAAGAACACACATGCACAACCTAACTCTGGTAAAATAAGCTATTTGTAAAGAGCCACAAAGCATCATGTAGAAGACGTGAACCCTAAAAGTCATCTAAATGCATTTATTTGAAACTTCCCATTAATGAGCCTCATTCTCTAAAGCCATTTCTAAATCTTCATCAAGATAACTTTAGTATGAAAATTGCATTTGTCTATAACCACGAAGGCCAACAGTTTCACATGAATATCCTGCTCCGTTGTAATCTCAGTAATCCCCTAGACCAGAGTAGATTTGAAAATGCTAGAAATCCAAGAGCAGCAATAGTTCAATAGTTTCCAACATAAAGTATGATTACAGCATAATAAATCTCATTTATGACGAATGTTATATGATACCTTTAATGAGACGATGTCTCTTAAGGTAGATCCAACGTCATCCAAATAGTAAAGCCCCCAATGCTGGAAAAAGTAACCTGTGTAAAACAAGGAAAAAAAATTCAAAGCAAGCATGTCATTTAGCATTTTTTCCTAGGAAAGAAGAATGCAATTGCAACTTTGTTAAATATGTTTCTACATCTACCTACATACACTTCTAAAAATTGTTACTGTGTTTATGATGCATCTGAAGGGCATTGCCCTGCCTCTATACCCTTGGTATCTTCAACCTCAAGCCTCCATCCTCCTCCTTGGTAAGGATGAATAGATTATAGGAGTTGCTTTCATGATTGGAGGCATAACTGCTTGTAACAATTGCAAGAAACATTCTTAGCCCTTTTCTTGGCCATTTCCTCTCTTGAAAACCTTTTGATCAGCCACAACACATGATCCTTCCTCCTTGTCTCTGCTCATAGACAGGGTCATCATGGGGGTTGTACAGCTACTTGATGCATTGCAACATTAAAAATGCAAGCATACTAGTTGGGAAATAAATGTGGGCCTCAAGGATCATGACATTTATTTGCAACCCCATTCAATGATCACTAAAAGTTCTAAAATCACTATTGTTATATTACATGCAATAATCTAAAAGCATACAAAATGAAATAGGCAATTGTTGGCCAATATTACACTCCTTAAAGGCAATTAAAATGAGCAACTAAGCGCAAGATCGCAGTGTGCAAATGGCTTAATATTGTAACTGTAGTTTCATGAGGATTGAATTTGTAGCAAATAAGATGAATTCCATCCTAAGTTTATGAACAAGATGGTTAAAATCATATGCCATGGATGGGCTATCTTAATGAACATCGACATTTAACATAATTCAATCAAACTAATTCAGATATAGGAATAAATCATGGAACATATATTAATTCATGTAACACTATTCCCATCCATAGTGAATTATTACAATGGCATTAATACATACCCATCTAAATAAACTACCCATAAATGTTATCTTTCTTTGTTTTCTTTTTGAAACATTAAATTGTGAATCTATTAACATCTAATAAACCTCTACAACCTGCTGAGAAATTCCTATTGTTGCCAAAATAAAATGTCTTTGGACAGGACTAATCATAGCCTTTTCAAGAATAATCAACTTGTAGATACCTACGAGAAACCATGACATCATCTGCAGAAAATAATCAAAAAGCAAGGCCATACAAACTTAAATGATAGAGCACGAAAAAGTAGAACACCAAATAATAGTGGACAACCTTGAAATATTCCCCTACATGCCCACAAATCGACAATTAGACTTTCAAATTCTAGGTAGCATGATTTTAAGATACAAATTCAAACATGACAACACACATATAAAGAAAAATAGAGCGAACAAGCTATAGGAGTTAGTGTTGTTGAGAGAATTGAAAAGTGGGCACAACTTTTATAAAATTTTTTTCTATTTAAATAACAAAAAGTGTCAATAAATCAAATGCTCTTGCTGAATACCTAGAAGTGGAGGTTTTTTCTGTGTATTTTCATGAATTGTACTAGCAATTGACAACCAAGTGATGTCTCATTTTAGCTGAATCTAGATATATTTGTTCTTCCATTGTTTTTTCCACATTTCTTCTCATGTTTTCCTACTCAAACAAGTTGGAATTTTCATACATACATCTGTTTATTGGAATGTCCTATCCTCAAAATTCTACTATTTATTTGATTTTGTTATTGTTGGTGTTAGTTTATTCTAGCTGATTCAGGATATATCATGCATAAATGGGAAAACTTTACTAATGTATTTGGTAGAAAGATAGAATAAATATGGAAGCTTTAGCTTTGACATTGTTTTAGATTATTCCAATTTGCCATAAGTTGGAGTTAGGTTATTTTAGTTGATTCAGGATATATCATGCATAAATGGGAAAACTTCACTGGTGTATTTGGTATAAAGATGAAATCAATAGAATAAAAAGTATCATATGTTCTATTTAGGAGAGATGCTAAAAAACTAACAAATGACATGTTTATACTTTTACTAATCGATTGATTGACTTGACCCTTTTGTTTTACTTTCGATGTGAATGCATGTGCATCATTTGACATTGTGTTTTGTTTTACAATCTAAATGTAGATGGGCCTAGTCCATCTCCCTTTCAACAACTACTGCTGGATGCTCTATTTCATGTTGCCCACAAAGCAGCTGCGTACTTCACTTGGACACAGCTGGCCAAGAATAACACATTTACTGAAAGTTAATTCTTCATATCCTTCCCTACTAGGATTAACTTTACCTTATGTAAGGTTTTACCATGTTGCAACCATTAGACCAATTTATCCTTGAGATCAACCCTACTATTAGATTCTACTCTACAAAATTTCCAACCTTGGGTTGATTCTTCAAAAAATCCAAATCTCTACATTATAAGTCAGAAAATAAAAACTTAGGACTCTTAAACTGATGTCTTCAACCAAATCCAACCAACGATGTCTGGATGCTACTTTAATTGATCAACTCCATGGAAAAATATTTTAAGAATTCAACAATTAACTTGTGTGCCATTCATTTCAAAACTAGATAAAAAATTTATATCTAAAATATAAACTCTGCCAATATCTAGCATTTCCAAACCTTAAAGGAAATCTGTAGTTTTAGGAAATATGGAGAATTTATATACAAAGAATTTATATATACATTCATGGGTCAGAATCCAACTTGATTCAACATGGACTTCTTGAAATCAATAGAATCATCAAGGAAAATGGAAAACCTCATAGTTAGGATAGACAAATATGAGAAAAAAAAATCCATGGGTTTGTTACAACTGAAGCATTAGAAAAAGGGAAAGAAGAATGATCTACATTTAAAAAATGAGAATTAGAATCATTATCTCCAAAAAGAAACCTCAACCGAAGCATCTTCACTACTGGCTGTTGCTGGATATGATCCTCATACCCATGGTAATCTTACTTGACAAAGCATACATAGCAAAGCCCACAAAACAACAAGCAACTAGATGAACTGTGCTCTCCATATGGATTGTTAGGCCTGTCTCCAGGATTTCTGGCTTCCTACAAAGAACCATCTTCCCCTGCAGCACCAAACAATTTCATTAAATATAAGTGAAAACCAAGCTAAATGGCATTAGCATGCTTCTACAACTGAAGAATCACATATTGGGCAACCGGACCTTGTTATGAGACCTAAAGGCTTCCGCCTCATCCACACTAACTAAAATTCTTTGGTCAATGGGATCGATAGCAGTACATATAACATAGAGAATAAAGACACAAAGTTCTTGAAACTTAACCACCAGCACCACATGATTTAGCTATAGACAAACAAAATTTAGGATTTGCAAGTTTGAGACATTATGCAGATTCTTCTTTACTATACATCAACAATAGACAATGCAAGATGAAAGTAATTCCAATGGAAAAAGGATATAGGAGAGGAATTAGAATAATATTACATGATCCTTACCAGATCTGGCTGAAAAATCAAGGCCACAAGTGTTTGGTAAAGGAACAGTGTTCACAGAAGAGTAAAGTCCGTCTCCTCATTTCCATTCAAGTTCATAGAGTAGGTATTTGTCATTTTTCATCAGGTACGTTTTCCTCAAAAAATTGCAATAAAGGTGTCTGCAATTGCTCATGGCTGAAATATGAGTAATATCAGGGGTAGGATTGGCCTTCCCAATCAACTCTTTACCAGCCTTCTTTCTCCCACTCTTTGCCATTTTCTAACCTTTCAAACTCTATCCCACACAAAAGCTCACCGGGGTTGCACACCTCATCGCTGGCGCGCTGCCACTATGTCTTTTAAGAAAGGGGTGGAGCTGTGGAGGAAGGGAAGTGATCAAGGGATGCATGCGTTGGGGGAGGAGGGGATTGCGAGATCGGGATGGTTGGATGGGTCACCAAACAAGTACCCATGGGTGCCCCAATGCGTTGCTTGACGAGGTCGTCGCTGGAGGAGATATGCGACCGGAAAAGGGTGGCGTGGTCGTTACCTGAGAAGAGGGCACGCGATTGAAGGAGAAGAGCAGTGATTGATTATGTTCGTCGACGAAGTAAAGGTCAGCAAAGAGGATGCAGGCGAAGCAATAGAGGTTGTTGAGAATGTAGTGGGCGAGGAGAGGGGTTTGAGACGGGGGAAAGGAGCGAGAGGGACGAGCGAAGGTGGTGGGCGGCGGAAATTTAGGGGAGGGTTCTATGTTTGGGGAAGTTGCAAGAGGGTCGTTTTTTTTTAGGAGGGAACCATCACGACGGTGGAATTTTGTTTTGCCTAATGGGCGGGAGGATAATCTCTGCTTTCTTTTGTTTAGTTGATTTCTGTGACTTTTATTTTTATCTCAAAAAATTATTATGATTAGTATTTAGAGATTATATTAATATCATCATAAAAAATAAGTTCTTTAGTGATGGTGAAATTTTACCATTGCATGGAATTGCCACAAAAGTATTATTTTTTTGTAGTGCTCGCTTCTTTCTAAGTATTTAAGAATTATATATGTATTCCGGTGAGTTGGGATCTAGATAATCTATCAATGGATTGTTACCGACGATAACTTGTTAGCAATATTCATGCAGTGAAGTGTGATTTATTTCTTTTTATACTTTTCTTTTCTCCTTTTCTTTTTTTTCTTTTCTTTTTGAATATTTTTCTTTTTCATTTCTTTCTTTAAGTATGTGGCTTCCCTAATCTAAGATTTACCTAAAGGCAACAGGAAAAGAGTGGTCGTGTGACTGGGCTCTGGACAACTGCCAGCCATACCACCCCAGAAGGTCATTAGCTACCTAATTTCCATAAAAACTACTGAACAACAAGTCACTGCGAAAAGTGTGTAGATGCTTAAACTTAAAGTTCCCTCAAATCAGAGAGTAAGTTGATAAGTTGTGCACTTATCACCCCAACTTATTTAATCAAATTAGAAATATATTTAGACTAGCAAGGACTCGAAAAATAAATCCACATTTTAGTGGATACTGTTGGGAGAAATCGTAGATCGCATTTTTAATAAAAGCATCGTAGTATAGTTGCGAAATACGATCCAACAAAGATATTGTTTTGAAAATAACGAGACTTTGAGTCCCAGTCGTTCGTCTCTGAGAGGCATTGTTTTTATTTTTGAAATCGATCTTAAAGCTGCTCTACTTTTTATTTAAACGACATGCTAGTGCGTAATATATAGGCGGTTAAAGAACAGGCACTTAAATCACGCAAATATGATAATCATTTAGCTCAAGGTGATTTCAAACACATAAGAGATATATATATATAATGAAATTTCATTCATCGTGGGAGAGTTGTTGCACAAGGAAATCTAGAGGAAAGCTTATACATGAATGCTTAAAATTAAATCTAACTACCAGAAAATGATTGCATACAAGAATCAGCGGGGGGATTTCGCATGCATCATTGGGGGAGAAGTAAGACTACTCTACTAAGCAGTAAATGAAAGTAATAAAAATTATGAAGAGCATGATCTAGAGCTAGAAGAATAGAGGGCATTCAGGGGTGATCCCCGATGGCCTTGGAGTGGTCGAGAGGAGAATGAGGGGCGGCCAATGTAGCTTAGGTCGACCCTTGGAGAGAAGTAGGGTTGATCCAGCATCCCGGCATGGTGTCCTCCATGGTGGTAGTAGTGAGCTCGTGGAGGTGGAGTGAGTGGCTAAGTGGAGGTGGCGTGAATGGCACCAATGGAGAGCAATTGCCAAGGGAGTGAATGGGTGCAAATGGCCACCCAAGGGGTCATTTTATAGACCTAAGGGAAGCTCTCTAGAGAATTATGGAATTCTCTAGAGAGGCCTATGGTGGGAGCTCGTGGGAGAGTGAGAGAGAGATGGTGGAAGGTGGTTTTTAGATCCACCAAATGTGAATCTAAAAATTGAATGGCTCTTGGTTGCTATTTTTGGCAACCAAGGCAACCACACATGGTAGAGAGTTCTAGAGAACTCTAGGCTAGATATTTTCATGTGGATGCTGTGTGTGGGTGTGTGTGGGTCGAAACTTAGGTGGCTAGGTTGATTAGGTTGGGTTCTAGTGGGTTTAGGTCAAGGTAGGTCTCAAATTAGGGTTATAAACCCTAATTCACTAAGGTAAAGTGCAATTAAACTTAATACAAGTTTAATTAGGTGTGTGAAAACTTAATTGAGAGTAAAACAACTCAATTAAGTCAGGTCTAGGTCAATTGGGCTCTCACTGAGTCCAATTGGACAGTGTGTGCTGAGATCAGGGCTCAATTGGACTCAATGAGTCCAATTGAATAGGCTGATGGAATTGGCTAAGATCCAAGTCAATTAGGTTTAGTGAGGACCTAATTAGGTCCTTAGGGAGGTCTAGAGGTGATGTACTAGAGTTAGGGCACCTTAATTTAGGTTCCTATGGGGTTGGAATTGGGTTTAGGGACCTAGAGATCCAAGATCAAGGCTTAAATCTCAAAATAGGAATTGGAGAGCAGTATCAGACGTCTAATAATAGAATCAGACGTATTATACTCAAAAATCAGAAGTCCAGACTTGTTTTCTGGACGTCCAATCAGAGTCAGGAAGGATTTTGGGTTCTGTTTTGGGTATTCTGCAGAAATTGGACGTCTGACAAAGTGTCTGGACGTCCAATAACACTGCAGAAGTGGGTTTGAAGTGTGCGGGAGTTGGCTAAGGGTCCTAGACGTCTTAAAACTTATCTGGACGTCCAGAGAAGGGTTGGAACTAGGGTTTTAGGGCTTCCTAGTTGTGACCTAATTTAAGGGTGGCTAAGGCTTGGGGAAGTCTCTAAGCTATCCTAGGGTTAGGATGGACCTAAGCTCTTCACATTTTACTGCTTTATTTCTACTTAATAGAATAGAAAACCTTTAACCCCCTTACATTATTATTCCTACATCTAAACTAGGCCTTCTGCTCCAGCTCTGCTACAACTCCCGTTATTCCTGATCCAGCTTCAAATCCAGCTCCTGATCAGCTTATTCCCTGCAATCGACATAATGCACTTAATCAGCACATTATAACATTATTTTATGCATAGCTAAAGGAAAGCAGTAAAGATGCAGATAATGTGTATGCATGCATTAATAACCCTAACTTATGCTAAGTCCTAGCTTAATCTAGGCCAATTAAGACCTATGATTGCTGCACAATTAGATATCCGGCTAATTAAGCCCAAAGACCTAAAGGGTCTAAGTGTTCAAGTCATACAGTTTTATTCTCTAAGATTGAAAATTTTCTAAAGCCCAAGTTCTCTTTCCTAATTTCACAATTTTTTTCTTTTTTTTTAATAAATAAAAAGAAAACAAAAAGAATCTACGGAGCTAGCTAAAAAAATAATTAAGAGATGAATATCCACCCCCCTCATGCCTATCTAATGCAATGTCCTCATTGCATTAAAAAGACACGAAAAAAAGCGGAGTAAAGAAGAAAGCACCTCAATTGCGTGACTATCCGGTCAACTCCAAGATGGAAAGAGACTGTATACGTGCTGAATTTAGTACCTTCAGTTAGGCACAGATAAAGACGAAACAAAAAATTTATAGGTGTAGGTCAGCATCAGAATAAGAAAATCTAACTTTGGACCTGCCAGGAGAAGATGTCCACAGATGTCACCAGATTGTGGTGTAGACCCATACCCCATGGTCGAGTATATCTAAGGTTCTGGATAAAAATTATCTAAAACCTAAGATCAGCATGTAAGCAGGGTCAGGCCTACGATTTGTGACAATGAACCCAAGTCCAAAAAGTTAGATAACAGAGAGATTAAGCTCAAAAGGATAATCAATGAATTTGTACTTGGGTTGCACATCTTCAGAACAAATTTCGTAAGGGTCCTGGTAGAAGGTTGGGGATTTTAGACAAATAGAAACCCTTAGATTCAGTCTTCTGATTCCTTCGGAATTGACTTCCCAAATCAACATTTCCCAACTCCTATCCTCCTTAGTCAAGACTTCAGATTTCAAGACCTCTTGCAAATTAATCACCCTGTCTAAAATTTCCATGTCTTAAAGATGTGACTGAATCAAAATTGACTTGGGTTTAGTGATTTCAAAATCAAAATCATCAGTAAGATCAATGGGGTGTGATTGAGGATCGGGGCTATGAATTGAATCCTCCATGAAATGAGAATCTAAATCCACTATGTGAGCCCCAACAGGATCAAATTCCTTAATTTTAGGGCCATCAAATAATTCATCAAATTCCTCAGACCCAGTCGTCTCACTAAAATCGTGTGTTGTAAACTCAAGTGAGACTTTGCATAATGATTCTTCACCTTCAGAATAAAAAAATTCTAAATATGCATTAATGTATGTCTCAAAATTATCAATCACTTTTTACTCCATGGAGACATAAGTTTCCTCGTACCCCGTCTCAGGGATCTCAGGTGAAGAAATCAATTCATCCTTATTTGATTACTCTAGAACATCCTAGTCAACCCTGGTCTCGTAAAATGTGTCCCCCTACAGGTGCCTGAGCGGATTCTGACATCGGCTCTCCTGTCAGGGGTTCATCCTAGGAATCCTCCAAAGATTGGACTAGAGCAATCACAAATCTCATCCTCAATTTCGATAACTTCCTAAGTAAAATCTCACTCAGGTCCTTATCCTTAACATTTTGGAGCCAATCCAACAAATACATGTTAAGATCGTCAATCATTTCAATCAAAGGCTCCAATTCTTCAGGGCAAGGTGTTGGCTGAGTTCTAAAGATTGTATGGTATTCTTTAAGTTAGCCAAAACCTTATCTTGGACCTAGTTCACCTGAACCAAATGGTTTGGTTCAGGGTTGGGTGGGTTTAGGTTCAATCTGGGGGAGTTAAGGAATTGAGGTTCTTAGTACCCTCCCTGATAATAGGTCACTTCTGGTTGTTCAAAGAGGGGTGGTGACCTATACGCATTGTAATTTAAGGAAGGGTAAGTGTTACGACCCGATTCCCAGATCCCTACAAGATCCGAGACTGGCTTGCCTCGACTAATCCCAAGACCCAGTCATCCAACAAGAAATAACCAAAAAGTAGGAAAGTAAACCACATTCACATATGCAATATAACTAAGCAAAAGAAACGTACAAAGCAGTAAAGGAAAGTAAATCTGTTGTTCCATTACATACCACCACAACAACAAAAACAACGGAAATGAAAGTAAACAGTAGAGACAAACAGTAACTAAAGGTCTAATACTTACTACAACAGTAAAGGAACAAAAAGGAAGTGCTGAAGACTACGATTGAGCTCAACTGGGCCTAGCACCTTCCGCAGCCAGAAGCTTGGGCTGCTCAACTCTTGATCCTGAACAATATTATGAGAAAACAAAGTCAGTGAACGTTGAGTAGAGTGGTATCTATACTATCTAAAATAGTAAAAGCAACAGGTTTAATTCTCTTTTCTATTTATATGCTTTATGTGTATTTCCTTTTCACCCATTTTTCTCAAACATCCAAATATTCTTGATCTTGCATGTTCCTCGTGGAAACGATCTTGATTGTAGTCTTTTCCGTAGAGTAGAATGTACATGTGGTGCTCTCTTGGCCGGGAGAGTCTCCCATGGTAGTCCTACACCCAGTCAACCACCTCGAGGTCACTGTCAAGACGTAGCGGTGACTACGGCATGCGTGATAAGTGCACGGGTAGCTACCTCGCACTGACACGCAGCCAGTCGTTTCCGCTAGAGGGTACACCCAAAGTACAACACGGAACAGTATAGGGCCTTGCCCTCTTAGAACAGGGGTCTCACCCCTCCACAATCTGCGCACCCTCGTCTGACTACCTCGGTTTGCCTAAAGGGCCTAACAAGTCAGTGTAGGGTGGCTAGCTGAACCCCGAGCCCCATGGGGTGGCTAGCTCTCTCCCTACACTAGTAGCTCGTCTCGGTACCGTGTACACGAGGGCCAACAGGAGTCGATGTAGAGTGGTCAATCCTAACCCCAGGTCTCAACCCAAGGGCGGCTAGCTCCGCTCTACACGAAAAGGGGACAGTTGCTCTTCTTGGTACCACGTACTCAAGGGCCAGCACACTTCTCGTCTACATTCCAGGTTTCCATCTAACCACAGGAGTTATACTCCTAATTCCCCGTAGGGTTCATGCTCATGTTCACCCCATTTATTCCGATCCAGATTTCACCATTCACAATTCATTTCTCGTCCATATACAGGCAGCTCGTGTTTCCATAATTCGATACATGCAACTGATGATTTCACAGGTAATTGTTCAGTAATTACAGGCAGCTCATATTCTAACAGGTAACTCACAACTATATTACAGGAAATTGCTAGCACTTTAACTCAATCATGCATATAAATACATCATACAGTTCCAACGGTTCATTCATTCCTCTATCTTAGGGTTCATACCACATCCTAGGGTTCCATTCGGCTATTTTCACAAGCACATTCTTATTAAATATTATTAACAGAATTAAACCACTCTACCAGGCAATTTGGGAGTAATGGGGGCTCGAACCGCAGACCTAGGTGTCTCTGCGAGCCCCGAACACGCAGCAGGTTGAAACCCTATACCAAGGAATACATCACAAAAGGAGGGTTTAGAATAGTGTAGAAAGGTCTCTAGTATGTAGAGAAACTCGTAAGGAAAATACAGGTACTTTGTTTGCGTAAAACGAACCCCGATAGGTCCCTAAACGGGTCAAAAGTGTGGCTACTGTTCAAAATCAGATGTCTGGGAACAAGTCCAAACATCTTAAAAGGTACCAGAACCTTACCTTAAGTCCCTGCGATGTCCTCAAACGTCCAGGTCTTCTCTACGATCGTCTGAAGGCAGTTCCAGACATCAAACAATGCCTCTGATTGTTTGGACACACCTCCGGACGTCTGGTGATCTGATCAGGCGTCCAAAAGCGTGTGGGAAAGCATTTCACGCTCCTTCCCAAGGCTGCTCCTGCGTCGACAACTGCAGGCCCCAAATCAGGCCAAACCATGCGTTTGTGGTGAGGCCTGCATGGCCGTAACCGCGAAAAAGAACGTACCTTCGCAATAAATGAGCTTTCAGACATCTGGCCTTATCTCCAGATGTCCAAGTACCCCGTCAACCATCTGGACTCCACTCCAGACATCTGATACTGGAAAACTTCAAGTATCAGAAACTTCTTCCAACGCTCTCCATTGTGCTCCACCTCGCGCCGCCACAACTCCAGCCACTGCAGAGGGTCGGGAGGCTATCTCCCTGAGCTCTCTCCTCCTCCCACACGCACCTGCGGTGGCCGTGCGAGCTCCGCCGAGCTTCCACCAAAGCTCTCCGACCTTAGCCTCCTCCTCCTCCCGCGCTCTCCTCCTTCTCCCTCTCTCTCTCCCTCACTCGCCTCCTCTCGCTACTCTTGCACAGCTGTGAAGGTGGTGGTTGTGGTGTGTGGAGTGGAGAGGAGAGGAGGGGGACTTATATAGACGACGTGGGGGGTTTAGGGTTTGGGGAAGGAAGGGAGAGAGAGAAGAAGGTTCTGTGCATCGCCCATGCGCAGAGCGCAGTGTGCGTACAAAAATTTCATTTTCAGACGTCCGGGAAAGGGTCCAGACGTATGGACAGACGTCTGACTGAGACTTCAGATGTCTTAAAAGGCTAAAAGTGTGACGGGTCATTACAGTAAGGATCAGCATATCTTTCTTGATTGTATATTATATTAGGTTGTCCAAATGAGGGCAGTGATCTATAATCGATGTAGCTTGGAGAAGGATAAGAATCAAGATGATGGTGTCCAGGGTTAGACCCTGAATACGGAGGTCCAGAACTGTATCCCCAATCCGAGTTATCCCAACTAGTAGATGGTTGATTACAGCACAAGTTAGAATAATAATCATCATATTGGGGATAAAATGTATCAAGAGGGTAAGAGCTGGAATGCGTGTAGAATGTGGAAGGATTCATGATAGACGGAAGGAAGAAAGGCGCCCTGCAATACAAACAATCAAACATGTCCTTAAATGGGCTAGCCTAAAGACCTACAGACTCCCAAAACTCGTCTTGAGATGAAGAAACGATTTAATTTACTTCTTTCCAGTCAATCCAACTAGTTAGAGGGAGGGGCTAGGGAGAAGGTTCGTCGTTTGGCTTGCGCCTCCGGTTCCTAGTGTACCCCCCAACCGCGATCGTTTGATTCTACTCCCCTAGCTAGACATCAGATTGAATGGTAGAAACAAACTAATCAAAAATAATCTTGATCTGGGTTCTGAAGAGCGAGTCCAATCCTTAAGGCCAACGTCTACTCTATTTTAATTAGGGTTAGGTTTGAATTTGATTTGGAATGTGATGGACCCTTTATCTGGGTTGTGCCCTTAATGTTTGATTGATATGTGCGTGCATGCACAACCAATGGTTTTCAAGCAAGGTTATTTTTGGATGTGGTGAATTTTAGGGTTTAAATCTTACTTAGTAGCCTTTAGGATTCAACTTTAGGTATATTCAATCAAGTTCAATTGGCACATCATGTTTTGAAAGCACAATGAAGATGTTTTCCTTTAAAGCTTAAAAGAATGTGGAGTGCCTGGTAAATCTCTAAAAGTTGAACTTATGTGGTAGCTACTTGATGAGTTGTTTTTAGTTGAAGTGGTGCAGCCCAAACAGCTTAAACAATTAGCCTGATGCACCACTTAATTAGGCACACAAGTGATTACCTAATCTAATCTCCACTCAATTATGTGTTGATGAGTGTACCAGTCCCAAAGATCGGGTTACCAGTTGAGTATGAAGAATCAGAAGAGGTTGTGTACCTCTGTGACATTTTTTTTTTAAATTTTTCTTTATATAAGCGGAGGGTGAGGTGGGTGGAGGTGACAACCAAACAATCAAAATTAACCTTAGGGTTTATGAGAACTCGTAGGTTAATTAGGGTTTGTGTTAATAAGTGATGGAATGAAATCTAGTGGGTGGAGAGGTGGGGGTAAACTTACAGATCCTTCGACAGCACTTTACTCCAATCTACCACTTTTGCTCGCCTCGTAAGAGTACCTGCAATTACAATAAGAAAGGAGATAAGTGAGGTAAATGATAAGTTAGAAAACGCGAAAAATCAAAAAGCGTCGCCTCCCTGTCAATGACGCCAAAATGCTGACCGGAAAATCTACGCAAAAAGGTTTGAGTTTGGAAAACTTGTCGTTGTAGCGTGTTTTGCGAGAAAAACCATCAACAGATAATTTCACCGAAACTCAAAAGGAATTTCAAGTTGAACACAGTAAGACAGACGTTTGATTAAAAATTACATTTGATTTGTTTTTCACGAAGCAGATTAGCTGGTAGAATTAAATCTAAACTAGCTATCTACTTAATGAATAAATAATAAAAGAGAGAGAGAGAATAATACAAATAAAGACAAACTAGAGAGAGAATGAACAATAATTTCATAACTACAATATCATGTTCATTACAACTAACCACTACAGTAAAAAATGGGAAATTTACACTAGAAAGCAGTAAATCTACGCTAGAGAGCAGGAAAGAGAAGGTGGAGAGAAGTTATCCTCCTCGACAGCTGCTTGGAAGACGAGCCACGTTGGCGAAGCGCCCGAAAGAATGTGGTGAGATGCAGGACGAAGGAGAACTACGACGGACGACAAAGGACGGGGTAGGGTGACGTCGCAGCGGGATCCGCTTCCCAAACGGCAGTGAGAAGACAACCATAGAATGCTCTACGAATGGGATGAGAAGGTGGAAAAATTATATTTTAAACTCTAGAAGAGCATCCTGGATTTGGGACAAGCTTTTAGAGCTTTACAAGGGGTGAGAAAAGAGAGGAAGGGATGAAGAATTCGAGTGGTAGGGATCTCCTTTTATAGTTGTAGGGATTGAGGGCAATTAGGTCATTTTATGCATGAAAGCGTTAATTCAAGGTCTTTAGTGACGGATTTAAGCGTCACTAAAGACCCCAAAAGTGGGTGTAGAGCACTCGCTCATGCGCTACCTTGCCTTCTCCTACCTTCAACGCACAAACCCACATTCAAGCCTTCTTAGCTGTCCGATTGCAAGATCGGACGACTTAAAATGCATTGCGCTCACCTCCTCATCGCGTGCCTCTACATGCAATGGCACGTTGGATCGCACGTCATCGCGCTCGTACATGCTCGGCATTCATCCGTTGCACCACGTGGCGCTGCCAATGTCGCCCGATCAAGATCTAACGAGCGAGTTTGGCCCTCACCCTCTCGTGCCTTCAATTTGATGCTTCATGCTGCTCAAACTCGCGATCTCCATGTTGCCCACAGGCGCGTGACCACTGAGCCATGCCGCTGCTTTGTCGTGTTTACGTTTTGAGCTCAAGCGCCCTCGACCGTTGGATGAAGATCCAATGGCTGAGGGCGCTCGAGCATTGGCCTTCAGAAGAGGAGGCACGACCTTGATTGAATCCCGGTCATTAGATTTGAGATCCAACGGTTGAGATTGATCGAGTGGTTGAGGAGAGAGTCGTGCGGGCATTCTTGGGTTGGTGTGGGCGGCTAAGATGGTGCCACGTGGCGCCATCTTGCCCATCCATCTTATGTGACTTATAGATGCTGCCACGGATGTCGGATTAGACCGATTTTCATGTCATTGGGCTGGGATCGAACCCATCCGTGCAGTTGGATTTGTCATCTGATGTACGGATTTATATCATCTTGGCCCCTTGACCACTACTCTTTCTTGGATTGCATCTGATGCTATAGAAGTCTGATCGAGGTGATTTTGGAGTTGTTGAACTCCGATCGTCGCCCTGATTAGATCCATACTGTTGGATCTTCAATCTGAGGCCCCGATTAAATATTGCCCTGTTCCCTGACCATAAAAAGAGAAAATTAGCCTAAACTTTATATAATTTAACCTAAATGCAAGATGATGCATGTTATGCAATATTTATAATGCTTGATTCAACTATACGCCTAAGAACATGTAAAAATAGATGATTTATGTAATATAAACATGTTTACATCACCCAACATGGGTTGGCATAACACGAGTTAGTAAGGTAAATAAAGATTAAGTTATCCCCTTGTTAGGTCGCTTCGATCGTATTTATAAAACACACATCATAGTATAGTTGATTAAAGCGAGATGAACACTTAAAATTTATAAAACTCGAAGTGAAAGTATTACGAGGTCGTCTCAGAGAGCAAGCTGATGTGCTACTTATCACTATCAGATTTATTTACAAGTTTTACGCACAAGAGTTTGATTTAAAGGATTTATATTAGATAAAATGATAATCAAACTCAAAAAATGAAAAGTAGAGTAAGGGGCAAAGATATGAACTCTTTAAATTTCCCTTAATCTCCTCGTACGAAAAATTCTTTGTTGCTTAATAATATAATTCAATCAAGTGTGAAAGCAATTAAGAACTAAATACTCAGTTATCAAGAATATTTGAGCAGGTAATTGCAGTAAAAACTTATTTAGAATCAAGATGAGAGTCAATCAACAAAAATTGCAAATTGGTCCCTAAAGCATCATGCTTGTGTCCCTGCAAAATTGCACTTTAGTCCCTACAGAATTTTTTCTCTTTCAATTCTACCCTCACCCTTCTTCTTCTTCTTCGTGCATGGAGGCGTGCAACAGGTGAAGTGCTCAACGAGGTCGGGGACGTCTTCAAGCCGTGTGGTGGTGGTGCAAAGCTTCATAGAAGCTTCACGAAGCTTCCCATGGAGCTTGCGAGCACGAGCAGGGTTGGTGGACGTGCATGGAGACTGGCGATGGTGGCGGTGGTCGGCGTTGGTGGGTTGGTCCAAAAGACGTTGAAGCTTCAAGCCAAAGGGGCGGGAAGCTTCGTCCAAACCTGCTGGAGGTGTTGGCGGTGGCTATTTGGCAAGAGGACGGTGGTGGAGGCTGAACAGCATCAAGGAAGAGTGCGACCGGCGTGGGCCTTCAACAGAGAGTCAAAGGAGTGGAACCCCTCAGTAAGTTGAGGGGTTTTATTTGTTGTGGTCCCATGAAGGTGGTCGAAGGGTCGACGGACGACAAGGATGTGTGGACGCTTGGTTGAAGGTCGCCAGAGCAACAGTCGGACTCACGCCATGCATGAAGAAGATGAAGGAGAGGAGGAGGGTGCGATGGCTAAATCCTAGATCTAAAGGGGCGAAACTACCCTATAGGGAGAGGAGAAGATAAGAGGATACCTGAGAGGAGGAGGGAAGATCGGGGAGCCCGCCGAAGTTGGAGGAGAAGAAGAACTCCGGTGAGGGATTTTGGAGCGACGACGGAGATAGGAACCACCTCCTTTTGCAGGGAGGATGGCGAGAGAAAGAGGAAGAGGGTCGTAGCCTTAGTTGACGGGGAGACACAGCGAGGAAGATGGATAGAGAAGCTCCAAGGCGTGACAGGAGGAGAGGAAAGGGTGGTTATTCACACCAAATTTTTGCACGAATCTGATCGCAAGGGAATGGCCTTGCTTTAAAGGATCTCGATCGCGGCGAAGGAGGCGAGATTGCGGCCCAATTAGGGTCGAGATGTCATGGCAAAAACATGCTCTGGCAACAACTTCAGCTGAGGATCGCTGCTTCCCTAGTTGACCAAATGAGCTGGAAAAAGCGTGAGGATGTGGAAGAATGATAGGTGTATCATCCTACCAATTTTGGTGAGATTCCGCCACGTGAATCGATCGCAATCCTTGGCCGAAGTCGCGGCCAAAGAGAAGATGTTGCTGTTGCTGGCAGGGACCAAAAGGTGAAGAAGATGAAGAAATTAGGGGGTCGTATGCAAGAAAATGGGTTTTTAAGGGCCAAACTGCAAACTTAGCCAAGATGAAGTCAGAATGAGCTCAAATTTTTATGGTAACCTAATTTGGACATGATAAAATTAATGGTGACTTCAATTTTAGGTTATTATGATGTTTTCATGGTAAATTTGCATTTAGACCCAAAATGTATCAAAAACCTGCCAAGTCCCTGTTTGAGATCAAAAAGGGTTGCGATTGTAAAATTGATTAATCCAAACCTTATGGAATACTTTTCAACCATTTTTAGAAGATTTTGATTACATTTATTTTTGTTCAAACAATGTTAATTAATGGCAGTATGACTAGGTTTTGTTGTTTTATTATAGAAATGGCGTTGTAGTACAGATAGTCATTGCCACTATTACAATTTTTACTTGGAAATAAAAGATCTCCCGAGGTCGAACTCAGGGAGAAAACTGTATTCTAGAGATACAAAGTTTCTATTACAAAAGTGAAAAGAGAGAGAGAGAGAGAGATTTATTTTGTTGGCTTTTTCTTCTTCTCTCTTCTTTCTCGTCGTTGTCTTCTTCTCTTCTCTTCTTTTGGGTTCTTCAGTCTTCTTCCTTCTGTTCTTCTTATTCCTCTTCTGTTCTTCTTCTTTCTTTCTTCTTCAGAGCTTCTTCTTCTCTTTCTCTTTTTCTTCTCTGCGGCAGTGGTGATCCTCCTCTTCTTTTTTCTTTCTTTCTTTTCTTTCCTTGCTTTAGGTTATGCCTTCTTTCTTTCGTTTCTTTTTCCAAGCTTCTTCTTTTCTTCCTGCAGGCCGTCGTCTAATTTTTCAATCAGACGACTTAAGTAGCTTTTGCTACAGTGCGTCTTCTTTCCTTCTTCTCTCTATGGTTCTCTTCTTCTTCTTCTCGCAGTCCTTCTTCTTCTTCCTCTCCTGTGCCTGCACACTCGTAGTTTGGTCAGAGGGCAAAAACCTACTCTACCCTCCCCCGCGTCTCTCTCTCTCAGAATTCACTCGTAGGATAGCTCTCCCAGAGCTGCCGGGTATTCGGGTACGGGTCGCGCCCGGGTCCAGGCCCACCGGTGTGCGGTGGTGGGCGAGGAGTGCAGGTCGGGTAAACAGGTCGGGCCAGGTCCGCGGGCGGTGGTCGCAAACGAGGCCGGGTCGAGCAGGTGAGAGGGACCTCACCTCGTGGTCAGGAGGAGAAGAGACTAAGGCACTTTTTGCCTTTATGCGGGCGCGCGGCCTCGAAATCCCACGATGTGGGACTATCTTCTGCTGTCTTCGCGTGCGCTCGCAGGACAACTCCACCTCGCCCTCTGATCAGCTGCAGCCGATGTCTAGGCCAATTGAAGAGGCAGAAGCCTTTGCGGACTTTGCCCCAACCTGCAGCACCTGGGAATCTGGGGCTGCAGGGCCTGGAGCTCGCCTCGAAGCTGCTTCAGTCGTCGCTAATGGCGGTTGGAGCAGCGAACCTGTTAGACAGGAATACGGCCCTTCGGCCTAATCAAACACGCGGGGGACCTTCGCCGTGGCAAGGCGAAGGTGGTGTGGGGTGTGGCAGGTCGTGGGTCGGCGTCTGGTGGCGGGGCTAGGTCGGACTGTAGCCGCGAGAATGGGTTTGTTCGGTGGAGTATGGTGGAGGTGAGGAGTGGCAGTGAAGGGGAGGAAACGGTTCAGTGGGACGAGGCGGAGGTTTTGGGTCGGTCGGCGAGTCGTATGGAGTGGCGGAATGATGGGAGCGACTCGCCGGAGGTGGGCCAGAGGCGTGGAAGATGATGGTGGTCGGGTCGGTCGAGGGTTTGATTGAGCAAATTAAAATAGTGAAAAGAAAGAGGGGAGGAAGAGAAGTAACTGTTACCTACTTGCAGGGACGAAGGGGGAGGAGCAGGGCGGCATTCGTGTCGACTGTCGCCGGAGAAGAAGGTACCCAGTGGGGGTGGATGGCGGCGATGACAGGGCTGAAGCAGCGCGCGCGGGTATTGCGCGACGCGGAGGAGAATCAGGAAGAAGTCTCTGCCATTGGTTTTGTGGCAGAGCGAAGAGGAAAGGAAAGGGAGCTCGCCGGAGCTAGCTGGGTGTCTGCCGGAGTGGGAAGAGAAGAAAGTTGTGGGTGGTTCACCGTCAGAATCGAGCTGGAGAGTGTGGCAGAGCGACGAGGGCTTTTATAGAGGCGAAATCAGAGAGGAGGGTGGAGGGAGACGACGTGCCTCCCTCGCCGGAGAACGCCGGAGATGGAGACCCATACCTTCCGTGCATTCGCACGGGCGGTATGGGCAGTTGCAGCGACCAGGGAGGTGTCCCTGCGACGGCAGACGTCGCAGGGCACCCCCGGTTGTTTTGGCAGAGGGTCTCCCTCACCCTGCGCGGCGCCATGAGGACCCAAATGCAAAGAACGAAGAAGAGTTAGGGGCCAAAATGTGAGGTTTCAAAAGTTAAGGGCCAAAAAGTAATAGATGAGGACCAAAATGTAAAGTTGGTCAAGAAGGTCTCTCCTTAGCCTCAAGTTTTTATACATGACTAATTAGGACCTAAGGATTCTGATGGTGAATTTTATTTCTAGATCAAACCTTGTTTGACCGGTCAATTTATGCAAAAACCTAAATTAAGTTATTAATTGGGCATAGTTCTCAATGTAGGTCAAAATGGGTTCCTAAGGCCAAATTGGAGGTTATAAACCCTAGAGATTATTTTTCTATGAATTTTAGAGGGTTTATTCAATTTTTTATTTGCCTCGAACCTCGTGAATTGAAGTGGATTTATTTTTAGGGTTAAAGGATATCATTTAATTCCTTGTAGTTGCTGTAGCCCTTATTGGATCATCTCATCCCACTTTTCTTCCTATTAGGTTATTTTGACCTATGTTTGGATCCTGAGTTACCCTGTTTTCAGATTGAATTGGTGAAATTGCATTTTTACCCCTTAGTTTCTGTTTTCTTTACAAACTCAGAATTTCTCTACGCCAAGCTTTTCTAGAGTTATGTAGGAGCTTTTTCTTGCAAATCTGGGTTAGATGGTGCTAGTTTAGGGTTTATGACGAGGTTCTCATCATTAATTTAAGTGAGGTTGAAATTAGGTTTTTTTTTTATTTGAGATTTAGCCTTCAATCTAAATAGAAACCCTCAATCAGTTAATGCAAGCCTACTTATTCAGAATTTGAGCTCATATGACCTTCAATTTAGTGTAGTTTACACTTTAGTTAATCTGCATTTGTATTAATCTATTAAAATAGCAGAATTAACTGATTTCAATGTCATTCCTCCCAATTCTTCATGTCATTAAGTTATACCATTTTGTTTGTTAATAAAGTGAATTTAACCTTAGAACATAGTCAAATTGGACTAGTTATGAAGGATGATGGTGTTGCCATCATACCCCCATGCTTACCATTTGCTAGTCCCTTAGCAAATTCTCAGAGTTCAGTATAGATTTTCAGCTCAAAGGGCATTTTTGCATTCAACTCAATTTGAAATAAATTTAATTTGTTTATCCTAGTCATATTCTAATACAGAAAATAGTGCTCTTATGCCTAGTACTTTAGTCAACTCGCTTCCTCAAAACACTCAAATCTAACGGCTCCTTATTTTAATTTAACCTGACTCTTGATTTTTAAACATAAGGCACATAGTTTAGGTTGGTCTTAGTTTCACTCTCAGTTTCATAGTTATTAGGATTGGAACATGTGTACTGAAGGTGAATTGAGTTAAAGGTCATAAGTATCAAATTAATAACCTATTGAACTCAGTCGGCTGCTCCCACATGAATTAGGCAGCTTTCTAGCTTCCAACGGGGTCAACCTTAGGGTATATCTCCCCGTAAAAGAAAATTAAAAGTCTAGCAACATATATATTTTTCTTTTTTTTTTTTGGTGCAAGTGTGTGAGGCATTTGTGTGCCTTTTGGAATGGTGAGGACTGGTACACTGCTTACTAAGACTTATGTATACAAGCCCCACCAAAATAAAAATTAAAGCGTGCACCTTATTAAGGAAGTGGCTCTTCATCCTTCATGGGCTGGCTGCTATAAAAAGAGTTATTTTCAAACTCTACCTAAGTTCAATGTTTTATTAACCTTTTACTCGGGTCCTAAAACTCAATCCGTGCATGTGAAGTTGTATCTCAGTCCATCAAACTCCTAGACCATAAGTGACAAAGAGATCGGTTTAAGCACTTGTGCCCCTTAGTCCAAGAAATCAGATTTTCCGACTTCGCTTTATAGGGTAATTTAGGCCATGCTTAATTTAGCATTTTTGGCCTGAAAAATCTAAGGTCAAGGATTTGGGTGTCCTCATACTAGATTAGAGCACAAACAATTTAGAATTCGACTAAGATCAACAAATTTACATTTAGCACATTTTTCGTCCTCTTTTTCTTTTCCACTTAAAAGATATGCAATTTAGTTCTAAAAATTTCCCCTCGTATACTCTCAGTTTTGTCTCTCTGTTTTTTTTTTTTTTTTTGCGTGGACCTTTCAAAGAGATTCAATTTTCAATTAATTGCACTTTAATACCCCCCATACCTAGGTTTTGTAATGCCCTCATTGTAAACAGGATAGGTTCAAATTCAGCATAATTCATATTTTAGAATAGGTTTATAAGGGTGGGTGGATGAGTCTAAAATGGCTGTTGTGAACGATTTCGATCTTTAATGCGAACATTAGAGGTGGGTCGGCTATTCTGAAATATGAATCTCAAAGTGCAATAGGAGTGCTTATTTAGGAAGGATATGAAAGGTCTTTAATTAAACAAAGAATGATGGGCTGCCTCCCATTAAGCGCTAAGTTTACCACCATTAGCTGGGCGTAATGTAGGTCAGGTGGAATGGAGATCGAAAGATTCACCGATTAAACTCAACTGGGTTGCCTCCCATTAAGCGCTAAGTTTACTACCATCAGCTAGGTGCAATGTAGCTCACGTGGAATGGAGATCGAAAGACTCACCGATTAGACTCAAATCATTAAGTTTCAGAAAAGGTTTGAGACGTTGACTGATTGCGCAACAATCATAGGTCTTAATTAACCTAAATTAGGATAGAAATCAGCATAAGTTAGGGTAATTCATTCATGCATAAGCATTATCTGCATCTTTACTGCTTTCCTTTAGCTATGCATAAAATAATGTTATAATGTGCTGATTAAGTGCATTATGTCAATTACAGGTAATAAGCTGGATCTAAAGCTGGATCTGAAGCTGGATCTGAGCTGGATCAGGAATAATGTGTGTTGCAGCAGAGGTGGAGCAGAAGACTTAGATTAGATTTAAGAGATAATAATGTAAGGGAGTTAAGGTATGCTACTCTATTAAATAGGAATAAAGTAGTAAAATGTGAAGAACTTAGGTCCATCCTAGCCCAAGGATAGACTATAGACTTCCCCAAGCCTTAGCCACCCTTAGATTAGGTCACCGCACCCTAGGAAACCTTAAAACCCTAATTCCAACCTTTATCTGGACGTCCAGATGAATTATAGGACGTCCAGAACCCTTGGCCAACTCCCGCACACCTTAAACCCACTTCTGCAGTGTTATTGAACGTCCAAACACTTGGTCAGACGTCCAATTTCTGCAGAATACCCAAGACAGAACCTTAAATCCTTCCTGGTTATGATTGGATGTCCAGACAACAAGTCTGGACTTCTGATTTTTGAGTATAAGACGTCTAATTCCATTTTTGGACGTCTGGAATTGTTCTCCAGTTCCTATTTTGAGATTCAAGCCTTGATCTTGGATCTCTAGCTCCCTAAACTCAATTCCAACCCAATAGGAACCTAAATTAAGGTACCCTAACCCTAGTACATCACCTCTAGACCTCCCTAAAGACTTAATTAGGTCCTCACTAAACCCAATTGACTTAGATCATAGTCAATTACCATTACCTAAGTCAATTGGACTCATAGGATCCAATTGAGCTCAGATCTCAACCCACACAAGTCCAATTGGACTCAGTGAGAGTCCAATTGACCTAAGCCCAACCTAATTGAGTTATTTCACTCTCAATTAGGTTCACAATGATTCAACTAAACTTGTGTTAAGTTTAATTGCAATTCCTCCTTAGCAATTATGGTTTGCAACCCTAATTTAAGGCCTACGCCAACCTAAACCCTTTAGGACCTAACCTAAACCATTTAGCCACATAGGGCACGGCCACACACACACACACACACACACCCATTCACGCACACACACCCATCTAGAGTTCTCTAGAACTCTCTTCAAAGTGGCGCCACTCTTGGTTGCCAAATTTAGCAACCAAGAGCCATTCAATTCTTAGATCCACTTTTTATGGATCTAAGAACTACCTCTCTCTCACCATGGCCAACCACTTATGGGGCTCTCTCTAGAGAGTTCCACACTTCTCTGGAGAGACTCCCTTAGGTCTATAAAAAGACCTAAGGGGTGGCCATTTGCACCCGTCCCATTCTTGGTACTCATCCATCTAGGTTAGCTACATTCCACCTCCACTCCACCTCCACGAGGAGCACCACCATGGAAGCCACCATCTCCATGCCAGGATGCTAGATCATCTCCCCAACCTCTCTCCAAGGATCGGCCTAAGCACCATTGGCTGCCTCTCTTCCTCTCAGCAACTCAAAGGCCATTGGAGCCTACCTCCAAATGCCATTCTTTTCTGCTAGATTAGTAGCTTAGCTCTTCATAGTTTTACTGTTTTCATTTACTGCTTAGTAGTGTAGCTCTTATTCTCCCCCAATGATGCATGCAAAATCCCCCCATAGATTCCTGTATGCGATCATTTTCTGTTAGCTAGATTTGTGCTTTTCAAGCTTTCCTTTGCAAGCTTTCATCTAAATTCCATGTTGCAAACATCCTTCTGAATGAATGAATAAAAGATATATTTTTTATATACATATCTCTATGTTGAAAATCACCATGAGCTTATTGGTTGCAATCTATTTCGTGTGATTCAAGTTGCTTGCTTTTCATTTATATACATATTGCAACAAGCATGTCAATTCCGGAAAATATAGAAGATTTAATTATAAATGCATTTTCCGTAAACAGCCACCACATAACTAGAATTATGCACACCGAAACTCATATTTTCACCTTCGTTATCTATCTAACACACGCGCATGTAATCAGAGTTCACAGTAGAAGTGGCGAAACTTCAATCCGAAGATTGGAAACCAGCATGCGATTTTAAATAAGTAGAGCGATAAAAGACTGATCTCAGATTTGAACAAACGCCTCCCAGAGACGAACAACTGTGACTCAAAGTCTCATTATATTTTTATAAATATTTTTTGTTTTATCGTATTGTGCACTATACTACGATACTTTTCCTATCAAAACATGCTTTACGAGCCACAACAAATGGCATCTTTGCCGGGGAGGCAACGTCATTTTTTTGATTTTGATCTTTCGAACCATCATTGACAAATCTTCTTCTACTTTATTTTTGGATGTGCAGGACAACACAGGAAAATGGGATCTGCGCACACAACGAGCGCGGAAAAAGATTTCTAGTTGCACATCACACCCTTTTTAGTTTAGATTTTCTTTTGAACCCTAGGATTAAATTTGCTTCTAGCAATTTCTTTTGAAAAAAAAAAGCTTATTCATTTTCGTGAAAAATAAAAAAAATCAAAAAAAATTCTAGGTAGTTAGATTAGGTTTCTTTTTTGAATCCTAGGTTAGTTTGAAAAAGAAAAAAAAAAATTTGAAAATCCTTTGAAAAAAAAAAACCTTTTTGGAAAAAAAAATTTGCAAAAGTTTTTGAAAAAAGAAAAAAAACATTTTTGGTGGTAAGTTTGAATTTCAAACTCAAACACTTTTCAAAAGCTTCTCCATCATTCTCTGATTTTCAGCTAGATTTCAAAGTTTGTTTTAAAAATTCGATTGTTGAAAACTAGTGAATAGAAAAATCTGAAATTCGGCTTAGACCTTCATTTTCAAACCATCTTTCAAAAGACATAATTTTCTTGAAAAAATTCTAAGTATAAAATTTTTAAAAATTCGCGAAGTGCATAAGAGTCAGATTGACTCAGATTCAAGATTTTTCAAAATTCAAAAAGTAATTTCGAGCAATCCGTGAATCTATTTTGACTAAAAATGGTGGGGTTTGAAAGATGATCTCATTGGCTTTATTTTCCATATTTTTTATGAATTTTTGAAAGTCATTTGATAGTGTTTCAAAGTGAAAAATCGACTAGGGGTAGAAATTTCAGATCTGACCCCCTGACATTCAAAAATCTCTATAAATTCGATTGAAATAGTAAAAATTACAAAAAAATTCTCTGAAAAGATAATTAAAAAAGAAATCTACTCTCCAAATTTCAATTTAATTGGACTCCATTTTTTGTCAGAGAACTAATTGTATTTTTTGTGGCCTACTGAAAAAGAAAAAAAAATAAAAGAACAAAACCCTAAAATTGCATGAACCCTAGGTTACACCTTTAGGGTTACAATTTAGAGATCACATTTGGGCTAACCTATACTTAATCAAGTCTAGTACTTAGCCGGTGAGTTGGTCACCTTGTGGGCCACTCACCAAAAACCCCAACTGAAGAAAAACGGGCTAAAAATCAAGTCTAAAACACGAAATAAGCCCGAATTCATTGTTGTACTACTGGGTGCTTTCAACCTCTTAGCTAGGTTAGCCGAGAGGTGGGATTCACTTTCAGTCAGTTGTACGACGAATTTTCTTCAGGAATTAGAACTTAAAACGAAAAATCTAGTCATCTGATTTATAAGGACCATCTGATTGACAGGACCTTAGCCTTGTCTAGCTTGGCTACACCAACCCAGGGGTTGGGTGGTGTATGCAAGGAAGGAGGTCACTTAGACCTCAATTGGTTGGACCTTGGGAGCCACTCCCAAGGAGGCGGGTCACCTCGCCAGGACCATCTTCTCCCCCCACTTCTTATACTCCTATAGCCACAATGGCTAATCCTGGATCTGGACCTAGACCAGGTCAGGATATTGATAATCTGGACCCGATGGCTCGTCTGGAAGCTCGGGTGGTTGAATATGAGGAGTGGCATCAGCAGAGCATGGATCGTATTTTGATGGCTCTTGACAGAATGTAGCATCCACTGCGAGGAGAACAACTGCGGAGACGCGTTTGAGCTCAAGCCTGACGTGATCGGTTTGATCAGCACTCACTTCTATGGAAACTCAAGCGAAGATCCGTTCCAGCACCTAGAGGACTTGAGTCGAATCGCAGAAACGATTCGACCCAGGAACATTGATCTTGGGATTGTTCTAATGAAGCTTTTCCCATTCTCTATGAGGGACAAAGCTTTATACTATTTCAAGACCATTAGGAAGCCAATTGGAACCTGGCCGAAATTACGACATGAATTCCTGCAAAAGTTCTTCCCAATCGGTCGAACAAACGCGATGAGGCGTGCAATCACGACTTTCTCCCAAGGAGCTAGGGAGAAGTTGCATGAAGCCCGGGACCGATTTCACAACCTTCTCCGGAAATGCCCGCACCATGGTATACCCAGATGGCACCTAGCTCAGATCTTTTACCATGGGCTGGATGATAGACATTGGTATCTAGCCGATGCATCTAGTGGCTGGAAGTTCCACGCAAAAGACGAGAACAACGCATTTGAGTTGTTCGAATCTTTGGCAGAGAATTCGATGAATGCCACATCCATGAACCAGTTCCAGTGGCCTCGTCAGCAGCTGGTTGGTGTCCATGAGGCTCACACCGAGTCTATTTGAGCCGACATGGATATCATCGTCAAGCAGCTGGATAGAATAAACCTGATTGAGAAAAAGATTGACCAAATTAGTTAGGGTCAATCTGACTTGAACTCTGCTGTTCCAAGACCCTCCTATGCACCCAAGCCCCCTTGCTCGAGTTAATCTACTCACTCGGGATGCATCTTCTCCTTATTTACGAGATCCTGCATATCAGGATCCTGTAAACAATCCAGATCTGGCACCTTACGACTAGGGTTATGCACCACCCGCAGATTATAATACGTATCCCCTTGACGGATATACGTCTCAGACATCTTCGGCCTACAAGGACGCCAGTGCTATCTAAGGATACGAGCGTAATAACCCGTATTCAGAGACGTATAACCCTGGTTGGCGTCAGCATCCGAACTTCTCCTGGTCTGGTAATTCACAGAGACCGCATCAAAATCCACACTACCAGACCAGGCAATACGGGAATGCGCAAAACACGTACCCTAGGCAGCAACCATTCCTGTCTCAGCAGCAGCAACCCCGTTCTTTATACCAGCCGCTGCACCAAGCTGCCGGTCACCCTCCAAAGCGGGCTGACCCTTTGAAGGCACTGAAAGAGGAGCTGCAAGAATTGATGAGGAAATCTACACAGGATAGCTTGCAGATAATGAAGGCGATGGCTGACCAGATATAGACTATACAGAACATGCAAAACCAGCTATTGCAGGAGCATAGGACTCAGGGAGCTTTGCCCTCCCAACCCGTCCCGAATCCTCGATATGTGCAGAACCAAGGCGCCTTGCCTAGGTTTTAGGCACCACAGGGACAGGCACATGCCATATTACAGGCGCCTCTTGCACCACCTGGTTATGCCCAAGGCTAGCTGATGGTCGTCGTGACAACCGGGTTTTATTGTTATAGCGTTGTAGTATAGCCAGTTATTGCCATCATTTCAAATATATAAAATTTTTTTACTCGGAAAATAAAAGAGTTCCCGAGGTCGAACTCAGGGAGCAAGTTGTATTCTAGAGATATACATGTTTCTTTTACAAAAATAAAGAAAGAGAGAAAGAATTTGTTGTCTTCTTTTCTCTTTGCTTCTCCTCATCTCAGATCTTCTGTTATCTTCTTCTTCTTTGTCTGCAGTGGTGATGTTCTTCTTCTGCAGTGGTGATGTTCTTCTTCTTTCAGCTGTTCCTGCTCTTCCTTTTTCTTCTGCAGAGCGGTCCTGCTCTTCTTCTTTTCCTTTCTTCAGATCTTCTTCTTCTTTGTTCTTCTTCTTTCAGTTCTTCCCTTGTTCTTTTGTGTTCTCCTCTGCCTCGCCTTCTTCTGTTGTTCTTCAGATCTCCTTCTTTCTTCTTTTCTTTTTCCAGTCAGGACGTCGTCCCTCCTTTCTTCTTTTCCCTTCAGGACGTCGTCTGATTTTCAAATCAGACGACTTAAACTGCCTGTTGCTAAAGTGTCTCCCTCAGCTTCCTTCTTCCGCGGTCCTTCTTCTTCACCTGTGCCTGCACACTTCAGAGTTTACATCAGAGGACAAAACCTACTCTACCCTCTCCCCCCCCTGCGTCTCTCTCTCTCTGAAACCACTCTTGGGAAAGCTCTCCCAGAGCTGCCGGGTAGTCGGGTACGGGTCGCGCCCGGGTCCAGGCCCACCGGCGTGCGTGGTGGGCGAGGAGTGCAGGTCAGTCTAAGTCGGGTCGGGTCAGGTCCGCGGGGCGTGAGCGCGGACGAGACCGGGTAACCGGGCGGGTGAAGGGGACCTCACCCCGTGTGCTGAGGCAGTAAGCCTCCAGCACTTTTTCGCTTTAAACCTCTGCGCCTCTTCAGACTTTTCCGAGGTGGGACTAAATGTCCCACCTCAATTGAGCGCCCGCAGTGGAGAAAGCAGCGGGTGATCGCGGTTTCACGCGAAGCCTTCACCCCAGCTGCGAGCCTGATGTTTTGTCGAAATGCTTCTCAAGGCCTGGGAGTCGAATCTGGGCGTGGCGCTGGGCGTGGCGCGCCTGCAGCTGCAGGCGGAAGCAGCTCCTTCTGCATGGCAATGGCGGCGGAGGTCGGGTGGCCTGTTCACAGCAAAACGGCCTCTCGGCCTAATCAGAAGATGCCGGGAGCTTCGCCAGAGTGCGGCGAAGCTCGTGTGGGTGGTGGCGAGGCGTGGGGCGGCGTGCAAGGGCTGCCCTAGGTCAGACTGTGGGTCGGAGGATGGGTTTGTTCGGTGGGGTTGCAGAGGGTGATGTGGGGGAAGTGGAAGGGCGGAGGTTGATCAGGGTGAGGAGGCGGAGGTTCTGCGGTGGTCGGCGAGTCGTGTGGGATGCTGGGGTGATGGGAGCGGCTCGCCGGAGGATGGCCGGAGACGAAGGGGGTGACGGTGGACAGGAGCGGTCGAGGGTTTAATCAAATAAAAGACAGTGAGGAAAAGAAAGAGGGGGAGATGGGGGGAGTTCTGACCTAGCTATGGAGACGAAAGGGGCCGGGGCAGGGGCAGGGCGACAGTCGTATCGACTATCGCCGGAGAAGAAGATGCCCAGGGAAGGGGCGGCGGCGAGCAGAGAGCCGGAGATGCGCCAGCTGGGTACGGCGTGGCGCGGGAAGAGCAGGGGAGGAAGTCTCTGCTGCTGGTATTGCGGCAGAGCGAAGAGGAGGAGGAGGAAGAACCGCCGGAGCTGGTGGGCGTCTGCCGGAGTGAGAGGAGAGGAAGGTTGGGGGTTTTCTCCGTCAGATCCGAGCTGCCGAGGTTGGTGGAGCGACGGGGGTATTTATAGGGATCAAAACAGGGAGGAAGGCGGAGGGAGACGACGTGTCTCCCTCGCCGGAGGACGCCAGAGATGGAGACCCATACCGTCCGTGCGTTCGCACGGCCGGTATGGTGGGTTACAGCGACCAGGGGGGTGTCCCTGCGACGACTGACGACGCAGGGCACCCCCGGTTTACTTGCCAGGCTCTCCCCCTCACCCTGCGCGGCGCCATGCTCCGCGCAAGGTCGCCGGAGCATGGTGCTGGCAGGTTTTGCAGGGGGGACCTGAACGCAAAGAACGAAGGAGAGTTAGGGGCCAAAATGCGAGGGTTCAAAAGTTGAGGGCCAAAAAGTAAATATATGAGGACCAAAGTGTAAAGTTGGTCAAGGAGGTTTCTTCTTAGGCTCAAGTTTTTATACATGATTAATTAGGACCTAAGGAATCTGATGGTGAATTTCATTTTTATATTAAACCTTGTTTGACCGGTCAATTTATGCAAAAACCCAAATTAAGTTATTAATTGGGCATGGTTCTCAATGTAGGTCAAAAATGGGTTCTGAAGGCCAAATTGAAGGTTCTAAACCCTAGAGATTATTTTTCTATGAATTTTAGAGGGTTTATTCTATTTTTAGTTTGCCTTGAACCTCGTGAATTGAAGTGGGTTGTTTTAGGGTTACAGATTATCATTTAGTTCCTTGGAATTGCTGTAGCCCTTGCTAGATCATCTCATCCCACTTTTATTCTTATTAAGTTGCTTTGACCTATGTTTGGGCCCTGAATTACCCTGTATGCAGATTATACTGGTAAAATTGCATTTTTACCCCTTATGACTTGTTTTCTCCTTAAACTCAGAATTCTCTGAGTTAAGCCTTTCCTTGAGATATGTAGGAGCTTTTATCCTTTGTATTAGGTCAAAATGAGCTAGTTATGGCTCATGATGAGGTTCTCATCACTAGCCGCCTTTGCAAAACCCTGCATACTCTACCCCTTCCGCTTCCCCACCACGTCATGGACAGCAAGCTGATGCAAATGCTGTCTCTTTGAGGAGTGGAAGGAAGACATTCGACCCACCGCATAGGTAGGCGGGTCCTGATTTTTCTCACTCTTCGCCACAGGTGGGTTTGACTCCTTCTTCATCTCAGGAGCCACCTACAGTAGATAAGGGTAAGAGACCACTTGACCCTGAGATTCCCGTCCCTTTTCCTGAGGCTCTGACATGGAATGTAGTACGGAAAAAGGACACACGGAATTTTGAGGACCTGAAGTCAATGTTTAAGGAAGTACATATTCAGGTCCCCTTCCTCGAGGCAATCGATCACATTCCTGTTGTCGCTAGGTTCTTCAAGGACTATTGTACCCTGAAGCGATAGCCCAGAATTGGACGACAGGTGGTACTGTCAAAAGAAGCTAGTGCTGTGATTCTAGTCGACTTGCCGTCGAAAAAGAAAGACCCTAGTACCCCACTTATATCCTACTTTTTGCAGGATTCTCCATTTGATCGGGCCCTTCTAGATCTGGGTTCGTCCATCAACCTAACTCCCACTGTTGTATTTGATCGATTTCGATTTGGGGAGTTAAAGCCTACCTCGGTCACGATTCAGTTGGCTGATAGATCAGTAAAAGCACCGAGGGGGGTGGTTGAGAACGTGATCGTAAAAGTCCACGGATTCTGCTTTCCCGCAGACTTTTTCATTCTCGATATGGAAGTTCCTCCTAATCTTCGAGATGCACCAATCCTTTTGGGTCGCCCATTTCTAGCGACAGCCTGAGCAAACATTGATTGTGCATCCGAGTGTATGGAGGTAGCCCTAGGTAATGAGCAACTTCGACTTGACATATTCAGGGCATCAAAGAATTTTGACTGTGATCGCATAGAGGAGGATGGTGAAGATGAAGATTCGGCATACTGTGGTAACATTGGGCTCCTTTGTGACGACCCAATGTCTCATTCGTCTGCACTATCAGGGTTCTTGTACCTTGATCCACACAGGACTGAGACCACTGCACTACACATATCTCCCCGAGGATCTGACTGTGTAGGGCGTGCTTCTGACCACAGCACCCCTGAATTTAGCTATCCTGATCCGCACACTACTGAATCGCCTCTATTGTTGCAAGAAGACGTGACCACAGCTAACGGGCTTCCCGTTAACGCAGTCGTAGTCGATTATTTCACAGGAAGCGAATCAGCGGGAATTCACATGATACGGATCAACGGATTCCCACCCTCAAGTTTGCTGCTCTCACTCCCATTTCTGACTCTGAACCACCTGTGATTGAATTGAAGCCCTTACCTGACTCACTTAAGTATGTGTTCTTGGGCGAAAGTGAGACATACCCAGTCATAATTAATGCCCACTTAACCCAAGAACAGGAGCATCAATTGATTTCTACGCTATAAGACCATAGGGCTGCTATAGGGTGGAGTATTGCTGATCTCTACGGTATTCGCCCCTTGTATTGCACTCATCACATTTACATGGATGAGGAGGTGAAACCTTCGAGACAACCTCAAAGATGGCTTAACTCGAATATGCTAGAGGTTGTTAAGAAGGAGATCATCAAATGGCTGGATGCAGGTATTATATACCCAATCTCTGACAGCTAGTGGGTGAGTCCGATCCAGATAGTGCCCAAGAAAGCAGGACTCACCGTAGTAAAAAATGATAAGGGTGAATCCATCCCGACCCGCACTGCGACATCTTGGCGAGTCTACATCGACTATAGGAAACTAAACACGACTACCCAGAAGGATCACTTTCCTTTGCCTTTCACTGATCAGATCTTGGAATAGTTAGCCGAATGCAGTTTCTTTTGCTTTCTGGATGGATACTCTGGGTATAATCAAGTGGCGATTAGCCCGGAAGATCAAGACAAGACCACATTCACATGCCCCTTTGGAACATTCGCTTTCAAGCGGATGCCCTTTGGCCTCTGCAATGCACCAACAACATTTCAGCATTGTATGATGGCCATCTTCTCTAACATGATCGGGGACTATGTGGAGGTATTCATGGATGACTTCTCCATTTTCGGAGATGATTTCACATCTTGTCTTGATAACCTCACCAAGATCCTGAAATGGTGTATTGAGGTAAACCTAGTACTATCCTGGGAGAAAAGCCATTTCATGGTGAGGAATGGCATAGTACTAAGGCATAGGATCTCTAAAAATGGACTCAAGGTCGATCGAGATAAATCAGAGATTATTTCCTACTTACCACCATCTAGCTCTGTTAAGCAAATCAGATTATTCCTGGGTCACGTCGGCTTCTATCGGAGATTTATACGCGATTTCTCGAAAATTGCACGACCTTTGACGAATCTCCTTCTTACCGATGTCCCATTTGAATTTAACACCTCGTGTCTCATCGCCTTCGAGACTTTACAAAGCGCTGTCTCTGATTCCCCGATTCTCCAATCACCCAACTGGTCGCTTGATTTTAAGATGATGTGCGATGCTTCTGACTTTACCGTCGGTGCTATTTTAGGCCAGTGTCGGGAAAAACAACCCTTTGTCATATACTATGCTAACAAGACGCTGAATGAGGCTCAGCGCAATTATACTATCACTAAAAAAGAACTGCTAGCAGTAGTATTTGGGTTGGAGAAATTCAGATCTTACCTATTAGGGTCCAAAGTCATCATCTTCACTGACCACTCCACCCTCTAGCATTTGTTGGCAAAGAAGGATGCCAAAGCACGGCTCATTAGATGGATCCTTTTATTGCAAGAATTTGATATTGAAATCCGTGACAAAGCTGGAAAATAGAATGTTGTGGCAGATCACCTATCCAGACTGGACACAGGCCACATTCCTTATTCCCTACCTATCCACAAGCAATTTTCGGATGAATCTCTCTTGGCAGTTCACCCTGTTGAGTTCCCTTGGTACGCAGATATCACGAACTATCTTACCGCAGGTAAGATTCCCGCGAACCTATCCAAGGGCCAGAAACTCAAATTCATTGTGGAGGCCAAATTCTACCTCTGGGATGACCCACTGCTCTTCTGCATTGAAGCAAATTAGATTATTCGAAGATGCATCCCAGATTCTGAGATCCCCAGTGTGCTATCTTTTTACCACAATGATGCTTGTGGTGGTCATTTCTTGGGACGGAAAACTGCTACAAAAATTTTGCAGTCGAGATTTTTCTGGCCAACCATTTTCAGAGACACACGAATACGCCCAACACTGCAAACAATGCCAATCGGTCAGTTCTATGACCAGGAGAGACATGATGCCACTCTAGCCCATCATGGTCGTAGAAGTGTTCGACGTCTGGGGCATCGATTTTATGGGCCCTTTTCCGAACTCACATGGCTTCAAGTACATATTATTAGCCGTTGACTATGTCTCAAAGTAGGTCGAGCCCATCCCGGGAGACGGGCTGATCATAAGACCGTCATTTCTTTCGTACGACAGTACATCTTCGCGAGATTCGGAATACCCCACGCTCTGATTAGTGACGGGGGAAGCCACTTCATCCATGCCTATTTCAGGTCATTATTAAAGAAATATGGGGTACATCACCGTATAGCCACCCCATATCACCCGCAGACCAATGGGCAGGTTGAAGTGTCTAACTGTTAGATCAAGCTGATTCTCCAGAAGATGGTTAGACTAGATAGGAAGGATTGGTCCGATAAATTAGTTGATGCACTCTGGGCATATCAGACAGCGTACAAGGCCCCACTTGGAATGTCACCATATCGTATGGTATATGGCAAGGCCTTTCACTTTCCTGTAGAGCTGGAACACCGTGACTTTTGGGCAGTGCGAAAATGTAACCTTGACCTCGATGTAGGAGGTCAAGAATGGAAACTCCAGCTCAGCGAATTAGAAGAGATTCAGCGGGAGGCCTATGAGAACGCATTGATATACAAGGACAAGACCAAGGCCTTTCATGACCGCCACATCTGGAGAAAAGCATTCATGCCCAACCAGCAAGTTTGGTTGTTCGATTCACGATTAAATCTTTTTGCAAGGAAGCTCAAGTCCAAGTAGACTGACCCATATGTTGTGATTCACCCATATCCTAATGGGGCAGTCCATATCAGGGACCCAAAATCTGGGCATATATCTATGGTAAATGGCCAGCGCCTCAAGCCATTTTTGGCCCAGAAACCTCCACCTGACGAGATTGTTCATCTTATTGAGGACGTGTGATTGAATTCTCGCCCAGCTGGAGGCGTTAAACTCAGCACATATAGATAGCATATCCCACATTCCACCATCATCTATACATAACTATTTTTATACATAGCATATTTTTCTTTTAGCATATTTTCTTTCTGCATATTGCATACTGACAGGTTGGCTGATGTTGAATATATAATTTCAGGAGCAATTACAGGTGATTTCTACCCATTCTCTCCTTGCTGTATTTATTTTCTTCTATATTCATGCATGAGGACATGCAAGAACCTAGGCATGGGGGGGTAGATACAACAAAATTGAAAAATTTTTTTGCCAACATTTAGAAAAAACCTTGGAGCTGCATGTCAAACATACTTTAGGACCCTAAATAAAAGAATAACCGACTTCACCTCCAATGCTCGCATTGGAGCTAGAAATCATCCGCAACAGCCATTTCCGACTCACCCTTTTTGTTCCAAATTTAGGGTCAAGCTGAATGTAACCCGAAAGGGAAATTTCATGAAGTACAAATATTAGAGGTTAATTGTTTATAACATATATACATATTGCATTCATGAATAAGATTATTTTAAGAGAATACATTAGGGATTTTATCCTCTAGTTGATTCCTGTAATCTGGAATCCAGTACAATTTTTCACACACACGTAGAATTTGCAATGGATTCACGGTGAAGGCTGATAAACGTCTTTAGTCTATTGAGAAGAAGCATTGCTTCTTTTCCTGAACCCCTGGACAGTGTTTTGGGAGTCAGGTAGATTTTCCTCCAAAAATCCACCAAATAGTGTGAGATGAGAGTAGAGTGTACTAGTGCTCTAAGATTAGTGCAAGGAATCTGGAATCCTAGATAATTAGGTGATAATACTCTGAGATTAGACATAGTTTTCTCTCTCGGTTCCTGCGTATACATTTTGTGTGAAATTTTGAGAGCCACCAAATAAGGCAATTACGCGGAGAGTGAGTTTTCATAAAACTAGGGCTAAGGTGGATGGTTACGACCATTATTTACGGAATCCTCAGCTGAAGGAGGGTATTGATGTCAAGGTCAGAAATACATCGTCCTATCTGCCTCTCCTGGTGCTGTGAGTAGGCACTTCCACCAAATAAGCCACCCAATGTCTCTTGAGTACCACCAATCCCTAATAATGCCTCCTCAATAAAGTTCATGGATTGTGCTAGTTGTGTTGTGTTGAAAAAAGGAAAAAGAAAGAAAGAAAGAAAAAAAATTTTACATAGAAAAAAAATGATGAAAAGAAAGAAAAATTGAAAAAAATTAGAAAAAGAAGAAAAAGCAAACAAAAAAGAGTGAATATTTAGTGTTTATTTCAGTCGCATTGAGGCAATACTACCAAATAAATTTGAGATCTACCAAATATGGCCTTAACCTATTTTTCTGTGTTTCTGATCGCCCGAATACTGGCTGAGGAATTCTGACTTGGTGTTAGGGTTATGGAAACTCAATTAAAGTAGTAATGCCATGAGTGACCACCAAATACAGATCATACGTAAGAATCTGGTGAGATTGTGAGCTCTAAAAAAAAAAACAGAGAGAGTAAGAGAGAATGAATACAAAGGAATCAAAAGAAAGCATAGTTTTTCTCATCTTTCTCTGAGTTGAGTTACTTAGTAATCTGGGAATCTAGATTCTGTAGTACTAATCTCTATGTAGCACTAGTTGAGAGTGAGCCACCAAATATATAATCTTTCCCCTCAAAGATTCTCTACCTAAGCCTAAAGCTGGGGTGAAATTCATAGAATATCTTGAATACCTCGAGGGAAGAAGTCCACCAATCCTGCTAGAATTTTATTAGGGGTCAAGTACAGGCTTTAGAGGTGTGTTACTTTTTCACTCGAATCCGTTGCAAAAGCTACATAGCTACGCTTTCACGATTGTCTGGATTTCTAGAGCAAAGGATGAAAACAAAAAGGAGAAAAATCTCTATGCATACACTTGATAAAACAATCAATCCCCTAGGGACCCTTGCTGTAAATAATTTAGTCTTGCATTTGCTAGGGACTAGCAAGATTTAGGTATGAGAGTATGATTGCGCAGCAATCATAGGTCTTAATTGACCTAAATTAGGCTAGGACACAGCATAAGTTAGGTAATTCATGCATGCATAAGCATTATCTGCATCTTTACTGCTTTCCTTTAGCTATGCATAAAATAATGTTATAATATGTTGATTAAGTGCATTATGTCAATTACAAGTAATAAGCTGGATCTGGAGATGGATCTAGAGCTAGAGCTAGATCTGAAGCTGGATTTAAGCTAGATCAGGAATAATGGGTGTTGCAGCAGAGTTGGAGCAGAAGACTTAGATTAGATGTAATAGATAATAATGTAAGGGAGTTAAGGTATGCTACTCTATTAAGTAAGAATAAAGCAGTAAAATGTGAAGAACTTAGGTCCATCCTAGCCCAAGGATGGCCTAGAGACTTCCCTAAGGCTTAGCCACCCTTAGATTAGGTCACTGCACCCTAGGAAACCTTAAAACCCTAATTCCAACCTTTATCTGGACATCCATATGAATTATAGGACGTCTAGAACCCTTAGCCAACTCCCGCACACCTTAAACCCACTTCTGCAGTGTTATTGGACATCCAGACACTTGGTCAGACGTCCAATTTCTGCAGAATACCCAAGACAGAACCTTAAATCCTTCCTGACTGTGATTGGACGTCCAGACAACAAGTCTGGACTTATGATTTTTGAGTACAAGGCGTCTGATTCCATTTTTGGACTTCTGGAACTATTTTCCAGTTCCTATTTTGAGATTCAAACCTTGATCTTGGATCTCTAGCTCCCTAAACTTAATTCCAACCCCATAGGAACCTATATTAAGGTATCCTAACCCTAGTACATCACCTCTAGACCTCCCTAAGGACCTAATTAAGTCCTCACTAAATCCAATTGACTTAGATCATAGTCAATTACCATTACCTAAGTCAATTGGACTCATAGGGTCCAATTGAGCTCAGATCTTAACCCACACAAGTCCAATTAGACTCAGTGAGAGTCCAATTGACCTAAGTCCAACCTAATTGAGTTATTTCACTCTCAATTAGGTTGACACTCATTCAATTAAACTTGTGTTAAGTTTAATTGCAATTCCTCCTTAACAATTAGGGTTTGCAACCCTAATTTAAGGCCTACACCAACCTAAACCCTTTAGGACCTAACCTAAACCATTTAGCCACATAGGGCACGGCCACACACTCACACATAGACACCCATTCACACACACACACTCATCTAGAGTTCTCTAGAACTCTCTTCAAAGTGGCGCCACTCTTGGTTGCCAAATTTAGCAACCAAGAGCCATTCAATTCTTAGATCCACTTTTTATGGATCTAAGAACTACCTCTCTCTCACCATGGCTGACCACTTATGGGGCTCTCTCTAGAGAGTTCCACACTTCTCTAGAGAGACTCCCTTAGGTCTATAAATAGACCTAAGGGGTGGCCATTTGCACCCATCCCATTCTTGGTACTCATCCATCTAGGTTAGCTACATCCACCTCCACTCCACCTCCATGAGGAGCACCACCATGGAAGCCACCATCTCCATGCCAGGATGCTAGATCATCTCCCCAACCTCTCTCCAAGGACCGGCCTAAGCACCATTGGCTGCCCCTCTTCCTCTCAGCAACTCAAAGGCCATTGAAGCCTACCTCCAAATGCCATTCTTTTCTGCTAGATTAGTAGCTTAGCTCTTCATAGTTTTACTATTTTCATTTACTACTTAGTAGTGTAGCTCTTATTCTCCCCCAATGATGCATGCAAAATCCCCCCATAGATTCCTGTATGTGATCATTTTCTGTTAGCTAGATTTGTGCTTTTCAAGCTTTCCTTTACAAGCTTTCCTCTAAATTCCATGTTGCAAACATCCTTCTGAATGAATGAATAAAAGATATATTTTTTATATACATATCTCTATGTTGAAAATCACCATGAGCTTATTGGTTGCAATCTATTTCGTGTGATTCAAGTTGCCTGCTTTTCATTTATATATATATATATATTGCAACAAGGATGTGGGTTCCAGAAAATATAGAAGATTTAACTATAAATGCATTTTCCGTAAACAACCACCACATAACTAGAATTGTGCACACTGAAACTCATACTTTCACCTTCGTTATCTATCTAACATGCGCATGTAATCAGAGTTCACAATAGAAGTGGTGAAACTTTAATCCGAAGATTGGAAACCGACGTGCGATTTTAAATAAGTAGAGCGATAAAAGATTGATCTCAGATTTGAACAAATGCCTCCCAAAGACGAACAATCGGGACTCAAAGTCTCGTTATCTTTTTATAAATATTTTTTGTTTAATCGTATTGTGCACTATACTACAACGCTTTTCCTATCAAAATGTGCTTTACGAGCCACAGCACTGACCATTAACAACAAATGGTGTATAGTCAGGATCGGGTGACGAGATTCCTACAGCACCATTACCAAAAGTCCTCCTTACAAGAAATGGCCCAGTCCATTTAGATCTGAGCTTGCTAGTCAATAGCTTGAGACGGGCATCAAATAGAAGTACCTTTTGACCATGACTTAATGATTTTCGTGAAATATGCTTATCATGCAAGGCTTTTATTCAATCCTTGTAAATTTGTGAGCTCTCATATGCATCGTTGCATAACTCATCGAGATCACTTATTTGCAAGCGACGGTGAATGTCAGCCTTTCCGAGGTCTAGGTTGCATTTCCTTACTGCCCAATAGGCTTTATGCTCCAATTCTACAGGAAGGTGACAAGCTTTCCCGTAAATAGTCCTGAAAAGTGACATTCCTAATTGGGTCTTATGGGTGGTCCTATAAGCCAATAATGCTTCCGGAAGCTGGGTTGACTAGTCTTTTCTATCAGGTCGAACAGTGACCTGTAGAATCTTTTTGATTTCCCGATTTGACAGCTCGACCAGTTCGTTTGCTTGTGGATGATATGGGGTAGAAATGAGGTGAGATACCTCATATTTTCTAAGCATGAACTAGAAATGCATATTCACAAAATGAGTCCCTCCATCAGAAATGATTGCTTTAGGAACATCGAACTGAGAGAAGATGTTATCATGAATAAATTTAATAACGTTATGATCATTAGTTCGGGTAGGGACGACTTTAATCCATTTGGACACATAGTCCACGGTGAGAAGGATATACTCAAAGCCGTTCGAGTTTGGAAATGGACCCATGAAGCAATCCCTCAAATATAAAAAATTTCGCATACAATAATCGGATTTAAGGGCATCATATCGCGATAGCCCAGGTTGCTCAAGGTCTGGCAACGGGCACATGCCCTACAATAATTGTGTGCATCCTTAAATAAAGTCGACCAATAGAAGCCACTTTGGAGGATTTTTCTGCGATTTTGTGCCTTGAAAAATGGTCACCGCAAGCCTGGTCATGACAAAATGAAATTATATCACTGATCTCAACATCAGGAATACATCGCCGGATGATTTGATCCGCTCCGATGCGAAAGAGATAAGGATCTTCCCAAAAGTAATACTTAGCATCTGAAATCAATTTGTCCTTCTTGGATTTGGGCCAATTGGATGGAATCTGGTTTGATGCCAAGTAGTTCACAATGTCAGCATACTAGGGAAGTCCAGCATTAAGTCTCATAAGATGCTCATCTGAGAAGTGCTTGATGATTGGAGCTGAAGGATTAATGATAAACGTAGGATGGCGGGACAGATGATCTACTACAATGTTCTATTTTCCTGCTTTGTCGGGAATCTCTAAATCGAATTCTTGCAAGAGCAAGATCCAACGAATCAGGTGAGGCTTCATGTCCCTCTTGGCGAGTAAGTGCCGAATTGCGGTATGGTCCGAGTATATAATAATGTGAGACTCGAGAAGGTATGACCAGAATTTCTCCAGGGTGAACATAACGACCCGAAGTTCCTTCTCAGTGATTGTGTAGTTACGTTGGGCTTCGTCCAGCATTTTACTCACATAGTAGATCACTACAGGTTTCCCATCTACTTTCTGACCAAGGACTGCCCCCACAGCATAATATGAAGCATTGCACGTGATCTCAAAGGGTAGAGACCAGTCAGGGGGTTGCAATATTGGTGCCTTGGTGACTCAGTCCTTAAGGATTTTAAAAGCCTCGGCATACTCATATGAGAAATCGAAGGGACTATCCTTCGATAACAGGTGCATCAGGGGCTTGGAGATTTTTGAGAAATCAGAGATAAAACGTCGGTAGAACCCGACGTGCCCTAAGAAGGATCTAATTTCCTTGATCGAGGAGGGAGGATGGAGCTTAGATATCAAGTTGATTTTTGCGCAGTCAACCTAAATACCTTGTTCAGACACAAGGTGTCCAAGAACGATGCCTTGGGGAACCATAAAATGGCTCTTTTCCCAACTCAGGACCAGATTTACTCCAATGCAATGCTTGAGGATCTTAGTCAAGTGGCATAAACATTCATCAAAAGTCCTCCCAAAAATAGAAAAGTCATCCATGAAGACTTCTAAGAATTCACCTATCATATCTGAGAATATTGCCAACATGCATAGCTGAAAGGTAGCGAGCGCATTGCAAAGTCCAAATGGCATCCTATGGAATGCAAATGTCCCATAGGGGCAAGTGAATGTGGTTTTCTCCTAGTCTTCAGGATGAATGGCCAATTGATTGTAGCAATAATATCCATCCAAGAAACAGAAGTACTGATTTCCCACTAACTTTTTTAGAATCTGATCAATAAAAGGTAGCAAGAAATGGTCCTTCTTTGTGGAGGTATTTAATTTCCTGTAGTCTATGCAGATCCTCCACGAATTTGCAATCCTAGTGGGGATGGATTCTCCAGACTCAGATTTGATAATGGTTAGCCCGGCCTTCTTAGGCACCACATGAATTGGGCTAACCCAATGACTATTAGAGATGGGATAGATGATATCCGCATCAAGCCATTTAATTATCTCTTTCTTCACGACCTCTTGAAGATTTGGGTTGAGTCGGTGCTGTCCCTCATGCGTAGGTCGTGAGCCTTCTTCTGTAAAGATACGATGTGTATAGTAAGAAGGGCTTATACCGATGAGATCATCTAAGGTCCAACCAATTGCCTTGCGATGCTCCCGGAGGACAGAAATCAAATGCATTTCCTGATCTACGAATAGAGAAGAATTGATAATTACAGGAAACGTGTTGTCTGGACCCAAGAAGATGTACTTGAGATTTTCAGGAAGCAGTTTCAACTCAAGTACCTGATTCTCAGCAACAACAGGTAGATCGGGGCTAGCCTAAGGGGAAACTAGAGGTGGACTAGGTTCCTCAAGGTGTAATTGAGGTTGAGTTTCTAGAGGTTCTTGCTCACAAGCAATCAAATCCAAATTTCAGCAATTGTGTCCTCAAGTAAGTCGATTCTATTCAATTCTTGAATTACACCACAGTTAATTCCTTTATAGGCCTTAAAATTGTCAATTGTCATTGTTTTATCCTTGAATTTAATTTCCATCTGGCCCACCTCACAATTAATGTTCGCCCTAGCTATTGCTAGGAATGGTCTCCCCAAGATTATAGGTGTCTCTTTCAAGTTCTCCAGTGTATCCATGTCTAAAACGATAAAATCAACTGGGAAGTAAAAATCCTGGACTCTCACAACAACGTCCTCCAAAATTCCACAGGGTGACTTAATGGATCGATCTGCTAATTGCATGGTCACTTCCATGGGTTTAAGTTCAAGATCCTCAAAATATTTTAGGAGGGATGTAGGAATTAGGTTAATGGATGCACCTAAATCTAAAAGAGCTCGGTTAAATTCTAAATCTTCGATCTTGCAGGAGATCAAAGGGGTGCCAGGGTCTTTCAACTTCTGCGGAAGCTTACTCAAAATAATGGAGCTAACCTGCTCCGATAGCAAAATAGGACTTCCGTCAGAATTTCTCGACTTCTGCTTAGGTGTACATAAGTTCTTCAAAAATCTTGCGTAAGCCGGAACATGACAAATCGCATCCATCAAGGGGATGCTGATTTGGACTTGCTCAAAGAGCTTGACTAAGTCCTCATCAATTTGAGGTGGTTTCCTACCTTTGTTTCCCTTGGTCAAGGCCTCAGGAAATGGTGTGCACCTAGGCTCATCCGGGATGGATTTTGTTGATTCTTGGTTATCCTTGATAACCACACCAGATTGAGATGTACTAGGGTTAGGTTTAGTGTATCTCTTGGGCTTAGGATCCTTAGTTCATTTACCACTGCGGGTTGTTACAGAATGTAACCCCGCAGGGTATGGTGGAGTGGGTAGGATTGGTGGCTGCTGTTGCCGAGATGCATTAGGTATAGAAGTTGATGCTTTTGACGCATCTTGATATAAGGGTATAGACGAGCCTGGTTGTACATAGTGGATTTGGCCTTGTTTTGGGTTCACAACGTACCTCTGGTTTGGTACGTTGTTAGGGTTTGGCAGTGGTTGCGAGGGTAATGCACCTGGTTGGCGAGTCCCAGCCATTTGCACAATTTTGTTACGCATATCTGCCATATCCGCGGTATGCTGCCTCTACATAGCAGCATTGGTCTTCTGCATATCAACTAATGTCTGGAGAATCATGCTCATTTGATCATCTTTACTAGCCCTAGGTTGAAAATTAGGATTGGGCCTAGGTTGAGCTGGCTGATATGAGTGCGGATTTTGTGGTCGGGGTGGATATTGAGGTCTAGGATTTTGAGGATAAGAGTTCCCTGACCAGAAAATATTAGGATGATTATGCCATCCAGGATTATAAGAATTGGAATAGGGGTTGTTCTGGATGGCGTGGAGTTCCTCACAGGGCTGAGTAACTCCGGAGAAGTCAAGATAGTGGGGTTCAGAGGACCCCCAACTAGGATAAATAGGTTCAGAGTTTCCTCCAAAACCTGAGTCAGAAGAAGATGGATTCATATCCATCCCAGTGTGATGAATGTTATGCATGGCCTCCCTCCCTACAGGCGGCTGTGCATGTGTGTTCTGGTGAGAAGAAGTGACCTTCTACAGCTGGCGTGTCAAATCATCAAGCTTCTTCTCAATTATTGAGACCTTGTCCAATCGACTAGCCATAACCTCCATGTCAACAGAAGAGGATAAGTCTTGTGCTTCATGTGTCCTGCATGTGTTCGTCGATGCACGGCTAGTCGTCCTGTCGAACATACCCATGGACACATTGTTTATTGAATTCTCGGCCATATTTTTGAGAATTTCCCAAATGACATTCTCATGCTTGCCCATGAAATTACCTCCACAAGTTGCATCAATGAAAAGTCTAATGTCTTCATGAAGTCCCCAGTAAAAAGATTGGACTTGTTCCCATTTAGGGACTTCGTGATGCGGGCATTTCCGCATAAGATAGAGAAAGCGATCCAATGCCTCATGAAGTGGTTCCCCTGCATTTTGTTGAAAATGCGTAATTTGATGCCTCAGGGAGTTAGTATGCCTTACTGAGAAGTATTTCCTCAGAAATTCAGCTTGCAATTCTTCCCAGGTATTGATCGTTAGATTCAGAGACCGATACCAGTGGCAACTTTCTCTTTAAGCGAGAAAGGGAACATCTTTATGAGCAGAGTGTTCCAATTTTGAACAGTTGGCCCGAGGGTCTGAGCTAAATGTTTTAATTCTTGAATGTGTTGGAATGGGTCTTCAGAACCCATCCTGTGGAAATGGGGAATCAAGCTAATAATATTCGGCTTGAGCTCGATATCAAGTCCCCCAATCGGAATACACACTCTGGGCTCAATAGCCACTCCTGTAGGATTATAACGATCCCGCATTTATGGACTTACTCTAGGGTTTACCAGCCCATTGATAAGATCTGTAAGGGTCTACAAGTGGTTCTGAAGGTGCTGGATGTCACCCCCTTCTCCTTCTGGACTAGGGTTCTCCATGGAGTTAGAATTAGGAGATGAAGACCCCGGATCAGATGTAGATGGGTCAGAAGATATAAGAATCTACTCAGAAGAAGACCCGAACAAGGTAGTCGAGTTTTGGCCCTGACGTGAGTGAACTAACAGAGGAGATCTTAAGTTTAGTCTTAAGGATCTCCTTTCGTGCATGCACTAATGAAACAGATGAGGGACCATATATGAATTAGACCCAATCAAGGCACCCAAAAAAATTTTGGATGGCTAAGGCTAGTTCGAGGCAGATGGCCTCTAAATCAAAAATCCACCCGCCTGAGAATTACTTGGGTAGGTAGAAAGGGAGAGTCCCCCGAAGACCCCTACATGGCAGAGCATCCCTAAGGGTTACAGGATTTCCCCCACCCGACCTTTCTTATCACTGCAATTCCAAGTAGACTGGATACGTGTGAATTAAGTCCTTAGTCTACCAAATTTTAAACCTATTTGTGCCTTTGCATTATCACTTGATTAAGAATTTGATTCCAGTTGTGACCTAATTTCTAGGTTGGTTGGTTCACCAAGTGAACCAACTTCACCTGACCTGTCCTAATGTTTAGGATGCAATTCGGGTTAACTCACCCAAATCACCCTGTTTTGGTTTGGCAAGTAGGTTATTAAGTCACTTCTTTTAGGGTTCAAGGGATCTTAGGGCTTGTGTTTTAGGTTTTGAGTTGTAAATCGGTTTAACCAAGGCTTAGGTAGCACACAATGAGGATGATATTTTCCTTTATAATTTGTAAATGTGTACTAGATAGCCCCTAAAATGTTAACCCTAATTTGGCTCTAGAGTGGAGTCCAATTTGAAGTTTAGTGATCCTGTTGGACTCAATCAAGAATGTTCTAGTCCACGGGTTCAATTAACCAGTCCCTTTAGGGTCATAATTTGTTGGGTTGTGTCTTCTAGGCCGATCCTTGCTCAAAAATTATAATTTCTTGCCACAAATGACTTTTCTAAGAAAATATGGCAAGCTTGAGTCCTATTTTTCTTTTACCCCTTTTTGTTTTATTAATATGAGGAAAGAGGGGATTAAGAAGAAACGATTAAGAGTTACCTGCCGCGGATTGGTTGTCCTTAGGTTCCACAAGTTAAGTGCTCCGGTTCAGTTTTTGCAAAACAACCAACAAGGCAGATATGTCAAAAATCAAGAATAATAGTGATAAGTGATAAATGCGCGTTGCTCCCCAGCAACGGTGCCAAAATGTTAAGTCACTTAGATCATATTTATAAAATACACATTGTAGTATAGTTGATTAAAGCAAGATGAACACTTAAAATTTATAAAACTTGAAATGAAAGTATTTCGAGGTCGTCTCAGGGAGCAAGCTGATGCGCCACTTATCACTATCGAATTTATTTACAAGTTTTACGCATAAGAGTTTGATTTAAAGCATTTATATTAGATAAAATGATAATCAAACTCAAAAAATGAAAATTAGAGCAAGGGGCAAAGATATGAACTCTTTAAATTTCCCTTAATCTCCTCGTGCGAAAAATTCTTTATTGCTTAATAATATAATTCAATCAAGTGTGAAAGCAATTAAGAACTAAATACTTAGTTATCAAGAATGTTTGAGAAGGTAATTGTAGTAAAAACTTATTTAGAATCAAGATGAGAGTCAATCAACAAAAATTGCAAATTAGTCCCTGAAGTATCATGTTTGGGTCCCTACGAAATTGCACTTTAGTTCCTGTAGAATGTTTTCTCTTTCAATTCTACCCTCGCCCTCTTCTTCGTGCGTGGAGGTGTGCAACATGTGAGGTGCTTGGCTAGGTCGGGGACGTCTTCAGGCTGTGTGGTGGTGGTGCAAAGCTTCGTAGAAGCTTCATGAAGCTTCCCGTGGAGCTTGCGAGTACGAGGAGGGTTGGTGGACGTGCGTGGAGACCGACGATGGTGGTGATGGCCGACGTTGGTGGGTTGGTCCAAAAGATGTTGAAGCTTCAAGCCGAAGGGGCGGGAAGCTTCTTGCTAGAGGTGTTGGCGGTGGCTATTTGGCAAGAGGAGGGCGGTGGAGGTTGAACGGCGTCGAGGAAGTGTGCGGCCAGTGTGGGTCTTCGGCGGAGAGTCAATGGCATGGAACCCCTTAGTAAGTTGAGGGGTTTTGTTCGTTGTGGTCCTGTGAAGGTGGTCGGAGGGTCGGCGGATGACAAGGATGTGTGGACACTTGGTTGAAGGTTGCCGGAGCAAACGTTGGACTCACGCCATGCATGAAGAAGATGAAGGAGAGGAGGAGGGTGCGATGGCTAAATCCTAGATCTAAAGGGGTGAAACTATCCTATAGGGAGAGGAGAAGATAAGAGGATACCTGAGAGGAGGAGGGAAGATCGGGTAGCCTGCCGAAGTTGGAGGAGAAGAAGAACTCTGGCGAGGGATTTTGGAGCAACAACGGAGATGGGAACCACCTCCTTTTGTAGGGAGGACGACAAGAGAAAGAGGAAGAGGGCCGCAGCCTTAGTTGATGGGGAGACGCAGTGAGGAAGATGGACGGAGAAGCTCCAAGGTGCGTGATAATGGCGTGATAGGAGGAGAGGAAAGAGTGGTTATTCACACCAAATTTTTGCACGAATCTAATCGCAAGGGAATGGCCTTGCTTTAAAGGATCTCGGCCGTGGCGAAGGAGGCGAGATTGCAGCCCAATCAGGGCCGAGATGTCATGATAAAAATGTGCTCTAGCTACAACTTCGGCTGAGGATTGCGGCTTCCCTAGTTAGCCAAATGAGCTGGAAAAAGTGCGAGGATGTGGAGGAATGATAGGTGTATCATCCTACCAATTTTGGCGAGATTCCGCCACGTGAATCGATCGTAATCCATGGTTGAAGTTGCAGCCAAAGAGAAGATGTTGCTGCTGTTGGCAGGGACCAAAAGGTGAAGAAGATGAATAAATTAGGGGGTCGTATGCAAGAAAATTGATTTTTAAGGACCAAAATGAAAAATTGGCCAAGATGAAGTCAGAATGAGCTCAAATTTTTATGGTAACCTAATTTGGATATGAGAAAATTAATGGTGACTTAAATTTTAGGTTTTAATGATGTTTTCATAGTCAATTTGCATTTAGACCTAAAATGTATCAACAACTCGCCTAAGTCCTTATTTGAGGTTAGTTAAAAAGGGCTAAGATTGTAAAATTGATTAATCCAAACCTTATGGAATATTTTTCAATAATTTTTAGAAGATTTGGATTACATTTATTTTCGTTCGAATCATGTTAATTTAAGTGAGGTTGAAATTAGATTTTTTTTATTTGAGATTTAGCCTTCAATCTAAATAGAAACCCTTAATCAGTTAATGCAAGCCTACTTATTCAGAATTTGAGCTCATATGACTTTCAATTTAGTGTAATTTACCCTTTAGTTAATCTTCATTTGTATTAATATGTTAAAATAGCAGAATTAACTGATTTCAATGTCATTCCTCCCAATTCTTCATGTCATTAAGTTATACCCTTTTGTTTGTTAATAAAGTGAATTTAACCTTAGAACATAGTCAAATTGGACTAGTTATAAAGGATGATGGTGTTGCCATCATACCGCCATGCCTACCATTTGCTAGTCCCTTAGCAAATTCTCAGAGTTCAGAACATATTTTCAGCTTAAAGGGCATTTTTGCATTCAACTCAATTTGAAATAAATTTAATTTGTTAATCCTGGTCATATTCTAATAGAGAAAATAATGCTCTTATGCCTAGTACTTTAGAAAACTCGCTTCCTCAAAACACTCAAATCTAACGACTCCCGATTTTAATCCATGCCTCCCCGACAACAGCACCAATTTGTTCGTGGCATAGATCGTGTAGAAAATTAGTGTGTTGTAGTATAGCACGAAATACATTTCGTACAAATAAATTAACAGAACTTGGTGAGTCCCGATCGATCATAGGGAGATAGGAAGCACTTTTGATTTCATATGTTTGTTCTCAATATGATTAATAAATAGTATAGACACAATACATTTTCCAATCAATGAGTTTGAACATGAATTGCATATATCTAACTAAACAAAGTTTAACATAAATGTAAAACTACTAATGTAACAGAACAAGGGCACCACAGGTGGTTTGTGGTGGCCCTTTGGAGAGGTTGGGAGAAGCAGCAATGATCCGTTGGGGTGGCCCAAAGATGCTTCAGACGGAGGTGCAGAGACGGATGCAGAGAAGATGGGAAGAAGAAGAAGAAAGAGAAGCTGTAGGAGGAAGAAGAAGAAAAGTAAGAGAATGCCTTTCAAAGGGGGGCCTTAGGTCTCTTTTTGTAGCTTTAGTGAAGGGAATTTAGGATATTTGGGCCTTGAAATCTATGCAAAGGCTTCAGATTAATCAGATCAGTTGATTGGGAGATCAACGGCCTTGATTAAGGCTTCCAAATCCTTCTTTTATCCTCATTTTAATCTGGTGTTGCCATGTGGCAGCCTGTGAACCCTTGGATTCGAATCCGACAGCTCAAGCTCATCTGCACGCCCGCTGCTTCGCTTCTCGCTTCGCCGCTCGTCTTCAAAATCCACCCGATCGTCGACCGTTCGATCATAAGATCGAACAGTTCAAATTCAAGCCCGCTCTCCCCTTTGATCAGCGCCTTAACTCCTAAAGCCTCTCAGCCGTCTGATCAAGAGCTCACTCAGTGCTCACTGAATCCTAAGGGCACGCGTCATCGCGTGTGTCTGCATCCAACGCTTCCGTGCACGCCACACGTTTGCTGCCGATCCGCCTGATGAAGATCCGGCAGTGGAATTTCGTCTGCGGGCACCTGACTCCCAATCGTGCTTCGATCCCATGTTGCCCGTTGTCTATTAAGCACCCTCTCCGCTGCGCAATGCGAGCGGATTGTCACTCTTTCCAAATTCTGTGCGGCTGCCCTCGGCCATTGGATGGGAATCTAACGTCGAGATCTCTCCCTTGCGTGATGAGGCGGTTGGAGGCAAGTGACGTGGCTGCATCACAGCCGTTGGATGATGATACAATGGCTACGGTTCTCCTTTCCATATTGGGGTGGGGTGACAGGCAGCTGCGATGGCACCACATGGTGCCATTGTGGTCGTCCATCTTCTTCTCCTTGTATCTGATGATGTAGGCCTCCAATTGAGTTGATTTCTACACCGTTGGACTGCGAACATCAATCAGGATCCATCCATGTGGTTGGATTTGTCATATGAGGTCCAGATATTCTTCAATTTTTCCCTTGGATCCTACTTCTTCTACAGACTCCCTAGGGTGCTATGGGAGTCTGATTGATGCGCTCTTGGAAGAGTTGGATTCCCGTCATCGTTCCAAACAGATCCATAAGGTTGGATCGGTCATCTACAGCCCTGGATTACCTGCAGTTATTAATATATCTCAAATAGCACATTATTATGTATAAAACATATAAATCATCTAAGATGCAAAGAATGATGTGTATGCATGCAGAATGCCCATGTTAAGCTAGGTTCTACCTTAATTCAGGTAAATTAGGGCTTATGATTGCCGTGCAATCAACCTGTCAGATTTGTGACCTACAAAGTCAAAAGATTGCATAGTCTTATCAGTCTTTTCATGCCATTGCTTAGGTACTTGTTTCAAACCATAAAGAGATTTAACAAGCTTGCAAACCTTTTTCTTATTCCCAGGAGCTACAAATCCCTCAAGTTGGTCCATATAGATTTCCTCCTCAAGATCTCCATGAAGAAAGGCGGTCTTCACATCCATTTGGTGAATAGTGAGATCATAAATAGAAGCTAATGCAATAAGCATCCGGATAGTAGTTATCCTAGTTACTAGAGAATAGGTATCAAAATAATCGATTCCTTCCATTTGCTTGAACCCTTTAGCAACAAGTCCAACTTTTTATTTTTCAATAGATCCGTCAGGCCTGAGTTTTCTCGTAAACACCCAATTCACCCAATAATAGAACATCCTGGAGGTAAATCAATCAAATCTCAAGTGCCATTAGAGATGATTGAGTTCATCTCATTCCTAATGGCATCTTTCTAGTGCTCAGCTTTAGAAGAAGCCATAGCATCACGATAAGTAGGGGATCGCCCTCGATTTGGTAAGTAATAAAATCACTTCCCAAATCCTTGGCAATTCTTGATCTTTTACTTCTAGGTTTAGACTTTTCTACTTGATTGGGTTCAGAACGAGAAGAGCTAGCCCCTACATTAGACATCATTTCCACTTGATCAGGAATGGAACCAGACGTGGTTGCTAGATCGTTTAAAGTCATATTTTGAGGTAATCCAGTCTTCATAGGAAAGATATCCTAAAAAAATATAGCATCGCGAAACTCAACAATAGTGTTGACATCTATGCCTGAAATCTTAGATTTTATAACAAAAAATATATAGGCATAACTATTATCAACATAACCCAGAAAGACCGCGTCAACTGTCTTAGGTCCAAGCTTCTTCCTTTTGTGTTCTGAGACAACCACCTTTGCAAGGGAGCCCCACACTTTAAGGTATTTCAAACTTGGTTTCCTATTTCTCCAAATCTTAAATGCACTACTTTCCTTATGCTTGGGGCGAACTCTATTCAGAATATGACATGCCATATTCAAAGCTTCCCCCCACATGTAAGTAGGTAATCTTGAGCTTTGTAAGAGAGCGTTGACCATTTCAGTTAAGGTTCTATTTTTTCGCTCTGCTATCCTATCAGATTGAGGAGAATATGGGGCTATCACTTTATGAACTATACCAAAAGCTTGGCATTATTCATCAAATAAGTTAGACATATATTCCCCTCCTTTATCTGACCTTAGCCTCTTAAGAGTTTTTTCAATTTGTAGTCTTGCTTCTTTCTTAAAGATGATGAATTTACTTAATGCATCATCCTTAGACTTAAGCAAATACACATAAAAGTATTTACTACTGTCATCTATAAAGATGATAAAATACTTTCTATTGCCTTTAGTCAACATACCATTAAACTCGTAGATATCCATGTGCACCAAATCTAGAACCTCAGTATCTCTAGTAATAAAGTGAAAAGGCTTCCTAGTTTGTTTAGCTTGCACACATATCTAGTATTTCTTAGTTTTATCTATGGTGTGTTCAGGAATCATATTTAATTTCATTATTCTTTTTAAAGAATTGAAATTTACATGACTAAATCTACCATGCCATATATCATAAGATTCAATATTACTGCAAATAGATTGAATTGAATGAAAACTAACATTATTTAGAGCATTTCTAGATGATGCATCGACATCACATCTCACTCTAAATAATATATCAAAATATGCCAAATACCTATTTCCATAAAATATTTCATATCTCAACATAACTTTATTACATATAAAGTTTAACTCAAAACCCTTTCTAACTAACAAGGAAACAAAAAGAATATTCTTTTTCACAGCAGGAACGTGCAACATCCTGTGTAGTGTCCAGACTCGTCCCGAGAAAAACCTCAAGTCCACACATCCGAATTCCAGCACCTTGGCTACAGAGTTGTTCCCTATCTTCACAATCCCACCACTGCAGGCCTGATAGGAAGAAAAGAATAATTTATCAGTACAAATATGTACATTAGCTCTAGTATCCACAGGCCCTTTAGTAGGATCGTGAATAACATAGAGTTCAAGTTTTATTGAAACATACCCACCTCTAGGCCCGGCCTCCTTGATGATCACATTCGCCTGAGGATTCTCATCTGTGGTGTTCTGCTGAGCTTTATTAGGACGATCCTTCTTCCAGTGCCCAACCTGCCCACAGTGCCAGCATGGTTTGTTCTTGGATTTCTTCTGGATCTTGGATTTGGCTGTCATTTTGTTTTTATTGTTCTTATTTTTATTCTTCTTGCCCTTAGATGTCATGACATTCACCTTAGACTCTACAAGTACTATAGGTTTTTGTTTCCTATGCTCTTCCTTAATAGCAATGGTTATCATCAAGTCATCAAGAGAAATCTTTCCCTTCCTACGCTTGAGAGTCATTCCGAAATCCTCCTAAGATTTAGGAAATTTGTCAATGATTGACATAACCTGAAACTTCTCAAGAAGCTTCATTTTAGCCTCTCCTAAACCATGGAGTAATAACAGAAATTTGTGTGCCTGCTCCGATACGGATGTACCCTTAGCCACTTGGAATTTAAGGAATTTTGTGATAGAGTATTTTTCAATACCAACATCCTTGACATTATACTTCTTGTCTAACTCCATCCATAGCCCCTTCGCAATGGACGTGGATGTGCTGTACACATCAAACAGCACATTGGACAAAGCCAATAAAATACAACAATGACAAATGTGATTGCGTTCATTTCACGCATCCATTGCCTTTTGGTCTTCAGGAGTGGGTTTTTCCTTATCCAATATAGGGCATTCAGTTTCCAATGCCGAGATTAAACCAATCGTGGTCAACTAAATCCTAATGCGTTATTGCCAATGCTTGAAATTTTCTCCACCAAATTTCTCAAGCATACTAGATAAGTCTACACGTGATTTAAAAGTCATTTTCGACATGCCAAATATTTTAGATTTAAGAGATACCTTCTCTAAAATTGTCGAAATAAATGCATAAAGGAAATAAATAAATAAAATCATATGCATTTCCAATATTTTTGCATAGATAAAAATATTAAATCAAGTAAGTCAAACATGATTTGGCAAGATTCAGAATAAAATAAAGAAGAAATAACATGCAATAACACAAATAAACAAAACGAAGAAAGGTTAGAGATTTCTTCGATCGAAGCACCCATTAAGGACTTCCCTTAAAGAAGGTATTGCCCCTCACAGTACCGGTGTATCGGGGTCTGATGAACTCCTCTTAGGATACGACGATTGATAAGCCCATATTTGTGGGCTAATTAGTTACTTAAATGCCTAGACATTAGATTAGTATGGACATATAAATAGTATAGAATAAGATGTAAATAGATTAGTCTAACTATTCACTTATTTGCATATTTCATGCATTGCATTCATATCTAAATACATTTAGAATTCATTTAAAATAACATGCATTGAAATAATTAGTCTATAGGTTGCATTACATGCATGTATTAGAATTAACATTTTACGTGATGGTTTGTAGATAAATAACTCATCATTTATTTTCTTATTAATCCATTTCTTCTTCTTCAACACCAGCTGCCCACACTGAAGACCTACATTCAAGGAGGAGCGGGAGAAGTGGATCTGGTCGACGCTCCATCTTCGTCTTCATCTTCCCTGCAGGTATAAGAAAGGGGGAGCCACAACTGGGCTGGAGGAGACGTTGCCCCACTCCACCACCATGCTTTCCATCCACCACTATGGTCTCCACGGTCGAACTCCACCACACCGTGGGCCAACGAGGTGATAGCTCGCCGCGCTAAGCCGGTGGACTCATGCCAACATCGTGCGTGAGCCTTCATGACTCCACCTTACTGTGAGCAACTCAGCATGCACATCCCTCCATGCTGCAATAGCAGTGTGCACCACCACCATCACCACCACTGTAGCCACGCACCAGCAGCCATCCACATGCATTTAAGATGTCTGGGAATGTTCCCAGACATCTGAAGCCCCTATAGCACCACCTCTATCTTCACTTCCCCTTCTCTTCTTTATGGTTCAAATCCTTAACACAGTTAATTAAGTTATTTAGGCTTAATTAATTGCATAAGAAAGTAACTTAGATTAACTCAATTTAATGTCGTGAGTGTAGTATAGGGTCAAGTTAACATAACATTTTAGATTTTTATTTCTTTTTAACTGGTTGAGTCTAGGTCGTTCACTAGGAGGCATAATAGTAAGCTTAATTCACCATTAATTCCTAAGCATAAATTACTAACTACTTAATCAATCAGATTATAATTAAAATACTTTAAGTACATGAATAATTGTGCAAGAGATAGATCAAATTAGCACATGCCATTATTCCAAATAGGAAGCAACACATTTACACATATTATTTAGCATTAAAAACTAAGTAATGTGTTTATTACTTCAAATGTAGCTATTTACAAAAGATAAAGGCAAGAAGTTGCTAAACAAATGAATATAATGCCTTTATTTCATCACTTAAAGCATAAAGCAATAAAAGAGAACAAGATATATCAATGAATTACAAATTAGACATCTAAAATTAACAACAAATGTCTTAAAAATGAAAATTGGAAGAAGGCACAGACGTCTGATTCTTCCTCTTTCTATTTCTTTCCTTCATTCTTTCTTCAACCCTTTTCTTCTTCTTTGTTATTTCCTTTCTTCTCTATCGTTGCTCTCTCTCTCATTCCCTCTCTTTTCCTTTACTTTGTCTCACTCTCTTTTTCTTCTCTCATTCTTCTCTTCTTCTACTTTTAATTCTCCTTAAGCATTTTTATTCTCCTTTATCTTTTCCTTATCCTCTTCACTGTGCCTTATGTCCACACTTAGCCATTTTCACGCCAACACTTAACCCATTTAATCTTCAATTATAAAAATTATCTTTTTAATGGGTGGCCCAAGCTCGTTCGGGGATACACAATGCCCAATTGGGTAGGACCAGACCCTACTTGAGCTCGAGCCTAGTTCTTAATTGGTGGATTTTACTCAATTCAAGTCCATGCATAGTCTCCAGCCTCCCAGGCCCACATGCCCACTCATAGGCCCAAGCTCGCGCCCACAGGCGCACGCACACACACACCCATGTGCAGGCATGTGCAACACACGCACCCATGTCCATGCCAGTTTCATTTCGTGCCCTGCACTGACGAACGAAGCGTCATATGCAAGAAATCATATTATACCAGTGCGGCGTCTCACTGATTACCGAGGTGGGACTATCTATGTCCACTCCAGGCTGATTTTCAAGACTCGATTTTAGTCGACTCCATTCACCAAATCGATTGAGCAAAGGCTCGATCGAAAACTCTTGATCTGCTCTACATGATTGGAACACCTATTTGGTGCTCAAGTGAGGTTAAGCCCTTCAATTTGAAGGATGAAGATGGAAGGTTCCCCATGGCCATTAAGTCCAGCAGAAGATACTCTTCAGGTCAAATCACCTTCAGACAAGTCTTAGGCCTCCAGGTGAGGTCTGGATCACCTTCAGTAGGTGATTCCGTAGCGAATTAATGGAGAAAGGGGTTCTGTAAGGCTTCTGGAAGAGGACTAAGCCTTAGAGCTTCGTACTAATGCTCTGGAGCTACAATTTGAGGACTGATTCGATCAATAGAGAAGTAACAACTCAACTAATTGAACAACTTCTGAGGGTTGTTGCGATTAGTTCTGGGCTAATTTGGTTGTTGAAATCTGCCAAGAACACACTGAAAGCAGTATGGGTCTGAAAATAACCCATACTAGACAGAGACTTGATTTGGTTTAAAACCTCAATAAAACAACTTAAAATTGATTCTAACAACCTCAGAATAATCCTAACAATAGATTCAACTCATCAAACCTCAATTTTAACCAAAAATTCTCTAAATCAGACCTGAGGTTGACTATAAAGCCCCAAAAGTTGACTTTTTGAATTAACCAATCTCTGACCTAATTGAACCTCTAGATCTACTGTACATCATCACAGAAATTGATTTAGATCATCAAAACTAAGTTTTGAGCTAGAATTCTAGGGTTTCAAGTTCATCGCCTGAGATCCTGAAGGGTTTTGTTCGATAGAACAAGTCACAACTCTACTAAGCAAATAACCAACAAGAATGACATCATCATGCTTCACTTATGCTACTTGACCTCTTAGATTGAACTAAATCCTAACGAAGACATAGCTCCAACTCCGTCAGAGTTGGGGAAGACAGAAGACTAAATCGAGATCCAAGCACCAAAACATCAAATTGACGATAGATACATAATCCTTAGGTCATAAGGAGTCATCTGGAGCTTTGCATGGAGTTCTATGGGCCAAAGATCAATTTCGACTCGTTGGAGCTTGCCGGAGCTCCGGTGAGTCCTGTTTTGATACATAGAGATGAAAATCTTAGTAAATGAGGCCATTACTGACCCGTGGAGATTCCTAGGACCTAGACAGACCCTAAGATCTCCCCAATTAATTCTTTTAAAGAGTAGAACAACAAATTGTGCAAGGAATTCAAAGATTGAGCATTCTGAGTTTGACAGAACTCAAAATGCTTCCTCTCACTCAATTAAATGAGGAAAAGTATTCTAAGGGGTGAGGCGATGCTAGTGGATTAATTAATTAAGTGAATTACTCATCTCTGAGCCACCATTGACATCGAGCTTAGAAATGAGAAGGAATTTGGGTGTTTCTAGTAGGAGGCTCTATAGGAGCAATTAATGGAATTGCTAAGGTCCTTAGGTGTTAGGGGGTGATGTAGGACCTTAATTGGGTGTGAGACTAGCTTTGGACACTTCACCATGGACAGTGAAGTGTTCAGGTGCGTGTGAAGTGAATTAGGTGGCTAGATGGATAATTAGGGTAAATTGGGGGTTGGGAAGGGTCCTAAGGTGATGTACAGGTGTTGGGAGACCCTATTGGAGGTGGAGAAGGCTTGGTGAACTCCACTATAGATAGCGGAGGTCGCCGGTGACGGTGAGTTGGTTTAGGCAGTATAGGTGTTAATAATGAGTGGAAGAAAGTGGAAATGGATCGTGGAGAGATAAGAAAAGTGAGACAATTCCTGGAAGTGCGAACAAAGGCCTAACGAGGTCGGACTTGGCCTCTCGGAGTTGAGGGAGATGAAGCCAAGCATGTTGAATTCTAGGCTAAACCTACTCCTATCTACTGCTAACTTACTCCTACAAGTTAGATCTACTTACCTAGACGAAAGGAGGTGAGAAACTTCGTCGAAGGCTCTTAATGGAGATCGAAATCAGAAGAAAGGGGATAGAGCTTCGACGAGAAGTTGAAGGCAGTGAGAAAGAGAAGATGATGCTCCAAGGCTTTGTCATAGCCGTCTGGAGAGGAAGAGGAGGTGAGAGAGGCAAGTTCCTCGCGCGGAGGAGCTCCGAAGGAGAGGTGAGAGGTCACTAGAGTAGTGGAGGAATAGACTATCATCGACCGCAGTTGGGGAAGGGGGAAAGGGAGCTGACCCTTGAAATCAGAGAGGTCAAGGGGTATTTATAGGTTGCTGTATCTAGACGGAAATGCATCTTGGTGTAGGGTAACCATCGGCGTCTTCTTTGACGCCGGTGAAGTTATTGCCGAGCCCTAAATAGGATTTAGAGATCATACAAACCGTGGGATGAAATGATGAGGGTGAGCACAAGCTCTAGGAGCTTGGAGAGGATGTTTTAAAGGAGGATGGACGGTGATCGTGAGGTAAATGCACTGCCGATCGTGAGTCATTCAAGCTGCTGAAGAAGAAATGAAGAAGAAGAAGACGGTGTACATAGGGACCTGAATGCGAGGAAAGAAAAGGACCTAGGTGAAAGGAAAGGACTCAAATGCAATGAATTCTAGGGACTAAAATGTAAACAGAGGCCATTTAAGTTAATTTTAATTTAATTCTTTTCCAACTTTTTACATATAATTATAAATTAGCTAAATATTATATTAAAGCCATGTATTCACATTTTTGACCCATTTATATATATTTATTTACTTATTAACTTACTTAAGTTATTAAAGACTTAGGCCTTAAGTTATACTTAAGTTAAATAAGATAATAATGTTAATTGACTGATAATTTAGCATTTTTAAATTATTTTTAGGTCCTTTAATGATTTGCCCCTTATTCTATAGTTAACCCTTATATATGCATATTCCTAGCTAATTAATTAGGGAAACTAGCTAATTAGGGGTAACTAAAAGCCATGATAAGCCTCTCATCAATTCTTCTTCTTCTTTTCCCTCTGTTTTCCCTCCACCAAAAACAACCCAAACCACCTCGCCGCACCACCTTCACTAGAGACAAACAGCCACTGCCATCCACCTCTCGCGCGCACCTCCTCGCGCAGCTAGCAGCAGACCTACCCCCTTTCTCTCCCCAAGACTCCGCCATTACCACCTATCCTATGCGTGCCTCCGCGTGCAGTAGCCAACAGCGTGCCATCGCCTCCCACGTGTAACCAGCAACACCCCTGCGCACACCGTCGAGCGGCACGTATCCCCTCGTCGAGCTCCCACGCGCGACCTGAATCGCACCCGCATGCAACCATCCTCACGTGCACGCCTCCGCGTGCAGTAGCCAGTAGTGTAGAGCAACTCCACCGTCGAAACCCACCTCCACCATAGCTTCTTCCGCCCACCTCAAGCTGCCCCGCACTTCACCGCGACTGCCAACGCGGAGCCCTCGGTCTAGAGATCCTCTTTTGAGCTTCACACCTCCAGCCATTCCCTCCTTGCGCACGGTCACGAGAAAGAAATCCCTTATTTTGGGTTGTATTTCTATTTACCATTCCATGCCATTGTCAAACTTATTTTTCTCATTTAATGAATATTATAATGTTGGCTAGTTTGTGAAGATAACCTCCCTCCTTTCCTTAATTACTTTATTAGCATATGTTAGCTCTATGTGCCTCATTTGAGAGGAGTTTAGCATAGACTTTCCGCGATTTCATTTGTGAACATTAGTTTTCAAACCTTGTGAGTTTTAATAGGCACGTTCCTCCCGTGGACATGACCTGCTCCTTATTGAGTGGTTAATTTTAATTTAATACTTTGATTAGTCAATTTTCCATTACTTAGAAATATAAACGACAAATTATCATCTTGTTAAGAGAGAATTGACTCGTCAACGATTCATCTCCAAGATTTGTTGCACTCCGATCTTGGGTGTCCTCAAAAACCACCTCAGGAGAACGAAGCTGAGGCAATTTGCTTCCCAACCAAATTCTCAATTGATCTACCAATTTAATGGTTTGATTAACCAAAAACTTCCCGTGGATCTCTCAATCTCCTTGTGCAAGATCGACAAAAGTGATTGGAGATTTTTCTACCAATCTCACATCGAACGAATACACCAAGAAAGAGAGATAAGAACGAGAGAGAGCTTTTCTGCTCTTATTGTGTGTCAAATGAGAGACTACGACTAGACGTTTATGGAAATACGGCAATTGATCGACCAAATAAATTGGTCGATCAAACTTAACTTTTTGGTCGACTAAATCAATTCGACCAAATTCAGATTAAAATCGTGAGATTAAAAGTTCGTAGCAAAATGGTCCAAGTTTCAGGTTCCAAATTGATTCTCACCCGAGCCTGAGCCTGAGCCAGATCGGGGCGTGCGCATGCATGCATGGTTCCTAACCCCACCTCTCACACTTTGCTACATAAGCGAGGGGAGGCAGACCCTTTTATACCCACCAAGAGATTTGTCCATTTCTAGTATGATATTAAAACATCTCCTAAATCTCTCTGATTTTAACATAATTTCCACGTTACCATATAACAATTACATCCTGATTGATGTAATTAAGTTCTGAAGTCCAACATAATCCCCTCTTTAAACTAGGCCAAAAGAGTAGAAGAGGGGACCTATCATAAGAACATTTAGAAATCTTCTTTTCCTCGGCCCACCATTGAATATTTGCAAAAACTTCAAGTACATTAGTCCTTTAGAGACCTAATTACATACAAGTGGGAAATGGACCTCTTGACAAGGAATTAAGGATGCAAAGGTCCATTTTTTGGATTCTTTGATAGGAATGGTTTAGTTACCATATATAGGTTCATGCAATCCATTCTTCAGCGACGTACGTATAAGAAATGTGTCGATGATATTTAGTTTTTTTTGAAGAGTGTACGAAACAATACATGAATTATGAGGCGAATTAATCATGTCGTTAACATTGTGGCCTTAATGATATAGTAACAATCTATGGAAATTTGGTGACATCCGTATTCAATAGGTAATACCTAGCTGTGATTAATTTGAAGTTTCTTATCCATGTTCACATTGTTTAAACGTGGAGGCTTTGCTTTGGTAGAATCAACATGGGCAAAGGGCCTCCTAGGGCTTTCTATTTGGGTAGTAAGAATCCAAAAACAAGAAACTTCTATGTGTGTGTGCAGATGGAGTTGCTTGCTCAAGGTCAAAATTGGCTAGATATAGGCAAGAAAAAAAATTAAATCCATTTAATAAATGGATTAAATATGGATTTAAATCTGGTTAATGTAAATAGGTTTGGATCATAGTTAGGTCTATTAATCTAGTCGCATTTGAAACAGATTTGTGGTTCAATTATTTTTGACAACTTTATTGTGCATTATGGAGTCATGTTGGAATTGATTTGGAACTTGGAGAGGGTGAACGTTCAAGGTGGACTGAATCGATGGCTAGGAGAGAACAGCAGAAGCTCTCTCCACAGATGAGATCAAGCATACAAAGGGCCCCATTGGTATGAGAAGGCTGGTTAGGGTTCGATGGCAATGCAGATGTAGTTGCTTTTAGATCATGTTTGGCCGGTGTAATTAAGTTTTTAATTTCTTGTTTGAGATGTTTGATTCCAAAATTTATAGATGCTACGGATTTAAGCTTTTAATTTTGGATGTTCATAGTTTCACCAACTCGTGGAGTTATCTAATTTCTTTTATTACCTTTGTTCTATTAATTTTCCTCTTATTCTATCAAATAAACACCTCAAGTAAAATAAAATTTTTTAATTCTTTTGACAAGATAATAAATTCAAACAAACATCAAAATTTTTCAATTCCTCTATTCTTCATTTCTTTAATTTTTATTTTTTTAAAATAGTTTTACTTATCAAACAGGATCCCAGGATTTTCCTGGAGAGAGGAGGCACTCACAAGGTTGTGGGCCGAAAGCATAATAGATGTAATAATAGTTGAGGCGATGGATCTGATAGGCCTTATGCTATAATATTACATGTTAAAAATGAGATATATGAAGTATCATAGGCATTACATCTTTATCCATCTTTAATCTATGACTTCCGTACGCATTTTTCTTTAGAATAAAATATGTTTATATCTCAAAAGAAATGTAAATCATACCTCTCCATCCTTTTCCACGAGGGGTGAAAATGAGTGGTGGGAAAGAGCGTACGTTGGAGATCAAATAAAGAAAAAAAAGGTGAGAAACTACAACAGAATTAATGGTCTATCTCGAATGTGCAGAACGATCAGAATTAACATTGCAGAACGTCTATTTTAACATTGACTAAATGTTGAGACAAATATTGATTTAGACCACGAGCTTATCCGGACATAAAAAAATTGAAATCGCGATGGATGGTGTATTTCGACGTTTATTAAATGTCAAGAAAAGCACCAGTTGCGGTATGTAAACGTTATAATAGGCTCAAGCTTACGTGTTGACCTACAATTATATTATTTGTAATGATTTTAAGTCTAATACTGAAAATTTGATCTTATTATTGGTATCTATACAATGGATTCAAGTAATTAGTTAAAATGTTTAAGTTAAAGTTGATAAGTAATAATTCTTAATCTTTATATCTTATCATTCACTTTTATAAGTTTATGATGGGAAATTATTTTTGAATGATAGATTATATATACTCTATTATATATCCCATAACATACCTCAATCTTAAGTGGAATCCTAATAGGATCCCATGTGTAATCCCTCCCTCCTACCCCTTTCGGTCCACTAAATTTGATTCAAATTTTACCCATGAAAGAAGCACCTCACCTACAACCCCCTACCACACCACCCACCCACCTACAACCTCCTTCGACGAGCTCCCCCTCATGCGGCTCTGACTTCCGCTAGCTCCAACCTCCTTCGGTGAGCTCCTCAAAGCTTTTCCTCCTCCAACTTCAAGCTTGACCAAGCTCCTCCTTCGACTTCGACTTCAATGAGCCCTCCAACCCCATTCCAACCCCAATCGAGCTCCTCCGACCAATCCTGACCAAGCTCCTTTTCTGGCCCCATCTCGACCTCGACCCCAACCCCATCTCGACCCTGACTGAGCTCCTCCTCCGACCCCATCCCATCTCAACAGAGCTCCTCCAACTGACCCCGATCGAGCTCCCTCGGTCGACCCCGACATCTTAGCTCCTCCTTCGACCCTGGCCTCCTTCAACTTTGACTTCAACCTCGAGCTTGACTAAGCTCCTCCAACCCTAACCTCCTCCACTTCGGCTCCAACCTCCTCCTCCAACACCAACATTGTGGGTCGTGCAATGCCCCTATCATGGTGAATAAGTTTTATTTTTGATGTAAGGTGCCGATTGATAAGTCAACTTTAATGGACCATTATTTAGCCTAAGTACACTTTAATTATTTGTTCTTAGCTTCTAATTAATTATGAGTTAAATGATAATTCACCTTAGTCCGCGTATAATTTTATGCACCAATTTTACAACATATGGTTATGATAATGTGTATGATTGGATGCAGGCTAAGTGCAAGAGTCAGACGCCCATTCTGCTTCTATAAGATGTTTGGAGCTCAAATCGGACGTATGGAAACCGCCATCGTAGACCCCCTGATTCTACACCTTTTAAGATGTCCAGAACTTGGTCTAGACATCTGATGACGTTACCACCAGACTTATCTTGCCGTTCCAACCACTCGTGATCTTCGCCAAGTGGTTGGAGAAGCTTACGGTTGAAGGAAAATAGATGGAGGAGTTTTTACAAAAGGGAGGGCCAGCCATCCACAGGAGATATCATCTTCTCCCTGGTATCATCTGTCACCATCGTGGCTCAGGCGTTCCCTGTGCTCGTAGTGTGCACCGTGGCCTCCGCTTCCCCAACATCGCCCTCGTCCCTACAACCGTCGCACACATGGTGACAGCGTGTGTGAGCCACCAAGCCAACTCCACATCCACCATCATCAACGCCATCTATCTCCACCAACATAACCCAAAACCACCGCCACCCTCCCGCAAAACCACCGTCACCCCCACAGCCAGTTATCCATCCTCACCTGTTAGCCAAACACAGAACCCTTCCCCCTCACCACAGCCATCCACACCATCTCCTGCGGCCCTCCGCTTCTCCTTCTTCCTCACCTTCCAACCGACCCTCCCCTACTTCCCAAAAGAACCCAACATCGTAGCCACCCCTTCTGCGCCGTCCACCCTCGTCCAACCTCCTCGACTCACACCAGCATCACCATACGCACCCAACCTTCCTCGCTGACCACCTAGGCCACGTGCAGCCCATGCACGTAGCCACAGCAGCCTGTAGGGACCTTGACGCCGCCGACCTTCGACGCTTCAGCTAGTCATGTCTAAGCACCTCCGACTGCGCCTCCTACACCATCGCGAAGCCCTCGTTGAGATGCACCTTCCCCTCGATCCTCGCAGCCGACCGCAACTCCTCACGCGAGCACAGAGAGCAAATGCTCTATTTTGTAGCGGATTAAAAATTACGGGTTATGCCATTGTAGGATTACTATTCATTTATTTAAATGATATTATATTTAGATGATTTTGCATGAGAACCCCTCCTGATCTTATTAATTGCTTAAAGGATTGAGTTATGTGGGAAATAATGTTGCAAGAGTTCGAATGAGCATCTATTGATATATCCCGATTAGATAAGTCATTATTAATCATTTCAATAGGCTAATTCCTCCTTGTGTAAATGACAAAACTATTTTGGTAGTTAGATTTGAGTATTAAATATTTTGAAAAGTGATTTTCTACCACGCGAATAAATACAATGACACTACATTTTATGTTTAAAATTTCATAAAAAACAAGAATCGTTCTTTCAAATGGCACTGTTGCCGGGGTGGAAACATGCCTTTTTTTCAGGGAATTTATATTATTTTTATGCTATTTTTGAAATTTTCCTGAATTATTGACATTGATTCTTTTTGTGTGCAAAAATGAACAAACGAACTCGACGAGCACACACAACGGAGGCAATACTTTTGGTGGACCTTGATGTTACCTGGAAGACAGCAACAGGAGTCTGTGGACCTTGATCCCACACACGTGAAGGCATATGGAGGAGCCTTTCTTGATTTAGTCATTAGATCTTAGTTTAAATTTAGACTGATAGAATTAGTTTAGTATATGTTTTCTCATCCTTGTAATTTGGGGCTAGTTTTTGGGGGAATGTCCCCAATTCTTTAGAAACTAGGTTTATTCTTAGATAGTTAATTTCTTTTGATTGCGCACTTATTTATTTAAAAAAAATATATATCCGAGTTGCTTGATAGAAGTTGCATATTCATAGGTCGATCATCTAGGAGTGCTTAAGCAGCATCTAGATTTTTCTTATTGCATTGCGTGCATTTTTGCATCATAGAGTGCTAGAGCAAGGTACGTACTTCCTATCTTTCTACATCAGTTATCTGCACATGCATTGCATTTGGAATAATTAAAGAAGACCACTTAAGCTAATTTGAAAAGATTAATCAAGTGGTCACATTACTTCTTGAAAGAAAAGTAAAATATATAGGAAGTGTTTGAATAACTTGATTGTGATTTTCAAAAACAAAAATCAATTTTTCGCGGTGTGATGCACACTTCCTGCACTGAGCACACACTGTAGGCACCGCACTAGGACTTGGACTCTTAAGGCTATAGTTATCGATCTCTTTATCTGTGCAAACCCTCCTATCTTGCTTTGTGACAGTGGTATTAACTTTTGCCTAAGTTATTTGATACTTTAAGGAGGGGGACACTCTATAAAGGAATTCAAGGGTAGTTAAGAGGCACAGCTAACACATCGCCTCAAAGGAACAGTTTACCCTACTTGCATCCCTTGGTTCAATCCTTGGAGTACCTTTTTACTTGAGCATTTAAGAATATCATTGCAACAAGGTGTGTCTTCAGGGCACTCGAAGGTCAATTTAGGGTGTGTAATTGATTGACAACTTGATTAGTCACCCAAAAGAACTAAAAGTAACCTTAACCTCCTTAACAGACATTGACCAAGAATCTCAAGTGCTGCATTTCTCTTATACCACTTACGTAGGAACAGAGAAACACTTCCTTGACTCTATTTGGCTAAGTTGGAAAGTTGGAAGAGGGCTTAAAGTATTTTAAATCAACAAAAGACTTGCTGCCTTGTGTTTACTTGGTGTATGCTTAGTAGGTGCTCTCTTAGAAGGAGTCTTGTTTTCAACCAGGAAATTGAGAGAATTATTTGGAAAGTCAACCAAGAAAGAAGAAAAATGGAAGAAGAAAGACCTGAAGAAGAGATTAGGGTTGGTGAAAACCAAAGAACCTTGAGAGACTATTTCCTCCTTACAACTCACCAAGCCCTACCTATCCGGAGACCTGGAGTGGATAATCCTTATGAGATCAAGAGCAACACCATATCTTTGCTCCACTTTAGTGGACAAAATTAGAGGCTAGGTACATTATCATTGAGATAAGAATTTAATTTAGAATATGCATTACATTGATAAAATTATTTAAGCTCATGATTTATCATTCGCACATTTTTTGTGATTAGAAGTGCGCTCTTATTATTCATATACTAATACATTTACATACATATGATTGTTGCAAGAATAAATTTGGCATATTGATTTTGGCACCCTAAGTTTTTATTAGAAAAAGGAAGAGATTCTAAAATTTGCATCTTTGGAACTTTGGATTACATCCTATAATCACTTTTTTCCATCATAAATCTTCTTCCTTATATGAGACAAAAAAATAATAATCACCTCTCCTATTTCCATGCAAACACGTTACAAACCTTCCTTCTTGTCTCTCTCCCTCAAATCTCTCTCTTCTCTTTTGGTAACAAGAAATAACAAATTCTTTCCTTCTTTGTTTCTCTCTCTTATTCTTATCTTTTTCTATATGTGTGCAGGAAAGAAGAGACAGAATCATCTCTCCCCTCCAAGAGAGGACAGCCTTCTCCAGAGCTCTCCCTCTCCAATGAGAGGAAGGCAACTCCTCCACCGTCGACGCCACGACCACCACCGCGTCTCGCCCCCGACAAACCACCACAAGCCACTGAAGACGACCGACCACCACCGCGTCTCACCTACGCCAAATCCATTACTGCGGTCGGTGGTGATAGCACCAACATCCGTAACCGTGTCCGCTACTGCGTTCTCCAGTCGACTGTGTCTCCGACTTCACGATTGTGCTTCGCCTTGATGACAACCGCCACTGCACTCCATCTCCACCATCGTGCACACGCCCCCTCGCCCTTTCAGTTAAGACGTCTAGCATCCTTCCCGACCGTCTGAGACTTGCGCACTCCCTCGATCTTCCTCGCCACTACGCCAACCACAACAACAGTGACCTCCTTCACCCTTGCGTGCGCCTCCACATGCGTGTAAGCCATCGGCGCCACATCTGCCTCCAACGCTCTCCGCAACAGCAGTGGCCACGCTTATCCCAGCCACCTCCTCCGCGCAAGCAACTGACCACGCCCAGCCTTGCCACCAACCACGCGCGTGCACAGCAGTGCATCCCCTCACATGCTCTTGTGCATGCCCTCGCACGCCCTTGCGCGCTCGCCAACGTGCCACCTTCGCAAGGCCACAACAACGGTTGCAGCTCCTCTCCACGCACTGTTCATCTTCTCCAGAAGAACCCATCAACAACCGTGCACTCCTCGCAGCTGCCTTGTCTGGCCTTGAAGCTTCGTGGCATTGACGCCAACGAAATTGCCCACAACAGCCGCACGCACCGGTGAGCCGCCGCCACTGCCGCCGACCTTCCTTATCGCCGGTGGCATCTTCGACCACCGCATGTCGCTATTCCACCACCGGACCATTACTCTCCTCCGGCCCTACTCCTCCGACAAGTCTCGCCTCCAGCCATCCCTCCACGTATGTGCACGAGAAAGAGAACACCCTCATTCCACATGCAATGTTTTCAAACAGTAACAAGGGCATTAGTTTTTTTTGGAATTTTGATTGAGGAAGGCTATTGATTTATTTTTGATAATATTTTATTACATTAGAATTGCATGCCAGGCCCTTTAACTTCATCCCCCCTCTCCTTTTATATCATGGATTGACTTGAATGAGAGATAAAAATTTGATTTAATGCAAAAGAATAATCTTGCTAATTATTTTTCTATAAACAAGATTCCATGTACTACAATTATGGGTGATTTATTGGTTTACGCCTCCCTGTGGATATGACCTAACTCTTCGTGGTTAGTTTTATTGAAATATTTTTGTTTGGGATTTTCCACCACGTGATTTTACTGCGACAACATATTTTTCTGATACATTATTTCTGCAAGCTAAAACTCCCGATCAAATGGCACCGTTGCCGGGGAGGCAACAAACACAATAAATTTTCATGATTATATTTTATTCTGTAGTGCACATTGTTATGACCAGTTGTTATCTTTTCTATGCGAGGTGACAGGCGTAGCTGAGAGATGACGTCAACCTTGAGCGACGTCTACACGTGGACAAGATGCAGAAGACCTGGATCCCACTTTCATAGGGGATTCTCCTTTGTCGCAAATTTTATTTCTATCTTCTCACCCTTGTAGTAATTAGGGCTGATTTTTGGGGGTCTGTCCCAACATTCTTTAGCTACTAGGCGCTATATTCTCGTGCATGGTTGATTCAATTTCTGCTTGGTTTCCTCTAAAAACAAACAAAAGAAAAATATCAAGCTGCATGTTTAGCATGCCCTTAGGTCCGTGTATTTAGGGGTGATTGAGCAGCATATTAGATCTCTTCTCTGCATTGCGTACATATTTGCATGAAGATTGTTGGAGACAGGTATACCTTTCTATCTTTGCATCTAGCTCTTGTTCACGCATTTGCATTTAGATTAAAATTCAAGACCACCAAACTGATTGAATTGACCTAATTCAGTGGTCACCTAACTGAAATTGGGACTGATAATCAGATTTGACCTTAAAACCAAATCACACTTGATCTGATTCAAAGGGACTTGTCTGCATTTTCAAAATCAAAAAATGATTTGCAGTGTGATGCACACTTCTGGCACTGAGCACACACATTAGGCACCGCACTAAGGCTTGATCCCTTAACGCTATAGGTACCGATCTCTTTATCGATGTAGACCCCTCCTATCTTGCTTTGTGGTGGTGGTACTATCTTTTGACCGAGTGTTTGGATACTTCACGGAGGGGGATATCCCTTAAAGGAACAAAAGGGTAGTTAAAAGGCACTGCTTACGCATCGCCTCAAAGGAAGGGTTCGCCCTACTTGCATCCCTTTGTTCGTCCTTGGAGTAACTTTTCACTTGATCACCTAAGAGTATTATTGAAGCAAGGTGTAAGTCTTAGGGCACGCGAAGGTCAACTTAGGGCCTGTAATTGATTGTGAAAATTCTTTGTTCACCAAGAAAGAACATAAACAACCTCTATTCTTCTCCAAAGAGCTTGTCAGGGATCTCAAGTCACAGCTCTCTCTTATACCACTAAAGTGGGAACAGATGAGTCCAAACTTGACCCCATTTGACAACTTGAAGGAGTAGGTTGGAGGTTAGCTCAACTTTGCTCTAAGAAAGAAAAGAGAGTCCCATTGCCTTGCGTTTGATTGGGGTGTGTTATTCAAAGTCGTGTTTTCAAATGGATTACCATAACTACCTCACTTCTTCTCACCCCAGAATACTGAATCACATGACTTGTAGATATCCATCATCTGATGAGCATTGGGATCCTTTCTACTCCTACTATAGGAACATTGGTCTGATTATTCCCTAATCTTGTGATCATGTGCAGAACTTAGGAGAGGGATACACCATCCCTAACCCATCCATGACTATGCCCAACCCACCTGCCTGTGATGATTCTTACGCTCCCAGTTGGACAGAAACTCCTAGGGATTATAACCCTAAGCTTGACTATCCTCCCCAATCTAATAGTAGTCTCTCCTCTTTTATTATAGAAATGCAAAAACAACAGAAAGAAATGATGGATTCTATAGGAGAGATTTTGAGGAATAGTTAAAGATTAACAGAAGAGATTAGCCAGCTTAGCAACCTTCCTACAGTCAATTTTGATCCCTACCTCTATACGCCCAATTACTAAGATAATTTTGAGGAAAACAATGACAACAGAGATCCTATTTTGAGGAGTAGCTATCACTTAGACGTCCCTCATGAGATATGCCCACCAAAAGGCAATCTTGGTCACCATCCACCTGATCTTAATTGGAAGGAGAAAATGGGCCCATTAGATGAACTCGACCCGAATGATAATATTTTCGTTACATTTGATGAAATAGGTCGCAGTCAAATAGTTAACCTAGCTCCCAGTCTGAATCTTGAGGTGGAATCTATACCCCATCCTAGGGATCCTCAGCATATACCTTATGCTTCTGAGGCCTTGCTCCTTAGTTAGAGCTCCCTGAGGATTGTGATTTAGAAGTTAACAAATTCCAGGAGTCTTGGATGCCAGAGGAAATCATACTAGAAGGAGGCGATAATAACCACACTCCTCTATCAAGGGGACCAACACCTGTCGTTGACTATTCTGAGGATTCACAAATCCCAAACACAAGTGACCATGAGGAAATTAAGGCTGAATTGGACGAATTGGATCAATATTGGTCACAGGGACACGAAGAGTTGATTTTTGAGGAAGCACTTGATCCTGATGTGAAAGATTTTTCTACGTCTCAGTGTCAAGAGGGGTGAAATGTAGATGAGGATGATGATGACTTTGAGGGGCCCAGACTTGGAGTATGGAGTGACTCTAGGGGAGATTATGTTTTGTTCGAAGACCTACCCCCTAAGGATCCGACTAAATTAGCCAAATACGGATTCCTACATACCTTTGATCATCCTCTCAAACATTTGGAAGAGTTGGAAGCAATTACGACTCTTGAGGAAGGAATCTATACACCCCAGGGAGAGGATCTTAGCATCAAATAAGAACTTGGGGATGTCATTATTGAGGACATTCACAACCCTATTGCTTCCCAACCACTTTTACGTGATAATGAAATGAGTGACACCCTTGAGCGGTTCAATTTGGATGACGAACATTTGGGCCCATTCCAAGAAGCGCACACTAATGATATGCAGTATGAAAGGCAATCAGTAACTAAGATTGCTTCTGATGACATTCAGGAACTAGAATGGTTGTCAAGGAAGAATGCTGAACCTCTCAAGCCATCTTGGACCCTCTTCCCTACACCGCACTTGAGAGACTTCAACTCACATAGAACTAGCTTCTTAAACTCTCTGCTCACACTTTTGATTAATGGGGGAATATCCTGACCAATACATCCTGTGGTAGAGTGGCAAGTTTGGATCGACACTTTTTCATGTCAGCCCATCAGTCTTAGGGTATGCTTTGTCACACCCTCTGTACCTGTAACGACCCGGTTCCCGAGCCCCTACGAGACACGAGAACCGGACCGACTCAACTAATCCCAAGACCTAGTCGTCCAACGAGGAAGTAACCAAAAGAGCAGTAAAATAAACCACATTCAACATGAATATAACTAACAGTAAGAAAATACAGCAGCAAGGAAAGAAACTATTACAGTATATACCACCACAACAGTAGAACAACATTCATAGCTAAATATGAACTGCAGGTAAAGAAAAGTGCAGTGGAAACAAGAACTACTCACTATAACGGAACAAAAAGAGGTACAAGAAACAGTGGTAACTCTACTGGACCCTACTCGGCCCAGCGTCCTCTGCAGCCGCTGACCTTGGCTGCTCCACACCTGGTCTTGAAAGGTAACGAGTATAACACGTCAGCAAAACGCTGACTAGAGTAGCAACTAAAACTAAAGAAATAGGAGAGTGTACAGTAGCTGTTAAGTTCTGTTACTTTCTTTATTGAAGTCTTTCAATTATCTCACGATTTATCTATTTCTCAGATCCTTCACTTGATCTCGAATGTTCCTCGTGGGAACGATCTTGATTGTAGTCTTTTCCGAACAGTAGAAGTAGCACGTGGTGCCTGGCCGGGAGAGTCCCCCGTGGTGATCCTACTCTCAGTCAACCACCCCAAGGTCACTGACAGACGTAACGGTGACTACGGCACGCGCGGTAAACGCACGGGTAGCTAACCCGCACTGGCACGCGGTCAGTCGTTTCCGTTAATGGGTGCGCCTAAAGCACAACACGGAACCAGTACAGGGCAGAGCCCTCTCAGTAACAGGGGTCCAACCCCTCCACAGTAACCAAACAGGGGCCTTGCCCTTCTACAGTCCGCGCACCCTCGCCTGACTACCCTGGTTTGCCCCAGTGGGCGTAACAAGTCGGTGTGGGAGGCTAGCAGAACCCCGGGGCCCGTGGGGTAGCTAGTACCTCCCTACACTAGTAGCTCTCCTCGGTACTACGTACACGAGGGCCAGCAAGTCAGTACAGAGTGGCCAGTCCTAACCCCGGGTCCCTAGGGCGGCTAGCTCTGCTCTGCACTAAACAGGGGGACAGTCGCTCTCCTTGGTACTCCGTACTCAAGGGCCAGCTCACTTCCCCAACTCTATTCCATTCACTTTCCAGGAGTTCTACTCCTACTTCCCCGTAGGGTTCCAGCTCAGAACATCTAAGTTTCACCTTCCAGTTTCACGTTATCACAATCCATGTTCTCAAACATGTTTATTTATTCAACAGGCAGCTGTTAATTCAATTACAGGCAGCTATTTGTTCCTTTCCATTTTTCCAAGACTGCAGTATTCATCTGTTCCACTAGTTTTCCTGTCCTAGGATTCATGCCGTATCCTAGGATCTATCATACAATCTAGTTTTCCAGCCCTAGGATTCATGTAATGTCCTAGGTTCTATTTATGATTCCACAATTTAACAGGTTATACTTAAAAGCCAATCTACCAGGTACGACGGGAGTAATGGGGGCATGATCGGGAATCCCGCGTGCCTCCGCGACCCCTAAGACTGCAACGGAATGAGGTCCTATCACAAGGATCAAACACAAGGAGTGTCTCAAAACAGTGTATAGCTACTGTAGACGGGTAGAGGATTTAATTTCGGAAAGAACGTAACTTGAAACGCGGAAAACGGAACCCGAACGGGTCGAAAACGACGACACTGTGCAAAATCAGACGTCTGGAACTTCTTCCAGACGTCTTAAAAAGTGGATCAGAGAATTACCTTGTTCTGCGTGGTTTCTCAGACGTCCAGAAGCCTGCGGGGATGTCTGGCCTAGTTCTTAGACGTCCGATGGTCGCCCTGGACGTCTGGAAATCGCTCCCGCCGTCTGGTACTATAGCCAGACGTCTGATTCGCCTTGGATGGTGAATTACCGAGCCTGCGCGCACCCAACTCTCTTTCTCAGTACGGTCAGTCGACAGGAAGGAAGAAGACGGTGGAACTCACCTTTCAGACGTCTGGATGGTCTTCCAGACGTCGCCCCCGCCGTCTGGCTATCAACCCAGACGTCTGATTCTGGAAATGTTTCCAGAATCAGGCCGCGACTCGCCCTCCGCTCGCGACGCCGCGCCTCGTCGCACCTCGTGCGCCTGCTGCTCGGACCACAGCAGTCCCCCCGCGTCGCCCCGGGCCCGCTGCGCTCCCTCCGGCCGGCCCTGGCAGCCCCGGCGAGCTCGCTCTCACGGTTGAGCGCCGCTCTCGCACGCAGCACCTCCTCCGCGCTCACTGCGGCCGCCGCTGCCGCTGCAACCTCGCGCTCGCTCTCGTGCTCGCTAGCTGAAGGCGAAGAGGAAGGAGGCGGTGGTGATGGAAGAGCGCGTGGCCTTTTAAGGTCGCGCGAGGAGGAGAGAGAAGGAGCATGGCAGGGGAATCTGCAGCCGCAGGAGGAAGGAATAAGCGAATATGCGGGTCTGCGTGCTCAGGCGCGCAGACGAACCGCGCGTGTCAAAGATAACAGATTTCCAGATGTCTGGCAATGATCCCAGACGTCTGATATGACGTCTGGAAGTGATTCTAGACGTCTGGTCCGACGTCTGGCCCACCTCCCAAACGTCTTAAAAGACGTCTGGGGCACGCGTTCATAACAATATAACAAACTCAAAGGAAGTTTCGTCCTCGAAACTTGAGTTAACTAGGGTGCGGAAAAGACGTCCAAATAACCATAACAAACTCAAAGAGGACCGAAGCCGGTCCAAAAAGACATACCTGCGAAAAGCTTCGGGTACCGCTACCGCATTGCCGCCTCAGGCTCTCAGGTAGCCTCCTCGTATCGCTGGCTCCTCCACAAAACCTTTACCAGGGGTACTTGCTTCCGTCTCAAACTGCGGACGGCTCGGTCTAGAATCTGCACTGGTCGCTCGGGGTAGGTCAGGTCGTCGCCCACCTCGACGCTCTCGTGACTCAGTACGTGACTGGGATCGGCTACGTACTTCTTGAGGTTGGACACGTGGAACACGCCATGCACACCAGAAAGCTGCGGGGGGAGGGAAAGCCTGTAAGCAACAGGTCCAACCCACTCCAGGACCTCAAAGGGCCCCACAAACCTCAGCACGAGCTTCCCTCTCACCCCAAACCGCTGTAAGCCCTTCATGGGCGAAACACGAAGGAAGACGTGGTCCCCAACCTCAAACTGCACCTCTCTGCGTCTTCGATCCGCGTAGCTCTTCTGTCTGCTCCTGACAGTGCGGAGTCGTTTGTGGATCTGCTCAACTACCTCCTGACTCTGCCGGATCAACCTGGGGCCAACCTCCCACTTGGTCCCCACCTCAACCCAACTCAAGGGTGCCGTACACCTCCGTCCGTACAGAGCCTTGTAGGGAGCCATGCCGATGCTCGAGTGATAACTGTTGTTGTATGCAAACTCCGCTAGGGGCAGGTGCTCCTCCCAAGAGAACCTCCAGTCCAGTACACAGGCACGCAAAAGGTCCTCAAGTGTCTGTATCGTGCGCTCAGACTGTCCGTCCGTCTGGGGGTGGTAAGCCGTACTAAACCTCAACTGCGTCCCCAAGGCCTGCTGAAACTCAGCCCAAAACTGGGACGTAAAGCGGGTATCCCGGTCGGATACGATCTCCCGCGGAACTCCGTGTAGTTGTACCACATCCCGGATATACCTCTCTGCCAACTGTGCTGGTCCCAAAGTGACTCGGATCGGCAAGAATCGCGCCGTCTTCGTCAGTCTATCCACTATTACCCAGACTGCGTCGTGTCCCCGCTGGGTAACAGGTAAGCCCACCACCAAGTCCATGGTGATGCTCTCCCACTTCCACTCTGGCACTGGAAGCGGCTGAAGCAGCCCTGCAGGCCTCTGATGTTCGGCTTTCACCTGCTGGCACACTAAGCACTGCTGCACGAACTCACCCACATCCCGCTTCATCCCTCTCCACCAAAATTCGCATCTTAAGTCGTGGTACATTTTTGTGTTTCCGGGATGTATGGTGAATCTGGAACCGTGTGCCTCAGTCAGGAGCTCTCTCAACAGCTCCTTGTCTCTGGGAACGCACAACCGTCCCCTCAAGTGTAGCACCTGGTCTGTGAAAGAGAAGTCCCCTGGGTCTCCTGACAGCACTCTGTTGCGCAAAGACTGCAAGTACGGATCGGCCATCTGTCCTGTGATGATGCGATCTATCAGCTCTGGCCTAGTCTGCCGTGTCACCGTCACTGCCCCACAGTACCCTCGTAACTCTAGGGGTCGCCAACTGCCCACCTCCTCCAAAAGGCTCCAACTTTGTAACTGTAGACTGGCCAAGAGTGCGGGAGCCTTATGGCTCAAGGCGTCAGCCACCACATTGGCCTTTCCCGGGTGGTAGGAGATGCTGCAGTCGTAGTCCTTCAGGAGCTCCAACCAACGTCTCTGTCTCATGTTGAGCTCCTTCTGATCAAAAAGGTATTTGAGGCTCTTGTGATCTGTGAAAATCTCAAAGGTCTCACCGTACAAGTAGTGCCTCTAAGTCTTCAGCGCGAAGACAACAGCTGCCAACTCTAGGTCGTGGGTAGGGTAGGTATGCTCAGTTGCCACGAAGCGTAAGCGGCAACGTGACCCCTTTGCATGAGCACACCTCCTAACCCCTGCAAGGAGGCGTCCGTGTACACAACGAACCTGCCACTACTGTCAGGGATGGTCAGCACGGGAGCCGAGGTCAACCTCTCCTTCAGCTCCAGAAAACACGCCTCACAGGCGTCTGTCCAAGCGAAGGGCACATCCTTCCGGGTCAACTGTGTCGTAGGACGCGCAATCTGTGAAAATCCTCTGATGAATCGTCTGTAGTAGCCTGCCAGTCCCAGGAAACTGCGAATCTCAGTAACTGAACGCGGTCTCTCCCACCTGAGCACTGCCTCGACCTTGGCTGGGTCCACCGCCAAGCCGTCTTCAGAGATCACATGACCTAGGAAGGTCACCTCCCTCAACCAGAACTCGCACTTGCTGTATTTGGTGTACAGCCGGCGTCGTCTCAGAGTGTCCAGAACCATCCGCAAGTGCTGTCCGTGCTGCGTCCGATCTCTAGAATAGATGAGTACATCATCTATGAAAACCACCACGAACTGGTCCAAGTACGGTCTAAACACCCGGTTCATTAGGTCCATGAAAGCAGCGGGGGCATTGGTCAGCCCAAACGGCATGACCAAGAACTCGTAGTGTCCGTACCGGGTGTGGAAAGCTGTCTTGGAGACGTCGGTCTCCCTGATCCTCAACTGGTGGTATCCAGACCTTAAGTCGATCTTGGAAAACACCGTGGCACCCCGCAACTGGTCAAACAAGTCGTCGATCCTCGGCAGCGGATATCTGTTCTTGATGGTGACCCTATTCAGCTGTCGGTATTCCACACAAAGGCGTAAGGTCCCATCCTTCTTCTTCACAAACAGTATCGGGGCTCCCTAGGGAGACGCACTGGGCCTCACGAAACCCTTCTCCAGAAGGTCCTGCAACTGAGACTTGAGCTCTCGCAGCTCAAGCAGTGCCATCCTGTATGGCACGGTGGAGATGGGGCTGGTCCCTGGTACTAGTGAGATCTCAAACTCGATCTCACGCTCGGGCGGTAGTCATTGTTATGAATGCGTGCCCCAGACGTCTTTTAAGACGTCTGGGAGGTGGGCCAGACGTCGAACCAAACGTCTGGAATCACTTCCAGACGTCGTATCAGACGTCTGGGATCGTTGCCAGACGTCTGAAAATCTGTTATCTTTGACACGCGTGGGTCGTCTGCGCGCCTGAGCGCGCAGACCCGCATATTCGCTTATTCCTTCCTCCTGCGGCTGCAGATTCCCCTACCGCGCTCCTTCTCTCTCCTCCTCGCGCGGCCTTAAAAGGCCACGCGCTCTTTCGTCACCACCGCCTCCTTCCTCTTCTCCTTCAGCCAGTGAGCGCGAGGTTGCAGCGGCAGCGGCGGCCGCAGTGAGCGCGGAGGAGGTGCTGCGTGCGAGAGCGGCGCTCAGCCGTGAGGGCGAGCTCGCTGGGGCTGCCAGGGCCGGCCGACGGGAGCGCAGCGGGCCCGGGGCGACGTGGGGGGGACTGCTGCGGTCCGAGCAGCAGGCTCACAAGGTGCGACGAGGCGCGGCGTCGCGAGCGGAGGGCGAGTCGCGACCTGATTCTGGAAACATTTCCAGAATCAGACGTCTGGGCTGATAGCCAGACGACGGGGGCGACGTCTGGAAGACCTTCCAGACGTCTGAAAGGTGAGTTCTTCCGTCTTCTTCCTTCCTGTCGACTGACCGAACTGAGAGAGAGAGTTGGGTGCGCGCAGGCTCGGTGATTCGCCATCCAACGCGAATCAGACGTCTGGTTGTAGTACCAGACGGCGGGAACGACCTCCAGACGTCCGGGGTGACCATCGGACGTCTAGGAACTAGGTTAGACGTCCCCGTAGGCTTCTGGACGTCTGAGAAACCACGCAGAACAAGGTAATTCTCTGATCCACTTTTTAAGACGTCTGGAAGAAGTTCCAGACGTCTGATTTTGCACAGTGTCGTCGTTTTCGACCCGTTAAGGGCCCATTTGGGTTCCGTTTTCCGCGTTTCGAGTTGCATTCTTTCCGGAATTAAATCCTCTACCCGTCTACAGTAGCTATACACTGTTTTGAGACACTCCTTGTGTTTGATCCTTGTGATAGGACCTCGTTCCGTTGCAGTCTTGGGGGTCGCAGAGGCACGTGGGATTCCCGATCATGCCCCCATTACTCCCGTCGTACCTGGTAGAGTGGCTTTTAAGTATAACCTGTTAAATTGTGGAATCATAAATAGAACCTAGGACATTTCGTGAATCCTAGGGCTGGAAAACTAGATTGTATGATAGATCCTAGGATACGGCATGAATCCTAGGACGGGAAAACTAGTGGAACAGATGAATACTGCAGTCTTGGAGAAATGGAAAGGAACAAATAGCTGCCTGTAAATGAATTAACAGCTGCCTGTTGAATAAATAAACATGTTTGAGAACATGGATTGTGATAACGTGAAACTGGAAGGTGAAACTTAGACGTTCTGAGCTGGAACCCTACGGGGAAGTAGGAGTAGAACTCCTGGAAAGTGAATGGAATAGAGTTGGGGAAGTGAGCTGGCCCTTGAGTACGGAGTACCAAGGAGAGCGACTGTCCCCCTGTTTAGTGCAGAGTGGAGCTAGCCGCCCTCGGGCCCCGGGGTTCTGCTAGCCTCCCACACCGACTTGTTAGGCCCACTGGGGCAAACCAGGGTAGTCAGGCGAGGGTGCGCGGACTGTGGAGGGGCAAGGCCCCTGTTTGGTTACTGTGGAGGGGTTGGACCCCTGTTACTGAGAGGGCTCTGCCCTGTACTGGTTTCGTGCTGTGCTTTGGGCGCACCCGTTAACAGAAACGACTAACCACGTGCCAGTGCAAGTTAGCTACCCGTGCGTTTACCGCGCGTGCCATAGTCACCGTTACGTCTGTCAGTGACCTTGGGGTGGTTGACTGAGAGTAGGATCACCACGGGGGACTCTCCCGGCCAGGAGAGCACCACGTGCTACTTCTACTGTTCGGAAAAGACTGCAATCAAGATCGTTCCCACGAGGAACATTCGAGATCAAGTGAAGGATCTGAGAAATAGATAAATCGTGAGATAATTGAAAGACTTAAATAAAGAAAGTAACAGAACTTAACAGCTACTGTACACTCTCCTGTTTCGTTAGTTTTAGTTGCCACTCTAGTCAGCGTTTTGCTGACGTGTTACACTCGTTACCTTTCAGGACCAGGTGTTGAGCAGCTAGGGTCAGCGGCTGCAGAGGACGCTGGGCCGAGTAGGGTCCAGTAGAGTTACCACTGTTTCTTGTACTTCTTTTTGTTTCGTTATAGTGAGTAGTTCTTGTTTCCGCTGCACTTTTCTTTACCTGCAGTTCATATTTAGTTATGAATGTTGTTCTACTGTTGTGGTGGTATATATTGTAGTAGTTTCTTTCTTTGCTGTTATATTTTCTTACTGTTAGTTATATTCATGTTGAATGTGGTTTATTTTACTGCTCTTTTGGTTACTTCCTCGTTGGACGACTAGGTCTTGGGATTAGTTGAGTCGGTCCGGTTCTCGTGTCTCGTAGGGGCTTGGGAACCAGGTCGTTACAAGATGGTATCAGAGCAAGGTCGTCCCGAGAAGTGAATCAACTGACTGGAAAATAACCAATTCACATGTCTATAACTAGAGTAGCCACCACAACATATCTTTTGACATGAGCTCTTAGACATTTCTGTTCGGTATCGTTCCGTAGTGACGTGTTCCGTTTTGTTTTGCGTCTCCTTGCAGGAGATGCCTCGTCGTGGGACTAGTGAGGCGGGCCGCGGGCGCGGCTGAGGACGAGGTCGGCGAGGTGGGCGTGCCGTTGCCAACACCCCAGTGGACCAGCCACTACTCCCGGGCGTCCAGGCCCAGGACCTCGCCCGGTTGATATGAGACAATGTACGAGAGGAGCTCCACCCACCGCCTCGAGCACCTCATCCTGGGGTTGCGGAGGGGGAGTCCTCTGTGGGACCACTCAACGGACGCGGCGCTGGACACGGGGGAGGGGATGGGCCGCCGCAGCCCCCACCTTCCTCCGATACTTCCATGCACGAGGCACCTTCGCCTGGAGGTGCACCAGCACCTCCCCTACAGCGCCACTTCGAGCTTTTCGGGCAGTTCTGGAAGCTGAAGCCCCCCTCCTTCAAGGGGGATGAGGACCCGACCGAGGCAGAGGACTGGCTTGAGCAGTTGGAGAAGATCTTCGACACCCTTCGCCCCCCGATGGAGTGCTGCGTGGCCTTTGCCACGTACCAGCTGGAGAGTGCGGCACACAGGTGGTGGAGGGCGGTCCGGGGACAGGAGAGGGACGAGCCGACGTGGGACCAGTTCGTCACCCTCTTCTGCGAGCAGTACTTTCCCCAGACGTGGCAGGACCAGAGGTGGTGGGAGTTCCACACTCTCCGCCAAGGGACGATGACTGTGAGCGCGTACCGCACGCGTTTCTTGGAGCTGTCCCGCTTTGCAGCGACAGCGGTAGCCACTGAGGAGGAGCGCCTTTGGAGGTTCACCGAGGGGCTCCGGCCTGCAATCCGGGGGTATGTCAAACCCCTGAAGCTGCCTACATTTTCGAGGGTGGTAGAGGCAGCTATGACTTATGAGGAGACCAACCCGTCCGCACGAGACACCGACGGCGGGCGGAAGAGGCCCTTCCAGCCAGACTTCTCAGAGGGCCGGCGAGAACGGAGACACGTGGCGTCCGCAGGAGAGCCATCACGTTTTGTAGGGCCATCAGTGGCCTTTGGGGGCCCTCGATAGGGGCTAGTCGCCAGCACCGGATCCCCGTCTAGCCGACAGCAGGGACCCACTGAGGGCGGGAGTCGAGTTCCCCTTTGTTACCAGTGTGGCCAGCCGGGCCACATCAGGAGGGACTGCCCGTCTAGGGCAGGAGGTCAGCAGATACTCCCCGCGCAGAGCACTGGAGGGCGCGCAGGAGGCTGCAGTTCCCAGGCGCGAGGAGGAGGACAACAGTCGCGAGGAGGGTACCGGCCAGCACCTACCCGTCCGACGCAGAGTGTGGCTGCTTCGTCCGCACCTAGAGTTGAGGGGCGTATCAACGCCCTAACACACAGGGACGCCAGAGCTTCGGGATCGGTGGTAGCAGGTATCGTTTCAGTTTCCGGCAGACTCGTTTACACGCTTTTCGATTCCGATGCTACGCACTCGTTTGTCGCAGCTAGTTTCGCTGTTAGTTTGGATCAGGATTATACACTGTTAGAGAATCCGTTCGTAATCAGAGGTCCAAGTGGTCAGCTATTTGTAGCTGAGGAGGTGTACACGGATTGCGAGGTCAGCGTCGGGGGACATAGCCTGCCAGCTGACTTGATTATGATACAGATGGAGGACTTTGGAGTGATTCTGGGGATGGATTGGCTGTCCGCTTACCACGCCTTGGTGGACTGTTTTGAGAGGAAGATCGTCTTCTCCATTTCGGAGTTGCCTTCTTTCGAGTTTGACGGACAGCCAGTGGACAGAGGTTTCATGTGCATTTCGGCACTTCGGGCGGTGAGACTTTTGAGCCAAGGGTGTGAGGGCTTCCTAGCTTGTGTGGTGGTAGAGCCCAGCCTTGTGGCAGACTTCCAGAGCATCCCGGTGGTCAGAGAGTACCCTGATGTGTTTCCAGTAGAGTTACCACTGTTTCTTGTACCTCTTTTTGTTCCGTTATAGTGAGTAGTTCTTGTTTCCGCTGCACTTTTCTTTACCTGCAGTTCATATTTAGTTATGAATGTTCTACTGTTGTGGTGGTATATACTGTAGTAGTTTCTTTCCTTGTTGCTGTATTTTCTTACTGTTAGTTATATTCATGTTGAATGTGGTTTATTTTACTGCTCTTTTGGTTACTTCCTCGTTGGACGACTAGGTCTTGGGATTAGTTGAGTCGGTCCGGTTCTCGTGTCTCGTAGGGGCTCGGGAACCGGGTCGTTACAGTACCCCACACATATCTGCTTAAGGAGCCTTTGCCTTCTCGTCGCACACTCCTGGAGGTCACTACTCATGTGTATTATGTAAAACCTCCAACAATTGCTTAGGAGTACCCTCTTTTTACCTGTATCTGACGAGCATTTGGCATCACTATCCATCACCAGCTAGCCAACATCTTGAGTTACGTACTTGCCAAGTCAGGTTTGTTATGTATCTTCTTTGGGTGCTTCCCTTCTAGAGCCCAATTTGCGAGATATCCCAATTCCACCTCAGGTAATATCTTTCCTTGCTTTTCCTTTTCAATGAGGACATTATCAGATTTAGGCATGGGGGGGTATAACTTGAGGTTGTTCATAGCATTTATACATATTCCACACGCAATTAGGGTATCCATCTTGCAAAAAAAAAAAAGAAGAAAAAACAAAACAAAAGAAAAAGGAAAAGAGAGAAAAAGAGGAGTTGAAATCTTTTGAGTTGAATTTCAAATATATTGAGGAGAGACACAGAGTGAAAATGTGCAAAAATTGTGCTGATCTCGACATTTGATTATGAAAGAGTTACCTAAGTTCTAGGCCAGAATGAATGAATAGATAAAGTCCTGAAGTGCTAAAGAGAAGGAAATAAGTGAGGGATATCGACTTTAGGCCTCCTGGGTCTGTTCTAGGGCTTAAATACTCACGTATTTGTTAAGATTTGGACTATTCCTCAAGAGGTTGAGGGAGTTGTGAGGTCGATGTATTAAGTCTAAGGCTTAGGGAGTATTCGGCCTCATTGCCTGCCCTTTGATTTGTGGGACTTGGTAACCTAAGGACCCAAAAATCACACACTATTCTGGTTCAGTGCAGATAAAGAAGAATAATGCCAAAAAAGTGTTCGTTTTGAAAATATTTTCCTGAAAAGTTGACTTAGAAGCGGCTCGAAGACACAAGTTGATTGGATGAGTTCCCGGCGCGGAGAGGAGGAATGTAAAATAATTCTCTCGAAGATGCGTTATAATAATTCGTCTCCTTGATGCTTGTCTCCTAAGATATCTAAATATCCTATTGGGGTCACGGAAGCATCTCGTGCTGGTTCAGATGTCATGGATGGCATTATCCTGAAATATCTATTGTTAGGGTCAGAATTTAGCTATAGAACGCCATGGGCGGCACTATCTTGAAGTGTCGAAAGCTAGGGTTTTAGGGGTTGCCATGGGCGATGCTATCCTGAAGCATCGATTGACAGGGACCCTACGGGGATTGATGATGGGGACAAGGAATCCGATATAGATCGTGTTTAGGGCCAATCCAATGTCGAGTCTAGGGGAATTTAAAAAAAAGAGAGGGAAAACTCTCAAAATAATATTTCTCCCTCTTTCTCTTACTAAAAATGCACTGATAAACTGAACCTAGCCTTGCTACACATATGCATGGTTGGTTTAACCGCTGGGGTCAATGAACCTCTGGGCAGTATTTGCGAACCTTAGAAACCTTCACGGATGACCCAAGGCTAAGGCTGGTCAGGTTCGTATCTTGGTTGGTACTTAAGTACCTTTAGGCCTATAGTTGGTATCTCGATCTAGTCTCTAGAGGAGGGCACGATAGGACATCCTGACGATAAAGTCTGGCATGGAGATTTGGTCTATTTCATATGATTTTCCTCGGGATTAGCAAAACATAGGCTTGGGGGTATTTGATAGATCCACCTTAGTGGACAAAATTAGAGCCTAAGTACATTATCATTGAGATAAGAATTTAATTTAGAATATGCATTACATTGATAAAATTATTTAAGCCCGTGATTTATAATTTGCACATATTTTGTGATTAGAAGTGCGCCCTTGTTATTCATGTACTAATACAATTACATACATATGATTGTTGCAAGAATAAATTTGGCATATTGATTTTGGCACCCTAGGTTTTTATTAGAAAAAGGAAGAGATTCTAAAATTTGCATCTTTGGAACTTAGGATTACATCCTATAACCACTGTTTTCCATCATAAATCTTCTTCCTTATATGAGACAAAAAAATAATAATCACCTCTCTCTTATTTCCATGCATACACATTACAAACCTTCCTTCTTCTCTCTCCCTCAAATCTCTCTCTTCTCTTTTGGTAAAAAGAAATAACATATTCTTTCCTTCTTTGTTTCTCTCTCTTATTTGTATCTTTTTCTATATATGTGTAGGAAAGAAGGGACATAATCATCTCTCCCCTTTAGGAGAGGACGACCCTCTTCAGATCTCTCCCTCTCTAAAGGGAGGAGGCAACTCCTCCACTGTCGACGCCACGACCACCACCGCGCCTTGCCTCCAACAATCATCACCGCATCTCGCCTCCGACGACCACCACCGCGTCTCGCCTCCGACGACCACCACCGCGTCTCGCCCCCGATAGACCACTGCGAGCCACCAAAGACGATCGACCACCACTGCGTCTCACCTACGCCACAGCACCAACATCCGCAAACATGTCTGCTATTGCGCTCTCCACTCGACTGCGTCTCTGACTTCACAACTATGCTCCGCCTCGACGACAACCGCCACTACGCTCCATCTCCACCACCGTGCACATGCCCCCTCACCCTTTTAATTAAGACGTCCAAGATCCTTCCCAACTGTCTGAGACCTGTGCACTCCCTCGATCTTCCTTGCCACTGTGCCAACCACAATAGCAGTGACCTCCTTCACCCTCGCATGCACCTCCATAAGCGCGAAAGCCACCGGTGCCACATTTGCCTCTAGCACGCGTCGCAATTGCAGCGGCCATGCCCATCCCAGCCACCTCCTCTGCGTAAGCAACCAACCATGCCCGGCCTTTCCACCAGCCACACGGGTGCACAGTAGCGCATCCCTCGCGTGCTCTTGCGGGTGTGCCATCGTGCCACCTTCGCGCGGCCATGGCAACGGTTGCAACTCCTTCTCCTCTCCACGCACTATTCATCTTCTCCAAAAGAACCCATCAACAACCGTGCACTCCTCCTCATAGCTGCCTCGTTCGGCCTCGAAGCTTCGCAGCATCGACGCCAACGACCTCACCTCAACCTCACGAGGGTAGACACCCTCAGAACCGCCCACGATAGCCGCACGTGCTGGCGAGCCGCCGTGTTACGACCCGATTCCCGAATCCCTACAGGACTCGAGATCGGCTCGACTCGACTAATCCCAAGACCCAGTCGTCCAATAAGAAATAACCAAAAAGCAAGAAAGTAAAAATCACATTCACCATGCTAAGTAACTAACAGTAAAAGAGTACAAGCAGTAAAGGAAATAAAAGTTGCTAACAGTACATATCACCGCCACAATAGTAAAGTAGAAAAAAAGTACAGAACAGAAATGGTAACAACAGTCTAACTCACTAGCAAAAGGAAGTACAACAACAATAGGAACTACTATTGGGCTCGATTGGGCCCAGCATCCTCTGCAGTCGGTGGCTCGGGCTGCTCAACTCCTGGACCTGTAAAGGGGTACGAATAAAACGGAGTCAGCGAATGCTGAGTAGAGTGGTAACCAACTAACTAAAGCAGTAAAGGCAAACAGGTAAATTATCTTTTCCAATTATTTGTTTTACAAGCCATTCTTTTTCACCCATTGGTTTACTTTTCAGATCTCTTTCTTGATCTCGTATGTTCCTCATGGGAACGATCTTGATTGCAGTCTTTTCCAAAGAGTAGAAGGCACACGTGGTGCTCTCCTGGCCGGGAGAGTCTCTCGTGGTGATCCTACACCCAGTCAACCACCCCGAGGTCACGGATAGATGTAGCGATGACTACGGCACGCACGATAAGCGCACGGGTAGCTACCCCGCACTGGCACGTGGTCAGTCGTTTCCGCTAGCGGGTACACCCAAAGTACAGCACGGAACAGTATAGGGCCTAGCCCTCTCAGTAATAGGGGTCTAGCACCTCAGAACCAAATAGAGGTCTCACCCCTCCATAATTCGTGCACCCTCGTTTGACTACCCCGGTTTACCTAATGGGCCTAACAAGTCAGTGTAGGGTGGCTAGTTGAACCCCGGGCCCCGTGGGGTGGCTAGCTCTCTCCCTACACTAGTAGCTCTCCCCAGTACAGTGTACACGAGGGCCAAAGAAGTCGGTGTAGAGTGGCCAATCCTAACCCCGAGTCCCAACCCAAGGGCGGCTAGCTCCGCTCTACACTAAATAGGGGACAGTCGTTCTCCTTGGTACCACGTACTCAAGGGCCAGCACACTTCCACTCACATTTCCAGATCCATTCTATTTATCCACAGGAGCTCTACTCCTAATTCCCCATAGGGTTCATGCTTGTATTCACCATGTTGTTCCATACCAGATTTCATCATTCACATTTCCATTCTCATATTATACACATGCAGCTCGTATTTCCACAATTTACATATGCAACAAGTTATATCACAGGTACTGCTAACTAGCATAGGCATTTCATATTTCACAGTCAGCTCGTATTTATTAATATGCAGCTATTTACATTTCTATTCATTCATTTATAACTGCAATCTTAAACACGCATACAACAGTGTAAGTACTTATCGTCCTAGGATTCATGCCACATCCTAGGTTTCTAGTTATCCAGTTTCACATATGCATTCATGTTTTATAATTAAAATAAGGGAAACCACTCTACCAGATAATCCGGGAGTACTGGGGGCTCGAACGGCAAGCTCACATGCCTTAGTAGGCCCCGAACATGCAACAGATCGAAGTCCTATACCAAGGAACATACCACAATGGAGTGTTCAGAATAGTATAAAAGGATCTCTAACATGTAGAGGAACTCACAAGAAAACCACAGATATCTTGCTTGCGTAAAACGGACCTCAAACATACACTAAATGGGTCAAAAATAAGACTGCAGACCTAAATTAGACATCTGGCACAAGGTCCAGACGTCTTAAAAGTCACCAGGGTCTCACCTCAGGTTCGTGCGTCGACTTCAGATGTCCAGAACCCCTACTTTACTGTCTGGACCCAGCTCTAGACGTTCGACCTCTCCTCCAGTCATCTGGGAGTGCTTCCGGTCGTCTGGTAATCTGTCTAGACATCTGAAACGCGTGGAAGGACGTGCCCCATGCCTTCCTAAAGCTATCCCTATGCATGACAGAATGAATCACCCACTTTTAGCCATACAGATTGGCTTTGCGGTGCGGCCTGCATGGCCGTAACTGCAAGAGGAACGTACCTTCGCTAAACTCTGCTTTCAGACATCCGGTGTCGTCACCAGACGTCCAACCCGTCGTCTAGATGGCACACCAGACGTCTGATTATGGGAAAATCCCAAAACCAGATCGACCTCCTGCTCCTCTCGCCACGCGCAGCCGTGGCCTCTCCTCCTCGCCTGCACCTCCAGCTACAGCAGAGTGTCAAGGATGTCTCCCCCGACGTGCTCCTCCTCCCACACGCGTCGCTCCGCCCGTGTGTCCTCCGGTGAGCTCCCACGAGCTCGCGAGCTCAAGCTCTTCCTCCTCTCTTCACGTCACCTCTCCTCCTCATCGCTCGCTCTTGCGCCCTCTCTCACGCTCGCCCTTCTCGCTGCAGTGGAGAGGAAGGAAGGAAGGTGGCTGTGGTGGAGTGGGGAAGAGAGGAAGGGGGAGGGGGGTTATATAGGGAGTGCGCTAGGGTTCTGGTGGGGGAGAGAAGAGAGAGAGAAGAAAAAGTTGTTTGTTTGCATGCAGCTAGTGCACAGACGCGATTATGCGTACAAAATTTTCAATTTCCAGGCGTCTGGGAAGGGGTCCATACGTTTGACCAGACATCTGACTGACAGTCCATACGTCTTAAAAAGCTCAGAATAGAACGAGTCTTTACACACTGCTACCGCATGCCGCTGACAGAAGCTGTATTCGTGAATTTTAAAGTCGTCGGAAATTGTAGTATAGTCGCGCTAAACGCTCGTCAAAAATAATTTCTAAAGATAACAAGACTTTGAGTTCTGGTCGTTCGTCTCTGGGAGGCATTTATGCAAATATGAAATCGATCTTTTCTAGCTCTACTTGCTTAAAATCGCATGGCGGTTTATGGTTATTACGTATTTAAACACGACATGCTTAGTTGCAAGAATATCCAAAAGTAAAAGCAGGCAACTTTAATCACACAAAATATATTGCAACAAGATCATGGTGATTCTCAACACAGAGATGTGTATAAAAAAAAAATATCTTTCATTCATTCATTCAGGAAGGTGTTTGCAACATGGAATGCAGAGGAAAGCTTATAGAGGAAAGCTTAAAACATAAATCTAACTAACAGAAAATGATCGCATACATGAATCTATGAGGAGATTTTGCATGCATCATTGGGGGAGAAAAAAGAGCTACACTACTAAGTAGTAAATAAAAGCATGTAAATTATGAAGAACTAGCTACTAGTCTAGCAGAAAATAAGGGCATTTGGAGGTGGGCTCCGATGGCCTTTGAATGGTTGAGAGGAGGGGCGGCCAATGGTGCTTAGTCTGGCCCTTGGAGAGAGGTTGGAGAGATGATCCAGCATTCTGGCATGGAGATGGTGGTAGCCATGGTGCACAACTCGTGGAGGTGGAATGGAGATGAAGGTAGCTAACCTAAGTGTGAATGAATGCTAAGAATGGGATGGGTGCAAATGGCCACCCCTTAGGTCTTTTTATAGACCTAAGGAAAGCTCTCTAGAGAATTATGGAATGCTCTAGAGAGGCCTATGGTGGGAGCTCGTGGGAGAGTGAGAGAGAGAGGGTGGATGGTGGTTTTTAGATCCACCAAATGTGGATCTAAAAATTGAATGGCTCTTGGTTGCTAATTTTAGCAACCAAGGCAACCACACATGGTAGAGAGTTCTAGAGAACTCTAGGCTAGGTATTTTCGTGTGGATGGTGTGTGTGGGTGTGTGTGGATCGAAACTTAGGTGGCTAGGTTGAAGGCAACCACACATGGTAGAGAGTTATAGAGAACTCTAGGCTAGGTATTTTCGTGTGGATGGTGTGTGTGGGTGTGTGTGGATCGAAACTTAGGTGGTTAGGTTGATTAGGTTAGGTTCTAGTGGGTTTAGGTCAAGGTAGGTCTCAAATTAGGGTTGTAAACCCTAATTCACTAAGGTAAAGTGCAATTAAACTTAATACAAGTTTAATTAGGTGTGTGAAAACTTAATTGAGAGTAAAATAACTCAATTAAGTCAGGTCTAGGTCAATTGGACTCTCACTTAGTCCAATTGGATAGTGTGTGTTGAGATCAGGGCTCAATTGGACTCAATGAGTCCAATTGAATGGGCTGATGGAATTGACTAAGATCCAACTCAATTAGGTTTAGTGAGGACCTAATTAGGTTCTTAGGGAGGTCTAGAGGTGATGTACTAGGGTTAGGGCACCTTAATTTAGGTTCCTATGGGGTTGGAATTGGGTTTAGGGACCTAGAGATCCAAAATTAAGGCTTGAATCTCAAAACAAGAACTGGAGAGCAGTTCTAGACATCTAATAAAAGTGTCAGACATTTTATAGTGAAAAATAAAAAGTCTAGACTTGTTGTCTGGACGTCCAATCAGAGTCAGGAGGGATTCTAGGTTCTGTCTTGGATATTCTGGAGAAATTGGACATCTGACCAAGTGTCTGGACATCCAATAACATTGCAGAACTGGGTTTAAGGTGTGCGGGAGTTGGCTAAGGGTTCTAGATGTCCTATAACTTATGTGGATGTTCATATAGAGGTTGGAATTAGGGTTTTAAGGTTTCCTAGGGTGCGGTGACATAATCTAAGGGTGGCTAAGGCTTGGGGAAGCTTCTAGGTTGTCCTAGGACTAAGATGGTCCTAAATTCTTCATATTTTACTGGTTTATTCCTACCTAATAAAATAGCATACCTTAACTCCCTTACATTATTATCTATTACATCTAATGTAGGTCTTCCGCTCCAGCTCTGCTACAACACCAGTTATTCCAACTTCAGATCCAACTTTCGATCAACTTTTTTGGTTAGCTTATTACCTGTAATTGTCATAATGCACCTAATCAGTACATTATAGCATTATTTTATGCATAGCTAAAAGAAAGCAGTAAGGGTGCTAGTAATGCTTATGCATGCATGAATTGACCTAACTTATGCTAAGTCCTAGCCTAATTTAGGCCAATTAAGGCCTATGATTGTTAGGCAATTAGCCGCCATTCCACCACCAGAGCATTCCTCTCCTCTGGTTCTACTCCTCCGTCGAGTCTCACCTCCAGCTGTCCCTCCATGTTTGCGCACAAGCAAGACAACACCCTCATTCCACATGCTTTGTCTTTAAACAGTAACAAGGGTATTAGTTTTTTTTGGAATTTCGATTGAGGAAGGCTATTGATTTATTTTTGTAATATTTTATTACGTTAGAATTGCATGTTAGACCCTTTAACTTCATCCCCCTTTCTCCTTTTATATCATGGATTGACTTGAATGAGAGATAAAAATTTGGCTTAATGCGAAAGAATAATCTTGCTAATTATTTTTCTGGAAACAAGATTCCATGTACTACAAATATGGGTGATTTATTGGTTTACGCCTCCCCGTGGATACAACCTAACTCTTCATGGTTAGTTTTATTGAGATATTTTTGTTTAGGATTTTCCACTACGTGATTTTACTACGATGACATATTTTTCCGATACATTATTTCTACAAGCGAAAACTCGTGATCAGTCACTTTCTATGGTTCTGCTAGGGAGGATCCCTACAGGCATCTTGAGGAATTCATCGAGGCTTGTTCCATGGATTAAAGGTCAAATGTTCATAAATGTCTAATAAGAGGGTCTGTTCATAAATGTTCATAAATGTCTAAAAAATCTTCCTCCCCACATTCCTCTATTGCTCGCAATACCAGCGAGGGTTGTCTTTCCGTCTCTTCCTCACCGTTCTCCCTCATCGGAGGTATTCCCTTCTCCGGCGCCGGCCATACCATAATAGACGCCATCCTACCCCTTTTGACTGATTAGATTAGGTAGATAGGTTTCTTTCTCCCTCTCTTATCATTCCCTTTATTTAAAACCTAAAACAACTCCCTGATGCTGCCAATCACCATCATCTTCCTCCTCTCCGGCCGCATCTCCAGTGAGGCTCTTCGGCCACTCCACCGAACCACACACCTCGCCAACACTCCCTACACCTCCACCTCATCCACTTGAACCAAAGCCCTCTCCTATTTAGGGCTATTCACCTCTCCAAACCTCCACCGAACAACCCATCGTCCGCACCACGTTCTCGCCTCTGTCCAACCACCTTACGACCTCTCATAGCACGCCACCACCACCCACACATTCGTCGTGGTTTGGCGAAGGCCCTGAGCTAGTTTAATTTGGCCACAAGGCCGTATTCATGCTTTCAGGTTCCTCGCCGTTGCTCTGCCGCCGCGTCATCTTCTCCAGTTTTTTCTTCACCCAACGGTCCTATTCTTCACTGAGAACTCCTCCAGGCCATGTGGGTGCATCCCAAGTTCACACTCAGGTCCTCAATTGAGAACTTCAGCACCAGCAACTACGCCAATTAGCTCGACTTCCAGCTGCTGTTGTTCTTGCGAAGAAGAGACATGGGTTTAGTCCCACATTGTAGAGGGAGAAGGTAGTGGATGCGCATAAATTTTTTTTGTGTTTCCCTCTTACTGTCTCAAGACATAGGGGTGAGGTCCCTTCACCCGACTCGCCTAAGCTATACACTCCTTGGCTGCGACCCTACCCACGCAGCCCTAGACCCGGTTACTGTGCATACTCAAATACCCAATTAGCCTAGATGTCTGAGAGAGAGGAGGAAGGAAAGAGAAAGGGAGCGGGGGAGGGGAGGGTTTTACTCTTGCAGGTTTTATGTGACACTTAGTCACTAAGAAGAAAAGGAGAAAGGAAGAAGAGGCTCATGCAAAGAAGAGAAGGAAGGGCTTTAAAGAAGAAGAGGCCGAAGGAAGAAAGAAGAGGGAGAGATGAGAAGATCTTGAGAAGAAGAAAGGAAGAAGAAGAAAGACCGAGAAGAGAAGAAAAGTATTGTAGCAATGACATTTAAATTGTCTAACTTGAGAACCAAACGTTTGATGAGGCTTTGACAGTGTGCACTGCTGGTGTGGAATTAAAAGCATAAGTGGTTCAGGCCACTGTTCATTTATTTGATATTATTGAGTCATTGATATATATGTACTTAAACTAATAATTGGTGATCTAAATCACCATTATTTTGTTCTAGGTTTCTTTTTGTCATATTTAACTCTTGCAATGCTCATGTTCTTATTGAATATCAATTTTGAGTAGAGATTATTCATTGAATATCATTATTTGGCTTATTTCTTGTGATCATTTACATATTCATCTTGAGTAGTGCATGAATTACAACACTTGCTCTCTATGTTCGACCTCAGACTTCATTTCTTGATTTCGAGTCTATAAATTTTATTTGTTGATCGAGCTATTTAGGAGATTTTGCTGCAATGACGAAACACTTAAAACTCCTAAAAATCCCTGCCAACAGCCATGCTAGATTCTATAGGCGCTTCATTAGAGATTTTAGTGAAATCTCTAAGCCACTCTGTGACCTGTTGAAAAGGATGTTTCCTTCGATTTTGATGACAGATGTGGTGAGGCTTTCCAAGTTTTAATGAAAGCCCTTATTATCACGCCGATTCTCCAAGCACCAGATTGGGCCCTCCCGTTTGAGCTGATGTGCGATGCTTCTAATTTCGTAGTGGGAGCGGTCTTAGGTCAAAGGGTTGATGGCAAGCCTCATGTTTTGCATTATGCCAGCAAGACCCTTGCGGATCCTTAGCAAAACTACATGGCCACTGAAAAGGAACTTCTTGTTGTAGTATTTACTTTGGAAAAGTTTCAATCTTATTTATTGGCATCCAAGGTTGTGGTGTTCACCGATCATTCTACTTTAAAGCACCTTCTTATGAAGGACACCGACCCTCGTTCGTTTCATTGGATTCTGCTACTCTAGGAGTTTGACCTGGAAATTAAAGATAAGAAAGGAGTTGAACATGTGGTAGCAGATCATCTGTCCAGGATCCCTATTGAGGCATCAACCCCTGCTGGCAATATCCAAGAAACTTTGCCTGATGAGTCTCTAATGATTGTAGAGGCCAAAACTCCTTAGTTCATTGATATAGTGAACTATTTTGTCACGGGCATAACCCTTAATACTTGGGACAAGCAGAAGTGAGACAGGTTTCTTGCCGACACTAAATTTTATCATTGGGAGGAACCCGAGCTTTTGAGAATAAGCACTGATCAATTATTCATCTGTTGCGTCCCTAACAAAGAACAAAGGAATGTTCTGAGTTTCTGCCATGACCTCCACTGCGAAGGGCATTTTAGTGGGAAAAAGACTGCCCATAAGGTTCTTCAGTCTGGCTTTTAGTGGCCCACATTATTCTGAAATGCACATACATATGTGGGCGCATGTCTACATTGCCAGTAGACAGGAACCATCGAAAAAAGGGATGAAATGCCCCAACAACCTATTCTCCCCGTTGAGATCTTTGGTATTTGGGGCATCGACTTCATGGGTCCCTTTCATGTGTCCTTCGAATATGAGTACATCCTTGTGGCTATCGACTATGTATCGAAATAGATAGATGCCATACCTATGCGGACCAATGACCATTCCGTGGTCTTAGATTTTGTTAGGGCTAATATCATTTCTCGGTACGCGTGCCCAAGGACTATCATAAGTGATGGAGGACCTCACTTTAAGAATTTACACTTCACATGACTACTCCAAAATTTGGAGTAAACCACATGATAACCACACCTTACCATCCCCAAACGAGCAGACAAGTTGAAGTGTCTAATAGGGACATTAAATAGATTCTGGAAACAATTGTTAGGTTTGATCGTAAGGATTGGTCGAAAAAATTCAATGATGCTCTGTGGGCCTACAGAACAGCGTATAAAACTCCCTTGAGCATGTCTCCTTTCCATCTTGTCTACGGAAAAGTGTATCACCTTTTCATTGAAATACAACACAAAGCTTATTGGGCTATTAAAAACGTTAACCTAAATTTAGATAAAGCGGGGAAGGCACGCATGCTGGAGTTAAGTGAGCTTGAGGAGCTTTACAATGAATCATACGAAACCTCCTAAGCTTACAAGCAATGTACAAAGGTCTTCCATGATAAGCACATCATTAGAAAGACCTTTGAGGCCAACCAGTGGGCTTGCCTTTTCAATTCTAGACTTAAATTATTTCCTGGAAAGCTCAAGTCTTACTAGGATGGGCTGTATGTTATTAATGCCTTCCCTCATAGAGCAATTGAAATTCGGAACCCTAATTTTGGCGAGAGCTTTAAGGTAAATGTCCAATGACTTAAACCATATGTTACTCTTTCAAATGGCCAGGTTTTGGATGCACTTCGGCTTGAGGAGCCTTAGCTCCTCTCACTCTCCTCCTCAGGTGATATTCTTCTTTATCTTTATTTTTCCAATGAGGACATTATCAATCTTAGACATGGGGGGGTATAACCTAAGGTTGGTTATAGCATTTATAAATATTTACGTGCATTTAGGATAGGTGCATTAGTTGAAAAAAAAAAATCTCTTTTATTTTCTTATGTTGATTTGGTTAGTCCCTAGCAAAATATCTTTATCAAAGATGTATCATTGAAGATTTTCTTCTAAAATTATTTCTTAGTTTAGAATCCAGTACATTTACTTCACTTACATGTAGACTGGGTAATGGATCTTTTAAGAAAACCATTAAGCATTTTTAGTCTGCTGAACCCTTGGACAGTTAGTAGGGAGTTAGGCAAACTATCTTCTATTAGATCCACCTAATATTTGTGAGGAGAAAGTAGAGAGATTTCTGGTACGCTAAGTCTAATGCAAGGACTCTTCAGTTCTAGATAATTGAATGATGATACCTCAGAGTTAGGCATAGTTTTCGCTCTCTATTCCTACATGAGAACATCGTGTGAATTCCTGTGAGTTACCAAATAAAGCAAAAACACAAAGATTGAGTTCTAATAAAATTACGACAATGGTGGATGATTATGACCATCTTTCATAAAGTCCTCGGCTGAAGGAGGGTATAGTGTCAAAGATCAGAAATACGCTTGTTCTATCCATTCCTTCTCGGTGCTGAGTAGGCACTTCACCAAAAATGCTACACAATATTCTCTTGAACATCATCATCCCCAATAATAACTCATGAATAAAGTTTGCGTCGTGTTGTTATCTTAGAAGAAAGAAAAAGAAAAAAAAAGAAAAATAGAAAAAAAAAGAGAAAAGAGAAATATATATATACAAAAAAAACAAAAAAAAGAGAGAAAGAAAAGAAAAAAGAGAGATAAATATAGAAAGAAAAAAAAGAAATGTTCGAGTTTATAGCTTTGTCTTCATGTCGATTTCATTGAGGCAACAAAAACACTATTTGTGATCCACCAAATATGACCCATACCCTTTTTTTAGTATTTCTGATTGCTTGAATACTGGCTGAGGACTTCTAACTTAGTTGTAGGGTTATTAGGACTTGAATTAAAAGTATGAATGTCATGTGAGGCCACCAAACATTGAGTACATTTATAAAATTTGGTGAGATATGTGATCTTAGAAAAAAAAAATCGAGAGAGTGAGCGTAAAGGAACATTAAGAGAGCACAGTTTTGTTTAGCTTATCTTTGGGTTGATTCATTTGAAAGTCTAGAGATTTAGAGTCTGCAGTACTAGATTACATGTAGCATCAGATGAGTGTGAGCCACCAAATATGAATCCATTTGACTTAGTATCTCCTACCTATGCCAAAATGTCGGGGCCAAATTATAGGTTATTTCATACTTTATCCCTGAGGGAAGTAGTTGCCTATCCTAATTGTTTGAGCAAATTCATCGTTTGTTAAGTAAATGCATCATAGTATAGGACAAACGCACTCAAATAATTTAAATTTATATCTTAAAATCAAAAGAGTTTGAGGTCGAACACAGAGAGCAAATAATGGCAATTCAATCTCACTAATCACAATTTCATCAGAAATGTAAGAAATTATAATCAAAACTTCATTCAAAAAGGGAGTTTATGAGTAGATCAATTTTGGTGGAGGCAATGGCGACTGTGTGGCTAGGGCTAAAGAGGAGGGTGGCTGGAAGACTTGGAGATCTAAATATTGGAGGAGAAGGGAGAGTAGACGGCCTCCTCAATTGGGAAGGGACTCTAGGTTTGACATGAGAGAGGGTTGGAGGAGGACGAATGGAGATATTCTGTGCTGCAAATGTAGAAGGGGGCACATGCTTGCGGTATGTAGGAAGTCCCTTGTATGCTTGTCATGCAGAGGGCATGGCCACAAGTGTGACTTGTGCGTAAGGGAGAGGCCACAGTATGAGAAGAAGAATCCACCACACCCTAAGCAGAAGGTACCTGATATGCCAATGCCCCCCCCGCCGCCTACACAGTTTGACCACACGGTAGATGTGGAGATTTCTTTCTCAGAAGATATTCAATCGGCGGAGATGATGATAAGAGGTGCACTGATTGGTGAGGTTATGACCAGAAGCCCATCTGTTGAACACTTCCATCAATTGGTGAGTTCCCTATCCCGTGTAACGTTGGGTTGGAAGGTTGCCGCTTTATCCCCATCTCATTTTCTTGTCTTTGGTATGGGGATGTTAGATGTGGAAAGCCTCTGATTTTGTTCAAGTAATTTTGAGAATATCACTGTGTTGTGGAGGTTGGTTTCCCCTTTTGATGGTGCTCTACCAGACCGCCCCCCTTAGAGAATTGGCACCAGGCGTGTCAAACTTGCAATTAGAGGTTTGTCATTGCATCTGAGATCGAGAGGGGTGGTGTCCATGATGATTGATGGGTTTGCAAAAATTTCTGACGATACAGAGGTAACTATAGGGGAAGGAGATGCCTGTGTGTTGAAGGTTGCTATCGAAATTTTCAGAAGTGGGTCTGTGCCTGAGAAAATAATTCTCAGATGTGGAGGATGCTCGTGGCTTATTCGAATTTTAGTGATTGGGCATGTGGTTATATATCCAGAGCAGAGGCAAGTTAAGATGTCTATTGAAGTGGATGGGAGTGAGCAATAGTTGGAACAGGAGGGCAGCATGTCCTCTGATGAGGCACCAGAGCCAAAGAAGAGGAAAGATTACCACCATGAGGATATAGAAGGGGGTTTGAAGATGCACATGGAGGGAGAAACCTCCAGCATGGGAGATCAACAAATGTGCGAGGGCCCAGATAAAATTTCCAGTAATGTTGGTGTGATGGCAGATGGCTGTAGGGAAAGAGCTATTTTGAGAGATCTGAATCAGGTACCACTTCCTGCCCTTGAAGAACTAAAATTTGGAAAAGGAGTGTGTCTAAAGAAGGGTGTTGGGAGGTCCCCTTATATGCTTAGAAGGAGGAAAAAAGAAAAATAGAACCCTATTGAGGAAGAGGTCATTTCAAAGTCCATTATGGTTGAATATGTGGACAATTTAGCTCAAGGGGAGCGACATTGCAAGGGATGAGAATTCTAATTTGGAATGTGCGTGGGTTGTGCAACAATGTGAGAAGAGCATCTTTGTCTAGATACTTGTTGGAGTGGGAGGTTGACTGTGCTCTTATTCAAGAAACACATCTAGAGGGGGGCAATGACTCTGTCTGGAATGTTTTAAGACAGTTTGGGAGGGCGGATTGTACTGCTATGGCTGCAAATGGAAGATCTGGTGGGATGGCAATATGGTGGAGAAAATTATGTCTTAAAGTGACTGAAGTATATATGGCAAGGCATGTGCTTACATGTAGATGTCAGAACAATCAGGGGGAGATGGATTAGTACATTTCGTGTGTGTATGGATTGTGTGCAGCAGTTGTTCAGGTGGAGCATTGGGATGACTTATTTGCAGTTCAGCATATGGTTCAAGAGAAGCCTTGGCTCATAGGAGGATACTTTAATTGCACATTGACAAGTGGGGACAAACCAAATGGCATTGTTGATGGGACTGCTACTGGATTTCAGATGGCATTGCAGAACTTGGGCCTAACCGAATTCCCTGTCAGTGGAGTGGAATATACTTGGAGAAATGGGAGTGGCCTTATGCCCAAACATGATAGATTCTTTGGTAGTACTACACTATTGGAGAGGTTCCATCTATCATCAGCCATGAGCTTGGAGAGGCCTTTTTTAGACCATACACCAATTGTTTGGGATAGTGGGGAGAACGTGGTTGTGGGCTCTTATTTCAAATTCAAAAGATCGTGGTTCAGAGAAGATGGATTCAAGGAAATGTTGACAAGTTGGTGGAAGACCAAGGATGCTGCAGGATCAGCAACCCAAAAATTGGCTTCAAAGTTATTAGACATGCGTGCAATGCTGAAGGAATATGGGCAGATAGTGTAGGCTATTCTAGAGCAGAAGAGAGTGGAGGCTCTGGTATAGGTTTAGCAGCTAGATATGAAGGAATCCACGGTGGCTCTCAGTGGTCAAGAACAGGATACGAGAAAATATTGGCAGCAAATCATTACTGAGGAGGACTTGAAAAAGAAATGGACTGGTGAGAGAGGTCTAGGCAACTGTGGCTTAACGAAGGGGATGCGAACACGAAATTTTTTCACCTTGCTACTAGTGCTAGAAGGAGGAGCAACTTAATTTCTTCCATCAAAGTTGGTGATAGGAGAATATCCTCTATTCGGGAGATAAGAGTAGAAGCCTCGCGCTACTTTAAAGAGGTTTCAAAGGCTGCTCCAAGGGGAGTGTGGAGGATGGTTGCGGCTGACTTTCCCTGTGTTAATGATGATAAATATGAAAAATTGATTTCTCCTATTACTGAACAGGAGGCTGTGGAAGCAATCAAAGAACTAATTAATGAAGGATCTCCGAGGTCAGATGGCATTCAAGTCTTATTTTACAAAGAAATGTGGAGTGGTCTTAAGGAGGAGGTTATGGGAGTTATACATGAGTTTGAAATGGGGAACTCTGGGTTTGAAAGGTTAAATCAATCATACCTATTTTTATTGCCAAAGAAGTCGGGAGCGGAATGTTTTTCTGACTATAGGCTAATTGCATTGTCAAATTCCATATATTTGATTATTAGCAAAATCCTTGCCAACAGACTCTGTGGTGTTTTGCAAGCTATGGTTATGTCTGTATAGTCTGCCTTTTCGCCTGGTAGATCCTTACAAGAATCTTTCATTGTGGCTCAAGAGATGGTGACGGGATGGCATAGGAGAAAATGTAAGGCTTTCTTATGGAAGGTAGATTTCTCTAGAGCATATGATTATGTTTTGTGGTCGTATCTATGGAAAATATTTAAAAGAAGAAAGTCCCCCCCAGACTGGATTTAGTGGATGAAGTGATGCATCACGACAGCCTCCCACTCCCCTTTGCTTAATGGGAAACCATGCAGAGCCTGGGTACAACCTCAGTGTGGGGTGTGGCAAGGATGTCCCCTAGCCCCGTTGGTGTTTAATTTTGCAGTGGATACGTTAGCCAGATATGCATGCAAATTGGCAGAGGATGGTTTGATAAGGGGCTACTCGATGTCAAATAGAAGGGCTTGGCTCTTATTCTCCAGTATGCAGATGATACGGTCTTTTTGGTGGAAGGAGGTGTAAGGGAATCACAAGTGCTCTATCATATGGTCAACATCTTTGGAGAAATATCTGGATTAAAGCTACAAGGAAGAAAATCATCATTGGTTTACTTTGGTATGAATGGTAATGAAAAAAATGATATTTCATCTATTTAAGGCACTTCAATGGTCTCTCTGCCAATCAAATATTTGGGCCTACCTTTGAAGTGCATTAAAATGAAGAAGAGTGATTGGAACTTTCTTTTTGAGAAGGTGGCTACTAAGTTAGAAGGTTGGAGCAGCCGATATTTATCAAAAGGGGGAAGACTTATTTTATTAAATTCAGTGATTACGTCAATTCCAGTCTTCCTTTTCTCCATATTTAGAGCGCCAAAGTCAATTTGGAAGAGACTTTGCGTAAGAGATTTTTCTGGAAGGGGGCTTCTCATCAAGGTATTTTCTTTCAACCTGTTAAATGGGATATAATATGCTCACCAAAGAAGTATGGTGGTATGGGGATACGATCACTCAAAGAATTCAATGAAGCCTTGCTACTAAAGTGGGCGATTAGGCTACTGCAGGGGGAACAGAAGCTTTGGACAGAGATTATCAATGACAACTATGGGTCATCTAATGATGTGTAGAATCGTTTGAACCCTAAGAAGCCTTCTTTGGGCATCAGTGGTGCGTGCGCTGGTTGACAATTGGAACATGTTCAAGCCTATTTTGGGAGATGGGAAGAGCTTTCGATTTTGGCTTGAAAAATGGGTACCAGATGGGGTGATAAGAGACAGATATCCATTGCATATTTGGATGCTCTAGATAAACAAGCGGCAATGAAGGACTATTGGGATATGGAATTTGACAAATGGAAAATAAATAATGGTGATGGTTATGGCTATGGAACCAGAACATGGGAGGATAATGAGCGTCTCTTGCAGGAGCTAAACACTTTTAGGCCCAAACTAGAGGAGAGAGATTCATACAAATGGGAGGGGATTTTTACACCACCAGTAGCATATGAGAAGCTCATAATTTCATCCAGGTCGGCGGAGATGGACGCGATTGGGGGGAAACTTTGGAATTTGAAAGTCCCTCTAAAGGTACAATTTTTTTTGTGGTTATGTAGAAGGGATGGTTTGATAATTGGCGGCTTGCGTCATAGGAGGATGGGAACCCCTACCCAATTCTGTTAGTTATGTGGATTACACAATGATAGTAGCCGACACATCTTCTCCTCCTACATGGTGACTTATCATGTTTGGAGAGCTGTTTGCATGGATTTGATTCCCACTTGGGAAAATTTATGGGTTTCTTTTTTATTCGGAAATAAGCCCCATGTACCTATTGTTAATGCAAAATCATCGATGCTTTAAGAAATGCGTTATAGTATAGGACAAAATCGCATTAAGCACTTAAATTTATAACTCAGAAAGGTCTGAAGTCGAATGCAGGGAGTAATTAGCCAATTGATCTCAAGATCACAATTCAAACTAAAATATGTAAGAAATTGCAACCAAAACTTATTCAAGAATGATATATCAAGATTCAAATATCAATGTGCAAAAAATGATGGGTTAAAATAGTGATTTGAATCACCAATTAACCCTTTTAATTAAGCTCAAGTATCTCAAATAAATGAACAGTAAATCCAACCAAATATTCCACGTCAACTTAAGTATTTCAATAATGCAACAGTGACTCAGAAACAGCAATAGAGGCAAAGCCTCTCTTTTCCTTCAGGCCTTAGGGAGAGGCAAGCACAGCACAGCATAGCAGCACAGAGGCGAAAGCCTCTTAATTTCGCTAAGTGTAGAGAGCAGCAGAGGGCAAACTCCCCCCTCTCTCTCTTTCTCTTCTTTCTCTCAGAATCAGGTGAACCGGACTAAACCTGGGTATCCAGGTAAAAGGACCAAGGCCCAGACTCTCGTGGCGTGAACCGCGAGCAAGGGTGTGCGTATGCACGTGCGTGGGAGGACCTCACCCTCGTGCTTACTGAGGCGAAGAGCCCATAGCACAAATTCAGTTTGTATGCTACGGAGGGGTCTGCTCTATTCGATGTGGGACTATCCCACAGAGGCTTGGCGCGTAAAGGCCTTGACCGATTGAAGTAGCAGTTGAGGTCGTGATGCTCAATTGTAGACCTGGAGACCTACTTGGAGCTACTCTACTCAACCTGGGGGGTGCACCTATGGCAATTATAGTTGGAGGACTGTGTATGAAGTCAGAGGAGTGGAGGCGACGGCAGTGGTCCGATGAAGTACCTGAAGTCAAGAACACAGGCGTTAAGCCTCAATTAGAGCATTCAAAAGCTTCATCGTGGCCGGTGGAGGACATATCGTGGTCGGAGAGTGGCTGTCGGTGACGAAAAAGACACTGTGGAGGTGGGTTGGCTGGTGGAGCGGTAGAGAGGGTGGATGACGTGGTCTCCGTGCGTGTGTGTTAAGAGGTGTCGTTATAGTTGCACTTGATACGTTGGTTTTAAAAGAAGTAAACGGAGGTGAGTCCGAGTGTCGATCTCAGGGAGGAGTGGAAATCGGATTTTGTTTACCACTTGTCACGAACAAGGCGGAGTTTTGCTTGCGAAAGAGACGATTTTGAAAAGCGAGAGATAGAGAGAGTTTAGGGTTAGAAAGCTCTTGGTTTTGATCATGCACTTTAAGCAGAAATTAAAATGGCGACTAAATGGAAAATAATTTCATTAAACATGCATTCATAGTTCATGGTTTACAACATTAAATACATGCTTCAACAAAAGTAAATGAAAGCTTAAAAGAGAGAGAGAGGTAGAGAGAGAGTGGAGAGCGACGAGGCAGCCACGGCCGTGGAGGACGCTCCGTCGGCGGCTCGTCGTCTCCGGCGACTACAAGAGTGCCTAAAACTAGCTAGGAGAGGAGTAGAGTAGTTGCAAGTGGGAGAGTATGCCTTGAATGGTGGTAGAAGGGGGTTTAAATAGAGTTAAGGGCTTCCTAAAAGAAGAATGTGCTTTAGTGACATCCAGAACGTCGCTAAAACCGCTTCCAGATACGTCGATGAAGCCCTCCTGCCGCCGGTCAGCTGCCCGCCCCTCTCTCTCTCCAAGCGCCATTTGTGGACGTTGAACGAGAGCTGTCCGATCGAAGATCGGACGGCTGAGATCCTCCCACGCCCACGCTGAGATCGCGCCTCAGGCGCGCGTGCGCGCGCGCGTTTCCGCCCGGCGTGCGCGCGTGCGTGCGCGCTCGGGAGCTGTCATCGCGCCGCGTGGCACGATCCTGGCCGCCCGCTGCTGATTGGGTAGCCCAATTTTGCCTCGCCCTTCGCTCGCGCTTGATTTCCGCTCCACGCGATTCGAACGCGCGTCGCTGCGATGCGGGCGTGCGTGCTAGCCGTTGCGCCACGCCCGCGCTTTGTCGCGGCGACCGCAGGCGAGCGCGCGGATCTCGGCCGTTCGATTGAAGATCAATGGCCGAGATTCATCCTTGGCTGGCTTGAGGGCGTGCGAGTGGCGGGGCCGGGGCGACGTGGCGCTTTCTGGGCCGTTGATCTCCAGATCAACGGTCAGAATTTCCTAAGCCCATTGTGGGAGCTCCGGATGTCGGATTTGGCCGATCTTGAGTCCGTTGGACTCCGTTCGTCGTTCTGAATCCATCTGTGCAGTCCGATTGCTCATCTGGGGCCTACTTTGACACATGCTTTACACAAATGGCCATTAATGCAATTTATAAGCAATCTTGGTACTTGATGCATGCAATGCTCCTATTCTACTTTATGTTGTGCCTTTTATTCTAAAGATGGGCCATATTCAACCTAATTACTACCCCCTTGCATGGTGTTATCAGTGGATGCCCTAATTGATAGAGGGTTATTGTTGAGGAAGTTGTAGCGAAGCTTATGAGGGTGGTAGAGGCGAGTTTCGTGTGGTGGCGTGGCGGGGAGGCTTCGTCAGAGCATTGCCAGAGCAGATGAAGACGAAGTGCGGTAGGGCAGTGCAGTGGCCGCGAGTGACTTGTGCGTAAGTGAAGAAGAAAGTAGAGGGAGAGAAGAAGGAATAGAGAGACTTAGAGGGGAAGGAGATGGGCGGAGGGCTTCGGTTGGGGCTAACCGAAGATGAAGAAGACGGTAGAGACGGCAAAATGGCGATGGTGATTGAGGCAGAGGAACGCCCTCCCTTTGACCGGAGAGGTGCACGAGGAAGACGGTGGCACCTCCAATTTGATGGTTAGAGGTGCAGAGGAGTAGGACAGAGAGAGGTCACCGAAGTAGAGGTGTTTTGTGGCCGGAGAGGGTAGATTAGGGTATTTTGACTCACCAAAACTTGCTAAGGAGATCGGCCTTGCGACCTGGGTCCTTAAATAGGTCTTAGAAGGGCATTCCAAGCTTAGAAACCAAGCTTGGAAGCACATGGTGCTTGCACGACAAGGAGACCTGCATCTCCCATGCATTCACATGGGAAATTGGGAAAGAATTGGAGTCCAAGGACAAGCTTGATTGAAAGAGAATTCCCCAAGAAATCTCTGGTTCAAATATGGGACTAATTGATTGAGAAATGAGCGAGAAATCTCTCTTGAATCTCGCTGGAGATGCTATAGCTATTCCTAATGGTGGCAGGGACCTGGGTGTGAAGAAGATGAGGAAGTTAGGGGGTCCCTGCAAGGTTTTCAAAAGTTGAGGGGTTCTTTGTAAGAAAAAGAGTCAGAACAGGATTAAAATGCAAGCTAGGTCAAGATGATCTCTGATTGGGCCCAAATTTTGATACAAACCTAATTTGGACCCAAGAAATCTTATGGTGAAGTCTGATTTAGGTTTTGACTAAGTTTGATTGGGTAAATTGAGTAGAAACCCAAATTAGGGCAACTATCTACCTGAGATTTTGTTTTAGGTCAAAATGGGATCAGATGGTCAAATCGAGGATGCCAAATTCTAGAGAATATTTTTCTATGATTTTTAGAGGGTTTAGATAAATTTCATCTTGATTAGAACCCCAGTTAATTAAGCAGGTCTGTTTTTAACGTTTCAAATGTTCATTAATTTTTGAAATGTGTAAAAGCCCATTTTTGTCTATATGAATCCACTTGTTAGACATTAATGACCATACGGCCTTTAATAAACCTTTGAAATACCCTATGGTCATTCTGTATTTGTGATAAGATGGTAAAATTACATAAATAACCTTATTTTCATCTTTTCTTCTTAAAATAGAATTTTTTTTTTTGAGAAGATGAGGAGTGCTATCGAAAATGATAGCAGAATGGGGTTCATTTATTCGTATGTAAAAAGACCCATTGCATAGAGTCACACCACTCTTTAACATGTACCCAACACTCCCTTGCAATAACTTCTACATTAATAGAACCCCCCCTAAAATGACACTCATTACGAGCACGCCAAACACACCACATAACAGCCACCATCTTCATCTGTTGGCTCCCTGTCATCAACATTTTCCTCCAAAGGTCATCCCACGTGGGTAGAGGCTCCTCACATACTCCTCTCCAAATTTGGTCCATCACCAAGTAGGAAGTGAAGAGGTGCATCCAGTTGTCCGTGTCAAAATCACACAGTGGATAGTTCTGCGATGGAGCACCCATCCTCCTACTTCTTAGTTCACCAGTTATAAGCCCATCCCTCCTACAAAGCTAGCGGAAGATTTTAAGCTTGAGTGGAATTTTCATTTTCCACAGCTTGGAACAATCAGTGTCTGTAGAAGTGGGAGCATCAGCCGTGACCTCCATCAGCCTCCTATAAGCCTTGGCAGAGTTGAACAAACCATGTTTCCAGTGATAACCATCCTCCCCTTCAGCCGGCTGGAAAGCAATCGGATCATCAAGCAGCCGTGCCTGCTTAGTCTGGATTCTTCCCCCCTCACGCACGCCAGCTACATCAAGAACCCACCTACCATTCACCTCATCGCAATATTCTCTGACCGACACCCTGCTATCCATTGCTGCGGCGAAGACCCTTGGATATGCCTCACTCAGCTTGCCCAGATTAGACCACACATCATCCTAGAATGCAAAGCTCCTGCCATCACCCAATTTAGGCACAAACTCTGACCAATGGTCTTGGATTGTCCTCCTCACTGACTGCCAAAAGGGAGAGGGTCGGCTAGGGGATTTACTCCACATCTGCATCTGTGTAGGACCATACGAGTCTTTGATTAACTGGGACCACATCTTGCCATCTTCCACCGTTAACTTAACTGCCCACTTCAGGAGCAAAGCGTCGTTGAACTCTTTCAATGACCGAATGCCCATTCCTCCCTTTGACCGAGGTTTACATAGGTGTTGCCACTTCACCGGATGTAGGAACCTGCCTATCGACTTTGCCCCCTTCCAGAAGAAGTGCTTTCTCATCATATCTAGCCTTTTCCAAACAAACTTCGGTGGTCTGAATATCGAGAAAAAAAAGATCGGAATCGATGTGATGACCAAATTTAGCAAGATCAACTGTCCACCCTTAGATAAAAACTTGCTACTCCATGATTCTAGTTTGGCAATTAGCTTCTCAAAAAGAGATGCCCAATCACTCTTCTTCATCTTCTTATCTATAAAGGTAAGCCCAACTATCTCACCAGGAGTGTAGTAGATGACGTATGCAAGGTGGTTGAAATTGCTTCACACTCCCTATCTGTCACACCAAAGCAAATCAAAGATGATTTAGCTCCATTCAACCGCAAACCCAAAATCTCTCCAAATATATTAATCATAGTAGATAGAGACACCGCCTCACTGAGCCCACCTTCCACAAAAAAAACCATGTCATTGGCGTACTGTAGTACCGATGCAAGAGCTCTAGAATTTGATAGCAAATATCCCCTGACCAAGCCCGCCTCTACAATCTTGAAACTGAACTACGCAATGGTATCCACTGCCAAGTTAAAGATAAGTTGGGCCAGCGGGTAGCCCTGCCGCACCCCACATTACGGTTGGATCCACTCTCCACAAGGCTTCCCATTTATAAGAGGAGAAAAGGAGGATGTGACAATACACCTCTTCATCCATTGAATCCACTGGGGAGGGAATCCCCTCCTCTTAAAAATCTCCTACAGATATGGCCACTCTACCAAATCATATGCTCTATTGAAATCAACCTTCCACATGAATGCTCTGCTCTTTCTCCTCTTCCAACCAGTGACCACCTCTTGCGCCACAATGAAATACTCTTGTAAGGATCTATTAGGGAGAAAAGCCGCTTGCATCAGACTAATCAGGTCGGCCAGGACACACTTCAATCTGTTTGCTAGTATTTTACCAATGATGAGGTAGATTGAATTCGAAAGCACAATGGGCCTGAAGTTAGCTAGTGTCTCTTGATGAGTCGATTTTCGCTTAACAAGATGATAATTAAAATGATTTGTCATTGTATTTCTAAGTGGTGGAAAATCGACTATTCAAAACATTGAATTAAAATTAAACCACTCAAGAAGAGTGGGTTGTGCCCACAGGGAGGCAATGGCCTATTAAAACTCACATTAATCAAAAATCGATGTTCACTATTGATTTCCCAAGAAAATTATGTCAAATACTGCATTAGATATATGTTTAAATGAAAGCACAAGCTGAAATCATATTTATGACAATCAAGAGGGAGTTCAATGCATTTCACAATAATAAAATATTAATATAAACCGGCAATGGCATTGAATGTAAAATTTAATTGAGAGGGAAACAGGGGATTTGTTTCCCTTGTGCTTGCGTATGAAAAAGGTCGCAGCTGGAGACAAGGCTCGCGGTGGAGGACAAGTGAAGTGAGGGCTCCACAGTGGCAGTCACAGCGAAGTGTGAGGTGACCCGAGGTGGCCGGACGTATTTGTGGAAGATGATGGGTTCCGGCAACTTGTTCAGCTCCTGAGGTGGCTGCTCCACGGGCGAGTGTTTTTGAGTTGGTCGAGATCAATGTTAAAGTAATGCATCGTAGTATAGTTGAAATCGCTTGAAAACAAATGAATTTTATTACTCAAAGTTTTAAATTCGAGGTCGAACACAGGGAGCAAATTAGGGTCTAAAAATCAAGAACACAATTCTAAGATTGAATATAATATGCAATGAAAATCAAAGTATAGTGCAAAAAACACAATGTCAATGTATAATTGAGTAGCACAAAAAAATATGGACGTCTGATTAAATATGAAATTGCTATAGTGCTTTTTGGTTATCTGTCTCTGATCTCCTTCTTCTTTCTTTTCTTTCTTTTGTTCTCTGTCTCTGACGACCTTCTTCCTTCTTGGCTTCTTCTTCTTCCTTATGTGATTTCTTCTTTCTTCTCTGATTTCTTTCTTTGCTCTGGCCCTTGTCTTCTTCTTCCTCTTCTTTCTCCTTTCCTTCTGTCTCTGACTTCAGATCCTCTTCAGCTTTCTCCTCTTCAGCCTTGCTTTCTCCTTCCTTAGCTTCTCTGGCTGCCACCCTCTCCTTCCTTGGCTTTTTCTTCTCTTGAGAGCAAACCTACCCCTACCCTCCCCCACGATCTCTCTTCTTCCTTCTCTCTTAGGCTCGCTCTCCCAGAGCCTTCTCGGGTTATCGGGTCGGGTATGCGCACCCGGGACCAGGCCCATCGGTGTGTGTGGTAGGTGAGAAATGCAGGCTAATCGGGTATACGGGTCAGAGTAGGTCCGCGGGCAATGGGGTCATGGACGAGGCGGTGAGGGCGAGTGGGACCTCACCCCGTAGTCAGGAGGCGATAAGCCTCTGTGACTTTTTCAACTTATATCACTACGCCCGCTCACGATCTTCCGAGGTGGGACTATGTTGTCCCACTTTCTTTGTGAGAGCCGACAGTAGACGTTCTCCTCTAATTGCAGTAGCTACGTGGTAATCGACGCCAATTGCTAGGCTGAAGATGTGCGTGAAAGGAATCCGCACGACCTGGGACTTCTTGCCTGGAGCGAGGAGTCCTGGATGAAGCTTCCAAGCAAGCTTCGTGCTTCGTCAATGGCGACGAAGGCCTCGAACCCTGTCAACAAGAAAATGGCCTTGCAGCCTCATCGGAACACGCAGGGAGCTTCGCCTGAACACGACGAAGGTGGTATGGTGGTCGGCGTGGCGTGGGGTGGCCTAAGCATGCGTGCCTAAGTTACCTTGTGCGTGCGAAGGTGGGTGTGTTCGGGGGAAGTGCTGGGGGCTTGGCGCGGTGAGTGGAGTGAGGGGTTAGGGTTAGCGAGGTGTGGCGATGCTCGTGAGGTAGTTGGTGAGGCGGATGGAGGCGTGGAGCAGCAGGAACACCTCGCCGGAGGTCTGGCTGGAGGTGGAGAAGGTGGTGGTGGTTTGCGAGTGTCGAGGTGTATTTGCAGAAATAAATGATAGAAAAATGATGAGAAGAGAGAGAGGACTTAACTGAGGGTGGATAGACGAAGGGGGATGTAGAGGAGGCGGCCAGCTCGTACTGCAGTTGTCGGAGATGAAGGACCTAGTGGGAGGAGGACGACGATGACGAGAGGGTTGTAGGGACGTTGGCTGGTGCAACACGACGCGAATGAAGAGGATAAAGAGAACTCTGCCACTGGTATCGTGGCAGAGCGACGAGAGAGAGAGAGAAGAGTCGTCGGAGCTTGTTAGGTGGTTGATCGGAGGGGAAGAGATGAATTAGGGGATATCTCAAGCCAATTTCAAGCTTAGGAGGTGCGGAATGATCTGGAATGGATTTTATAGGCCATGGCAGGAGGTCTTGTGCTTGGAAGCCAAGCTTCCAAGCACAGTCATGGTGCCGGAGATGGAAACTCAGAGAGACCCTGATACGACCTGGTTCCCGAATCCCTACAGGACACGAGACCGGACTGACTCGATTGATCCCAAGACCCAGTCGTCTAACGAGAAAGTAACCAAAAAGCAGTAAAATAAACCACATTCACCATGCAAGTAGCTAACAGTAACAAAAGTACAACAGTAAAGAAGTAAACTACTACAGTACACACCACCACAATAGTGAAAATTTAAACAAGTATAGGAATATAAAGTTCACAATAAAAGAGTACAGAAGTGTAACTACTCACTACAATAGGAAACAGAGTACAACAGAAAGCTACAACTACTGGGCTCTACTGGGCCCATCACCCTCTGCAGCCATAGGCTCTGGCTGCTCTACACCTGGACCTGAAAAAGGTTATGAGTACATGAAATCAGCGAACGCTGAATAGAGTGGCAACTAGCTAACTAAAATAGTAAAAGTGGACATGTAGCTGTTGTTTTTCAATTTCTTTCTTTCTTTAACTAATTATTCTTTCATTCATCACTTGGTTTATTTATCAGGTCTCTTTCTTGATCTCGAATGTTCCTCGTGGGAACGATCTTGATTGCAGTCTTTTCCAAAGAGTAAAAGTAGCACGTGGTGCTCTCTTGGCTGGGAGAGTCCCCCGTGGTGGTCCTACACTCGGTCAACCACCCCAAGGTCACTGACGGACGTAACGGTGACTACGGCACGCGCGATAAACGCACGGGTAGCTACCCCGCAATGGCAAGCGGTCAGTCATTTCCGTTAACGGGTGCGCCTAAAGCACAGCACGGAACCAGTATAGGTCATAGCCCTCTCAGTAACTAGGGTTGACCCTAAAGAACCAAACAGGGGTCTCGCCCCTCCACAGTCCGCGCACCCTCGCCTGACTACCTTGGTTTGCCCAGTGGGCCTAACAAGTTGGTGTAAGGCGTCTAGCTGAACCCCGGGCCCCGTGGGGTGGCTAGCTCTCTCCCTACACTAGTAGCTCTCCCCGGTACTGTGTACGTGAGGGCCAAAAAGTGGCCAATCCTAACCCCGGGTCCCAACCCTAGGGTAGCTAGCTCTGCTCTGCACTAAACAAGGGCACAGTCACTCTCCTTGGTACTCCGTACTCAAGGGTCAGCTCACTTCCCCATTGACATTTCCAGTTCCATTCCATTTATTTCAAGGAGCTCTACTCTTAATTCCCCGTAGGGTTCATGCTCATGTTTCTCAGGCCAAGCCATACCAGGTTTCATCATTTCTATGTCCGTTTCTCAAGTTCTACACATGTAACATGTAACTTTATTGTTCACATTCCAGGTTTATTCGCAGATAGCTCTTGTTGCCAACATTCAATCTTCCATTTCTAGTTCATGTACATGCATCTCATATTATGGAATTTAATGTAAACAACAGAAATTTACATGCAACAGTTTGCTAACATAAGTACTTTACATTTCACAGGTAGCTGTTATTTAGTTACAGGAAATTGTTATTAATCTATCTACTCATACAAGACTGCAATCCATACATTTCATACAAATATTCCAGTGTTTCTAGTCCTAGGATTCATGCTATACCCTAGGATCTAGCATTCATTCCACATATGCATTCATGTTGTAATTAAACTAGGGGAAGCCACTCTACCAGTAAACCTAGGAGTAATGGGGGCTTGATCGGCAGGTCCACATGCCTCAGCAAACCCCAAATCCGTAATGGAACGAGGTCCTATCACAAGGATCATCCACAAGAGACCTCAAAATAGGATCAAAAGTATTCGAACAAGTAGAGGAATGTATACGGAGAACAACGAAATCTTAATTACGAAAATCAGACCTCAAATGGACCCTAAACGGGTCAAAATAGTAATTCTGATTCATATCAGACGTCTAGAACACCTTCCATACATCTTAAAAGAGTCCAGAACCATACCTCAACTCTTGCACTACTCCTCAGACGTCCAGGAACTTCGCTGGACTGTCTGGACCCAGTTCCAGACGTCCAACAACCTCTCCGGACATCTGGAAACACTTCCCGCAGTTTGGTGCCTCTCCCAAGCATCTGAACTACGTGGGAGGGCATGCCCCATGCCTTCTTGAAGCGAATCCTGCACGCAGCGACGCTAATCTCCTCCATATGGCACGGAACAGTGCCTTGGTGGAATGGCCTGCATGGCCGTATCTGCAAAGGAAGGAGTAGGTCGCGGGATTTACCTCTCAGTCATCTGGAACCTCCTCCAGACGCCGTCTGCGTCGTCTGGATGTTGATCCAGACGTCTGCTTCTGGGAAAATCCCAGAACCAGAAGCTGCCTTCGTCTTCTCGTGCCGCGCCTGCTCGCCTGCTGCTCCGGCTGCAGCAGCGTCGGGGAGGACATCCCCGATGCACTTCTTCGCCTCGTGCACACTCGATCGGCCGTGAGCTCTTCGGAGAGATCCCTCTGGAGCTCGCACACATGCTCTCCTCCCTTCCCCTCGCTGCTCCTCCTCTCCTCCCACGCCGCTCAAACCCGCTCCTCGCTACTCGTCGCTCACCGCTCTTGCTGGAGGAAGAAGAAGGGTGGCTGAAGGTGAGGTGAACGAGGGAGAGGAGGGGGTTTTAAGTAGGCACTGGGTTAGTGTTGTGTCGGTGAGAGGAGAGAAGAAAATGAGGCTACGTACTGTCTGCGTGCAGCATGCGCGCAGACGCGAGGATGTACACGAAAAATTTGATTTCTAGACATTTGGGATGGTGTCCAGACGTTTGAACAGACATATGACCGAATTCCCAGATGTCTTAAAGGGCTCTAATAGCACAGGTCTTAACAGACCCAAATCTCTCATGTGTTTGCATGAGTGATTGGGTAGGGATTAGGGCTTGATAATGGGTTCACATGAGAGGAGATTTCTCAGAGAGTCTCCCTTTCAATTTTGAAAGGGATTCTCTGAGGAATCAGGGAGTTCTTTCCCTTGATACCTCATCAGAGTAGGATTCACTCCATTGTAATGGTGGAGGGACCTAATTGCAAAGAACAAAGAGGAAGTTAGGGGGTTTCTGTAGAAGCTTTCAAAAGTTAGGGGTAGAAATGTAATTGGGCTGAACTTGTTTGCAAAGTAGGTCAAGGTGAATTTCTCTTAGGTCCAAATTTTGCTAAAAACCTAATTTGGACCTAAGGAATCCAATGGTAAAGTTGGATTTTAGTTTTGACCACGTTTGACTGGGCAATTTACGTAAAAACCCAATTTAGGGCAAACTTTTGACTGAGACCCCAATTTTGGTCAAAATAGGTTCTAAGAGCCAAATTGAAGGTTCTAAACCCTAGAGAACATTTTTTCATAATTTTTATAGGGTTTAAGTGAATTTTATTCTGACCAGAACCTTGTTAAATTAAGTGGATCTATTTTAGGATTTTAAGAAGTCATTTAATTCCTAGAATTCACATGAACTCTTTTATGCTTGAATCAACCCACTTTTTATCTTATTAAGACCATTTGACCTGTGTTTAGCCCATGAGAAATCCCGTTGTTGCACTGCAGTGGTAAAATTATAATTTTACCCCTTGTTTCTTACTTTTCTTTAAGAAGGGTTATTCATTGAGTTAGGACCTCCAGTTGGTTATATAGGAGCTTTTGTTCTCTTTTCTGGGTCAAAATGAGCTAGTTAGGGCTCATGATGGTGTTTCCGTCATACCCCCATGCCTAGCTTTTGCTAGTCCCTTAGCAAAATTTTAAGGTTTTAACTTATGTTCTAGACCATGAATTCCTTTGATGTTCACAAATTATGATTAGTGCTTTTTCTTTTCTTTTTGATTAGGTTAGAATTCCGACAGTAGGTCTAGAGGTACTCAAGTATCAACCAAGATCTAATACTCCCTAAGCCTTAGACCTAATACTTAAGCTTCGCATTTTCCCTAACCTCTTGAGGACTATCCAGATCTTAGCAGATACTTGAATTTTTAAGCCTAAGAGTCTAGCTCAAGAGGCCTAAGATCAGCGTTCCTACTAATCTCTTTTGTGTCTCATTATCACTTTTTCCTTCATTTTTCTTTTTCTTGATATGGTCTAGAACTTCGGTTAATCCCTTAATTTCTTACTAATGACTATCTGTTTTTTTCTTTTTCATTTTATGCTCCTTTTTTGACATTTTGCTCTTTTCCTCCTCATTTTCTCCTCATGATTTGTATGGCCTCAAAAGTTTCTCTCCCCTCAGTATTTTTTTATTCTTTTTCAAGATTTTTTTTGGTGTTTTTTGTGATATGTGATTTTTTGTTGAAACATTTTCTTCTGAGATGAGTTTTCATGGTGTTTTTCACTTTCATACCCCCCATGCCTACAATTTGCAATGTCCCCATTGTAAATTAGGTGGGTTCGAATTCAGCTTAGATCATCCATTAGAACAAGTTTTGGTTGGGCAAATGGGTCGAGGTGACTGTTGCGAACGATTTTTAAACTAGGGTACGGGTACTTGAGGTGGGGTCAGCTGTTCTAATGGATGAACCCTAAAGTGCAATATGAATTCAGCATAGGAATGTCAAGAAAGGTTTTGGGTTTTTTAAGAATGACGGGTTGCCTCCCGTTAAGCGTTGAGTTTTACGCCATCGGCTAGGTGCAATGAGCTCAGGGAGAATGGAGGGTAAAGGATATCTCAACTAAATTTGTATCAGTCAAGTCAATGAACGGTTTGAGTCTTTGATCGTTCACGACAAAAGATTCAGAATCGTGGCTGAGTGGACTGATCTCAATGGCTCCATTTCCAAAGATTTTTCGGACGAGGTAGGGTTCGATCCATTTTGTTCGTAGCTTTCCTGGGAGCAGTTTAAGCTTGGCATCGAAGAGTAGGATTTTTTGACCAGGATGGAAGATCTTTCTTGATATGTGCTTGTCGTGAAAGGCCTTAACCCACTCTTTGTAAATTCGTGAGTTCTCATACACGTCGTGGCTTAATTCATCAATCTCGCTCATTTGAAGCTTTCTATGGGTTCCTGCCTTAGAAAGATCTAGGCTGCAGTTCCATTTTGCCCAATAGGCTTTGTGCTCCAACTCGACGGGGAGGTGACATGCCTTCCCGTACACCAATCTGAAGGGAGACATACCTAATTGGGTTTTGTGGGCGGTCCTATAAGCCCACAAAGCTTTCGAAAGCCAGGATGACCAGTCCTTCCTGTTAGGTCGAACAGTAACCTAGAGGATTTTCTTGATCTCCCGATTTGATAGCTCAGCTAGACCATTAGTTTGGGGGTGGTAAGGAGTAAAGATTCGGTGTGACAACCCATATTTGGTCATCAGTGACCTGAACTGAGCGTTAGTGAAATGGGTCCCTCGATCAGAAATTATAACACATGGAATCTCGAATCGTGAAAAGATGTTCTGATGAATGAATTTGATAACTACTTTATGATCATTGGTTCAGGTTGGAATGGCTTCGATCCATTTGGACATGTAGTCAACAACGAGTAAAATATACTTGAAGTCATCCGAAATAGGGAAGGGTACCATGAAATCAATCCCCCATATGTCGAAGATTTCGCATACCAGAATCGATTGTAAAGGCATCATATCACAATGGCTCATGTTGCCCAAAGTCTGGCAACAAGTACATGCCTTACAGTGATTGTACGCATCTTTGAAAATTGTGGGCCAATAGAAGCCGCACTGGAGGACTTTCGCTGTGGTTTTATGACATGAAAAATGTCTATCGCATGCCTGGTCATGGCAGAAAGACAATATGTCTTGAATTTCTGCTTCTGTGACACATCGTTGAATGATCTGATCAGCATCGATGCGGAAAAGATATGGGTCTTCCCAGAAGTAATACTTGGCATCGGAAAGCAATTTGTCCTTCTTGGCCTTCGGCCAATCGAACGGGATCTGATGTGATGCCAGGTAGTTTACTATATCAGCAAACCATGGAAGCCCTGTATTGATAGCCAGAAGGTGCTTATCAGGAAAATGTTCCATGATGGGTTCGGAAGGGTTGATGATCTCAGAAGGAAGGCAGGACAAGTGATTAGCTACCATGTTCTGTTTTCCCGCTTTGTCGCGAATCTCGAGGTCAAATTCTTGCAACAGTAAGATCTAGTGGATTAATCGAGGTTTCGTGTCCTTCTTCACAAGGAGATGCCTCACAGCTGTGTGATCCGAATAAATGATAATACAGGAACCCAGGAGATAAGATCTGAATTTTTCCAAGGCAAATACTATGGCTAGCAGCTCTTTCTCAGTAACTGTGTAGTTATGCTGAGCCTCGTCAAGTGTCTTGCTAGCGTAGTAGATGACCACGGGTTTCCCGTCAATTTTCTGCCCAAGTACCGCTCCTACAGCGAAATCAGATGCATCACACATGATCTCAAAGGGTTGAGACCAATTAGGGGACTGTAGGATCAGGGCTTAGGTAACTCGGTCATGGAGGATTTTAAATGCTTGAGTGCATTCCTTGGAGATTTCGAAAGGTACATCCTTTGAGAGTTGAGAGGTCAGAGGGTGCGTAATTTTCGAGAAATCAGGAATAAATCGACGGTAAAAACCAATGTGCCCCAGAAAAGATTGGATGTCCTTGATTGAGCTAGGCATAGGGAGTTTGAAAATCAAGTTCATCTTGGCTCGATCGACTTTGATGCCTTTTTTCTGAAATAAGATGTCCCAGGACAATTCCTTTAGGCACCATGAAATGGCTCTCTTCCCAGGAAAGAACCAGATTCTTGTCAATGCATCGCCTGAGGATTTGGACCAAGTGTAGGAGACAATCGTCAAATGATTCTCCGAATACTGAAAAGTCATCCATGAAGACTTCCAGACAATCACCTACCATATATGAGAATATGGCAAGCATGCATCACTAAAAAGTAGCGGGTGCATTGCAGAGACCGAACGGCATCCTTCGGAATGCGTACGTCCCAAAGGGGCAGGTGAAAGTGGTCTTCTCTTGGTCCTCAGGATGGATTGCCACCTGGTTATAACCAGAGTACCCGTCCAAAAAGCAGAAGAACCTATTTCTCGCTAGTTTCTCGAGGATCTGATCAATAAACTGGAGTGGGAAATAATCCTTCTTCGTGGAGGAATTGAGTCTTCTGTAATCAATGCAAACTCTCCACGAGTTTGCTACACGGATCGGTATGACTTCTCCGATTTCAGTCGTGATAATGGTGAGTCCTGCCTTCTTAGGCACAACCTGGATTGGACTCACCCACCGACTGTCGGAGATCGGGTAGATGATCCCTACATCTAACCACTTAATGATCTTTTTCACGACCTCCTGCAGATTAGGATTTAAATGTCTCTGCATTTCACGTGAAGGTCGTGTGCCCTCTTCAGTGTAGATATGGTGTGTACAGTAAGAGGGGCTGATACCAGTCAAATCATCGAGAGTCCATCCAGTGGCTCTACGATGTTGCTGGAGAATAGTAATCAGATGAGATTTCTGGTCAAGTGTGAGTCTGGAGTTGATAATCACAGGAAACGTCTGATTGGAACCCAAAAAGATGTACTTCAGATAGTCGGGAAGAGGCTTGAGTTCCAGAACGGGGTTATCAGCAGCAGCAGGCGGTTCAGGGTGTGTGTCAGGAGCAAGGAAAGGAGTTATGGGTGTATCTAGATCAGGGTCAGACTCCTCTGATTGCGGGTTTTGATCTTCTTGTGGTTGATTAGGAGTAATCAGGTTGTCCTCGATATACGGTTCATCAACCACAGTCTTGATATCACATATTTGTTCTATAACACAATTAATCCCTCGTTGAGCCTTAAAGATGTCAATTTTCAGTGTTTAGTTCCCAAATTTTAATTCAATTTGGCCCTCCTCACAGTTTATATTGGCCCTAGCAGTGGCCAGAAAGGGTCTCCCTAGTATAATTGGTGTATCCCTTGGGTTTTTAGGTGCATTCATGTCCAAGACTATAAAATCCACTGGGAAATAGAAATCCCGTACCCTAACGATGACATCCTCGAGTACTCCTTTAGGTGACTTAATGGATTGGTCAACTAACTGTAATGTCACCTTTGTCAGTTTAAGCTCAGGTACCTCAAGGTGGTCAGGGAGGGATGTAGGTATTAGGTTTATGGAGGCACCTAAATCTAATAAGGCTCTATCGAATTGGGTATCACTAATGGTACATGAAATCAGGGGAGTACTAGGGTCTTTAGCCTTAGGTGGGAGTTTGCTCAAAATTATAGAGCTGGCTTGCTCTGACAGTACGATCCCACTTTTGGTTCGTGGCTTACGCTTGGGTGTACACACGTCCTTTAGAAATCGTGCGTAAGCTGGTACATGGCGGATTGCATCCATCAAGGGGATGTTTATATGGACCTATTCAAAGAGCTTGACCAGATCCTCCTTAGGAGCCACGGGTTTGGTTATCCTCTTTCCCTCGGTCAAGGCCTCAGGAAATGGAACCTTGGTTGGTTCCTCTAAAATAGGTTCAGGTTCTTGATCTGGGATAGGGGTGTCTTGGATAACTATCCTAGGGCTTATGTTACTACCAGGCTTAGAGTGGCTTGGATACGGTCGATCTTGAGTTGTTTTACCACTACGGGTTGTTACAGAGTTTAATCCTGCCTGGTTTTGGTTTGGGGTTGGTAAAATAGGTGGCTGCTGTTGAAATCCCGCATAAGATGTAGAAGCTTCCATTCCGTTGGGTGATGGAACAGAAGGGGCCTGATAAATCATGTGGGCTTGGCCTGGATTTGGGTTCATAACGTGCCTCTGGCTCGGAACGTTATTTGGATTCGGCAGAGGTTGCGAAGGGAGTGTGTCAGGTTGGTGGGAATTGGCCATCTGGGCGAGTTGATTGCGAACCTTTGTGATCTTGTCCTTATGCTATTTCTACGTAGCCGCATTCATCTTCTGAATGTCAGCCAGAGTCTGAAGGATAAGAGTTATTTGATTTGCTTGGTTTGGCCCAGATTGATAGGTGGGGTTGGGCCGAGGCTAAGGCGGTTGGTATGGAAGAGGAGCTTGTGGACAGGGTTGATATGGTGGTGTTTGATTCTGAGTATTTCCCGCCCACAGAAAGTTAGGATGATTCCGCCAACCAGGGTTATAGGTATTAGAGAATGGGTCACTCTGGATGGCGTTAAGGTCCTCGCAGGTTGGAGGAACCTTAGGAAAATCAGAGTACAAGGGTTCAGAGTTCCCCCAACTAGAGTAGGTCGGATCGGAGTTTCCTTCGATCCTGGAGTCAGATGGGGGTGGATACGGGTCCATCCCCTAAGAAGATCGGTGATAGATGTTATGCACAGTTTCCCTCCCAAGAGGTTGCTATGCAAACGGGTTTTGCGCAAAGGTGGCTCACTGTAGATGTTGAGTCAGCTCATCCACCTTCTTCTCGATGATAGAGACCTTGTCCAACTGACTGGCCATCAGTTCCAAGTCGACGGATGAGGACAGGCCCTGTGTCTCATGTGTTCCCCTTGGATTTGTCGATGTGCGGACTTTCGTCCGATCGAATAAGGCCATGGAGTCATTATTGATGGAGTTCTCGCATATATTTTCGAGAATCTCCCACACTGTGTCTTCGTGTTGACCCATGATATTTCCTCCGTAGGTTGCATTGACAAATAAGCGGATGTCTTCATGGAGTCCCTGGTAAAAAGACTGGATTTGTTCTCATTTAGGAACTCTGTGACGGGGGCACTTTCGCATGAGATCCAAGAAATAGTCCCATGCCTCATGAAGAGGTTCCCCAGATTGCTGGGTGAAGTGTGTGATCTGGTGGCGCAAGGCATTCGTCCGACCAATGGGGAAGAACTTTTTCAAAAATTCAGATCGCAGTTCAACCCACGTGTTGATTGGATGCGTTTGAGTCTGATACCAATGAGCTGCCTTGTCCATGAGAGAGAAGGAAAACATCTTCATAAGAAGAATCTGACCCGAATGTACATCTTCATAAGGAAAACATACCAATGAGCTACCTTGTCTGATTTTGTACATCTGACCCGAAGGTCTGGGCCAAATGTTTGAGTTATTTGATGTGTTGGAAGGGATCCTCGGAATTAAGTCAATGCAACTTTGGAATAGCATGAATCATGTTGGGCTTGAGTTCAGAATTAGGACGTCCAGTCGGGATTTGGACTCGAGGTTCGATCGCCACCGTAATGGGATTATAGTGATCTTGCATCATAGGACGCTGCGGCGGGTTTACAAAGATTTGAAATAGATCATTCAGGCGCTGGAGTTGGTGTTCAAGATTGTTCTCTTCTTCAATTGGTTGTGCCATGATGATGGAAGAAGGAGAATTGGGTTCTGATGAATAAGAGATGTCTATGTGGTGGCGTTGCTACACAAACACAGATGTTGAGGCTTAGCCTCGGCAGGAGTGGATTGCTAAAGGAGATCTTAAGGATGGTCTTAAAGACCTCCTTTCGAACATGCATCGAAGGTTTGGATGAGAGTAGAATGTGCTGGACCTAATCAAGACACCCAAAATTTGGATGACTATAGAGGTTCGGGGCGGATGATACCCCTTAGTCAGAAAAGCCATCCACCTAAGAAATACCTGGGCAGCCAGAGAGGGAGAGTCCCGCAAAGACCCCTACACGGTAGAGCATCCCCACGAGTTATAGGGTTTCCCCCACCCGACCTCTCTTGTCATTGAGATTCCAGGTAGACCAAAATGGGGACCTTGACCTCTTAAGTCTGCCACTTTTATTTAAGATCAAAGGTGCTTAGGGTTCCACTTGAACTTTAGATGTTTTGAGTGCAAAAGTGACCTAATTTTAAGGTTGGTTGACCCAACAAGAGGTCAACTTCACCTATTTGTCCTTTGATAGCTTTAGGTCCTTTCTTTTAGGGTTCAAGTGAAATTAAGAGCTCGATTTTTTTTTTTAGGGTTTCTCTTGAATTAGTCTTTTCAATCAAGGTTTAGGCACACCTCTTTTTGGAGAGGTTGTTTCTTGCTTAGAAAAGATGTGTCTCTAAAATCCTAAATTGGAATCCTTAATTTGGCTCTAATTATGGTCCAATTTAGTTGCCACAATTATGGTATCTAGGGTTTAATCAAGAAGGTGGTAGCCCTACTTACCTTAAATGGATGCACAAATCAATATTTGTTGAAATAAAAAATCAGGCAACTTTGGTGACTTAGCTAAATATGGAAAGCAGGTAGCCTTAAATTGATTTTTATCTTGTTTTTCCTTTTCAGAATGAGGGGATTAAGAGAAGGGGCTAATCAGAGATTACCTACCCCGGGTGTGGTTGTTGTGCGGCTGTCTTTTTTTGAATCTTCTCCCCAGAAACAATCACAACAAAAGAGATGTATCAAGTTAGTATTGAATCAGAAGTTGTGATCAAGATTTCTAAATCGCCCATTGCTCCCTGGCAATGACGCCAAAATGTTTTTGAGTCGGTCGAGATCAATGTTAAAGTAATGCATCATAGTATAGTTGAAATCGCTCGAAAACAAATGAATTTTATTACTCGAAGTTTTAAATCTGAGGTCCAACATAGGGAGTAAATTGGGGTCCAAAAATAAAGAACACAATTTTAAGATTGAATATAATATGCAATGAAAATCAAAATATAGTGCAAAAAACACAATGTTAATGTATAAGGGAGTAGCACAAAAAATATGGACGTCTAATTTCCAAAATCAGACGTCTTAAATATGAAATTGCCACAGTGCTTTTTGGCTGTCTGTCTCTAATCTCTTTTTCTTTCTTTTCTTTCTTCTGTTCTTTATCTCTGACGACCATCTTTTTTCTTAGCTTCTCCTTCTTCTTCCTTCTGTGATTTCTTCTTTCTTCTGTGATTTCTTTCTTTGCTCTGACCCTTGTCTTCTTCTTCTTCTTCTTTCTCCTTCCTTCTGTCTTGGACTTCAGCTCCTCTTCAACTTTCTCCTCTTCAGCCTTGCTTTCTTCTTCCTTGCCTTTTTCTTCTTCTCCTGAGAGCAAAACCTACCCCTACCCTCCCCCGCGATCTCACTTCTTCCTTCTCTCTTAGGCTTGCTCTCTCAGAGCCTTCTCGGGTTATTGGGTCGGGTATGCGCACCCGGGACCAGGCCCACTGGCGTTCATGGTGGGCGAGGAGTGCAGGCTAATCGGGTATACGGGTCAGAGCCAGGTGCGCAGGCAGTGGGGTCAGGGACGAGGCGGTGAGGGCGAGTGGGACCTCACCCCGTGGTTAGGAGGCGATAAGACTCTGTGACTTTTTCAACTTATATCACTATGCCCGCTCATGATCTTCCGAGGTGGGATTGTGTTGTCCCACCTTCTTCGCGAGCACCCGCAGCAGACGTTCTCCTCTAATTGCAGCAGCTACGTGGGCGTCGACGCCAATTGCTGGGCTGAAGATGTGCACGAAAGGAATCCGCACGACCTGGGACTTCTTGCCTGGAGCGAGGAGTCTTGGATGAAGCTTCCAAGCAAGCTTCGTGCTTCATCAATGGCGGCGAAGGCCTTGAACCCTGTCAACAAGAAAATAGCTTTACGGCCTCGTCGAAACATGCAGGGAGCTTCGCCTGAACACGGCGAAGGTGGTATGGTGGTCGGCGTGGTGTGGGGTGGCTTGAGCGTGCGTGCCTAGGTCACCTTGTGCGTGCGAAGGTGGGTGTGTTCGGGGGAAATGCTAGGGGCTTGGCGCGGTGAGTGGAGTGAGGGGTTAGGGTCAGTGAGGTGTGGCGAGGCTTGTGAGGTAGTTGGCAAGGCGGATGGAGGCGTGGAGCAGCGGGAACACATCACCGGAGGTCTGGTCGGAGGTGGAGAAGGTGGTGGTGGTTTGCCAGCGTCGAGGCGTATTTGCAAAAATAAATAATAGAAAAATGATGAGAAGAGAGAGAGGACTTAACTGAGGGTGGATAGATGAAGGGGGATGCAGAGGAGGTGGCCAGCTCGTACTGCCGTCGCCAAAGATGAAGGACCTGGTGGGAGGAGGACGGCGATGACGAGAGGGTTGTAACGACGTTGGCTGGTGCGGCGTGACGCGGATGAAGAGGATAAAGAGAACTCTACCACTGGTATTGTGGCAGAGCAATGAGAGAGACAGAGAGCAGAGTCGTTGGAGCTTGCTGGGTGGTTGACCGGAGGGGAAGAGATGAATTAGGGGGTATCTTAGGCCATTTTCAAGCTTAGGAAGTGCAGAATGATCTGGGAAGGCTTTTATTGGCCTTGGCAGGAGGTCTTGTGATTGGAAAGCCAAGCTTCCAAGCACGGTCATGGCACCGGAGATGGAAAATTAGAGAGACCCAAATCTCTCATGCATTCGCATGAGAGATTGGGTAGGAATTAGGGCTTGATAATGGGTTCACATGAGAGGAGATTTCTCAGAGAATCTCTCTTTCAATTTTGAAACGGATTATCTGAGGAATCAGGGAGTTCTTTCCCTTGATGCCTCACCAAAGTAGGATTCCCTCTGCTGTAATGGTGGAGGGACCTAATTGCAAAGAACGACGAGGATGTTAGGGGGGTTTCTGTAGAAGTTTTCAGAAGTTAGGGGTAGAAATGTAATTGGGCTGGACTTGTTTTCAAAGTAGGTCAACGTGAATTCCCCTTAGGTCCAAATTTTGGTAAAAACCTAATTTGGACCTAAGGAATCCAATGGTGAGGTTGGATTTTAGGTTTGACTATGCTTGATTTGAAAATTTACGTAAAAACCCAATTTAGGGCAAACATTTGACTTAGACCCCAATTTAGGTCAAAATAGATTCTAAGGGACAAATTGAAGGTTATAAACCCTAGAGAATATTTTTCCATTATTTTTTGAGGATTTAAGTGAATTTTATCCTGACCATAGCCTTGTTAAATTAAGTGGGTCTGTTTTAGGGTTACAAGAAGTCATTTAATTCCTAGAATTCACATAAACCCTTTTCTGTTTGAACCAACCCACTTTTTATCTTGTTAATACCATTTGACCTGTGTTTAGCCCATGAGAAATCCCGTTGTTGCACTGCAATGGTAAAATTACAGTTTTACCCCTTGTTTCTTACTTTTCTTTTAGAAGGGTTATTCATTGAGTTAGGACCTCCAGTTGGTTATGTAAGAGCTTTTGTTCTCTTTTCTAGGTCAAAATGAGCTAGTTAGGTCTCATGATGGTGTTCCCATCAGCGAGCATTTTTGCTACAACCGCACGAGGAGATGGAGGTGGTGTTGGCTGCTGATGGTGCGTGCGACCGTACGTGTGGTCGAGGAGAAGGTGCAGTTGCTGCTATGTGCGCTAGAGGCTCTGTTGGCTGTGCGAGGGGAGAGGTGGCATACGTTAGTCGCGTTTGCTGAGAGGTGCATGAGATGGCTGCTGGCTATGCGAGGGGACACGTGCGGGCATGCGGGGCACGCTGTTGAAGGAGCGCTGTTGCAGGGGCACTGCATAAGAACACGCCGCCGCATGCATGTTGATGCGGGTGTGGCGGAGGTGCAGCTGAAGGGGGTGCAGGCGCTGGAGGCGAGGGGGAGCGTAGGGGCATGCGCATGGGGCTATTGCACGTTGGGTTGCGCACGACCTCTGCTGAAGGTAGTGCACTACTGTGGGCTAGGTAGTGCGCGAGCGAGAAGGAGGGCAGTGGCGCTCTATTGGTGATAATGGTGGTGGCTTTCGTTGAAGTGGAGGAGAAACAGAGGAAGAAGAAACGAAGATGAAGAAGGTGGTAAAGAGGCTTCAGACGTCCAGGAAACTTCCCGGACGTCTTAAAATTGTGAGAACGGTTGCTGGAGCGTGGCTGCGGTGGTGGTTGCTGGTGATGTTGATTCTAGCAAAGCACGGTGATGGTTGCATGGCCGTCAGAGACACATGCGCACGATGTTGGCACGAGTCCACCGGCTTGGTGCAGTGAGTTGTCACCTCGCCAGCCCATGGTGTGGTGGAGCTCGGCCTTAGAGACACATGGTGGTGGTGATGGAGGTGAGGTCGAAGCTCTTCACAGTGGTGGAGTCAGGGCGAAGTCTCACTGTGCATGGTCGTCTCCTCCTCCCTCTGTAGGTGCAGGTGATGAATTTGAAAACAAAAAGGCGGGATCAGATCGTCTTCATGGCAAATGAATGCCTTCAGTTGTGCGTGAATGGGTGCACGAGGAGGAGAAGCAACCATTACATGTGGAGGAAGAGAATAAGAAAATAATAAAATATTATGGTTATTTATGCACAAACCCTTAACTTCTATGTTAAATTAAGACAATGCAAGTAATTCACCTAGTTGATTAACTAATCAAATGCATGCAATTCTAAGTTAATTCTAAATGCATGCAATGAATGAATTATGCAATTAGGATAAAAAAATGAAGTAATTTATTTACATCCTAATATATGCTGGCTAAATGTTAAGGATATCTTAATATCTAGGCATGTACAAATTTAAATGGCCCACAAATATGGGCTAATCAAATCTCTGCCCCAATGCACTTTGGTAATAGAAACAAATAAGATTTGTTTATTCTCTCCATGCTTGAGTTGCCCCTTTGGAACTCTTTAATAACCTCCATCACATCCCCTTTGACCACTAGCCAAAATTCCTTGTAAAAAAAAACCTGGAATCCATCGGACCCGGAGAACCCTCTGCATTCAACCCATCCATGGCCTCCACCACCTCCTACTCTGAAATGTTCTTAATCAACTTTGCGGCTGCCATGCTTCCCACCCGGGGGAAGTCTGAAGCTGTCATTCTCCAACCCCCTCTCCCACTTGATCTAGATGCTTCCTTGAAATACCTAGCTGTCTCCCTTCTAATCTCATCATAGGATGTAAGCACTGAGTCCCCTCTCTTCAAAGAAGAGATGAAATTCACTCTCCTTCTAGTGTTTGTTGCCATATGAAAAAACCTCGTGTTTGCATTCCCCTCCTTCAACCATAATTGTCTAGACTTTTCACGCCAGTCCACTTCCCTAATCTGGTCCTCAGCTTGAATCACCCCCTGCCAATGCTTCCTCATCCACAGCCAACCGCTCCCTATTCTCCTTTAAATCCAGAAAACGCACCATGGACATAGCTTTAGACCTCCTCTGATCTTTGATGATCTGAACTATTCGCCTATACTCCCTTAACATCACTCTCAAATCTTTCAGTTTCATATCCAAGTGATAAGTGGCTAATCCTTCCACCTTCTTATGCACCCACCAGCTGCCAACCATCTCTTTGAAGCCTTCCTCCCTCAGCCAAGACTTCCTAAATTTAAAATAGGTGCCCACATGGGACTCTTCCTCGCTGTCCCAGAGTAGTGGAGTGTGGTTCGAGAAAGGGCGAGCCAACCCCATGACCGATGAGCGCTAATATCGCTTTAACATCTCCACACTCCCAAAGAACCTGTCCAACTTAGAGACCAGCCCATTATCCCCATGCCATGTGAACTTAGCCCCTGCTGAAGGATATTCGTTAAGATCCACCTTTGATACCACTAACTGATAGCCAAGTGAAGACCTGTCCACCCTTCCATTCCGTCGATCATTCACAGATAAAACATTGTTGAAATCCCCGCCTACAAGCCAAGCGATCCCATTTGTATTACTCGCCATCCCACGTAGCTTCTGCCAGAGTTCATATCTCAAATTATCTGCACAAGGACCATACACGCATGAAAGAATCAGCTCATGCGTATCCCCAACTGCCTAAAATCTGCAAGAGATCACAATTTACCCCTCTAAACCTCTTGCAAAGTCAAACTGGACTTCTTCCACCACACAGCCAGCCCTCCTGCCCTTCCAATTGCATTCACAGCTTTAAAATCAGCTTGCCCCCTGTAGCAACAACTGCCAGATGGAATCCCCTTCATCTTCTATATGGGTCTCCTGTAACAAGCCACAATCCACCTGCCACTCACGAAGATATCTAGCCAACGACGCCCTCTACATTCTATCATGCAACCCACTCACATTCCAAGTGAGCACCTTCATCCCCTGGATTTCGAGGCCCCCTGCTGCCCCCCAGTCCTCTTCTCAACCTTCAGAATGTATGCTATCTTCCCTTCACTGTATGTTTGGCCTCCACTAGCACTCCTTCCCCTCAATTTATATGGCGAGTGCACATACTTCCCCCTTGATGAAGAACCCACCCCATAGCTTAGCTCCCCTGGAACCAAGAAAGAGAAGCTATCAGGATTCTGTGGAGTAGCCTCTCAGGTCTCTTGTTGCCTCTGTGCATCAGAATTCATAACTACAAGCTCCCTTCCCCCACCTTCATCCTGCACCAACACAACCTCTGAGAGTGGTTGGTCTGGCCCCCTCATTTCCTTCATTTCAGCATCTAGCACCTCTGACCAATGAAGCTCCTTCCTCTTTTTCGCCTCTTGTTTGCTAGAACTCTTGGCTCTATCCCCATAGGGATCAGTCTGGGTGTCCATCTCCTCAACCTGCACATCTGGGATTGCTTCTTGCACAATATCTTTGCGATAGAAGGCCAATTTTAGCTGGAGGAGCCAGGAACTCCCCCCACACCTGAGGATAACTTTATCCGGGATTGGACCTCCCCTTGTCATCTTCACCTCAACCTTAATCAATCTCCCATCTCCCTCACACAGACCAACCATGGCACTCTCCTCCATGGTCGCGAAGTTGGCAATCACTCCAGCCACCACCCCCTTTGTCCTTAAATGAAATGGCAGTCCCCAGATCTCCATGACCCCCCTTCTATTCTCGGCCCTCTGAGGATGACGATCACGAAGAGCTCCATCAAAAGGAGACACCAGTCTCCATATCATCATCACCCCATCGAAGCTTGACGTACGGAAATGTAGCCCTTCCACATCCAGCATGCCTAAATCAAAAAGCACAAACCTTGCCCCCCCAAGTGGGCCACCTTCCACCCCTAAGATGAAAGTGAAAGAGACCTTACCAGATTTTGGATCTTCTCATAGGCATAGGTGCCAATCATAATTTCACCGATAAGATCCCCCCTGATTGCCATTTCTGCTGCCCTGGTCTCATCAGATTGGGATACTTCCATATCATACACCTGCCCCAATCCCTCCGGCGGTGGTGGTGGTGGCGGCGGCGGCGGCGGCATCTCATTTACTCCCTGAACCTTATTTTGCCCACCATCATGCTAAGTCTCCCTCCCCTTTGCTCTACATTCATTTCTCTTATTTCGCCACCCCCCACACGCTAAGCAAAGGGTCGATGACCTGTACACTGCCGCCATATGTCCTCTCCTTCTATAGCGATAACACATAACATCTGCATTCCCTTCGCATCTTCGCCTCCACATCTCATTGACCCTTTGAGTTGCCTGTGGTGGTGCTCAAGCCTCCTTCATCCTCTCCCTCTGACGTCGTCTCCTAGACCTCCAAACCCTCTAGCCGTTGTCCACCTCCCAAACCCTAGCTTCACCTCTCCTCTCCATATTCTCCTCTAAAATAGAATATTAAGCACTTAGGATCCCTTGATGGTTATGTAGGAGCTCTTATCAACTTTATCAGATCAAATTGAGCTAGTTATGGCTCATGATGGTGTTCCCATTACCTATGGTGGCAATATATGGTCTGTATGGAGAGCGAGAAATGAGAGATTATTTCATGAGAGGCTAGCGTGTGTGGAAAATATTGTAACTAGTTGCTGGTCTCTCATACATATGTGGGGATCAACCTTGTAATCTTTATTTTTCCTTTATAGTAAATAAAAACTCTCCTGGATTGCTATCGGCGATTCGTAGCTCTCCTTTCTATTTCAAAAAAAAAAAAAAAAATTCAGAACAACTCAAAATGATATATAGATGAAATCAAGTATTTCAGTGCAAAAAGAATGGTTGAAATGGTGATTTGAATCACCAATTAAACCTTTTAAGTTAAGCTTTCAAATATCTCAAATGTATCAACAATAATTGTCAATCAAATAACCCACATCAACTAGATGAAATAACCGAACAGAACTAAGTCACCAACAAATATCAGATGAAGGCCCAAGGCATTAGATGCCTTAAGTGCTCAGCTTAGCTTCACAGAAGAGGCAAAGGCCTCCTCTCTTCTTCCTTCCTTCATGCCTCAGCAAAGAGGCAAGCATAATAACACAGAGGCAAAGGCCGCTTAGATTTGCTAAGTGTAGAGAGCAGTGAAGGGCAAAACCCCCCCGTTCTCTCTCCTTTTCCTTCCTGTTCTCAGAAACCTGGGTTTAGCTGGATAACTGGGCGAATAACTGGGTGTGAACAGGGTTCAGACTTGCGAGCATGGTCACAGGCAAGGAGTGCTTGGTTGGGTAAGCAGGTTGTGAGGGTGAAGGGGACTCGACCCCTGTGTTCTTGGGCGAAGAACAGGGGTGAGGAATTCCCTTTATCTCGCACCAATAGCTCCAATAATTACAATGTGGGAATAAATGCCCCACAGTCTTTGCGTGCGAGTAGCAGATGGCAGAGGGTTCAATTGATGTAGCAGCTGTGGTCGTAGGTGTCAATTAGGAACCTGGAGATGCACCTGGAGGAGAACCGTAGCTTCTGGGGAAGTTGCCTGGAGGTCTCATGGCCAGAGCACTAAAGATGTGGTCGGCGAACTTGAGGGCGACGGTGGAGCTTTGACGTTCACCTGAAAATCAAAATATGGCCTTGTGGCCACGTTGAATAAGCTAAGGAGAATCTCCGAGGAGCGGCGAGTGCTGTGGTGGGTGTGGTGAGGTGTGTAAAGGTATAAGGAGGTCTGACAACCTCAAGATGACAATGCGAAGGTGCTCATCTTGGGTGGAGTCAGTGAGCGGCCAATACCCTCAAATACTTGATTGATTTTAGTCAGCGAACTGTGGCAGAGGTTTTGGACTGGTGTGAGGTGTTTTGGTGCCATGTAGTGGATTTGCGAGATCGCTGGAGGTACGTCAGAGACGAGGGAGATGACGATGGCACGGGCGAGGGAACGTTTTGAAGCGGGTAGCTAGGGTGTGAAATAAACCAGTGGGAGTCGTAGAGTTGAGTGAGGATGGTTGCGGATGACAGAGATGCGGAGATGGCACTGGCTATGATTGGTTGGTGTCGGAGACGAAGGTGCTCCTGGAGGTAGAACAACAATGTTCTAAAGGGGGAAAAAGCCCCTCACAGGTATGGTGAGGTGCGTAGGAACCTGAGGGAGAGGGAGATGAACCTGCTGCCAATAGTATGTGGCAATAGGTGAGGAGACCGGAGGAAGGGAATCACCAGAGTGGAGTTGGAGCTGGCTGGAGGTAGGGGAGAAGAGGGTTTTGTGGGCTAAAAACTCGCTAAGGAGTTCGACCTGACGAGGGGGACCTTTTTGTAGAGCTTCAGGTGAGCTTAAGCTTGGAAACAAGCTTGAGAAGCTTGGATTTTCAGAAGGAAAATTCTTAGAATCCAAGGGTTCACATGAGCAACATGGAAGGATTTGGAATCAAATTCTAGGTTTAGGTGATTAGGGATGTCCTCAGGATCATCCCTTCCATGTTTGGAAGGGATTGGCCAAGCAATCAGGGAGGAATCCTTGATTGGAAGATCAGGTTCATGGGTTCACACCTGCCATGGCGGCAGGGACCCAACTACGAAGAAGATGACAAAGTTGGAGGGTTGTTCACAAGGATTTTCGAAAGTTAAGGGTGTATGTGAGAGAAAAAGAGTCTGAATGGATTAAAATGCAAACTAGGTCAAAATGATATCTAATTGGGGCCAAATTTTGGAAAAAATATAATTTTGACCCAAGAAATCTAGTGGTGAAGTTGGATTTCAATTTTGACAAAATTTGAATGGAAAATTTGCATAGAAACCCAAATTAGAGCAACTTTTTGTCTAAGATTCTATTTGAGGTCAAAATGGGTTCTAGTGGTCAAACTAAGGTTACCAAATCTTATGGAATATTTTTCTATGAATTTTAGAAGGTTCAGATGAATTTTATCCTGATCAGAACCTATGTTATTTAAGCAGGTCTGAAATTAGGATTTCGGGTTTTGAATTAATTCTCGAAGTGCATGAAAATCCGTTTTTGTCTACATAGACCCACTTATTAGACTTTAATGCTCTCTTGACCTTTAATTCACCCTTAGCCAACCACTTGGTTATTTTGTGTTCATGATATGTTGTTAAAATTACATAATTAATCCTGGTTTTCTATTTTCTTCTCAAAATAGCCTAAAGTGGTGTTATGACCCTTAGATGGATATGTAGGGGTTTTTATCTTTTATTCTAGATAAAAAGTGGCCAATTAGGGCCTATGATGGTGTTCTCATCACTAATAGAATCTTTACCAAGGGTTAAGTACGAACTTTAAATGTAAATTGGTTTTTCACTTAGATCCGTTACATAGGCTACTATCATTTCACATTTGTCAGGATGTCTAAATGTTTGGAATAAGAAAAGAAAAAATCTTTTTGATAGCATCATGCACGTTGCATTCATGTTTTTCTCTAGACTAGCAAAACATAGGCATGGGGGCATTTGATAAGTCCACTTTAGTGGACCATTATTTAGCCTAAGTACTATTTAATTATCTATTCTTAGTTTCTAATTAATTAGGAGTTAAATGATAATTCTGTTGCTACTAAAGCACCACGATCATTTGTTTTGATGATAACAAAACACGTGTTATTTAACATTTGCAATTTGAGTCCTAGATTTCAGGTCAATTGCAAATGTGGACGTGTTTAGACGGAGTTCGAGCTCGCATCCAGGACGGATTGGAGGAGCTTGACGGAAAACAGAGGAGGTTCACGTGGAGCGAAAGATTGAAGATGGAAGGAAATGAAGAATAGCATAGATTTCCTTCTTTTGTACTTGTATTTTTCGTTTCTTTTGTTGCTCTTTATTTCCTTAGATATTTCATGTTAAAGAGCCTCAAAGAACCCTAACAGTAGTTCTAGGAACACCGGCACAACCCTAGGATACTTAGGTTTTCTGTAGAATACTTAGAAAACCAATATAGGGTTCAAACAACACTTTCCAGACGTCTAATTCCCAAATCAGACGTCTGATAATGTATTTTAAGACGTCTGACTGTTGTTTCAGACGTCTGATAACTGTTAGGCTGGACATAGTTAGTTCTGTCTGATGAAATCAGACGTCCATAACTTAGACCAGACGTCTTAGGAGACGTCTGATGAATTTTCCAGACGTCCAATTAGTGGACCGTTGGCTGGCTTAGCTAACAGTGAAGAATATGACCGTTAGAGCCTTATCAGACGTCCTTAGGCCTCTCCAGACGTCTGATAAATGACCGTTTTGCCTCGGCTGACCCAAAATCTCTTCTTAAAGATTTTCTAGCCGTTGCAACGTTTGGAAATCAATTCCCACAGTAAAAGTAGGTTTCCAGACGTCCAGACATAGTTCCAGACGTCCTGTATGTCGTCTGATGGACTTGCGTAAAAACCCTGTTTAGATCTGATCCAAGTCAGGGAGAGACCCGCCCAAAATCAGACGTCTGACCTTTGAATCAGACGTCTTATATTGAACTTCCAGACGTCTGATGCTAGAATTAGACGTCTGATAAGCCTGTCAGAACAATGATTGTTCCTGATTTCGGGCTGGTTCACTTGGGCTTTGTTCCCAACGGCTATAGAACCTTTCTTAAGCCTTCCAAAGCCTTCCTAAGGCCTCTATAAATAGAGGGGAGCCTTTACACACCAATACACACCAAGAGAAACACAAGACACACACTTGGATACACTTAAGCAACATAGTTCCACTCTCTTGTGTCCTAGATAGCTCTTGCTCTCCAAGCTCAAGCTCCATTCTCTTGAGAGCATCAAGCTTCGCGCACCCACTCTCCCGCCGTTGTCTACGAGAGCGACATTGCGCCATTGCGTGGCTCACGCACCCGCGTCATCGTCGACGCACTCCTTGCAAAGGGGAGTTTCCTTATTCCTATAGAAGCTTAGGTTTATAATTACTTTGTTGGCTCTATAGGTTTGTTGTTTATTTTATCTTTATCTTTTTGTTGGGTATTCGGTTTGCGAATTCCCGTCTCCTTCGTGGGACAAAATCCTTCTCGTGGAGAGAAGGGGTTGAGGAACACTACCCTCGTACTTGTAGCGTGGTTGTACTGAGGTTGAATCACCCTCGTTTTAAAGTGATTCGGTTAGTGGATTTGATCAACTAGGTTGATCGGAAAATCCTAACTCGAGAGGGTTAGGTGGTGGTTTTCACCCGGTTTGGGTTTCCACCTAAAAACATTTGTGTACATTGTGTGATTGTCTTTTTGAGATTGCTTTATATTTCATTTACGCATTTTTTACGTCACACTGATCTCACCCCCTCCGAGTAGGGAAATTACAAATTCATCTTAGTCTGCGTATAATTTTATGCACCAATTTTACAACATATGGTTATGATAATTTGTATGGTTGGATGCAGGCTAGGTGCAAGAGTCAGATGTCCATTTTGCTTCTATAAGACGTCTGGAGCTCAAATCGAATGTCTAGCAATCCCCATCGTAGACCCCCTGATTCTACACTTTTTAAGACAGTTATAACTTGGTTTGGACGTCTAATGATGTTACCGCCATACTTATCTTACCATTCCAACCACTCGCGATCTTCACCGAGTGGTTGGACAAGCTTGCGGCCGAAGGAAAACAGTCGAAGGAGTTTTTAAAAAAGGGAGGGTCGACCATCCACAGGAGATATCATCTTCTCCCTTGCATCATCCATCACCACCATGGCTCAGGCCTTCCCTGTGCTCGTAGCATGCACCATGGCCTCCACTTCCTCAACATTGCCCTCGCCCCCGCCACCGTTGCACACACGGTGACAGCGTGTGTGAGCCACCAACCCAACTCCACATCCGCCATCACCAATGCCATCTACTGTTATGACCTGATCTCAGCTCCCTACTGAACCCGTGAATGACCTACCTCGACTAACCCTAAGACCCAGTCATCCAACGAGAAACAAACCAATTGCAAGGATAAACATTTCCACAACCACACATGCAATGTAACTAAGCAAATTGATTAAAAGTCGTCAACGGAAACAGGAATAGAGTTCAACAAAAGCGACATGCCACAGGCAAAAAATAAAGGTACAGTTCACTAGATAGCCATCACAACCAACAAAAGCGTAACAATAACAGGTTTCAACATAAGCCAAAATACTCATTAACAACAGAAAATCTCGAAAATGGAATAGGAGCAAGTACAACTACTGCTGGGCTCGACTGGGCCCAGCACCCTCTGTAGCTGTTGGTGCTGGCTGCTCAACTCCCTGACTTGAACAAGTTACATATATCTGTGGTCAGCGAACAATGAGTAGAGTGGTGTATATGTCATTTACATGCAATTAAACATAAAGGAACAAGCAGCTAACTAATCATACAATTTCCAGTTATGTATTATTATATGTTTTTGTTTAAATCATCTATGTGTTTCTAATAATTCGATTTCTACTAAGGGACCACAATATTTCTTAATCCACTTGTTCCCTAAGGGAACGATCTTGATGCAGTTTTCTCATGATGCAGGATGTGCACGTGGCGCTCTCCTAGCTGGGAGAGCACCCCATGGTAGTGCTACATCCGGTCTACCGTCCCAAGGGTCATGGTCGTGATGTAGTGGTGACTACAACACGCATGATAAACTCACGGGTAGCTACCCCACACTGGCACGCGGTCAGTCCTTTTCGCTAGCGGGTACCCCCAAACGTACAACATAGAGCGGAACAGGGGATCACCCCTCAAAAGTCTGCCTACCTTCTCCCGACTATTCTGATTTTCCCAATAGGCCTAACAGGAGTCGGTGTAGGGTGGCCATTCCTAACCCCACGTCCCAACCCAAGGGGCAGCTAGCTCCCCCTACACTAAAGAGACAGTAGCTCTCCTCGGTACTACGTACACGAGGGCTAGCTAACTTCCCATATCCAAGTCCGAACAACTGACCAACATGCCCGTAGGCAACGAGTCCCATCATACATTGAATATCCATATTACTGTACTGTGATTCCTTTCCTGGTTCCCCATAGGGTTCATGCATACTACTCGGCTTATTTCATTACATGGCATGTATCTGTCTCGCATTCTGGTTTCTTATTCATATAACAGGCAGCTTGTGAATTAACAGGATAAGCAATCATCATTTTTAACATTCCATTTCTCGAAGTAAGGAATTTAACAGCATGCATTCTTTAGTTTATAGCAAGAGAGGTTCATACATTGAATATAAACAATCACATTCTCAGTCCTAGGGTTCATCTCATCACATAGGTTTCAAGAAGATATTTCTAAATTAACATGCACTTTGCTAATTCAAACCATAGAAGCAGAGATGACCACTCTACCAGGGTATACGGGTGGTATGGGGGCTCGAACGATGGATCTCGATGTCGCCGCGAGTCCTGTGTGCACCATGGATTGGAGACCTATATTGTTGATGATGGAAACACCATCATGAGCCATAACTATCTCATTTTGACCTAGAAAAGAGAATAAAAGCTCTTACATAACCAAACGAAGGGCCTAACTCAAGGAATAATCAGTCTGAGAGAAAAGTAAGAAACAAATGGTAAAACTGTAATTTTACCATTGCAATGCAACAATGGGATTTCTCAGGGGCTAAACATAGGTCAAATGGTCTTAACAAGATAAAAAGTGGGTTGGTTCAATCAGAAAAGGGTTAATGTGAAATTTGGGAATTGAATGACTTCTTGTAACCCTAAAAAAGATCCACTTAATTTAACAAGGTTCTGGTCAGGATAAAATTCAACTAAACCCTCTAAAATTCATGAAAAAATATCCTCTGGGGTTTAGAACCTTCAATTTGGCCTTTGGAACCTATTTTGACCTAAATAGGGGTCCTAGTCAAATATTTGCCCTAAATTGGCTTTTTGTGTAAAATGCCAAGTCAAATGTGGTCAAAACTAAAATACAACTTCACCATTGGATTCCTTAGGTCCAAATTAGGTTTATACCAAAATTTGGACCTAAGGAGAGTTCACCTTGACCTACTTTGCAAAATAGTCCAACCCAATTACATTTATGCCCCTATCTTTTGAAAATGCTCGCAGGCACCCCCTAGTTTCCTTGTAATTCTTTGCAATTAGGTCCCTCCACCATTACAAAGGAATCCTACTCCGGCAAGGATTCAAGGGGATATCTCCTTGATTCCTCAGAGAATCCCTCTCAAATTTGAAAGGGAGATTCTCTAAGGAATTCCCATGCGTATGAACACAATCTCGAGCTCCAAATCCTACCCAATCTCTCATGCGAACTGATAAACGCCAGTTTATCATTATTCTTATGCATTAACATAAACCTAGCTCTTAGGATTTTACTCCGCAAATGGGTTTTTGGGCTGCATTTAGGCATTAATTAGGTTAGCCATGCATTGCATTTTTTATTATCTTTTTTATGTGTTTTTGTGAGTGTTAGGGATGAACAGATATACAGATCCCTAAAACCCTAGTACTCAAGAAGGAAACTGGTGAAGGAGAAGCTCTCACCAGCTGGAACTCAGCTTGATCTAGCTCACTATAGCTGGAATTCAGCTCACCTGAATTAGTGTTAGCTCATCCTAGCTCCATTCAGCTCATCTCAGCTGAATGGCAGCTCAACAGAGCTCATCTTAGCTCACCCTAGCTCAAGTCAGCTTAGATCCAGCTCAACTTAGCTGAGTCTAGCTCATCTCAGCTCCCATTAATCCACAGGGAGCTCTAGCTAGCTCAGCTGAGTTTATTGGAGTTCACCCCAGCTCAGGTCCAGCTACATCCAACTCCAGTCAACTCTAGCCAGCTGAAGATGACTTCATTCCAGCTCAGGAAGCTCAAGTCCAACTCCCGGGGACTCAGCTTAGCTCAACTCAGTTGAGCTAAGCTACCTTAGCTGCCTCAACCAGCTTGATCCTCCCCGGGAGCACCAGACCCAGCACACCTTAGCTCACTATGGTAGAAGCCAGCTCACTTTAGCTTGGCTTAGCAGCTAGCAAAGAACTAGCAAGCTAAGCTAGCTAGAGTAGCTCCATGCCAGCCTCTTCAGTAGCTGCCAACTCCATTTCAAGCTCCAGACTTCTCCTCCTCAGCTCCTCTCTTCAAATCCTACCTCCAATACCTCCTCCTCTACTCCATAGCTAGCTAAGCTGCTTAGCTTAGCTTAGCTTAGCTAGCATCCAGCTCCTTGGCCATCCACCACCTTCAACTCAACCCTAGCTAGCTCCATCAACTAAGCTCACCTAAGCTAGCTATCCTACTCCAAGTTGGCGCCACCACCATCACACCCCTTCACCCCATCACCACTACCAAAAGCCACCTATTTTCCCTCCAAAATAACCTTCTAGAACCTTTCCCTTTTGGCGCCAACTTTCCCTCCAAAATTCCCTTCATCTCCACCATACACCTCTCCTTAAAATCGTCTCTACCATCCACCTCACCTACTTTCTAGAAGCCCCATAGTTGGCGCCAAATATAGGTGCCCTTTCACCACCATAACCACCCCATGGCACCCCTTGGGTTAGCGCCAATTACCCTTAGCCGTAGGATCCCCAACCACCTCCATCTTCCCATCGTAGCCCTCCATTTCAAGAGTCACCTTAGCCCCATTCCTACTCTATATAAACCCACCACCTACCACCATTTTAGAGCATCCTCCATTAGTGTTTACTTCCACCTACATCCACCTATACCTACAGCCAAGAAGAAGGAGTAGAGAAGAAGATTAAAGGGGCACATCACCAGCCCCTTTGGTGCCTTCTTCTCCCCACTCTCTTCAACTTGGGCCATGCCAAGGAGGAGGACTTTTCTACTTCAAGGAGGATGGCCAGGCAAAGGAGAAGGACCTAGGGTGGATGTCCACCCTTGGAGAAAAGCTTAGGGCACGCCCCCTTAGGGCTTGCTTTGGAGGACATCACCTTGGCAGAGCTATAGAAGGAAGGAGCTGAAGATCTTCTTTTCAAGCCCGGGAGCTACCAGGCTTGGAGCAAGAAGAGCTTCATCCTCTTCATCACCATCATCATCTAAAGGATTTGTCTTTATTTTGTTTTCGATTTATTTTTTTTGTAGAAGATTCATCTACTAGTAGACAATTTCCTTTAGTATAAAAAAGAAGTTGCCTTAATTTCTTGTTTTTTGCATTATCTTGCTTTATCTTTAGTATAGTTGCACTCCTCCTTTCTAATTAACCTAGGCCTCCACGCGCCTAGGTTGAGCTTAGAAAGAGGATAATTTTTGTCACTTAGATTAGCATAGTAGGTGTAGTAATTTTTCCCGCTAACAACTTCACTTGTTGCCTTAATTTCAAAAACATAAAAATGATATATTGAAAAAATACCAAAAAGAAAGTTGAGATTTATATTCCAAGCAAGAGATTTAATTTTTGCAAACTTGCCTCCTTGGACGACCCTAGATACCCCACTATCTAGGTTTATAAATTTAAGAGTTGATTGGTTTTGCACGATACAACGACGTATTTTACAAATCGCATAAAATCCGTATCACGAACGCATGAGAGATTTGGGTCTTTTCGACCTTCCAAGTTTGGCGAGGCTACCCATGCTTGGAAGCTTGCCTTCCAAGCACAAGGCCCTCTACTTGGGACTATAAAAGGTTCCCCTGACCCTGCCGTTCATCTTCAGCTTGGTTTGGCCGGAGATAACCCCTCAATTTCTTCTCTTCTCCTCCGACCAAACACACAGTGAGCTCTGGCAACCTATTTCTCCTCCTCTCGTCGCTCTGCCACAATACTAGTGGCAGAGTTTCCTCTGCCTCCGTCGTTCGCGTCGCGCCATACCTACGCACGCGCTTGCCTCCTATTCGTCATCACCGCCCCCCTCCAACTGGGATCTTTGTCTCCAACGACGGCAGACATGAGCCGATCGCCATCCTCTCTCCTTTCATCTTTAGACCAGGTCAAGTACTCCCCCCTCTCTTCTCTTTATTTTCCCTCTCTTTATTTCTATTTTCACCCCTCGACGCTCACAGATCACCACCATCTTCTCCACCTTCGACAGACCACCGGCAAGGTGCTTCCGTCATTCCACGCACCCATCCACCTTGCCAAACACCTCAGAAGCTCCGCCACATTCCACTGATCATTTTCCCCTTCTCCATTAACCACCACAACCTCCATTCACTCCCCCCAAACAAACCCAACTTTATGGCCAAAGAACGACCTAGGCACGCACGCCCAGGCCACCCACACCATGCCGACCACCGAGACATCTTCGCCATGCCACGGAGAAGCCTCTTATGTGTTCTAATGAGGCCACAAGTCCGTATTGCATGAGTGCAGGTTTAGGTTATGGCTGCCATTGGAGCAAGCTTGAAGCAACAAGCAACCTTCACTCCAAGCGCCTCGCTACAGGTTCCAGGCTCTAGGCGATGCGGATTTGTCGCCCGCACACTTTCAGCCAGGTGATTGGCGTTGAATGGCTCTACAGCTTCGGCAATTGAATGCGACACCTGCGGGCACGCGCAAGAAAGTAGACGGGACATTTAGTCCCACCTCGGTAACTTTAGAGCGAGCTGAGCGGTATAAGATGCAAATGTGTCAGGGGAATATCGCCTCCTGACACGGGGTGAGGTCCCACTCTCCCCACGACACCTCGTCTGCGCCCCACGCTCCGCGAACTTGGTATCCTGACCCGATTACCTGTGCACTGCTCACCCACCACCCATGCCGATAGGCCTGGTCCCGAGCACGCTGACCTGACCCGTTTACCCGAGATGGCTCTGGGAGAGCGAGCCTAAGAGAGAAAAGAGAGAGAGTTCGCGGGGGAGGGTAGGGGTAGGTTTTGCACTTGCAGGGAAAGGAAGAAGAAAGCCAAAGAGGAAGGAGGAAGCTGAAGGTAGAAGGCACGAAAGGACTGAAGGTGGAAGCTGAAGAAGCTAAGGAGAAGAAGCCGCAGAGAAGAAGGCGGCTGAAGAGAAGGCGGAGCTGAAGAGAAGATGAAGCCAAAGAAAGAAGGAAGAAGAAGAACTGAAGGCCAGAGCATAGAGAAGAAGACAAAAGTCAAGAAGGAACAGAAGAAAGAAGGAAGGAGAAGTTAGAGAAGGAAAAAAGCCAAAGAAGCTGAAGAAGAAGGAAGGAAGCAGAAGAAGACAAGGGAGAAAGAAGCCAACAACAAAGGAAAGGACCAAAGCCAAGGAAGAAAGAAGAAGAAGAAGGAAAGAACAGAAAGAGACAAAAGAAGAAGCAAAAGAAGAAAGAAGAATCAAACATTTTTAAGACGTCTAATTCCATAATCAGACGTCCAATTCTTCCTAATTTCTCTTTTATGCTACATTTTATTATTCATGAACTCATGCTTGACATTCTGAATTATATTTTGAGTAGTTTTATGTGTTCAAATTGCCTTTATTATTGAGATTAGTGCATGAACTCCATTTGCTCCCTGTGTTTGACCTCGGACTTAAACTTCGAGTAATAAAATTTATTTGTTTTCAAAGCAATTTCAACTATACTACGACGCATTACTTTAAACCCGATTTTGCTACCTGTAAACATTTTGGCACCATTTTCGGGGAGCAACGTGCAATTCATCACTAGTCTTTGCATTATTTTGATTATATTTGAGCACTAACTTGCCCTATTTGTTTTGCTGTGATTTTGCAAGGTATGTCATGAGGAGATCTCCTGCGCAAATCAACCACTCTAGGGTAGGTAACTTCTCTCTTCTTCCCTAATCCATCTCTTAATCTTGGGAAGACAAAAAGGAAACAATCAAATTAGGAATCACCTGCCTTCTTTTTTATAGTAATTATCATTCTTTAAGGTAAAATTTCCTAATTTGTGAAAATTTTTTCAAATCTTATCGAAGTTGAAGCGATTTCTTGAGATCCTACCCACAATGCCTGTGCCTATTAGGGATCACGCTTAATTTCTAAATCTCTATGGACTACACACTTCTTGTCTGAAGTCCAAAGAGAATTTCTCTAAAAATCAAAGAGGATTGGAAATAGAGCCACATTAAGGTTTCTATGGTAGGGTTTTGGAGTGCTAGTTCACACGTGCTTGCATGAAAGGAAACAAATCCACTTGCATCTATGTGCTACTCAAGCCCTTGATTGAAAGGATCTAATCAAGACAAACCCTAAAATCAGGCTCTAAAAATCACTTGAACCTTAAAAACCTTGGACTTAATAACCTGGGAGTCAAATCAGGGTGATTTCTAGGTCTTGGCCTAGAATCATTCTACCATCTTTAGGGCAGGTCAGGTGAAGTTGGACTACATTGTAGGCCAACCAACCTCCAAATTAGGTCATGATGAGAACCTCATCATGAGCCATAACTAGCTCATTTTGACCTAATACAAAGGATAAAAGCTCCTACATAACTCAAGGAAAGGCTTAACTCAGAGAATTCTGAGTTTAAGGAGAAAACAAGTCATAAGGGGTAAAAATGCAATTTTACCAGTATAATCTGCATACAGGGTAATTCAGGGCCCAAACATAGGTCAAAGCAACTTAATAAGAATAAAAGTGGGATGAAATGATCTAGCAAGGGCTACAGCAATTCCAAGAAACTAAATGATAATCTATAACCCTAAAACAACCCACTTCAATTCACGAGGTTCGAGGCAAAGTAAAAATAGAATAAACCCTCTAAAATTCATAGAAAAATAATCTCTAGGGTTTAGAACCTTCAATTTGGCCTTCAGAACCCATTTTGACCTACATTGAGAACCATGCCCAATTAATAACTTAATTTGGGTTTTCGCATAAATTGACCGGTCAAACAAGGTTTAATATAGAAATGAAATTCACCATTAGATTCCTTAGGTCCTAATTAGTCATGTATAAAAACTTGAGCCTAAGAAGAAACCTCCTTGACCAACTTTACACTTTGGTCCTCATATATTTACTTTTTGGCCCTCAACTTTTGAACCCTCGCATTTTGGCCCCTAACTCTCCTTCGTTCTTTGCGTTCAGGTCCCCCCTGCAAAACCTGCCAGCACCATGCTCCGGCGACCTTGCGCGGAGCATGGCGCCGCGCAGGGTGAGGGGGAGAGCCTGGCAAGTAAACCAGGGGTGCCCTGCGTCGTCAGCCGTCGCAGGGACACCCCCCTGGTCGCTGTAACCCACCATACCGGCCGTGCGAACGCACGGACGGTATGGGTTTCCATCTCCGGCGTCCTCCGGCGAGGGAGACACGTCGTCTCCCTCCGCCTTCCTCCCTGATTCAGTCCCTATAAATACCCCCGTCGCTCCACCGTTCTTCGGAGCTCGGATCTGACGGAGAAAACCCCCAACTTTCCTCTCTTATCTCTCCGGCAGACGCTCACCAGCTCCGGCGGTTCCTCCCCCTCCTCCTCTTCGCTCTGCTGCAATACCAGCAGCAGAGACTTCCTCCCCTGCTCTTCCCGCGCCACGCCGCACCCAGCTGGCGCCTCTCCGGCTCTCTGCTCGCCGCCGCCCTTTTCCCTGAGCATCTTCTTCTCCGGCGACAGTCGATACGACTGTCGCCCTGCTGCTCCCCCTTCGTCCCTGCAAGTAAGCTAGAACTACTCCCCTTCTTCTCCTCTTTCTTTCCCCGCTTTCAATTTATTCAATTAAGCCCTCGACCGACCCTGACCATCGTCACCCCCTTCGTCTCCGGCCACCCTCCGGTGAGATGCTCCCATCGCTCCACAGCCTCACACACCTCGCCGACCCTCACCGAACCTCCGCCTCATCACACTGAGCACCCCCCACCCCTCCACTGCCACTCCACACCTCCGTAACGCTCCCCCGAACAAACCCATTCCTCCGGTTGCAGTCCAACCTAGGGCTGCCGCCAGACACCACCTTGCGGCTTGCCGCGCAGCTCCACACCTTCGCCGTGCCACGGCGAAGGTTCCCCAGTGGTTTGATCAGGCCGAGAGGCCATATTCGTGTCCGACAGGTTTTGAGGTTCGACCGCCATTAACGCACATTGAAGCAGCTTCTCCCGCGCTCCAGGCTTGAGGACTCCAGGTCTCCAGCTGCTGCGGATTGCGGGGAGTCTTGCGAAGGCAGCCAACCAGCAACCGACGCAAATCGAAGCCGCAGCTGCAGAAGCTAGGCCGCGGTCTCCCAGCAGGCGCACGTGAGGAAAGGCCTCCGTTTAGTCCCACATCGGCACAGGTGAAGAAGAAGGACCGCGGAAGAAGAAGGAAGCTGAGGGAGACACTGTAGCAACAGGAAGTTTAAGTCGTCTGATTTGGAAATCAGACGACGTCCTGAAGGGAAAAGAAGAAAGAAGGAGGGGCGACGTCCTGACTGGAAAAAGAAAAGAAGAAAGAAGGAGGTCTGAAGAACAACAGAAGAAGGCGAGGCAGAGGAGAACACAAAAGAACAAGGGAAGAACTGAAAGATGAAAAACAAAGAAGAAAGAAGAAGATCTGAAGAAAGACAGAAGAGCAGGAACAGCTGGAAGAAGAAGAAGAGCATCACCACTGCAGAAGAAGAACATCACCTCTGCAGACAAAGAAGAAGAAGAAGAGCATCACCACTGCAGAAGAAGAACATCACCTCTGCAGACAAAGAAGAAGAAGATCTGAGACGAGGAGAAACAAAGAGAAAAGAAGACAACAAATTCTTTCTCTCTCTTTCTTTATTTTTGTAAAAGAAACATGTATATCTCTAGAATACAACTTGCTCCCTGAGTTCGACCTCGGGAACTCTTTTCCGAGTAAAAAATTTTTATATTTGAAATGATGGCAACAACTGGCTATACTACGACGCTATAAAACCCTGCTGTCGTGCCATCATCATCAGGTCACAAAACCAAAACATCTAAAGTTCAAGTGGAACCCTAAGAACCTTTGATCTTAAATAAAATTGGTAGACTTAAGAGGTCAAGGTTCCCATTCTGGTCTACCTGTAATCTCAGTGACAAGAGAGGTCGGGTGGAGGAAACCGTGTAACCCGTGGGGACGCTCTACCGTGTAGGGGTCTTTGCGGGACTCTCCATCTTTGGCTGCCCAGGTAATTCTCAAGTGGACAACTTTCTGATCCAGGGGTATCATCCACCCCGAACCTCCATAGTCATCCAAACATCTTTGGGTGCCTTGATTGGGTCAAAAACACATCCAGTCCCTCATCCCTTCTCTTTAGAGCACACACATAGATTTTCAGTGGGATTCTCTATTCAGAACACTTCAGTCCAAGACTTGAACTCTGATTCTACAGCTTGATTCCACCATCTGATCCAAATATGCAGCCTGGTTACTTAAGATTACCATTCAAAAAACCTGAATCACAGAGATCCATGAGAGATAGGATGATTGAGGATGCCCTTGAATTCTATGAAATTGAATACAAAACCTCAACACCAGTAGAAGACATTCAGGTTAGTGTACCAACAACAACAACTTTCATCATAAACTGTGCCCAAGTGTTACTGACAGAAGCCACAAAAGGATCAACTCGAGACATTCTCATAACAGGATACATTGAGATAGAAAAATTGCACAACTTTGAATACCTTCAATGCATGACAAATCCTGTACTATGGGAACAACACCAAGATGATCTTGAAAAATAGGAAGAGATGATGAGGTTATTGAAACAAGTTATTGATCAGAAATACCCGTACATGTCCGAAACAGATAATGAACCATCTTGGAGTAGTATTGAGGATCAATCTGATTTCCCAAACTCCGGGTTTGAGGCACAAAGTTGTTGTGGATTCCCAACCTAGATGGAATACAACATGCCTGATCTTGAATTAGGTTGGGAAGTTCCAATTGCAGGAGAACACGATTTTAAGCCAGCCCTAGATCTGGGGTCACCAAGCATAGAATTCCGAAACTCCTGCAAAGATGAGATTAGAACTGAACTTCTCGAGGGTATAAATCCCGCCCCTTATTCTGATAAGGTGACCCTCGAAGGTGATTCTAACCTAGATTCTGGTGATTCAACCCACATCCTCAGCCTAGAATTTGGATCTAAAACTTATTGGGAAGATTACGAGGCCCCGTATGATGAAGATCAAAGTTTCAATGAAGAGTATGATTCTGGGCCTCTATTTGATGAATATCCCTCTCCAACATCCTCAGAGATTCAGATCGATTTTTCGGAAGTCACGCCAATCTACGATACAGAAACCAAGGAGTTGGAAGAGTGGGGTTTTAATTGGGTCTTTCCTACAAGCCTTGAACTTGAGCCTAGACCAAATAAGAACACCTTTTTGAGCTCAGAATTTACATATAGGCTAGACCCAAGTCAGGCTACTAAGTCTACATCATATGATTTACTCAGTGGTGGAACCCATGATCTCGAATCTCATTCAGGACTTGATTTTCGCAATATCTTCGATGACTTCGAATCTTACCATGATTCCGGAGAACCTCTGTTTCCTAAATACAACGAGCCAATCTACAACCTCAGCTCACATGATGCATTCTTCGACTTCGACTTTGAGGTCCCTAATCCTGAGATCACTGATTTAAGTTCAGGTTCTAGTGAGATGGAATCATTTCTTTTCGATACTCAGGAATCAAAACCAGAAAATGCCGAGAGTAATTGCAACCTAGAGTTCGAATCTTTTCTCGACTCAGATTTCCCTCGTCCTATAGACACTCTTCAGGCATTCACTTTTGAATTTGAGAGCTACTATGACTCTCTACATGAAACCACTTGTAACTCCTTTCTAGAAGAGCCCTCATACACAATTCTTATTGAAGCCACCTCTTCCGCAGATACAGAACCTATCCAAACCCATTTTCAACCCCGACCCGCAACCGGACTCAATTTCTATTCTGACTCCCCTCTTACTGTGTCAATTGCAAATGATTCGCATCTATACCGGGTTTCGAGCATTTATCAGACTGAAGACCATGCTCCATCACCTTCTGATCACCCCTGTAGGGTTTCTGCATCATTCACTGATTATTTTACGGATCCCTACTCTGACCAGGCTGATTCGACTCAGCCAAACCCCAAATTCACACTTCCACATCCATCCGAGCGCCATAGCATATGGTGGGTTCCACATCTCTTGATCTACATTTATCAACCCACCAGATTGATTGGGTTTGGGCTGCATCATCAGCTTGTTGATCTAAACAAGCACCTGGTTGAACCTGCCAGGCTCTTGATCAAGGTGCTTGTTCTACAAAACTTCGCTGATTTGACTACTCCCTCTCCATCCCATGCCTCGCTCGGCTGAAGGCGTTGAATTTAGCGCTTAACGGGAGGTAGCCCGTCATTCCAAAATCCAGAGATCCATCTGATTATCCATCTGTACTTCACGTCTATTGCACCTGAGTTCAGTCTTAGAATAGTCAATCCCACCTCTGGTACATGTGCCAGAGCTTGAAATCGTCCGCATTAGTCATTCCCCACCCAGTCGCCCACCCGATAAATCTTGTTCTAAGTCCCTGAACCCAACACTATTTTCACACCCTCCTTTTACAATGAGGACATTGCAAAACTTAGGCATGGGGGGGTGGTAAAGTGCAAACGTACAGAAATCAAGAAAAGTCAGAAGGATTCTCACAAAAAAATCACATTTGCCAAAAATACCAAAAAAAAAAGAAAATTATGAAAAAGAACAAAAAAATTATAGGAGGGAAGAAAACTTTGAGGCAATATAAATATAAGGAGAAAAAGAGCAAAATGTCAAAGGGAGCACAAAATGAAAAAGAAAAAAAGAGATAGTCATTAGTAAGAGATTAAGGGATTAACTGAAGTTCTAGACCACATCAAAGAAAATAGAAAAAATATAGGAAAAAGTGCTAATGAGACACAAAAGAGATTAGTAGGAACGCTGATCTTAGGCCTTTTGGGTTAGACTTTTAGGCTTAAACATTCAAGTATCCACTACGGTCTGGATAATCCTCAAGGGGTTGGGGAAAATGCGAAGCTTAAGTATTAGGTCTAAGGCTTAGGGAGTATTCGGCCTCGTTAACTGACCTTTGGTTTGCGGGACTCGATGACCTAAGCACCCCAATTCACACACAGTCTGGTTCAGTGCGCATAACTATCAAAATCATGCAAAAGCGTTTAAATGTTCTGAAAAAAGTTGCCTAGATTAGGAGCGGCCGATCAACATAAGTTGATTTGGATGAGTTCCCGGTGTGGAGAGGCGGGAAATTCCCTTCGAAGATGCGTAACAACATATCATCTCCTCGGTGCTTGTCTCCTAGGATATTTACATATCCTACTGGGGGCACATAAGCACCCTGCTGGTTCAGATGCCATGGGCAGCATTATCACAAAATGTGATTGCTAGGGTCTGGATTTAGCTACAGAACTCCATGGGCGGGATTATCTGGAAATCTCGAAAACCAGGGTTCTGGGGGTTTCCATGGGCGGTGTTATCATGAAGCATCGATTGCCAGCAACCTTTGAGGATTAATGATGGGGATGAGGAATCCGATACAGGCTGTGTTGAGAAGCTAATCTGAAGCTAGAAATAAAAAGAAAAGAGAGAGAAAACTCTCCAAACAAATAAATCCTCTGTTTCTCTCTTACAAAAAATGCACTGTAAACTGAACCGAGGCTAAAATATGTCTTAAGCACGGGTGCTTTGGTCGTGGAGTCCAACGAACCTTAGGATAGTTCCTACGGGCCTTAAAAACTTTCACGGAGGACAGAGGCTAGAGCTGGTCAGGTCCGGACATTGGTTGGTACTTGAGTACCTCTAGGCCTACTGTCGGCATTCTAACCTAATTAAAAAGAAAAAGAAAAAGCACTCATCATAATATGTGAAAGGAACTCATGGTCTAGAACAGAAGTTAAAACCTTAAAATTTTGCTAAGGGACTAGCAAAAGCTAGGCATGGGGGTACGATGGGAACACCATCATGAGCCCTAACTAGCTCATTTTGACCTAGAAAAGAGAACAAAAGCTCCTACATAACCAAATGAAGGGCCTAACTCAAGGAATAATCTATCTGAGAGAAAAGTAAGAAATAAAGGGTAAAACTGCAATTTTACCATTGCAATGCAACAACGGGATTTCTCAGGGGCTAAACATAGGTCAAATGGTCTTAACAAGATAAAAAGTGGGTTGGTTCAATCAGAAAAGGGTTAATGTGAAATCTGGGAATTGAATGACTTCTTGTTACCCTAAAATAGATCCACTTAATTTAACAAGGTTCTGGTCAGAAAAAATTCAACTAAACTCTTTAAAATTCATTATAAAAATATCCTCTAGGGTTTAGAACCTTCAATTTGGCCTTTGGAACCTATTTTGACCTAAATAGGGGTCCTAGTCAAATATTTGCCCTAAATTGGGTTTTTTTGTAAAATACCAAGTCAAACGTGGTCAAACCTAAAATCCAACTTCACCATTGGATTCCTTAGGTCAAAATTAGGTTTATACCAAAATTTGGACCCAAGGGGAGTTCACCTTGACCTACTTTGCAAAATAGTCCAACTCAATTACATTTATACCCCTAGCTTTTGAAAACCCTTGCAGAAATCCCCCTAGCTTCCTCGTCATTCTTTGCAATTAGGTCCCTCTACCATTACAGCGGAGGAATCCTACTTCGGCGAGGATTCAAGGGGGATATCTCCTTGATTCCTCAGAGAATCTCTCTCAAATTTGAAAGGGAGATTCTCTGAGGAATTCCCGTGCGTATGAACACAATCTCGAGCTCCAAATCCTATCCAATCTCTCATGCGAATGCATGAGAGATTTGGGTCTTTTCAACCTTCCAAGTAAGACGAGGCTGCCTGTGCTTGGAAGCTTGCCTTCCAAGCACAAGGCCCTCTGCCTAGGACAATAAAAGGTTCCCCTGACCCTGCCGTTCATCTTCAGCTTGGTTTGGCTGGAGATAACCCCTCAATTTCTTCTCTTCTCCTCCGACCAAACACCCAGAGAGCTCCAGCGACCTATTTCTCCTCCTCTCATTGCTCTACTACAATACCAGTGGCAGAGTTGCCTCTGCCTCCGTCGTCTGCGTCGCACCATACCTATGCACGCACTTGCCTCCTATTCGTCATCACTGCCCCCCTCCAACTAGGATCTTTGTCCCTTACGGTGGCAGACACGAGTTGACCACCATCCTCTCTCCCTTCATCTTTAGGCTAGGTCAGGTGCTTCCCTCCTCTCTTCTCTTTATTTTCCCTCTCTCTATTTCTATTTTCACCCCTCGACGCTCACAGACCACCACCATCTTCTCCACCTCCGGCAGACCACCGACGAGGTGCCTCCGTCATTCCACGCACCCATCCACCTTGCTAAACACCTCAGAAGCTCCACCACATTCCACTGATCACTTTCCCCCTCTCCATTAACTGCCACAACCTCCATTCACTCCCCCCAAACAAACCCAACTTCACGGCCACAGAATGACCTAGGCATGCATGACCAAGCCACCTTGCGCCACACCGACCACCGAGACATCTTCGCCATGCCACAACGAAGCCTCCTGAATGTTCTAATGAGGCCGCAAGGCCGTATTGCATGAGTGCAAGTTTAGGTTACGGCCGCCATTAGAGCAGGCTTGAAGCAGCAAGCAGCCTTCACTCTAGGCGCCTCTCTCCAGGTTCCAGGTTCCAAGCTACACGGATTTGATGCCCACACACTTTTAGCTAGGTGATTGGCGTTGGAAGGCTCTGCAGCTTCAGCAATTGAATGAGACACCTATGGGCACGTGCAAGAAAGCAGGCGTGACATTTAGTCCCACCTTGGTAACTTTAGAGCGAGCTGAGCGGTATAAGATGCAAATGTGTCTGGGGCACATCGCCTCCTGACACGGGGTGAGGTTCCACTCTCCCCACCATGCCTCGTCCACGCCCTACGCTCCACGGACCTGGTATTCTGACCAGATTACCTGTGCACTCCTTGCCCACCACCCATGCCGGTGGGCCTGGTCTCGGGCACGCTGACCCGACCCATTTACCCGAGATAGCTCTGGGAGAGTGAGCCTAAGAGAGAACAGAGAGAGAGAGTTTGCGGGGGAGGGTAGGGGTGGGTTTTGCATTTGCAGGGAAAGGAAGAAGAAAGCCAAAGAGGAAGGAGGAAGCTGAAGGCAGAAGGCACAGAAAGGACTGAAGGTGGAGGCTGAAGAAGAAGTTAAGGAGAAGAAGCCGCAGAGAAGAAGACGACTGAAGAGAAGGCAGAGCTGAAGAGAAGTTGAAGCCAAAGAAAGAAGGAAGAAGAAGAACTGAAGGCTAGAGCATAGAGAAGAATATAAAAGTCAAGAAGGAACAGAAGAAAGAAGGAAGGAGAAGTCAGAGAAGGAAAGAAGCCAGAGCAGCTAAAGAAGAAGGAAGGAAGTAGAAGAAGACAAAGGAGAAAGAAGCCAACAACAAAGGAAAGGACCAAAGCCAAGGAAGAAAGAAGAAGAAGAAGAGAAGCTAAAGAAGAAGGAAAGAAGAACAGAGAAGAAAGAGCCAAAATTAGAAGCAAAAGAAGAAAGAAGAATCAACAATTTTTAAGATGTCTAATTCCATAATCAGACGTCCAATTCTTCCCTATTTCTCTTTTATGCTACATTTTATTATTCATGAACTCTTGCTTGACATTCTGAATTATATTTTGAGTAGTTTTATGTGTTCAAATTGCCTTTATTATTGAGATTAGTACATGAGCTTCATTTGCTCCCTATGTTCGACTTCGGACTTAAACTTCGAGTAAAAAAATTTGTTTGTTTTCAAAGCAATTTCAACTATACTACAACGCATTACTTTAAACCCGATTTTGCTACCTGTAAACATTTGACCAATAAGTCAAATGTTCTCAACATAGTATAGATACTATACTAATACATAGAGAATTCCGAAAGAAAATCAATGATACTTTGTTTGCGAAAAATCGACTCTTTTTGGGCCATGAACCGATCCAAAAACATGCATCCTGACTAAAATCAGACGTTTGAGAAGAGTCCCAGATGTCCTAAACGAGTGTGGGATCTCACCTTGTTTTCTGTGTCTTTTACAGATGTCTGAAACCCTCCACCGCCGTCCGAGGGTGTCTCCAGACGTCTAGCACTGCTCCCAATCGTTTGGGAGAGTAGTTAGACGTCTGACGACGCCATCCAGACGTCCTAAAGTGCCTTGAACATTACGCTGATGCAACTTCCCAACGTTTCTGGCACCTCGGCACTCTACGTGCTTTCCAGACATTCGAAGTCTATCCCAGACGTCCGGTGACCCCTCCAAACATTTGACAAATGTTGTAGACGTCTTAATTTGCGGAAATAAATGCTGTAGAACTTCCTCGTAAGCTTCCTTCTCGCTTCAGGAGTTGCAGTAGCTCTTGCAACACCCTTAGTCTCCTCCGATCTCCTCCTAATCCCCTCTCTCTCTCTCCTTCTCCCTCACTCGGCTGCTCTGGTGGAGAGCAAAATGGAGGGGGGGTTTTATGGATGGTGAGGGATGGGGAGATGTTTGGTGGAGTGGGAATGGGGAGAGGTATGGGGGAGGTGTGTGGGGATGGGGGGAAGGCATGGGGCATGGAGGGTTATGGTGTATGGGCATGGTGGGGGTTTTTTGCATCAAACCCCTTAAGGACTAACATATTCGGCACAGAACCTTTTGGTGCGTAGAAATTACAATAAGGCCCCCAAAGTTTGGAAAAAAAATGGCCCTTGGAAAGGGTCGTTTTAACATAACAAACTTAATGAAAGTTTCACCCCTGAAACTTGAGCTAAACTAGGATGCCGGAAGAAATAGACATGCGCATAACAAACTTAAAGAGGATCAAAGTAGGTCAGAAGCGACGTACCCTCGAAAAGCTCTGTTTATTGATCTTGCATTGCTGCCTCGGGCTCCCAAGTTGCCTCCTCGTACCGGTGGCTTCTCCATAGGTCCTTCACTGGTGGCACCTCCTTCCGCCTCAAGTTCTTGACGGCTCTATCTAGTATCTGTATTGGCTTCTCAAGGTAGGTCAAGTCATCCCCTACCTTGATGCTCTCGTAACTTAAAACATGGCTGGGATCGGCGATGCATCTCCTGAGGTTGGACACGTGAAACATCTCGTGCACTTTAAAGAGCTGGGGAAAAAGGGCAAGCCCGTAAGTAACGGGTCCTACCCGATCTAAGACCTCAAAGGGTCCCACGAATCTTGGTGCGAGATTCTCTTTTGCCCTAAATCGTTGCAAACTATTAATGGGTGAGACACGAAGGAAGATGTGATGCCCAACCTCAAACTGCACCTCTCTGTGCTTTTGATCAGCGTAGCTCTTCTATCTGCTCCTGACAGTATGGAGTCATCTGTGGATCTGCTTTATCACCTCTTGACTCTGACGGATCAGCATGGGACCAACCTCCCACTTAGTCCCTACCTCGACCCAACTCAAGGGAGCTGTACACTTCCTTCCATACAAAGCCTCATAAGGCGCCATGCCAATGCTCAAGTGGTAACTGTTATTGTATGCAAACTCTACCAGGGGCAAATGCTCCTCCCAGGAGCCTCTCCAATCTAGTACACAAGCACGTAGTAGGTCCTTAAGGGTTTGAATGGTGCGCTCTGACTGTCCGTCGGTCTGGGGGTGGTAGGCAATGCTAAACCTTAGATGAGTCCCTAAGGCCTGCTGAAACTCCGTGCAGAATTGGGAAGTGAAATGAATGTCTCAGTCTAATATAATCTCATGAGGGACTCCATGGAGGCGCACCACATCTTTGATGTAACGTTTTGCTAATTATGCTGGCCCAAAGGTGACTCGGATTGGCAGAAATCATGCCTCCTTTGTCAATCTATCCACTATCACTTAGAATGCATCATGTCACTGCTGTGTGACCGGTAACCCTACTACTAGGTCCATAGTGACACTCTCCCACTTCTACTCTAGCATAGGAAGTGACTGTAGCGGCCCTGCAAGCCTCTGATGCTCAGCCTACATGATGGGAACACTAACATGAGCCCTAACTAGCTCATTTTGACCTAATGAAGAGAACAAAAGCTCCTACATGACCAACTGGAGGTCCTAATTCACTGAATAACCTTTCTGGGAGAAAAGCAAGAAACAAGGAGTAAAATTGCAATTTTACCATTGCAGTACAACAATGGGTTTTCTCAAGGGTTAAACACAAATAAAATGGTCTTAATAAGATAATAAGTGGGTTGAATCAGACAGAAAAGGGTTCGTGTGAGTTCTGGGAATTAAATGACTTCTTATAACCCTAAAATAAATCTACTTGACTAAACAAGGTTTTGGTCAGGATAAAATTCATCTAAACCCTCTAAAAATCATAGAAAAATATTCTCTAGTTTTTAGAACCTTTAATTTGGCCATTGGAACCTATTTTGACCTAGAATGGGGTCTCAAACAAATATTTGTCCTAAATTAGGTTTTCGCATAAATTGCCCAGCCAAACGTGGTCAAACACAAATTCCAACTTCACCATTGGATTCTTTAGGTCCATATTAGGTTTGTACCAAAATTTGGACCTAAGGGGAACTCATCTTGACCCACTTTGCAAACAGGTCCGACCCAATTACATTTCTACCCCTATCTTTCAAAAACCCTTACATTTGACCCCCTATCTTCTTCTTCATTCTTTGCAATTATGTCCCTCTGCCATTATAGTGGAGGGGATCCTACTCCGGCAAACTTGAGGAGATTTCTCCTTGATCTCTTAGAGAATCCCCTTCAAAATTGGAAGGGAGATTCTTTGAGAAATCCCCTCCAATATGAACCCAATTTAAGGACCTATTTGGTACCCAATCTCTCATGCGAATGCATGAGAAATTTGGGTCTCTTTCGATTTTCCATTGCCGGCAAACCTACATTGCTTGGAAGCTTAGCTTCCAAGCACAAAACTGACCTCCATGGCCTATTTAAGACACCCCAGTTCGCCCCGCATCTCCTAAGCTTGAAATCAGCTAGAGAACTTCCTCAATTTCATCTTTCCTCTTCTGGCCGACTTGCTCATCAAGCTTCGGCGACCTCTCCTACTCTCTCTCATCACCTAGCCACAATACCGGTGGCAGGTTCCTCTTCCTCACACTTGTCCGCATCGTGCAGCACCTGTCGACGCCCCTGCATCCCCTTCATCCTCATCGACCACCTTCTCTGAGCACCTTCGTCTCCGACGTCGGCAATACGATCCGGATGCCATCTCCATCTCCTCCTTTGTCTCTTCACCGCTAGATAAGTCCCTCTCACCTTCTACTCCCTTTCCCCCTTCTTTATTTCCTCAACCGACTACTGCCGCACTCCACCACCATCATCCCCTTCACCTCCGGCCACCAACTCCAGCGAGTTTGCTCCACCTCCCTCCTTGCTGACCAGTTCATAAGCATCGCCTCGACTCACTGATCATAACCCTCCACTCATATCACTCTGACACTCACCCAAATGCACCCTCGAACACACCCACACACACGGCCGCAGTGTGCCCTAGGTATGCTCCCTCAGGCGTTCTCATGCCATGCCAACCACCTCTGCACACTCGCCGCACCATGGTGAAGCTCCCTGAGCTTTTTAATGTGGCCGCAACGCCGTTGTGGTGATTTCAGGTCCAGGAGCTCTTCGCCATTAACGCCGGGCTTGAAGCTTGCTTGCAAGCTGCTCCAAGCCGTGCCCGCTCCAGGTCACAGTCCCAGGTTGCGTGGAAAGACTTCGTGAACATCTCCAGGCCTCCAATTGGTGTCAAGGGCCGTACCTGTAGCTGTAATCGAAGTAGCCTCTCTGCTGCAGGCACACGTGAAGGGGGTGGAAAGGTAGTCCCACCTCAGAAAGATTTGGAGCGCCGGGCCCGCATAAGCTGAATTCTTTCCATAGGCTCTTCACCTCCAATTCACGGGGTGAGGTCCTTCTCTCACCCAACCCAACCGCCTCGTCCGCGACCACGGCCCGCAGACCTGGTGACCCAACCCAACTAGCACACCTCGCCCACCACCGCACGCCGGTGGGCCTGGTCCCGGGCGCGTACTTGACCCGATTACTTGAGAAGTGTGGCTCTGGGAGAGTGAAACCCAAGAGAGAAGAGAGAAGAGAGCTCGCACAGGTAGGGGATAGGTTTTCCTCTGCAAAGGAAGAGAAGCGAAGCCAAAGGAAGAGGAAGGAGAAGACAAGGTCGAAGAGAAGCTAGGGAAGAAGAAGGAGAAGGGCTGCAGCAGAACAAAGAAGCCAAAGGAAGAGGAAGGAGAAGACAAGGCCGAAGAGAAGCTAAGGAAGAAGAAGGAGAAGGGTTGCAGCAGAAGGAAGAAGCTAAAGCCAAAGAGAGGAAGGCAAGGAAGGTAGAGAAAGAAGAAACTGAAGGAAGAAGCTGAAGGCAGCCAATAGAGAGAGAGAGAAAAGAAGAAAGTCAAAAGAAGAAAAGAATGCAGAAGAAGATCAAGGAAAGGCTAAGGCAGGAGAAGCCAAAATCAGAAGAAGGAAGGAAGGAGAAGACAGAGAAAGCCAGAGAAAGCTAAGAGAAAGAAGACAGAGCTCGCCAAGGCAAACTCAGAAGGAGAAGAAAATTAGAGAGAGAAGAAATTCTCATTTTTTTTTAAATCATAATTAAGTTCTTGAATATTTTTGTGCTACACATCTACTCCTATATTTTTGCATTGAGACATTGATATTATTGCATATTCTTTTAAATTATAAGCTATGATCTTGATTGCTAAACCCTAATTTGCTCCCTGTGTTCGACCTCGGACTTTAAAATTCGAGTAATAAAATTGTATTTGTTTTGAACGCTTTTTCGGCTGTACTACAACGCGACCATTTTAAAACCTGATCAAGCACGATAAACACTTCACCTGCTGACGTACCAAACACTGCTGCACAAACTCACCAACATCCTGCTTCATCCCCCTCCACTGGAAGTCACGTCGCAGATCATGGTACATCTTGGTGTTTCTGGGATGTATGGTAAATTGGGACCCGTGTGCCTCATCTAGAAGCTCCCTCAGTAGCTCCTCGTCTCTAGGAACGTACTAACGTCCCCTCATGCGTAGGACCCCATCTGCAAAAGTAAGATCTCCTGGGGCCCCCATCAACACCCTATCTCGTAGTGTCTGTAGATACAGGTCAGCCATCTATCCAGTAATGATATGGTCTATAATCTCTAGTCGTGTCTGCCTCATCACAGCCCCGCAATACACTTGTGGCTCTAGAGGTTGCCAACTGCCTAGCTCCTCCATGAGTCTCCAACTCCGTTCCTGTAAACTAGCCAAGTGGGTGGGTGCCTTCCAGGTTTAAGGCGTTAGCCACCACATTGGCCTTCCCTGGTTGGTAGGAGATGCTGCTGTCGTAGTCCTTTAGGAGCTCTAACCAACGTCTCTGCTTCATATTGAGCTCCTTCTGATCAAACAGGTACTTGAGGATCTTATGGTCCGTGAAGATATCAAAAGTCTCATTGTATAGGTAGTGCCTCCATGTCTTCAGCGCGAAGACAACTGATGTCAGATCCAAGTCATGTGTAGGGTAGTTATGCTCATGGGGCTTTAGTTACTGCGAAGCATAAGTGACAACGTGGCCCTACTGCATGAGCACACCACCCAACCCCTGCAAGGAGGCATCCGTGTAGACCACAAACCCGCCATTGCTATCCGAGATGGTGAGTGCAAGAGTTGAAGTCAATCTCTCCTTCAGCTCCTGAAAGCACGACTCACACTCGTCTGTCCAGGTGAAGGGTACGTCCTTCCTAATCAACTAAGTCATGGGACACACAATCTAAGAGAATCCTCTGATAAATCGTTGGTAGTACCTTGCCAGCCCTAAGAAGCTGTGTATCTTTGTCACCGTACGTGGCCTCTCCCACCGAAGCACGACCTCAACCTTGGCTGAATCCACAGCAATCCCATCTCCTGAGACCACATGGCCCAAGAAGGTAACCTGTCTTAACCATAACTCACACTTGTTGTACTTGGCATACAGCCTGTGCCGTCTCAACATGTCTAGTACCATGCATAAATGCTGTCCATGCTGTGACTGATCCTGGGAGTAAACTAGCATGTCATCAATGAATACCACCATAAACTAGTCCAAGTACGGCCTGAAGACGCAGTTCATCGAATCCATGAAAGCAGCGGGGGCGTTGGTCAGCCCAAACGGCAAGACCAAGAACTTGTAGTGTCCATATCTTGTATGGAAAGCTATCTTGGAGACGTCGGTCTCCCTGATCCTCAGCTGATGGTAACCCGATCTCAGGTCTATCTTGGAGAACACTGTGGTGTCTCTCAACTAGTCAAAGAGGTCATCAATGCGGGGAAGCGAGTACTTGTTCTTGACGGTGACCTGATTCAGTTGCCTGTAGTCAACACAAAGCTGAAAGGTGCCATCCTTTTTCTTCACAAATAACACAAGGGCTCCCTATGGGGACACACTGGGCCTCACAAAGCCCTTCTCCAATAGATCCTGCATCTGAGACTTGAGCTCTCGGAACTCAAGTGGGTCCATTCTGTATGGTGTAGTAGAGATGGGGTGGTCCCCGGTACCAGTGAGATCTCAAACTCGACCTCACGCTCAAGCAGTGTCCTAGCAGCTCCTCCAGAAAAATGTCGGGTACTTGTAGACCCCCGAAATACTCTGTAAGTCGACCACAAGGCTAGGCTCTGCTACAACACAAGCTAGGAAGCCTTCACACCCCTGGCTCAGTAGCTTTGCTGCCCGAAGCATAGAGATGCACCTAAAACCTCCGTCCATTGGTTGATCGTGGAACTCAAAGGGAGGCAGCTTGGGTATGGAGAAGACGATCTTCCTCCCAAAATAGTCCACTAGGGCGTGATAGGCAGACAACCAGTCCATCCCTAGAATCACCCCAAAATCCTCCATCTGGATCATAATCAGATTAGTAGGGAGACTATGCCCCCTATAGTGAACTCACAGTCTATGAAAACCTCCTTTGCTATGAACGACTGTTCACCTGGGCCTCTAATCAGGAACGGATCCTCTAACAGTGTAGTGTTTGGCCCCAGACTAATGGAAAAACTCGTGGAGACAAAGGAATGTGTGGCTTTAGAATCAAAAAGCACGAAAACTAATCTGCTGGAAACTGTAACCAAAGCTACCACTACAGAACCCGAAGCTCTAGCAAGTCCGTGAGTCATGGCGTTGAGACACCCCTCAACCCTAGGTGCAAAAGAGGCAGCCAGGCTTTGGGTCGGGTAAGCAGCAGTTGGCTGGTGCCCTCCTCGCGACTGCTATCCTACCCCTTGTGCCTGGTAATTGCGGTTGCTAGATTGGCCTCCAATACTCGGTGCTGGGAGCATCTGGTGTGTTTCGGCCCTCGATGGGAAATCCCTCATGTGGCTCGGCTAGCCACACTGGTTAGAAAGGCACATGACCTCCTCCCTCTGTCTACCCTTACTGGTAATTGGGTAGGGGTCTGGTATAGTCAGCTAGCCACAGTCTGGGGCCCCCAAAGGCCACTGGTGGCCCCACAGAGCAGGATGACTCCCCCGCAGGCGTTGTGTGCCTCCTCTCCCGATGGCCCTGTGAGTGCTACAGTTGGTAGGGCCTCTTCCATCCTCCGTCAGTGTCTCACACGGTCAGGTTGGTCTCCTTGTAGGTCATGGCTGCCTTAACCACGCGAGAGAAGGTAGGTAACTTCAAATGCTTCACATACCCCCAAATAGCAGGACGGAGGCCCTCAGTGAACCTCCATAGGTGCTCCTCCTTTGTAGATTCAATCGTCGAGGCGAAGCTTGACAGCTCCAGAAAATGTGTACGGTACACACTAACTGTCATTGTTCCCTGGCAGAGAGTGTGGAACTCTCGCCTCTACTCCCACCAGGTCTATGGGAAGTACTGCTCGAAAAAGAGTGCCACGAAATGGTCCCACATCGGCTCTCCCCCCTCTTGACCTCTGACTGCCCTCCACCATTTGTGGGCTACACTCTCCAACTGGTACGTGGCGAAGGCCACACGACATTCTGTAGGATGGTGGAGTGTGTCGAAGATCTCCATTTGCTCCAGCCAATCCTCCGCCTCAGATGGGCTCTCCTCTCCCTTGAAAGAGGGGGGCTTCAGCTTTCGAAACTGGGCGAATAGCTCATGGTGGAGTCGTAACAGGGGAATAGGTACACCTCGCGGTAAGGAGGACTTGTGCTCAGAAGTGCCTGAGGGTGGTCGGGGTGATGGAGAATCACCCCCTCCCCCTCCAGCTGGTCCAATGCTGCAGCGGCTCCCCTATCTCACAGTGGACTCTCCGTCCACATCCCCAGGGAGAGGTGGTTGAGGAGGCTACTGGATCTCCTCCCACACTATATCCCGGATCAGCTGGGCGAGGTCCTAGGCCTGGATGCCCTGTAGGAGGGGTGGATCGACTACTACCTCGAGTCCGGCAAGACTGCCCCTACGACCACAGCCACGTCCGTGGCCTGCCTCAAGGGCTCCCCACGAGGCATCTCCTACAAGGAGATGGAAGAAAGGAGAAGGGATTATCAATGACACTGGGTTACAGAAAGAAATAGGACTCGGAAAAGAAGATCAAGATAACATGTTGTGATGGCTATCCTAGCTACATGCACATGAGTGATTACTGAAATTCCCTATTTTGAGGGGGTGAGATATGCGTGACGTAATATAAAATGCGGAATTTAAATAGACAATCTCTCAAAGATAAGTAATCACACAATGGGCACAAGTATTTTTAGGTGGAAACTCAAATCGGGTGAAAACCACCACCTAACCCTCTCGAGTTAGGATTTTCCGATCGACCTAGTCGATCAAATCCACTAAACCTAGTCACTTGAATGAGGGTGATTGAACCTCAATTACAACCACACTACTTAGACCGAGGGTAGTGTACCTCAAAACCCCTTCTCTTCACAAGAAGGATTTTATCTCGGTAAGGAGATGGGAATTCGCAAAGCGAATACCCAACCAAAGACAATAAAATGTACAACAATCCTATAGAGCCACAAATATTTAAACTTAGCTTCTATAAGAGTTAGGAAACTTCCCTTTGGTGGAAGTGCGTCGATGTGACGACGCGGGTGTGTGAACCATGCGGCGACGCTTCATCGCTCTCGTAATCATAGAGGGAGAGCGGGTGCGCAAATTGGATGAGGCACTTGGATGTGGAACTAGCCTTTGAGAGCAAGTGCTTCTTCTACTTCAATTTGACACAAAATGAGTGGAAATATTATTGCAAGGTGTGTGTTGGTATGGCAAGGGTTCTTGATGTAAACACATTTACACTACTTAAGATGTCTATTTATGCATGTTCTTAAGCATAAGATTGCATTTCATGATATAAATATTGCATTACATGCATCATCTTGCATTTAGAATACTTTGAATAAAATGGAGGTTAATTGTCTCCTTTTATGTGCTTGGAAAGGGCAAATATTTTATCAGGGCCTCGGATCAAAGATCCAACCGTATGGATGTGATCAGGGCGACGATTGGAGTTCAACGACTCCAAGATCGCCCTAATCAGGCATCCGTAGCATTAGATAGTGACCCGGGAACCCTAGAAGATCAAGGGCTAGGATGGTGTAAATTTGTTACGAACGCGTGCCCCAGACGTCTTTTAAGACGTCTGGGAGGTGGCCTAGACGTCGGACCAGACGTCTGGGATCAGACGTCTGGGATCGTTTCCAGACGTCTGTAAAACAGTTATTTTTTTCGCACGAGAGATTCGTCTGCGCGCCTGTGCACGCAGACCCGCGATTCCTCTCTCTCTCTCTCTCTTTTTCCCTCTCTCTCTACGGCTGCAGGCCTGCCGCTTTCTCTCTCCCTCCTCCTCGCGCGGCCTTAAAAGGCCACGCCTCCCCTCTGTCGTCTCCACCGTCCCCTTCCTCTTCTCCTTCCTATGCGAGAGAGCGAGCGAGCGCGAGGGCGGCAGCGGCGGTCGCAGTGAGCGCGGAGGAGGTGCGGCGTGCGAGGGCGGAGCTCTGCCGTGAGGGTGAGCTCGTCGGAGCGGCTTGACCGGCTGGCGGAGGGCGCAGGAGGCGCGGAATGATGCGGAGAGGGACCTGCTGCGGTTTGAGCAGCAGACGCGCGAGGTGTGACGCGGGCGGCGTCGCGAGCGGAGGCCGAGTGGTGCCCTGTTCTGGAAAAATTTCCAGAATCAGACGTTTGGGTTGATAGCCAGACGGCGAGGGAGACGTCTGGAAGATCATACAGACATCTGAAAGGTGAGTAGTCCGCTTTCTTCTTCCTTCCTGTCGACTGACCTTACTGAGGGAGGGAGTTGGCTGTGCGCAGGCTCGGTGATTCGCCATCCAACGCGAATCAGATGTCTGGCTGTTGTACCAGACGGCGGGAGCGACCTCCAGATGTCCGGTGTGACCATCGGACGTCTGGGAGATAGGCCAGACGTCCCCTCAGACTTCTGGACGTCTGGGAAACCACGCTGAGCAGGTAATTCTCTGATCCACTTTTTAAGATGTCTGGAAGAAGTTCCAGACGTCTGATTTTACACAGTGTCGTTGTTTTCGACCCGTTTAGGGCTCGTTCGGGTTCCGTTTTCCGCGATTCGAGTTGCGTTCTTTTCAGAATTAATTCCTCTACCCATCTACAGTAGCTATACACTGTTTTGAGGCTTTTCTTGTGTTTGATCCTTGTGATAGGACCTCGTTCAGTTGCAGTCTTGGGAGTCGCGGAGGCACGCGGGATTCCCGATCACGCCCCCATTACTCCCGTTGTACCTGGTAGAGTGGCTAAGTTATTAATAAAATTTGTTAAATTATGAAATCATAAATAGAACCTAGGACATTGCATGAACCCTAGGAATGAGAAATAGATGGAATGATAGCTCCTAGGTGTTGCATGAATCCTAGGACTGGAAAACTAGATTGTATGATAGATCCTAGGATATGGCATGAATCCTAGGATGGGAAAACTAGTGGAATGTATAATACCGCAGTCTTGGAAAATGGAAAGAGATATAAAGCTGCCTGTAATTTGAATTAACAGCTGCCTGTTGTGAATAGATAACGTGGTCGAGAACATGGATTGTAAGAATGTAAAACTGGAAAGTGAAACCTGGATGTTTGAGTAAAAAGGATGGAACCCTACAGGGAAGTAGGAGTAGAACTCCTGGAAAGTGAATGGAACAGTTTTGGGGAAGTGAGCTAGCCCTTGAGTACGGAGTACCAAGGAGAGCGACTGTCCCCTTGTTTAGTGCAGAGCGGAGCCAGCCGCCCCAGGGACCCGAGGTTAGGACTGGCCACTCTGTACCGACTTGCTGGCCCTTTCGTACGTAGTACAGAGGAGAGCTACTAGTGTAGGGAGGGACTAGCTACCCCACGGGCCCCGGGGTTCTGCTAGCCTCCCACACCGACTTGTTAGGCCCGCTGGGGCAAACCAGGGTAGTCAGGCGAGGGTGCACGGACTGTGGAGGGGCAAGGCCCCAGTTTGGTTACTGTGGAGGGGTTGGACCCTTGTTACTGAGAGGGCTCTGCCCTGGACTGGTTCCGTGCTGTGCTTTGGGTGCACCCGTTAACGGAAACGACTGACCGCGTGCCAGTACGGGTTAGCTACCTGTGCGTTTATCGCGCGTGCTGTAGTCACCGTTACGTCTGTCAGTGACCTTGGGGTGGTTGACTGAGGGTAGGATCACCACGGGGGACTCTCCCAGCCAGGAGAGCACCATGTGCTACTTCTACTTTTTGGAAAAGACTGCAATCAAGATCGTTCCCACGAGGAACATTCGAGATCAAGTAAAAGATCTGGGAAATAAATGAAATAGTGAGACAATTGAAAGATGTAAATAAACAAAGTAATAGAACATAACAGCTACTGTACACTCTACTGTTGTCTTTAGTTTTAGTTGCCACTCTACTCAGCGTTTTGCTGACGTGTTACACTCGTTACCTTTTTCAGGACCAGGTGTTGAGCAGCCAGGGTCAGCGACTGCAGAGGACGCTGGGCCGAGTAGGGTCCAGTAGAGTTACTACTGTCTTTTGTACCTCTTTGTTTCCGTTATAGTGAGTAGTTCTTGTTTCCGCTGTACTTTTCTTTACCTGCAGTTCATGTTATATGATAAATGTTGTTCTACTGTTGTGGTGGTATATACTGTAGTAGTTTCTTTCCTTACTGCTGTACTTTCTTACTGTTAGTTATATTCATGCTGAATGGGGTTTATTTTACTGCTCTTTTGGTTACTTCCTCGTTGGACGACTAGTTCTTGGGATTAGTCGAGTCGGTCCGGTTCTCGTGTCTCGTAGGGACTCGGGAACCGGGTCGTTACAAGATGGTATCAGAGCAAGGTCGTCCTGAGAAGTGAATCAACTGACTGGAAAATAACCAATTCGCATGTTTATAGCTAGAGTAGCCACCACAACATATCTCCTGACTTGAGCTCTTAGAAGTTTCGTTAGGTACCGTCTGTTCTGACGTTTCCGTTTGGTTTCGCGTCTCCGTGTAGGAGATGCCTCGTCGTGGGACTGGCGAGACTGGCCGCGGGCACGGCCGAGGGCGAGGTCGGTGAGGTGGACGTGCTGTTGTTGACGTCTCGGTGGACCAGCCACCACTCCCGGGCATTCAGGCCCAGGACCTCGCCAGATTGATACGAGATATTGTACGAGAGGAGCTCCACCCACCGCCCCGAGCGCCTCCTCCTGGGGCTGCAGAGGGGGAGTCCTCTGTGGGACCACGCAACGGACACGGCGCTGGACACGAGGGAGGGGATGGGCCCCTGCCGCCCCCACCTTCCTCCGACACTTCTGTACACGAGGCACCTTCGCCTGGAGGTGCACCAGCACCTTCCCTACAGCGCCACTTCGAGCTTTTCGGACAGTTCCGGAAGCTGAAGCCCCCCTCCTTCAAGGGGGATGAGGACCCGACCGAGGCAGAGGACTGGCTTGAGCAGCTGGAGAAGATCTTCGACACCCTTCGCCCCCCGGTGGAGTGCTGCGTGGCCTTTGCCACGTACCAGCTGGAGAGTGCGGCACACCGGTGGTGGAGGGCGGTCCGGGGACAGGAGAGGGACGAGCCAACGTGGGACCAGTTCATCACCCTCTTCTGCGAGTAGTACTTTCCCCAGACGTGGCAGGACCAGAGGAGGCGGGAGTTCCACACTCTCCGCCAAGGGACGATGACTGTGAGTGCGTACCGCACGCGTTTCTTAGAGCTGTCCCGCTTTGCAGCGACAGTGGTAGCCACTGAGGAGGAGCGCCTTTGGAGGTTCACCGAGGGGCTCTGGCCTGCGATCCGGGGGTATGTCAAACCCCTGAAGCTGCCTACGTTTTCGAGGGTGGTAGAGGCAGCTATGACTTATGAGGAGACCAACCCGTCCGCGCGAGAGATCGACGGCAGGCAAAAGAGGCCCTTTCAGCCAGACTTCTCACAGGGCCAGCGAGAACGGAGACACGTGGGATCCGCAGGAGAGCCGTCACGTTGTGCAGGGCCATCAGTGGCCTTTGGGGGCCCTCGACAGGGGCCAGTCGCCAGCACCGGACTCACTGAGGGTGGGAGTCGGGTTCCCCTCTGCTACCAGTGTGGCCAGCCGGGCCACGTCAGGAGGGACTGCCCATCTAGGGCAGGAGGTCAGCAGATACTTCCCGTGCAGAGCACTGGAGGGCACGTAGGAGGCCACGGTTCCCAGGCGCGAGGAGGAGGACAGCAGTCGCGAGGAGGGTACCGGCCAGCACCTACCCGTCCGACGCAGAGTGTGGCTGCTTCGTCTGCACCTAGAGCTGAGGGGCGTATCAACGCCCTAACACACAAGGACGCCAGAGCTTCGGGATCCGTGGTAGCAGGTATGGTTGCAGTTTCTGGTAGACTCGTTTACACGCTTTTCGATTCCGGTGCTACGCACTCGTTTGTCGTAGCCAGTTTCACAATTAGTTTGGACCAGGATTATACACTGTTAGAAAATCCATTCGTAATCAGAGGTCCGAGTGGTCAGCTGTTTATAGCTGAGGAGGTGTACACGGATTGCGAGGTCAGTGTTGGAGGGCATAGCCTGCCAGCTGACCTGATTATGATCCAGATGGAGGACTTTGGTGTGATACTGGTGATAGATTGGCTGTCCGCTTACCACGCCTTGGTGGACTGTTTTGAGAGGAAGATCGTCTTCTCCATTCCGAAGATACCTTCTTTCGAGTTTCACGGACAGCCAGTGGACGGAGGTTTCAGGTGCATATCGGCACTTCGGGCAGCGAGACTTTTGAGCCAGGGATGTGAGGGCTTTCTAGCTTGTGTGGTGGCAGAACCCAGCCCCGTGGCAGACTTCCAGGGCATCCCGGTGGTCAGAGAGTACCCCGACGTGTTTCCAGACGAGTTACCAAGCCTACCACCCGAGCGCGAGATCGAGTTTGAGATCTCACTAGTACCAGGGACCAGCCCCATCTCCACCGCGCCATACAGAATGGCACCGCTTGAGCTGCGAGAGCTCAAGTCCCAGTTGCAGGACCTTTTGGAGAAAGGTTTCGTGAGGCCCAGTGCGTCTCCCTGGGGAGCCCCGGTACTGTTTGTGAAGAAGAAGGATGGGACCCTACGCCTTTGTGTGGACTACCGACAGCTGAATAGGGTCACCATCAAGAACAGATATCCGCTGCCGAGGATCGACGATTTGTTTGACCAGTTGCGGGGTGCCACGGTGTTTTCCAAGATAGACTTGAGGTCTGGATACCACCAGTTGAGGATCAGGGAGACCGACGTCTCCAAGACAGCTTTCTGCACCCAGTACAGACACTACGAGTTTTTGGTCATGCTGTTTGGGCTGACCAATGCCCCCGCTGCTTTCATGGACCTGATGAACCGGGTGTTTAGACCGTACTTGGACCAGTTCGTGGTGGTTTTCATAGATGATGTACTCATCTATTCTAGAGATCGGACGCAGCACGGACAGCACATGCGGATGGTTCTGGACACTCTGAGAGGACGCAGGCTGTATGCCAAATACAGCAAGTTCGAGTTCTGGTTGAGGGAGGTGACCTTCTTGGGTCATGTGATCTCTGGTAACGGCCTGGCGGTGGACCCCGCCAAGGTCGAGGCAGTGCTCAGGTGGGAGAGACCGTGTTCAGTCACTGAGATTCGCAGTTTCTTGGGACTGGCAGGTTACTACAAACGGTTCATCAGAGGATTTTCGCAGATTGCGCGTCCTATGACACAGTTGACTCGGAAGGACGTGCCTTTCGCTTGGACAGATGCCTGTGAGGCGTGTTTTCTGGAGCTGAAGGAGAGGTTGACCTCGGCTCCTGTGCTCACCATTCCTGACAGTAGTGGCGGGTTCGTTGTGTACACGGACGCTTCCTTGCAGGGGTTAGGAGGTGTGCTCATGCAGAGGGGTCATGTTGTCGCTTACGCTTCGCGGCAACTGAAGCTCCATGAGCATACCTACCCTACCCACGACCTAGAGTTGGCAGCTGTTGTCTTCACGCTGAAGACCTGGAGGCATTACTTGTACGGTGAGACCTTCGAGATTTTTACAGATCACAAGAGCCTCAGATATCTTTTTGACCAGAAGGAGCTCAACATGAGACAGAGACGTTGGTTGGAGCTCCTGAAGGACTACGATTGCAGCATCTCCTACCACTCGGGAAAGGCCAATGTGGTGGCTGATGCCTTAAGCCGTAAGGCGTCCACACGCTTGGCCAGTCTACAGTTACAGAGTTGGAGCCTTTTGGAGGAGGTGGGCAGTTGGTGACCTCTAGAGTTACGAGGGTACTGTGGGGCAGTGACGGTGACACGGCAGACCAGGCCAGAGTTGATAGACCGTATCATCACAGGACAGATGGCCGATCCGTACTTGCAGTCTTTGCGCGACAGAGTACTATCAGGAGACCCAAGGGACTTCTCTTTCACAGACCAGGTGCTACGTTTGAGGGGACGGTTGTGCGTTCCCTGAGACGAGGAGCTGTTGAGAGAGCTCCTGACTGAGGCACACGGTTCCAGATTCACCATACATCCTGGGAACACGAAAATGTACCACGACTTGAGACGCGAGTTTTGGTGGAGAGGGATGAAGCGGGATGTGGGTGAGTTCGTGCAACAGTGCTTAGTGTGCCAGCAGGTGAAAGCCGAGCATCAGAGGCCTGCAGGGCCGCTTCAGCCGCTTCCAGTGACAGAGTGGAAGTGGGAGAGCTTCACCATGGACTTGGTGGTGGGCTTACCTGTTACCCAGCGGGGACACGACGTAGTCTGGGTAATAGTGGATAGACTAACGAAGACGGCGCGTTTCTTGCCGATCCGAGTCATTTTGGGACCAGCACAGTTGGCAGAGAGGTATATCCGTGATGTGTTACGACTACACGGAGTTTCGCGGGAGATCGTATCCGACTGGGATACCCGCTTTACGTCCCAATTTTGGGCTGAGTTTCAGCTGGCCTTGGGGACGAGGTTGAGGTTTAGCACGACTTACCACCCCCAGACGGACAGATAGTCTGAGCGCACGATACAGACACTTGAGGGCCTTTTGCGTGCCTGTGTACTGGACTGGAGGGGCTCTTGGGAGGAGCACCTGCCCCTGGCGGAGTTTGCATACAACAACAGTTATCACTCGAGCATCGGCATGGCTCCCTACGAGGCTCTGTACGGACGGAAGTGTACGGCACCCTTGAGTTGGGTTGAGGTGGGGACCAAGTGGGAGGTTGGCCCCAGGTTGATCCGACAGAGTCAGGAGGTAGTTGAGCCGATCCACAGATGACTCCGCACTGTCAGGAGCAGACAGAAGAGCTACGCGGATCAGAGACGCAGAGAGGTGCAGTTTGAGGTTGGGGACCACGTCTTCCTTCGTGTTTCGCCCATGAAGGGCCTACAACGGTTTGGGGTGAGAGGGAAGCTCGCGCCGAGGTTCGTAGGGCCCTTTGAGGTCCTGGAGCGGGTTGGACCTGTTGCTTACAGACTTGCCCTTCCCCCGCAGCTTTCTGGTGTGCACGACGTGTTCCACGTGTCCAACCTCAGGAAGTACGTAGCCGATTCCAGTCACGTACTGAGTCACGAGAGCGTCGAGGTGAGCGACGACCTGACCTACCCCGAGCAGCCAGTGCAGGTCCTAGACCGAGACGTCCGCAGTTTGAGACGAAAGCAAGTACCCCTGGTAAAGGTTTTGTGGAGGAGCCAGCGGTACGAGGAGGCTACCTGGGAGCCTGAGGCGGCAATGCGGGAGCGGTACCCGGAGCTTTTTGCGGGTACGTCTTTTCAGACCGGCTTCGATCCTCTTTGAGTTTGTTATGGTTATTTGGACATCTTTTCCCCGCACCCTAGTTGGCGCAAGTTTCGGGGACGAAACTTCCTTTGAGTTTGTTATATTGTTACGAACGCGTGCCCCAGACGTCTTTTAAGACGTCTGGGAGGTGGCCCAGACGTCGGACTAGACGTCTGGGATCACATCCAGACGTCTGACCAGACGTTTGGGATCGTTTCCAGACGTCTGTAAAACAGTTATTTTTTTCGCACGAGAGATTCGTCTGCGCGCCTGTGCGTGCAGACCCACGATTCCTCTCTCTCTCTTTTTCCCTCTCTCTCTGCGGCTGCAGAGGACGCTGGGCCGAGTAGGGTCCAGTAGAGTTACTACTGTCTTTTGTACCTCTTTATTTCCGTTATAGTGAGTAGTTCTTGTTTCCGCTGTACTTTTCTTTACCTGCAGTTCATGTTATATGATAAGTGTTGTTCTACTGTTGTGGTGGTATATACTGTAGTAGTTTCTTTCCTTACTGCTGTACTTTCTTACTGTTAGTTATATTCATGCTGAATGGGGTTTATTTTACTGCTCTTTTGGTTACTTTCTCGTTGGACGACTAGTTCTTGGGATTAGTCGAGTCGGTCCGGTTCTCGTGTCTCGTAGGGACTCGAGAACCGAGTCGTTACAAAATCCATACTTCAGATGATAAATCTGACCGCACGGATGAATTAGGATCGACGATCGCAGCCCAATGACACATAAATCGAGTCAATCCGACATCCGTGGCACCATCTACAACTTCCAGAAGATGGACGGCCAAGATAGCGCCATGTGGCACCATCTCAGCCGCCCAAACGGCCACCTGCGTCTTGTGAAAGCCCTGCGCCCAATTGCTCTCCCCCGTTGGATCTTAATCCAACGGCTGTGGGTGCTCGCAATTAAAAGCGCTCGCTCGACCATCCGCTCCCCGTAGCGCAGTGGTCGAGCGTGCTATCGCGAGCGCGGGGCGCGGGTTCGATCCGCGGTGAGGTGCTGGAGGGCGCGATCAATTGAGGTGCGTGGAGCGTCAGATGAAGATCGGACGGCCGCGCGCGCCCGATAGCGTCGACGCGCGATTGGACCGCAATCGAACGCGCAATCAGATGCGCGGGGGGCGCGCAACGCAGCGGGCGCGGACGCGATCTAAGCCGTCCGATCTCGCGATCGGATGGCTGAAAAGCGCTGGACGTGCGTGGACGTTGAGGAGGCGAGCGTGGGCGCGGAGGCGACGGCCACGTTGGGGCTTTAGTGACGGATTTATCCGTCACTAAAGACCCCTCATTTACTATTTTGAAGTTGTAATGTCCATTTTGCCCCCACTCTTTGCAACTATAAAAGGAGACCCCCTCCATACGAAATTCTCATCCCTTCTTTCTCCTCTCTACCCCTCCAAAGCTCAAAAGAAGCTTGTCCCACACCCGGGATGCTTCTTGCGAGATAAAGTCCAATTTTCGTTCCCCTTTGGAAGTGGATCCCACGACGACGACGGCGTGCTGCTCCGTTCCTGTTCTTCTACTTCGTCCTCCTTCGTCCTGCTTCATTCTCCTTCGTCTAGGTGTCGTCCCGTCCGGCTCTTCCTCCACGCAATCGTCGAGGAGGATAACTTCTCTCTCCCATTCTTATTTACAGCTTTTCTAGTGTAGAATTTTCCTGCTTTATAGTGTAATTGATTTTCCGCTTTCTAGTGTAACTTTTATAAACAGTTGAAATATTGAATGAATGTTCTCTTTCTCTCTCTCTCTCTTTCTCTCTCTCTCTCTCTCTTTCTTTTAGTTTGATAGCTCCATTGTAATTATATCGCCTTGCTTATAAAGAAAATCCTAAAAAAATATAATTGCGAAAATAGATCAACGTAGCCTCCCTGTGTTCGACCCGGAATTCTTTTCGGTATAAATTTTATTTGTTGAACATGAATTCTTCGCTTTTGAACTACAACGACAGGTTTTCCGAAACCAAACACGTAAGCGTAGCGATTCGCAAAACACGTTCAACAGTTCTCCTCTATTTATAGAGGGCCTAGGAAGGCTTTGGAAGGCCTTGGAAGGCTTCCATAGCCGTTGGGTGCAAATCCAAGGCAAATCAAGCCGTAGTTAGAATCAATCATGATTCTGACAGGATCATCAGACGTCTGGGAAACCTGTTTAAGACGTCTGGGAACTAAGTCAGACGTCTGATTCTAGGCAGGTTTCCTTCCTGACTTGAATCAGACCTAAACAGGGTTCTAGTGTATGTCCATCAGATGACACACATGACTTCTGGTATTAGGTTTGGACGTCTGAAAACCAATTGTTATGCTGAAATGGATTCCCAAGGAAGTACAATGGCTAAAAAATCTCTGAAAGGAGATTTTGGGTCAGCTGAGGTAAAACAGTCATATATCAAACGTCTGGGGTCCTCTACGGACGTCTGATACAAGGCTAACGATCATTTCTTCAATGTTTACGAAGGCAGCCAATGTTCCACTAATTGGACATCTGGCAAAGGCATCACACGTCTCCTAAGACGTCTGGACTAAGGTCTGGATGACTGATTCTAATAGACAGAACCTATTAAGTCCAGCTTGGATGTTTTGGACGTCTGACTGTTTGATCAAACAGTCAGATGTCTTAAAGGTCAATATCAGACGTCTGATTTTCAGATTGGACGTCTGATAAGGCTGTCTGAACCCTATTTTGGTTTTCGAAGTTCTTTACAGAAAACCTAAGGATTCTAGGGTAGTGCAGGTGTTCCTAAGACTACTTTAAGGGTTCTTTGAGGCTCTTTAAAATAAGATCTAAGAAAGAAATAAAGAGCAAAATAAAGAAACAAAATTACATAGCACAAGATAAAAGGAAATCTATCCTATTCTTCATCTCCTTCCTTCTTCAAGCTTTCGCTCCTCGCGAAGCTCCTCCGCCTTTGTCCAGCTCCTCCAATCCGCCATGGATGCGAGCTTAAACTCTGTCTAAACACCTGTCTCCATTACAATTTGACCTGAAAACTAGGACTCAAAAGCAAATGTTAAAAGACATGTGTTTTGTTATCATCAAAATAAACGATCGTGGTGCTCTAGCGCCAACAGTTACTTCCAGACCATTTGGTTTATTCTCGAGACGACCTTGCTCTTATACCATCTTATTATGACCCGATCCTGACTCCCTATGGAACCCGAGAACAGCCCACCTCAACTAACCCCAAGACCTCGTCGTCCAATGAAAAACAAACCAAATGCAAGGATAAACATTCCCACAACCACACATGCAATGTAATTAGGCAAATTGATTAAAAGTCGGCAACGAAAATTGGAATAGAGTTCAACAGAAGCGACATGCCACAGGTGAGAAATAAAGGTACAATTCACTGGCAAGCCATTATAACCAACAAAAGCGTAACAATAACAGGTTTCAACATAAGCCAAAATACTCACTAACAATAAAAAATTTTGGAAATGGAACAGGAGCAAGTACAACTACTACTTGGCTCGACTGGGCCTAGCATTTTGCAACCGGTGGTGCTGGCTGCTCAACTCACTGACTTGAACAAGTTAAATATACTTGTGGTCAGCGAACATTGAGTAGAGTGGTGTATATGTCATTTACATGCAATTAAACATAAAGGAACAAGCAGCTAACTAATCATACAATTTGTAGTTATGTATTATTATTTGTTTTCGTTTAAATCATCTATGTGTTTTTAATTCGGTTTCTAGTAAGGGTCCACAACATTTCTTAATCCACTTGTTCCCCAAGAAAATGATCTTGATGCAATTTTCCCGTGATGCAGGATGTGCACGTGGTGCTCTCCTGGCCGAGAGAGCACCCCATGGTAGTGCTACATCCGGTCTACCACCCCAGGCATCACGGTCGCGACGTAGCGGTGACTATAGCACGTGTGATAAACACACAGGTAGCTACCCAGCACTGGTATGCGGTCAGTCCTTTCTGCTAGCAGGTACGTCCAAACGTACATCATAGAACAGAATAAGGGCCTCACCCCTTAACAGTTTGCCTACCTTCGCTTGACTATCCTGATTTTCCCAATGGGCCTAATAGGAGTTGATGTAGGGTGGCCATTTCTAACCCGGGGTCCCAACCCAAGGGGCTGCTAGCTCCCCCCTACATTAAAGGGACAGTAGCTCTCCTCGATACCACGAACACGAGGGCCAACTCACTACCCATATCCAAGTCTAAGCAACCGACCAACATGCCCATAGGAAACGAGTCCAATCATGCATCGAATATCCATATTATTGTACTATGATTCCTTTCCTGGTTCTCTGTAGGGTTCATGCATAGTACTCGGCTTATTTCATTACATGGCATGTATCTGTCTCACATTCTGGTTTCTCATTCATATAACAGGTAGCTCGTGAACTAATAGGATAAGCAATCATCATTTTTAACATTTCATTTCTCACAGTAAGGAATTTAACAACATGCATTCTTCAGTTTATAGCAAGTGAGGTTCATACATTAAACATAAATAATCACATTCTCAGTCCTAGGGTTCATCTCATCACATAGGTTTCAAGCAGATATTTCTAAATTAACATGCACATTACTAATTCAAACCACAGAAGTAGAGAGGACCACTCTACCAGGGTATACGGGTGGTATGGGGGCTCGAACGGTGGATCCCGACGTCTCCACGGGTCCCATATGCACCATGGACTGGAGACATATATTGTTGACCAATAACTCAAACAATCTCAAAATATTATAGATACTATACTAATACATAGAGAATTCTGAAAGAAAACCAACGATACTTTGTTTGCAAAAAATCGACTCCGTTTGGGCCCTGAACCGGCCTAAAAACATGCATTCTGACCAAAATTAGACGTCTGGGAAGAGTCTCAGACGTCTTAAATGAGCACAGGATCTCACCTTGTTTTCTGTGTCACTTTCAGATGTCTGAAACCCTCCACCACTGTCTTAGGGTGTCTCCAGATGTCTAACACTGCTCCTAGTCTTCTGGGAGAGCAGTCGAACGTCTGAAGATGCTCCCAGATGTTCTAAAGTGCCTCGAACGTCGCACCAACGCACCTTCCCAACATCTCTGGCACCTCGGCACTCTGCGTGCTTTCCAAATGTCTGGTGACCCCTCCAAACATCTGAATCTATGGAAATAAATGCCACAATACTTCCTCGCGAGCTTCCTTCTATCTTCAGGAGCTATAGCAGTTCCTGCAGCACCATTAGTCTCCTCCGATCTCCTCCTACTCCCTGCTCTCCCTCTCCTTCTCCCTCACTCGGCTGCTCTGGTGGAGAGCAAAATGGAGGAGCGGGGGTGTTTTATGGATGGTGAGGGATGGGGAGAGGTATGGTGGTGTGGGAATAGGGAGAGGTATGGGGGAGGTGTGTGGGGATGGGGGGAAGCATGGGGCATGGAGGGGTATGGTGTAGGGGCATGGTGGGGGTTTTTTGCATCAAACCCCTTAAGGACTAACATATTCTGCACGGAACCTTTTGGTGTGTAGAAATTACGATAAGGCCCCCAAAGTTCGGAAAGAAAAACAAAACGGCTCTTGGAATGTGTCGTTTCATCTACCTTCACCAACATAACCCAAAACCATTGCCACCCTCCCATAAAACCACCGTCACCCCCACAACCAGTTAGTTGTCCTCACTTGCTCGCCAAACCCAAAACCCTTCCCCCTCACCATAGCCGTCCACACCATCTCCTACAACCCTCCACTTCTTCTTCTTCTTCTTCCTCACCTTCCAACTAGCCTTCCCCTGCAACTTCCCAAAAGAACCCAACATTGTAGCCACTCCTTTCGTGCCGTACACCCTCCTCCAACCTCCTCGACTCATGCTGGCATCATCAAACACACCTAACCTCCCTCTTCAACCACCTAGGGCACACGCAACCAAGCATGGCTTGTGCATGCAGCCACAGCAACCTGCAGGGACCTCGATGCCCCTGACCTTCGGCGCTCTGGCCGACCATGTCTGATCGCCTCTGGCCGCACCTCCTGCATCATCGTGAAGCCATCGTCGAGACGTACCTTCCCCTCGATCCTCGCAACCAACCCCAGCTCCACCTTATGCGAGCACAGAGAGCAAATGCTCTATTTTGAAGCAAATTAAAAATTACAGGTTGTGCCATTGTATGATTACTATTCATTTATTTAAATGATATTATATTTAGATGATTTTACATGAGAAACCCTCCTAATCAAATTAATTGCTTAAAGGATTGAGTTATGTGGGAAATTATGTTGCAAGAGTTCGAATGAGCATCCATTGATAAATCCCGATTAGATAAGTCATCATTAATCATTTCAATGGGCTAATTCTTCCCTGTGGAAGCGATCTAAGTATTTTCATGGTTAGATTTTGAGTATTAAATGTTCTGAAAATCGATTTTCTACCATGAGACTAAATACAACGGCACTACATTTTATGTTTAAAATTTCATTAAAAACGAGAATCGCTCTTTCACTGACGCCACCAACATAGGACATGTCAAATATAATAACATTTATGTTAATCAAAGTGTTTCGATTTATATAAGTAATTGATGCCAACAACACCAAGATAAGTGATAAGTGTTTACAGTAGATACTAGAGCCTATAGAAGTTACTAAATAGGTGCCAAGGGCACCAACATGAAAATGTACATGGTGACGTTGGTATCTAAACTTACGTTGATATGATTCTTATCTTTTCTGTTTGAGGTGTTGTTAGTATCTTAACATGATCGGTGGTGATGCCATTAGCACCAATGATGATGCCATTAGCACCTTTGGTGGTGTCGAAAGCACCTATATTTCTCACCACTCTTCTATATTCGCACATATGGTGGTGTCGTTAGCACCACAATAGATGTTTATGTAATTGATGCCAATAACACCAAGATAAATGGTAAGTGTTTGTAGTAGATGCTTAAGCACTATAGAAGTTACTAAATATGTGCCAAGGGCATCAGCATAAAAATGTACATGATGATGCTGGTATCTAAATTTACATTGATGTGATTCTTATCCTTTTTGTTTGAGGTGTTGTTGGCATCTCAACGTGAGTAGTATTGATGCCATTAGCACCAATGGTGATACTATTAGCACCAATGGTGATGTCGTTAGCACCAATGGTGATGTCGTTAGCACCTATGGTGGTGGTGTTGGCACCACAATAGGTGTTTACATAATTGATACCAACAACAAAAAGATAAGTGATAAGCAATTGATACCAACAATACCAAGATAAATGATAAGTGTTTGCAGTAGATACTTGAGCACTATAAAAGTTATTGAATAGGTGCTAAGGGCACCAATATGAAAATGTATGTGGTGACAATGGTATCTAAACTTACATTGATGTGATTCTTATCTTGTTTATTTGAGGTGTTGTTGGCATCTCAACACAACTAATGGTGATGTCGTTAGCACCTATGGTGATGCCATTGAAACCTATTTGTCTTCAAAGTGAGTGACTAATTGACAATAAGGTGTCATTAGCATAATAATAGGTGTTTATGGCACCATCATAGCTGCACTAGAGACTTCCACCACATTGTTCTAGTACATGCAAACGATAATACAATAGGTGTTGTTTGTTTGAGGAGCTGTTGGCATCTCATCGTGACTAGTGGTGATGCCGTTAGCACCATGGTGGTGCTGTAAGCACCACAATAGGTGTTTATGTAATTGATGTCAATAAGTGAGAAGTAATCGATGCCAACAACAACAAGATAAGTGAGAAGTAATTGATGCCAATGACACCAAGATAAGTGATGGTAATGCCATCATTCGCTATAACTAAATCGAATTAATTGAAATCAAGAGATAAATCTCCTGAATGATCGCCTGAAAACCATAATTCCACTCTAATCCGTTTTGAGAAAATAATAAATAGAGTTAATTCTGCAGTTTTAACATCACATCACAAATTTAGACTAACCACGAGGTCACTCAAGGGTTAATTATAGGTCAATTGAGAATTAAAGACCAAGAAGTGGGTCCACATTGATAGAAATAAGGTTTCATGCATTTCAAGAACCGAATCAGTACACAAAACCTTAATTATCACCCCACTTAAATTGAAGAGGATCTGGTAAGGATAAAATTAATTTAAACCTCCTAAAATTCATAAAAAATATTATAATAGGTTTGGTTCCTTTGGTTTGACTATCTGAACCTATTTTGACCAAGAATAGAGTTTTAGATGGGATTTTGCCTTGATTTGGGCTTCTATGCAAATTGCCTAGTCAAACGTGGTTAAATCTCAAATCCAAGTTCACCATTAGATTCCTTGGGTTCAAATTAGGTTCAGACCAAAATTTGGGTCCAATCAGAGTCCACATTGACCTAGTTTGCATTTCAGTCCCTTAAATTCTATTTCTCTCAATCGGATCCCTAACTTTCAAAATTTCTTGCAAATAGGCCCCTAATTTTATCATCGTCTTTGTACTTATGCCCCTACCACCATTGAAGGTCCGAAAAGCATCTTCCCGCAACCCGTTGACCTTCAAACTTGGAAATCTCTTTGATTTCTCAACCAAACTCTCCCAAATTTGAAAGGAATAATCCCCAAAAGATCCTCTATCGTTTGAGCCCAATTCCAGAGCCCAATCGCAAGCTAAAAGCTCTGGCGAACTCTCAAAATTTAGTGGGTTTTCGTTGCAAATTTTTCAAAGAATCCACACTGATTTAGGTCGAATCAAGCCATGATCGACATCTATAAGAACTCCTCTAGCCCCTAGCATAATCCCGAGCCCAGTCCCAGGCCAATTACCCTAATTTGTTCCCTCCTCCTGCTAGCTTCGCCGTGGTTCTGGCGACCTCGGTCCCTCATTGTCCTATGGCCAGCCAACGGCCAAATTAGCCAAGCCACGACCTTCCTCTCCTTCCATCTCTTGCTGACCAATGCAAAGGCTCTTTACCCTTCTCCTTGTTGCCCTCTAATGCACCAGAGCATTCATCATCTCCGGTGCCGACCAATCATAGCTGGCGCCAAACTCCATCCCTTTCATTCGTTAAAGTAGGCCTCCTCTCTCCCTCTTTATCCCTAGATCAATTCTAACCCTTAAATCCTCGAGTCAGCTACTAAACCACAGCCTCCCCCTCCATCTTCTCCAAAGTCGGCGATGCCTCCGGTGAAGCCTTACTCTTACTACACCACTTCAAACTCATAACTACCATCACCACTACCTTCCATTCACCTCCACGAACAAAACCCCTCAACTTATTGAGGGTTTTGGCCACTCCACAGCTTCGACGAACAACCCACAACTTCGCTACCTCCACCATCTCCACCCGACCACCTCACACATCCTCTCACCCAATTAGCACCCCTATTGCACTCCTCACCACACGGCAAACCTTGTGAGCATTTTAGTTGGGGCCTTTAGCCTATGTTTCTTGTTTTAGGGATCTTGCTGGCTGAAAAGAGCGATCTCTGTTTTTGTTTAAAACTTTATCATAAAATGATGTATTGTTATATTTAATCGCGTGGTAGAAAATCGCTTTTCAAAAACATTTTAATTGTCAGAATCTAACCACGAATAGTTAGGTCGTCTCCACAAGGAGGAATTAGCCTATTTTAATTAATAAATAGTGTCACGTTTATTCGAGAAACTTAATAGATATGCATGCTACTTCGTGCTTTTCTTTTTCTCACATAAATTTGCAATATAGATAATTAATCAAGAAGATGAGGGTGCATATGCAAAATTACCACAATATAATATTCTAAATAATGACCTTGGTAATAACAAACAATGTTAATATTAATCTCCTAACTAATAACACTATAATTAATATCTCAGATTCTATGTCATTCAGAAGGAGAAATCAATTATATGTAATTTTGAATTAAGCAAGGGGTGTCCACTCAAATTGTGCAGCAATATATTAATTTAGAAAATAAATGAATAGTAACTTGACAATGGCATTTTCTGTAAATTTTGATGGTGGAGAAAACAGAGCATTTGCTCTCTCTCCTCCTCGCGAGAGAGAGAGAGCACCGGCGAGCCTATCGCGAGGCTTAGGAGGACGGCGAGGACGGGGGCTCTCCGATGGTGGCAACGGCGTCGACGGAGACGGTCGGAGCCGGCCAGCCGGCGGAGGAGATGAGGACCGGCGAAGGTTGCTGCTGTGGCCGCGGTTGTGGCGCGGGTTTGCTCGTGCGGGCGCGGCGGTCTGCAGTTAGCGCCTGTGGGTTTGGTGCGTGGGCGAGCGGTGCCATGCCTGCTGATGGGCATGCGGGCGCTTGTAGATGGGCAGCTGAGGCGAGTCGGTGCTCTGCAGGTAGGACGCGAAGGTGGTCGTGCGGGAGCTGTGGCCTGTAGATGGGCGAAGTGGGCCCTGCAGGTGCGGTAGCTCCTGTGGGTGCGCCTGCAGAGAGGTGGGAGGCACCGGCGGGGTGTGTGGGCGCTCTGCACGCAACGCTTGTGGTTGATGGCACGCTGGAAGATGGGCGTGCTGAGGCGCTGGAGAGGAGCGCACGCAGGTGATGGAGCGGGTGCTGCAGGGACGGCTGGTGGAGGATGTAGGCGTTTGTTGCCGGCGCGGTGATGGTACTGCGCCTGAAGTTGTAGGCGCGCTGCAGTGGGCGCTTGGCGGGTGCGGCGTTGGGTTCAGGCAGGTGATGGGCGTGCGGGTGCGACTGCACAAGGTAGAGAAGGAGCGGCACAGTGCTCGCCCTCTCCACAGTGGAGAAGAGAGAGCAGTTCCCCGCTGGGGGAAGATTCCTCCCTTTTGCTCCCCTACTCTTCCTTTTTAACTTCTCCCTTGCACGTGAGTTCAGGGATTTTCCCAAATCCCCTGTCACCGTTGTTGAGAAAGGCGGCGGAAGAGAAGATTACCCCAATGTTCGACGGGGGAGGGGGGAAAGAGTTGCGGCTGTTTGGGGAAATTTGTCCCCCCACCCTTGCTCTTTGTGCATTTTATTACCTGCACATAAAAACAATAAAATCATTAAGTTATAGAATGTTATAACTTAAATCAGGAGGTGTACAATTATTCTATAACTTAGTTACCATTATTAACACACCTAAACTATACAATTAAATATTCTTAGGCTTAATATTAGTCCATTTTAATGGACTCATCACCGGCACCACCGTTCCTCCGCAATCATCTGCCACCGCCAGCTACACTCGGACCTCGCCTCCACCTTAAGCAGTAGCGTATCCAGTCCACGAAGCTACCCAGGGCCTCAATTACATAGCACCACAGCACCAGGGCTTCAATTGGACAGTACCTCAACAACTGCAAATGAAAGAGGAAGAAGGACTGAAATGATCCCACACCATGCACGTCAAAACTATAGAGACGCATAGAAGGAAATCAATACACAGGCTGTTTGCATCTTCTCACGAGGGGTGAGGTCCCCCATGCACATGACCTACGCACCCTCACCCGTGCCACACGCACGTGGGCCTGGACCTTGACTCGTATCCGATTACCCATGTGTTGACCCGATTAGAGGAGGAATTTCTGAGGAGGGTGGGGGGTGGTTTTGCCTCAAGTTTCGTGCCATGTTCCTCTAGATGCATGCCCATGTGTTCCATATTTTGTCATTTCTAAGGCTTTATGCTTGGAAGAGGTGTTGGTGCCTTATGCTACTTGAAGACACTTAAGGCGTCTGGTCTCTATGGCTGACATCTGATTTGGGCACTGTTGAAATATTTGAGGGTGAATCTAACAATTGGTTGATGTGGATATCTGAATAAGTGGTTCTAATCACTGTTGAGAAATTGAGTAAATTGATACATTGGGATATGTGCTTGATTATGGTGATTAAGTGATGATTCAAATCACCATTTTTATAGTTCTTTCTTATTCTTTTTATCCCAATAATTTCTGAGATACATTTGTTATTATTGAACTTCTTTTTTAGTAAAATTATATTATTCATTGAATATCTTATTATGCTCATTGTTGTTAATTGCGATTAGTGCGTGAATTCCAAATTTGCTCTCTGCGAATGACTTCGGACTAAAGTTTGTTTTCGAGCACTTATAAATTTAAATGCTGTTGCGATTTTCGTCACTATACTACAACGCGTATTTCTTAAAACTCATTGAATGCAACAAAACAATAAGTGATAAGTGTTTACAATAGATACTTGAGTACTATAGAAGTTAGTGAATAGGTGCCAAGGATACCAACCTAAAAATGTATGTGATGACGTTGGTATATAAATTTACGTTGTTGTGATTCTTATCTTTTTTGTTTGAGGTGTTGTTGGCATGTCAACACAAGGGGTGATGATGCCATTAGCACTAGTGGTGATGCCATTAGCACATATGGATCAATTCCATAGGTGCCATTAACACCTATTAATGCCATTATCATCAATCAGTAATTGGTCATCGACTACCAATTTGCATTAAAAACGTTTAATTACATGTGTCATTATTGTAGTATAAGTGTCACAAATGCAACGATGTCGCATTAATTTTATTTAAATATAATTTTTACTAGTTTGTTTCCAGGTCATTCACTAGGAGGTAGTTATTGATATACATCACTCTCTAAGTCCAAAAATGTTCTTTTATTCCAAAAATATTGGTTTTATTTACAAAAAGAATGAATGAATCAAACAATTAATGCATTGATCAATTATTTACAAAAAGAATCAATTAATAGGCATTAGAATGACCTAAAACATATGTACAATAAACAGACATAAAAAATAAGTTAATACTACACTATATTAATTATATATAAGTAATATAAGTAATACCTAAGTATAGCTACAAAATTGCTATTAATATCTACTATACTAAATTATATTAACATACTAATATCTATAGTAATATATATTACATATACAATGACATTTATAGACGTTACCATAGCCTTAGTAAAACATTTACCTAACATAAGGCAAAAGTAGTTGTCTATACTAACATATAAATATATATACAGTGACGGATATAACTGTTACTAAAGCTCTAGTTTATTTATATACATATAAGAGCTCAAACATGCTATACTACTCTATTTATACTTCTGTACTACTTATATACGTCTTATTTATGTACATATATATACTACTTACTATTATACATATACTGTATATATATATACATACATATATACACACTCATGAACACACACACCAACACTTAGCCATGAAATGGCTAACTCTCCTTTCTCTTCTTAAATCTTCTCTTCAACTTTAGACACTTAGTCGTATTAGGCTTTTCCCCTCTCACTGACACACGAGAACTGTTCACATGCACAAAAATGTGTTTTAGTGGGCAAGCTAGCCTACCTTCGGAGGATACACAGTGCCTAATAAGACGGGACCGGACTCCTACTAGTGGGCCAACCCTAGTTTAATTAAGGTGTATTTTATCCACTTTTGAGGCACAATATAGGCCTAGCTACTATGCGTGGCCCCTGGCCCACCACTATACAAATATTCATCAAATGCTCGTATCAGATCAGAGAGGGAGATCATATGGTGTAGGTGGTGCCCAACGCTCATGATGACTAAAGCGCTTGCGGCAAAGAAACACTTTATACCACATCGTGCAGTTGTGATCTTCCGATATGGTGCTATTTGGAGCACCAAATTGGTGTTGCGCTGCACAGCAAAATGTTTTGATTACATAGATTTGGCCCTTGATTTGAGGGCCTAATTAAGGTTCAAATTACAATTAAATTGTATCACTATAAAGCCCCTACATTGGGCTATGTAATTGTATAATTAGTTTAGGAAAATAAGTTCTTTAGATATACATTAAAATTAGTTAAAGTTAGGGTTTTGTACCCATTAAATTAAAGCTTAATTTGTTAATGAACATATAAATTAGTAACTTTATTACCAAATTGACTTTGTACAGAGTTAATTTATATAATAAATTATTTATTATACATTTTTATTGTATTTTAGAAGCTTTATTTTAATTTATTTACAATTAAATATTCATTTAAGTTAGTTTTACATATAAATAATTTATAAATACAATATAAATAGGTTGAAAATACTTAATACAATATAATATAATACAAATGTACATTATAAATTACTTCATTAGTAACTTAAATTACTAATTTATTTTATTTTAAGTTAATAAATTACTTAATTAAATTAATAACTTAATTATCTACTATAAATATATAATTAAATCAGTTTAAAAGTATTATACAGTATATCTTATTTACTTAAATACATATGTACAATATTAGACATAATTATGTACATATAGATAGGTTTATATAATTACTTAGGTTATTATATATTTAGTTAATATAAATTAATCGATAATTATACAATAAATCACTCTAAATATTTAATTTAAAATATAGAATACAGATATAAGTTATATACTCATTATATACATATTATACAATATATATACTTACCTTAGCTTTAAATTATATATACAAGTATATACATAGTATATTGGGTATTTTTGGATATTTTTAGGGTTTTTCTGATTTTTATAATTTATATATACATAGTAGAGATAGGGGATGAGAGAGAAAGAGTAAGATGAGAGAGATGAAGTTCTTTTTGGTGCTTTTAAACTTAAGTCTTTTATTAAATTCCAAGGTAAGTGAACCGTCCGCTGGTACGTTCTACTAGACCAAGTGTTCAAATTACCTTGAAGCCTGGCACACACCTAAGGAAATACCTGTTCTTACTTAAGACATGTTTATTTTATTTTTTTATGATTTTTATTTATATACAAAACTCACACATTTTAGGCCTTAAAGGGGTTTTGGAGAGTGAACCTAAGGTCTTGAAAGGAAGTCTAATGGTTGGATATTCAGGTAAAGTATTCACAAACTCTTAACACATAACATGAAAGATGATTGAATATTTAAACATTATTTTTAACTTAATTCTTATGCAAATATACATTTGAACATTTTATGCACCTTGCATATAGCTGACAATAAATTAATGAGCATAATCAAGCAATTCCAACTAATTAAAAGTTCATTTCAGATACATGAATGCTTATACATGAAACTCTAACATTACAAATCAAGTTAGCTTCATTAGATCCTCAAATAGACTCGAAATCCCTAATCTAGATCCTTGATTCAGCCAATTCAGTGCTGAAACTGAAATCTCAGTTCGGTTGTTGACATAATCCCAGCAGTTCAGGTGCTACCTTCATGAATCAGACATTGTAGATCCTGATCAGACAACTTAAAACCATGCTGCAGCTAAAATGGAACTCCAACAGCTAATTGCTACTGGTGTTGCTGTTCTTATATGATTAGATCGAGTAGGTCTGATCTGGAGCTTAAATCCAAATCCATAATAGAGTCACAAGATAGAAGAGGAGATCTAATCTAATCGTTCTCTCATGCTAGAGACAACATAGAGAAGGATCAAATCAAACCTAGAACTCCCCTGAAAACAAGTTCAAATTTTCCAATGCTTGAAATCAGGGTTAATCCCATAAAATGTTGCTGTTGTTGAAGCTCTTTCATGTACTGAAATGGGAGAGTTTAACACAAAAATCACATGTTCAAGCGATCGTTTAAAGGCATGATCAAGCTGAAAACTCATTCAAAGTTAAAATTCAAGCGTTGAAATCTTCATAAGCACCCATAAATCTCATGAGACTCATCTGAAATCACCTTTAAAACCAAATTTATCTCCCAAAATCATTAAAATCTTGATTTGATTTAAATCTTACACTATAGACAGTGTAAGATGTGAATTCATCTAAAGATTTCAATACATAAAAGCTCACTCTTCTACCATTTGCAATTCATATTAGATAAATCTCATTATACTAAAAAAGGAAATCAGAGCTCATGAAACACCAAATAATCCTAATCTAATGCTCCTCTTATGCCATAGACAGCATGAAGAGAAACATTCAGATTAGGCATTTGACTCATCCATATTTCAGTCCAAAAACTCTAATTACTGTCAAATTAAAACAAATCTGAAATGATTTGCAATTTAGCGTAGTAAAAACCTGTTAAGAACGCGCGCTTCAGACGTCTTTTAAGACATCTGGGAGGTGGCCCAGACGTCTGACCAGATGTCTAGAACCACTTCCAGAAGTCTGGGAATCGGTTATTTTTGGCACGCGTGATTCGTCTGCGCGCCTGAGCGCGCAGACCTGCGTACGCTCTCTCTCCCTCTCTTTTTCCCTCTCTCCTGCGGTCGCAGACCCACCCTGTCCTGCTCTCTCTCTCCTCCTCGCGCGGCCTTAAAAGGCCATGCCCTCCCCCTCACTCCCGTCACCTCCGCCCCCTTCCTCTTCTCCTTCCAGTCGGTGCGCGAGAGCGAGCGCGAGTGAGCGGCGGCGGCGACAGCCGCGGCAGGTGTGGGAGGAGGTGCTGCGTGGGGGAGGAGGTGTCGGCCGTGAGGGCTCGAGCCTGCCGGGGCGCGGGAGGCCTGCTGCAGCTCGAGCAGCAGGCGGAGCACTCGCAACGCGGCCGTGCGTTGCGAGCGGAGGGCGAGTGGCGCCCTGATTCTGGAAAATTTTCCAGAATCAGACGTCTGTGATTCCAACCAGACGACGGGGAAGACGTCTGGAAGACTATCCAGACGTCTGAAAGGTGAGTTATTTCTGCTTCTTCGTTTTCTTCGACTGACCGTACTAAGAGAGAGAGGAAATGGGTACGCGCAGGTTTAGAGATTCGCATCCAACGTGAATCAGACGTCTGGCTGCAGTGCCAGACGACGGGAACGACTTCCAGACGTCCTGGGTGACCATCGGATGTCTGGGAACTAGGCTAGATGCCCCCGCAGGCTTCTAGACGTCTGAGAGACCACGCAGAGCAAGGTAACCCCTGATCCACTTTTTAAGACGTCTGGAATAAGTTCCAGACGTCTGATTTTGCACTGTTTCGTCGTTTTCGACCCGTTTAGGGCCCGTTCGGAGTCCGTTTTCCACGTTTCGAGTTGCGTGCTTTTCGGAATTACATCCTCTACCCGTCTACAATAGCTATGTACTATTTTGAGAAACTCCGTGTGTTTGATCCTTGTGATAGGACCCCATTCCGTTGCAGTCTCGGGGTTTGCGGAGGCACACGGGATTCCCGACCACGCCCCCAGTTCGCCTGTTGTAACCGGTAGAGTGGCTTTTAAGTTTATTGGTATAATCTGTTAAATTATGGAACCATAAATAGCACCTAGGACATTGCATGAATCCTAGGAATGAGAAACTAGAATGAATGGTAGATCCTAGGGTGTTGCATGAATCCTAGGGCTGGAAAACTAGATTGTATGATAGATCCTAGGGTATGGCATGAATCCTAAGATGGGAAGAACTAGTGGAATATATGAATACTACAGTCTTGGAAAATGTGGAAAGGAAACAGTAGCTGCCTGTGAATTGAATTAACAACTGCTTGTTATGAATAAATGAACATGATTAAGAATATGGGATGTATGAACGTGAAACTGGAAAGGTGAAATCGGAATGCGCTGAGTAAAGAGCTGGAACCCTACGGGGAATTAGGAGTAGAACTCCTGGAAAGTGAATGGAATAGAATTGGGGAAGTGAGCTGGCCCTTGAGTACGGAGTACCAAGGAGAGCGACTATCCCCCTGTTTGGTGCAGAGCGGAGCCAGCCGCCCCAGGGATCCGGGGTTAGGACTGGCCACTCTGTACCGACTTGCTGGCCCTCGTGTACGTACTACCGAGGAGAGCTACTAGTGTAGGGAGGTACTAGTTACCCCACGGGCCCCGGTGTTCTGCTAGCCTCCTACACCGACTTGTTAGGCCCACTGGGGCAAACCAGGGTAGTCAGGCGAGGGTGCGCGGACTGTGGAGGGGCAAGGCCCCTGTTTGGTTACTGTGGAGGGGTTGGACCCCTGTTACTGAGAGGGCTCTGCCTTGTACTGGTTCCGTGCTGTGCTTTGGTCGCACCCGTTAACAGAAACGACTGACCGCGTGCCAGTGCGGGTTAGCTACCCGTGCGTTTACTGCGCGTGCCGTAGTCACCGTTATGTCTGTCAGTGACCTTGGGGTGGTTGACTGAGAGTAGGATCACCACAGGGGACTCTCCCGGCCTGGAGAGCACCACGTGCTACTTCTACTGTTCGAAAAAGACTGCAATCAAGATCGTTCCCACGAGGAACATTCGAGATCAATTAAAGGATCTAAGAAATAGATAAATTGTGAAACAATAGAATGACGTAAATAAAGGAAGAAAGAAAATTAAAATAGCTACTGTACACTTTACTATTTCTTTAGTTTAGCTGCCACTCTACTCAGCGTTTTGCTAATGTGTTACACTCGTTACCTTTCAGGACCAGGTGTTGAGCAGCCAGGGTCAGCGGCTGCAGAGGACACTGGGCCAAGTAGGGTCCAGTAGAGTTACCACTGTTCTTTGTACCCCTTTTGTTTTCCACTGCAGTGAGTAGTTCTTGTTACCGTTGTACTTTTCTTTACCTGCAGTTTCATATTATGTTATGAATGTTGTTCTACTGTTGTGGTGGTATATACTCTAGTGGTTTCTTTCCTTACTGCTGTATTTTCTTACTGTTAGTTATATTCATGCTGAATGTGGTTTATTTTATGGCTCTTTTGGTTACTTCCTCGTTGGATGACTAGGTCTTGGGGTTAGTCAAGTCGGTCCGGTTCTCGTGTCTCGTAGGGACTCGGGAATCGGGTCGTTACAAGATGGTATCAGAGCAAGGTCGTCCCGAGAAGTGAATCAACTGACTGGAAAATAACCAATTCACATGTCTATAACTAGTATAGCCACCACAACATATCTTTTGACATGAGTTCTTAGACGTTTCCGTTAGGTATCGTTCCGTAGTGACGTGTTCCATTTTGTTTCGCGTCTCCTTGCAGGAGATGCCTCGTCGTGGGGCCAGTGAGGCGGGCCGCGGGCGCGGCCGAGGATGAGGTCGGCGAGGTAGGCGTGCAGTTGCCGATGCCCCAGTGGACCAACCACTACTCCCGGGCGTCCAGGCCCAGGACCTCGCCCGGCTGATACGAGACATTGTACGAGAGGAGCTCCACCCACCACCTCGAGCACCTCACCCTGGGGCTGCGGAGGGGAAGTCCTCTGTGGGACCACTCGATGGACGCGGCGCTGGACACGGGGGAGGGGATGGGCCGCTGCAGCCCCCACCTTCCTCCGATACTTCTGTGCACGAGGCACCGTTGCCTGGGGGTGGACCAGCATCCCCACTGCAGCGCCACTCTGAGCTCTTCGGGCAGTTCCAGAAGCTGAAGCCCCCCTCCTTCAAGGGGGATGAGGACCTGACCGAGGCAGAGGACTGGCTTGAGCAGTTGGAGAAGATTTTCGACACCCTTCTCCCCCCGGTGGAGTGCCGCGTGGCCTTTTCCACGTACCAGCTGGAGAGTGCGGCACACAGGTGGTGGAGGGCGGTTCGGGGACAGGAGAGGGACGAGCCGACCTGGGACCAGTTCGTCACCCTCTTCTGCGAGCAGTACTTTCCCCAGACGTGGCAGGACCAGAGGAGACGGGAGTTCCACACTCTCTGCCAAGGGATGATGACTGTGAGCTCATACCGCACGTGTTTCCTGGAGCTGTCCCGCTTTGCAGCGACAGCGGTAGCTACTGAGGAGGAGCGCCTTTGGAGGTTCACCGAGGGGCTCCGGCCTGCGATTCAAGGGTATGTCAAACCCCTGAAGCTGCCTACGTTTTCGAGGCTGGTGGAGGCAGCCATGACTTACGAGGAGACCAACCCGTCCGCGCGAGACACTGACGGCGGGCGGAAGAGGCCCTTTCAGCCGGACTTTTCACAGGGCCGGCGAGAGAGGAGACACGTGGCATCCACAGGAGAGCCGTCACGTTTTGCAGGGCCATCAGTGGCCTTTGGGGGCCCTCGACAGGGGCTAGTCGCCAGCACCGGACCCCCGCCCAGCCGACAGCAGGGACCCACTGAGGGCGGGAGTCGTGTTCCCCTCTGTTACCAGTGTGGCCAGCCGGGCCACATCAGGAGGGACTGCCCGTCTAGGGTAGGAGGTCAGCAGATACTCCCTGCGCAGAGCACTGGAGGGCACGCAGGAGGCCGTGGTTCCCAGGCGCGAGGAGGAGGACAGCAGTCACGAGGAGGGTACCGGCCAACGCCTACCCGTCCGACGCAGAGTGTGGCTGCTTCATCCGCACCTAGAGCTGAAGGGGCGTATCAACGCCCTGACACACAGGGATGCCAGAGCTTCGGGCTCGGTAGTGGTAGGTATGGTTTCAGTTTTCGGCAGACTCGTTTACACACTTTTCGATTTCGACGCTACGCACTCGTTTGTCGCAGCCAGTTTCGCAGTTAGTTTGGACCAGGATTATGCACTGTTAGAAAATCTGTTTGTAATAAGAGGTCCGAGTGGTCAGCTGTTTGTAGCTGAGGAGGTGTACACGGATTGCGAGGTCAGCATCGGGGGACATAGCCTGCCAGCTGACTTGATTATGATACAGATGGAGGACTTTGGAGTGATTCTGGGGATGGACTGGATGTCCGCTTACCACGCCTTGGTAGACTGTTTTGAGAGGAAGATCGTCTTCTCCATTCTGGAATTGCCTTCTTTCGAGTTTCACGGACAGCCAGTGGACGGAGGTTTCAGGTGCATTTCGGCACTTCGGGCGGCGAGACTTTTGAGCCAGGGGTGTGAGTGCTTCTTAGCTTGTGTGGTGGCAGAGCCCAGCCCTGTGGCAGACTTCCAGAGCATCCCGGTGGTCAGAGAGTACCCTGACGTGTTTCCAGACGAGTTACCAGGACTACCGCCCGAGCGTGCGATCGAGTTTGAGATCTCACTAGTACCAGGGACCAGCCCCATCTCCACCGCACCATACAGGATGGCACCGCTTGAGCTACGGGAGCTCAAGTCCCAGTTGCAGGACCTTTTGGAGAAAGGTTTCGTGAGGCCCAGTGCGTCTCCGTGGGGAGCCCCGGTACTGTTTGTGAAGAAGAAGGATGGGACCTTACGCCTTTGTGTGGACTACCGACAGCTGAATAGGGTCACCATCAAGAACAGATATCCGCTGCCGAGGATCGACGACTTATTTGACTAGTTGCGGGGTGCCACGGTGTTTTCCAAGATCGACTTGAGGTCGGGATACCACCAGTTGAGGATCAGGGAGACTGACGTCTCCAAGATAGCTTTCCGCACCCGGTGCGGACACTACGACTTTTTGGTCATGCCGTTTGGGCTGACCAATGCCCCCGCTGCTTTCATGGACCTAATGAACCGGGTGTTTAGACCGTTCTTGGACCAGTTCGTGGTGGTTTTCATAGATGATGTACTCATCTATTCTAGAGATCAGACGCAGCACGGACAGCACTTGCGGATGGTTTTGGACACTTTGAGGCGACGTAGGCTGTACGCCAAATACAGCAAGTGCGAGTTCTGGTTGAGGGAGGTGACCTTCTTAGGTCATGTGATCTCTGGAGACGGCTTGGCGGTGGACCCAGCCAAGGTCGAGGCAGTGCTTAGGTGGGAGAGACCGCGTTCAGTCACTGAGATTCGTAGTTTCCTGGGACTGACAGGCTACTACAGACGATTCATCAGAGGATTTTCACAGATCGCGCGTCCTATGACACAGTTGACCCGGAAGGACGTGTCCTTCGCTTGGACAGACGCCTGTGAGGCATGTTTTCTAGAGCTGAAGGAGAGGTTGACCTCGGCTCCCGTGCTCACCATCCCTGATAGTAGTGGTGGGTTCGTTGTGTACACGGACGCCTCCTTGCAGGGGTTAGGAGGTGTGCTCATGCAGAGGGGTCACGTTGTCGCTTACGCTTCGCGGCAATTGAAGCCCCATGAGCATACCTACCCTACCCACGACCTAGAGTTGGCAGCGGTTGTCTTCGCGCTGAAGACCTGGAGGCACTACTTGTATGGTGAGACCTTCGAGATTTTCACAGATCACAAGAGCCTCAGATACCTGTTTGATCAGAAGGAGCTCAACATGAGACATAGACGTTGTTTGGAGCTCATGAAGGACTACGACTACAGCATCTCCTACCACCCGGGAAAGGCCAATGTGGTGGTTAACGCCTTGAGCCGTAAGGCACCCACATACTTGGCCAGTTTACAGTTACAGAGTTGGAGCCTTTTGGAGGAGGTGGGCAGTTGGAGACCCCTGGAGTTACGGGGGCACTGTGGGGCAGTACGGTGACACGACAGACCAGGCCAGAGTTGATAGACCGCATCATCACAAGACAGATGGTCGATCCGTACTTGCAGTCCTTGCGCGACAGAGTACTGTCAGGAGACCCAGGGGACTTCTCTTTCACAGACCAGGTGCTGTGCCTGAGGGGATGGCTGTGTGTTCCCAGAGACGAGGAGCTGTTGAGAGAGCTCCTGACTGAGGCACACGGTTCTAGGTTCACCATACATCCTGGAAACACGAAGATGTACCACGACTTGAGACGTGAGTTTTGGTGGAGGGGGATGAAGCGGGATGTGGGTGAATTCGTACAGCAGTGCTTAGTGTGCCAGTAGGTGAAAGCCGAGCATCAAAGGCCTGCAGGGCCGCTACAGCCGCTTCCAGTGCCAGAGTGGAAGTGGGAGAGCATCACCATGGACTTGGTGGTGGGCTTACCTGTTACCCAGCGAGGACAAGATGCAGTCTGGGTAATAGTGGATAGACTGACGAAGATGGCACGATTCTTGCCGATCTGAGTCACTTTTGGACCAGCACAGTTGGCAGAGAGGTATATCTGTGATGTGGTACGACTACACGGAGTTCCGCAGGAGATCATATCCGACTGGGATACCAGCTTTACGTTCCAGTTTTTGGCTGAGTTTCAGCAGGCCTTGGGGACGCGGTTGAGGTTTAGTACAGCTTACCACCTCCAGATGGACGGACAGTCTGAGCGCACATTACAGACACTTGAGGACCTTTTGCGTGCCTGTGTACTGGACTGAAGGGGCTCTTGGGAGGAGCACCTACCCCTGGCGGAGTTTGCATACAACAACAGCTATCACTCGAGCATCGGCATGGCTCCCTATGAGGCTCTGTACGGACGGAGGTGTACGGCACCCTTGAGTTGGGTCGAGGTGGGGACCAAGTGGTAGGTTGGCCCCAGGTTGATCCGGCAGAGTCAGGAGGTAGTTGAGCAGATCCATAGGCGACTCCGCACTGTCAGGAGCAGACAGAAGAGCTACGCAGATCGGAGACGCAGAGAGGTGCAGTTTGAGGTTGGGGACCGCGTCTTTCTTCGTGTTTCACCCATGATGGGCCTGCAGCGGTTTAGGGTGAGAGGGAAGCTTGCGCCGAGGTTTGTGGGGCCCTTTGAGGTCCTGGAGCGGGTTGGACCCGTTGCTTACAGTCTTGCCCTCCCCCCGCAGCTTTCTAGTGTGCACGACGTGTTCCACGTGTCCAACCTCAGGAAGTACGTAGCCGATCCCTGTCACGTACTGAGTCACGAGAGCGTCGAGGTGGACGACGACCTGACCTACCCCGAGCGGCCAGTGCAGATTCCAGATCGAGCCGTCCGCGGTTTGAGACGAAAGCAAGTACCCCTGGTAAAGGTTTTGTGGAGGAGCCAGCGGTACGAGGAGGCTACCTGGGAGCCTGAGGCGGCAATGCGGGAGTGGTACCCGGAGCTTTTCGCGGGTATGTCTTTTCGGACCGGCTTCGGTCCTCTTTGAGTTTGTTATGGTTATTTTGACGTCTTTTCCGCACCCTAGTTAGCGCAAGTTTCTGGGATGAAACTTCCTTTGAGTTTGTTATATTGTTAAGAACGCGCGCTTCAGACGTCTTTTAAGACGTCCGGGAGGTGGCCCAGACGTCTGACCAGACGTCTAGAACCACTTCCAGACGTCTGGGAATCGGTTATTTTTGGCATGCGTGCGTACGCTCTCTCTCCCTCTCTTTTTCCCTCTCTCCTGCGGCCGCAGACCCACCCTGTCCCGCTCTCTCTCTCATCCTCGCGCGGCCTTAAAAGGCCACACCCTCCCCCTCACTCCCGTCACCTCCGCCCCCTTCCTCTTCTCCTTCCAGTCGGTGCACGAGAGCGAGCGCGAGTGAGCGGCGGCGGCGACAGCCGCGGCAGGGGCGGGAGGAGGTGCTGTGCGGGGGAGGAGGTGTCGGCCGTGAAGGCTCGAGCCGCCGGGGCAGTGGGAGCCGGCTGGCGGGGGCGCAGCAGAAGCGGGGTGGCGCGAGAGGCCTGCTGCAGCTCGAGCAGCAGGCGGAGCACTCGCAACGCGGCCGTGCGTTGCGAGCGGAGGGCGAGTGGCGCCCTGATTCTTGAAAATTTTCCAGAATCAGATGTCTTTGATTCCAACCAGACGACGGGGTAGACGTTTGGAAGACTGTCCAGACGTCAGAAAGGTGAGTTATTTCCGCTTCTTCTTTTTCTTCGACTGACCGTACTAAGAGAGAGATGAAATGGGTATGCGTAGGTTCTGAGATTCGCATCCAACGCGAATCAGACGTCCGGCTGCAGTGCCAGACAACGGGAACGACTTCCAGATGTCCTGGGTGACCATCGGACGTCTGGGAACTAGGCCAGATGCCCCCGTAGGCTTCTGGACATCTGAGAGACCACGCAGAGCAAGGTAACCCCTGATCCACTTTTTAAGACGTCTGGAATAAGTTTGTGACGTCTGATTTTGCACTGTTTCGTCGTTTTCGACCCGTTTAGGGCCCATTCGGAGTTCGTTTTCCGCATTTCGAGTTGCGTGCTTTTCGGAATTACATCCTCTACCTGTCTACAGTAGCTATGTACTATTTTGAGAAACTTCGTGTGTTTGATCCTTGTGATAGGACCCCGTTCCGTTGCAGTCTCGGGGTTTGCGGAGGCACGCGGGATTCCCGACCACGCCCCCAGTTCGCCTGTTGTAACCGGTAGAGTGGATTTTAAGTTTATTGGTATAATCTGTTAAATTATGGAACCATAAATAGTACCTAGGACATTGCATGAATCCTAGGAATGAGAAACTAGAATGAATGGTAGATCCTAGGGTGTTGCATGAATCCTAGGGCTGGAAAACTAGATTGTATGATAGATCCTAGGGTATGGCATGAATCCTAGGATGGGAAGAACTAGTGGAATATATGAATACTGCAGTCTTGGAAAATGTGGAAAGGAAACAATAGCTGCCTGTGAATTGAATTAACAGCTACCTGTTATGAATAAATGAACATGATTAAGAATATGGGATGTATGAACGTGAAACTGGAAAGGTGAAACCGGAATGCGCTGAGTGAAGAGCTGGAACCCTACGGGGAATTAGGAGTAGAACTCCTGGAAAGTGAATGGAATAGAATTGGGGAAGTGAGCTGGCCCTTGAGTACGGAGTACCAAGGAGAGCGACTGTCCCCCTGTTTAGTGCAGAGCGGAGCCAGCCGCCCCAGGGACCCGGGGTTAGGACTGGCCACTCTGTACCGACTTGTTGGCCCTCGTGTACGTAGTACCGAGGAGAGCTACTAGTGTAGGGAGGTACTAGTTACCCCACGGGCCCCGGGGTTCTGCTAGCCTCCTACACCGACTTGTTAGGCCCACTAGGGCAAACCAGGGTAGTCAGGCGAGGGTGCGCGGACTGTGGAGGGGCAAGGCTCCTGTTTGGTTACTGTGGAGGGGTTGGACCCCTGTTACTGAAGGGCTCTGCCCTGTACTGGTTCCGTGCTGTGCTTTGGGCGCACCCGTTAACGGAAACGACTGACCGTGTGCCAGTGAGGGTTAGCTACCCGTGCGTTTACCGTGCATGCCGTAGTCACCATTACGTCTGTCAGTGACCTTGGGGTGGTTGACTGAGAGTAGGATCACCACGGGGGACTCTCCCGGCCAGGAGAGCACCACGTGCTACTTCTACTGTTAGGAAAAGACTGCAATCAAGATCGTTCCCACGAGGAACATTCGAGATCAAGTGAAGGATCTGAGAAATAGATAAATTGTGAAACAATAGAAAGACGTAAATAAAGGAAGAAAGAAAATTAAAACAGCTACTGTACACTTTACTGTTTCTTTAGTTTAGCTGCCACTCTACTCAGCGTTTTGCTGACGTGTTACACTCATTACCTTTCAGGACCAGGTGTTGAGCAGCCAGGGTCAGCGGCTGCAGAGGATGCTGGGCCGAGTAGGGTCCAGTAGAGTTACCACTGTTCTTTGTACCCCTTTTGTTTTCCACTGTAGTGAGTAGTTCTTGTTACCGTTGTACTTTTCTTTACCTGCAGTTTCATATTATGTTATGAATGTTGTTCTACTGTTGTGGTGGTATATACTGTAGTGGTTTCTTTCCTTACTGTTAGTTATATTCATGCTGAATGTGGTTTATTTTATGGCTCTTTTGGTTACTTCCTCGTTGGACGACTAGGTCTTGGGATTAGTTGAGTCGGTCCGGTTCTCGTGTCTCATAGGGACTCGGGAATTGCGTCGTTACAAAACCACACTAGGGTTCTTGTGAGCAAATGAGATGAATGGAGTGACCCTCAAATGAAATTGGGTGCTCAAATCAGATTTGAATGCTTAAGAGCATCAGATCTAATTTGATGCCTGATGAATGAGTGGTTGGCAAGTAAATTTTGAGGAAATCAATGAATGTGGACAATGATATGTGGGGGAAGATCAGGGGGTCAAAGTGAAAGTGGGAAATCACCTCTCTGATCTAAATTGATCAAAGAGGATGAAAGCGATTTAAACTAATCTAACTCTAAACTAATAGATTATCAGTGAGTTACTAACTATTTCTACTCCTAGAAAATTGTAAATCTAATCTATGAATGCATTAAAAATGCTAGCTAAATGGATGAATGAGATGCTTGGATCCATAGCGGGTTGTTGTGGTGATGAAGGAGAGTGAGAGGATCTCCAACGAGGAATGAGGTCCCTGGGTTGCAGCTACTTGCTACAATGACGAAGTTGAGGAAGGAGAACCACACCCCTATCATAGGTGCAGCTGAGTAAGGAGGAAGGAGAGCTGGAGAGTGGACGATGATCAACTCAGTGAGGGAGGGAGTCGATTACCTCGGGTGCGAGCTCAGGTAGCTACTTATATGGGCACATGAGCGGATCAGGGCATCGCTGAGGTGAAATTAGATGATTAGGTCATGAGCGGTGGGATGGGCATGATAGGAGAGTGGGAAAGTCAAGGATGAAATCCATCCATTGGATGGGATTTAAGATGGGTGGTGACTCTATGCGTGAGTTCTCATGAAGCTTCGATTTGGGTTTAGCCGTAGGATCATGGATGTAGGAGAGCGACGGCCTTGATTACTTGAGTTCTTGCATGAACAGTGAACCTCACACCCGCAGGTCTATTGGTGAATTTGCAGATAAGCCCTAAGATGTGAATGGGTATGATAATTGCATGTAGGCCCATAAATGGCGAGTAAGTCCTACAAAGCGGTCCCTAAGGCTTACAAAGAGGTCCCCGATGATTCATAATTTAGTCCTTGAAAGTTTTTAGCTTATAGAAATGTGAATGATGAAGGACCCATTTGTAATCTAATGAATGCAGGGTCCTATTGATGTCCAAATGCAACCAAGTTTTTATTGAAGTTTAATTAAACATTTAGGAAGTTGATTTTACTTTTAATTTGAACTTTTGAACCTGAATAAGTATTTAATTTGCAATTGGATCATCAAATTACATTTTTAAATAGAATATCTCAATTTGTGACCAAATTTTACGTTTTTAACACAAATATATTGTTTTAGGTTATTTCTGTTATTTCCCACACTTAATCCTTTTTATGTGTTAATTATGTAGTGTTTAATCTAGTTTCTAGCTTAACTTAGGCATTTTAGCTATGATGAACCACACCTCATCAGTAATTGATGCTAGTAATACCAAGATAAGTGATAAGTGTTTGTAATAGATACTTAAGCACTATAAAAGTTACTAAATAGGTGTCAAGGGCACTAACATGAAAATGTACGTGGTGACATTGGCATCTAAACTTACGTTGATGTGATTCTTATCTTGTTTATTTGAGGTACTGTTGGCATCTTAACGTGACCAGTGGTGATGCCATTAGCACCAAGGTGATGTCGTTAGCACCTATGGTGGTGCCATCAGCACCTATTTGTCTTCAAAGTGAGTAACTAATTGACAATAAGGTGTCGTCAGCACAACAATAGGTGTTTATGGCACCATCATAGCTGCATTAGCTCTTTAATGCCCCTTTCCCTCCACCGAAATTTAAATTTAAACCTAGTTGAGATATGTAGTTAATGAACGAAAAGTGGTAAAAGACAAATGGTTGGTATACATGAGTCACTCTTAGCTAAAAATGGAAAGAATGCTTTTTCCTTTTAGAAAAGTGTGGTAGCCAAGACAAAAAAAAGTACTTGGCACCCATGTGACTCCACCAACCAACATCCACATGGCATCCACCTCATCTATGCCATGTAGGATGGGTATGCTTGTGGGTATATAGAAGAGTAGCTCCCCCATTTTTCATCTTTGAAAGTGTTACAACCTCTTTCAATTGAAATCCTGATGCTTTCGTCAGGGTTCAATACTCTGAATAGTAGTGACGGCTTTGCCTCATGGCGTACTCTTTGATCATCCCAAGGGCAGCCCTTTCCTCCTACCAAAGGGAGTTTGGCTCTAATAACATTTTTAACAACCTGAGTCTAATCAAGAAAAATTGACCTTGACATCTTGTTGGGTATGAACATAATGAGCCAAAGCAACCACCCAAAATGCTAAAGTCTAAGGTGACAAGAGTAGTTGATGAAGTGTGGTTCATCATAACTAAAATGCCCAAGTTAGGCTAGAAACTAAGTTAAACACTACATCATTAACACAAGAAATGGGTTAAGTGTGGAAATTAAGGAAAATGACCTAAAGCATCAAATTGAGGTTAAAAATGCATAATTAGGTCACTAAATGAGATATTCTATTCATAAATGTAAAATGATAATCCAATTGTTAATTGAACACATTTCTGAGCTCAAAAGTTTAAATCAAGGGTTAAATTAACTTCTTAAATGTTCAATTAAGCTCCAATAAAAACTTCATGACATTTAGACATTAATAGGACCCTGCATTCATTAGATTACATATAGGTCCTTATATCATTCACATTTCTTAAGCATAAAACCTCTAGGGGCATTTTTGCAAACCTGCAAGGACCCATTTCGAGGATTGCTCTGCTTGACACTTAGCCACTTATGGGTTTCTACGCAAAATTCACATCGTTTCGCCTAATTGGGCTTGCGTGCAATTTCACCAATACCACCTGATATTATTCACGTCATGAGTCTATTGTTCATCAATGAAGAACACTACCCATCTGGGCCGTCATTCTTTTAATCCTTTGATCTAACGATCAATCTCAATCCATTTTGCGTGCACCTTGTGTAAAGGATCCTTTCCTCTTCCAAATCCCGTCTATCGGCTGACATTTTATTCTAAGCTTCCCACCCTCCTCTGAGCTCATCGCCACCATTAGACCTAATCTAGCTTAATCGCACCTAGCGGTGCTTTGATCCACTGGCGCGACTACTTAAGTACTTGCTCAAGCCCTTGCACGTGCCCATCAGCCCCTCTCTTACTTCCTTGAGGTGATCATTTCTTCCCCTCTGGTTTCCTCTTCACAGCCTGCCTTGGCACCATTGCTGATGCAATGGAGCACCACTTCTCTGACTCTCCTAGTCGCTATGGATCACATAACACCTGAGGGAGACTTTGAGCTTTACTAGTAAGCTTTCCCTCCTCCGGAGATCCTTCCTCTTTTGTCGCTGCTACCACTAACTGTAGTTCATCTCAGAGGTCCCATTCTTCCTGTTAGTTATGTTTTTCTTGCTTTCTAGATTAATGAAGTACTTGTTCGGGGCGTAGATCGCGTAGAAAATTATCACGTTGTAGTATAGTGTGAAATACTTCTCGAGCAAATAATTAACGGAATTAGTGAGTCCCGGTCGATCACGGGAGGCAGAAAGTACTTTTGATTTCATGCGTTTGTTCCAAATATAAGAATCAAGTAATAGAAACAATCAATTACAACATCCACATCACAAAGAGAGATCGAATTTGATATATGTAATAGAATGAAAACATAAATGTAAACAACTATTGCTGTAACAGAATGAGGGCACCACGGGTGGTCCGTGGTGGCCTTTTAGAGAGGTTGGGAAGAGCAGCAATGATCCATCAAGGTGGCCTAATGGATGCTTGTTTGGGAAATCATAGATCACGCATTTGATAGAAAAAAGTGTCGTAGCATAGTCGCAAAGTACGATCCAACAAAGATATTATTTTGCAAAAATTACGAGACTTGAGTCCCGGTCGTTCATCTCTGGGAGGAGTTGCTTTTACTTTTGAAATCGATCTTACTCTACTTTGTTTAGAATCACATGCCAGTTCGTGATTATTACGTATTTAGGTATGACATGCTTTGTTGCAAGAATATTAGGAATTGAAAATAGGCAACTTGAATCACACAAAAAGAATGACAATTATTAAGCTCACGGTGATTTCAAACATATAGAGACAAACATATATATAAAAGTATTTTTCATTCATTCAGTGGGAGAGTTGTTTGCAACATAAAACATAGAGGAAAGCTTGTACATAAATGCTTGAAAATTAAACCTAGCTACCAAAAAATGATTGCATAAAAGAATCGATGGGGGGATTTCACATTCATCATTGGGGGAGAAGTAAGACTACACTACTAAGCAGTAAATAAAAGCAATAAAATTATGAAGAGCGTGAATTAAATCTATAAGAATAAGAGGGCATTCAGGGGTGGTCCCCGATGGCCTTGGAGTGGTTGGGAGAAGAATGAGGGGCGGCCAATGTAGCTTAGGCTAACCCTTGGAGAGAGGTAGGGTTGATCCAGCATCCCGGCATGAAGTCCTCCATGATGGTGGTGAGCTTGTGGAGGTGGAGTGGCTAACCTAAGTGAAGGTGGGCGTGTATGGAGATAATGAGGTGAGTGGTGCCAATGGAAGCCAAGGATGTGAATGGGGGTGTTTGGCCGCCCATGGGGTCTTTTTATAGACCCAATGGATTCTCTCTAGAGAGGTGTGGAACTCTCTAGAGAGAGTCCAAGAGTGGCCGGCCACATGGGGTTGGAGGTGGTCATTGAGATCCAAAAATTGTGGATCTCAATTTGAATGCCTCTTGGTTGCTAAATTTGGCAACCAAGAGGTGGCACCATCCCAAGAGATCTCTAGAGAATTCTAGAGAAGTGTGTGCGTGAATGGGTGTGTGTGTGTGTGTGTGTGGTCTTGCTCTACATGGCTAGGTGGCTTAGGGTAGGTCCTAAGGGGTTTGTGTAGGTGCAAGTCTTGATTTTAGGGTTACAAACCCTAATTGCTAAGGTAAAAATGCAATTAAACCTAACCTAAGTTTAACTGAATGAGTGTGAGCCTAATTGAGGGTGACATAACTCAATTAGGTTGGGTTTAGGTCAATTGGACTCTCACTAAGTCCAATTAAATTTGTGTGGGTTGAGATCTAAGCTCAATTGGACTCAATGAGTCCAATTGACTTAGGTGAAGGTAATTGACTTTGATCTAAGTCAATTGGGTTTGGTGAGGACCTAATTGGGTCCTTAGGTAGGTCTAGAGGTGATGTACTAGGGTTAGGACACCTTAGTTTAGGTTCCTATGGGGTTGGGATTAGGTCTAGGGAGCTAGAGATCCAAGATCAAGACTTGAATCTCAAAACAAAGACTGTAGACCAGCATCAAACGTCCAATAATAGGATCAGATGACTTATACTCAAAAATCAGAAGTCCAGACTTCAGTTCTGGATGTCCAATTTGAGTCAGGGGGAAATCAGGGTTCTATTTTGGGTACTCTGCAGAAATTGGACGTCTGACAAAGTGTCTGGACATCCAATAACACTGTAGAAGTGGGTTTGAGGTGTGCGGGAGATGGCTAAGAGTCCTGGACATCCTATAACTTATCTGGACGTCCAGATAAGGGCTGGAACTAGGGTTTTAAGGCTTTCTAGAGTGTTGTGACCTAATCTAAGGGTGGCTAAGGCTTGGGGAAGTCTCTAGGCCATCTTAGGGCTAGGATGGACCTAAGCTCTTCACATTTTACTGCTTTATTTCTTCTTAATAGAATAGAAAACCTTTAACCCCCTTACATTGTTGTTCCTATATCTAAACTAGGTTCTATCTTAATTCAGGCGAATTAGGACCTATGATTGCTGTGCAATCATACCCCCATGCTTAAATCTTGCTAGTCCCTAGCAAGTGCAAGACTAAATGCAGTTTATCAAGACTTTAACTAAAGGTTTATTTCTCTTTGTTTCATCCAAAAATTCAAAATCCAGATAACCATGAATATATAATGTTATAGCTTCTGCAACAGATCAAGCGAAGAGTCGATATACATTTAAAGCTTGTCCTTGACCCCTAGTAAAATTCTGTCGGGATAAGCAAACCTCTTCTCTCGGGAATATAAATCATTCTCTGATTTTAGCCCCAGCTTTTGGCTTAGGTAGAAGATGTCTAATTTAACTGGATTTGTATTTGGTGTCTCACTCTCTTCTGGTGCTACATAGAGACTAGTATTTCAAAATCTAGATTTATGGATTATTGAATAAATTAACTTAGAGAAAGGCTGGAAAACTGTGCTTTCTTTAATCTTTTGTACTTTTTCTTTTCTCTCTTTCTCTCTCTCTCTCTCTTTCTTTCTCTTTTTCTTCCTAAGCTCACATCTCACTAGATTTGCAATTGTATTTGGTGGTCTTATATGGCATTACGCTTTAAGTAGGTTCTAATAACCCTATGACTAAGTTAGACTCCTTAGCTCGTATTTAGGCGGTCAGAAATACAGAAGAAATAGGTTTAGGCTGTATTTGGTGGTTTGTGGGGATGGTAGGTTTTTTGCCTCAAAATACTTTGTCTTACATAACTCAAACTTCTTAACATATATTTATTGGCACAATGCCGTTACCACATAACATAACGCAATAATGCAACACAACATACATACTTTTATTCATGAGGCATTATTTGGGATTTTTGAGGATGACCAAGAGGATCTCAGGTGGCTTATTTGGTGGGAGTGCTTACTCTCGGCATCGGGTAAGAAACGGATAGGACAACATATTTCTGACCTTGACATCAGTACCCTCCTTCAATCGAGGATTCTGTAGAGGATGGTCATGACCATCCACCTCAATCCTAGTTTTATTAGAACCCGCTCTCTGTGTTTTTTCCTTATTTGGTGGCTCTCATACGGAATTTCTCACAGAATTAGTATACAAAAACTGAGAGTGAAAACTATTCCCATCTCTAAGTATTATTCAATTATTAAAGATTAAAGATTCCTTACACTATCCTTAGAGCAACAATAGATTCTCTACTCTCATCTCACATATGTTTTTGTGGGTCTACTAGAAGATGGTTCACCTTACTCCCTGATTACTGTCCAAGGGTTCAGGAGAGTGCTTCTTCTCAACAAACTAGAGATGTCTATCAGTTTTCACAATGGATCCATTACAAATTCTACATGCAGATGTGAGGTTATACTAGATTCTAAGCTTAGAAATGTACTAAAGAATAAATCTTTAATAAAACCTCTTGATAAAATGATCAAATCCCCCCACTTGTTGGCAGAAAATTTTCAGTTTTTATGGATTACCCCCCCACCCATGACTAAGCATTTGCGTGTCCTCATGCATGAATAAAAGAAATAAGGTAGGGTGTATGTGGATAGAAATCACCTGAAACTGCTTCTGAGTTGTCGTTCAACTCATGCCATCACTGCAATGCCATATACAATATGCGAAAATGAAATATGCTATGTATATTTGGTATGTATATATGTATAAGTGTTGAGTTTAACGCCTCCAGCTGGGCAACTCATCAGTCACACGTCCTCGAGAAGATGTATCGTTTTGTCAGCAAGAGGAGGTTCCTAGGCAAAGAATGGTTTGAGGCACTGGCCATTAACCGTAAAATCATGCCCAAATTTCAGGTCTCTAATTTGGACCGCCCCGTTAGGATAGGGTGGACCACCAGAAATGGCCTAATCCACTTGGACTTGAGCTTTCCCGCAAAGAATTTGAGTCGAGAGTCAAACAACCAGACTTGATGGTTAGGTGCGAACTCCTTCCTCTAGATGTGTCGATCATGGAAAGCCTTTTTCTTGTCTCTATATATTTTTTCATTCTTGTAAGCTTCCTGCCTAATCTCCTCTAACTCACTGAGTTGGAGCTTCCTTTCATAACCTCCGGCCTCAAGGTTAAAATTACACTTCTGCACTGCCCAAAAGGCATGGTGCTCCAGCTCTACAGGAAGGTGATAGGCCTTTCCATACACCATGCGGTATGGCAACATTTCGAGCGAGGCCTTGCACGCAGTTCGATATGCCCATAGTGCATCAATCAATCGATCGGACCAATCCTTCCTATCAAGTCTAATCGTCTTTTTTTTTTTTTTGGTCTAATCATCTTTTGAAGGATAAGCTTGATTTGACAGCTTGATACTTCAGCCTGCCCGTTGGTCTGTGGGTGATATAGGGTAGCAATGTGGTGTTGCACCCCGTATTTCTTCAATAATGACCTGAAATGGGCATGGATGAAATGACTTCCCCCATCTCTTATCAGGGTGCGGGGAACTCTGAATCTCAGAAAAATGAATTCCTGGACGAAGGATATAACAGTCTTATGATCAGCTCATCTTGCCAAGATAGCTTCTACCTACTTTGAGACATAATCTACTGCGAGGAGTATGTACTCAAAGCCATGCGAGTTTAGGAAGGGGCCCATAAAGTCGATGCCCCAAACGTCGAATACTTCTACGATGAGAATAGATTGGAGAGGCATCATGTCTCTCTGGGTCATAGAATTGATCGCCTGGCATCATTTATAGCACTTGGCAAACTCGTGTGTATCTCTAAAAATGGTTGGCCAGGAAAATCCCGACTACAAAATCTTTGCAGCAGACTTTTAGCCTGAGAAATGACCCCCACAAGCATTGCTATGGCAGAAGGATAGCACACTAGATATTTCTAAATCAGGGATGCATCTACGGATGATCTGATCAGCCTCAATGAGAAAGAGTAGTTGGTAGTCCCAAAAATAAAATTTAGCCTTTGATATAAATTTGAGTTTTTGATCCTTGGATAATCCCACAGGTAGCCTGCCTGGGATGAGATAGTTTGCTATATCAGCATACCAAGGAAACTCAACAGAGTTGATAGACAATAGAGACTCATCCGGAAATCGATCTGATATTGGCAGGGAGTATAGAATGTAGTCTGGGTCTAGTCGAGACAAGTGATCCCCCGCAACATTATGTGCTCCAGCTTTGTCGTGGATTTTGACATTGAACTCTTGCAAAAGAAGGATCCATCTGATAAGGCAAGGTTTGGTGTCCTTCTTTGCCAACAAATGCCGGAGGACGGAATGGTCAGTGTAGATGATAACTTTGGACCCGAGTAAGTATGACTTGAATTTCTCCAACCCAAATACCACAGCTAGCAATTCTTTCTCAGTGACTGTATAGTTATGTTGAGTCTCGTTCAGTGTTTTGCTAGCGTAGTATATTACAAATGGTTGGCATTCCTGTTATGAACGCGTGTCTTAGACGTCTTTTAAGACATCTGGGAGGTGGCCCAGACGTCGGACCAGACGTCTGGGATCACATCCAGACGTCGGACCAGACGTCTGGGATCGTTTCCAGACGTCTGCAAATCAATTATTTTCGACACGCGTGGGTCTTCTGCGCACCTGAGCTCGCAAACCCGCATATTCGTTATTCCCTCTGCGGCTGCAGACGCCCTGCCGCGATTCTTTCTCCTCCTCGCGCGGCCTTAAAAGGCCACGCGCTCCCTCCCGTCGCCTCCACCCCTTTCCTCTTCTCCTTCCAGTGCGCGAGAGCGAGCGTGAGAGCGGGCGCGGGGTTGCTGCGGCGGCGACGGCCGCAGTGAGCGCGGAGGGGTGCTGCATGCGAGAGCGGCGCTCAGCCGTGAGGGCGAGCTCGCCGGAGTTGCCAGGGCCGGCTGGTGGGAAGCGCAGCAGGCGCAGAACGACGTGGGAGACCTGCTACGGCTCGAGCAGCAGGCGCATGAGGTGCGACGAGGCGCGGCGTCGCTAGCGGAGGGCGAGTCGTGCCCTGGTTCTGGAAAAATTTCCAGAATCAGACGTCAGTGCTGATAGCCAGACGGCGGGGTCGACGTCTGGAAGACTGTTCAGACGTCTGAAAGGTGAGTTTTCCATCTTCTTCTTCCTTCCTGTCGACTGACCGTACTGAGGGAGAGAGACGGGTGTGCGCAGGCTCGATGATTCGCCATCCAACGCGAATCAGACGTCTGGCTGTAGTACCAGACGGCGGGAGCGACGTCCGGGGTGACCATCGGACGTCTGGGAGCTAGGCCAGACGTCCCCGCAGACTTCTGGACGTCTGGGAAACCACGCTGAACAAGGTAATTCTCTGATCCACTTTTTAAGACGTCTGGAAGAAGTTCCAGATGTCTGATTTTCACAGTTTCATCATTTTCGACCCGTTTAGGGCCCGTTCGGGTTCCGTTTTCCGCGATTCGAGTTGCATTCTTTTCGGAATTAATTCCTCTACCCGTCTACAGTAGCGATACACTATTTTGTGACACTCCTTGTGTTTGATCCTTGTGATAGGACCCCATTCCGTTGCAGTCTCGGGGGTCGCGGAGGCACGCGGGATTCCCGATCATGCCCCCATTACTCCCGTTGTACCTGGTAGAGTGGCTTTAAGTTATTAATAAAATCTGTTAAATTATGGAACCATAAATAGAACCTAGGACATTGCATGAATCCTAGGAATGAGAAATAGATGGAATGATAGCTCCTAGGTGTTGCATGAATCCTAGGGCTGGAAAACTAGATTGTATGATAGATCCTAGGATATGGCATGAATCCTAGGATGGGAAAACTAGTGGAATGTATAATACTACAGTCTTGGAAAATGGAAAGAGATATAAACCTGCCTGTAATTTAAATTAACAGCTGCCTGTGTGAATAAATAACGTGGTTGAGAACATGGATTGTAAGAATGTGAAACTGAAAAGTGAAACCTGGATGTTTGAGTAAAAAGGATGGAACCCTACGGGGGAATTAGGAGTGGAACTCCTGGAAAGAGAAAGGAATGGAACTGAGATGTAGTTGTGTACTGTCTCTTGGGTACGTAGTACCAAGGGAAGTACCTGTACCTGTTTAGTGCAGAGTGGGGCCAGCCACCCCAGGGACCCGGGGTTAGGACCGGCCGCTCTGTACCGACTTGCTGGCCCTCGTGTACGTAGTACCGATGAGAGCTACTAGTGTTAGGAGGGCACTAGCTACCCCACGGGCCCTGGGGTTCTGCTAGCCTCCTACACCGACTTGTTTAGGTCCACTGGGGCAAACCAGGGTAGTCAGGAGAGGGTGCGCGGACTGTGGAGGGGCAAGGCCCCGGTTTGGTTACTGTGGAGGGGTTGGACCCCTGTTACTGAGAGGGCTCTGCCCTGGACTGGTTCCGTGCTGTGCTTTGGGCGCACCCGTTAACGGAAATGACTGACCGCGTGCCAGTACGGGTTAGCTACCTGTGCGTTTATCGTGCGTGCCGTAGTCATCGTTACGTCTGTCAGTGACCTTGGGGTGGTTGACTGAGGGTAGGATCACCACGGGGGACTCTCCCGACCAGGAGAGCACCACGTGCTACTTCTACTTTTTGGAAAAGACTGCAATCAAGATCGTTCCCACGAGGAACATTCGAGATCAAGAAAAAGATCTGAGGAATAAATGAAATAGTGAGACAGTTGAAAGATGTGAATAAAGAAAGTAATCGAACATAACAGCTACTGTACACTCTACTGTTGTCTTTAATTTAGTTGCCACTCTACTCAGCGTTTTGCTGACGTGTTACACTCGTTACCTTTTTCAGGACCAGGTGTTGAGCAGCCAGGGTCAGTGGCTGCAGAGGACGCTGGGCCGAGTAGGGTCCAGTAGAGTTACCACTGTCTCTTGTACCTCTTTTTGTTACGTTGTATTGAGTAGTTCTTGTTTCCGCTGTACTTTCTTTACCTGCAGTTCAAATTATATTATGAATGTTGTTCTACTGTTGTGGTGGTACATACTGTGGTAGTTTCTTTCCTTACTGCTGTACTTTCTTACTATTAGTTATATTCATGCTGAATGTGGTTTATTTAACTACTCTTTTGGTTACTTCCTCGTTGGACGACTAGGTCTTGGGATTAGTTGAGTCGGTCCGGTTCTCGTGTCTCATATGGACTCAGGAACCGGGTCGTTAGAAGATGGTATCAGAGCAAAGTCGTCCCAAGAAGTGAATCAACTGACTGGAAAATAACCAATTCACATGTCTATAACTAGAGTAGCCACCACAACATATCTCTTGACATGAGCTCTTAGACGTTTTCGTTAGGTACTGTTCCGTACTGACGTATTTCGTTGTTTCGCGTCTCCTTGTAGGAGATGCCTCATCGTGGAACTAGGAGGGTGGGTCGCGGGCGCGACCGAGGTCGGGGCCCGAGGGACAGATGTGTCGGGCTTGGAGTACATACTACCCCTCCTCTTCTCCTGAGCATACTGTCTCCGGACCTCGTCCAACTAATTCGAGAGGTGGTTCGTGAAGAATTTCAGCTTCCATCCACATCGCCACCCCCCCTCCCCCTTCCGAGCGTACGACAGGGGAGTTGGTGGTGGAACGAGATTTCCGTCGTCACACTAGGCGTGTTAGGAGAACTCAAAGGAGACATGTGGCGTCCACAGGAGAGCCGTCACGTTTTGCAGGGCCAACAGTGGCCTTTGGGGGCCCTCGACAGGGGCCAGTCGCCAGCATCGGACCCCCGTCTAGCCGACAGCAGGGACCCACTGAGGGCGGGAGTCGGGTTCCCCTCTGTTACCAGTGTGGCCAGCCGGGCCACATCAGGAGGGACTGCCCTTCTAGGGTAGGAGGTCAGCAGATATTCCCCGCGTAGAGCACTGGAGGGTGCGCAGGAGGCCGCGGTTCCCAGGCGCGAGGAGGAGGACAGCAGTCGCGAGGAGGGTACCGGTCAGCACTTACCCATCCGACGCAGAGTGTGGCTGCTTCGTTCGCACCTAGAGCTGAGGGGCGTATCAACACCTTAACACACAGGGACGCCAGAGCTTCGGGATCGGTGGTAGCAGGTATGGTTTCAGTTTCTGGCAGACTCGTTTACACGCTTTTCGATTCCGACGCTACGCACTCGTTTGTCGCAGCCAGTTTCGCAGTTAGTTTGGACCAGGATTATACACTGTTAGAGAATTCTTTCATAATCAGAGGTCCGAGTGGTCAGCTGTTTGTAGCTGAGGAGGTGTACACGGATTGCGAGGTCAGCGTCGGGGGACATAGCCTGCCAGCTGACCTGATTATGATACAGATGGAGGACTTTGGAGTGATTCTCGGGATGGATTGGCTGTCCGCTTACCACGCCTTGGTGGACTATTTTGAGAGGAAGATCGTCTTCTCCATTCCAGAGTTGCCTTCTTTCGAGTTTCACGGACAGCTAGTGGACGGAGGTTCAGGTGCATTTCGGCACTTCGGGCAGCGAGACTTTTGAGCCAGGGGTGTGAGGGCTTCCTAGCTTGTGTGGTGGTAGAGCCCAGCCCTGTGGCAGACTTCCAGAGCATCCCGGTGGTCAGAGAGTACCCTAACGTGTTTCCAGACGAGTTACCAGGACTACCGCCCGAGCGTGAGATCGAGTTTGAGATCTCACTAGTACCAGGGACCAGCCCCATCTCCACCGCGCCATACAGGATGGCACCGCTTGAGTTGCGAGAGCTCAAGTCTCAGTTGCAGGACCTTCTGGAGAAGGGTTTCGTGAGGCCCAGTGCGTCTCCCTGGGGAGCCCCGGTACTGTTTGTGAAGAAGAAGGATGGGACCTTACGCCTTTGTGTGGACTACCGACAGCTGAATAGGGTCACCATCAAGAACAGATATCCGCTGCCGAGGATCGACGATTTGTTCGACCAGTTGCGGGGTGCCACGGTGTTTTCCAAGATAAACTCGAGGTCTGGATACCACCAGTTGAGGATCAAGGAGATCGACGTCTCCAAGACAGCTTTCCGCACCCGGTACGGACACTACGAGTTTTTGGTCATGCCGTTTAGGCTGACCAATGCCCCCGCTGCTTTCATGGACCTGATGAACCGGGTGTTTTGACCGTACTTGGACCAGTTCGTGGTGGTATTCATAGATGATGTACTCATCTATTCTAGAGATCGGACGCAGCACGGACAACACTTGCTGATGGTTCTGGACACTCTGAGACGACGCAGGCTGTACGCCAAATACAGCAAGCACGAGTTCTGGTTGAGGGAGGTGACCTTCTTGGGTCATGTGATCTCTGGAGACGGCTTGGCGGTGGACCCAGCCAAGGTCGAGGCAGTGCTCTGGTGGGAAAGACCGCGTTCAGTCACTGAGATTCGTGGTTTCCTGGGATTGGCAGGCTACTACAGACGATTCATCTGAGGATTTTCGCAGATTGCGCGTCCTATGACACAGTTGACCCGGAAGGACGTGCCTTTCGCTTTGACAGACGCCTGTGAGGCATGTTTTCTGGAGCTGAAGGAGAGGTTGACCTCGGCTCCCGTGCTCACCATCCCTGACAGTAGTGGTGGGTTCGTTGTGTACACGGATGCCTCCTTGCAGGGGTTAGGAGGTGTGCTCATGCAGAGGGGTCACGTTGTCACTTACGCTTCGCGGCAACTGAAGCCCCATGAGCATACCTACCCTACCCACGACCTAGAGTTGGTAGCTGTTGTCTTCGCGCTGAAGACCTGGAGGCACTACTTGTACGGTGAGACCTTCGAGTTTTTCACAGATCACAAGAGCCTCAGATACCTTTTTGATCGGAAGGAGCTCAACATGAGACAGAGACGTTGGTTGGAGCTCCTGAAGGACTACGATTGCAGCATCTCCTACCACCCGGGAAAGGCCAATGTGGTGGCTGACGCCTTGAGCCGTAAGGTGCCCGCACACTTGGCCAATCTACAGTTACAGGGTTGGAGCCTTTTGGAGGAGGTGGGCAGTTGGCGACCTCTAGAGTTACGAGGGTACTGTGGGGCAGTGACGGTGACACGGCAGACCAGGCCAGAGCTGATAGACCGCATCATCACAGGACAGATGGCCGATCCGTACTTGCAGTCCTTGCGCGACAGAGTACTGTCGGGAGACCCGGGGGACTTCTCTTTCACAGACCAGGTGCTACGCTTGAGGGGACGATTTTGCGTTCCCAGAGACGAGGAGCGGTTGAGAGAGCTCCTGACTGAGGCACACGGTTCCAGATTCACCATACATCCCGGAAACACGAAAATGTACCACGACTTGAGATGCGAGTTTTGGTGGAGAGGGATAAAGCGGGATGTGGGTGAGTTCGTGCATCAGTGCTTAGTGTCCCAGCAGGTGAAAGTCGAGCATCAGAGGCCTGCAGGGCCGCTTCAGCCGCTTCCAGTGCCAGAGTGGAAGTGGGAGAGCATCACCATGGACTTGGTGGTGGGCTTACCAGTTACCCAGCGGGGACACGACGCAGTCTGGGTAATAGTGGATAGACTGATGAAGACGGCGTGATGCTTGCCGATCCGAGTCACTTTGGGACCAGCACAGTTGGCAGAGAGGTATATCCGTGATGTGGTACGATTACACGGAGTTCCGCGAGAGATCGTATTCGACCGGGATACCCGCTTTACGTCCTAGTTTTGGGCTGAGTTTCAGCAGGCCTTGGGGATGAGGTTGAGGTTTAGCACGGCTTACCACCCCCAGATGAACGGACAGTCTGAGCGCACGATACAGACACTTAAGGACATTTTGAGTGCCTGTGTACTGGACTGGAGGGGCTCTTGGGAGGAGCACCTGCCCCTGGCAGAATTTGCATACAACAACAGTTATCACTCGAGCATCGGCATAGCTCCCTACGAGGCTCTGTACGGACGGAAGTGTACGGCACCCTTGAGTTGGGTTGAGGTGGGGACTAAGTGGGAGGTTGGCCCCAGGTTAATCCGGCAGAGTCAGGAGGTAGTTGAGTAGATCCACAGACGACTCCGCACTGTCAGGAGCAGACAGAAGAGTTACGCGGATCGGAGACGCAGAGAGGTGCAGTTTGAGGTTGGGGACCACGTCTTCCTTCGTGTCTCACCCATGAAGGGAATACAGCGGTTTGGGGTGAGAGGGAAGCTCGCGTCGAGGTTTGTGAGGCCCTTTGAGGTCCTGGAGTGGGTTGGACCCGTTGCTTACCGGCTTGCCCTCCCCCCGCCGCTTTCTGGTGTGCACGGCGTGTTCCACATGTCCAACCTCAGGAAGTACGTAGCCGATCCCAGTCACGTACTGAGTCACGAGAACGTCGAGGTGGGCGATGACCTGACCTACCCCGAGCGGCCAGTGCAGATTCTAGACCGAGCTGTCCGCAGTTTGAGACGAAAGCAAGTACCCCTGGTAAAGGTTTTGTGGAGGAGCCAGCGGTACGAGGAGGCTACCTGGGAACCTGAGGCGGCAATGCGGGAGCGGTACCCGGAGCTTTTCGCGGGTACGTCTTTCGCACTGGCTTCGGTCCTCTTTGAGTTTGTTATAGTTATTTTGACGTCTTTTTCCGCACCCTAGTTGGCGCAAGTTTCGGGGACGAAACTTCCTTTGAGTTTGTTATATTGTTACGAACGCGTGTCCCAGACGTCGGACCAGACGTCTGGGATCACATCCAGACGTCAGACCAGACGTCTGGGATTGTTTCCAGACGTTTGGAAATCAATTATTTTCGACACGCGCGGGTCGTCTGCGCGCATGAGCGCGCAGAGCAGCATATTCGTTATTCCCTCTGTGGCTGCAGACGCCCTGCTGCGATTCTCTCTCCTCCTCGCGTGGCCTTAAAAGGCCACGCACTCCCTCCCGTTGCCTCCACCCCTTTCCTCTTCTCCTTCCAGTGCGTGAGAGTGAGCGCGAGTGCGGGCGCGGGGTTGCTGTGGCGGCGATGGCCGCAGTGAGCGCGGAGGGGGTGCTGCGTGCGAGAGCGGCGCTCAGCCGTGAGGGCGAGCTCGACGGGGCTGCCAGGGCCGGCCGGTGGGAAGCGCAGCGGGCGCGGAACGACGCGGGAGGCTTGCTGCGGCTCATGCAGCAAGCGCATGAGGTGCGACGAGGCGCGGCGTCGCGAGCGAAGGGCGAGTCGCGCCCTGGTTCTGGAAAAATTTCCAGAATCAGACGTCTGTGCTGATAGCCAGACGGCGGGGTCGACGTCTGGAAGACTGTCCAGATGTCTGAAAGGTGAGTTTTTCGTCTTCTTCTTCCTTCCTGTCGACTGACCGTACTGAGGGAGAGAGACGGGTGTACGCAGGCTTGATGATTCGCCATCCAACGCGAATCAGACGTCTGGCTGTAGTACCAGACGGCGGGAGCAACGTCCGAGGTGACCATCGGACGTCTGGGAGCTGGGCCAGACGTCACCGCAGACTTCTGGACGTCTGGAAAACCACGCTGAACAAGGTAATTCTCTGATTCACTTTTTAAGACGTCTGGAAGACGTTCCAGATGTCTGATTTTTCACAGTTTCGTCATTTTCGACCCGTTTAGGGCCCGTTCGGGTTCCGTTTTCTGCGATTCGAGTTGTGTTCTTTTCGGAATTAATTCCTCTACCCATCTACAATAGCTATACACTATTTTGTGACACTCCTTGTGTTTGATCCTTATGATAGGACCCCGTTCCGTTGAAGTCTCGGGGGTCGCGGAGGCACGCGGGATTCCCGATCACACCCCCATTACTCCCATTGTACCTGGTAGAGTGGCTTTAAGTTATTAATAAAATCTGTTAAATTATGGAACCATAAATAGAACCTAGGACATTGCATGAATCCTAGGGATGAGAAATAGATGGAATGATAGCTCCTAGGTGTTGCATGAATCCTAGGGCTGGAAAACTAGATTGTATGATAGATCTTAGGATATGGCATGAATCCTAGGATGGGAAAACTAGTGGAATGTATAATACTGCAGTCTTGGAAAATGGAAAGAGATATAAACCTGCCTGTAATTTAAATTAACAGCTGCCTGTGTGAATAAATAACGTGGTTGAGAACATGGATTGTAAGAATGTGAAACTGAAAAGTGAAACCTGGATGTTTGAGTAAAAAGGATGGAACCCTACGGGGGAATTAGGAGTGGAACTCCTGGAAAGAGAAAGGAATGGAACTGAGATGTAGTTGTGTACTGTCTCTTGGGTACGTAGTACCAAGGGAAGTACCTGTACCTGTTTAGTGCAGAGTGGGGCCAGCCACCCCAGGGACCCGAGGTTAGGACCGGCCGCTCTGTACCGACTTGCTGGCCCTCGTGTACGTAGTACCGATGAGAGCTACTAGTGTTAGGAGGGCACTAGCTACCCCACGGGCCCCGGGGTTCTGCTAGCCTCCTACACCGACTTGTTTAGGTCCACTGGGGCAAACCAGGGTAGTCAGGAGAGGGTGCGCGGACTGTGGAGGGGCAAGGCCTCGGTTTGGTTACTGTGGAGGGGTTGGACCCCTGTTACTGAGAGGGCTCTGCCCTGGACTGGTTCCGTGCTGTGCTTTGGGCGCACCCGTTAACGGAAACGACTGACCGCGTGCCAGTACGGGTTAGCTACCTGTGCGTTTATCGTGCGTGCCGTAGTCATCGTTACGTCTGTCAGTGACCTTGGGGTGGTTGACTGAGGGTAGGATCACCACGGGGGACTCTCCCGACCAGGAGAGCACCACGTGCTACTTCTACTTTTTGGAAAAGACTGCAATCAAGATCGTTCCCACGAGGAACATTCGAGATCAAGAAAAAGATCTGAGGAATAAATGAAATAGTGAGACAGTTGAAAGATGTGAATAAAGAAAGTAATCGAACATAACAGCTACTGTACACTCTACTGATGTCTTTAATTTAGTTGCCACTCTACTCAGCGTTTTGCTGACGTGTTACACTCGTTACCTTTTTCAGGACCAGGTGTTGAGCAGCCAGGGTCAGTGGCTGCAGAGGACGCTGGGCCGAGTAGGGTCCAGTAGAGTTACCACTGTCTCTTGTACCTCTTTTTGTTACGTTGTAGTGAGTAGTTCTTGTTTCCGCTGTACTTTCTTTACCTGCAGTTCAAATTATATTATGAATGTTGTTCTACTGTTGTGGTGGTACATACTGTGGTAGTTTCTTTCCTTACTGCTGTACTTTCTTACTGTTAGTTATATTCATGCTGAATGTGGTTTATTTAACTACTCTTTTGGTTACTTCCTCGTTGGACGACTAGGTCTTGGGATTAGTTGAGTCGGTCCGGTTCTCGTGTCTCGTAGGGACTCGGGAACCAGGTCATTACAATTCCCAACGTTGGCCAAGAATAGCTACGACAGCAAAGTCAGCGGCATCACACATCATCTCGAAGTCGACAGACCAATTGGGAGGTTGGAGACTAGGTGCACTTGAAACAGCGCTTCGCAAGGTCTCGAAAGCGCTGAGACACGAGGAGTTAAAATCAAAGGGTGTGTCAGTTAGTAGAAGATTCGTTAATGGACGAGCAATTTTTGAGAAATCTTGAATGAATCTTCGATAAAATCTGACATGCCCTAAGAATGATCTGATTTGCCTAACCGAGCTAGGTGGAGGTAATCGCAAAATGATTTCAGACTTAGCTCGGTCGACCTCGAGTCCATTAGAGGAGCTCCTGTGACCTAGTATGATGCCATCCCTCACCATAAAATGGCTTTTTTCCCATGAAAGTACTAGGTTAACTTCTATACATCTCCTCAGGATCTTTGTGAGGTTATCAAGACAAGACGAGAAATAATCTCTAAACACGGAGAAGTCATCCATGAACACTTCTATGCAATCCCCGATCATGTTTGAGAAGATGGCCATCATGCATCGTTGAAAAGTAGCTGGTGTGTTACAGAGGCCGAAAGGCATCCGCTTAAAAGCGAATGTTCTGAAGGGACATGTAAAAGTCGTCTTGTCTTGATCTTCCAGGTTGATTACTACTTGATTGTACCTAGAGTATCCATCCAAAAAGCAGAAGAAACTACGCACGGCCAACCATTCTAGAATCTGATCAATAAAGGGTAAAGGAAAATAATCCTTTTTGGTGGTCGAGTTTAGCTTCCTATAATCAATGCAGACTCGCCAAGAAGTCATGGTGTAGGTCGGGATGGATTCGCCCAATTCATTTTTGATCACGATAAGTCCTACCTTTTTGGGCACAATTTGAATGGGACTCACCCACTGGCTGTCGGAAATAGGATAGATAATGCCCATGTCCATCCATTTAATGATCTCCTTCTTCACAACCTCCAACATATTTGGATTTAGGCATCTTTGAGGTTGTCTCGATGGTCTCACCCCTTCATCAGTGTAGATACGGTGAGTGCAATACGAGGGGCGAATCCCATGGAGATTAGCAATGCCCCACCCGATAGCAGCCCTATGTGCTTGCAGAACAGAGATCAACTGGTGTTCCTGATTCGGAGTCAAGTGAGCATTGATAATCATGGGATATGTCTCACTTTCTCCGAGAAACACGTACTTGAGTGACTCAAGTAAGGGCTGTAAGTCTAGTAGCGAAGGGTGGGGAGAGGGTTTATGCAGGGGAGGAGAGGAAACAACAACATAAATATGTTGATCCTGACTACTGAAGAATCCGCCTGCAGTGATCATGTAATCTTGCCTTAAGATATCAATGTTAGATAGGACAGGATAGTCAGGATCAGGGGTGTTGGAAGCAGATGATCACCATGTCAACCAGATCCATGGGATGAAATGTGTATGTCATTAGTCTCAGTCCTGTGTGGATTATGATCTAAGACCCTTGATAGTGAAGATGAATGTGCCATTGGGTCGCTGCAGAGGAGCCCAATGTTCCCACAGAAAGTTGAACCTTTGTCTTCACTATCCTCCTCAATTAAATGGCAATCAAAGTTCTTTGATGCCCTGAAAATGTCTAGTCTAAGCTTTTCATTCCCTAGGGCAATCTCCATGCACCTTGATGCATAGTTGATGTTCGCGCGAGTGGTTGCCAAGAATGAGTGACCTAAAATAATCAGTGCATCACGAAGATTAGGAGAAACCTCCATATCAAGAACAAAAAAGTCCGTTGGAAAGTAGAATCCTTGGACTTTTACGATCACATTTTCAACCACCCCCTTGGCATTCCCCCTCGGCGTTTTCATCGATCGGTCAGCCAACTGTATGGTAATCGAGGTGGGCTTTAACTCACCAAATCAAAATCGATCAAATACTACGGTGGGAGTTAGGTTGACGGACGACCCCAAGTCAAGAAGGGCCCTATCAAAAGGGGAATCCTGCAAAAAGCAAGAAATCAGTGGTGTGCCCGAGTCCTTTTTGGGTGGTAAGTCGGCTAAGATAACCGCACTGGCTTCTTCAGATAATACGACCTATCGTTCGATTATCTGCTGTCGCTTCAAAGTACAGTAGTCCTTGAAGAACCTAGTAATAGCAAGGATGTGATCTATTGCTTCAAGGAGAGGGACCTGAATGTGAACTTCCTTGAACATAGATTTCAGGTCCTTAAAATTCCGCATGTCCTTTTTTCGTGCTGAATCTCATGTTAGGGTCGCGGGAAAAGGGACTGGAATTTCAAGGTCTAGGAGCTTCTTTCTGTTATCTAATGAAGATGGGTTGTGAGAGGAGGAGGGTTGTAAGCCATCTTGTGCTAGAGTGCAGGAAAAATCATTACCCGCTTGCTTAGGTAGCTGGTCCTGTGTAGTCTTTCTGCTCCTTAAGGTGACAGCTTTTGCATCGATGTGCTATCCATGAAGGGGCAGAGGAGCAGGTGGGTCTGGATACACAGGGTTTGGCAACAGAGGTGGCTAACCATGCCCATAACCAGGTGGTGCGGGAGGTGCTTGCAGAACAGCGTGTGCCTGCCCCTGTGGTGCTTGGAATCTAGGCGGGGCACTGTGATTTTGCACATATCTCAGGTTTGGGATAGGTTGGGAAGGCAAAGCTCCCTGTGACCTATGCTCCTGCATCATCTAGTTTTACGTGTTCTATATGCTTTGTATTTGGTCAACCATTGCCTTCATTATTTATAGGTTGTCATGAAATGATTACAGGAAGCGTATCATTTGGCCCAAGTGATTGCGCAGCAATCATAGGTCTTAATTGACCTAAATTAGGCTAGAACTTAGCATAAGTTAGGGTTATTCGTGCATGCATAAGCATTATCTGCATCTTTACTACTTTACTTTAGCTATGCATAAAATAATGTTATAATGTGCTGATTAATTGCATTATGTCGATTGTAGGCAATAAGCTGATCTGAAGCTGGATCAGCAATAATGGGTGTTACAGTAGAGCTGGAGCAGAAGACTTAGATTAGATGTAGAAATAATGATGTAAGGGAGTCAAGGTTTGCTATTCTATTAAGTAGGAATAAAGCAGTAAAATGTGAAGAGCTTAGGTCCATCCTAGCCCTAGGATAGCCTAAAGACTTCCCCCAAGCCTTAGCCACCCTTAGATTAGGTCACAGCACCCTAGGAAGGCCCAAAACCCTAGTTCCAACCCTTATCTGGACGTCCAGATAAGTTATAGGATGTCTAGAACCCTTAGCCAACTCCCGCACACCTCAAATCCACTTCTGCAATGTTATTGGACGTCCAGACACTTTGTCAGACGTCCAATTTCTGCAGAATACCCAAAACAGAACCTAGATTTCCCCTGACTCAGATTGGACGTCCAGAACTGAAGTGTTGAATTCTGATTTTTGAGTATAAGTCATCTGATCATGTTTTTGGATGTTTGGAACTGGTCTCCAGTTCCTGTTTTGAGATTCAAGCCTTGATCTTGGATCTCTAGCTCCCTAGACCCAATTCCAACCCCATAGGAACCTAATTTAAGGTACCCTAACCCTTGTACATCACCTCTAGACCTCCCTAAGGACCTAATTAGGTCCTCACCAAACCCAACTGACTTAGATCAAAGTCAATTACCATCACCTAAGCCAATTGGACTCATTGAGTCCAATTGAGCTCAGATCTCAACCCACACAAGTCCAATTGGACTTAGTGAGAGTCCAATTGTCCTAAACCCAGCGTAATTGAGTTACTTCACTCTCAATTAGGTTCACACTCATTCAATTGAACTTAGGTTAAGTTTAATTGCAAGTTCCCCATAGCAATTAGGGTTTGCAACCCTAATTCAAGGCATACACCTACCCAAACCCCGTAGGACCTAACTTAGACCTCTTAGACACCTAGGGCATGACCACACACACACACACACACCCGTTCACGCACACACACTCCTCTAGAGTTCTCTAGAACTCTCTTGGAGTGGCGCCAACTCTTGGTTGCCAAATTTAGCAACCAAGAGTCATTCAATTCTTTGATCCACAAATGGTGGATCTAAGAAACCACCTCTCTCTCTCTTGGTCGGCCACTCTTAGACTCTCTCTAGAGAGTTCCACACTTCTCTAGAGAGACGCCCTTAGGTCTATAAAAAGACCTAAGGGGTGGCCATTTGCACCCATCCACTCTTGGCCATACATGCTTGGCTCCATTCACATCCACCTCCACTTAGGCTAGCCACTTCCATCCACTCCACCTCCACGAGTTGGGCACCACCATGAAGGACACCATCTCCATGCCAGGATGCTGGATCACTTTTCCAACCTCTCTTCAAGGGCCGGCCTAAGCTCCATTGGCCGCCCCTCATTCTCTTCTCAACCACTCCAAGGCCATCGGAGCCCACCTCCGAATGCTGTCAGTTTCTAATAGATTAGTAGCTAGCTCTTTACATTTACTGCTTCTATTTACTGCTTAGTAGTGTAGTCCTCATTCTCCTCCAATGATGCATGCAAAATCCCCCTATAGATTCTTGTATGTGATTGTTTTCTGGTAGTTAGATTTACATTTTAAAGCATTCTTGTACAAGCTTTCCTCTACATTTCTTGTTATAAACACTTCTCTGAATGAATGAATAAAAGATACATTTTTATATTTATATCTCTATGTTTGAAATCACCATGAGCTTATTGGTTGCCATCTTTTCTACGTGATTCAAGTTGCCTATTTTTTACTTATATATTTCACAAAAAGCATGTCGTTTGCGGAAAATATAGAAAATCTAACTATAGATGCATTTTTGGTAAACAGCCACCACATCACTAGAATTGTGTGCACTGAAACTCACACTTTCACCTTTATGATCTATTTGACACATGCGCACATAATCAGGGTTCATAATAGAAGTGGCGAAATCTTAATCCGAAGACTGGAAATTGGTGTGCGATTTTAAACAAAGTAGAGCAATAAAAGATCGAATCCAGAATTAAAACACACGCCTCTCAGAGACGAACGAACGGTACTCAAAGTCTCGTTATCTTTTTATAAATATCTTTGTTTGATCGTATTACGCACTATATTACGACGCTTTTCTTATCAAAACACGCTATACGATTGCCAAACACCAAGGAATACATACTTGAGAGAGTCTGGGAGGGGTTTCAGTTCAAGGTCGGGGGCTTGTATGGTTGAAGGTTTCATAACAGAAGTCTCCATCTTAGGTAGCAGATCTACGTTTGGCAGATATGATGGGGAGAGAGACCTAATAGAAACTCCAAGCAATTCCTCAAGTTCTAGTACATCCCCTTTACATTCCTCCAAGAGATGGGAATGCTCATTTAGCATGACAAGTTGAAGGGGGTCATCACATAAAATTGCAGGAGTTTTCTCTTCAATCAGATCATCTACCACCTCAATTTGGGAACAATCCTCAAATCCAGCTTGTCTATAAGCATCAAACACATTAAGTCGAATTTTCCTATTCCCAAAGCCCATTTTTAACCCCCAGTGTGATAATTAATTGAAACATTAGAAGTCTTAAGAAATGGGCAGCCCAAGATGATGGAGGGCTTGGTTGGTTTGTTGGTAGGGTCAATGTCCAGTATTAGAAAGTCAACAGGGAAGAAGAAATCCTCCACTCTCATAAGGACATCTTCTAGCAGGCCCCATGGTGTCTTCAAAGAATGGTCTGCAACTTGGAGGATTACAGGGGAAGGCTTTAGATTGCCTTCTCCAAGTTGTTCATATACATAGCTCGGAGGATGTTTACCCCTACACCTAGATCAAGCAGAGCCTCGTCTATATGTAAGTCGCCAACAACCACCTAAATGTAGGGGGCTCTTGGGTCATTAAGTTTCGGGGGTGTCCCATGTTGTATAATTGAGCTAATAGAATCAGGCAGATTCCGTCCTATGCCCTCTTTCTAAAGGACCTCCGGGGAATGGTGGCGAGGGGTACGCACTGCTACGCTTGTTGCTGCAACTGCGGGCGGAGGTTGCTTGCTGCTACGGGTAGTGTGTGCGGCAGGGGCACGTGGCATGGTCTGGGGGTGCACGTGGTGTGCGTGGTCTAGAGCTACTAGAGGAGAACGGTGGGTGTCGTGCAGAGGCTGTTGAGTTGCTATGCGTAGGCACAGCGAGGGCATCAGACGTCTGGGAAACTTCCCGAACGTCTTAACTGATGGGGGAGATGAAAGTGCAAGGAGTGGAGTTGCGGTGTGGAGTTGTGGTGGCTGCGGTGGTGGTTGCTGGTGATGGCGATGAGGGTGTTGCACACTAAGGTGCTCACGGTAATCTGCATAAGCCAACGGTGGCGTAACAGTTGTCACCCTGCTTACCTGTGATGGTGTGGACTTGTGCTCACAGTTGAGGCCAGCAGTGGTGGAATGGAGAGCTTGACTCTCTGCGTAGTAGTGGATCGGGGGTGATTGCCTGCCGATGATGGTGCGGCTGGAGTCTTCTTTTATGCTGCAGGAGGAGGCATGCAGGCAGATGTTGGTTGAAGAAGAGGTGAAGCGACGAACATCGTGGGGAGCAGAGATCCACGATTTTCGCTTATGCATTATAGCTGGTGCAACTCTCCTGCATGCATCCGTTGGAGATAAAATAAAGAAAAGAAATAAGGGGTTATTTGTATGCAAACCTTAATTCAGGTGAATTAGGGCTTATGATTGATGTGCAACCAGTACCTGTTAGTGTAGTGTAGGTTAGTTAGATGTAGTTTAGATGGTGAATTGGATGATGTGTTAGCCTAGTTTAGAGTAGCTTAGTTTAGACTCAATCTCACCCTCTTTGATCAATTCAGATAAGAGAGTTGTTTTACCGCGATCGTTTTGATCCATCAATCTTCCTAATCATCTCATTACTTGCATTCTTTGATTTCCTCAATGATTTAATTTGCAATCCACCCATCCACTAAGGTCAAATTCAGATCTGAAGACTTGGCTTCTAGATCTAAACTTGCACCTAAAACACAATTAGGGGGTCTTCCATTCATTCCAAAACTTCATAGAGACCCCGTGATCTAATTTTAATTGAACTGATTCACTCGATTCTTTCAGATTTGGTTTTCATGTCCAATCTTGCAATTTGGGATTTAATTTGGTGAGAATGGTTTTTATCGAGTGAATTGTGTTTTTACACTTAAAATTGGTTTGATTGAGATAGGCTTAAGCTATTGAGATTTGAATTTTAATCATTTTATGTGCTTATGCCCATTTTCATCTTGAGTTTCTATTTTAATGTAATTCCTGAGGTAGCCAAAGCCTAGGATTTCCAGTGCACTGGAATGAGGCTTTAGTGATGACCTATTATGCTTTAATGTATCACCTATAGCTCCTGTACACCAATCAATGGTGTGTAGGAACTATGGATGATCAATTCATCTTGGTGATCACACATCAAAGGCCTAATTTGGGCAACATCCTCAACTGATTTCAGAGAATTTGATTTATGTTCCTAGGTGTTAATGGAGATTTGGAATGGTTTAATGAAGATCTAGAAGCTGTTTGAGGTTGATTTTATGGATCAATATGAATCTTTGTCTCCACACTATCTATAGTGTGAGGTGAAGACCATATTAGGGGTTTTAGGGTTATTTAATCCCAAATTTGGTTTTATATAGATTTCAAATCTTATGATGGTTAATTTGTCATAGTTGAAAGTGGGATTTCAAATGCTTAGTTCAGATTTGAGAGTAGGAGTTGGATTTCTCAATGGTCTGATTTTTTCTGGTAGCAACATTAGCTACCAAAGATTTTGAGATTTATGTAGCAATGGTTGATGAGTTTTAGTAGCAGTAGTGGTGATAACATCATCATGAGCCATAACTAGTTTTAATTAATTAGAATCAATTGACAAATGCTCCTACATAATCACCGGAGAGTCGTAATTCACTTAATATCCATTTTGAGAGGAATACATTAGAACAGGGTTAATTATGCAGTTTTAACAGCATATCATGAATGCAGAGCAATCATGGGGTTTCCCAGGGGTTAATATAAGGTCAAATGTTCATTAATGACTAATAAGAGGGTTTATGCAGACGGAAATAGGGTTTTACGCACTTCAAGAACTAATTCCTAACCCAAAACCCTAATTTCAGACCTGGTTAAATAATAGAGGTTCTAGTCAGGATTAAAATCATATAAACCTTCCAAAAATCATAGAAAAATGTTTCATAAGGTTTGGTAGCCTTGATTTGACCATCTGAACCTATTTTCACCTAGAATAGAGTCTCGGACAAAAAGTTACCCTAATTTGGATTTCTATGCAAATTTTTCAGTCAAACTTAGTCAAAACTAAAATCTGACTTCACCATCAGATTCCTTGGGTCCAAATTAGGTTTCCATCAAAATTTGGGCCCAATCAAAGATCATAGTGACCTACTTTTCATTTTAGTCTAGTCTGACTCTTTCTCTCAAATAACACCTCAACTTTTGAAATCCTTGCAATTAGCCCCCCAACTTTGTCATCTTCTTCACCAAATGCCCCATGCCGCCTTCTCCCAGGTTTCCTAATCAACCCATCACACCAAATGCAATCAAGGAAAAACACCATGAAATCATCACCAAATCCCTCTAAAATTTGAGGGATTGGTGTTCAGACAGTGGGAACACAATTGAACCAAGTGGGAATCTGATTTTTGTAGCAAAGAAGCTCCAACAGAGCTTGATTCTTCATGTGCCTAAATTGCCTAATCCATGAAATTCGCTCACGATTTTCCTAATTTTAGCTTAGCCAGGAGCTCTATAAAAGCTCCTAGAGCTTCTAACCTAATTCCTCAGCTAGGTTTGGCCTCAAATCCCTCTTCTTTCCCTATCTCCAGCCTCCTTCTACCTAAGCTTCGACGGCCTCCCTCTCCCATCGTCCGACAGATGGCCAACGACTAAATTGGTACATCCCTCTTCTTCCTCATGCTCATCCGCGTCTTGCCAGCCACCGCGAGAGCATCCTCCCCCTTTCCTTGCCATCGTCTCCCTCAATGGAGAGTTCATCTTCCTCGTGTCTGGCCATCACACCGGCTTGGGAATTCCCTTCCTCTTCATCCTATAATTAGGTCAAACATCTTCCTCTTATCCTCGTCAATCTCCCTAGTCGTTTCTTTCCCTCTTTCGACTATCGATACACCCTCCACACCACCATCTCCCCCACGACCAGTAGAGCTCCGTCGAGGCCTCCATAGCTCCACTAGCCACCGCATGCCATGCCGCTGGTCCCATAAGCATCGCCGTGTCCCACTAACTGAAACCCCTCAAGAAATTGAGGGGATTGGTCTCTTAAACGCACCACCAGACGCGACCACCTTTGCACCACCTTCTTGACCTCGTCCGACCTCCACGCACATGCCCACCCACGCAAACACGACCACCCCTTCGCCATAACTTGCCGGTTCTCTTGAGCTGTTCTAACGTGGCTGTGAGGCCTTATTTTGCGTTTCAGGGCATCACTGTGCTTCGTCATCGCCGCCATCTCACCCGACCACGTTCGTAATGCTCCGACGAGCTCAGGACATAATACCACGCCTAGGCAATGCGGCTTAGCTCCAAAACCTTTCCCAAATCCTTAATCGCAGTAGCAAGCCTTAGCAACCATTCTAATTAGGCATTTTCTCCTGCAGGCTTTGCGCGAAGAAGCCGTGGTGCCATAGTGCCACATCCTGAATAGATGGGGGTGCGTAGATGCATAAGTTATTTTTGTGATCAGGCCTTGCCACCCAAGCACTGAGGGGTTGAGTCCCTCATCACCCCATTCACAAGATAACTCGCCTACTCACACCTCGCTTGAGACACCACGCCTGCAAGCTTGGTCCATGCTCTTGACCCGAATACCCTTATCCGGATACAATTGCATACTAGGTCATGAGAGAGGAGGAGAAGGAATTATGAGAGAGCAGGGGAGGGTTTGGCTCTCTAAGGACTTGGCCTGTGAGACACTTAGCCGCTGGAAGAAGAGAAGTCATTCCCTTCTGTTGTGAAGAGGGAGAGCCTTTGAAGAAGAAGAAGAAGGGTCGTTTAAGGAAAGAGGGAAGGCTTTGTGAAGAAGGAAAGCACTGAAGGAGAAGGGAAGCTTTGTGAAGAAAGAAGACGAAGGCTTCCTGGAAGCCTTGTACTTGTGCTGTTAAGTCATTTGAAAAGAGAAACCCGACATCTGGTTTGAATGATTGATTAGAGTTATTGTTGAATAATTTAAGTACTATAGTTTACAATTGAATTATGATTGGGATAATTGAGTAATTGCATGCATGCTTAATTAAAAAGTATAAGTGGTGATTCAAATCACCATTATTTTTATTCTTTTTCCTTTTTTTGCTTCATCATACATTGGTTCTTATTGAATATATTTCTGAGTATTTGATTCATTGAATATCTTCTACATCATCTGTTTATTGTGCTCATTCCTTTCAATTCAAGATTAATGTTGTAAATTGTCATTATTTGCTCCCTGTGTTCGACCTAGGACTCTTTTGATTCTGAGCATATAAATTTAAATGATTTGAGTGACTTTGTCCTATACTACGATGCATCTCTTTAAATAATGACAAGTTCACATCAAACAAGTAGCTGCTAGTTTGTGGCATCATATTTGAAGCAAGACCTGCTGATTCTCGCAGTAGCAGCTGTTGCCATTTTGACAATAGCATTGGCTTATATAGCAGCAGCAACATCATTGTTGTGATCTGTTTTAGCTGATTGAATGAGACTTTGCACTGGGTTTTGGATTTTAAAGAGCTAACATGTCTACTGTGTTTAGAAGTTTGTAACAAGCATTCATGTATCAGAATTTGGATTTAATTTGATTTGAAATGCTTAGTATTGTTATTTGATGCCAGTGTTAGCCACTCTTAATGTATTTACATGTCCAATTTGCGGTTTAAGTGAATTAAAGATCAAAATATTGTTTAAATTCTCAAACACCTTTTATTTTATGTATTGAAGACTTTTGAAAGCTTTTATCACTCTTCTAGCTCTTAGAACTAAAATTGAGGCATAAGATTGCATGGTTCCATATTCACTTCAAACCTCAATTTCTGAACTTGAAATAATCCACAAAAATTATAAAAATCATAAAAATTAAAATAAACCTGTATTAAGTAAGATCAGGTATTTTTCTAAGTATATACAAAGTTTCAAAGTATTCCGACAATTCAATCTACTTTGAAATTCAATAAAAGAAACAAATCAAACCTCAAAAAGAAACTCTTCTTCTCTCATCTCACCCTTTCTCTCTCATCACCTATTATACATATAAAAACCATAAAAATAAAAAAAATACTCAAAAGTACCTTGTATAATGTATTTATACTTGTAAATATAATTTAATACTAAGCTATATGTATATATTATAAAATTTGTCAATAATGTACATAAATAACTTATAATTGTATTCTATATATTTAATTAAGTATTTAGAATGATTTACTGCATAGATAACTTTATTGTATAATTGTATAATAATTTATATTAAAGTAAATGTATATAATCCTAAGTAATTATAAAAACCTATGTATTTAATTAATTATTATATACTGTTCCATACCTGTATACTAATTTATTTATATATTTATTGGAATTAATTAAGTTATTAAGTTAATTAGGTAGATTATTAAGTTAAAATAAAATAAATTAGTAAATTAAGTTAATATTGAAGTAATCTATACTGCATACTTGTATAGTATTATTTTAAGTATGTTTGACTTATTTATACTGTATTTGTATTATATTACATAATTTATAACTTAAATGCATATATAACTATTAAGTGTGTGTTTAAATGTAAATAAATTAAAATAAAGGCTCTAAAATAAATTTAAAATGTATAATAAATGCCTCAATGTGTTAATTAATTAATTATAAAGTCAATTGTACGATTAATTTATCAATTTGTACATTAATTAAGAAATTAAACCTTAATTTAACGTGTATAAACCCCTAACTTTAACTAATTTTCAAATATATTTAAATAACTTAGTTTCCTAAATTAATTATACAATTAAGTAGACATATATATGGGCTTTATAAATATGTAATTTATTTATATTTGGAATTAATTATGGCCCTCAAATCAAGGGCTAAAATCATGAAACCAAAACACATCTAAACACAGTGTAGCGCTTAGTTGAGCACCAAAGAAAGCACCACATCGTGTGCTAAAGGGCTACCGTAGTGATATAAATTGAAAGGCACACATGGCCTCACCAATCATCATAAGCGCTGAGCGCCTCCTCACCATTATACCATCCTCTCTCTCTCTCTCTGATCCAAACACATATTTGAGCATGATCTAGAATAGTGCGAGCTGGGGGCCGTGCACTGTGCTAGGCCTACCATTGGGCCTGAAATGAAAATTGAACAAAAATGTATCCTAAATGAATTAGGGTGACCTAGTAGTGGTCTGGCCCCATGAAAGGCCGGCACACCCATTAAAAATCCAATTTTTGGTTAGATGAACAATAACTCGAGTTAAGTGTTGAGAGTGGTAAGCTTAAAATTGACTAAGTGTTGGAAGAAGAAGAAGAGAGAAGAGGGACGTGAAAGACTAAGTGTGGACAGTGAGTGTTGTGCCTAAGTGTAGAGATTCAGCCAGGTGTGAAGCCTTGCATTGTTGTGTAGTGTAAGTGTGTGTATGAGTACATATATGTATATAGTATATAAGTATATGATATATTTGTATATGTATAATAAATTAAATATGTAACTATAATATGTACGTATACATATATATATATATATATAATTAAAATAGTAGATATTGTTTGAGCCTTATATATATATATATAAATAAACTCAAAGGCTTTAGTGATGGTTGTATCCATCATTGAAGATATATAATTATGTTAGTAAATATAGTATTTTGCCTTATGTTTTGTACACATTTTACTAAAGGCTATAGCGACATATATGTTATACGTTACTATATATATAATATATGTTATTAAAGTGAATAGTATATGTTAGTATATTTAGTCTAGTGTAAATTAGTAGTTATTTTTGTACCTATACTTAAGTATTATTTAGAATAGTTGTACATAACTAACATAGTGTAATCATATATAGTTTTTGATGCCTATTTAGTTGTAAATATGTTTAAGGCATTGTAGCGAATATTAATTGATTCTTTTGTACATAATTAATCAATTCATTCATTAATTGATTTATTGATTTATGTTGTAAATAAAATTAACATTTTTGAAATAAAATAGCATTTTTGGAACATAGAGAGTGATGTATATCAATAACTGCCTCTCAGTGAATGACCTGAAATAAACCAGTAAAAATTATGCAAATAAATAAAATGGCGCGACATATATTTGCATTATAACAACTATACTGCGACGACATTTAAAACATCGTTTTTAACATGCACATGGTTTGCTCATCAATAGTAATTCTTAATCTTTATATCCAATCACTCACTTTAATGAGTTTATGAAGTAGGACCATCTTTAAGAATGTTACATTACTTGTGTCGAAGTTTAAACTTCAAGATACGATACATATTTTGACATTTCGAAGTATGTTATTGCAATGCTTAACCATCGAGATAACGCACCTTCTCACATTTGGACATTGAAATAGGAACGTAACTTTGCAATTTAAACATCAAGAAATGTGAAAGGCTTTAGAAGTTACAATTTATCAGCTTAGAAGATGAACTACCCTTCTTATTGTGAATTTCTTCCTTCCTATCTTTCCAAACATACCAAATGATTGCTAAGAATATCTTCCAAATGATTAGGTCCTTGTCAAGGTCACGAACCTACGAGTTTCCCACTTTCTCCTTAAACACCCAAACCTTAGGCCTTGTAGTCCACCGTCAGGCCCTCAGCCGACCCCACCCTTTATTCTCGCCCTTCTTTCCCCTCCCCCCTTGGTCTTAGCTCTAGTGGGCATCCTCTATCCTTGGTCTCTTGTAGCTGGCGTTGCCCCCTTTCTTGGCTTGCTCTGTGATCTCCGTGGGCTTATCGAGGTAGCATTAACCTTGCTAGGGTGGAGCTTTCAAAGGTGGCGGCGTTCCCCCCCACCCCCCCGTAGGGATGGTACTGCTTTTGCTGGTGGTGGCATTTTTCCCTCACAGGGGTGGCAATAGTAGAGGCGGCAGGTGCCTCCTAATGGTGTTTTCGATGGTCTCTACGTTGTCCTTTGCAGAGGTGCCCTCTGCTGCGATTGCGGTATTTGCTGTGTGGTGATCGCTGATGCTACGATTGCAGTATTTGCTATCGGTGGTTATGTATTGCTTTTTTTGTTTCCTTGTTTTTATTTTGTTCTGGTTTTGTCTCCTCCTTTTGGGAGTGAGTTCCCCTGTTTCTACAGGGAGAAGTTTTCCCTTCTTCGCAAAAGTGTCCGATTGTTGCCTTCCTTTCCTTTCCCCTTAATTGGGGCTACAGCCTGTTGTATTAGATTCTTCTCCATTAATGAAATGCATCTTTCAAAGGAAAAAAAAGGGTCACAGACCTACTTCCATGCATCGAGAAGGGAAGGAAAAGACACATCCCACCGAAGCTTATCACAAACGCCTACCCCAATCTGCAAAGAGATATCAAAGTTGAGGAAGAGATAAGCAGTTGTTTCTGATACTTGGTCACAAAGAGGAATCAGGAACACTAAGTCCCCATGATTGATGTTTTGATCTGGTTACAGGACGATCAAATATGATAATCACATGTAGTAAGCCATAATGTGCCAATTTTGGAACATAATCTTTAGGGTTAGTTTACTTAGAGGGTTAATCCATCTTTTGGGAGGTTAACCCACATTTACCTTAAAGGTTAACTTACATGTTTAAGGGCTATTGAGGAGTTTTAAGTCGTTTCATTGTAGTAATGCCTCAATCGCTAAAAAATAATTAAATTTATATGCTCAGAATCATAGGACTCCGAGGTCAAACACAAGGAGCAAATAATGGCAATTCAATCTCACTAATCACAATTTAATCAGAAATATGAGCAAATATGACCAAAGCTTCATTCAAAAGTACTCAAAATGATATATATATATATATATATATATATATATATATATATATATATATATATATATATATATATATATATATATATATATGAAATCAAGTATCACAGTACAAAAAGAATGGGTTAAAATGGTGATTTGAATCACCAATTAACCCTTTGAAGTTAAGCTAAAGTATCTCAAATAAATGAACAATAATTCTCAATCAAATATTCCACGTCAACCAATATCTCAACAGTATTCAGAACTAAGGCACTAGTAGAGGTCAGACGAATGCAAACGGCACCAAATGTCATAAGTTCTCAAGGCTCAGCTTCAGCAGAAGAGGCAAAGGCCTCTCCTCTCCTTCCTTCGTGCCTCAGGGGAGAGGCAACCACAGCACCACAGCACAGAGGCAAAGGCCTCAGGATCGGCTAAGTATAGAGAGAATAGTAGAGGGCAAACCCCCACCCCCCCTGTCTCTCTTTCTTTCTCTTTCTCTCAGAGACCCGAGTTTAGCTGGGTAATCAGGCAGATAATCGGGCGTGAACAAAACCAGGCTTGTGGGCGTGGGTCACAAGCGAGGAGTGCTTGGTCGGGTAAGGGGATGTGACGTGTATGGGGACCCGACCTCCATGTCTTGGGAGAAGAACGAGGGTCACAAATCCCTCTTATCTAGCGTAAATGGTTGCAAATTGCATGATGTGGGATTATCTAGTCCCCTCTTCATCGCAACGCAGCAGCAGCTAGTGAAGGCTTCGATTGAGGCAGTTGTTGCAGATGAAGATGCCAATTGAGGGCCTAGAGAGAAGCCTGGGAGTCAGTCGCGAATCCTGGGAGTGAAACCTGAAGGGGTCGTTGCTGGAGAATTGAAGGCGTGGTTCGCGAAATCGCGGGTAGCGACAGAGGTCCAGTGATCACCTAAAAAAGCAAAATATAGCCTCGTGGCCACATCAAATAAGCTCAAGAGGATCGCCGTGGAGCAGCGAGTGCGTTGGTGGGTGCGGTGTGTGATAAGTCCACTTTAGTGGATCATTATTTGGTCTAACTACTCTCTAATTAGTTATTCTTAACTATTAATTGATTTGAAGTTATATGATTATTCACTTTAGTCTACATATAATGTTATGTGTTAATTTTACATCTAATAACATATGATATAATAACATAATCTGTATGGATGCAAGCTATGTGCAAGAATCAAACATCCATTCTACTTCTATAAGACATCTGGAGTTCATATCTGACATTTGGGAATCGCCATTGTAGACTCCTTGATATCTACACTTTTTAAGATGTCTGGAGCTCAGGTCAGATGTCTCATGTGTTACTGCCATAACTCATCAAGGCGTTCCAACCACTCGTGAAGATCGCAAGTGGTTGAACTTTTCGACCGAAGAAAACAAACAGAGTTGTTTTTAAGAGAGGATCGGCCGTCATCCTCTTCATCTTCCCCACTGGCGGGGATCCACCATCCACTCCACCGTGGAGGCAGCGCACATCGTGGTCAAAGGCTTGCACTGTGGCTTAGGCAATCTTCACCTTTCATCAACTCCGGGCGTGCATGGTGACAACATGCGGCCCTCATAACCACCGCATCAACCCTATCCTCATCACCACCATCATCACCTACCCTCGACCATCACCACCTTCACCTTCTCCTCTGTGAACCCAAAACTCCACGCACACAGCACCTCCTGCCGCAGCACCTTCATCCTCTCCTTCCAACCATTCCCTCCCCACCCGCCTTTTCTTCCTCTTCATCCTCTACTTCCAACTGTTCCCTCCCCCCCTGCAACTTCCCGAAGGAACCCAAACCACACACCATCACCAACAACCTCAATAGCCACCGATGACGCCTAGCTGCCTCAAGACCGTTCCCTCAACCACCTACCATCACTGTGAAATCGCCCAAGGCACGCACCATCCTCGCGAACTCTCTCCTCACGCACCACCAGCACCCACTACCTGCCACCTCAACCACACCACCGGCCACTTCCGACCACATCTCGTTGCACTGCCACCATCATCAAGAAGCTCGTTCTCTAATGCACCTCCACCGAGTTCCTCATCAGCGCCTGCGGCTCCTCCACGAACGGCCACAAGCAGGGAAGCAAATCCCCTGTTTTGCTACAGTGTTTGGAGTATTAGTATTTACATTTCCATGCCATTACTACATCTTCTTTTATGAAATGAATTATTAAATGGGATTTACAGACCAGCCCCTCTATTCCTCTTTATTTCTACCGCTAGTCTTTCTTGCTCTATGATAGCATCTAATCTCTTCACTCATTACACCATTATGCCATGAATATTTTCAAAGAGTAGTATATATATTTATTGGTTTGGTTGTGAGTGTTACATGAAGTGATCTCGTGGTTATATAGGATTCTAGTTTGTCTCTAAATATTGATACATGCAATAAACTTTACTTTATGATATTTAGAACATAAATGGGAAATATGTGGATTATTCTTAGTAAAAATATTTGAGTTTATTGGCCTTATACCTCCCTATGGATTCGACACTCTATATCAACGTGGTTTATTACATTAATTATTATTTTTTATTGAGAGATTTTCCACCACATAAAATACAATGACATATCAGTTTATTGCTATCATCTTCATAAATAAGCGAGTTTCTCTTTATCAAATGGCATTGTTGCTAGGGAGGCAACGGACCTAGTAAACTCGCATGTATTTCCTATTCGTAGTGATTTCTAATTGGGACTATATATTCATGGATATATTTCTTTTTCCTGTGCAAGGTACATCTGTTTGGAGGAAATGAATGTGACAGATGCGCACGACAGAAGCGATATTTTTGGTGAACCTTGACGCCACTTGGAGGACAGCAACAGGTGCCTGTGGGCCTTGATCCCATGCACGAGGAGGAAGGATCGGTGACCAGAGACATATTTGTTTTTCTTTTAGACTGAGTTAGGCTAAATAGACATTAGTCATTTAATTTTTGTCTTGTGGACCCGTGTTGGGCATTTTTGGGAACTTGTTCCCAGTGCTTTTATTGCTTATCGCTCTTGTATGCAGGAGCATAATTTTGGGAGTGTGTTCTCATTTTATTTAGATTATAGGTTTATTTGAATTGCACGTTAGTTAGTTAGCTAAATTAGATTAGGTTTGTTTGCTTATTAATTATCATAAAAAAAAAATTTGAACTACCTGTTAGAAGCTACATATCTATAGGGCGACCATCTAGGATTGAATGAGCAGCATGTAGTTTATATTTCTGCATTGCAGACATCTTGCATGAAGAAAGCTAGAGTAAGGTACGTCTTCTCTTGAACATCAATTAGCTGTTATGCATCCGCATTGGACTTAAATCTAAGACCACTAAAGTATTTGAATTTAATTAATTCAGTGGTCACTTTAAGAAATTGGGACTGCTAAGAGATTGGACCTTAAAATCAGTAACTTTAATTGCGTGTGAAAGGACTTGATTGCGGGATTTTAATACACAAAATGCGTACGCGTGTTGCACACCTGAGACACTATGCACATCACACAGAAGGTCACTAGATAAATTTCTACCTCTCCTCTTTGCACCACAAGAGAAGTTAGTCGAAAATCAACAAGCCTATCCACCAAGTTACTTCGGTTCCTCATGCATGGGCTCGATTCGAGACTTCCATCCCTTGTGAGTAGGTTGTAGGCACCAACGAAGGTTAGACTTGGAAGCGTAACTCTTGCAAAACTTGTTTGGCCACCAACTGAACACTTAATTCTAAGACCTAGAATATTTGCATTTGTTTTGACAGTAGTAGAACTCTCTAGGAAGCTTTTGCTTTTATTCTGATTTCTTCTAAGTTCTAAGAGAGTTAAACCTGTTTAGCTTAAAGTAATGGACTACCCTTAATCCTATCATTTTAACCAGGATCCCATGCCCCGAGCGTATCCCTCCTTAGAGGGGTACAATGACAATTCATGGGATCAAACCTATTCCTATCTTGGGAATACTGACCTGATAACTCCCACTTTTAAGCAGAACCTTGGAGCGGGATTTTTCACCCTAGGAGTCCCCACTACTTTGCCAATGGCCAACCCTCCCACCCTTCATGATTTTTCTTATCAAGGTTAGACTAACACTCCTAGGAAACCTGAGCCTGAGATTGACTATCCTCCCCAATCTGACAGCAGCCTCTCCTCTTTTATGATAGAAATGCAAAACCAACAAAAAGAAATGATGGAGTCTATGGGAGAGATGTTGAGGAATAGTCAACAATTGAACAAGAAAATTAAACAACTTAGCACTCTCTTACTAATGATTCTGATCCCTACTCGTACAACCATGATCATCAAAAAGATTCTAAGGAAACAACAGACAATAGGGATCTCATTTTGAGTAGCTATTGCTTAGACTCTTCCCATGAGACATGACCACTAGAGGCAAACTATCTTAATGATTATCCACCCGAGCTATATTGGAGTCAAAAGAAAGAGAAGATGGTACCACTTGAGGACTTTGACCCCAATGACAGTATTTTTCTTACCCCTAATTGATAAGACGATTTTCGCTTTCGAATAATGTATTAAGATGATCTGTCATTGTAGGATCAAAGTGGTGGAAAATCACTTGAAAAAATAATTAAAATAAAAATTAAACCACTCACAGAAGAGCGGGTTATGTCCACAGGGAGGCAATGATGCAATAAAATCACGAATATTTTTTTCTCGTATTCATTCAATCAAGTGTGAAATCCATAATCAAATTTGACATGAAATGCGATGAAAAGAAGATACACAATAACTCAAAAATGTAAGGGCATATGTGTAATTTTTCCTCACTGAAATATTCAATAAATATGTGATGAATCTATGTAATTTCCAATTGACATGAATTAGAGAGAGTTTGTGCACATCTTAATCCAAAACCAATGTGAAAAGATGTGAATAACAAAAGCCACGCAATTATAAGAAAGCATGAGTATGAAGTCGCAATTTCACCACAATAAAATAATCATAAATCAAAATTCATTTTTGTGGCAATGGCATGAAATGTAATTATTAATTCCACCATTAACAGAGGATTCTACCTCTCTCCTCCTCGCGCATGGGAGAGAGGATTGTTCAAAGAACTCTTCTGGACGTAGATTGGCCAGAGCAAGGGCTCCGCAACAATGGTGGTGGCAAGTTGCAAGATGGTCGAAGCCAGCCTGTCGGAGGAAAGAAGTGGCGGCGGTGGAGGAGGCTACTGCTGGCCGCGCGTGCTGTAGGCGTGAGGAGGGCAGTGCACTGGCAATGTAGGAGCAGCAAGTGCACGTGGGGCGTGGGCACATGGGGCAATGGCGCTTTGCAGGCACAAAGGCACGCGCGATAGGTTCTGTTGACGCTGGTTGCAGGTTGGTAGGGAGGCACTGGAGTGTTCTGAAGCGGGCGTGGTGAAGGCGAAGGGGCGTGGGTGCGTGAGGTGAAGGCATTGCTAGAGGGCACTCTGCAGGCTGCAAGGGTTTCACGGGCGTGGGTGCTGGAGCACAGGCTGCTAGCGCACGGGTGTGAAGGCACGTGGAGGTGAAGGCGCGGGGACTGCAGCGAGGTGAAGGCAAAAGGGCATGGAGGTTCTGATGAAGGCACGCGGGCGTGGGTGCTGGAGCGTGGGATGCTGGCGCACGGGCGAGGGGGTGCAGGTGCTGGTGCGTGGGTTGGATCTGTTGGTGAAGGCACGCGGTGGGCAGATGGCGTGCGGTGTTGGCGTGTGCATTGGAGGTGGATGCACTGGAGGTGGGGCACGTGGAGGCAGGCGTGGGTTGTTGGCTGAGGTGAGGAGTTGCTAATGTTTGTATTGCTTTGTCGTATTTTAAATCAATCGCGTTGCAGTATAGTTGAAAAAGCGTATGAACAAATAACAATTTTATTGCTCAAAAAGTCAAACTATCTGAAATCGAACTCAGGGAGCAAATTAGTATTTTAGAAACTAAAATTACAACTTTGAATTTACTCAAAAGATGTTCAATAGCGCAATTCAATGTTTATGAAAGCTAAAAAGAGAATATACAAAAAGAGGAGAGATTGAATGTTCTCTTTTCTTCTTCCCCGATGTCTTCTTTTGCGGATCAGAGGTCTGATTCAGAATCAGACGTCTTAAACTCGCGTTGCTACAGTGCTTGCCCTTTCTCTTTCTGATTTTTGCCTTCTCCTTCTTTCTTCTTTCTCTGCTGCAGCTGTGCTTCTCTTTGGCTTCTTCTTCTTCAATTCTTTATTGTCTTCCCTTGTCTTCTTCCTCTGTTGTCTTTCTTTGCTGCCCCTCCTCCTTTTTCTTCTCTTTCCTTGCACTCTCAAGCCTTTCTTTTTCTCTTCCTCTGCCGCTCCTCTGCCTTGAGTTCTCCTCCCTTCTCTTTTCTTCTTTAGCTTATCTGCGGCTACAATGCCATCTCCCCTCTCCTTTGCTGCTCCTACCTTCAAGTTCTTCTGCTGCTACCTCCTCCTCCTCCTCCTCCTTTCCTTGCACAGTACAGAGCAAAACCTACCCCTACCCTCCCCTGCGTCGCTCTCTCTCTATTTCTCTCTTTGCTTTCTCAGAGCTAGCTAGGTAAACGGGTCGGGTAAATGCGCCCGAGTCCAGGCACATAGGTGTGGGTGGTGCACGAGGAGTGCTGGGTAATCGAGTCAGGCAACTAGGTTCGCGGAGCGTGGGTCGCGGACGAGGCGGGTATACGGGCGAGGGGCCCTCACCTTGTGTACTGGAGGCGAACAGAAAGAAACACAAAATCAATAAAAAGCATGCATCTACACCAAGCGTTTCTGAGGTGGGACTATAGTCCTACCCGCTTCTTTGCGTGCCCGCAGAGAGAACTCTCGTGCAATTGGGGCAGCTGTAGTTGATGAAGCCCATGATTGCTGGGTGCGATTGGTTCGTAGAAGGGTTCCGCGCACCTGGGTCATGTTTTCTTGGAGTGGGACGACCTAGAGCTCGCGAGCAAGCTCCTTCACGCCTTCGCCAATGGCAGAAGAGGGTCGAACCTGCACTTCACAAATACGGCCTCGCGGCCCTATCAAATCACTTGGGGAACTTCACCGTGTCATGGCGAAGGTGAGGAGGGGGTGGCGTGGCGTAGAATGGCCTAGGCATGCGTGCCTAGGGTGAATTGCGGTCGTGAAGGTGCGTGTGTTTGATGGACACTTAGGGAGGTGTTGGCGATCGATGAAGAGGTGGATGGTGATCAATGAGTGATGGAGGAGGTTTTGAGGTAGGTGGCGAGGCATGCAGAGGAGTGAAGTGACGGTTTCACCTCGCCGGTGGTCGGCCGGAGGTGAAGGTGATGGTGGTTTGTGGTGGTCGGTGTGTGATAGTAGAAATTGATAAAGGGAAAATGAAGAGGGGAGAAAGAGGAAGAGATTTTACCTAGCTAAGTAGACGAAGGGGGCAGGAGGCGGACGGCTCATTCCTATCGTCGTCGGAGACGAAAACCTTGAGGTGAGGATTACAGTGACGAGGAAGGGGTCAGAGGGGCACGCGCGGATACGGCGCGGCGCGGAGGAGCACGACGGAGAGGACTTTGCCACTGGTATAGTGGTTGAGTGATGAGAGGAGGGAGGAGAGGTCGTCGGAGCCTGTGGGCAGATGGCCGGAGATGAAGGAGGGATGAATTTTAGTGGGTATCTGCGGCCAAAACAGGCTTGCTCCCTTAGGCCGGACCTGGTGCTTCTTATATAGGCACAGGTAGAGGGTCAGGCGCACGGTGGCAGGCAAAAACCCTCGCTGGAGGTATGGTCGGAAGTGATACCCATACCTCTCGAGCGTTCACACGAGAGGTATGGGGCGATTCAGGGCATGGGGAGCTGTTCAGGAGGTAGGGGGTTTCGCAGAGGACTCCCCTTTCAAATCTGGGAGCAGCTCTCTGGGGAAGCGAGGAGAAATCCTCCTCGAAACCTCGTTGGAGGTATGGGTCTCTGCTGCAATGGCAGAGGGACCAGAATGCATAAAGTGACGAGAAAGTTGAGGGGTGTTCGCAAGGGTTTTCAAAAGTTAGGCGCTAGAATGTAATTGGGTGGACCATTTTGCAATGTAGGTCAAGATGACCTTCCCTTAGGTCCAAATTTTGACAGAAACCTAATTTGGACCTAAGGAATCCAATGGTAAAGCTGGATTTTAGGTTTGACCACATTTGACTAGACATTTTGCATAAAAACCTAAATTAGGTCAAATATTTAGCTTGGACACCAATCTGGGTCAAAATAGGTTCCAAAGGCCAAATTGAAGGTTATAAATCCTAGGAAATATTTTTCCATGAATTTTAGAGGGTTTAGTTGATTTTTATTTTGCTTGGAACATTGTGAAATTAAGTGGGTTTGTTTTAGGATTGTAGAATGTCATTTAATTCTTAAATTTCACAATAACCCTTTTCTGACTGAACCATCCCACTTTTTTCTTATTAAGTCCCATTGACCTATGTCCAGACCCTGAGAAATCTCATTGATGTACTGCAATGGTAAAATTGTAGTTTTACCCTTTGCTTCATGTTCTCTTCCTAGATTAGTGATCCCTTGATTTAGGCCTTTCTCTTGGTTATGTAGGAGCTATTGTTCTCTTTTTTAGGTCGAAAAGAGCTAGTTAGGGCTTATGATGAGGTTCTCATCATACCCCCAAGCCTAGCTTTTGCTAGTCCTTTAGCAAAAATTTAAGGTTTTAACTTCTGTTCTAGACCATGAATTTCTTTCACCAGTTATGATAAGTGCTTTTTCTTCCTTTTCTTTTGTGATTAGGTTAGAATGTCGACAGTGGGCCTTAAGGTACTCTAGTACCAACCAAGATCCGGACCTGGCCGGCTTTAGCCTCGGTCCTCCGCGAAGGTTTTTAAGGCCCGCAGGAACTATCCTAAGGTTCATTGGACTCGGTGGTTAAAGCACCCGTGCGTGAGACATATTTTAGCCTTGGCTCCGTTTGCAGTGCATTTTTGTAAGAGAGAGACAGAGGATTTATTTGTTTGGAGAGTTTCCACTTTCTTCTCTTTTTATTTTTAGCTTCGGATTGGCTTCTCAACACGGTCTGTATCGAATTCCTCGTCCCCATCATGAATCCTTAAAGGTTCCTGGCAATTGATGATTCGTGATAGCACCACCCATGGTAACCCCTAGAACCTTGGTTTTCTAGATTTCGAGATAATCCTGCCCATGGCATTCCGTGGCCGAATCCCGACCCTGACGATTGACATTTCGTGATGATGCCACCCTTGGTATCTGAACCAGCAGAGTGCTTACATGCCCCTGGTAGGATATGTAAATATTCTAAGAGACAAGCATTGAGGAGACGATATGTTGTTACGCATCTTCGAGGGAAATTTCCCGCCTCTCCGCTCTGGGAACTCATCCAAATCAACTTGTGTTGATCAGCTGCTCCTAATCTAAGCAACATTTTCAGAACATTAAAACGTTTTTGCGTGATTTTGATAGTTATGCGCACTGAACCAGACTGTGTGGATTGGAGTGCTTAGGTTACCGAGTCCCGCAAATCGAAGGTCAGTTAACGAGGCTGAATACTCCCTAAGCCTTAGACCTAATACTTAAGCTTTGCATTTTCCTCAACTTCTTGAGGATTATACAGATCTTAGCGGGTACTAAGAGTCTAGCCAAAAATGCCTAAGGTCAACGTTCCCCCTAATATCTTTTTGTGTCTCTTGAGTAATTTTCTTTACTTTTCTTAATGTGGCCTAGAACTTTGGTTAATCCCTTAATCTCTTACTAATGACTATCTCTTTCTTTTTTTCATTTTGTGCTCCTCTTTTGTCATTTTGCTCCTTTTCTCCTCATGATATAGCCCAAAAATTTTTCCTTCCTCTTCTGATTTTTTTTTTTTATGAAATGTGATTTTTTTGTTGAAACCTTTTCTTGATATGAGTTTTCATACATTTTTGCACTTTTCATACCCCCCATGCCTATGATTTGCAATATCGCCATTGTAAATTAGGTGGGTTCGAATTCAGCTTAGTTCATTCATTAGGACAGGTGTTTGGTGAGCGAACGGGTCGAGGTGACTGTTGCGAACGATTTCTAGACTCGACTATGGATACCTGAGGTGGAGTTGGCTATTCTAATGGATGAACCCTAAAGTGCAATATGAATTCAGTAAAGAAATGTCAGGAAAGGTTTTGGGTTTTTTAAAGAATGACGAGTTACCTCCCATTAAGCGTTGAGTTTTACACCATCGGCTGAGCGTAATGAGCTTAGGGAGAATGGAGAATAAAGGATGTCTCAGCCAAATCTGTATTAGTCATGTCAATGAACGGTTTGAGTCTCTGACCGTTCACAATGAAAGGTTTGGAATCGTGGCTAAGTGGACTGATCTCAATGGCTCCATTTCCAAAGATTCGTCAGACTAAGTAAGGTCCGATCCACTTTGATTGTAGCTTTCCTGGGAATAGCAGGCATCAAAGAGTAGGACCTTTTGACTAGGATGAAAGATCTTTCTATATATATGCTTGTCGTGAAAGGCTTTAACCCGCTCTTTGTAGATTCGCGAGTTTTCATATGCGTTGTGGCGTAATTCATTAATCTCACTCATATGAAGTTTTCTGTGGGTTCCAGCCTTAGAAAGATCTAAGTTGCAGTTTCGTACTACCCAATAGGCTTTATGTTCCAATTCGACGGGGAGGTGACATGCCTTCCCATACACTAGTCTGAAAGGGGACATGCCTAATTGGGTCTCGTGGGCGGTCCTATAAGCCCACAAAGCTTCCGGAAGCTGGGATGACCAATCCTTCCTGTCAGGTCGAACAGTAACCTGGAGGATTTTCTTGATCTCCCGGTTCGATAGCTCAGCTAGACCATTAGTTTGGGGGTGGTAAAGAGTAGAGATTCGATGTGACACCCCATATTTGATCATCAGTGACCTGAACTGAGCGTTTGTGAAATGAGTCCCTCCATCAGAAATGATCGCACGTGGAATCCCGAACCGTGAGAAGATGTTTTGCTGAATGAACTTGATAACAACTTTGTGGTCATTGGTTCAGGTCGAAATGGCTTCGATCCATTTGGACACATAATCAACAGCAAGTAAAATGTATTCGAAGTCGTTCGAGAAAGGGAAGGGTCCCATAAAATCAATCCCCAAATGTCAAAAATCTCGTATACTAGAATCGGCTGTAAAGGCATCATGTCTCGATGGCTCATGTTGCCCAAGGTCTGGCAATAGGTACATGCCTTACAATGATTGTATGCATCCTTGAAAATTTTGGGCCAGTAAAAGCCACACTGGAGGACTTGTGATGTGGTTTTGTGTCCTGAAAAAAGTCCACCGCATGCTTGGTCATGGCAGAAAGAGAGTATGTCTTTGATTTCCACTTCTGTGACACATCGTCGGATAATTTGATCAGCAGTAATGCGGAATAAATATGGGTCTTCCTAAAGGTAATACTTGGCATCGGAACGCAATTTATCCTTTTTGGCCTTCGGCCAATCAGACGGGATCTGATGTGATGCCAAATAGTTTACTATGTCAACAAACCAAGGAAGCCCTATATCAAAGTCAGGAGGTGCTCATCAGGAAAATGTTCCGTGATGGGTTCGGAAGGGTCAATGATCTCAGAAGGAAGGCGGGACAAGTGATCAGCTACCATGTTCTATTTTCCCACTTTGTCGTGAATCTAGAGGTCAAATTCTTGCAACAGCAAGATCCATCGGATTAATTGAGGTTCGCGTCCTTCTTTGCAAGGAGATGCCTCACAGCTGTGTGATCCGAGTAGATAATAACATGGGAACCTAGGAGGTAAGATCTAAATTTTTCTAAGGCAAATACTACAGCTAGCAGCTTTTTCTCAGTAACAATGTAGTTACGCTAAGCCTCGTCAAGTGTTTTTCTAGTGTAGTAAATGACCATGGGCTTCCCGTCAATTTTCTGCCCCAAAACCATTCCTACAGCGAAGTCAGATGCATCGCACATGATCTTAAAGGGTTGAGACCAATCAGGGGACTGTAGGATCGGGGCTTGGGTAACTCGCTCACGAAAGATCTCAAATGCTTGAGTGCATTCCATGGAGATATTGAAAGTTACATCCTTGGAGAGAAGAGTGGTCAGGGGGCGCACGATTTTTGAAAAATCAGGAATAAATCGATGGTAAAAATTGACATGCCCCAGAAAAGATCGGATATCCTTGATCGAGCTAGGCATAGGGAGTTTGAAAATCAAGTTAACCTTGGCTCGATCAGCTTGGATGCCTTTCTCCGAAATCAGATGTCCCAAGACTATCCCCTCAGGTACCATGAAGTGGCTCTTTTCCCAGGAAAGAACCAGATTCACGTCAATGCATCGCCTGAGTATTTGAACCAAGTGCTGGAGGCAATCGTCAAATGATGCTCCAAATATTGAAAAGTCATCCATGAAGACTTCCAGATAATCACCTACCATATCAGAGAATATGGCAAGCATGCATTGCTGAAAAGTCGCGGGTGCATTGCAAAGACCAAAAGGCATCCTTCATAACACGTACGTCTCAAAGGGGCAGGTAAACGTGGTCTTTTCTTGGTCCTCTGGATGGATTGCCACTTGGTTATAATCGGAGTACTCGTCAAGAAAGCAGAAGAACCTATTTCCCGCTAGTTTTTTGAGGATTTGATCAATAAACGATAGTGGGAAATGATCCTTCTTTGTTGAGGAATTAAGTCTTCTATAATCTATGCAGACTCTCCACGAGTTGGCTATTCAGGTCGGTATGACCTCTTCGATTTCAGTCGTGATGGTCGTGAGCCCTATCTTCTTAGGCACAACCTGGATTGGACTCACCCATCGACTATTGGAGATCGGGTAGATGATCCCTGCATCTAACCACTTAATGATCTCCTTTTTCATGACCTCCTGCAAATTAGGGTTCAAACGTCTCTGCATCTCTCACAAAGGTCGTGCGCCCTCTTCAGAGTAGATATGGTGTGTGCAATAAGAGGGGCTTATGCTAGTCAAATCATTGAGAGTCCATCCAATGGCTTTACGTTGTTGCTAGAGAATAATAATCAGATGGGATTCCTGGTCAGGCATGAGTCTGGAGTTTATAATCACAGGAAACGTCTGATCGGAACCCAAAAAGACGTATTTTAGATGATCGGGAAGGGGTTTGAGTTCCAAGATGGGATTATCAGCAGCAACAGGTGGTTTAGAAACAAGGGTAGGAGTTATGGATGTATCTAGATCAGGTTCAGACTCCTCTAATTGCAGGTTTTGATCTTCTTGTGGTTGGTTGGGGATAATCAGGTTGTCCTCGATATGCGATTCATCAACCATGGCTTTGACGTCACATATTTGTTCTATAACACCGCAATTAATCCCTTGTTGGGCCTTAAAGATGTCAGTCTTTAGAGTTTGGTTCCCAAATTTCAATTCTATTTGACCCTCCTCATAGCTTATGTTGGCCCTAGCAGTGGCCAGAAAAGGTCTCCCTAGTATAATCGGTGTATCCCTTGGGTTCTCAGGTGCATCCATATCTAGAACTGTAAAGTCCACTGGGAAGTAGAAATCCCATACCTTAACAATGACATCCTCGAGTATTCCTTTAGGTGACTTGATGGATCGATCGGCTAACTGCAATGTCACCTCTGTTGGTTTAAGCTCGGACTCTTTAAGGTGGTTAAGGGGGGATGTAGGTATTAGGTCTATGGAGGCACCTAGGTCTAGCAAGGCTCTGTCGAATTGGGTTTCACCAATTTTACATGAAATCAGGGGAGTGCCTGGGTCTTTTGCCTTGGGTGGGAGTTTGCTCAAAGATTACAGAGCTGGCTTGCTCTGACAATATGATCGGACTCCCACTTTTGGTTCGCAGCTTACGCTTGGGTGTACACACGTCTTTCAAAAATCGTGTGTAAGCTGGTATGTGGTGGATTGGATCCATCAAGGGGATGTTTATTTGGACCTGTTCAAAGAGCTTGATCAGATCCTCCTTAGGAGCCACGGGCTTGGTTATCCTTTTTCCCTTGGCTAAGGCCTAGGGAAATGGAACCTTGGTTGGTTCCTCTAGAATAGGCCTCGGTTCTTGATCTGGGATAGGGACATCCTGGATAACTATCCTAGGGCTTGGTTCACTACCAGGCTTGGAGTGGTTTGGATAAGGTGGGTCTTGAGTTGCTTTACCACTACGGGTTGTTACGGAGTTTAATCCTGCCTGGTTTTGGTTTGGGGTTGGTAAAATGGGTGGCTGCTATTGAAATCCCACGTAAGATGTCGAAACTTCCATCCCATCAGGTGATGGAATAGAAGGGGCCTGATAAATCATATGTGCGTGGCCTGGATTTGGGTTCATAACGTGCCTCTGGGTCAGCACGTTATTTAGGTTCGGCAGAGATTGCGAAGGAAGTGTGCCTAGTTGGTGGGAATTCGTCATCTGGGCGAGTTGGTTGCGAACCTTTGTGATCCCGTCCTTGTGTTGTTTTTATATTGTCGCATTCGTTTTCTAAATGTCAGCCAGTGTTTGGAGGATGAGAGACATTTGATCTTGGTTTGGCCCAGATTGATAGGTAGGGTTGGGTCGAGGCTGAGGCAGCTGATATGGACGAGGGGCTTGTGGATGGGGTTGATAAGGTAGTCTTTGATTCTAGGAATTTCCCGTCCACTAGAAATTGGGATGATTTCGCCATCCAGGGTTGTAGGTGTTGGAAAATGGGTCATTCTGAATGGCGTTGAGGTCCTCGCAGGTCTGAGGAGCCTCAGGGAAGTCATAGTATGGTGGTTTAGAGTTCCCCCAACTAGAATAGAGTGGATTAGAGGTCCCTCTGATCCAGGAGTCAGACGGGGGTGGATACGGGTCCATCACCTGAGAAGATCGGTGATAGATGTTTTGCACAGTTTCCCTCGTGAGAGGTGGTTGTGCGAAAGAGTTCTACGCAGAGGTGGTTCACTGCAAACACCGAGTCAGCTCATCCACCTTCTTCTTTATGATAGAGACCTTGTCCAACCGACTGGCCATCAGCTACAAGTCGACAGATGCGGATAGGCCCTACATCTCATGTGCTCCCCTAAGATTCGTCGATGCGCGGGCATTCATTCGGTCGAATAAGCCAATGGAGTCATTATTGATGGAGTTCTCACACATATTCTCGAGAATCTCCCATACCGTGTCCTCATGCTGACCCATGATGTTTCCTCCGCAGGTTGCATTGACGAATAATCAAATGTCCTCACGGAGTCCCTAGTAAAAATGCTCGACTTGTTCCCATTTAGGAACTCCGTGATGGGGGCACTTTCGCATGAGATCCAAGAATTGATCCCATGCCTCATGAAGAGGTTCTCCCGTTTGTTGGGTGAAATGAGTGATCTGATGGCGCAAGGCATTTGTCCGACCAATGGGAAAGAACTTCAAAAATTCAGACTGAAGTTCATCCCATGTGTTGATTGGACGAGTTTGAGTTTGATACCAATGAGTAGCCTTGTCCATGAGGGAGAAAGAAAACATCTTCATGAGCAGAATATCCCAATTTTTTGCATCTGACCCGAAAGTTTGGGCCAGATGCTTGAGCTGTTTAATATGCTGGAATGGATCCTCGGAGTTAAGCCCATAGAATTTTGGTATGACATGAATCATATTGGGCTTGAGTTCGGAATCAGGACCTCCAGCCGGGATTCAGACTCGAGGCTCGATTGCCACCGCAGTGGGATTATAGTGATCTCGCATCATGGGATGCTGCGGTGGGTTCATAAAGTTTTGGAAGAGATCATTCAAGTGCTGAAGCTGGTGTTTAAGGTTGTTTTCTTCTTCAACAGGTTGTGCTATGATAGAAGAAGAAGGAGAACTTGGTTCTGAATTAGAGGAAAGATCTATGTGGTGGGGTTGTTGCACAAACAAGGGTACCGAGGCTTAGCCTAGGGGGAGTAGATTTCTAAAGGAGGTCTTAAGGACCTCCTACCAAACATGCATTGAAGGATTTGATGAGATCAGAATGTGCTGGACACAATTGAGACACCCACAATATGTTGGGTGATTATAGAGGTTCGGGGCGGGTGATACCCCTTAGTCAGAAAGGTCATCCACCTGAGAAATACCTAGGCAGCCAGAGAGGGAGAGTCTCGTGAAGACCCCTACACGGTAGAGAGTCCCCACGGGTTACAGGGTTTCCCCCACCCGACCTCTCTTGTCACTGAGATTCCAAGTAGACCAGAATGGGGACCTTGACCTCTTAGGTCTACCTTTTTTAGTTAAGATCAAGGTGCTTAGGGTTTCACTTGAACTTTAGGTTTTTTCAGTGCAAAGTGACCTAATTTTAAGGTTGGTTGACCCAAAGGATCAACTTCACCTCTTTGTTCCTTTGAGAGCTTCTTAGGTCCTTGCTTTTAGGGTTCAAATGGATTAAGAGACTGATTTGCTTAGGGTTTCTCTTGGATAGATCTTTTCAAACAAGGCTTAGGCACACCTCTTTTTGGAATTTTTACTTCTTTTCTTAGAAAAAGATGTGTCTCTAAAACCCTAGCCTGTAATCCTTAAGTTGGCTCTATTTGGTCCAATTTAGCTGCCTCAAAAATTGGTATCTAGGGCTCAATCAAGAAGGTTTTAGCCCTAGTTACCTTAAGTGGATGTGCAATAAAAAATGTGTTGAAATGAAAATCAGGCAACTTTTGGTGAATTACTAAATATGAAATAGGTAGCCCTAGATTGATTTTTCTTTATTTTCCTTTCTAGATTTTAAGGGGATTAAGAGAGAGGGATAATAAAAGTTTACCTATTCCCTAGTGTGGTTGTTGTGAGGCTGTTTTCTTTCCTCAGCATTCCCTGCAATAAACACAACAAAAGAGAAATTAAGTCAGTATTGAATCAGAAGTTGTGATTAAAGCTTCTAAAATGCCCGTTGCACCCCAGCAACGGCGCCAAAATAATGTTCGTATCACTTTGTCATATTTCAAATCATTCTCGTTGTAGTATAGTCGAAAAAGCATATGAACAAATAACAATTTTATTACTCGAAAAGTCAAACTATCCGAGGTCGAACTCAAGGAGCAAATTGGTATTTTAGAAACTAAAATTACAACTTTGAACTTACTCAAAAGATGTTCAATAGTGCAATTCAATGTTTATGAAAGCTAAAAAGAGAATATGCAAAAAGAGGAGAGATTGAATGTTCTCTTTTCTTCTTCCCCGATGTCTTCCTCTTTTGTGGATCAGATGTTTGATTCAGAATCAGACGTCTTAAACTCGCGTTGCTACAGTGCTTGCCCTTTCTCTTTCTGATTTTTGCCTTCTCCTTCTTTCTTCTTTCTATGCTGCGACTGTGCTTCTCTTTGGCTTCTTCTTCCTCTGTTCTTTATTGTCTTCCCTTGTCTTCTTCCTCTATTGTCTTTCTCTGTTGCGCCTCCTCCTTTTTCTTCTCTTTCCTTGCACTCTCAAGCCTTTCTTCTTCTCTTCCTCTGCCGCTCCTTTGCATTGAGTTCTCCTTCCTTTTTTTCTCTTCTTCAGCTTCTCTGCAGCTACAGTGCCATCTTCCTTCTTGTTTGCTGCTCCTGCCTTCAAGTTCTTCTGCTGCTGCCTCCTCCTCCTCCTCCTTTCCTTGCACAGTACAGAACAAAACCTACCCCTACCCTCCCCCGCGTTGCTCCCTCTCTATTTCTCTCTTCGCTCTCTCAGAGCCAACTAGGTAAACGGGTTGGGTAAACGCGCCCGGGTCAAGGTGCACAGGCGTGGGTGGTGCGTAAGAAGTGCTGGGTAAACAGGTCAGGCAGCTAGGTCCATGGAGCGTGGGTCGTGGACGAGGCAGGTATACAAGCGAGGGGACCTCACCTCGTGTATTGGAGGCGAACAGAAAGAAACACAAAATCAATAAAAAGCATGCACCTGTGCCAAGCATTTCCGAGGTGGGACTAAAGTCCCACCCTCTTCTTCGCATTCCTGCAGAGAGAACTCTCGTGCAATTGGGGCAGCTGTAGTCGATGAAGCCCTTGATTGCTGGGTGCCATTGGTTCGTAGAAGGGTTTCGTGCACCTGGGTCACGTTTGCCTGGAGTGGGACGACCTAGAGCTCGCGAGCAAGCTCCTTCATGCCTTCGCCAATGGCGGAAGAGGGTCGAACTTGCACTTCACGAATACGGCATCACGGCCCTATCAAATCACTTGGGGAGCTTCGCCATGTCACGTCGAAGGTGAGGCGGGGGGTGGCATGGTGTAGAACGGCCTAGGCGTGAGTGCCTAGGGCGACCTACGACCGTGAAGGTGCGTGTGTTCGGTGGACAGTTAGGGAGGTGTTGGCGATCGATGAAGGGGAGGATGGTGATCAATGAGTGATGGCAGAGGTTCTGAGGTAGGTGGCGAGGCGTGCGGAGGAGTGGAGCTACGGTTTCGCCTCTCTGGTGGTCTGCCGGAGGTGAAGGTGATGGTGGTCTATGGTGGTCGATGCGTGATAGTAGAAATTGATAAGGGGAAAATGAAGACGGGAGAAAGAGGAAGAGTTTTTACCTAGCTAAGTGGAAGAAGGGGGCAGGTGGCGGATGGCTCGTTCCTACCGTCGCCGGAGACGAAAACTCTGAGGTGAGGATGACAGCAACGAGGAAGGGGTCAGAGGGGCACACGCAGGTACGGCTCAGCGCGGAGGAGCACGACGGAGAAGACTCTGCCACTGGTATGGTGGCAGAGTGATGAGAGGAGGGAGGAGAGGTCGCCGAAGCCTGTGGGCAGATGGCCGGAGACGAAGGAGGGATGAATTTCAGGGGGTATCTGCGGCCAAAACAAACTTGCTCCCTTCGGCCGGACCTGGTGCTTCTTATATAGGCACGGGCAGAGGGTCAAGCGCACGGTGGCAGGCGAAAACCCTTGCCGAAGGTATGGTCGGAAGTGATACCCATACCTCTCGAGCATTCACACGAGAGATATGGGGCGATTCAGGGCATGGGGAGCTGCTCAGGAGGCAGGGGGTTTCGTAGAGGACTCCCCTTTCAAATCTGGAAGCAGCTCCCTGGGGAAGCGAGGAGAAATCCTCCTCGAAACCTCATTGGAGGTATGGGTCTCTGCTGCAATGGTAGAGGGACCAGAATGCATAAAGTGACGAGAAAGTTGAGGGGGTGTTCGTAAGGGTTTTCAAAAGTTACGGGTCAGAATGTAATTTGGTGGACCATTTTGCAAAGTAGATCAAGATGAAATTCCCTTAGCTCCAAATTTTGGTACAAAACTAATTTGGACCTAAGGAATCCAATGGTGAAGTTGGATTTTAGGTTTGATCAAGTTTTACTAGATATTTTGCACAACAACCCAAATTAGGTCAAATATTGAGCTTGGACCCCAATCTAGGTCAAAACAGATTCCAAAGGCCAAATTGAAGGTTTTAAACCCTAGGGAATATTTTTCCATGAATTTTAGAAGGTTTAGTTGATTTTTATCCTACCTGGAGCATTGTGAAATTAGGTGGGTTTGTTTTAGGGTTACAGATTGTCATTTAATTCTTAAATTTTACAATAACCCTTTTCTGACTGAACCATCCCACTTTTCCTCTTATTAAGTCCCATTGACCTATGTCCAGAACCTGAGAAATCCTGTTGATGTTCTGCAATGGTAAAATTACAGTTTTACCCTTTACTTCATGTTCTCTTCCTAGATTAGTGATCCCTTGATTTAGGCATTTCTCTTGGTTATGTAGGAGCTTTTGTTCTCTATTTTAGGTCGAAAAGAGCTAGTTAGGGCTTATGATGAGGTTCTCATTAGTTGTAGAGACTCTTGGTGGTGTGGGCTGTCATACTATCGCGGTGGGAGGCCGGTGGTATGGAATGGAAGAGTAGCAAGGTCCTTGATTGCACAGCAAAAATACACGAACAATTGTGCCATCTTGTGCGATTTCCTAGCATTACCAGTGCATAATTGGAAACCATAGTCGCATTTGGGAAAATACACGCATGCATGCATTTATTTGAGAGGGGAGGAGAGTGAAATAAATGGCCTTGTAATTGACAAATTCTTCAAGTGCTGCCTCGCAAAATTTCCATCTTTATTTTTATTTCTATTTGATTTTGAATTTCTTCTCTGCGGCTGCATAGCATGGCCTCTTCTTCCTCACGCCATTCTCTGCAGCAAGCCACTCCCTGCAGCCGCATGCACAGCCATGCACAGCCAGGGCGTGGCTGTGCATGCCTTCTTCCTCTTTAAAAAGTCACGGCTGGCTTCTTTGCAAGAGAGCCTGGTCGACGCCAAAACACAGCACCTTCCTTCCTACAGGCCGTCTCCTCCCCTCTCCCCTCCATATGCAGCCTCTCCTCCTCTTGAGGAGCTACTCTGCGGGCAGGAGCCGCTCACAGTGGTGCACAACCACCACTGTGAGTCCCACCATCGCCCAGCTCATCAAAGAGCCGGTGGGCGTGGTGGTTCTCTCTCTATTTCGACGTTTAGCCACTTCCGCCATTGCCGCAGGCTTCAAGGTCTGAAGCTCCGCGGCAGCTGCAGCAGCAGCGCAGCCCTCCACCGCGCGCCTGCAAGCCGCCCTCGTCTCCCTCTTCTTCACGCCTGCATCCACCTCTCCACGCAAGCCAGCAGCCGGCGTAGCTTCTCCGCATGTGCACTAGCCGCTCCACACCGCCCACACTCATGGAACCGCTAGCACCTGGTCACGCGAGCCGAGCGGCACTGTAGCCACTGTTCACACTAGTCAGCGGAACACTGTGGCTACAATGCGGTGACCGATAAGTTTCTCACTTATCTGGTCACTCGGCGCACAGCGACCGTCTGCAACCTATTTGCGCGCGCCCGCGTCTCTCCCCGCACCCACTCCAGCACCTACGCCTGCGTCTCCCTTCGCTCGCACCCGTCTGCATGCGCCCGCTTCTTCGCCCACATCACCCTCTTCGCACAACAGTGTGCGCTGCGGTTCCTCCCATGCCCACTCCCACCAGCGTGCGCCTCTTCGCACGCCTACGCGGCTGCGCGTGCATGTGCACACTCTTGCACGTGGCACCAGACGTCGGTCGCTGCGTCAGACAACTTAACTCCCCACCTTCTTCACTCCAGCAATCTCTCTCTATCTCTCTCGCTCTCTCTCTCTTACAGCACTCTCTCACTCTCACTGCAGACACATATACACACACACACACACTCTCCTACACACACACTATCACTTGTACACGCCTATATAAACACTTATATATATACCTATATATAATATATATATACATATATATATATATATACACATATATCTATACATATATTAGTACTTATATAACTAAGTATAAGTATATATAAATATATATATATATATACATATGTATACACATATATTTATACATACATACATATATATATATATACAAATATACATACACATATATATACATATACCTCTAACTATAAATACATATATATATATTTGTATATCTATCTACATATATCTATATATACATAAATACTTATACTAATATATATATATACATATACACTTATATATAACTATATACATATATTACTATATATATATATATATATATATATATACACATCTATATAAATACATATACATATAAATATATCTATACATATATCTATCTATACATATATTTACACATCTATATATATATATATATATACATATATATATATATTTATATATACATATGTAGCTACATTTACACTTATATAATTATAACCATATCTACCTATATACATATAGATATATATTTACATATATACATGCATATATATATATTTTCATCCAACAGGATGTATCGCGGGAATATCTGCACCAGTTGCTGATATTCCCCGATACACGCGTACAGAAAGCATGTCCGCACTCATCTTCCACCATCCATCCTACACTCCACGTGGCACTTCGTCCTGTTGGTTGCGTCTTCCTAGATGACAATCGACTCGACACCGTACTACATGCCATTTCCACCCCCACCCCTATATACATATATAATATATACATATATATATATGTACTATATTTACGTTATTTCTATTTCTCTTTTCTTTCCATTAAAAAGATAAAAAAATATACAAAAGAGAAAAGATAATCCTTGACTTGCAGGTACTCAGTCTTGCGAATAGCAAGACCAATTTTGGAACCCTAATTTGGCTCAAAGCCAAGAACCTGAATTTGAGGGTGTACCTCAAGGACAAAATTTATCAGAAAAAAATATTAAATAGAAAAACACCAAAAACATAATAAATGAACAGAAGAGATTCGTTGTAGGAAAGGTGTAGAAACTTATTTATCTCTAATCCCACTTCCTTGAGTTTGACCTTGGGCCTAAAAGTGACCAAGATAAAATCAAGTAGGCCAGGTTAAAAAATTTTTGTAAAGAGATGGTTAGGCTCGATTTAGGTTAATCACTATACGCATTTCAACGATAAAATCACCATATTAACACAACCTATCCGGGTCCGACCAGACATCTTTTCATGGCGCTGTTGCTGGGGAAGTGCGCATTTAAGTAAATTTTTACTCCATTCCTTTAATTTTTCTCTTCTCATACCCTTCTCTTCACGGGTGTTTTTGTTTTTTGGTGTGCAGGTGAACCAATTGCAAGGAGAAGGCAGGCAGAAGAAGTCGGAGACGTGGGCAAATCCAAGGCGGGAACGGGAGCGTGAAGACGCCGACACCGCACTGGAGCTTCGCACACGTTACTGAACAAGTAGGTCTTTCTTTCTTAGCAACTTAGGTCAACTTATCACCTTAATAATATAAAAAAAAACTAAAAACAATTCTTTGGATCTCCTGGGGCAAGTGGATTAAAAATCACTTGTTTGCTTGTTTGTCATCACTCCCACCGCCCTGGGATTTCCCACCAAACTTCGCATGGAGAAGATCCAAGAATCTTGATTCTTGAATCTTTCGCAGTGTGAAGTATTCTTTGAGGCAAAGATAAAAAGATTGATTGCACCCCTCTTTGCCTCATTTATCTAAAAATTTGGGATCGCCTTTTTGGTGGGGAGACTTGGATTTGAGTTGATTCCAACCCCACGACGACCTTTCACGTGCCTAAGATTCGATCCCAAATCCTTCAACCCCAATAATTTGATTTTCTTTATCTTATGATTGAGCCTTGTGTGTGGACATCATTCTGGTGATTGGGAGCACTTGAATTGAAGTGCTTTGGCTCCCTTTCACACTAGTCTAAAATTGATTCGTGCATCCACACATAGAAATCTCCATCTAGGGAAGCCCATTGCAATTTATCATGCATTAACCAATTGACATTGAAGAAAGGTTTGTTGGGCTTAGAAGAAAACTTGTATTCTATCAAAACTCGAAGATTGGTTGAATTGGTAATTCAAAGAAATCTTAAAATCCATACTACTTAAGGCTGAATTCTAAAAACCATTCACCAATTAAAACTTCAATTCGGGGAGATTTCCCTGTTGCATGCTTGGTTTACACACTTTGGAAAATCAATCACTTGGGCATTACTCTTAAATAATGTCCTTCACATTCTAGAAGCACTTGATCCTTAGCCTCTAACTAAAATTGGTAGCAACTTGACCCTTCTTAAGGATTGGAGGTCTAACTACTTGCGTGTAGCGCCTACGTGCTGGTGAGGGTTCCCACGTGCTATCGGGTGTCTAAGACTGGGGCAAACGGCCTTTCAATCTGGCCCGGTGGTTCCGCAGTGCTCGCATTCGGTTCCGTAGTTCGTGATAGTAGGTAACTTAGATCCTTAGGTCTAAGGGCACACTGTAGAGGTTAGGAATTTGATTGTATTGATTTGTCATCAAGTATACCTTTGCGGCGTCATTTCTCTCATCTCTTTTTCCCTTCTTATCCCTCCCAATTCTTCCTGCAGTAGTGCATGTTTGGGAGGAGGTCACAAAACCCTGAACTGTGTGAATTGCCTGATAATTTTAGAAAGGAAGTCGAATCATCCTCCTCCTCCACAAACATGATTGCACGCCCACCCCCAAATCCCGAGGGAGGAAACTGCCCTCAAAACCCACCAAGTGGTGGAGCCTTGGATCCCATAACCTGCCTCCAAGCCCAAATGGAAATGTATAATGAACAAATTAAGGCCATTAGGGAAACATTGGAGGAAATGCAGAACCCTCCCGAACGAGAGGAGCCTAGGTCTCTTAGCTCCTATTAGAATCCCGTTGCTACAGAGACCATAGGGTAAATTCGGGTCCCCATGGGCGGGGATGACTTTGAATTGAAACCGAACATAATTGGCCTGATAAATTTTCACTTCCATGGTCTTGCAAGTGAATATCCTTTTCTCCACTTGGAAGACGTAATCCGATTGGCTGAAACTATTAAACCAAGAAATATCGGGTTACCTATAGTCCTCATGAAAATGTTCCCGTTTTCATTGCGGGATAAAGCGTCGCAGTGGTTATGCACCCTTGGGAGAACCATCCACTCTTGGCAAGAGATGCAAACAGTGTTTCTCAAGAAGTTCTTCCCAATCCGGCGAACCAATGCGCTTCGCCGTGCTATCACTTCATTTGCGCAATAAAACGGCGAACAATTTCATGAGGCATGGGAGAGATATAATGACCTCCTCAGAAAGTGTCCGCACCACGGTCTGCCTAAGTGGCATATAGCCCAGATTTTCTACTACGGGCTAAATGACACTTTGAAGCAGATTGTAGATGCTTCCTGCGGAGGGAATTTTATGAATAAAGACGAGAATGGAGCATTTGAATTGTTTGAAAATATGAGTGAAAACTCAATAAACAATGCCTCCATTGTCGCCTTTAATCATACCAGCCTTCCTCAAAATGTCCATGAAGTTGACATGGGACCCTCCCATTCATCCACAGATCTCAGCCTTATCGCACAAAAATTGGATGAAGTCTCCGTCGTGCACAAGAAGCTGGACAAGCTTCTAGCCAACCCCGCCCATTCTATGGCAAACACCCCCTCTTCACCACTTCGTCACAATCCTAATTCTTCAAACACCAGGCTTATCCCAAGAAACCCTGTAAGATCTTCCTTATCGAGTGTTGCGCCGAGCGATTCGGTAAGTCATGTGGATCTGGCTTCTGCAAGCCAGTATTTTGACATGGAGGACCAAGCCTTCGTGTGCTCGGATGCATATTTACATGCGGACGCGTCTTTTGGCATAGAAGATGCTTGCACCCTAGGGAAGAACTCGTTCTCTGCCACTTATAACCCAGGGTGGCGAAATCATCTAAATTTCGTATGGTCCAACAACCCGCAGCACCAAAACCCCGCAGGTGGACCAATGCGACTGTTCGCACCCGTCATCCCAAGGGCCCAGTCTAATCCTATGGCGAATCCGCCATCAGGCCCTTACACATCGCAAACAGAACACGCATCAAGTCCTCTTGATAAATTGATGTGAATGATGACGGAAATGTCAAAGCGCCATGAAGAGAACATGACCTCTCTTCAGCACCAACTGGCGCAGCAGATGCTGAGATCAGTCAACTACGCATGGTGACTCGATCTCAGGGCACTCTTCCAGCCCAACCTGTTCCCAACCTGCGAAATTTCGTACCCCATGGTCCTCAACCACAGGTACGACCTTCTCAGGGACAGGTTCATCAAATTCTGCAGGCTCCAAGCATTCCACCGGGATTTCAGGCTAATCCCGTTGCAGCACCTCACTCTTATGTCCCTATTACGAACCCTCCTCTGCCGTATGATCCCACTGGACCCGCATCGTCCAATGCTATCACTACGAGGAGCGGTAAGCAGACCATCGATTCGCCTCAACCTGATCCTGGCCTGTCTTCTTCATCGCCCTCTCATTCGGGATGCACACTGCATTTGCCAGAGGACAAAACACCCAAATTGGTGCCAGAATCAGTGCCATTCCTTGAGGCTCTACTGAGGGAGCCAAAAGGCAAGAAGGATACGTAGACCTTTGATAACCTGTGTAATTTGTTCAGGGATGTTGAAATCAAGGTACCCCTGCTCGAGGCTATCGACCACATACCTACTATCGCCCGATTTTTCAAAGACTACACAACACCCAGGCGACAGTCAAAGAAAACTAAGAATCCAATGGTTCTCTCGCCTCATGCGAGTTGTGCTATACTGTCAAATTTACCATCGAAGCAAAAAGATCCGGGCACACCGCTTATTTCCTGTATCATCCAAGGCTGCAATTTTAACCGTGCCCTGCTTGATCTAGGATCTTCCATCAATCTTATACCAACCATCATGCTCGAAAAATTTTCCTTGGGAAATCTAAAACCCACCCCTGTCACGTTACAGTTGGCAGATCATTCTGTCAAAATTCCGAAGGGTGTGGTGGAAGACGTGGTGGTTAGGGTCAACAGTCTCTGTTATCCTGTTGACTTCCTTATTTTAGATGTGGAAGTTCCTAGCTCACTTTCTAATTATCCGATCATCCTTGGTCGACCTTTCTTGGCCACAGCCCGCGCCCATATCGACTGTGAGTCGGGCTGTATTGAGATTGCCGTTGGATCTGAAAAGCTCAAGCTTAACATCTTCAAGGCAACCAGGATGACACGTCTGACAAGGACATGGCCGTCATCGCGTGTATCGGACTAATTGGGACCTATTCTGACTGCTGCGGATTACCTATAAACACTGACGATTGCCTGACCGACACATATTATGACGTTCCCCCATCCCTCCCTTGTCCCATACCTTCTCCTGACCAGACTTCTAACGAGGTTTTCTTCGCTTCCCATACCTCGTGGTCTAAGTCATATCCAGGCTACTCACCGCCGATCCACACTCTTGAAGACCGGATTACCCATTCCTTCCCGCCAAATCAGGTGGATTTGCAACTCCACACTGGGACCTTGAGCCCATATACTACTCACTGGGGCTATTCCTTTTTGGATCCATCTATCCAAGAGGCCCCTCTTCTTGGCCAATCTGAGGGCCAACTTCTTCCTCCTGACTTGTTTTCTGATCCGCCTGGGACACTCTCGTCCCAAGAAATGCCAGATCTTTCACCATCCACTCCCGAGCTGAAAGAGCTGCCTAGTACACTTAAGTATGTTTTCCTAGGGCCAAATGAAACGCTCCCCGTAATCATCAGTTCAAAATTGACCAGGGAGTAGGAGTGTAAACTAACTGAGGTCATTATAGAACACAAGGCAGCCATTGATGGTCTTTATCAGACTTATCTGGCATTAGCCCCTCCTACTACACTCACCGTATATATACAGAGGAGGAGGCTCGACCTTCCCGCGAAATGCAGCGACGTCTCAACCCTAACATGCGAGAGGTCGTTAAGTAGGAAATTATTAAGTGGCTCGATGCGGGTATTATCTACCCGATCAGCGATAGCCCCTGGGTGAGTCCGATTCACGTTGTGCCCAAAAAGGCGGGACTCACCATCTGTGTCAATGACAGGGGCGAATCCATCCCTACACGCACTCCTACATCTTGGAGAGTGTGTGTAGATTATAGGAAACTCAATGCTGAAACTAAGAAAGATCACTTTCTGCTACCTTTCATTGACCAAATCTTGGAGCGGTTAGTGGGAAATAAATTTTTCTATTTCCTGGATGGATTCTCAGGATGTAACCAGGTGGCAATTGACCCTCGAGACCAAGAGAAAACCACCTTTACCTGCCCCTTCGGCACCTTTACATTTAGAAGGATGCCATTTGGACTTTGCAACGTGCCAGCAACTTTCCAGAGATGTATGCTGGCGATATTTCATGACATGGTGGGTGACTTTCTCGAGGTCTTCATGGATGACTTTTCTGTCTTTGGACCATCTTTTGATGACTGTCTTGCCAACTTGACTCGTATCCTTAGGAGATGTATTGATGTAAACCTCGTGCTTTCCTGGGAAAAAAGTCATTTTATGGTACACGAGGGAATTGTTCTCAGACATATCATCTCCGATAGGGGTATCGAGGTTGACAGAGCTAAGCTTGATGTTATTGCTGATTTACCTGTGCCTGGCTCTGTCAAACAAATCCTCTCCTTCTTGGGACACGTCGATTTCTATAGAAGATTCATCAAAGATTTCTCCAAGATTTCTTGACCTTTAACTCATCTCTTATCGACCGACGTACCCTTCGATATGGGCCCCGACTGCATACGAGCATTCACGCAGCTACGTAATGCTGTCACCAAGGCCCCTGCTCTCCAGCCACCTGATTGGTCCCTCGACTTTGAACTCATGTGTGATGCTTCCGACCTTGCAGTCGGAGACATCCTGGGACAAAGACGCGATAGACACCCCTTCGTGGTGTACTACGCCAGTAAGACGTTGGACGAGGCCCAGTGTAATTATACTACCACTGAGAAAGAACTACCGGCGGTCATCTTGGGGCTGGAGAAATTTCGCTCTTACCTTCTGGGCTCACGTGTTATTGTTTTCATAGATCACGCGGCCATTCGCCATCTCATGCACAAGAAGGATGACAAGCCTAGACTGGTTTGTTGGATCCTTTTGCTCGAAGAATTTGACATTGAGATCCGCGGTAAGGTCGGAGCCCAGAATGTTGTGGCTGACCATCTTTCCAGACTGGACCCTGACCATATTGGACTTACTCTGCCGATTAATGAGATTTTTCCTGATGAGCACCTATTGGCAATTAATGTGGCAAGTGGACCATGGTATGCTGACATTGCCAATTACCTTGCTTCTGGATCCCTTCCACGTGGCTGGCCTAAAAACCAACACGAGTGCCTCATGGCAGAAGCAAAGTATTATTTCTGGGATAATCCACTTCTTTTTCGAATAGGTGTTGATCAAATTATCCGTCGCTGTATTCCTGATAGCGAATTCCCCAGTGTGCTATCCTTCTACCACGATCAGGCCTACGGAGGCCATTTCTCTGGGAGGAAAACTACAGCCAAGATGTTGCAGTGCGGTTTCTTTTGGCCCTCCCTTCACCAGGATGCACACAAGTATGCCAAACATTGCACTAGGTGCCAGTCGTTAGGGTCAATGTCACATCGTGACATGATGCCCTTACAACCCATCCTAGCTGCAGAAATCTTCGACATTTGGGGAATTGATTTCATGGGTCCCTTTCCTCTTTCCAACGGCTTCGAAATTATGCTCGTGGCTGTTTTTTATGTTTCAAAATGGATCGAGGCTATTCCCACGCGCCGTGCTGACCATGTTATATCCACTCGATTTGTCAAAGACCACATCTTTGCGTGCTTTGGGATCCCTCGAGCCATTATCTCGGATGGAGGAAGCCACTTTACCCATGCTTCTTTTCAGGCACTTCTGAGGAAATACGGAGTCCACCATCGTATCGCATCTCCGTATCATCCTCAGACGAACGGTCAGGCAGAGGTGTCGAACCGGCAAATCAAGCAAATTCTCCAGAAAATGGTTCGGCCTGACCATAAGGATTGGTCCGACAAGCTGATTGACGCACTTTGGATGTATCGGACCGCCTTCAAGGCTCCCCTTGGTATGTCTCCTTATAGAATCGTTTACGGGAATCCTTGTCATTTGCCCGTGGAGTTGGAGCACCGCGCTTATTGGGCGGTTCGCCAATGTAACCTCGACCCAGACCTGTGTGGTCGAGAAAGGAAACTCCAACTCCAGGAGCTGGAAGAGCTCCGTCGTGAAGCCTATGATTCTGCCTTAACTTTCAAGCAACGCACTAAGGCTTTTCACGACAGCTGCATTCGGTGGAAAGAATTTGAGCCATCTCAGCAAGTTTGGCTCTACAATGCCTGACTCAAATTCTTTCCTGGGAAACTGAAGTCCAAATGGACTGGTCCTTTCCTGGTCTTGAGACCATTTCCCAACGGGGCCGTTGAGATTGAAGATCCCAAATCTAGGCATAAATTTACGGTCAATGGGCAGCGTTTGAAACCCTATCTTACTCATGAACCTATCCCCGTTGGAGAAACTGTTGCCCTGCTAGAGGGTAACTAATTTTGTGCCTCATCTTGAGCCCAGCTGGGGACGTTAAATTCAGGGCTCGTTGGGAGGCACCCCAACAACACGTCGCCTCTGTCACAATCACTTCACTCTTCACTCTTCACTTCACCACCCACCATCCACCCACCCTACCACCCTGCTGTATACCCTGCACCTCACCTCTCGTTACCCAATCTTTCGTCCTTCCTCTACCCTACCCTGCAAGCATATGAGGACATAGCATCATTTGGCATGGGGGGGTGGATAGGCATCCATAGGATCTAGGTATTTTAGGGTATCATGCAATTTTCATCTGTCTATAAATATGTAAAAAAAAAAAAATGGTGTTTAGTAATGATCTGAAGGCTGAAACAAAAATACAATAAGTGTTTATAGATATTCAACCACTATTTTGAAGACTTTCCAAGCCACAGAAGCTTGATTCGCTCAGGCTCGGCTTAATTCACTTGAGCATTGATAAAATAGATCGAAATCTCTCCTAATTAAGGACGTATTCTTGTACCTGAGACACCAGTACAGGATTCGTTGGTTTGCTTCTACTTGAGAGCCTAAGAAATCTTAGTTCACACTACACATATCAAGAAAGACCAGGTGAACATAAGATCCAACCCTAGTGTTCATTAGGGAAGGTGGAGTCCTTACCTGTGCGTGCAGGTAGACTTTTTATCCCAGGCTTTAGTTTTGTGTTTAGGAGAGACTCTTTCCACCAAAAAGGAACTCTCCCACCAAAAAGAAAAGTGTGCTCCTCCAAATAATGTTGTAAGGGATATACTGACACGTGTTTCAAAAAAAAAAAATGATGCAAATAAGTCATTATATCTCACAAAAGTCTGTAAAATCTTCCTACAAAAAAAGTTCTTCAGGGAAAATACCCTATTTTCTTTGAGCCACAAATATTAGAAAATGGGAGTTGAGTTTTCCGTCATCTTTTTAAGGGTCAATCCGAAGACACGAGCTGAAACTGGGACCAACCTACACTTAAAAATTTGTGAAATCCTGGGCTTGAGTCTTAATGTTCATCTGGTCAGTCTTGATCCTTCACTAAGCACAAGCCATAATCTCTTGAGCTCTCGAGTACGGCAAAAGCCTCCTGGGTCCTGGAAATCGTACTTAAGGTTTAAATATCAAGAGTCCAGGTTAGTTGAGAGATGATCTATATCATATGAGACTTAAAGTACTGTTAGTCTTCTCTACAATTGGTTCTCACAATATCCAATAATAAACACACCTTTGTCGCCTCAAAAGAAAATCTTCAGCTTAAAGATCATTTCTAAATACAATACAAAAAAATATTTTGCTAGGGACTAGCAAAAGATAGGCATGGGGGTATGATTGCATAGCAAAAATACACCAACAATTGTGCCATCTTGTGCGATTTCCTAGCATTACCAGTGCATAATAGGCAACCATAGTCGCATTTGTGAAAATACACGCATGCATGCATTTATTTGAGAGGGGAGGAGAGTGAAATAAATGGCCTTGTAATTGACAAATTCTTCAAGTTCTACCTCGCAAAATTTCCATCTTTATTTTTATTTCTATTTGATTTTGAATTTCTTCTCCGCGGCTGCAAAGCATGGCCTCTTCTTCCTTACGCCATTCTCTGCAGCAAGCCACTCCCTGCAGCCGCATGCATAGCCATGCACAGCCAGGGCATGGCTGTGCATGCCTTCTTCCTCTTTAAAAAGGCACGGCTGGCTTCTTTGCAAGAGAGCCTGGTCGACGCCAAAACACAGCACCTTCCTTCCACCAGGCCGTCTCCTCCCCTCTCCCCTCCATATGCAGCCTCTCCTCCTCTTGAGGAGCTACTCTGTGGGCAGGAGCCGCTCACAGTGGTGCACAACCACCACTGTGAGTCCCACCACCGCCTAGCTCATCAAAGAGCTGGTGGGCGTGGTGGTTCTATCTCTATTTCGACGTTTAGCCACTTCCACCATTGTCGCAGGCTTCAAGGTCTGAAGCTCCATGGCAGCTGCAGCAAGGAGGCAGCAGCACTGCAGCCCTCCAGTGCGTGCCTGCAGGCATGCCCTCGCCTCCAACATGCGCCTGTAGGCCACCCTTGTCTCCCGCTTCTTCGAGCCCGCACCCGCCTCTCCGTGCAAGCCAGTAGTCGGCGTAGCTTCTCCACGCGCGCGCCAGCCGCTCCACACCACCCGCACTCACGGAACCGCTGGCACCCGGTCGCACGAGCCGAGCGGCACTGTAGCCACTGTTCACGCTAGTCAGCGGAACACTGTGGCTACAGTGCGGTGACCGGTAAGTTTCTCACTTATCCAGTCACCCGGCGCGCCGCGACCGTCTGTAACCCATCTGCGCGCCCCCGCGTCTCTCCCTGCACCCGCTCCAGCGCTTGCACCCACGTCTCCCTTCGCCCGCACCTGTCAGCACGCGCCTGCTTCTTCGCCCACATCACCCTCTTCGCGCAGTGCTGTGCATTGCGGTTCCTCCCGCGTCCACTCCCTCCAGTGCGTGCCTCTTCGCGCGCCTACGTGCCTGTGCGTGCGCGTGCACACTCCTGCGCGTGGCACCAGACGTCGGCCGCTGCGTCAGACGACTTAACTCCCCACCTTCTTCACTCCAGCAGTCTCTCTCTCTCTCTCGCTCTCTCTCTCTCATAGCACTCTCTCACTCTCACTGCAGACACATATAGACACACACACACTCTCGTACACACACACTATGACTTGTACACCCCTATATACACACTTATATATATACCTATATATAATATATATATATATATATATATACATATATCTATACATATATTAGTACTTATATAACTAAGTATAAGTATATATAAATATATATATATATATATACATATATATACACATATATTTATACATATATATATATATATATACAAATATACATACACATATATATACATATACCTATAACTATAAATACTTATACTATTATATATATATACATATACACTTATATATAACTATATACGTATATTACTATATATATATATATATATATATATATATATATACATCTATATAAATACATATACATATAAATATATCTATACATATATCTATCTATACATATATTTACACATCTATATATATATATATATATATACATATATATATATTTATATATACATATGTAGCTACATTTACACTTATATAATTATAACCATATCTACCTATATACATATAGATATATATTTACATATATACATACATATATATATATTTTCATCCTACGCGTTGTATAGCGGGAATATCTGCACCAGTTGCTAATATTCCCCGATACACGCGTACAGAAAGCGTGTCCGCACTCATCTTCCACCATCCATCCTACACTCCACGCGGCACTTCGTCTTGTTGGTTGAGTCTTCCTAGACGACAACTGACTCGACACCGTACTACATGCCATTTCCACCTCCACCCCCACCCCTATATACATATATAATATATACATATATATATATATATATACTATACTTACCTTATTTCTATTTCTCTTTTCTTGCCATTAAAAAGATAAAAAAAATATACAAAAGAGAAAAGATAATCCTTGACTTGCAGGTACTCAGTCTTGCGAATAGCAAGACCAGTTTTGGAACCCTAATTTGGCTCAAAGACAAGAACCTGATTTTGAGGGTGTACTTCAAGGACAAAAATTATCAGAAAAAAGTATTAAATAGAAAAACACCAACAACATAATAAATGAACGGAAGAGATTCGTTGTAGGAAAGGCGTAGAAACTTATTTATCTCTAATCCCACTTCCCTGAGTTCGACCTTTGGCCTAAAAGTGACCATGATAAAATCAAGTAGGCCAGGTTAAAAAATTTTTGTAAAGAAATGGTTAGGCTCGATTTAGGTTAACCACTATACGCATTTCAACAATAAAATCACCATATTAACACAACCTATCCAGGTCCGACTAGACATCTTTTCAGTCCTCTAAGCACAATGAGGAACAAAGGGGTGGTGGCCTCCCTTTGAATGGCAGCCCCTCCTCTTTTGTCGCCATGGCTACAAAGATTTGAATTTCAAAACACTGTAGAATCAATCTGATGCGCAGGAGGAGGAGGCAGAGTCGGAGGAGTTACCTGCAAAGGAGAAGAAGAAGAAAAGAATAAAATAATTAGGGTTATTTATACATAACTCCTTAACTTATATGTTATTAAAATAGTGCACCTAATTAATTAACTAATTAAATGTATGCAACCTTAGGTTAATTCTAAATGCATGAATTATGCACTTAAGCTAAAAATATGAATTAATTTACTTACATCTTAATGTATGCTATCTATATGTTAAAATTAACTTAATGTCTAGACACTTAAATACTTAAATAGCCCACAAATATGAGCTAACCAAATACCCCCATGCCTTGTTTTTACTAGTCCCTAGCAAATCCAAGCAAATCTTAGCACTCCAAGTAGACTAGCCAACCCAATCGGTCTTCCTTTAGGAACATATTAAGTTCAGACTTTAGACCTAAGGTTCCCAGGTAGTTGCTAAGTTACAGACTAGGTCGGCTAAAGATGAGTTGTAGGCACAAGTTTCCCTGATTTTTGACTCTAGCCTAAAGTTTATTGATCCCTGAGATTAAAGCATTCGTGCATGTGCATTGGTCTGAGTTATTTGAGGTCTGTATGATTGCCAACCTAAAAAAATATTTTTTTTGAATAATATATATATATATTTTTTTGTTTGTTTGATTCCTTTAGGTTTAACCTCGGATCAGCTATCAACATGGCCTGTGTCGGATTCATTGTCCCCCTCACCATACCTCGAAGGGTGCCTGGCTTTCGATGCTTTGAGATAGCACCGCCCATAGAGACCCCAAGAACTCCTGGCAATCGACACTTCGAGATAGTATCGCCCATGGATTTCTTAAGCAAATTCTGGCCTGTGGCAATTGGCACTTTGAGATAGGGCCGCCCATGGTACCTGAACCGCACAATGCAGTTACATGCCCCCAGTAGGAAGGATATCCTAAGAGACAAGTGCCGAGGAGGTAATATGTTATCATCGCATTATCAAGGTGATTATCTACTCCACCTCTCCTACGGCAGGAACTCTTCCAATCAAATTGTGTTTTCAAGCCTCTCCTAAGTCAAAACTAAGAGAACCAAATTTCTTTTAAGAAACAGAAGACCAAGTATGTGAAATTTGGATGCTTGGGTTATAAGGACCCGTAAACCAAAAGGTAGAACAAGACTCCAGGTACTACCCCACCTTTTAACTCAATCCCTAGCTTTCCTTCCTCAACCTCTTGAGGAATGGTCTGCAACTTAACTCCTACTTAAGTTTTTAAGTTCATAAAGGACCCTAAAGGTCTAAAGCTAGTAGCTCATTTAGCTTCTAAAGTTCAACCCTAGAATCAACTTAGTCTAACCTAGAGTTCTGATTTGCTTAAGAATGCAGGGCCTAGCTAGTTAAGCTCAATTTTTTTTTTCAAAATTAATGCAAATGTATGCAATGCGGAATGTTTTAACTAAATGCATGAATGCACTATGTATAAATGCTATGTATAACCCAAAGTACACCCCCCCATGCCTAAAATCTGCAATGTCCCCATTGCGTAGAAGGATATTACGTGGGTCAGAGATGGGCTGCCATTCTTTTGTTAGCAGTCGAGTAGCCAAAGAACCTACAAATCAGGTTCAAGGATTGCAGAAATAGGCCCTAAAAATGAGCAAAGTAATGCTGGCCTAGAAAACAAGTAACCTAGGATGTTGGTGAGCTGATGATGAATCCCAATAGCAAATGCTCTCCCAACTAAGATGGGAATGAAATCTTCCTAGGTCACCAGAAGAGGTTCTAAAGGATAAACTGGCATAACAACCTCCAAAGGGATAGGGGAAGGATGACAAGGATCCTCCAACAGAGATGGGGAAGGAATGGTGCAGAGATAAATACCCAAGGCAATGGACTGACTAAAGAAATCATCAATCCATACCCGATACTCCATTATAGGAAATATTGGTTTGTTAAGCCCCCCGGTCAGAACAAAAGTGAGCATATCTCTAAGCCAAGGATCGTCTAGGGTGTCCAAATTTCGAGGTTGCGGAATGGCCATAGGATCTAGGTTGGGTTTAATTAGCTTGGTGTCCATCCCTAATAATCTTTTCAAATCCTCAATTGCATCCCTAATATTCCTTGCACTATCAAAATTATCTTCCTTCACTTCATCAGGAGTCAAAATTTCACCTTCAGACATAAGATAATCAGAGGGTGACTTCAAATCAAATGAAGGCAGGTTGGAAGCAACAGATCTGGGGATTATCCTATCAACGTCATCCCCGGGTTCTTGTTCTTTACTCAAATCTTCTCCGGAGTCTATATGTGAATCCACATAAATCTTAGAAGTTGCTTCCAAATTTTCCATCATTTCATCATAAGGAGAAATATCATCGATGGGTGTGCTAAGGAAACCTAATTTGTTCAAATTTGTGACATCCTCAGGGTCTAATTCTTCAAATGAGACATAATCACCCTTAGTGTCACTCCAAATCTTGAATGTAGGTTCCTCATATAATTCATCTTTCTCCTCATCATATGATTCATCATATACCCGAGGTCTACAATCATCTAAAATCTCAGCAGATCCCCTAGGGTACTCTATCTGAGGTAAATGGTTTACATTGGTAACATCAGACTCCTCAGATAGGTTAATTTCTTCAGGGTTAAGTTCCCTAAGGGTGGGCTTGAGTTCCATCTCGTGATCAGAAGGGAGGGCGGGATTAACAACTTGACTTTGTCCCACTTCATCAAATGTCACGAAAATACTATCATCTGGGTCGAGGTCTTCCAATGGTACCATCATTCCCTTCTTTTGACTCCAATATAATTCAGGTGGATACTCAACCTTATCATCATTTTCCTTGGGTTGTCACCTTTGTTCATCCAATGCATAGCTACTTTCATATGTATCTTCCTCCCACTTAAGGAGTGGATCTCTCAAGGAAGTGTCATCTAATGGGGAGGTTTCAAAATCGATCCTCGAAAAGTAGCTATTCTCCCTTACGTAATCCCCAAAATTTCCTTCCAACTTAAAGTGAAGCTCTCCCACAGGAGATGCATCTATTGTAGAAGGGTGTACGTCATCCTCAATGGGGTAGATTGAGTGGCTAATTTCATCTCCTTCTTGTTGGCCTGCTCTCGAAGATTCTCCTAACAATTCAATCATTTCGTCTTGCATTTTCTGTATTTCCGTCTTCAAGGAGGAGAGGTCATTTCTATCAGGAGAGAAGTCAGGCTCAGGCTTATTGTACCCAGGAGTGTCTGTCCAACCATTATAATTATTCAGGGAGGGTGGGTTGGGTATTTCTATGGTGTGTAGGATATTAAGCAAAGCAAATCCCGCTCCTAGGTTCTGCTCATTGATTTGGGGCTTAACCAGGCCAATACTCCTATAATAGGAGTAAAACGGATCCCAATGATTATCATTATGCCCATCAAAGGATAGAGAATCTCAAGGTATGGGATCGAAGAGTGCAGAGTGGGGGTAAGGGTGTGGGCAAGATGTGAAAGGATGAAAATCAATGTGGTCCATTCTAACTCACACCTCAATTAGAATTCCCCAAGCAAAACACAATTCAAAAAGGACTTTTTATTCTTTTATCAGTTAGGATTTTGAGATTTTAAGTCCACTTGTAGGTGACAAATCAAGTTATCAAAACAGTTACGCGCCTACTTGTTGACCTACGATACGCGTAAAAAGACCTACTTGGAGCTTAGGTGCTCTTCCCTAAAGCTCAAATGGTAAAGCAACTCTAAAGATGGAAGATCAAGGGATGCAAGTAGGACTAAGCCTTCCTTTAAAGCTGTGCTTTGGCGGTGCTTCTTAACTACCCCCAAAAATCCGTGACAGGGTATGCCCCTCTTTGGAGTTACAAAACCTTTGATCTCAAGTTCTAAACACTTCAGAATCCAACGATAGGAGGGCTCTTGTCCTAGTATTTCCAAACCTAAGGAGTGTCTAAAAGCATGCCGTGGTGCAAGAGATATAAGTGTGCATACACCGCAAAATATTTTGAATTTTGAATCACACGCCAAGTTTGAAAATCAAATCCTTGGTTTTTAAATGTCCCTCCTTTAATTAGTCCTTTTTCCAGAAAATATGCGACCACTTGTTAGATCTATTCAATACAGATTAGGTGGTCTTGAAATTAATCTAAATGCATTTGCATGATAGGTAGAAATGCAAAGTTAGAATTGCATATCTGATTCTAGCATTCTTCATGCAATATGCAAGACAGGAAATTAGATCTAGATGCTGCTCATTCAATCCTAAATGATACGACCTAGGGGCAGGTAGCTTCTAGCAGGTAGCTCGTGTTTTTTTTTTTAGTTTATTTTTTTTTCACTACCTATGCACAAGCAAATTAAGGGTAAACAATCCACAAAATGAATTAAAAACCTAAATCTAAAGAAAAGGGAATAGGCTCCCGAAAATCAGCCCCAATTACTACAAGGGTGAGAAAATAGAAATAAAACTTATGAAACAGAGAATCTCCTATGGAGGTGGGATCCAG